>OX419725.1:30000000-31282166 GCA_948477245.1 Thumatha senex | reverse complement strand
GATAGGTGAAACTGGGTTTATTAGTACACAATCATGGTTACAAGGCAACACTTGCATGGCATTCGTCATTGCATTGTATGGCAGCTCACCAGTATTGCTATTAACACATTTAATAGCAATACTGGTCATAAGTATTTAATTTACATATAAAATAAAATTTTTGCGACATTCACACACAATGCCGTCTAGCCCAAACTAATATGAGCTTTTGATATGATATCTAGACAACTGACAAACATATTCATATATTTCTAAATAAATAAATATTTTAAGTAAATAGTAAAAACCCAAACTCCGAAACAATCATTGTGAATCACACTAATATTGTTCTGACTCAGGATTCCAACCCGATACCTCAGCGGGGCAGTCATATACTCCACCATTCACGCTACGGAGAGGCAGTCATATCATTTCGCGTTGCATAAAATAAAGATGTATTTACCTAGTAAATGCCGTTTCAAACAGGTAGTTGTTTTCGGAATAAAAAAAAGCGTATGTGTGAATCCACAGTGCCAGCTATTTAAGTACAAAATTTCACCCAAATTGGTTCAGAGGTGAGAGCGTGAGTGAACAACAAACACGCAAACGTCCTAACAAATTTGCAGTCACGCCTTTCACATTTATAACATTAGTAGGATGATAGTTAAAATGATAAAGCTGCCTTTTTGTTATGGTTAAAACAAACTAGATGAACATTTAGTAAGCTGCAATGAAGCACTTAGTACTAGCAGGATTCAGGCATCATCAGTTGTTTTAACTGCCTGCCTGATAATATAATAATAATAAAACTGTTAATACTGTTGATTGATGGCACTTGGTTGAACTTGTTACACTTTTTGAATAAACCACTTCCACTTTTCTAATAAAAAAAAATAAAATAATTTAAATTTTTTGAAAAGTACAAGTGTTTCAACTAAAAAATGTTTTTAAAATTATATATATACCGAACGCGATTCTCAAATTTGTAGCCTCAGTGGTCAATGCTGAAACTATTCAAAACGCTTGCCTAGATTTAACATTTTACGAACATTAATCTAAAAAGTATTTACTATTAGGAATTTGAAAACTTAATTTCATATTTTGAATGAAACTGATGACGATTCAATGAATGATGTAAAGTTCAATGGAACAATAATTTTGAAATTGTAGCGTAAATTTATTCTATAGAAAAGGACAATGGCAGAATCTTACCTTAAAAACATTTTAGCGTTTAAAAATATGGCATACCGTAAATTCATTTATTATTTTTTCTAATTTTATTCAACATATCATCATGGTCTGTAAGACTTTGGTTAAAATATGATAATTAAGAATAACTATGTTGACTACGAAAACATTCCATTGTTATTGTTGTCTTCGCCCATCTTGGGCAGGCAAAAAAACATAGTCCATACAGCCTTGTCTTCAGTATGTATATTCTCTTAATATTTAGTTTTAGTCACGTCTAGTTATTTGTCGATGTCATGTCCTCGTCCTAGATTCTGATCCTTGCCCTAGTAAAGCAGTGGACCCTTTACTAGGGCTTTATATGGAGATTTAGCACTAACACAAAGTACACCGCTGTTCACTGCAACATTTCACTTTCCCCAACTCATGCTCATTTTCGGAAACTTTATATATCATAATTCACTATTATAAAACACAAAATCACAAATGAGATACTAGTTTTTTTTTAAATTAGTTCAAGACTTGGCGCCATAAACATTCATCCTAAAAACATTCCCTCACAATTTTTTTTTAATTATTATTTTATGACCTGGTTACGAAGACCTTTTAGCTAAATCTTACTTGTTTCATATTTATTCAATCTTCATATTAATTAGGTACCTAAAATGTCTTCGTCTTCTACCTCTTTGTCAAGTTTAGTTTAACCCCAGTATAGTAGTGGTTGCTAAAGTAGGGTTTTCAAGGGATTTTATGGAAAATCACACCTTTCGCTGTAAGCACTTTAACAAAACATTAATGTCCAAGAAACCACCACTCCCACACATAAAACAAGATAAATGTTGCTAGTTTTAGAAAATAATATACAGCAAGCGTATGCCGTTCGCCATTTTCCCGCTTAGAAACCTTGTACAGTCGCAGTAATGGTACCAGACTGTATGCACACAATTATATGGTAAGAACCTAAGTAAGGATCTACTGGGGTTTGATGGTAAAATATGAAAGGCGAATACTTGGCTGATTAAATTATAAGAGGAATACTTGTAAGAATGAGTGTTGTTAAAGGGTGAAGATCATTGTGAGACATCTAAAACTACACTTGTATAGCAAAGAGAATACTATGTATGGGTATTTTATATTTGCGTTTAAGGACATGTGATCTTGACGTTTCAATTATAATCCTTATTAGTGCCTTAGTATCTTATGGCTCAGTTGATGAAAATTCTACGTGTGCGGCTGTGGTTTTATGTTCTTTTTTGCGCTGCCATTGTGATTCCCTGTAGAAAGTCATTTTTCTGGTATTGTATACTAAAAGTTTAGTTAGCGGCAACTAACTGAGCAGGCACCCACAACTACTATCAGTATCTTGGATATCAATAATCGACAAATCGGTCACTAATAATTTATTCTGTGAAGACTTGACAATCAATGATAATAGAGGGGTTTTAGGCGGCAAAATGGCTGACACCATACGCTTACTGTCAATTGTTTTCTAAAACTAGTACATTTATATTGTTTTATATGCAGGAGTGGTGGTTTCTTGGACATAAAAGTTGTTTTAATGCATACATACATACATATTGTCACGCCTTTATCCCCGAAGGGATAGGCAGAGGCATACTATACGCCCACATTTCACAGTATACATTATTGTCCCACGTAAAAAGTGGTGACATCTATAGTGAAAGTACTATATGACACCTATATGCAATGAATTACGTGGGACAGAAATCCACACGGTGAAAAGTAGGCATATAATATGCCTCTGCCACCCCTTCGGGGATAAGGCGTGATGGATATTTTTTTTTTATACGCAATGAATTGCTATTTTGGAAAGTGAAATGTTACAGAGAACAGCGGTGTTCTTTGTGTTAGTGCTAAATCTCCTTAGAAAGCCCTAGTAAAGAATGCACTGCTCTACTAGGGCAAGGACCAGGACCTAAGACTGAAAACTTGACTTCGGCAAAGTTAGACTTCACTAAAACTAAATAATAAGAATAATATAAATACTAAAGCCAAGGCTGTACGGACTAAGTGTCCTTTGCCTGCATAAGATGGGCGAAGACAATTAACAACAACAACAACATACATATGACTATGGACTTTGCGCGGGAACAGTGGCAAGTGCGGACGCTTGCTGTGTATTATTTTCTAAACCTAGTGCTTTTATCATGTTTTATGTGCGGGAGTGATGGTTTCTTGGATACAAAAGTTGTGTTAACGTGCTATAGTGAAAGACTATGGTATATATGCAGTGAAATGCTATTTTCTATCTTGCTGAGTAAAGTCAACTGAAACCCCCAGTATAAGAACCACCATTATACTGAGGGCAAGGACCAGGACCTAGGACTGAGGACTAGACATCGACAAAGACTGGACTGGACTAAATACTAAGAAAATATAAATACCGAAGACCAGGCTGTATGGACAAAGTTTCAAAGACAACCAAAAAAAAAAACAAGCCACAAGCAAGGAAATAAAACAAAGTGTGTTTGTGATTATTCGTGACGATTTTCTGCGGTGGTTTTATTTTGTAATTAAAACACAGGCATATCTCATAAAACACCATTCTCGTGTATCAATTGAAACATTTGCGTCAATAAATCCATAATATCTGGTGCTATCCCTAACTGTAAGTATTTATCTACTTATCTTATTAATAATCTGCCAAGTACCCTAAAAATAAGTAAATAAATTATAGTTCTCTGTTAAATTACTGTTCCTCATATTCTGCAAGTACTTGATTGCACTAATTTAAATGGCCGAGGACGACGTAGCAGGTGACGGATGCCTTAACTTCGTTAAGGTTCAATGAGAACTGGATTAGGCAAGAAACTAGTAGTGGAGTGTCTGGATCAAGCCATCACATAGCTTTTGATGATGTTCAACAGCACATACAGAATAATGACCGGTTGTAAGAGAAAGTAATGTTAAACTGCAACAGTCAATCATCAGTGATTATAGAATTAGAGTTGAACTACAACAGACTTGTTAGTGTTTACATTTAACAGTCTACCTCTGTCCTTTTGACTGTAAATGCAAATAATGCACTGTTTTTGAATGAGATTTTTGGATATTATAATTATAATAAACTATAACATGTAATTATTTCAGCAATAAGATTTAATGTGAACCCGCAATAGGTCACTCTTATAAAATACCATACAATTACTTTATGAAAAATAAAGTAATAATACTGCTGCTTATTATTTTATTATTATTTATTTCAGATTAATATATGTGATCATGTGTTATTATTATTTATTTCATATGCACTATAATATAGAAGTGGAATACTATGTTTGATTGATGTGCAATAGGAGCAGCAGGATGAATATTTCATTTCGTGCATATTGCATGGCGGACGATAAATAACACATAAAACATTTTTTTTTAAATGTTACATTGTTTTCTTTTAATTTACATAGGCCTGCGTTAAGCGCAATCCTTAAAACATCTTGATTTTTGTTAGAAATGCCTGAAATTTTGAAAATAAAAGCCAAAATCTAATTACCATCCGTGTCCCTTTTCCCAGATTTTAATAAATTTATGAGTCTTTCTAAAAAGTCTATTGGGAGAACAAAATGTTTAAAAACGTTTTCGGTTAATAGTTTAATTATCCATATTTTATTTTAAGTAACGTTTACGAAAGAACAAATTTAAGTGGTATCATACCACTTAGAAAAATGTCCCTACACTCACACATAATTACCATTCAAAGACATTGACGACCCAATATTTTCGCATTTAAGCACGGTTATGGAATAGATTTAACATAAAAGATTCGCTGACCATCACCGCATTACGGTCGTAAACAAAACACCCCTGAAAGTACATTTTTTTACTATGAAATTTAGAGTTCTCCTGCTCGAAAACTGGTTTGGTTCAAAATCTTTCTACATACCATTTGCCTTTCAAAAGGTAGTTATTTTATGGTTTTTTATATAACTATTTGCTAAATATTTCCAATATATATCCCTCTATACAGTGTTAAACTTAACAAATCGTTACCTATTTAAAATATCCTTTTATTTGTGTTTTATTATTGAAAATCTCATTGCCATTATTATAATTACCATTAATTCCCATTCTTTTTAAAACGGAATGGTAATTAGAAGAAACAAACGGTAATGATTTTTTATTGAGTCTGGATGACGTAACAATGACAGAGGTGGTAATCTCACCCATCGTGGAGGCCAGCGGCTGTTCCAGTGACCAGTCGAGAGCCAAAGCTAGACGCTTCGGCTTCACCGGTTAGGATTTTCAGCTGCCCAGCGTGTAAAAAACAGCGGACGAACAGAAGCTCCTCATTGGGACTTCCGAAAGACCAAAGTGTATCTCCTACAGTCCTGCAAAACTAAATGCTACATGTCCATTACCGGAGGGAGTGTGGGGGTACAGTGCACAGTAAAAGTTACCGTGAGGAACCATTGCTTCCGCTGCAGTTAGTCCTGTCATAAAGCAAGCTCTTACCGCTGTCTCACAGGACTCCTTTAGTTGCGTTGCATAGGGCTAAAGTACAGACCACCTCGAGATAGAGGCCCGTCAGGTATGGGTAGTGGTTGTTACCGGTGAAGAGCGTCCACGTCCACGACAGAATGGGGGAATGGAGGTTTATAAATGGACATACTTATCCGCATCCTACAGGTCAATCTAAACCACTGCTCTGCTGCTCAGGATATCCTGTGCCAGAGCATTGGGCAGTGGACATTCGCCTACCGCAAGTAGTTATCAAGGAAGAAAGAAAACTCTTCTTTTACAACTGGTTGCGTAACATGATTGCGATGACGAAAGGTCTAAAAGGTTCTATTACGTGGTCACTGCCAAGCCGTACTAGGTCTACCACGGGAGCCCAGTCACCATAGACAGCTTAGTTTTTTTTTAGATTTGGGTGTTGACGCGGACACTTCGCGCCTTGAAATTATTGCTAGAAGCCGATGCTGCATTGCAGCTGATTGCAGCGGAGTGGTTATCATGGCCGCTTATTTCTCGCCAACCTGTAAGCAATATCAATTCGAACTATGGCTCGCTGAGCAAGACGTCATTCATACCGCATTTCGTCCCTATCCTGGAAAATTTCAACGCCTGGGGGTGACAATTGAGGTTCCTGAAAAACCACTGGTAGGGGGAGAACTTCGGCGGTCTGGGTGGCCAATCCATGACCGGAAAAATATAACCACCAGTGTGTGGGCTTGTGCGCGGTTCCATCGTAGATGTATCGTTTGCGACCCCTGATCGCACACGCCGCATCCAGGGTAGGCATGTGGTGAAAGGAGGGGTCGTTATTCGTCCATAGTTATATTTAGTTGGATGTGTCTACTTTACGTTTCTCCAACTACCCACCCACTGGCTATCCTAAATACTTCGGCATATATTTGACTGTCAAACGCCTAAATCAAGGGCTCTCCGGGATGCAGCTATCGTGCAGGCCTGATTCCCGGTGGAGATCGCAATGTGCACGTAGCGTGCATCTCCGCTATCGGTACACCAGGCTCTGAGGCCCCAGTTACGGAGCACATGAGTGTTACAAGGGTGCCGAAAGGTCCCTCTAGGAGACCATTAAACTGCTCAAGAAATTGACCCGAAAATAGCTCCTAGAGAATCGGAATGGTAAGGCCAACCGCTGGCCCAAACCCCAGCCAATGTTAGGAATTACGTCGAAAACGACGTGTCTGCAGTCACTAAAAGTGAGCTATAGGTGCTACGGCTAAGCCCCGCAAGAGAATCACTCCGGACCCGATAGCATTCCGGGGTGAGGATGACTCCTGGATCTCAATGAACGTTGACTACTAAGGTTTTGGCTCATCCTTCACTAAAGACTGGTTTCCCAAGGCCATCCGCTGGCCCAAACCCCAGCCAATGTTAGGAATTACGTCGAAAACGACGTGTCTGCAGTCACTAAAGTGAGCTATAGGTGCTACGGCTAAGCCCCGCAAGAGAATCACTCCGGACCCGATAGCATTCCGGGGTGAGTATGACTCCTGGATCTCAATGAACGTTGACTACTAAGGTTTTGGCTCATCCTTCACTAAAGACTGGTTTCCCAAGGTGTAAAAATTGACAAACAAAAAAAAATTGGAAAACAAGGTGTGGAAATTGATCCTTATCCACAACGAGGGCGGCTAGCGGTCTCGCCTTACGGCTATTGGTCGCTCGTATTGCTCGACGAGGTATGCAAGCTCCTTGAGCGTATCATTGCAGAGCACTACGTCGCATATGTCACAGTCATGGGGATCTTGTACATAAGCAGTTTGGTTTCAATGCTCCTCCGATGACGCTATTATGCGTGTCGGAGTCCTCGCGGAAGGAGCGTCATCACAGTTGAGGTAGTCATGACGGTGTCTCATGACATAGTCAACGCCTTGCCCTGGAAATTCTTTAAGCAGACGCTCATTTTTATACAGTGCCTCCCTGCCTCTAGTGCATTGTCGGGGCTTATCTTTCCGAGAGAGCCATAGCTTATCAAAGCTAGGGCTAGCATGGCGAGAAGTATTGTGTTTCCCAGGGACCGTTCCTAGGACCACTTCTGTAGAACATCGGCTACAATTGGATCCGTTGCTGAGAGGTCATTCTCATGATGGCGCGAGGAGGAATGCATCAAGATGCAATCCTAAGGACCACGTCAGGTGTTACTCCAGTCGTGTGTCGAGGTTATATTTATAACCTTTGATTTTATTTCTAATTACCATTTCAATTTATTTTGACTACCATATCTCGAGATCTAATTACCGAATCTGGGAAATCTCATTACGGTTTATTAAAAAAAAAAGAAACGTCAATAACTCTTAGCAGAAAAGAGTAATTGCTGGGCCTTACATAAAATTCAGTTTCTATCATTAAATTATTTCCGAAAAATTCATAAAAAACATGAATATGTGCATTTATTTTTTAATTCTCCAAAACGTCAAATCTGCTCGAAATGAAATATTCGCCCAGCAACCATTGGGAAGCATTGGCTATTTGCCGGCAGTTAATCCTACTACAGAAGTTGCTTTACTAGGCTATAGAAGCGCTGGAACTTTCATCAGACAAATACAATGTAGCCCCACCAGCAGATTGAGTTAATAAAGAAAATATCTACTGTTGATTCAATAAATATTTAATATGATATGCTTGTTTAATTATATTTCCCCTGATTTATGATCTGCATCTAAACAAGGTCCAAGTCACCTTAACTTGCTGCCGAACAGGTGAATGTTGAAACAAAGCTTGTCAAACCATTTTAATTGACTACTGTGGACATTAAGGCTATTTGTGGCAACTAGGACTAAGACTAAAAAGGGATAAATTCCTTGGACTAGGTACTACAAAATAGCCAGAATTGTCAAACCAACCCCGCTCAGCATGTGGCTGAAATCATTAAAAGAAAATGCAAATGAAATATCACGCTTTCGAGTTTGGTTTATACTAATATGCCTAAAATCAGCTGATATAACTCGAAAGTATCGTCTTTCGTGTTTAAATCGGGTTACACAAAAATATATCTATTCCATCAGGCTATGTAAAATAAGTTTAAACATTATTACTCCCAATTTATTTTTATGGCTTAGAGTTGAATGTCAGGCGCTAGTTGAACAGAACTAGGCTGTTAAATGAACGGCAGATCAAGTAATTATCTGCGACTGCGACGTATATACCTATAGAATCATAACACATATCAATTTACCACGAAAACCGTAAAAAACAACATAACCTCAAAAAATTCAAACTACAATATCGTTTTTCTTGGGGTCCTTTGGCTATATAAAGGAATTCTCAAAAATAAATTCTCAATCGATTGATATAAGTTGCTGATCTAAACGCTCCAATTCTTCTCAACTAATCTCATGTATGGAAACCTGCCTTTGGGATTTAATTGTAAGCATAATCATTGACAGACGATTCTTATAGGGGAAGCATTTGTGGGTGCACTCCTGATTAGGGCGCGCTTATATTGCAACTTGCTAGTTTACTACAAGCCATAATAACATCGATATAGTTTATATTTCTAGATTTATGGTTTGAGTTTTATAATGTAAGAGTATATAACCAAGTTCAGGGGGCCAAGTCTACTATTTTCCAATAGAAAGCCGTTATAGTTCTATTTTATAGCAGTTCTATTTTGATTAGGCCAAAACTAGGTAGTCTACTAAAACTATTATATATTACACAATCACACTTCACAGACAAAATAGCTGTTTTAAACTATCAATATATTAATATAGACTACCAAAAATGCAACTTAAGAGCTACTTACAGGCGCTGCACGTGTTAATAACGTTCTATCGGTCAGCGGATAGAATTCTATTGGAGCGCAATTGTAATAGTAGACTACGAAAACTGTCAAAATTTTCTGGTGGCTCTCTATTGAGCGACGATTTCTACTCTATTCTGACGCTATTGAATTAGTAGACTTGGTCCCCAGAACGTAATAGCCAGTGAAGCGAGTCCTACACCGGCCGGTACGTAACAACTTACTTATAATCACGTTACGTGAACTGCGTGTGATTAAGAAAACGTTGCACATGAGGGATATAACAATGTTTTCAATTCAGGTAATACCAGATGATTGTCAGTATTGGTATTCATGATAAGGTCTGATCTGTAAAAGTATTACCTATCTGACATGTAGTTATAGCTATATGCACATGTCAGTTATTGTCATATGAATATGCGTAGTGGTATTGTTTTAAAAGCATTGTTACCTAGGAAAATAAAGATTTAAGGAATATGATGGAATTTAAGCTCGAGGACCAAGTGACCTTATCTGCAAGCGTTATATCTGCTGAGTAACAGACGAGGCAAAGATGCAGGTTGGAATGTAAGACGACAGTTGCTCCGAACAATGACCCTTGACTTGACAGTGTTCTTACCAGTTCCAATAATATTTGACTTGTTCAAGTCAACTGGCATTTACCTATCAACTGATACAAAAATATTAATCGCAATACAAGTGCCCATTAAAGATGTTTTTATTGTCCGAAATATATGACGATAATAAAAAAACTGAATTTATTTAGGGCATCTTGTCGAAGAAAAAATAGTGCAGGAAATTCACTATTCGCTTATCCGATGAATCAACGATCATGAAATTCGGCCCTCTTGTTCTGGAGTATTAAATGAGATAACAGTTGTATGTAGCTTACAAAACGTGTAATTATAGATTTAAGATTATTTAGTTAAAGTTTAGTATTACAATAGGTAATACACAAACCTTATTAAAAGAGCATAATTAAAATATTGCAAAAAAAATTGATGAATATCCTAAACTTATCTTGTAAGAGCATTGTGCCTATATATAGACAATGGACATAAGGAACAATAAGATCAAAGATTCCTTACAAAATAAGAAAAAAAATAACAAAATAAATAGAAGACTCAGACAAAGTGGATGACAGACAAAGGTCAAGGGTCTGAACTGGATATGGAACTATTTGTTGGAGATATAGTGCAAATATGGCAAACAAACGTTTTGACATCCATGACAGAGAGCTTAAGGTCGCCGAGATGACTGCTTGCCATCCTTACAGAACTGGTTCTGTAAGGATGGCAAGCATTATCTCGCTAGATAACACCTAAACTAACCCCAAAGAAGCGGGATAAATCCAAATCCACATTAAAGCGGGATCACACTCGAAATTTTAAGTGGTGGTAGCCAAAGTCTGTCAGAATCCTGAGACATCCCATCGACATGTTACCCGGCGTTAGGAAGTTAAATGGAGACCATATGGTTTAGTCCGTTTGAGTCCGGCATAAAATCCGCGACAAAAAAAGATAAGGTGAAGAGGCAGCGCCTATTTGAAACTGAAACATGTGCCATACCGTTTAAACTATAGTGTTTGCTAAAATCTATACATACAAACATATTGTCACGCCTTTATCCCCGCAGGTCTAGGCAGAGGCATACTATATGCCCACATTTCACCGTATGCATTTTTATCCCACGTAGCAGGTGGTAAATCGATAGACGCAGGCTGTGTGACCTGCTGTTGAAAGTTTTCAAGTCGCCCATATGGACCTTAACTGGGATTAACGACTGCCATTTTAACAAGCTTAACATCAAACAGAACAGCTTAACGTGCCTTCCGAAGCACGGAAACGCTCGCAAATTTAAATGCCACAAAGTGGTCACCTATCCAAGATCCAGCTATAGCTAAATTTGCTTAAGCAGTGATCGTTTATATAATTGAGCGCTTCTAATCGTAGTGTAATTTTTTTTGTAAAGTTTTTTTATGTAAATTAAGAGAAGATTAAGAAACAAAGAAAAGGTATTTTAAAAAAAGTACTAAGATTTGAAGGAGCTGGAAATTATTGATTTACTGCTAGGTCTAAAAATAGATCAGGTTGCACAACAGGTAAGGAAACGTCCATTTTGTTGTACATAAGAAAAACACCTGTAGCATCACTTAATGCCGGCCGAAATAAGACGCAGAAAAGAATTAAAATACCTAGGTATTTTAGGATACCAGTGGGATGCTGTCAGGATTTTTTCATATTAGAAATATTTTTTATGTACATTAGTACAGAAAGGGATTTGTTTGTTTAAAAACTGCGACGCAAAAGAAAAAATAGATTCGCAATATTATTTTTTTACAAATATTATGGAATATAAGTAATAATATATGGGTTTACTTACAACAATGTTATAAATCACCTCTAGGTACGTCATTGCGAACGAGATACTAAACGTGAACTATATAGAAATTTTGGTGAAGTCTTTTTCTGTGCAGAGCAACTCGATGTCTAATTTTTTCTAAGTATTGATTAACTCCCGAACATTGCCAGTCGTCGGGAATCGAGTCCTGAGTGTGGCCATCTTACAAATATCTTAACATACCTATCTAGTCTAAGTTTTAAACTAGATAATGGAAAATGTTGACTTAGTTATAAGATTTGAACGTGCATTATATTTTAAAATTAAAATACTACATAGTAACATTTTGTAATATTAATTTAGGGTTATTCTAAAAGGATGTTGGTTCGGACGCCCTCTGAGTTTTCACGGAGATTACAGTTTGATATTGCATCTGCACACTAGATGGCAGTCAAAATATCAGAACGCTGCAGTAGAGGTCTCTTATGTAAAACACAATTTTACTCTCAATTCACTTTTTAGTATTATGCGGTACTGTTTAACTCAATTTACTGAAGTAGTTAGATAAACAGATTGGTAACATTCTTTATAGTAGGTACTTACGAGTATTTAGTTCAGCACTGAAAAAAATATAATACAGTGATACAGTGTAGAATGGTGTAGAATTACAGTAGGATAAGATAAATTAACCCTGGTTTCTTAGACTTTTTAATATATATCTCTCTAGTATTTCGATTGTGCGAAGGTAGAGGGCAGAAGGAGTCAGGGCAGGTCAAGACTTAGATAAAGAAGACCATGTGAGCAGATTGCTCAAAAACGAATAAGTCAAAAGTACTCGAATACCCAGACGTGCATTTGCGAAGCGATTAATTAATCAGCAGGAAGCGAAAGAAGTATTCTTGGCGATGGGTGGCGATCTGTCCTCTCTGATTATCCCGTCAGGGACACAGCGTGAAGAAGTTAGTTATTATCACTTGAACGCCTAATAAAAGTGTTCTGAGATCATAAAAAATCTAAAACTGACGTTCGAGTCTTTTTATATTTAATAAATTGGTTTCATTGTTTTCTGGTGGAATATTGTAGGTAATTGATTTTAAACTTAATTTAGACCGAAACTCAGAAGTGAGTGACAATGCATAAAAATGTGAAAATAATCCCTTTTAATCCATTATAAAAACATAGTACACTAAACATTTTTAATTACAATCTTTAATTCAATTAAAAGTAAGGTATTGTTTCAGTTTTGACACTAATAGTGTTCGCTCATTTGGTCGAAATTTGACCATAAGAATTTAATACATTTCTTGTATTAAAAAATAACTTTATAAATAAATTATGGGACTTTTTTACACAGCGCCATCAGGCCCAAAGTAAGCTTGTGTTATGTAACTGATACACATACTTATATATTTCTAAATGCATACATTTTATACATATGAAACAGACAAACACCCAAATAAACATATGTGTATCATATACATTTGTGGATCTTGTCCATATTAACTTTAACTGCCACAAATTTCAAGTTCATCCTTTCGCGCAATTTTCTTAAAAAGATAAAGGTTTTGAAGCGCACCTGAGATAATACGCAGTTTCCTGATCTTATGACTATTTGCATCCTCAGAGATATCACTGAAGTTAACTACAAACATAATATCAATTTATCACTAGTAATTGATGCAATATTTTGATAAATGAATATCTTCTAAAACCGCAAACCTTTGTAGATAATATTTTCTTGAAGAGATTGCAGTGTTTATAAACCTTATGTAAACAATTTAAACATATCACTGTATATATTATCTACTCGATTCTATTCAATTATTTTTATGGCAATTGTGCTTTATCTACACTATCTATATAATTATGTGTACTCAATATTGAGTTAATTATAATATCATCATAGATTAATAAATATCGCAATATACTTAACCCTTTATAACACAATATTCGCAATGCAATTTCTATAAATATAAGTATATATTTACCTTGCAAGACGGCGCACTGACTTTCACTGTTACATAGTTCGGGACTCGAACGAGTAATAAACACACCCCGCCATGGATCCGCAAATAGGCCGCGTGTCACACCGCGCTGTAACAGAGTTATGATTTCTACATTATGACAAACGATTTTCTTACCTATTGTAGCAGTTATCA
Organism: Thumatha senex; assembly: GCA_948477245.1. Taxonomy (NCBI): domain Eukaryota; kingdom Metazoa; phylum Arthropoda; class Insecta; order Lepidoptera; family Erebidae; genus Thumatha; species Thumatha senex. Next base: position 31,268,270 of record OX419725.1, on the reverse strand, counting down.
GAGGCCATGCATGCAGATATTTTTTGAACAGTTGCCTGTAAGACTGTACTGTGTGACTATACTTACACATAATATACGAGTATACTTATCTTTCCATGGTATCTAAAATGAAGTACATAGCTTTCCTCATCTGTATTATACACTTAGATCTTTTACATCCCTTGACCTCTCAACGCCATAATGGCGTCTTCTGAGTTGCCTCGTTCGTTAGTAAGTTTCGAATGCGCGAGCTGTCAGTTGCCTACCATTTGTCTATTGTAATTAGTGTAACTGTATGAGAATAGGGTGACGCCCCCTGAAATGCTTAGTTGTATTAAAAATATTAAATAATTGGTCTCTATAGGGCGCGCGTTAGCGACGATACATTATTCGATACATATCAGCACAATATAAGTATAAAGTACACGCTTGCATCACATCGGTGTAAACGTATCCAGTCCCTACCCTGCACTGCAGAACAAAACAGGGAAGTAACAGTAGGTCGGTACAAGCTGCGATTAGAACTTAGCTCTCTACGGGTACTTGTGATTGATACTATATCTTTTGAGAATCGTATTTGTAGACCTAGTTCAGCTGCTGCAGCAGTTGTGTGGTCAGACATTAGTTCACCCGCTCGTTCGGCTTGACACTTGAGGCAGTAGCATTAGCAATGAAACCGAAATATATCATTCATGTGGCACTTTATAAAGACGCCGGAAACCTCCAATAAAGTACAACTAGCTACAAAAGCTTTAGAACAATATTTAAATAACTAATTGAATCAGGCATTTTAAAAAACTATAATTATTTTATAGTTAGATAGAATATTGCAAAAAAAAACATTTAAAACAAAATATTTATAGTTTTTTTTTCAATATTTAAAATAAATGGGGTGTGGCTATACACTATAATATGCACTACCGTATATTATACATACGAGAAACGTCTAGTAACAGGTAATATTTTTAAAACTGGAACGAATCTTTCGCTTTTTAGAGTAAAAAATTATACTAAATGGAAATCTCTACATAAAATGATATCATTATATTAGGAATAAAAAATTAAATAACCCCCTACGCCATAAAATACTTATAGTTTAAGGATCAACTCTTAAAAAGTATGAGTTTTCGAAGAGTAGGGTTATTTGGAGACCATACGTTGCAACAACGTGACCGTATTGATAATTGCGTGTTGATAATTAACTTTTAAGAACAAACTTAAACCGCTGCTCTTTAATACTGCAACACACCAGCACTTGAATTTTTGCCTATTTTTTTACATCCTACCTAAAATTCACATAACAGTACATTATTGCAAAGGCCGGGAAATAGTTGCATTATGAATTCACTAATTATAGACCAGCAATTGCCAATTCCGCCAAGGCATAAATAGTACTTTTCTCAAAAAATAAATGCAGGGTATTAAAACATACTTTATACATTACACATTTAATTTAATTAATATTAAAAGTTACTTTAACCATATTGGGCAATTACCTACTACATAAAAGGAAATGTTTTTGATTTTCCTTCAGTGGATTGTATTTGTGGATTGCACGATGGAAAAAAAACTTAAAAAGAACTCAAGGGGTTTTGATTCCCGGGTCAGAACAAATTTTTGAGTGATCTAAAAATGTTTGTTTCGGAGTTTAGATGTTTCGTATGTATGTATTTAGAAACATTTACGGTTATTTATGAGTTGTCTAGATCTCATAGCACAAGCTTATAGCTTAGTTGCGGTGCTGTCTGGAAAAGTGCTCTAGAATATTTATTACTAGATGACCCCCACAGCTTCGCCCGTGGAATATTTCGACCTCCCGTCGCACCAATTTGATCCCGTCGCTTATAAATTCTACAAATAAAAACGTTCCTGATATTAGCGCGAATTACGATCGCATAACTCGCCGAATCATCAGTATAATCGTACGACCCAGTTGATGCGCTTAGCAACCGCCTCGTGTCCGACAGCGTAGCGTCGCATCGTCAGCACAACGTGCAACGGCCAGCTGCAACGTGACCCGTCGTCGCCACGCGCAAGAAATGCATAGTTTTAAGTTCACTTTTGTTCTCACATCGAACTAAGGCACTAGTTTACTTAGTAGATAATTTTTGTATTTTTTTCTTTTAATTAAATAATTAATTTTATTTCGTTTTTTTAAGTCCTTCGGCTGGAGCCTACGTATTTGGCGCAGTCGGTAGGATACTCGCGGGCCGGTTCGCGAGAATAGTTTTTCAAAAATACGAAATTCGGGATCGCGAGTCGCCCGGGCGGCTATCAAGCCCATCAAGAGTATTCGAACTTACGAGTGCTGCAGCCACGTGGAAGGAAGAGTATCCAGACATCGATACGCAGAGAACGAGATGATATTGTGAGTTGCACAGATTCTTTCTTGTGTTGCTATTTCCTTAGTATATAGTTCCCTTTTATTCCAAAATTTTTCACCCAAGTACTTCGCGCACCAGCGAGTCTGCACAGAGACAGACTCGCCGGCAAAGAGATCTAGATAATAATAGAGACATAGAGTTAGTTAATTCTAATTTAGATTTAAATACTTTATTCGAAACTAGCCAAATGGCAACCCATACCCCAGAAATTATTTTTAAGGCTATACGCCACGTCCCGGAGTTCGATGGCAACCCAAACGTGCTTACACGTTTTATTAAACTATGTGACCAGATAGTTTGCACGTACCTCGGTTCTCAACCTGGCAGCGAATTACCCAACCTCTGCTTGCTAAACGGTATCCTGAACAAAATCACAGGGCCCGCCGCTAGTATAATAAACGCTAATGGTATACCTGATAACTGGTTAGATATTAGAAATACACTAATTAATAATTTTGCCGACCAAAGGGATGAAACTGCCCTGTACAACGACCTCTCTTTGGCCACTCAGGGTCGACAATCGGCTCAAGAATTTTACAATCACTGTCAAACCCTATTTAGCATGATTATGACATATGTAACCCTCCACGAAAGTATATCTACCACGATAGAAGCTAAACGTGTATTGTATAGGAAACTTGCGTTGCAAGCGTTTGTTCGAGGTTTACAAGAACCCCTAGGTTCACGGATACGATGTATGAGACCGGATACTTTAGAGAAGGCTTTGGAATATGTCCAAGAGGAGAGGAATATAATGTATCTACAACAACGTAACGATTCCGTTACTAAGCCACACCAGACCCCTAAGGTCACGCATCTGGCTCCAGCACACCTTCCAAAGCTTCCAAATACTCCAACCACAGCACCTTGGCATGCGCCTTGGCACGCACCTTTCGTGCAGTGGCCACAACCGCCTCACATGCAAGGGACGCAACCTTCTAAGTTTGCGCCGCCGCCCCAACAAAGCGGCTTAAGAGCAGGCCAAATGCAGAATCAACATTCACCTCAGGTACGTATGCCCACACATACACAACACACATTTAGTGCTAGACCTCAAAATTATAACCCCCAAAGTAATATGTTCCGATTGCAACCTAGACCCCAAACGAATCAGCTGCATGCCCCCAAACCGATGAGTGGCGTACAGCATTTTAACCCAAAGCCATTGCCACCGGCAGGTGGATTCCGTAATCATGATTGGCGTACCCAAGGCAACCCGCCGCCTAATAACTATTTTAAAACTCGCGAGATGAACTTTAATGAATGCTATGACGACAGTTATTACTACGACTATAATTACGACTTTGACTATGGGCAATATTCACAAGACGAAGTGTACGACTATACTTACTACAACGAATACGACTCGTCGATCACCCGACAAACCATCCAAACGTTGACTCGACTGACAGCCCAACCGTCGAAAAGGCGTCGAAAAGATCCAAGTTAGTTAGATTGCCAATAAATGCCCCTGATGGTGATGTCATTATCCCAGAACAAGTCATTTGCAACTGTGTCTTAACCGAATGCTTAACTACTGTTAGCAGTAGTCGCGGTATACTAGAAGTATCCAACCCCACGGACAATGACATTATACTTTCATTAGACCACGCAATTAATGCAGATATATTTAATATAGAATGCTCTAACCAAACCACCCCCTCACGTGCTCAAGAGGTAATCTCACGCTTACGAAGTGACCATCTAAATGAAGAAGAAAAGGCTAACGTAATACTACTATGCTCTAAGTATTCAGACGTGTTTTACATAGAAAACGAACCTCTTACCTTTACTAATAAAGTGAAGCACCGAATCAACACTACTGATGAAGTCCCGGTTTATACAAAAAGCTATAGGTACCCCTTCATTCACCGTCAAGAGGTTAAGGATCAAATTGAAAGGATGCTCGCTCAAGGCATTATCAGAACATCCGAATCCGCATGGAGCTCGCCTATTTGGGTTGTACCAAAGAGGGATGACGCTACTGGTAAACAGAAATGGCGCCTTTTAATAGACTTCCGTAAATTGAACGAGAAAACCATTGACGATAAGTACCCCATTCCCAACATATCGGATGTTCTAGATAAGTTAGGAAAATTTCAATATTTCACTACATTAGATTTAGCCAGCGGTTTCCATCAAGTAGAAATGGACCCTAGGGATATTCAGAAGACAGCATTTACAGTAGAACACGGCCATTTTGAATTTTTAAGAATGGCCATGGGACTCAAAAACTCTCCGTCCACCTTTCAACGTGTGATGGATAACGTGCTTAAGGGATTACAAAACGAAATATGCTTAGTGTACCTAGACGATATCGTTGTCTTTAGTACTAGCCTCCAAGAACATATGACCAACCTCGAAAAAGTCTTCCATAGACTTCGAGAGTCCAACTTTAAAATCCAAATGGACAAGTCGGAGTTCCTTAAGACGGAAACAGCTTATTTAGGACACGTTATTACAAGGGAAGGCGTAAAACCCAACTCCGATAAGATATCGGCTATACAAAATTACCCACTACCGAAAACAGCTAAAGACATCAAACAATTTTTAGGATTACTAGGTTACTATAGGAAATTTATCCCCGACTTCGCGAAAATCACTAAGCCCATGACCCAATGCTTGAAAAAGAACAAAAAGATAACCTTTGACAAAGACTATACAGACTGTTTCGAAAAATGTAAAAATCTACTTATGAATGACCCAATACTCCAATACCCAGACTTCACCAGAGAATTTATCTTAACCACCGACGCCTCTATCTTTGCAATAGGAGCAGTTTTATCGCAAGGGCCGATAGGATCGGACAAGACCATTTCATATGCCTCTCGTACTCTCAACGAGAGTGAAACAAATTACAGCACTATTGAAAAAGAGTTGCTAGCAATAGTATGGGCAACGAAATACTTTCGACACTATCTGTTTGGACGTAAATTTAAGGTTCTGACTGATCACAAACCACTCCAGTGGATGATGAGTCTTAAAGAGCCGAACTCCCGATTAACTAGATGGCGTTTAAAACTCAGTGAATACGACTTCACCGTCGTATATAAAAAAGGTAAAAGCAACACCAATGCCGACGCGTTATCTAGAATAGAAATTTACAACGAGGAAATCAGTTCAATAATAGCTAACGCCTCAGATAAGCAACCCAACCTAGATAACTCAGCTACAAGTACAGCTCACACTAGCCAAGAACACCCAATCTTAGAAGTACCGATCACTGACGAACCCCTCAACAAGTTTCACCGACAGATAGTCATGACCATAGTTAACGACATTTAACCAAGACCTATTGTTACTAAACCCTTCGAAACGCACACCAGAGTGACAGTCCAAATTACTGAAAGTAACCTCGAGACCGTCGTAATAGACACTGTGAAAGAATACGTAAATCCTAAAGTTAAGACCGGTTTACTAATAACTCCCCCTTTAACTATGTATAAAATTATACCTATAATTCAGGATAAATTTAGGAGCTCTTCAATGAACCTTGTGTTAACTAAATTAGAGTTAGAAAATGTAAAGGAGTATTTAAGACAACAGGACATAATAAGACATTACCACGACGGAAAGACTAACCATAGAGGAATTAACGAGTGTTATTTGGCTTTATCTAGAAAGTATTACTGGCCGAAAATGCGAGAACACATAACCAAGTACATAAACGAGTGTAGCATTTGTGGTCAAAGTAAATACGATAGGAACCCTATTAAACAGTAATTTAATATTGTACCACCAGCTTCTAAGCCTTTAGATATTGTCCACGCTGATTTATTCCCAGCGCAATCCGAAAAATACATCACCTTCATAGACGTTTTCTCGAAATATGGACAGGCTTACCACTTAAGAGACGGCACTGCAATAAGTATAGTGCAAGCCCTCCTCTTATTCTGTACTCACCATGGACTCCCTCTGACAATTGTGACAGATAACGGAACTGAGTTCACAAACCAGTTGTTTGCAGAATTCCTACGACTTCACAAAATTACCCATCATAAGACCTTACCTCACTCCCCTAATGACAATGGTAACATAGAACGTTTCCATTCTACACTACTAGAGCACCTTCGTATATTGAACCTGAAAAATAAAAATGAACCCATAATTAACCTAATGCCGTATGCCTTAATTGCTTACAACAGTTCCATACACGGTTTCACGAAATGCAGACCGTACGACATAATAAAAGGACACTTTGATCCCAGAGATCCCATTGACATTGACGTTAACGAAAAACTACTCCAACAGTATATAATTACTCACAGGGAACAAATGAAGAATGTCTATGACATGATAAACGAATCCGCGTTAGCGGATAGGACCGCCCTTATAGAATCACGCAATAAGACTAGAGAACCTGAAATTGAATACCAACCTCAACAACAGGTTTTCATTAAAAACCCACTAGCTGATAGACAGAAAGTGGCTCCCCGCTATACCCAAGACAAAGTTCTAGCTGACCTCCCAATTCATATTTACACATCAAAGAAACGCGGCCCAGTAGCGAAATCTCGTCTAAAACGACCACCAAAGAATATACAATTGTTGCAGGATACGAGTATTGATCCTGGTGCTGACCCCCCTCCTGGTACAACTTCAAGAGATAAGACTTGGCAACCTGGATGACGGACCTGGACTTCTACCGTTTAAATTAGGACAAACTAGACTAACTACACATTACCATACATTTTTACAGTATATAGAGCTCAACAAAATAGAACAAGGAATACTTACCTTTAGGGACGAATTACAGGACTACAGAAACAGACTTAATAACGAAACTTACATGTTATACGAACTACAATTAGAATATTTAAATAACAAGATAAACACCATTGTTAACCACTTAAAATCTTTAGAACCTAGCAGGACAAAAAGAGGTCTAATAGACGGCTTAGGTACCATAATTAAAAGCATCACCGGTAACCTAGATTATCAGGATGCCATTAGGTACAACGAAGCGTTAGTAAATCTCAAAGAAAATCAGGATAAAATATCATAAGAGTTCAATAGTCGTTCTAGTTTGAATAACGAATGGATTAAAGAACACGATAGAATAGATAACCAATTAGTCGATAACCAGGGTAGAATTAATTACACACTTAATCAAATTTTGAACGAAAATGCTTACAAAAGTTACGGTCTAATTAAATACGGTAAGTTTGCGCAGTTATTAGCGATTATTACAGAAAATATTGAAGACTTATTTGACGAACTAAAAAGGATAGAAAATATAATAGCTTTTACTAGATCCACAACCACCCATCACTCCATGCTTAGTATTAACGTACTTAAAACCATGTTAGATAAATTAGAGACATTTTATGGGAAAAATCAGTTAATAGATTTGGACTTTCGAGAGTACTATAATATAATAAGATCAGGATCGTACTTTGTTAAAAAGCAAATTGTTATAATTTTTAAGTTTCCAATAGTCTCTACCAATATCTATGATCTCTACAAACTATCCTTAGCACCGAATAAATTTCACCAAGTCCTTATTCCCCCTCATCCCTACATAGCAACTAATAGAAACGAATTCGTGTACATAGAGGCTGAATGCCCGAAGTTTAGAAATCTGTTTCTCTGTGATGAAAGCTCTCACAAAAGACTTCGCACCCAACATGACTGTATTCAACAAGTAATTTCAAACCAAATCATCGATTCAACATGCAGTTTCTCAACTATACATCTCTCAACGGAAGCTGTAGAACAATTGGATGACCGAAGCTACGTGATAACCTTTCCAGAACCAACGACGATTCACCTTAACTGCGGTACTGAAGCTTACAACATATTGAACGGGACTTTCTTGGCAACAATACCAAACCAGTGCTCACTAAGCTCGTCTGAACTTACCTTAACTAATACAAATGACGTAGTGCAAGGCCAGCCCCTGAAAATCATGAAAATTACCTACCCTGAAAAACCGAAGAATGTAGATTTACCGCACCTCAATTTGAGTTCAATAAACCTGAAATCACTACACTTGATCCAGGAACATTATCCTGTGTAACTATACTTACCTTGGCTGTACTGGCTCGTCGATATCACCAACGCAGACGCGAACTTTCTGAAACTATAGAAAAGAATCCCAGCTCCCAGCAAGAAGGGACCTCTGAAGAACCTGAAAGACACATATATGCGAAACCAGCTACACCAGCAATTTTTTCCCTAAAAGTAGGAAAATAATTGCTTCTCTAAGGGCGGAGGAATTACGATCGCATAACTCGCCGAATCATCAATATAATCGTACGACCCAGTTGATGCGCTTAGCAACCGCCTCGTGTCCGACAGCGTCGCGTCGCATCGTCAGCACAACGTGCAACGGCCAGCTGCAACGTGACCCGTCTTCGCCACGCGCAAGAAATGCATAGTTTTAAGTTCACTTTTGTTCTCACATCGAACTAAGGCACTAGTTTACTTGATAGATAATTTTTGTAATTTTTTCTTTTAATTAAATAATTAATTTTATTTCGTTTTTTTTAAGTCCTTCGGCTGGAGATTACGTATTTCGCGTTCAACGAAACAAACAAACAAACGCTCTATAATATTAGTATAGATTTACCTATAGCACGTTGACACAACTGTTGTCCCAGAATCCATCACTCCCAGACATAAAACAAGATAAATGCACTTATTTAAAAAAATAATATACGTACAGTAAGCGTCCGCTGAAGAATAATAATAAAAGAGATCCAATCAAAGAGTTTCTAACAACCCTAGCACGCCGTTTCATACAACATTGCTGGAGAAATCCAAATTTTAAAAACGCTCCTGCAATGACTTTTATTTTCTTTATCCGTAAATTGGATATAGGTACGAGTATAAGGCATTTGACTGCCTCGGCGGCGCAGTGGTAGTGCATGCGATTGCCGCGCTGAGGTATCGGGTTCGATTCCTGGGTCGGAAAAAATGTGTGGTTCACAAATAATATACTAGGTGGCGCTGAAAGCGCGATGAAAAGTGTCCGACAATATTTACCTATTTTATTTTATTACTAGCTGTTGCCCGCGACTTCGTTCGCGTGGAAATTATGATACGACGCAAAAATTGTATTACTCTCTACCGAGCCCCTCGGCAAAGTGATGTTTGTTAATACAAATAGTTGAAATCGGATTATTAGTTTTTTAAGATCAAATTTAACACACAACAAATTAACAAACAAATTTAAAATTTAATAAGCTAGTATTTTGAGGTTTAATATACTCAATGTAGGTATAGATATATAATACATACAACACACTTTATTTTAAAATATTCAATGTATTTTTAAATACCCTTTACTTAGCCCAGACATATAAGTATATCTGTGTGAAAACACTCATAACTACATCGCATAGCATATGTTAAAACGTTTATGTGGCAATACCAGTGACTAAAACTAATCCCCGTGCTGAACCAAGTTGTAATTTTACGTTTTGTTGGCAAAAGCTATTAAAATGATTTGAAAGTTAGCTTATTACTTTAAAAAATTATCAATGGATTGAGTGGAGTACGATATCGATACGAGCAATCGTATCTAAATCCATTCAGCCTCAAACAGTGATTATTACCTATAGGCTCATTATCGGGTCATCACGCTACTACCCTGGAGAGCAGAGCGGTAAACATAAATGTCGAACAATCGGGCAATTTTAATACATTTTGGTAGATTTTTTAAGCGCCGGGATTAAATAGATGCGGCAGGAGTTTGAAGTAAGTTACGGGAGAAGCCGTGGGGGCCACCTAGTACTAAATAAAATCATTCAAACGCATTGACTTCCAGCAGAGACGTGGCAAACAGTCCGTAATTTATTTTATTGTCAAATCTGATGTAGGGAATGTGATAATTATGTTGATATGGCGAATTCTGTCTGCTTGCTAAAACCTGGCGGCAAATTATTCAGATTCATCTTCTTCTGCTTTTAAGTACTACATTTTTGTCTCTTGCAACAAATTACATTCACACTTTTTACTTTCCTATATGGCACTTCCTTTGATTAGAAGAGACATCTGCGTGTGATAAACTGCCTCCCAATAGCCCAAAAATCAATAGCTTTTCACATGACTTGATGCAATTCTGACGTTCTTCTTCCAGTATTGTAAAATTTAGCTTAAATATATATAAAAGAATAGGACTAGTTGAGGACAGGAGAAATTATAATGTAATAAGTTTTCAAACTAGTATTACATAACCATGTAATTTAACCTAAATAAATTGTGAAGCGCTCGTGGCCCCGCGGTCTCAGTGTTCTGTAAACGATCACTGAGTTACGCAACTTTCACTATGGCTGGTCCTCGGATGGGTGACCACTTTGTGGCATTTACATTTGCGAGCGTTTCCGTGCTTCGGAAGGCATGTTAAGCCGTTGGTCCCGGTTGCCAGTAAAATGGCAGTCGTTAAGCCTGGTTGAATGCCTTATGGGCGGCATGAAAAATTTCAACAGCAGGTAGCCACAACCTGCGTCTGTCTATTTCAACACGGCAATGGGTTCACCACCTATTACGTGGGACAGAAATCCACACGGTGAAAAGTGGGCATATAATATGCCTCTGCCACCCCTTCGGGGATAAGGCGTGATGGATATTTATTTATTTTATTTAATAAATTGTACGCTGTGGAGATGCGATCTCATCGAAAATTGTGCGGCGTAACTTTGGCCGACCGAATATGTAATGAAGTGGTACGAAATATGGCAGGTTTGAATGAAAGTGTCAGCGTTAAGCTGGAAAAGGGCGTGCTCCGTTGGTTTGGACACGTCCAACGAATGAATGCGGAACGATTGACAAAGAATATATATTGTGCGAAAGTAGAGGGTAGAAGAAGTCAGGGTAGGTCGTGACTTACATATATGAAGACCAATGAGTATATTGCTCAAAAACTGAAAAGTCTGCGTCTTCTCAGACTTGCGTGTATGAAGCGATTGATGAATCTACAAGAAGCGAAAGAAGTATGCAAGGATCTCGAAGCCTGGCGATATGTCCTCTCTGACTACCCCGTCAGGAGTACAGCGTGCAGATAGTTAGTATATATACACGTCCTAGATATTTTAGCAATCTGCTGACGCGGTAACGTGCTCGAATTGGTCTAACAAGTGATATAATAATAGCTAAATAAAAGTGAACCATAACCTTCAAACCCAAGAACGGTTTGACAGCAACTGGAAAAACATTATAGCTGAAGAAAAAGACATTATAAATATTAAAAGTATTTAGTATTTTGCTCCGGTGAATTATTTTAATCTACAATGTGATGTCATTAAAACAGCATTACATCTACTTCTGCCACACATAAAATTCATCAATTTACTCTCGCTTACAATCTGTGAATTAAATCCACGCAGCCCATCCTTTCATGTCTATTGGTAAACCCTTTATTTTCTAAACTTTCCGCAATATCCGCGTTTATCAATAAGACTCTTGAACATCGTCGTCTGGCAAAGCAATAATTTTAATAATACCATTCGAGGCGTTCGGACTGTGAATGCTTATCGGGAATTTTTAATAACACTCTAGAAATGCTATTAAAGGTTCAACATATTTTCTACACTACCGGGTGATATTCAGAATGCGATAAAGTAAACTTAATGTAGAGGTATAGACTTATGTGCATTTTTATAATGAAACTTGCTAGTGACATTGTTGTAAAAAAGCACATAGGTCGGGTCGCTACCCGGCCTGATGTCACACGGGCGCCAGCAAAAAACCTCATTAAAATCTAAGAAACCATGTAAGCTAGGTTACGCTACCCGGTCCGATTTCGCACAGGCGCCAATTAAAACCGCATTCAAATCCATTGCTTATTTTAAAAGATACAAGAGTACAGAAATCGGGCAGCAACTTCATTTTACGAGTTACTATAGTAAAAATTATAGATAGGTAAAGTTTGTGAGGGTGTCGGGTGTAATATTTGGATCTCTTGGACCTATTTTGAAAATTCTTTTACTAAAAAGGTGTATATTTGAAACGAAATCTGAGCCATTTATAAAAGACGATCTATCCCGCTTTATGATAGGTATCCCAGAGAAAGCATAAGTGACTGCATATCTGCAGCATAGATATGGAACTTACTGGAAAAGAGATTCGTAGCAGGATAATTCTGCTAAATCTGCGTCAATTATTGACACGCAGATAGCTGGCGAACCCGATGATGAGTAATAATGTCTGACCAATGCAAAAACACAATGCAAGCGCCCTCGACCAGCGCCCAGACATTGTTCATATAGTTTGGAAGACACTGCCATTGTTGAAAAACCTGATTTGCATGTTCTCAATCTGCTCATCATTATACTCTGGGAGTGTAGTATCTGTGGAAAGGAACGGAACGCTGTAATACTTATGCAAAGAAGTTTACAAGTAACATCGGATCGGGAGTAGTTTACTTACTATTAAAATCTCGAGGCATCTGTGGTGAATTTCCGCGGTTTTAAACTTTTCTGCCAGCATTATAACTGACATTACCGCCGCGATATATGTACTATTACCGTGATGACCTTTTCTATAGGATGCACGTCTAGTTACTTTCTAGGTCCCTAGCTTCAGAAAGGCGAAAAAAAAAATTTTTTTTTAAACTCCCAAAAATAATTGGTTACCTAATTATTAATCACGCTATTATCGTTGATGGGGTAGGCAGAAGCCATACTATACCTACACCCACATTTCACCGTATACATTTTCGCCCCACGTACACAGGTTGGTGGCTGGTAAAGAAATATTTCAAAACACCCATGAGTTGTAGGCCACAACTTTACGATATTTGAGGCTTTAAAACTGCCATTACTACTCGTAGTAACAGCTTAACTTGCCTTACGAAGGTTGAACGCTGGTAAATAAAAATGCCACAAAGCGGTCACCCATCTTAAGACCAGCTGTTTACGAGGTCCAGAATTTCTCACTCCTTCAAGTGCGAGAGGTCTTGAGGTCAGGAGCGGGATAATAAAGAAACGAGATGACAGCGCGAAAACTAGCCGGCGCGCCACCAGAGGGCAGCACTTCCTTGTTAACATGCACGTTTTTCGATTGCACATACCATTCCTTGTCAATGTTCATTGTGTTAATAGTATCAAGTAAAACAAGTAAAAATACACGCAATTCGTATCATTCTAAGTTGCTCCTCGTCGAAGGCGAAACACCAGCCATAGCTTTATTTTCTGATTAATTGCTATGAAAGTTCCAAGACGCTAATAATTCTCTTGAGACTTTACCAGATTGGAGCTCTATGTAACTTTTCTATTAAACATGGACATAAAAATATACTAGCTAATGCCCGCGGCTCCGCCCGCATGTTGAGGTATTCTCGTAGGTGCTCGTTCTCTACAAGAACTAATTTCCGGCGTATTAAATAGCCTATAGCTTTTAGGGAAATGTAATAGGTATTCCTTTTTAATAATGAAAAGATATTTAAGAATCTGATGAGTAGATCAAAAGCTTACCCTCCCTATAGTCTCACTAACTCACAAACTAACTCTTTACGAATTATGTTCTATACCTACTAATATCAAAATTATTTACAGGTAGGAAACCGGGACGAACCGATCGCTAGTTTGACCGGAGCTTTTTTTTATACACGGCCATCTAGTGTAAACTTTTAATAAATCGCAGGATGTTGGCAAGCGCAGAAGCTAGAAATAGCAATAGTATACACCTTTTTCGGTAGATGGCGCTGTATAAAATTTTGCACTATTAAAATCAAACTCAACACTTAAAATCTCAGGTATTTTTAACAATACTTAGTAAGAAACTGGTATAACGAATAAAAACTGAATAGATAGAGGTACGAGAAAACTTCATCACGCAGTCGAAGCATCAGGTATAGTAGAAAATAAAATAAACTAAAAGGAATCACCGTAGCCACAACATTTCGACGGGAGGAAAGAGCAAACGGATATCTGCATTTTTGCGAAAATCGTTTTTTGACATAGGTAATTGAATTAAGAATTTTGTCTTCTATTTAGACATAATTTTTATTTTTTTTAAATCAAATATTTAGTGATATTTTGCAGCGTATAAAAAGACACCTACACCCTTTTTTAAGAATGCAACGAAGTACACACATGCACGCATATACACTTGTCCGTGTGTGCGTCGGACAATTTGGCGCGTCGCTTCATAATATAAACAAAGGTATCAGTTACTTAACCGTTTCGTCACGGGAGGTTGACATAATTAAGCTCCATCATCATCGGAGCGTCTTTCCCAGTTGCGTCTCGCGACGTCCGGCGTCTGCTTTCCTACATTTTCTCCTCCACTTCGCACGGTCGTCGGCATCCCCTGTAGTGAGACCATTGGTACGCATGTCATCCCTTACGAAGTCAAGCCAGCTCTTCTTGGATCTTCCCCTCTTACCCGGGACCCGGCGGGGCTGACATGGCCAGACACTTTTCCCACGTAGCCCGGCAGTTGCCGCAAGACGTGACCATACCAACGAAGGCGACACTCTTGCAACTTGTCTGCAATGTCACGGACGTGAAGGCTGCCGCGGATGCGAGAGTTCCTCACGCGGTCCATCCGCGTGACTCCACAAATCCACCATGTAGGCTGCTCATGCGAGTTCCTGATGCTTTCCGACAATTCGTCTAATATCACACTGAACAGAAGCGGACTAAGGACCGAACCCTGGTGTACCCCGACGGTGATGGGAAAGGGTTTCCTGTCGCCAACAGCAGTCCGAACCATAGAATCGGAGTCACAATAAATGTCCCGGTTAGTGTCAATATAGACCTCTGGAACCCCCTTGGACCGCAGTGCCCACCAGATCATCGCACGAGGAACACAGTCGAAGGCCTTCTGCATGTCTAGGAACATACAGTGCAGAGGTGTGTTCTTCGACCTGTATTTCTCTGCGACAACCCTCAGGGCAAAAACAGGGTCCGTGGTCCCATGACCAGGGCGAAACCCATATTGACACCTAGAGAGAGTACACTCCTGCCGGATCCGAGAGTCTATAATCCTCTCGAAGATCTTCATGGTGTGGGACATCACCATTATACCGCGGTAGCTCCCGCACTCCTGCACTGACCTTTGAAGACTGTAGTAATATAACTCAGTCTCCATTGGTTTGGGATCTGCCCGCTGAGGAGCATGCGGTTAAAAAGGTTTTGACATATTTAAGCTTGCGTACTAATTATTCTAAAATCCGTGATTTATTCAAATACTTTCCACAGTATAGTGTTAAGAAAGTGCCATTAAAGTGTTTTTTGTGATATTTTAAGATACTTAATAATTATATATTGTTGAAAAAGTTAGTTTCACTTAGTTACCATAATACGGGTTTAGTTCCTTTGTATCATTACAAATAAAATTTTAATTGAAGAAGAGATTAATGAACGAAATTATTATTTTGTTTAAAGTTAATTGTTGTGATAAAACAAGCTTTACTTTATACGTGATTACTAATAAAAGATTTTTATTATTTTTGTTAGATTTCATTGTAGGTTGTGCCTATACGACTTTTTATTTAAGAGGTTGTCACTCATAAGAAATGTTATTTTCTCTGTAATGTTACCTCATACTGATACTTCTGTTACTTTGTAATACAATTACTGTGATTAAAACGGAAAATACAATGCACTGGACTCTTTTACTGTACTGAAAAAGCTCATCATAATTAAAAAGATAACTGCAAAATCAGTAACAGGACCCTTATGATACGCAGTAAATTGAAACAACTACATTATTTTGCTATCAATCATACGTGTCCTTTATTTGTTGTCGTAGTTGGATATAGATTATAAAAAGGATAATAATTATTGACTTTTTTTAATGAAATTAATTAGGGCTCATAATTTAGAAAGTCCGTAGTAGAAGCAAACATATGGCAGTTGATTCATTTAGTAATTTATTTTGTACGTTGTAGAAAAATACATCTGCCGTATTTTTTAAAATAGGAATATTACAGTTGACCGACCTCCATTGCTTTCTTCGAAATGCTATTTTAATGAAGTATTCCAAATTTAAAGGAGCTAGCTTTGTAATTGTAAAAGTTATAACTTTTTTGCGTTAAAAACGCTTTCCTGAAAACTAGTGATTTTACAGATGTCCGTTTGTTCTTTGCTGCCGTCGACTTATTTGAATTACAAAGTGCGTGAAGTTTTTTTTAAAGAAGTCAGACTTTTGTAGTAATTATTTGATACATTGTAATTTCTGTCGTAAATATTTAGATGTGAATATTTTGCATTAAAATTGTAGTGGTATATTTTCTTTATACATTCATCTAGTGTACAATTTAAGATAAGTAAGCGCCAAATCTAACAACAGTCATAGTATACACATACAGTGGCGCTATACTAGGTGGCGCTGTACGCAGCGTTATTTTTCCATAAGCGTTATTTTTTTCTGACTTTGATTATATAAATAAACAATATGAAATAATAACACTTATTTTATAGGTTTGACGGTTAATGGGTTAACTAATTACCTAAAAATCCCGAAAATATACACTTATAAAAAATTGTGAGTTAAAATTATTATTTTTAGCTATGTAGTGAGAAACAAGTAGCTACCTAGGTAAGTACATTGAGAGCATCAAGTAAACAGTAATTGTTCAAATAAAATTAAATATCACAGAAATCACAGATTCATGAAAAGCATTCATTATTTCGGGAGTTTTACATACGAACGAACGAACATAATAACAAATGTTCGTTTAGCCAACTTACAAGCATCTTACTGGGTAACGTCACCTTGTCTAAACACCACTTTCGCTGAGTATTTTGGCAGGACTATTCCAACCGCAATGCCACTTACTAATGCCAAAATACTTAGCTACCATCATTACTCAGATACCATTACCTACATCAGGAGCTATTGTAGGTAACGACAAAGACCGGAATGTAAGATTTTATATTTGCTATAAATTATTTTTATGCATACCAATAAAATAATCTGTATACCAATAAAGTCGACACAAAAATGACTCAATAATTTTTTTGAAAATTGGCCTATATTGAAGCGCTCGTGGTCCTGCTGACTCAATGTTTTGTAAACAATCACTGCAAGTAACATTCACTATAGTTGGTCCTTGGATGGGTGACCACTTTGTGGAATTAACATTTTCGAGTGTTTCCGTGCTTCGGCAGGCACGTTAAGCCGTGGTCCCGGTTGCCATTAAAATGGCAGTCGTTAAACCTGGCTGAAGGCCATAAAGGGCGGCTTGAAAAATTTTATCAGCAGGTCGCCACAGCCTGCGCCAGTCCATTTCAACACGGCAATGGCCTCACCACCAACGTGGAACAAAAATGCATACAGTGAAATGTGGGCGTATAGTATGCCTCTGCCTACCCCTTCGGGAATAAAGGCGTGACAATATGTATGTATGGCCTATTTTTTATGCCATGCCATTTTTTTTCCTACTAACTAAAACCACATGGTGCTCTTCCATCTGCCTATGAATTGGAGTCCTGGGAAGGATAACCCCAAACTCAGTCCCACCAATTAGAGTTCGTACGGCTTCGCGAGCCTCATCTCCTGGGGTCGGAGAAGTAAAAAGTGCGACCCATATTACTACATCTGACAGTAGTAACATTTGTCGCGCTTATTAATGCACTCTTATACGAACCTAGAAACCATTTGACCCTATTTCAAAGTTGATAAAAGTATTTTTATAAATAAAGACAATTATTATTGCAACTACAGCATAATGATAACGAATCCTTTAGAGCCAATTGACCTAAATCTATCACAGTTTGAGCCTTTACACTAGGAAATAAGGGATCAAAATATAACTTTGATAATCCGATATCAGTATTGAGGTAATGTATATACT
The DNA here is from genome assembly GCA_948477245.1 of Thumatha senex. Lineage (NCBI taxonomy): Eukaryota > Metazoa > Arthropoda > Insecta > Lepidoptera > Erebidae > Thumatha > Thumatha senex. The sequence goes on along the minus strand of OX419725.1, from coordinate 31,250,159 downwards.
TACCTACATTTTCCACTCCAAGAGTTTTAATACTGTTGACGAAGTAAAAATATGCAGTACCCTATTTTACATCCTTTTCCATCTTAAGTATTTTCCTAGTTGCTTTCAAACCCCTGGATTTTGAACCTGGGATCCCTTTTATTCGGCTGCTAGAAGCAGCTGTCGTTTGGCTTTTAATGTTCGGCATTGTTGCGGCTGCCATGTAACTGGCTACAAGAACTAACAGCTTAACTTGCTTTCCGAAGCACGGAAACGACCGTAAATGAAAATGCCACAAAGCAGTCATCTATCCGATGTCCAGCAATATACCTACTTAAGGCAATACTCATTTATAGAGACTGAGACAGTGGAGATGCGAACCTTTGATATAGACCAATCATATCAGCCTATGACAGTGCAATGCTGTACGCAGGTCACTTCCAATTCATGGCACAATGAACGACCATGTGACTTTTCTAGGTCATCGTTTCATCTTACGAGTCGATACTCGTAAGATGAAACGATGATGATTGTTCAGGTTACCACTCTAGTCCAAATCATTATCGGGCCAGTTCGCCATCCCAAACCCCTTCTCGATTCTGGGTGCAGGATCGTGGCAGAAGACAGGGCGCGCGTCCTCCAGTCGCCACAGTTACTCCCAAAAGCATGCATGGGCCTGAAAGGGTTGCTCACCCCTTCTGGGATTGCTTGAGATCATCTTCATCCGAGCTTCTGTCCCAGTTGCGTCTCGGGATGGCCGTGGTCCGCTTTCCTAGCTTTTTTCTTTTCTAACTGGGTTGGCTTTGGATGGTTGGACGAAATTCCCGTCCAGGACAAACTCGTAATAAGACCCAATAAAGTAGTTTAGAGCGAAAACAGCCTAGACAAAACAATCAAAGAAAACAACCCTTCATAATAACTATAGAGATGTAGTATAGACTAAAGGAGTGAGAATCCAAGACTATTAGTGCTGGGTGTTATATGTCGGCGGGGTATCCAGGCACCAAAGCGTTCACCACCTAAAATTAGTTCCTATGTCGACTAACCGATATATTGTACGATAAATTACTACAACAACACGAAAGAGATATTTGTATAAGGAAGAAATAAATAAAATTATCTGGCTTCTAATTGTAACTTCCAACTATTAAATCTATACATCTGTATTCCCAGGTATGTATATGTTGTGTATGTATGTATTTACTTGTATTGTGTGTCTAAAGTACTATTGATCCTATCTATTTCCCTTTCACACGTCTACCTTTTTCAATTATTTCTTCTCATTCCTCTCACCGGGCTGCTGGAAAAGATTTCTTATAAACATAAGCAGTAAGGTTGTACTCTTTTCCCCAAACTCCTTTACAGTTATTTACAATATTCGTTGTAAGAATAATGTTTACCTATATCATATATCAATATTGGAAGAAAAAGTTCAATAAAACGTAAGTATGCCTAAGCCTTCTTAACAGAAACAGGGATTTTGCGTATAGGTACAATAAAAGCTGTTATAAGAAATTCTACAATGGATTCTGTAGGACTTTGGAAGACATTCCTATAAAGACTAACAAAACAAGTTATTTTATACGACAGGAAAACGCAGCTCAATTGTCCTCTTTCGATTTTCTATAATCGAGCCGAGTGACGCGCTGAATAGCTTTCCAGAATCTATACATATAATGAAATCGTAACTTAGTAATAACTGTACATTGAATATTTTTACAAAAAAACACTTGCTGTGTGTTCACCGAAGAATACCTAAGCAAAAATATAATTTTTAAAATTTTTGTCTGTCTGTTTGTCCGTTTGTCCGCAGTACCTTTGTCCGGGATAAACTCAGAAACTACTAATTGGATTAAATACAGATTTTGCACGAACATTAACAGTAGGTTGGGTCAACACATAGGCTTTATGTTATCACGCTACATAACCTAGGAGCTAGGCAGAGAACATGCATATTGTCACTGTAACGATACTATTTTCCGGGAGGGGAAAAAGGTAAAGTTAAGGAGAAAACTGTCACCAGGACTGGAGGAGTCCTGGCTTAAAAGGAAAAGTAAAAGAAAAAGGAGAAAAGGTAAAATTGATTTAATATAATATAAAAATGTTAAGAAAATAAAACCAAGGAAAGCCGGGAGTAAATTAAAGTCTTGATTCTTCAAGAACAGCCGCTAAGATGGGGCCTCGAGTAGGCCTCCACGTTGCTAGGAAGGGGGGCCTCTAGTAGGCCTCCACGTCGCTGAGAAGGGGGCCTCAAATCCCCTCAAGGCCTCCACGTCACCGACCTCGGAGAAAGCTGGTCGCAAACTCAGGCAGGTAGAGGGCTGAAACTAACGAGCGGTCGGCGTCTTTCACAGAGCCGGTTAATAACACACAACACTGCAGACCATCACTTCCCTATTTCTGGAGAGCACAACCCTCACACTCAGCACTTATTCCCAGCACCTCCTCTCAAGTTGAGCACCAAAAGTAGACTGATCTGACGGCCCCGGCTTCCTCCTTTTACAGAGCATTTCAAAATTTAAACAATATTAGATTTAAATTTAAATTTATACAAATAATTTAGAATTTAAATTTATAACAAGGTCTAATATCTATACAACCTAACCTACTGGCAGCTCTAACAATAAATTAAAAATAAAATCTAGGCTTGTCATTAACTGACATTAAAAATTACAAAAGGTAAACAAACATTAAGAGAGCATAAAAACTCTTGAATTATCAAGGCCTATGAATGCTACAGATAATGGTCATGCAGATAATTTGGAGAGAACGTATAATAAAACATTTAATTAAAAAAGTAAGTAAAAAATGTTACATTACATTTCCCCGACAACCCCGGAAAATTTTTGATTGTAATGAAAAAAATTTGTTTATAAGAAAGAAGGCATTGACCAGTTAAAGTTATCCTATATGACTATTTACAGTGGTTCAGAAAGTTTTACAAAAGATAAAAATTACGTTACCCGATAACCCTTGAAAATTTACAACTGAGAAAATTTCGATGTTGTAAAAGAAAAACCTTGCTCTTTCATACACCTTTTATCAACCCACATTTCATACTCCCTCAATCATACATACATCACTAACATACTTAGGGGATATGGTTCACATTCTATGACACATACTCCAAAGAAAAAAAATCTTTTTTTTTTTTTAAATTACGATGGCTTATTTATTTAAATTAAGTGTCATAATCCGCACCTTTTTTAAAACCCGTTATAATTAAAAGAAATATTTACAAAGCTTTCCCAGCTTAAGAAAAGCAGTCAAGGTTTGAAAGCATAATTGCTTAAGAAAAGCCTTCAAGTTTCAAGTAGTTCAAGTATTAAAAATAAAGCTTTCCAGCTTAAGAAAAGTAGTCAAGGTTCAAAGCATAATCGCCTTTTCAAGAAGCTAAGTTCAAGTATTAAAAACGATACACAATGGCTTATTTTAAGAGTTGTGTACCGCTCTATGAAGAAAAAAGAAAAAACAGAAAAGTAAAATGCCAAAAGTGTTTGGAGAAAGTAAACCTTGTGAAGTATTTACACTGAACTTAATGTTAAATGATAAGTAAAAAATATTTTTAGAGATATCAAGGAAAAAAATCCGTTGAAACATTAAAGTTTAAAAACAAAAATAAGATTAAACAATTTATATAAAAACACAGCACATATAAAACGACACTTTCAACAAAATATAAAACGTGCCATTTTCCTCTTAAGCCGCTCCAAAATGAAAAAAAGTGGCGACAGTTTCTCTTATGTTTCAGATCAAAATCAAAGCATGATAAGCGAAAAGTTCAACGTGCTAATCTCCCAGAAAGATTAGATACATTTTATAAATTTAGTAAATTTTGTAAAGATTTTAAAATAATGAACGAGTTTATTACCACATGTTGCCATGGTAACAATGTTGCCGTAGAAACAAATCAAACTAAATGAAGTAATGTTTAAAGTGTTGATTTATGTTAAGTTTTGTATAAACAACCACAGGATATAGACCTGCAGCCGTCGTGAAGTGTCCCAGCCCCCAACTAGTAAGAGACCACGAATGGTTTTAAGAACACTCACTAGCGAAGACTGGGTACGATTACCAGAGGGTAACCGCAGAGGTGTGCAAGTGTGTGGGATGCAGTATAATGATGTATTAGTAGAGAGTTATATTGTGCCTAGGTGATAACGACTATAGGATATTGTCCTTAGTACGTCGTAGAGAATCCAAACCCCAACTTGTAAGTGACCACGAATGGTTTTAAGAACACTTGCAAGCGAAGAATGGATGACAATTACCATTGGGTAACCGCCGTGGTGTGCAAGTGTGTGGGATGCAGTATAGTGATGTATAAGTAGAGTGTAAAGAAGTATTGTAAAGATTGAGGTGGATGAGGTGATGAAAATATAAGCTTACCAAATAAAAATCTCTTAAGCAAGTTTGTTTTAGAATTTAGAGAACCTGAAAATAATTAAAAAGGGGGGGGTTAGTAAGAAGTTGGGCGCCAGACTGTAACGTTACTATTTTCCGGGAGGGGAAAAAGTAAAGTTTAGGAGGAAACTGTCACCAGGACTGGAGGAGTCCTGGCTTAAAAGGAAAAGTAAAAGAAAAAGGAGAAAAGGTAAAATTGATTTAATATAATATAAAAATGTTAAGAAAATAAAACCAAGGAATGCCGGGAGTAAATTAAAGTCTTGATTCTTCAAGAACAGCCGCTAAGATGGGGCCTCGAGTAGGCCTCCACGTTGCTAGGAAGGGGGGCCTCTAGTAGGCCTCCACGTCGCTGAGAAGGGGGCCTCAAATCCCCTCAAGGCCTCCACATCACCGACCTCGGAGAAAGCTGGTCGCGAACTCAGGCAGGTAGAGGGCTGAAACTAACGAGCGGTCGGCGTCTTTCACAGAGCCAGTTAATAACACACAACACTGCAGACCATCACTTCACTATTTCTGGAGAGCACAACCCTCACACTCAGCACTTATTCCCAGCACCTCCTCTCAAGGTGAGCACCAAAAGTAGACAGATCTGACGGCCCCGGCTTCCTTCTTTTACAGAGCATTTCAAAATTTTAACAATATTAGAATACAAATAATTTAAAATTTAAATTTATAACAAGGTCTAATATCTATACAACCTAACCTACTGGCAGCTCTAACAATAAATTAAAAATAAAATCTAGGCTTGTCATTAACTGACATTAAAAATTACAAAAGGTAAACAAACATTAAGAGAGCATAAAAACTCTTGAATTATCAAGGCCTATGAATGCTACAGATAATGGTCATGCAGATAATTTGGAGAGAACGTATAATATCACTTTTAATTAAAAAAGTAAGTAAAAAATGTTACATACATCACGCCTTTATCCCCGAAGGGGTAGGCAGAGGCATAATAAACACCCACATTTCACCTTATGCCCACATTTTTGTCCCACGTAACAGGTGGCAGAGAACAATTAGCTATAAACGCATGTCCGGGATAAACTCGGAAATTACTTAATCGATTTTATTCAAATTTTGCACAAATACTAACAGTAGGCCGGGTCTACACATAGGCTATATATTATTACGCTACATAACCTAGGAGCTCAGCAGAGAACAATTAGGTATAAACTCAGTAACAATTAAATAGATTTAATTGAAATTTTGTTTGAGTATTAACAATAGGTGAGGTCTACGTATAGGCTATATATAATTATGCTATATAGGTAACCAAAGAGCTCGGCAGAGAACGATTAAATTCCGCATATTTAACCAGAAAAAGCGAAAACTACTGCATAGTTTTAAATAAAATCTTTTAAGAAGAATAACAAGACGTTTGGTCTACATATTATCACGCTACATATCCTAGGGGCTCGGTTGAGAACTATTAGGTACATTTATATTTGAGCGATAATCGCGAAAACTACTCAATGAATTTAGTTGCCAGTAACATGGCAGTCGTTAAGCCCAGTTGAAGGCCGTATGGGTGGCTTGAAAAATTTCAACAGCAGGTCACCACAACCTGCGCCTGTCCATTTTAAACACAGCAATGGGCTCACCACCTGTTACGTGGGACAAAAATGCATACGGTGAAATGTAGGCGTTTAATATGCCTCTGCCTACCACTTCGGGGATAAAGGCGTGACAATATGTATGTATGTACACGAATGACAACAAGACATTGGATCTACATATTATCACGTGATAACAGCTAGGCTATATCGACCCGTAGCCTATGTGTAACAGCATGTATAGCCTTAGTTAGCGATAGTTATGTTCTTTTTGAATCTCTCAGAGGTCCATCGTGGTAACACCTCAGATCAAAGACATTTTTTTAAATAGTCCTGTAAAGGTTGATGTCACCTCACGGAAGCTATGAATTCTGAGGAGATTCTTCACGCACCCTGCCTTCATAGACCCTGCTTCGAAAACGTCTTTGCATTAATCCGCAAAGTTCTAAGTACAGGTGCTCCACTATCTATGACGTGGTATTCGCATTACGACTCTTCTGGGGTAAGGGGCAGCATGGACCCACTAGCGTAGAACAATAACTTTCTTGACTGCATTTTACAGAATCTCCCATGGTAAGAACAAAATGAGCACCAAAACTACTATGCAGCAAAAATAAGAAACACATTATAAGGATTGCCCTCATATCGCAAAAATGGGACGAACTGTTCGATGTCTTATAAAAAAAAAACAGTGTAAACATTTAGAGAACTTTACGATAAATCCGTAGGAATAAACAATTGATTGGTGGTCTTACAGATTTGTTCAAACAATTTGTAATTCGCAAGCTCATGAATTCTCAGAAGTTCTTTTAAGTCTTTGCTAAGGCACTTTACCAGAGGCTGTCCTCTGGTAGAGTATCTTTATAAGTAGATAGGTATAGCTTTTTCTCTCGGAAATTGTATACACAATTTCCGAGAGAAAAAGTACAAGTGTAAAGTGGTTTACAGACACTGTAGTCTGTCAAAATAACGACACAAATTCAATCCTTAGTTTCTCTTCTCTTTCACAGAAGAAGAAGTGAACTTTTTTTTTTGTGTACTTACACCTATTTAATATAAAGCTATTGTGGATATTGTAGAGTCAGATCATCGTGGCCAATGGATAAAGTTTCCTAAAAGTAGTAACAAAGTCTGCAAAAAACAAATTAAATATGTACCAATTAACCAAAAATTGTTTAAATAATTTTAAAGAAAATGTATTAAAGAGATTACCATATCTACCTAACTTCACTTGTGTAGACCAGTCATATAAACACTTATTTAATTTGATGAATGATGAGTTTGGCAAAGTTTTGACCTCAAAAATACTACAGATTGGTGGTCGTCCTGTTTTCAGTGACTGGGCAACACCAGGTATCTTTAAAAGTAGAAATAAATTATTGAATTATATTCAGAAAAATCATATAATTGTAGGCAAACCTTTCAGGAATATGTTAAAAATTATTCAAAGATATTTAAACAAACGTGTTATCTTGCTAAGTCAAACTTCATTAAAAATAAAATTTCTAATTCTGTGAATAAAATAAAAATGATTTGGAACATCATTAACTCTAAATGCGGTAGATCTTTGGTGACTGAAAGGGATTTCCACTTAAAAGTAAATGGATACCATGTTACAAGGGACCTGGAAGTGGCGACGGTGTTGAAACATTTTTTCAAAAATGTACCTATATTGACAACAAAATCTCTCCAAGCGTCTTCCAGTTCCGCTGAACATTTGTTGCAGGGATGCATTTGTATTCACAGATATTTGCGCTCAGGACATTGTAAAGACATTTAAATGTATCGAAGTTAAGAAAACCGCGGACCTTTGGGATTAACTGCATCATGTATAATTATTTATTTTATTTATTTATTGGAACTAAAAACAGAAATACAATAATGAATATATGCGGTAATGTCTGCATTCGTTTAGAACTGTGTCGCAGTCATTATCGCCGTGGTGTCAGAGTTCCTCGAAGAAATGATAAATGGGTACAGGTTTAAGTCAAAAACACAAAGAACTTAACACAAAACAAGATAGAAAAACAAATGGGTAAAATGTTTGTGAGAGAGTGTGTATAAGTGAGTGTGTGTGTGTGTGTGTGTGTGTGTGTGTGTGTGTGTGTGTGTCTGTGTGTGTGTGTTTACTAATCCTTTAACGCATGAAAAATGCTATATAGCAATTGATTCTAATTCGTCGTCGCTTAAAGTATATAGCCATTCCTCAGTTATTATCACCATTTGAGACTCTCGAACCCAACAAAATGAAAATCTTCTGGGCCACCACGGCCCAGAAGATTTTTCAGACGCAAGATTTTTTCCAATATTTGCAAAAAAGTTATTTACGACATTTACGGAGTCGGAAGGGGCATCTGATAGGGACAGAAGTTCATCAGCTACACGATATTTTTTATTAAATTCCACGTACCTTTTGGATTTTGACGATGTTTCTCAAATTCATTGTGTTCATACTGCTTTTTTAGTTTTTTAACTAAATTGTTGCAAAAGTTTCTGTAACGCAGATATACAACTCTCTGAATATCACTACATGTTGCAGCTTTAGTCTTTCGGTATAAATTGTCTCTGTTGCGAACACATTTCAGGACACCCTGTGTAACCCAAGGCTTTAAAGTTCTTTTCCTACTTGGAATAGCAATAATACGTGTGTTTTCCGTGACGGTAGCTGTGATTGCATTAACGAGAGCTGTAGCAGCCTTGTTAGCGTCATTACAGTCAAAAATGTGAGAGAAATCAGTTTTTCCGAATGCCTGCACGCAAGCTGCCACGTCCACTCTACGTGTTTGGGTAATGGCCCTAGGAGCCCAGAGCTTAAGATCACACGATACGATCACAGGAGTATCCGTAATGAAGGAGTCAAGTACCAAAGTTACCGTTGGTTGAGTAGACTTAATTATTGCGTGATCGATACATCTCTTTTTACGAGTAGGAAAAAAATGGCCCGGCAACATGCCATGTGATGCAATTGTGTCGAGATAGAAGTCCGAGTCTGTATCACTGTTTTCAGGGGAAATACTTATATCACCAATTAAAACTATCGTTTTGAAAGCTATAAATGAAATTACGTGGCTTGTCGTGAGATGGCGAGCGATACACCGCCAAAAGTGCCATATCGTTATTTACCTTAACTATAAGACCATTTGCATCGATGATTATTGGAATTACGATTTTGAAACTGATATTTTGGCTTACATATAAGACTACTCCCCCATTCTGGTTGCAATAATCAGACTGGTATGATTCAAAACCCGATATTGATGGAAGGTAGGGACATTTAGACAGCCAGCACTCAGACAAAACAATAATATGAAATTGTATTTTTGTTCTATGTAGTAGAATTTGAAGTTCACTGAAATTAGAGACGTTACCTACACTACGAATGTTAACATGAAAAATGTTAAATCCATTTATGTGTTTAATGTACGTATCACATTGTTCAGGAGCACAAATATAGGAATCAGAGACCGATATCTGTTCAATCTCATCAGCAATCATACTGTTGTCATCCATGACTTAAACTAACAGTTAACGCATTACCAATAACAGTAAATTCGTTTATAAGGGTACGGGGTCTGAAAACAGTATCTGTTGAAAATTCGCGACAATCAATATGGTGCTGTATACTTAATAATAATATAGTGCTAAGGATAATAATTGAGGTCATTGCGCCCCATCTAGCAACTGTGTTTCTAGTGGTACATTACCTGATTTATTGAAACACAGCAAAGTCGTTCCCTTGTTCAAGGCTGGCAGCGCTACAGACCCGTCTAATTTCCGACCAGTGTCGGTGCTGCCAACTTAGAGCAAATTATTAGAAAAAATAATCTTGAATCAAATGCTATCCCATTTTAATAGTCCTAAAATATTTCATGCGAATCAATTTGGGTTTACGAAAGGGCGCTCAACTTCCGATGCTGGTGTTGCGTTATTAAAATGTATTCATGACGCCTGGGAAGACAAGCACGATGCATTAGGTATATTTTGCGATCTATCAAAGGCTTTTGATTGCGTTCAACATGAAACGCTGTGCAAAAAATTTCACAACTATGGAAGGCAAAGCTCTCGACCTTCTGTCTTCATATTTGGACAAAAGACTACAGAGTGTCGATATTAATGGTACACGTTCTGCAGGATCCATGGTTACTATGGGTGTGCGGCAAGGCTCGATAATTGGGCTATTCTTGTTCCTCATTTATATTAATGATTTACCATTTTATGTAGGGGACAGGAATAGGATTGTTTTGTTTGCAGATGACACCTCATTAATTTTTAAAATTAAAAGACAATTAGATAACTATGACGATGTAAACAATGCAATTGCAAGAGTAGTTCATTGGTTCAGCTCAAATAATCTTTCCCTTAATCAAAATAAATCTAAATGTATAAAATTTACTCTACCAAATGTAAAACAAGTTGCGGCCAATGTTAAACTGAATGGAAAAGTGTTAGAGTTTGTAGAATCAACTGTGTTCCTCGGTATAACTATTGATGCCAATTTGCAGTGGTGCCCACACATAGAAAAGACAGTCTCTAGGTTAAGTTCGACTGCATACGCTGTAAAAAAGATCAGGACTCTAACAGATGTGGATACGGCTAGAATGGTTTACTTCAGCTATTTTCATAGTATTATGTGTTACGGTATTCTCCTTTGGGGGAGTGCCGCAGATTTAAATATTACTTTTGTTCTACAAAAGCGGGCTGTACGCGCTATTTATAATTTGGGCCCCAGAGTTTCTCTCCGAGAAAAATTCAAAGAAGTAAATATTCTAACCGTACCATCACAATAAATTTTTGCCAATCTTATGTATGTCCAGAAAAATCTATCACAATTTTCTAAACTCTGTGATAAACATAATATAAACACTAGAAATAAATTACAATAAACTTCCTGTGACTGAGAAAATTACCATTAAATAAATTTAAAAAGTTAATTAAATACAAGCTTTGTGAAAAAGGTTATTACTCCGTTAAAGACTATTTGCAGGACAGGGACGCCTGGAAATGATCTGCTGGCAAAGTGAAATAATATTAAATTGTAAATAGGCCATCAAAAAAAAAGCCTTCCTAAGTTTCTTGTCGGTTCTTCTCAGGTGGGCCGCGTTTCGAACCGTTGGTCGCTTTAAATATTTTAAATAGTGTATGACATTTTGTAAGCGCCGTTAAAATAGTCTATGCAAAATAAAGATTTTTTTTTTTAATTGTGGTATACAGTAAGGTGTAGGACGGGGATTGAAATTGTAACCTTTACCTAACCAGGGCAATGTTCTGCGCCACTAAACTACCCGAGCTGTACCGAAACAAATTGAAATTCTTCATTATTTTGTAATCGTCATTTAACGTCAGCTACATAACAACTCTGATATTAAAGAACAGCGTTTTAACCATTTTAAGACATTTATGCGATGGACTCCACTCAATCCATTGATATTTTTTTAAAGTAATAAGCTAACTTCAAATCATTTTAATTGCTTTTAGCAACAAAAAGTTGAATTACAACTTAGTTCAGCACGGGGATTAGTTTTAGTCACTGGTATTGAAACATAAACTTTTTTACCTGTGCTATTTGAGATAGTTATGAGTGTTTCCACACAAATATACTTATATGTCTGGGCTATAATATTTAAAAATACATTGAATATTTTTAAATAAAGTTTGTTGAATGTATTATACATCTACATTGAGTAAATTAAACCTCAAAACACTAGCATATTATTTTTTTAATTTGTTTGTGTGTTAAATGTGGTCTTCAAAAACGAATAGTCCAATTTCAACTGTTTTTATTAACAAACACTACTTTGCCGAGGGGCTCGGTAATGTAAAAATACTAATTTTGCATCATATTATAATTTCCACGCGAATGAAGTCGCGGGCAACAGCTAGTCCATTATAAGATTAATGTTTTTGCCAACATGGCATAGACAAGAAAATGTAGAATAAGTTCTAACTTGACTTAACACTCTCAGTAAGCACCAGACAACATTACTCTGTGTTCGATCTTTAAAGTATTTAGCTACCATCTTCACCATTCGAGCGTTTGACCTAGTTGCGTCTTTGCGGTCCGCTTCCTCACTTCTTCTCCACATTTGTTACCTACCTAGTCCCATTAATGCCGTAAAACATGAACATACTAGCGAAGGCGACACTCTTGTAATTTATATGCAATCTTACGGGCGTGAAGGCTGCCGTAGGACTTTGTCACGCGATGCATCCACGTGACTTGCCACAAATCCATCGCAGTATTTTCCTTTACGTGACATGTAGCTTCTGCTTGTTTCGTTCCAACATTAGCCAGGCCTTTCTGCCATGAAAAAAAACAATCCAATATAGTTTTATAGATGTGTCCCTGGTATTTTTGAGTATTACCCCATACCATTGACTCAGGTAAAAGCTTTCATTTTTGCTTATGCATAGTAAACAAAACGAATACCTAAAGATAAATGTAGATATGTGTAAGTATACTTTTTGACACACAATGCTTTTAATACTATAGATTGATGATGATTGACAAAAAAAAACACATAAATTGTGTTCCCATAAATTATACCGGGCGTTCCTTTCTTATTACATTAACTGAAATGCCTGATAACACTCCCTGATATAAACCTAGTCATATCCATAGAATAATATTTTTGAGAAAAAAATAAAAATGCATTTTTAGAATACCATAAATAGAATAAAAATAGTCGAAAGTTAGAACATCCCGTTTTTGTTTATTTATAATGAAAGTAAACTACCTAATTACCTTTGAGAAAACTGGCAACGTTACGGTTGCCATAACAACGCGTGTTTATGTTGACAAAAGGCGGCAGAATGATCAAACCAATACCTAGTTACCTACTGCACTTTTATTTTTCTAAATTACTACTTGCCCCTATAACAGTTAAAATAAAAACACTTTACATTTATACCTAAATAACCTAAGTTTTTATGTTCTCAATATGTTCACCATTTACGTCTATGCACCGCAGACATCGTCGTATAATATGGTCTCCGCGGTCTCCTTGGCACCAAGTGCTGGTTATCCCGCAATCTTTGCACAGCTATTACTTACAAAGATTCGGGATTCAGAAGGACATGTGCGACTGTTTCCGAACTTCTCACGGTATGTCCTTGCCTTAACGCTAAGGCCGCATTTGCCGTAAATGAGGATCATGCCAGTGAACTAAGAGGCGGTATAATTCACTCGCGGCATCGTGTCAAACTGAAAATAAACAAAAATCACGTCAAATTTCAACTAGGTAACTAATAACTTTTTCGGTACCTAATAATCACACACTTAACTGTCACAACAACCCGGCGGTCGGCGCGGCAGCATACTCGTAGGTACTAAATACAGTCACTACATGACTTCCCTCCACACGAACAAGTTACAAAATAAACCTTAAAACTAAAACCAACGAAGTGCTACTAAGAATGTATTAATGTATTTTGGATTTTATAATAATTCATAGTACCTAATAAAAAGTATTTTAACAAAAATAGTGTGAAATTTGGTGTTTATAACGATATGGCGACTACGGAAGTTACAAGGTCAACTGCCTTATGCTTAATATAATTTTCCATTGTAAGTGAAATGTAAATTCCCAAATACACCATAAATCAATACACTAATTATAAGATTTTTTTTATTGTATTCATCTTAAATCGTAAAACTTTTAAGAGACTAAAATAGTGGTTAATTTGAATAACTCAAATCAGCCGCAACAAGCAATAACTCAAACACATCAAAGCAGCCGTTCGCCATGAGCTAGAGCGGCCTTGTTCAAAAAGTATCGACACATCGAAACAAAATATTTAATTTTGAGTCTCTTAGCAGAATATTAAACCAAATTTAAAGTAATTGTATTTTGTCGGACTGGAATGGTATGTTTTATTTGTATTGCGTGTATGTGGCGACCATTGTTCATTTTATTTTACTTTACCCAATGTAGGTACATTGAGATGTGACACTTTTTGCATAAGATAGATAATCCTATACTCATTATTTAATAACATAATTATAATATTCTTTAAAAACTATAAATTTTAGAGATTACAATAACAGTCTTATCGCTAAGAGTGATCGCTTTCTGAAAACACAACCTGAGTATCGAAAGAGAAGGTCAAGAAAGTAATTAAAAATTACGATCTTTAACTAAAACACTTGTTCACTGTTCCATTTATTTATTACTCAAACCTGACCGGTTTCGCCTTACGGTATTTTCAAAGGTTAGCACATATTATTTGTATTTCGGATGTCATTGAGTACAATATGGTAACTTATCTTATCAATGACATCCGAAATACAAATAATATGTGCTAACGGTCAGGTTTAAGTAATAAATAAGTGGAACAGTATAAGTGTTTTAGTTCAAGATGTGTAGCAAGGTCTACCAAGTACCTACCATCAATCACCAGTGTAAATAGTCTGTAAAAATTACTAACTAACTAACTAACTATCTTCACGCTGTATCCCTGACGGGGTAGTCAGAGAGGACAGATCGCCAGGCTTCGCGATCCATGCATACTTCTTTCGCTTCTTCGAGATTCATCAATCGCTTCATACACGCACGTCTGGGTATCCGAGTACTTTTGACCTTTCCGTTTTTGAGCAATCTGCTCACGTGGTCTTCATATGTAAGTCTCGGCCTACCCTGACTCCTTCGACCCTCTACTTTTGAACAATATATATTCTTCGTCAATCGTTCCTCACTCATTCTATGGACGTGTCCAAACCAACGGACCACGCCCTTTTCCAGCCAAACGCTGACACTTTCATTCAAACCTGCCATATTGCGTATCACTTCGTTACGTATTCGGTCGGCTAAGGTAACGCCGCACAATTTTCGAAGTGATCGCATCTCCACAGCATTCAATTTACTTTCATGCATCTACTGACATACCCAGGTTTCCCTACCGTAAAGCAAAGTTGGCACTAGCACTGCGTTATGAATCGCCATTCGTGCTTCTTTTACGATGCTTTGTCGCTTTACTAACTGGGACAAAGCACCGGTACCTTTGTTTCCGGCAGCTACTCGCCGTTCTACATCCGAATCACATCTTCCATCCGCGCTAAACATACTTCCTAAATACACAATTTCATTCACTTGCTCTAGACGTTCCTGGTTTACCCTAATCTCGCATTTAGTTCTTACGTCACCTCTTTCAAATACTAGAACCTTAGTTTTACTTGCATTTAAGCGAAGACCCTTACTTTCACACTCCTCTTTCATATTAGTGACTAATGTCTGAAGGTCGGCTTCTGATGAGGCCATGAGCACCGCATCATCAGCGTACAGCAGACGTTAGACGAGAGTTTACTGTAAAGTCACCCAAATTCACACCCATATTAAAATCTTTCAACTTTTGCAGCAACTGTCCAGATACACCATGAACAGCCAGGCGGACATGATACATTCCTGTTTGACGCCTGTACAGACATCAAAAAGAGGTGACACATCCCCCCCTACTCGCACGCAAGCCTTACAGTCCCTATAAAGCGACTGTATTGCCCGCAGTAGCGAGCCGTCCACGCCATATCCGGGCAGCAAGTCCCACAGCGTTTCTCTCACAACGTTATCAAATGCTCTCTCTAGATCCACAAAAGCGCAGAAAACCTTCTGGCTAACAGCCAGAAACTTTTCCGCGATCATGCGGAGAGAAAACACTTGATCCATGCAACCTCTTCCACGTCGGAATCCGCATTGAGCCTCCCATAAATACCTTTCAGACTTTTCTTGCATTCGTGCCGTTGTAACCTTTGCATACACCTTACTAGCTAAGCTGACCAAGCTGATCGCCCTGTAGCTGGAGCAGTTTAGGCGCGAGCCTTTCCCTTTGTAAATAAGTACTACAACTGCTACTCGCCAGTCATCTGGGACCTCACTCGTCCGCCAGCACAAGTTGCATAACAGACATAGTGTGTCCCAGATACGCGACCCACCATACTTGATCATCTCAGCAGTAACTCTGTCTTTTCCCGCAGCCTTACCACATTTCATACTTCTTATCGCTTGTTCTATTTCTTTCATACTAATGACTTCAATGGCATCGGGATCCGGAGCATCGAAGAGAGCTCCACTTCCCGATGTGGCATCTCTGTCTTTTCTTGCATACATCTTTCCATAATATTCACTCCATCTCTGCAGGACGTCAGTTTGGTCTGTTAGGACGTCATTGTTAACACTGAGCACTTTATTCATACTGCAGATTGCCGAACAACTCCGGGTCTTGCCTACCTCTTTCCAGAAGAGCTTGGCATTATCCCGGAAATTGGACGACAACCTTTCATCCGCTTTCATTCTGCACCTTTCACGAGCTTCTTCTATCAGTGCCTTCGTGTTAACTTTCTGCAGCTTGTATCACTCTTTCATATTAAAAGCTTTCCGTATCAATACGTACATAGTAGTTAATTTTACTGGCCGTGATGATTAATTAAACAAAGAAATGGCGGATTTATCTGTAACCTGTACCAATTATTAATACATTATTGTTTTAAAACCATAATCGCTTGCTATGTGACTTTTGTATCGATATTTTATGCTTGAGGTAGAGATTTTATTAGACGGTGATATTTTATTTTATTATATATTATATTTTATATTATATTTTATTTAATAAAATAAATTTATTTTCCAAATATCGATATTTGTTTCACTGCTGAATCCCCAGCTATGCGGCTAGTGCAGATAGGAAAAAAAAATTTTTCCTTTTCGCACTCTCTAACGAACGACTGAGAATTGTCAACTTTATTTCATTGAAATGTGGTTGAATTTTATTTAAAAATATCTTAGTAAGAGCGGCAACGTGTCAGGTCGATGTCCGAGGTACTGACCTAGGCAATATATATTTCCTAGGTCAGTTCTTTTCTAAAAAAACACATGATGATGAAATAAATTAAACAAACATAAGCGAATCCTGGCTAAACTGATTAGTATTTTTGGTTCAAGTTGGGGTATTTTCGCAGATGACAACATGTACAAATTAATGTGATATCCTCGGCGCCACTCGGCATGAGGAGTTTAGGAACAAAAAGTGACATTTACCTATTTTGCTCCATTCGATCAATCGGATCAAAAAGTTAAATTCTATCTGTTCTAACTCCCAATTTTTTTTTTTAAATGAGACCATTTTTTTTGACAAATCGATCGGAACTGCTGCTTCCGAAACAAAAAGATAATATAATTTCATTGGGCAATCAAAATTTCCCTGTTATACAATATTAGTGGTGCTTCCTAAATTCTTCTCTCAGTTTGCTTTTCTATATAGAAATAACTATCCAAATGAATAATCAAACTAGTAGTTCCAAACATTAGCGCATTCAACCAACGAAACAAACATACAAAGCCTATTTCTCTAATTAGTATAGATAGAAAAGCAAATAAGGGAAAAGGCACTCAAGCACAAATCTGGACGAAATTAATCCAATTTGGACGAGATACATAATACTTTCAGCAAATAAGATCGCGGGTGACGTCAAGGTCAGCGGACATAATACGTGAACGATACGATACCACAATGTACACTTTTATACTAAATAACATAATTATAATAGTATAATGTTTTATGTAATTTAATTTTAAAACAATTCGTATGTCGTGGGAGACCTAAAACTTTTCTCGGAAACGAAAGTCATAAAGCGCTTATAGCCCCGCTAAGGGTGATAACCACAACCTAAGGATATTTTGGATTTACTCAATTTACTCAAAATTTATTAAAAATAACAAACAACATGCATATATTTTTAAAAAGCCCATTTTTAAAACTACACTTCTGAATTGTAAAAAAAAATTTTTTTTGCTTAATCAATTTTTTTACGTAAGCTAATTTTTAAACAAATAAAGGGAAAAACGTGAATTAATGGTAAACTTAACAATGAATGTGTTTTTCAAGAAAAAAATACAAAAAAAGGAACTGTTAATCAGTTTTTAACAGTTAGATGAATTATAAATAGTCAGTAAAACCCCCCATGACGTTAATAACGGTCCTGCAACGGTTTTTATGCTTTGGATTAAGTTATCCAAGTCTTGCTGAGGTATATGGTAGTCCCAGGTTCGGTTTCCGTAGCAATGTTTGCTGGAAAATTCCTCAAAGTCCTTCTTTGGAGCATATCCCACGCGTGTTGTATAAGGTTTAGGTCAGGCGATTCAGCGGACTAGCCTAAGCCCCTACCGCAACCAGCTCGTCACCACTCTCGATGTGTGCTGAAAGGCGTTACCCCCCATCGACAACAAATGAGCCTTGATAATTAAATCGTGCATGAGCGTATTTACGCTCATGCACGATTTAATTATCATGGCTCATTTGTTGTCGATTACGCTCATGCACGATTTAATTATCATGGCTCATTTGTTGTCGATGGGGGTAGATTATTGGTACTAGCTCCTCATTACGGTATTTTTCAGCTGTCGTGGTGTTTCTGATCCAAACGAGATCTGTTCACCAACACGAATTTCCACCCAAACCATAATTGTCCCGCCGTAGTATGGATGAACTTCCTAAGGTTGTTGCAGACGGCTTTCACGACCAGGAACTCGCCAAACACGTACTCTACGTGTATGGCGAGTTGGAGTTGGAATTGGATGGAAATCGAACCGGCACTCATCGGTAAACAGCACTGCAGACCACTGGTTATCTTCCCAGAGCAAATGTTCACGAGCACACTCTAGTCACCATCCACGATTTCCTCGGCGTAGTGCTGGAGTACGATGCGATCTGCAATAATGAAGGTTAGCTTCATGCAGCTTTCTCCTCACAGTTACAAGCAACGCACCATGGTGCTCTGACTGAAGCCCCTGAACCAACTGCATAGCCGTAACATTTGGTTGTCTTCTTGCGGCAACCTGCAAAAATCGGCCTTGTCGTTGAGTGGTTATGCTTTAGCCTTCCTCGATAAATGGGCTATATAACACAAAAAGATTTTTTCAAATCCGACCAGAAGTTTCTGAGATTAGCGCGTTCAACCGAACAAACAAACTCTTTCAAGCTTTATAGTATTAGTATAGATATCCCTAGACGGTGTTGATGTGTGGTATGTTTGACCAATGTATATTTGATCACAGAAATTGGACAAATTCATCAAATGTATTAGCCACGCCGTATTTGACCAAATATGAATGACATTTATATTTATTTATTTAAATAAAACCGACCTAGTGCGAGTCGGACTAGTGCACGAAGAGTTACGTAACGGCACAATATCATGTCTAATGTCTGGGAGCCCCCCTTAAATATCTGATTTCTTTTAATACTTTTTAAAGTGAATATATTTGTCCTGCATTGACGTGTTACTTTCATCACGATGTTAATGAATGTTGAGTCGTTTATACGTAAAAAACGCTTGTATGAATGTTTGTCCTCGATTAGTAATTCTTTTATTTAATTATCATTAATGTTATTCCTCCTTCGCCCTTTTTTCTCCTTCACCTAGATCCTTTTCTGTTTTTACTTTTTTTCTATACTAATAATATAATTTCATTCAAGTCATTTTCTTCTTGAAATATTGGATAAGTGGAATGAGCATCTGTCAAAAGTTAGCTCAAATATTGAATTCCAAATTGGACAAAGAAATTTGAAAATTGGAATACCAACCAACTGCACTAAGTTTCTTAATTGAATATCCGTCCTGAAATTTCAGATAGTTTTTGAGATATTTCCATTTATTAATTTTGTATGGGATTTATCTTAAAACTGGTGGAAGTCATCCTGATTGCCAGTAATATGAGTTGTTAGATGACTATTAGGTAATACTAATACTATTAGCTGGGACTAAATGATTTGACTGCATGTTAGGATATTTGAGTATATCCTAAGTGTTAGCTGCTTTTTACACGGTCAGCTATAAGTGTATACATCGACAATTTAATGTACATGTAATATAGGGTTAACCCAAGGCGCGGACATCATCGACGATTATTTTAAAAATACTATAAAAATTGTAAATAAATATTGTGGGACACTTTTAACTAGCCCAAAGTAAGCTAATATTAGCTTGTGTTATTGGATCTAGATAACTGATAAACATACTTATATATTTCTAAAAACATAAATATTATAGATAAATAACACCTAGACACAGAATAAACCATCGTGCTCATCACACAAAGTTTTATCCTGGGTGGGAATCGAACCCACGACCTCTTGCGTAGCAGTCGGATGCACTCCCACCGCGCCACAGAGGCAGTCTACTATATAACATGGTAAATAAGGGAACCACGAGAACGAATTTAAGAGTAATAAAAAACGTTTCCACGCTTGCGGAGCTGCCGGCAACAGCTAGTACTTCTATATATCTCCTTCATAAACTCTCGCGTTTATAATATTAGTAGGATAGGATGAGTGCTGTGAACTATGACGACTGGAATTTGTTTGTGCAAACACGGTAACGATTTATTTCGAAGTCAAAGCACTTTTAACTCGTCTATTAAATGTCTGGCGTTTACTAAATAATGTGTGTCTTATACACAACATATACTATATATAATAAGACTGTAATACTACTTAAAACCATTCAATTGATTTGGAAAATGTTCACCTCAGTATTGATGCCAGTTGAATTCCAACCCTTCGTAATAATTGGAATTAGTATTCCGTTAATTATTTCGTCAGGAATACAGCGTAAAGATACTATTTTTTAAATTATTTTTTTAACTTTTTGACACATTTTTGTATGAAAACTGGCTTCTGTCAGCTATGCTGGCTTGGCATGAAAAGAACATCGTGTCTCTCTACCCTCGATTTGAATTTCCGAAAATCTACGTTATTCCTCAACAATCTCTGCACCTGACATCTTTTACAGACAATTCAACTAGCAATTTTTTTTCAATTATTTTAATCACCATTTTTCGATTAAGTATATAAAAAAAAACATGGTGAATTGTGGAGCCGTTCTAGCTGATGGCATCAGATTTTTGCCGATCAACGGCTAAGGTGTTTTTGTTTCCCCTAAAAGAGTTGGTTGAACAACCATTGCACTTGTCACATTTAAAAAAATACCATAAGGTTAATGATTTAGCATTTTTTGCTATGGCTGGTTCCCAGACAGGTGACTGTTTAGTTGCATTTGCATTTACGAGCCATTTCGGGCTTCGAAAGGTATGTTAAGCCGTTAGCCAATTGTCGGTAATATGACAGTCGTTAAGCCATGTTGAGCATTATGGGCGGCTTGAAAAATTTTGCACAGCCTGCACCTGTCCATTTCAACACGACAATGGGCTCACCAACTGATACGGGTGATAAAAATTCATATGGTAAAATGTGGGCATTTAAGATGCCTGTGCCACACCTTCAGGGACAAAGGCGTTATTTTTGTCCTTGACCTTGTCCGCTAGGGATAAAGGCGTGACTGATAAACATTTTTTGTGTCTTTCTTTCTTTCTTTAATAATTTCCGTAATAGAAGAAAGAAAGGCAAATTACAACGGTATAAAGTAATACATTTGAAGGTATTATCTACGACAAAACAATAGTGCTACTCAGTCGCACCATGAATAGCACTCCTTATATTCATAAATAACTTATGCAATACCAAACTCGTTGTCCTTGGCGAGTTTTTGTAGAAATAACGAATTTTAGGTTCTTGTGAAGTAATTGTTAGGGCCCGCATTATTTTTTTTTTTAAATTAACTAAAGAAGGACTTCATAGTGTGACCTTTGTAAAGTTTTGGTTCAAAGTATCCTTTTAAATTGAGTGTCTTGTTCATAGAAATCGTACATACATACATATGTTCACGCCTTTATCCCCGAAGGGGTAGGCAGAGGCATACTATACGCCCACATTTCACCGTATGCATTTTGGTTCCACTTAACAGGTGGTGAGCTCATTGCCGTGTTGAAATGGACAGGCGCAGGCTGTGGTGACCTGCTGCTGAATCTTTTCAAGCCAAAAAGGCCTTCAACTGGGCTAAACGACTGCTATTTTACTGGCAACCGCGACCAACGGATTAACGAGCCTTTCGAAGCACGAACGAGTTTACAGAACACTGAGTTAGCGAGGCGACGAGAGCTTTGTAAAAAGTCGAAATCGAGAAATCGTAAAAACAGGAGAAATGATTTGTGGTAACTTTTGTATGTCACCGCGACATGCTCCACTATCAAGTACAATTAAAACCTTCACTAGTCCAGAAATCGCGTACCATAGATATTATCCATTACTTATTAACATTTTAAATTCAGTTTTTTTTTCATCAAAATGCTTTATTTTAGGTGATGTTTTTTACGATTTTTTTGGTCTCGGTGGTGCAGCGCAGAGGTCTATGCTCATCTATCATTAAATATAAATTTATACTATCAATTCA
This sequence comes from Thumatha senex, assembly GCA_948477245.1. NCBI lineage: Eukaryota > Metazoa > Arthropoda > Insecta > Lepidoptera > Erebidae > Thumatha > Thumatha senex. The sequence continues at coordinate 31,227,944 of OX419725.1, read as the reverse complement.
ATTTATTTATTAAAAACCATTTATAAATATATCCTTGGGACAACTCGCACAACGCCATTTGAATCCAAACTACTACTAAAATTCATACATACCTAATTTATATAAAAAAACACCCAAATACAAAATAAATCATCGTGCTCATCGCACAAAGTTTTATCCTGGGTGCGAATCGAACCCACGACTTCTTGCGTAGCAGTCGGATACACTCCTACAGCGCCACAGAGGCAGTCAATTAGTGCATTGTCTTATATATACCTAATACACACCTTGTATTTAATGTCAACCTAGTATATTTTACCTATACGGAGATCTTCGTGGAGTGAATCCAACCTCGCGTGCAAGGGGCGCATTTGCTAAATAACGGACGAGGTCGTGGCAAATAGAAGGAAAATTCGAAACAAAACCAGCTACCAACCCATATGGCCAATCATCTCCCCCTCACCCCACACACACACACATACACACTAATAAATTGATTGAATTGATTTACTCCCAATAAGTAGCTGGATCAAAATTTCGGTGAGTTTTAAGATGAAACCTTAATATATCACACAAAACCAGGGTGAAAATGCTGTTATTTCAACTGGGTCTTTACGCTGTTATGAGCTCATGCCCCAAGCGCCGTGCAGTGTAGTGTATTACTTGAGATATTTGGTACTTAGATAGAACAATATCAGTAGTGGATCAAGATACCGTGTCAATGAACTGCTCATAATTGCCAGCATTGTCTTGGCCACCCATTGTTCATCCACCGATGCGTGGTGACAATGACGTAACAGGTTTGAATGCTTGCTCTGTTTGTCCTAATGACTCGTGTGTGGTCGTTTTGATCAGCGTAAAAAGGTGGTCACACACACATACTTACACATTGATGATTTTATGTAGCAATTAAATTAATATACACTATTTAAGTATTTAATAATCACCGCGAAAATTGTGCCGCGTAACCTTGGCTAACCGAATACGTAACGGAGCGATAATATTTGAATTAAGATGGCAGGTTTGAATGAAAGTGCCAGCATTAAGCTGGAAAAAGGCGTGCTCCGTTGGTTTGGACACGTCCAACAAATGAGTGAGGAACGATTGACAAAGAAGATTCTCTTATATTGTGCGAAAGTAGAGGGTAGAAGCACAGTTTAAAGAGTAAACCTCGTATGTCTTTCGGCTGTGGTAGAAGGAGTCAGGATAGGCCGAGATTATGAAGTATGCATGGATAGCAAAGCCTGGCGATCTGTCCTCTCTGATTACCCCGTCAGGGATATAACGTGAAGACAGTTAGTTAGTTAGTTATAATTTTTCCTATCATGCTTCACAAAAGTTTAAAAGTTACATTTTGAATTTGTAAATTAACGTTTTTGACAGTTAATCTTAATAAGAACTTATTATGATTTTTTGTGAATAGTACTTTTGGTAATATTGCAATGTTATTTAAAATCAAATTAGCCCATCACAGTTCACTCTAGACATAAACCTCTCCCAATGCTATTGTTTCGTAATTAATTTTATTCGAACAATTGTTATCGCCTTGCCATTAATCGAATACTAGATTCTCGAAATTAAGTTACAACCCCTATTTTGGAAGCTAAATTGGCCTTTACTGTATAACCCTGACCATACGGGTTGGTATAACCTTAGCCAAACATCTTGTTACCTCTGATTTGTAGCGAATCAGCTGCGCAGAACACAATATTTAGGTGTCGGAGGGTACGGGAGCGGGGTGAGGGGTGAGGCCATCGCTACGTAAGCACCCGAAGGTTACCGACAACCGAGGAAAGCATGGTCTTCTTAACTGTAGCTGCGCGAACCGAGCGCGGCTACAACTTCAGAGGGACCAAGATGATTGGCGCGAGCTGTACTATTCTATTATAAACTAACTGACCCCCTCGGCTTCCGTAGTTTATATTATTATCATATTGTAAAAGGACCGCAACGAATACAAAATGCAAAGTCTCAAAGAATCGATTTATCAAAATGTTGTTTTTAATTCTCGTCAGAAAATATTACGCCTGCTGTTTGAAATCCTACATCAAATTTCAAATCACCTATATAATCAATGGGACTGGAGGCAGTGTTTTATATGTCGATCACTGCATCCTGTCTGTTATTGACTAGGAAAATAACTATATTCAAATGAGGCAGCAGATTTTCTAAGATAACTTTGAATCATCAGGTATCATACTCGGGAAAATAACCCGACTCTCGGTAACTACTTATGTTAAGTGAAAACCAGCAGCTGGAATGTTGATCATAACAAAATTAATAAATAAATATTTGATAAAACAATGCTTAAATTAACTTGTTGACGCCAGCGGCTTCGCCCGCGTAGAGAAGTGTTCCCGTTTCCCAAAGGAACTTGTTTCCGGGATAAAAAGTAGCCGATGTGTTATTCTAATGTATAAGCTTTATTATTTTAAAGCTCCATTAAAATCTATTCAGTAGCTTTTACATGAAAGAGTACAAAATAAGCTTACAAACTTTCGCCCTTCTGTTCTTATTTGTTATCATATGTGAAGCACTCGTAAAGTGTTTCTTCGTTTACAAAATTTTCGATTGAAGTTCTAAGCAAGTGCTTTCTCGCTATAATAGGTACGTACATAACTTTATCTTGATGTCACCCATCCCTGTGTCGCCCTTTCCTTCTTGCCAATCTTGACCTACTTTCAGGGTGATCGATTGAGCTGAAATTTCGTATACTCATCGTAGCTCGGTTGTATCCTGTGGCAGGGATGCTCAAAGGCAGCTTCTTTATTTCTTTTTGTACTTATTTGCATATTTAAATGAATCTGACCTGCTTCTTTGTACGTCAATGTGTCACATTGAATTAAGCTTCAAAGATGAGCACCCAAATCGGATATAAGCAATAATTGATGAGCAAACAGTAAGCAGAAAAATTGGAATGTCAAAGTAATTTATTTATTTTAAAATAGGCTTCTAATTTTAAGGTCATTAAGTTGAAACTTGTTACTATCTAGGCGCCATGATATTTTATTATGCGGCCGGTGTTATTTTGAGGAGCTAATGGCTAAAACATACAAACCAGGCTTATTTGGGTATCTTACACACCAATTTGTTAAGCCGCTTTTTGCGTCAAACTAGTAACAGACTCGTACATTTATAAATTTAATTAGTAGGATTAGAAAGATTATAGGATAGGTTTGTCCGAGCGAGCGTCAAACGTTTCATGAATTTTTTTAGGGTTTTTTTACACTAGCCCAAATAAGCTAATATAAGTTTGTGTTATGGGATCTAGACAACAGATAAACATACCCATATATTTTTAAATACCTATTGATGTATCGATTGACGAAGAATATAATATTGTGCGAAAGTAGAGGGAAGAAGGACTCAGGGTAGGCCGAGACTTACATATGAAGACCACGTGAGCTGATTGCTCAAAAACGGAAAGGTCAAAAGTGCTCGGAAATTCAGACGTGCGTGTATGAAGCGCTTGATGAATCTTGAAGAAGCGAAAGAAGTATGCATGAATCGCGAGACCTGGCGATCTGTCCCATAGAAAATTGCATACAAAATATTGATGTTGGACAGCCTATTAAAGACGAAGGCGAGAAAGACGTAGAAGCGTCACGATAAATAGACTATTTATCGTCACGCTACTACCCCGAAGAGCGGAGTAGTAAGCGTAATGTCAACAAATCCGGATAATTTATTTACATTATTTATATTTCATACAAACATTACGGGGCTCGAATATAATCACGGCTGAAGCTGTGGGGGTAACCTAGTTTATAATAGAGAAACGTACAATTATTATATTGGCATTGCAGTAGTTATTTGTCTTATAATTGTGTCACAGATACAGCGGTTCTGTTGTGCTGGAATCGTTGTTCTACAGGAACTGGCACATAACATTTCGAACGGAAGTAGAATCAACGGAGCGTTCAGATTGCCACCAACGAACTAAGCAGCCTTTGTTATATAGATAAGTAGGTACATCAAATATCTACTTAACTATACTCTCACTAGGTATGCACACGGAGATAATCTAGGGCGCCAAATCTGCAATCAATTTCTATCGGCCGGCCGATACAATGTTTTTAACACTTGTAGCGCCTTAAGTACCTCTTAATTTGCATTTTTGGAAGTCTATATTAATATTTTGATAGCAAAAAACAGCTATTTTGTCTCTATTCTGCAGCTTGAGAAGTGTGATTGTGAAACATATAATAGTTTTAGTAGAGTATCTAGTTTTGGACTAATCGCAATAGAACTGCTATAGAATAGAACGAAAATGGCTTTGTATTGGAAAATAGTAGACTCGGCCGCCAGGTTTTTACATCAGTCTCTGGTCCATTTGTCAACATGTCAGATAGGATTTATTGATGGCAATGTAATGTATGTAACTACCGTTGCTGATTACTCGGATTGGAATAAATATTTTTGTGTGATTGTTTAATTGTTTGGGTATTTATTATGTATATTAAGTATGTATCTAGAAATATATAAATAGCCCCGGCTAGCTTTATTCCGTCTTAGAATCAGATTTCATTTGTGTTGTGGGTTCTTTTGTATTTTCCTGTTTGTTATTACTTATTCTGTTATTGGAAGTGATTATTTGGATAATATATGACAAGCATCGACGAATTTAGAGAGTGTGTGGTTTACTTCTTTCCACCTAATTCTTTGTCATCTACTAGTTGATGAACACGATAAACTAAAACTCACAAAAAAGTACGTGAAATGAACGAAGGTTTATTCGTTTCACGTAGTTTTTTCGTAAAAGAGTAACAAAGATCCATCCACTTTTCCATTATAATCTTAGAAGAATCTGTAAAACAGCCCCGCCAAAACAACCCTTTACTTCAACATCAGCGGCTTTGTTTTTCTTTAGATACGATGGTCGTACCTACTGACAGAATACTGAGTAAAGTTGAAAGATAATACATTAAAGACCAGTGGATACCGGTGATTGATTTATGAGATTTAAATACAACTGGGACCAATGTGTGATGATGATGATTATTTAAAGATAAGATGAAAACAAAATGAAAACATTGCAAAAATTCTGTACCATATTTCATGATAAATACCGTTGCAATTAACTTAAAATTATACAAATTTAATTAAAAAAGTTGTTTTACCAAACAGGCAAAGAGATATTCAAATATCACTACAATAGTATTAGTATATTATTATTCTGCTTGTACGCACGATTGCCGTATCAATGCTTGATGATGATTATTATTTAAAGATATGATAACGTTTCACAGTTTCGAACACAGCTCAAGTGGTTACCAATTTGACTTCGCAGGAATACTCATATTCTATCTTTGTTATATAATATATTGTTTAACCCATCTAAACTTTCCTATATAAAAGAACGTTTTAAGTTAATTCATGATACGCATGACAGATGTTTGAGATCATCGGAAGACTTAGAATTAAAATGCCACCACATTCCACAAATTTTTTTGACCGTTCCTTTAGCGTGACAGCAGTTCGCTTGTGGAACAAGTTACCACTGGAAATTAGGCGTGCTGAGACATTACAACTGTTATACTATCTCGGCGTACAATAAAGTATATAATAAATAAATAAATAAATAAAATAATATGAAAACAAAATGAAAACATTACAAAAATTCTGTACCATATTTCAAGATAAATACCGTTGCAATTAACTAAAAATTATAAAAAAATATTTTAAAAAGTTGCTTTACCAAACAGCCAAATATAGATATTCAAATATTACTACAATAGTATAGTATATTATTATTGTACTTGTACGCGGTTCTATTCTCAGGTCAAACATTCACATTGTGTCTGTTAACTTTCAAATCAATAATGGCGGGCGAATGGCCGAAGCCTTAAATTCGTTATCCGTATAAAAAATTCAAGGTCAACGAGTTTAGTATTCATCAGTATTATAAAACCAGCTATTCATGAGACTAAGGATGTACAGATAATTTACACAACTACGAGTAAATTTGTTTGTGTACTTACTCAAAAGTTTTGTGTATCGTTATTTTGAATAGGTAGGTTAATGTTTTAACTTTTAAATACTGACTCTAACATAGCTGTAGTTCGATCTTACGAGCGTTTACAATGGTACGTAAGTACCTCTACCTACTAATTTACAATACTACTACCAATGTATTGCGGTGTTTACCACTTGGTACCCTTCCCGTGGGACTACGGATATAAAATGTACTTTACCTAAGTTGCTCTTTATATCATCAGCTATCTGTTAGTAAATGTTCCGTTGAAATCGGTACAGCGGAACAAACAGACTAACTATTTTTGTCGTATTTTGCCTCATTGGCGCAGCGATAGTGTATGCGACTGCCGCACTTGATGTCTCGGGTTAAATTCCGGGTCGGAACAAGTATTTGTGTGATTAAATTTGTTTTTCGGAGTTTGGGTGTTCCTATGTATAATATGTATGTATTTACAAATATATAAATATGTTTGTCAATTATCTAGATCCCATACTGATAAACTCGGGTCGAAAAAAATATTTGTGTGATCTAGAAATGTTTGTTTCATTTGTGGATTACACAAATATTTTTTCCGATTTATAATCGAACTAGGGACCTCATACACGGCAGTCGCATACACAACCACTGCGCCGCCGATGCATATTCTCTGGAGTAGTATATCACAGGAAAGATTCACTACGCGGCGGGCAGAGGAGGCACGGACATTTTTCCATGTATTCCTTTGCTGACTACTCCGTCAGGGATACAGCGTGAAGATAGTTACTTTTGTATGATGTGGTACTTTAAAAGGGTTGATCTGTGGTTGAAGTGAACCTTTAACGGGATAATTAATTTAGAACAGTGTACCAATTTATATATTTAAAAATATTATTTTTGTAAAAGTATTAAAGCTTGTAACAATAAAAGTTATATATATATATTGAATGTTTTCTCCAAACTATATTCAAATTAGTTGATGTAACGCTACGAAGCCTACAATAGAAATAAATTTATAAAAGAAAATTGCGGACAATACATTATTGTGTGGTCTAGATTGTAAGGGATTGTAGATTGTAATCTTTTTGTGGAGAATGAAAACTGCTAGAATGTTTTTCGACATAAATCGACTTTATTCGTTTCCACAAAACTTCATTGTAAACAGAAGAGTATTTGTCAAACTGAGAAGTATCTAACTAACATTACCAAAAACTTTTTTCAGAGGGACTTTTAACGTACTTACATCTTCATTGTTGTTTAGTTAGTTTGGAATTAGTAACTTACAGTAACTTAGTAACTTTGAATTATTAGACAGAAGTTTTTATAAGACATATTTTAATTGGACAATTATAGTATAAAATTATACATATAATTTCGTCGCTTTAGGCACAGTACATCCTACTAATATCATAAACGCAATAGTTTGTAAGTATGGATGTTCGTTACACTTCCACGCAAAATCTACTGAATAGATTTTGATAAAACTTTGCAATAATATAGCTGACACGTCAAAACAACACATAGGCTACCTTTTATCTCGGGGACAAGTTCCTGTGGAAAACGGGAATGGGAAAACTTCACGTGCGGCGCCGCGGGCGTCAACTAGTATATCATATTCATATGTCATTTATGTACTTTGCCTTAGGGCACGTTTTCTATTATATAAGTATATATCTATATGGATAAATAAAATTGAAGTACCTGCTTATAATTCTAATTTTAACAGGACTTTCTTTTACTATAGCAGATAAGAGTATTTGATGTTATAAGGAGGCTATATTATATTCTTGTATTTTTTTTATACCACTGAGGTGGCAGACAAGCATACGGCCCCCCTGATGGCTAGTGGCCACCGTAGCCTATGGACGTTTGCAACACCAGATCCTCCTCTAAATAAACCTTCTAAGACCCCTTTTGAAGAACCCCATACTGTAGACGCTCGGGAAAACCCAGGCAGGGAGTTCATTTCACAATCTAAGCGTTCGCGGAATAAAATGATTCGTTCGTATTTCCACGGTAAGGAGCACAACGCGCGTGAAACCGCGGGAGTTCGCTAGTTTTTCCACATAAAGTATAACTAAAAAAAATATAAGCCTAAGAAGTATTCCATTTTCTTAATAAATGATGAAAAACTACCTTCCAGGCTTATAATTTCCAGAGAAATGCTTTGCCTAATATTTCGATTAATCCTGACTACGAGACATAATTAAGTTGTGACTGAAAGTTATCATAGCTTCAGTTATGTTATCAGCATAGTCTATGCCTCGGTGGCGCAGTGGTAGTGTATGCGACTGTCGCGACAGAGGTCCCGGATTCGAATCCAGGGTTGGAACAAATATTTTGTGATCCACAAATGTTAGTTTCGGAGTTTGGGTGTTTCCTATGTATAATATTTATGTATTTAGAAATATATAAGTATGTTTAGGTTTTAGTCATCTAGATCCCATAACACAAGCTTATACTCATATTAGCTTACTTACGGCTTGACAGTGGTGTGTAAAACAGAGTTCAAGTGTATTATACTAATGTTATTTTGTATGGAAGACTGGCGAAAAGTGTCCCCTTAATTAATTGCGAGTAAATTAATTGCTTGTTCATTTATATCTAACACTGTTTAAAGTAAATATTTTCAAAAGGATCGCTGAGAATGTTTAAGTGAGAATAGCTAATTGATAATATCAACCTCTCATTGCGCTCAGAATAGTAAACATAAAGTGAGTATTTTATTAAACCTTTAAACACGTACTTTGTAATATACAAAAAAAAAACCTTCGCACTCACCTGTACCCTGTCTCGGCTTTGGTCTAGTGATGGCTGCAGTTATATATTTACCTTTTTTAACATGTAGAAATCATGTTAAACGAAGCCTCGCTATTTATAACGCAGTGCTGGTCCAACTTTGCTTTCCAGTAGTGAAATCTGGGTATGTCAGAAGATGCGTGAAAGTTAATTTAATACTGTGGAGTTGCGATTACTTTGAGAATCGTGCTTTTAACGAAGTGATACGCAATATGTTAGGTTTGTATGAAAGGGCGTGCTGGTTTAGACACGATTAGGAACGATTGACGAAGAAATGCCATATTGTGAGAAAGTAGAGTGTCAAAGGAGTCATGCCAAGACCAACAATAAGACCACGTGAGCAGATTGTACGGGATTTTGTACCTTTCTAACAGTTTTTCGGCATCACATGCGCTTGCGTACATACATTATAGTCACTCTTAATCCCTGAAGAGCTAGACAAACGCTTACTTCTTACCAGCTGAATGAGTCCCATTACATACTGTCGACATTTTTCAATCCTCCATACAGAATGTTGCAATGGTGTTATTCCACTAATAACATAACCAAAGAAAAACCAATATTTAGGTATATTGGTTTTCCTCCGGAAAAGTTCACAGCGTTTTCTTTGTACAAATCAATTTTTTTTCTCTCTAATCAATGCTTCCGGCTTTGCCTTTAGAGTTGATGTTTTATTGTGCCCCAAGTACTCACATTTAGTTTTAAAAACCACTGTAAAATTTAAAGTATATCCTAATTAGTATACTGAAGCGTATCTAATGAAGATAATTATCACTCCCTTTGTGGTGTAGACCCAATTAAATTCAAAGTAAAACTGGCGCAGAAACACGAAAAGTAGAGGGTGAAATGAGGTCACACTCGGGGGTTGTCCCCAGTGAGACAACTAGTGCCCATATAAAATAAATCTACATCTAGAGCACAATTGTAATAGTTTCGTTAAGCCAGTCTAGCTAACCTCAAGTTGTAATAGCCTATACCTTTACAGTTTAATTATAGATTAATAGTTGACGTCCGCAGCTTCACCCACGTAGAGAAGTTTTCCCGTTCCTGTTTCCCACAGGAATTTGTTCTCGGGATAAAAAGTAGCCTATGTGTTATTCTGATGTATAAGCTATATTATTGTAAAGTTTCATTAAAATCCATTCAGTAGGTTTTACGTGAAAGAGTAACAAACATCCACACAAACCTTCGCATTTATAATATTATTAAGCTAAGTAAAAGTTGTAGAGTATCTCGAACTGCCTAGACTGGGGTAGCTTTATAAAAATCTGGGTCAATAATAATAGAAATGTATAAATGAATCTGACCTAGTCCGATAGGTATTTACAAGACCTATAGTGCTTTAATTTATATATCTATACATATCAACTTAACTTAACTTAATATTAACATTAAATGTAACCTTTAAAATATGATACATAACTAAAATATTTTATTAAAAGAGGTCCCTTTAGGCAAGGTTCCGAAGATACTGGTAGCGTTCCCCCATTGAATAGCTAGACTAAGGGCCGTATTCCAGAACGTTTATGAATACTCAAGAAACACCTAAGAGTAGTATTTATAAGGCAAAAACTAGCCTCAAGCGTTGATTGAGTAGTGAGAAACGTTTTGGAATACGGCCCTAATTCTTTGTCCGAGGTAGCTGCCAGCTCTTCGGTCTCCTGTGATGTCGACTAACTTTTTCGCTATTTCCTTAAAAAGCCTTATAGCGCGAAAATTGTAGATGTATATTTCGTGCAATTGGATACTAAAATTACACAACTTTATTCAATGGATTTTTCGGGCTTTCGTTGAGGAAAAGTTTTGGAGTACGGCAGTAAACGCGATTCGTTGAGAAATTATGGCTACGGGCCTACGGCTTATGGCAAGGACGGAGAGGAACACAAAAAGAAAAATAGAAGAAATCAGATTGAACTGGACGAAGTCTGCTGATCAACAGAATATTTATTCGTATATTTTGCTCATCGTTGGTGTTTACTGTATAGTGTACAGCCAGTGTATTGGTTAAGCCGCCAAATAGAACCCCATAAAAACCTTGAACTGGTTACGCTGTTCTCTAGATTCATCGGTGTTTTCTTCCTCATCCCACATACACTGGCATCCTTTACCTACGACGAAGAGTATAGAACCAAAACCTTGATTTTCACTCTTAGGCCATAGATACCTACAGGCCGTCAGTAACTCGTTCACTTAACCGCGTCTAGACTGCCCTTTACTACCTGAGCCCCATGATATACTTAGAATCCTGTGGCACCCATTTAATCCCGTAATTTATTAATTGTATCATAATGAAAGTTTCCCTGATTTGTTGACTTATACTAGGTAGTAACTTGATATATAGCCTACTTCACGCGTGGTGAACTTTTCTCGTTCCCGTTTCCCACAGGAACTTGTTCGTGGGATAAAACGTAGCCTATGTGTTATTCTGATATGTAAGGTAATATTACTGTAAAGTTTCATCAAAATCCATTCAGTAGATTTTGCATGAAAGAGTAACAAACATCCATTCTTACAAACTTTCGCGTTTATTATATAAGTAGGATAGCCTTATTCAATTAATGGGCTATTTAACACAATTTTTTTTTAATTCAGTCTAATAAATATGTTTTGAGATAAGCGCGTTCAACCAACCATACACTCAAAATGTTCAGCCTCATAATATTGCTATAGATTAATATTGACGAATCGAGGATGTGTGGTGGGTTTTCTTCTCCCTATCCCTCCCTTCTCCCCTTCTCCCTCTGTCATTCCTTATATTTTATTTTAATGTAGGATATTCGCAATATTGTCATGCATTAATACAAAAAAATAGCTGAATATACTCTAAAACCTTGGTCTAATAATATCTCGACTACATAACGGCGGACTAATTGTATCGGTATTATGTGTACATACTTCCATGTGCACCTGTACCTACCTACTATATTCGAGAATTAGACCGTGGATTTACATAACCTTTTTTATATGCTGCTAAAATTACTCGTTATGCCAGTGCAGGACAGTGAACGGGTTAGGGTGTCCACTCAAGCAAGAAGTCAAAAGTTCCTCATGTTGACTTGTTTTTGTTTGAAGGATGAAGGTAAGGTTTAAGGCTGACCGCATTGCTACGTTGCCTTCGAAACTTACAAAATATTCTTTTAAAATACCAATCAGTCAAATCAGCCTCTGCGGTCCACTACTTGAAAATAGACCTATATTAATAAAAAAAAGGTTTAAATATCCAAAATCTTGCACAAAATTAGTCGAAGTACCAAATTTTGAAAACTATCTTTTCAAACCAAGAGTTGTCACCGCAAGTGCAGCGCACCTCAGTAAACATCCAAAGGCTACGGTGACGATAACCACTGTCCATCTGGTGGGCCGCATGCTAGTCTGCCACCTAAGTGGTAAAATAAAAAAAAAATAGCACACAAATAGAACATACCATACCTAATGTCAAGAGACATATTAGGTACATATATATGTCAATGTTTGTGAAAGTCTCCATAAAATTCCATATATCCATGACCGTGAACGTAATCACTCCGTAACAATAAAAAAAGCCCATCTAAACAAAGAACCATAGTACTTAATTATTATTACTCCACAAACCTTTACAAATAATAGTATAGTACAGTAATATACCTCCGGAAGCCGGGCGATGAATGAACGGTTAAAACGCGTAACGGTTGGCCGAATGCACTTGCGATTGCTATGAACGTAGCACAGAGTAGTGTAAAACAGAGACTGGGAAAATATTTTTCTCGCTAAATTCTTTGGGTAAGAATAAAAAAATATATACGCCGATAGTCTAGTGGTTATAGTGTCAGACTTGTGTTTTGGCGGCCTGAGTTCGATGCCAGCCTTCACACTACCTACTTAAGTTATAAAATATATACTTAATGGAGGAGTATTTGTACGAAGATAGATATTGTTTATTAAAAACTAACTATCTTCACGCTGTATCCCTGACGGGGTAGTAGTTTATTAGGTATTTTTAATTGTTTTGTGTATGTCATCCGTCATCGTGTCATCATGCAGAATCCCAGGTGTGCACAAATATAATCTAAATAATAAAATCACAGTATCTAAATACACTCCCGGACACCTAAATCGAGCCACCTTGATTTTTTTGGTTTGGAGTACTGTAACTTATAAAAGATGTATGTAGAAGGAAAATGTTTTGATGCAGTTTTGGAGCTGGTATACTCATCATTCATTTAGAGTGCCACTGTTCTAAATTTGAGCTACAGTTTATTAAAAAGGTCGAGTTACGTTGGAACAAGTCCATATTTGCTTTTTTCAAGGAAAAACCTCTACTCGTTTTTAAATAAAGACACTTTTTACATAAACAGAAATGTTTATTTAGTAACTTGTATTGCCTCCCAGTGCATATATGACAGCTCTCATACGGTTTGGAATTAATCAATGTCGTTATGACATGTTGAGGAATGTCCTCCCATTCTTCCAAAATTACATTTTAGAGCTCCTGCATGGTTTGCGGGGCAGGATGATGAGCTCGAACACGCCTCTTCAGCTCATCCCATAGATGCGCTATAGGATTCATATCAGGACTTCGCGCTGGCCATCTCATAACAGTGATACCATGTCATTTAAGTACTCCCTGACGATTCCCGCAGTATGGGCCCTTGCATTATCATGCATTAAAACGAAATCTTGGCCAATAAATCCAGCATATGGCATCACGTGGCTCTCTAAACATTGGCGAATGTATCTATTGCCATCTAGGGGCGGCAGTCGTGGTCCCGTCAGTCACTCAGTGAAAGTCCCTGAGCTGTTCTTGTATCTGAACAGAGTTAAGGCGTCGATTTCGTAAGCTAGTAGTGACAATGTATTGATCTTGTCTCGCCGTAGTCACTCGGTAACGAGGTCCTCCTGTTCGCCGAACGAAGCCGCCAGTCTCCAGGTATCGGTGGTACACTCTTTGAACAGCGGAACGACTTATGTAAAGTTGTGAACTCACATCTCGCTGACTTAGCCCAGATTGAAGAAGTGCTACAGCTTGCGCGGCTACTTCAGGTGAAGTATCCATAATTTTATAGCCAAAAACGGTTTAAATTATAGAAAAATAACTAAACTAAACTTTGGTTAACAACAATTGCGAAAATTCAAACCAAATCGACAATAAATTGCTTTAAAAGCAACTTTCAACAGTCATTATTTTTTTCAAATCAGTGACCAAGCTCGGCATTTTTCTTTATTTTAAATTCTAAAATTCAAATTTGGAATAATACATACGGGAAAGACGATGAAATATGCCAGCATTAAAAATGCATAAAACTTTTTTGTTATATTGTATATTTTTTGTGTATATAGTATAGGCTTTTAGGCCCGGGAATGTAAGGTGGTTCGAATCAAGAGTCCGGGAGTGTATTTCTAGATAGGTCAATTAATAATATGTACCTATTATTCCTATGTATGTATATACTCGGATTCCTATGAACATATTTTTGTTTTTCTAAATGAATATAAAATGTTTATATTTAGAAATACAAATGTATGTTTATCAGTTGTCTAGATAATATAACAATAGCTTAAAGCTTAGTTTGGGCTAGATGGTGTTGTGTGAAAAGTGTCTAACATTTTTTTTAATATTTGCAATAGCAGATCGGCGACCCGTTTTTGTAGACATCTATCATAGCCAGGAGGGCTCCGATAGCGGCCGTCAGGTCTAGTTTGAGAAAAACTCGGGCTGCAGCCGCTGAACCCCGAACATATCCCTTGGATATACTTGGAGGTACAATATTGGCTCGCCTGGCAAATAATCATCTGCTTCAAGTCGTACATTACCTCACTAATTTCTTCTTACAGGCTTTGATTCGAAGTTCAGAGGTTCGCTAGTAAAATAAACTTCTTAAACTAAAATAACTGACAACATCCATAAAGCACAAACTAAATTTTATTTTATTAGAGCAAAATTATCAAAATTAAAATACAAAAACGTCGGCTTAAAAAAAATAGAGGAATAGTATAAGATTTTGTGAAATATTCTCGAACTCGAGTTCAGAACACAAACAGCGAATCGTTCGTGATGAATTTATGTCGTTAAAAACACATACTTAAATTGAACATTCTGTCGGTGTCTCATTCGGAAAATTAACATTGTCGGAGTTAATTTATCGAATTTCATTTCACAAATGACATAAATCAAAATCTATGAGAAAAATCGGTATTTATAGAAAAATATTTCCCTGAAGATCTCTTATTTTTTTTTTATTTTTATCAATATGCATCATCTAATAAATAAACATATATTAATTTTGAACTCGCTTGATATGTGTAGGTACTCAACGTTTCAACGTTTATAATATATGCCATACCATGGCTATTGCAAAATATCTGAGACGTCGAGTTGGGTAAATCATATACAAAAATATTTTACTCTAATAATTGACTTCAATGGAACGACACATTGTTACATATTTTCTATAAATACTGAGGTACTTCGAAAAATTTGCTTATTGTTACATTTTTTATCTTAAATCTATTCGTGTCCGTATCAAAGCTGCTCGCATAGTGATGCGG
The DNA here is from genome assembly GCA_948477245.1 of Thumatha senex. Taxonomy (NCBI): domain Eukaryota; kingdom Metazoa; phylum Arthropoda; class Insecta; order Lepidoptera; family Erebidae; genus Thumatha; species Thumatha senex. The sequence goes on along the minus strand of OX419725.1, from coordinate 31,212,688 downwards.
ATTGCTGAATTCTGAAACAAAAGAGACATGAAACATAAGTTTGCTAAATTAATGTTCATACGTTATTAATATGGTACATTTTATGAACTGATAGTAGCAAGCACAGTGGCTCACTCCCATCATTTTCCAATCTTTTTTACTTAAGAAAAACCTTAACTCTCACAACATTACAAATGTACGAGTAGAGTTTGTTAAAGCCTGATAGAGACATAAATAAGAACCTAAGTGGATACTAGAACATCACGAACTTCCACCTCAGTGACCACCACATAAAGTTTTGTACTAGCTTTCCTAACAATGACACTCACAGGAACTTCTAAAGCAACTGGGTTGTTAGAGTTTGGAACAGGTTGGTAGAAATCATGATTTCATAAAAAAACATAAGTCAATTTAAAAACACACTAAAGGAATATTTAGCAGGCTGCAAGGAAGTACTGAAGTACTTGGGCGCCAGTAGAATACAGACATTATCAGTTGTAATAACTGCCTGCCTGATAATATAAAAATAATAATAAATACATATCCATCACGCCTTATCCCCGAAGGGGTGGCAGAGGCATATTATATGCCCACTTTTCACCGTGTGGATTCCTGTCCCACGTAATAGGTGGTGAGCCTATTGCCGTGTTGAAATAGACAGACGCAGGTTGTGGCTACCTGCTGTTGAATTTTTTTAAGCCGCCCATAAGACCTTCAACCAGGCTTAATGACTGCCATTTTACTGGCAACCGGGACCAACGGCTTAAAGTGCCTTCCGAAGCACGGAAACGCTCGCATATGTAAATGCCAAAGTGGTCACCCATCCGTCGACCAGCCATAGTGAAAGTTGCGTACCTCAGTGATCGTTTACCGAACACTGAGACCGCGGGGCCACGAGCGCTTCAATATAACAATTAATTTTTTTCTATTAAACTATCACAAGCAATCGTATTTGCTAAATGTAGGAACAAAGTGATTCTTGGTCCTAGGGTTGAATAAATCGAATAAATAACTCGGATTTACTGAATAAGTTTTTTCGTTTGCAGTTGCAACCGAAGTTCGATCGCGTTATCTGCTGTGTTATAAAACTATATAAAAGTATTAAAGGTCCAAAAGTAAAATATCCTGCAGTACGTGTAATGTTTCGGTCACAGTATTTTTTTTGTGACAGAGTTAGTATGTACTCGTATATAATCGTATTACGTTTAGTATTAAAACTTTATAGATTATAAAAATAAGAAAAATATGTTTCTAAAATGAAGAAACAAAATGAACGCACTATTATAGGTTTCGGTGCTGCAAAAAAACCTTTTGTTGATATGATTTTTACACATTGTATTTGGAGACCTTCATTTCACAAACTTTAGACTGTTATGTCATAATAGTTAACCAAATCATAATATATTCTACTATAACAATAGATACGCGATTGCAGCAAAACTGATAATAGTCAACATAATCAAAATAAAACGTCTATTGACAGTTTTATCGTTTAGTCAATTTCTAGTTCTAGATCTGTTCAGACGTGTATTATGTCTCTAATTAATGCTAACACTTTTTTATGTGATTTTGAAATACTGTGCTGTGAATAATAGTGATGGACAACTACTATCAAACTTATTTGTCTACTCCAGAAACTTTTACCGCAAATTCAACCAAATCTGATGGTCTGACAAGATTGATTAAAAAAAATACATAACATAACATACTTTGTATGTTATGTTATGTATTTTTCTGCAAATAGTCTGTAACGGAGTAAAAACCTTTTTCACAAAGCTTGTTTTTAATAAACTTTTTAAATTTATTTAAAAGTAAATTTCTCAGGTCACAGGGAAGCTTGTTTGAAAAGCGTATACAGTTACCCTGGAAAGAATCGCCAATCTTATGTAGTCGACTGTGGTGGACTGAAAGATTATTTTTATTTCTAGTGTTTATATTATGTTTATCACAGAGTTTAGAAAACTGTGATAGATTTTTCTGGACATACATAAGATTGGCAAAAATGTATTGTGATGGTACGGTTAGAATATTTACTTCTTTGAATTTTTCTCGGAGAGAAACTCTGGGGCCCAAATTATAAATAGCGCGTACAGCCCGCTTTTGTAGAACAAAAATAATATTTAAATCTGCAGCACTCCCCCAAAGGAGAATAATTTAATATCCATCACGCCTTATCCCCGAAGGGGTGGCAGAGGCATATTATATGCCCACTTTTCACCGTGTGTATTCCTGTCCCACGTAATAGGTGGTGAGCCCATTGCCGTGTTGAAATAGACAGACGCAGGTTGTGGCTACCTGCTGTTGAAATTTTTAAGCCGCCCATAAGGCCTTCAACCAGGCTTAACGACTGCCATTTTACTGGCAACCGGGACCTACGGCTTAACGTGCCTTCCGAAGCACGGAAACGCTCGAAAATGTAAATGCCACAAAGTGGTCACCCATCCGAGTACCAGCCATAGTGAAAGTTGCGTAACTCAGTGATCGTTTACAGAACACTGAGACCGCGGGGCCACGAGCGCTTCATACATACATTCAAGACATAATACTATGAAAATAGCTGAAGTAAACGATTCCAGCCGTATCCACATTTGTTATAGTCCTGATCTTTTTTACAGCGTATGCAGCCGTACTTAATCTAGAGGCTGTCTTTTCTATGTGTGGGCCCCACTGCAAATTGGCATCAATAGTTATACCTAGGAACACAGTTGATTCTACAAACTCTAACACTTGTCCATTCAGTTGAACATTGGCCGCAACTTGTTTTACATTTGGTAGAGTAAATTTTATACATTTAGTTTTATTTTCATTAAGGCAAAGATTATTTGAGCTGAACCAATGAACTACTCTTGCAATTGCATTGTTTACATCGTCATAGTTATCTAATTGTCTTTTAATTTCAAAATTAATGAGGTGTCATCTGCAAACAAAACAATCCTATTCCTGTCCCCTACATAAAATGGTAAATCATTAATATAAATGAGGAACAAGAATGGCCCAAGTATCGAGCCTTGCGGCACACCCATTGTAACCATGGATCCTACAGAACGTGTACCATTAATATCGACCCTCTGTATTCTATTGTTCAAATATGAAGACAGAAGGTCGAGAGCTTTGCCTCTTATTCCATAGTGGTGTAATTTTTTGCACAGCGTTTCATGTTGAACGCAATCAAAAGCCTTTGGTAGATCGCAAAATATACCATGCATCGTGCTTGTCTTCCCAAGCTTCATGAATACATTTTAATAACTCAACACCAGCATCGGAAGTTGAGCGCCCTTTCGGAAACCCAAATTGATTCGCATGGAGTATTTTATGACTATTAAAATGGGATAGCATTTGATTCAAGATTATTTTTTCAAATACTTTGCTCAAAGTTGGCAGCACTGACACTGGTCGGAAATTAGACGGCTCTGTAGCGCTGCCAGCCACACAGCAAAGTCGTTCCCTTGTTCAAACAAGGGAACGACTTTGCTGTGTTTCATTAAATCAGGAAATGTACCACTAGAAACACAGTCATTAAACACAGTTGCTAGATGGGGCGCAATTACCTCAATAATACATGATGCAGTTTTGACCGATAATCCCCAAATGTCCGCGGTTTTCTAAATTTCGATACATTTAAATGTTTTAACAATGTCCTGAGCACAAATATCTGTGAATACAAATGCATCCCTGCAACAAAGAACAGATTCTTCTAATAAAAGTTCAGCGGAACTGGAAGATGCTTGGAGAGATTTTGTTGTCAATAAAGGTACATTTTTGAAAAAATGTTCAAACTCCGTAGCCACTTCCAGGTCCCCTGTAACATGGCAACCATTTACTTTTAAGTGGAAATCCCTTTCAGTCACTAAAGATCTACCGCATTCAGAGTTAATGATGTTCCAAGTCATTTTTATTTTATTTACAGAATTAGAAATTTTATTTTTAATGAAGTTTGACTTAGCAAGATGACACTTTTGTTTAAATATCTTTGAATAATTTTTAACATATTCCTGAAAGGTTTGCCTAAAATTATATGATTTTTCTGAATATAATTCAAATAATTTATTTCTACTTTTAAAGATACCTGGTGTTGCCCAGTCACTGAAAACAGGACGACCACCAATCTGTAGAGTTTTTGAGGTAAAAACTTTGCCAAACTCATCATTAATCAAATTAAATAAGTGTTTATATGACTGGTCTACACAAGTGAAGTTAGGTAGATATGGTAATCTCTTTAATACATTTTCTTTAAAATTATTCAAACGTCTTTGGTTAATTGGTACATATTTAATTTGCTTTTTGCTGACTTTGTTACTACTTTTAGGAAATTTTAAACATTGGCCACGATGATCTGACTCCACAGGATCCACAATACCTTTATCTATAGGTTTAATATCAGTAAAAATATTATCAATACATTTTGCACTGGTGGCTGTAATACGAGTGGGTTCTAAGAATGTATTAAAGGATTTAAATAAATTTTTCATTTTATTTCTCTCTGATGGAGTTAATGATGCATCTAATATATCAACATTAAAATCTCCACAAACTATTATAGATTTCTTAGAACATTGGCATTTGAACAGTGCTTCTTCAAGCTTTTCTTCAAATTTAATGTAAGAAGCATCAGGGGGACTGTATACGCTTAACAAGATGAAATGCTCAAACTCAATACTGGCAATCTCAATAACTCGCTCAATGGAGAGGGCTACTAAATCCTTACGTTCTTTAAATTTTAAGTTTTTATTAATTAATATTAAAGAGCCTCCACGTTTAGAATATTTTCTATTGAACGAGCTAGCAACCTGGTGATTTACGAAGTTCAACAATGTGATTTGATGATCTTTTAACCAGTGCTCTGTAGCACAAAAATATTAATAGAATTTGCATTAATGTATAGCTCTAACTCTAAATCTTTACCATTTATTAAACCTCTAACATCATGGTGCACCAGGTTTATAAAAACAATATTTTTACTAAGATTATTCTCAGGGGCCAAAGTCAACTGGCCAGATTTATTATCTGTTGTCCTATAAACTAGTTTTTTGGAATTTCATTTTCCAAATGTGAAGTATCAAAACTATCCTGCTCAATAAAAGCAGTTGTACTTGCCAATAATTTGGCTTGAAAAAATAAAAAATTAGATAGCAACAGAGCTACCTTTCGTTGTAAAAATTTTGATAGAAAATATCTATCTAATGTCAACAAACCATTATTATTGAAAATTATGTTCCAATCGAACAATTCAATTTTTTTGGAATATGATACCATGGTATGTAGTTTCATATTTAATTTGTATCTTAAGTGATTTTCCTTGTGGCTCATAGCAGTGCTGTATGGCAAGGTGGACAAAATTACTTGTTTTACTTGCAGACTTGATAACTTATCAAAAATTTTTAAAAGTTTGTCACTATTAATATTGCCTCTTCTGCCAACCAGCACCACTATAGTAGACTGCATGCAGTGTGTACCAGTCAATATAAAATCTATAATTTGAGAGTATGAAGCTCCTGGATATGTATGATTTATTACAGAATGACTTAACTGTGATAAATAATGTCCAAAATTTTTACCTATTTCATCGCAATAGACTATGGTCTATGCATCACTTTTTATTTGCAACTTTTCTATTATACTCGTAGATGCCTCGCAATTACTACTTGAACTTAATATACTATTATCCACACTGCACACAGTTTTAATTGGTGAAAATTCATCATTGCATCTAATTCTTTCACAACTTAAGGGTGAGGAGGGAACATGGCCTGCGGATGTCAATTGGTCATTTTGACAATGACATGAATTTACTAATTTACCTATGGCTAACACCTGTTCCCTACTCTGTTTCTCTGCTGTTTCATATTTATATGAAATTGATTTCAAAGAGTCTTGAAGTCGGTCAATCTGACATTGAAGGGCCTGTGTATCAGTTTTGTACTGTTGTGCAACAGTATCAAGTTCTAACATATACATATTTACCTGGTCAATCAGTTGCAATCTCTGTCTATTAAGTGACATGCTATTTATAAAAAACTTGTATTTATGTATCATTTTTTTAGATTTAGTAATAAACTTTTTAATTTTTAAATAGCCCGAAGGGGTAGGCAGAGGCGTACTATACGCCCACGTTTCACCGTATGCTTTTGCTTTTTGTCCCACGTAACAGGTGGTGAGCCCATTGCCGTGTTGAAATGGACAGGCGCAGGTAGTGGCGACCTGCTGTTGAAATTTTTCAACGCGCCCATAAGGCATTCAACTGGCTTAATATATAAAAAATACAACTACCATTTTACAATAGTGAAGTTGCTAATATGAGATTTATTGATTCATTTATGTCAAAATTGAATTCTAATGCTAAGAATATAGATGTTAAGTTGAACTTTAGGCAGATCGTTCATAAATACGGATATGAATCGGAATATCATGAAGTTCTTACAAATGATGGACACTTATTAACTTTGTTCAGGATTCTTGGAGAAGGGGAATCTATATTTCTAATGCATGGCTTACTAGGAAGCGTTGATGACTACGTCGTAGCTGGACCAGATAGCGGTTTAACTTATTTACTGGCGCAGAAGAGATATGACATCTGGTTGGGTAACGCTCGTGGTGACCAGTATAGTCGAAGACACAACTTTATGAACGCTTCGGAGGCCTTGTTTTGGAATTTCTCCTGGCATGAAATTGGTATCTACGACTTACCAGCCATGATCGATTATGTACTTGGTCCCACCAACCGACCGTCTCTAAAATATATCGGTTATTCGTTAGGTTCAACAGCCTTTTTTGTTATGGCCTGTGAGAAAGAAGCATACAACTAGAAAGTATCTTTGATGATTGCTTTATCACCAACAACGTTTATGACTAAAGTGCGTTCACCGATAATCAGACTTCTAGGACTAAGTACATCAATATTGTATGAAATGACAGAAAATGTGGGCTTATATGAATTTCAACCCAGTCGTAAGTTGGAAAAAATGTTAAGACTGCTTATTTGTGGTAAAGAAGAATTATCAAAAGCGATTTGTAGTAATTTTATTTTTTTTATTTTTTGCTATTGACTTTGCGCAGTTGAATGTAACCAATTTATCTATAATTTTTAATCATTTTCCTTCAGGAGCGTCTATGAAACAATTCTGGCATTATGCCCAGGGCTTATTATATGAAGACTTTAAAAAAATCGATCACGGTAGTATGGAAAATGTAGTAAGATATGGGACAATAGTGTTTCCTAGTTATTTGTTAGAAAATGCTACAACTCCTATTTCTTTGTTTTGTAGCGATTCTGATTGGTTAAGTGATAATAAAGATGTAGAACTTCTTAGTAATAAGCTGAAAAATTTGGTCGACATTTACAGGGTCCCATATGATAAATTTAATCACGCTGACTTCATAGTTGTTAAAGATATAAAGAAATTCGTTTACACAAGGTTACTTAGCATGTTAAAAAGATTTAGTAATTAAATAAAACCTACCTCCAAGACTTATATTAAACTTATTGGAGGCTATTATAATAATGGTCACGGTCACAGAATTAGTAAGTTAGCTGAATACATAATTCATAAACTTTAGGTTCCTTAGAAAAAAATATCAAATTATATTTATCTTTCAAACAAAATATACTTACTTAGTATATTTCAAGAAAATTATTCTATATCGCATCTCTACAAGTCTGCTACATATACTATCTTTACTTTACATAGAGGCTATTATAATATTGGCCTCGGTCACAGAATTAGTAAGTTAGCTGAATACACAATGCATAAACTCTAGGTGCCTTGGAAAAAAATATCAAATTATATTTATCTTTCAAACAAAATATACTTACTTAGTATATTTCACGAAAATTATTCTAAATCGCTTAATACAAGTCTGCTACATATACTATCTTTACTTTACATAATATTTCCCTTCGTATTATTCCCGCGGACGCCGCCAATAAAGTAAATTGTTTATGCGAGGAACCAATATTATTTGTATCATCCATGCAGCAGCAACTTTCAACGCATATCCTTCAACTTATACATCAAATAGGCGAACCAAGTGTTTATAAAACATCGTCTCTGTGTATTGGGGAACATAGATTCATCTCTGAGTAAAATAACTAACTAACTATCTTCAAGCTGTATCCCGGACGGGGTAGTCAGAGAGAACAGATCGCCAGGCTACGCGATCCATGCATATTTCTTTCGCTTCCTGAAGATTCATCAATCGCTTTATAGACGCACGTCTGGGTATCCGAGTACTTTTCCGTTTTTGAGCAATCTGCTCCCGTGGTCTTCATATGTAAGTCTCGACCTATCCTGACAAAAATAACTAGATCAATCAAATCACCCTTTCATAGTTTACCCGATCAATTGAAGTCGTATGAGATGGTACGGTACGGTGTTATATTGGCCTTGTCCGTTAGTTCAGTTGGTATACTAGTCGCATGTGACACTAACTTAGGGGTCTATTAATCTTCATACCAAGTTACTGCTCTCATCTTCAGGAGATGGTGAAATCTACGTCGCTGGGAGCTTTGAAACTACAGTCATTGACTAATTAAACACTGCATAAATGAAGGTTCCCTTTCTGGTAAAATTGTATCGTCACTCTCACTAGGTGTTCTAGGCTTTTTCTGCAGTTATATACAGAAATACTGTCCTACTCTACGGGTAGTGTGCTGAAAGCGTGAAAGGAGGCTAATGTGCAGCCGATCGAAGAAAGGGGATAGGTCAGACCCAGGTAGCTATCGCCCCATAGCCGTCACCTCAAACATCTGTAAGGCTTTTGAACGAATCATAGCAACTTATGCGTTATCTGGAAGATCACTCCTTAATAAACGACCGTCAAAAAAGATTTAGGCCGAAACGGTTAACGGGTGATCTTATACATTACACACTTTCGGGGTGAGACTATGGACAAGCAAGGAGAATCCTTGGCCATCAGCATGGACTTCGCCAAGGTTTTCGATAGTCTTGCATGCATCAATTTTTTTTATTGCCTCTGGCATATGGCCTACCACCTCAACTATGAACATGGCTCGCCAGCTTTCTTCATGAGCGCCGTATTCGAGTCCAATGCGTCGATCCGGATTCAAACTACTTGCAGATTAATGCTGGCGTGCCGCAGGGGTCTGTTTTGGCGCCCATTTTCTTTCTTCCGTATATTTCACCCTCTCTTCTTCCTTTACATGGGAGATATGTCGGCTAGAATGGTTTACTTTAGCTATTTTCATAGTATTTGTCTTACGGTATTCTCCTTTGGGGGAGAGCTGCAGATTTAAATAATATTTTTGTGCTTCAAAAGCGGGCTGTACGCTTAAATAATTTGGGACCCAGAGTCTCCCTCCGAGAAAAATTCAAAGAAATAAACTTTCTAACCGTAGCATCACAATACATTTTTGCCAATCTTATGTATGTCCAGAAAAATCTATCACAGTTTACTAAACTCTGTGATACGAGTATCTTAATAAAATCGTAACTAAGTAAAACCTGTACATTGAATATTTTTACAAAAAAACACTTGTGTGTTCACCGAAGGATACCAAGCGAAAAATGTAATTTTTAAAATTTTTGTTCGCTGTTTTTCCGCAGTACCTTTGTTCGGGATAAACTCAGAAACGACTCATTAGATTTAATTCAACATTTGCTCGAACATTAACAGTAGGTCGGGTCAACACATAGGCTATATATTATCTCGCTATATAACCTAGGAGCTTGGCAGAGAACAATTAGCTATAAACGCATGTCCGGGATAAACTCAGAAACTACTGATTGGATTTACTTCAAATTTTGCACAAATATTAACAGTAGGCCGGTTCTACACATAGGCTATATGTTATCGCGCTACATAACTTAGGAGCTCGGCAGAGAACAATTAGGTATAATCTCAGTAACAATGTAATGGATTTAATTGAAATATTGTTTGAGTATTAACAATATGTCGGGCGACATATAGGCTATACATAATTACACTGTATAGGTAACCAAAGAGCTCGGCAGAGAACGATTAAATTCCGCATATTAACCGGGCAAAACGCAAAAACTACAGCATAAATTTAATTGATATCTTTCCCGAAGAATAACAAGACGTTTGGTCTACATATAGGCTACATATTATCACGCTACATATCCTAGGGGCTCGGTTGAGAACTATTAGGTACATATATATCTGAGCGATAATCGCGAAAACTATCTAATGAATTAAGTTTAAATCTTACATGAATGATAACAAGACATTGGATCTACATAGGGGCTACATATTATCAGGCGATAACAACTACGCTGTACCGACCCGTAGCCTATGTGTAACAGCATGTATAGCCTTAGTTAGCGATAGTTATGTTATTTATTGAATCTCTTAAAGGTTAATCGTGGTAACACCACAGATCAAAGACAATTTTTTAAATAGTCCAGGGAAGGTTGATGTGGGCTAGCCTCACGGAAGCTAAGAATCCTGAGGAGATTCGTCACGCTGCACTAGAAGTGTTCTCCAAGACTCAGTTTAGACCCTGCTTCGAATACGTCTTTGCATTAATCCGCAAAGTTCTTAGTACACTTGCTCCGCTATCCATGTCGTGGTATTCGCATTATAATTGTTTTGGGGTAAGGAGCAGCCTGGAGCCACTGGCGTAGAACAATAACTTTTTTGGCTGCATTTTACAGAATCCTAACTTTTAAACTTTCGCGTTGCATGATTAAAATAAGAGTAAAATACAGGTATTAACGCGATCATGCTAATTTACCTTAAAAAGATTGACGTTTCGACTGGGTTGCACCAGCCGTGGTCACAAGCAGACTGAAGAGGCGGTGTCACTCCGATTGTGAGGTAGTATCGTCTGAATCTACCCTCATATTGTCTATCCACGCACCAGTACACACAACACTGACAATGTCCCTATTCTGTAGGCAGTCCGTATTCCGAGCGTTACCCGACTGTGCAAAACAACGAGGTAGTGTGATATCAATGACTGGATTCCACGTCGTAGATAATTTGAAGCCCTCCTCTCTATTGAATTTTTAAATTATTCAAACTTCGAAAATTCCAATGAGTTGTTTCGTCCCGGCGCTGATTCCCGCCATTCACCACAATCACCCCTTTCTAATCTGAGCGCGTGTTCCTGTGTGCATAAGCTTTACAAAGATTTTTAGCAAGACACAGGGGCAGACACTTCAATGTCAGCTTCGAGTTTCAACCTAAGGTTAAGTTGCATCTGTTCTCACATTGAAAAAGCGCTGTTTAGTTATGCGCACAATTGTCGGTTTCTTCTACGTCACCAGTCTGGCTTGAATGATTGATTTGAACGTAGCCTTAAGAAGTTTTATAACCATTTACTTTTGTTCGTGTATTTACACCAATTTAATAGTGGTAAACAGGAAGGTGTAGGATGGGGATTAGAACCGTAACCTTTACCTAACCAGGGCAATGTTCTACGCCTCTAAACTACCCGAACAGTACCAAAACAAATTGAAATTCTCCACTATATTGTAATCGGCATTTAAGAGTATGATCAGAGTCATAATATATTAGTTACATAACAACTCTGATATCAATGAACCGCGTTTAACCATTTTAAGACATTGATGCGGTGGACTCCACCCAATCCAAGGATAAATTTTTAAAGCAATAAGCTCATTTTCAAATCATTTTCATTGCTTTTGCCAACAAAAAGTAAAAATACAACTTGGTTCAGCACGGGGATTAGTTTAACGGCCGTGCTCGACGAACTAGGTGTGACCTCGGGTCATAGGTTTATTGCGTTACGGAATTTCTTGATTAAAGCTCGCTTAAAACCCGCGATAAAAACTATGCAATAGCTTAAAAATAGGGGCGTTGTGTAGGCTTCAGGGGGCGATTTGTAATTTCATCTAACTAGGAGGACTCTTAGTCACCGACAGAGCTCTCAACTCTTGGCTACAACATGTGAACATCAACTAATATTAATTAAGAGATTGCTCAAACTCGGTTTGATATTTCTCTCCGCGTAGTTCATGTATCTGTCCTGTTTTATTCAATAAATAGAAGAAAAATAATGTCAATCGGTCGCTCCGTTTCGAAATGAAAGTAGACACAAACGAACAAGTAAAAAGGCAATAGACACACTTTCGCATTTTATTAGTTATTAGTATTCTTAGATAGGTAATTTTCGTAGATAATAGACCGCGGGCAATCATGTTTTAACAAGTTTTTGTTATATAACCCGATTTGCCAACAAAAAGTAAAAATACAACTTGGTTCAGCACGGGGATTAGTTTAACGGCCGTGCTCGACGAACTAGGTGTGACCTCGGGTCATAGGTTTATTGCGTTACGGAATTTCTTGATTAAAGCTCGCTTAAAACCCGCGATAAAAACTATGCAATAGCTTAAAAATAGGGGCGTTGTGTAGGCTTCAGGGGGCGATTTGTAATTTCATCTAACTAGGAGGACTCTTAGTCACCGACAGAGCTCTCAACTCTTGGCTACAACATGTGAACATCAACTAATATTAATTAAGAGATTGCTCAAACTCGGTTTGATATTTCTCTCCGCGTAGTTCATGTATCTGTCCTGTTTTATTCAATAAATAGAAGAAAAATAATGTCAATCGGTCGCTCCGTTTCGAAATGAAAGTAGACACAAACGAACAAGTAAAAAGGCAATAGACACACTTTCGCATTTTATTAGTTATTAGTATTCTTAGATAGGTAATTTTCGTAGATAATAGACCGCGGGCAATCATGTTTTAACAAGTTTTTGTTATATAACCCGATTTGTGCATTCCTGTATCAATCAGCTGATTCATAGAATACTTGTTCTTACTTGTTGAGTACAATTGAGCGTCGAATGAGCGTCGATGACCGCGGACAATCATGTTTTAACAAGTTTTTGTTAAATAACTCGATTTGTGCATTCCTGTATCAATCGGCTGATTCATAGAATACTTGTTCTTACTTGTTGAGTACAATTGAGCGTCGAATGAGATAAACGTGTTAATGCATGTTTGTCTTATTCCTGTCGGTGCGTGCTGCTTATCCAATCCTATATAAACAACGGAATATTTATTTTATTTTCATTTGCGGTTTCGCGCGTAATAGATAAGCAGTACTTAAGTTCAACACTTACTAACGTATTTCTTATAACAATACAATGTCGGAAGTAAAAAAGAAGAGACGGAAATACTCTGTGGAATATATTAAATTCGGATTCATTGAAAATCCCACAAACCCATCGTCGCCTCAGTGCCTTTTATGTCTAAAAACATTTCGAAGCAATGAACCCTTAAGACTGCAAGATCATTTGAATAAAATGCATCCAGATAAGAAAGACAAGAATGTAGCATATTTTCAAGACCTAGAGATGAAGCATAATACTCAGCCAAGTGTAGCAATACTATTTTCGGCAGCTGCTAAGCAAGATGACGACGGACTTCGAGCTTCGTACAATATCTCTTTGTTAATTGCTCAAAAACGCAAACCACACAACATCGGAGAAGAGTTAATTTTGCCAGCAATAAAGGAAGTAATAACTACTGTGCTTCATAAACCGGCCGCAGATATTATCAGAAAAATTCCTTTGAGTAATAATTCTGTGCAACGACGAATTGATGAAATGGCTGAAAACATTGAAGGGTCATTGTGCAATCATCTGAAGACTAGTCAATTCTCAATTGAGCTCGATGAGTCCACTTTACCTACTAATGAAGCATTGTTGCTGTCTTACGCGAGGTTTATTAAACATGAGAAAATATGTGAAGAACTATTGTTTGCTAGAAATTTAGAGACCGATACAAAAGGCGAAACCATATTCAATACATTGGAAAAGTTTTGTGATGAGAAAGAGATTCCCTTGAAAAATATAATATCAGTTGCTACGGATGGCGCTCCGGCTATGACAGGGTGCCATAAAGGCTTCATAGCGTACTAAAAAAATAAAATTCCAGATGTACTTGCTGTACATTGCGTTATTCATAGACAACGTTTGGTTGCTAGAAACTTAAGTGAACGACTATTTCAATCACTGCAATATGTCATCAAAGCAGTCAATAAAATCCGTACTAGATCTTTAAATGATAGATTATTTCATCAGCTTTGTGTTACTAATGACGAAGATTCCAACCGTTTGTTGCTTCATACTGAGGTTCGTTGGCTATCAAGAGGTAATTGTCTGACTCGATTTTACAACCTGTTTGACTCTGTGATAGAGTTCTTGGAAACTAAAGATACAGAATTGCGCAACAAGCTCATTACATTAAAAATATGATATAGCTTACATGACAGTATAAATTGTTTAACGACATGAATCTCCAACTGCAAGGCGATGAACAAAATTTAAATAAAACAAAAAATGTCGTTGCTGCTTTCGCAGCCAAACTGCTTCTACACAAAAAGAATATGGGCAGACGTGAGTTTCACAATTTTCCGAATTTATCAGTATCCTGCAGTAACGACGACTTATTTGCAAATGCCGACATGTGGAAAACCGCCACATTGACTTCACCGAACGATACCAGGACATTTTGAACTTGGAAATACCAGGCTGGGTGTTAGATCCGTTTTCAAATGTCAACACAGCAATCTCACCTCAGCTGGAAGAAGAACTTATATAATTGACAACAAACGAGGAAATAAAAATCAAGTTCAAAAATGGCTATCAAGAATTTTGGCTACAAAAACCAATCCCGCAATTGTACCCTGGATTGTGGTCAATCGTTCAATGATTCTTGATAGCATTCCCATCGTCATATTTGTGTGAACGTGGATTTAGTGCTGTGGCAACGCTGCTTACTAAAAAGAGAAATCGTTTGCATGTTACCGAACGTGCCGACTTGCGGCTGTTCTTGAGTAAATTGGAATCTGATATCAACAAACTTATTAAACAGCATCAGATTCATCCTTTACATTAGTTTTTATATAAGAATCGATTATGTTTGTTTTATTTTGAATGAAATATACTCTGTCTGAATACTATAAAGTTGCGTTTCAATAATCATTCTCATTGGCAGGTGTAGCCCGTAAGAGTTAACTTGAGACCTGACCGTCGTTATGTACTACCTACTGTGCTCAGGTCTCAAGTTAACACTTGCGGATTATAGTAAAAGTCTTTTTTAGAATGAATGTTTAATCTCCTAATATAGTTCACAACATTTAATTAATTTAATTTGAAGTTATAGTGGTTTTTAAGTAGGTGAATAAATGGGGGCGCTAAAAATTTATTTAGTCTCAAAGTGGGCAGTAGACAAAATAAATTTGGGAACCTCTGGTCTATACGAATCTTCCAGTAACATACATACATATTATCACGCCTGTCTCCCATCGGGTGGGCAGAAACTATGGTTTTCCACTTGTTACGATTCTGACATACAACTTTCGCTTCTTCTACTTTCAGAAGTATTTTCATACACGCGCGCCGGTCTTTCTCCTTCCACAATAATTGAACAATCTTTTATGCTTGTCTCTCTTTCTAAAACTATTACTTTCGACTTGTATACATTCCCTTTCATTCCTTTCCAGTAACATTGCGTCATATAAAACTTTAGCGCCGTATTTTTATGCCTATCTGCCCTATCTGGGACCGCTGGGAATAATTTTATTTAGGTCTCAAGTAATAAGACTTTGCATGCGATGTTGCGCAATATTATTGAAGGTACATAACGTTTATCAAATCTCAAGGAAAGCTTGGTTGTAGTTATATATGGCGAAAACTTACCTCAGGCGTTTGTTGAATATCATAACAACTCGATACAGCTCTTAGACATGTTTTTAAGTCATACTTCTTTAGGCGCGTTAGGAAAAAATGATGAAAGGAATTATTTACGATGCGCGCGCAGACCGCCACGAAAAATCGACACCCTGAAGTTAGCGATATGTGTTTCCATGACATCTTATAAACACCCTGAAGTAAGCTGATAAATGTTTCCATGACAACTTATAACTACAATCATAGTAGTTTTCATTCTTTTGATGTTTTTTTTCTTACAAATTTATCATTTCTGTTACAAACAAAGAGTAGTGATATAAGTAATGAAATCTTATTAGATTATATCAGTATCGTCTAATGCGTGTACATAAGTACAAACACATGTTTTTTTGTTGACGCTGTGAATGCGTATACGCGCCGTCATTCCTACTGCAGGGGCAGCAGGAACGGTGTGTCGGAACGGGAGTCGTGGCCCTTGGGGGCCATCCTACCCACTAAACCCCGCGGTGTACCGCCTTCTTCCCAACCGGGTTGCTAAATAGGCCTGAGGGCTATTAACTGCGACCCGGCAGCTCTTTGACATTGTTTCGCTCCGCCAAAATACATTTTTATAGCAATTTGGTGTATAATAACACCTGATAATCTCCTTAATGGGACCTATCAACAAATTAATTTATAATAACTTTGCTTTTTTCATGTATTATTTTGTAACTGACGGAAATTATTTAAGCAGCTTGTGGAAATTATTGTGCTCAAATACTCGTAATGTCGATCAATTGTCGAATAAATGTCGGTCAAAATGACAACCAGTTAACTTATTACAAATTTATTTCACCATGTAGCTTTATTTACTTTTACTTTAGGCACTACAAAAACATAACCAAAAAGAAAATATAAATCATATTATTTATAGGTATAAAATAGTTATCTTTTTTTTAAATGCGAGTTTTTTGTATTAGAATTAGTCCAATTTCCTTAAGGTTTGGTATTCCTGCCGAGGCCACGCATTTGAGTTTTTTAAAACAATGCGAATCGTAGAAAAAAAGGTTATTGATTCTGAAAAAGAGATATATGTTAGTTAAGGATTTAAGCTAGTCAAAATGGTTTACTGTTACAAAATCTAATAAACTTCACTTTATAGAAAAACATCCCAAAGTTGCCCTCTTTCGAAATGTTTTTTCAATGCCAAATCTAAACAACAGATAATTTTAATGAATTTTTTACACACAACTATAGCTACTAAATATTTACAGACATAATGGCTTACTTTGACTATATACAGTGATTTTTATAGAACAAATGTTTAAATAATATCAGATTCGCGACGCTGAGGCCTGATCAGTCGCGCGCCGGTGCTTACTGAGGTAGGACCTGTGTTAGGTTTTTTAGTTGCGCTCCCCTTGGTATTTTTTCGCAATGGCACAGTATATTTATGAGAGCAGTAAGCATTCCATCATCATCCGAGCGTCTGTCACAGTTGCATCTCGCGACGCCCGGATTTAGCTTTATATAGTGTATATATATGAGAGTTATATACGGCAATGGACTCACCACCCATTACGTGGGACAGGAATACACATGGTGAAAATAATATTCCTCTGTCACCCTTTCGGGGATAAGGCGTGATAGATAAATAAAATATATGAGAGTTTTAATATGAAATAAAGTACCTACACTTCACAGAAACTTTAGAATTATCCCTGTAAGTAGTATAAAATCGAACCCGGTACCCACAGGTTAGAAGACAGTTATATAACCAACTGAGCCAGTGGGCCGGTCAGTGTATGTTTACCTATAAACAAATTTGATCAATAGATTCTGAAGCTTAAACATTTCGACTGCCACTGGCTGAAGTAATCAGTGCAGTTGTTATATTGAAGCTTCGCTTCGCATAAATTATTAAAATTGTATCCAAGACCTTTGTTTTATGCTTTCAGTATTAATTATTTAAGTTATTTATAAATTTATTGGCCACGACTTTATCCCCGAAGGTGTGGCAGAGGCATATTGTGGTGAGCCCAATGCCTGTGTTCAAATAGAAAGGCTCAAATTGTAGCGACTCGCTGTTGTAATTTTTAAGTCGCTCAAAAGTTATTTACTTGACTTAACGAGTGTCGATTGCAACGTTAACGTGTCCTTCGAAGCACGAAAGCGCTGGTAAATGAAAATGCTATAAAGCGGTCATCCATTCAAAATCCGAGAGAGTTTCTTAAATCAGTGATCTTTTACAGAAACCGAGTTAGTATGGCTACGAGCTTTTTATTTATGTTTTAACTTTATGTTAGTAGCCTTAAACAATGTATAACATTTCAAGTAACTAATAATTAATAATCTTAACATTTTAACGCGAAGGTTTTTTGTGCTTTAGTGGATCTGGAGAAAGCATTTGATAACGTTGTGAGAGAAACTCTGTGGTACTCGTCCGTGTGGCCTGGCTGGCCGAAAAGTCAAAAGATTAAGATATTTTGTAAAATTGGAAATTTTACAGTACATTGGTGCTAATTCTGTTGTTGAGATCACTAAACTAAATTTCTCTAAAATTTTCTAATTTGTACTAAGAGATTGCCAAATGCTATTCTGTTATTAAGTCGCACTAAAGTTGGTGATATCATTAATAGCACTTAATTTGTATCTGATGACACTAAAATTAATTTTATGTGATAAAATTGAACAAGTCGTGAAAAAATGTACATAGACAGTCGAATGTAAATACATGCCGACTAACTTGGTGATTGAACTGCCTCTGTACATTTTTCACGTTACAACGTTTTAAAAGTTTTCACGTTTCAAACGGTAACTAAAATTAATAAACGTCCCACTAAAATTAGTCTGTTCACTAAAATTAGACGTCACCTAAATAGGTGACTTCTAATTTTAGTGAAAACGTCTAAATTTTGTGTGAAGTTAAATTTGTGTGTGATAAAATTCAATAAAATGTGAAAAATGTACATAGACAGTTCAATCACTAAGTTAGTCGGCACCTAAATAGATTGATGAATCTCGAAGAAGCGAAAGAAGTATGCATGGATCGCGAAGCCTGGCGATCTGTCCTCTCTGACTACCCCGTCAGGGATACATTCTTTCCTTTTAAAGCTTTTGCTATAACCTCGATGCGTTAGTTGTGAGGCCAGGGGATTGGGGTGATGTCGCAGTCGCCGGTGATAGCCTAGCAAACTGTTTTTAATTTCGTCCTTTACCATAACTATATATTATATATAATAGCTTATCTATCAGAATAACACATAGGCTACTTTTTATCCCGGGAACAAGTTCCTTTTGAAAACGGGAACGGAAAATCTTCATCACGCGGGCGGAGCCGCGGGCGTCTACTAGTATATCATAAACCTAAAATAAAATCCAACACAATAACAGAGATGTTCTTTGACATTGTACCACTGTTACTGCCAATCATTTTTACTGTGGCATGCCATCATAAAAATACATCGTCGATCTATCTTGGCGGGGGCTGAGGAAGCGTTGTGGTGCCTACGCGACTTGGCCTACCGGCCCTTAAAATATAGCAAATTTTAGAAAACTGACAAGACCTTTTTGACATGCGGCTACGAGTGATATCAAAAGAAGCCGCCAGCAGATGTAAGCTGACCTTTTGAATAGCATTTTCTCTGTGTTGCCATGTAAGCTACCACATTAAATTAATGTTTAATTAATTTTATACGGGGTAAATTTTTGGGGTAAAATTTTGGGTTAACTTTCTAGGGTAATTTCTAAAAAGGATTACACGAATAAAATCACGTCTCCATACCTACCAATACCATAACGGATCGGACAGGGTTTTCTTAAGATATTGTATATCCCTATCCATACTAAGATATAGATACATAGAAAATCCATATAATAGCCATATGTATTCTCATATGGTTTTCGTGAAAATGCATACTAGGCCATATATGGCATGGGGACCCCACATAATTCCTAAAATAATAACCGTAATTATTTTATTCAAAAATAAACGCATATTGCCCAAAAAGCTGTTGCTAATCTCCTTCATAATTCATGTAATAAAGGGCCTATAAAATAGACGGCGCAGGGGAAAGGTGAGCGGGATAGGAAGAACTTTCGTGCCTCTAGGGTCAATAAATTTTGCATATTTTCTGTTCATATATTTGTTTTAAACGTTACTTATAGACTTTGAATATTATAGCACTAGCGTTGCCGATCCTTTAAAACCCTTCTAAGAACCCTTTTGAAGAACCCCATACTGTACAAAAATAGTTACAAAACTATTATTTACAAACCCAACATATGTACTAAACATAATCGGTAAATTCAAATTTACGGTTTGAACCTAAGATTAACAATTATAAGGATTTTTCTGTAACATTTTAGATGTTACGGCAATATATTAAAATGATTTCTGGTTTTTGTAATTCATCTTTTTGTAAAACTTCCATAAGTTATATATGACGCTATAATTTATTAATTAACAGTGGACGACCACAGCAAACTGTTCGTCCTCCGGCGCCTTCACTATGGCTGGCCCTCATATGAGTGCATCTAAGAGCCAGTAAGAGCGAAAGATGCTTAGATAAAAGACTATATGACTATAGACAATAGTCCAGTCATTATATACATTTGGAAATGCTAATGAACCGAGACAGCCAAGTTTTAGATATTACGTGGGGGGGGGGGGGGGGCTAGAAAAGCTTTAGTTCAAATTGTCGACTGGGTTTTCCGCCATCATGAAAAAAAGTAAAAAAAAAACTGAAAAAAAAAAATTGTGGCGTTTACATTTGCGTGCGTTAAGCCGTTGGTCCCGGTTGCCAGTAAAATGGCAGTCGTTAAGATTGGTTGAAGGCCATAAGGGCTGATTATCATTCATTTGGTATAAGCCGTTGGTCCTGGTTGCCTGTAAAATGGCAGTCGTTAACCCCAGATGAAGCCGTATGAGCGGCTTGAAAATTCTCAACAGTAGGTTGCCACAGCCTGCGCCTGTCCATTTCAACACGGCAATGGGCTCACCAACTGTTACGTGGGACAAAAAATGATAAAGGCGTGACAATATGTATGTATGATTTTGTTCAATTTCCTTTCAACAAATTTGATGTAGTTTTTCCAGTTGCTTTCAATACCCTACCAGGATTTGGAACCTGGGGTACACTTTTATTTAGTTCCTCGGAGCAGCTATCTTTAGACTTTTGATTTGACTTTGTTGGGAGCGAGTGCAGCCTGACCTGAACGTTGCTTCGTCCGTTAGTCAGCAGGTAAGGTCACTTGGTCCCCGGACAGCTTAGTGGGGCCATTTACACTTACGCCGCATAGGGCCACACCTTGCAAGCCAAGTGGAAAGCAAAGATACAATTAAAAGTTATCGCATCGCAATGATGCGTTTATTGCGATAACTTTTAATTGTATGTATAACTTCAATGCTTACACCCATGATCGCGTTGAAGAATTATTACTTATGGTAATTTATGTGTTAGTGGTAGCCCAAGAGGTCGATACAACCTGTTCCGTGATCCCTTTAAAACATATTTCTGATGCCAATCTGTGATATGTATGCGACCATTTTTAGGCAATGAAATTTCGATTGTTCAATTTCTTTTTTTTTTTCCTTTAAAAGCATGTAATTGTGTGACCCTTGATATTTATTTTTTTCATTTGCATGGAAATTTTGTCACACTACATTGCACTTATAGTAAATATGTATGTACTTTTGTTGCCAAAAATAAATATTATTTCTTTCTTCCGTCTCTTTCCCAAGATTACCACAGAGGTGACCAGTATTTCCTGTAAATAGATCCTTGTTTAAAGGAGTCACAGCAATAAGGAAATCGCTGCGAATAAGTGGTGGTTCGGGGATCTGCTGTCTGGGGTAAACCCTGACCACTTATAGCCGTTATCGAGCACTGTATTGTTATCGGTACAAGTCAGTACCGTGTCTGTTTTTTGGACCCGGTAGATAATCTTTTGACTTTGCACACATTTTCCTTGTACGAGTATTGGCCCGCTGGCTACAGTTTAGGAAAAAGGTTTTTGTTACTATATTGTTACTGTATCTCTGATCTGAAGAAGAAAGTAATTGGTAATCATTCTGGAGTTCTTTCATCAGGAAATTTACATATTGGTTTACCGAGCGAAATAACGATTGTGAAAATGATTACCGTGTCAATATTTTTTTATCAAATACGCTTTATCTTATAAGGGCTTAATAAGGGGTGGCTGAGGCATATTGTACGGCCACTTTTCACCGTGTCTATTTTTGTCCCCTGAAATAGGTGGTGAGCACATTGCCGTGTTGGAATAGACAGACGCAACTTGTGGCTAACTGCTGCTATTTTTGTTCCGATCTTAAGTCCTCTAACTTGGCTTAACGACTGCCTTGTTACTGGCTACTGGGACCAACGGCTTAACGTGCCTTCCTTCCATTGTGAGTTAGGGGAATAGTACTATAGGCGGCCTTATCGCATAAAGCGATTTATTTATATATATGTATATATATATATTTGTTTTAATTTATTTATTCATTAATTTATTTATGCTTATGTCAGTTTTGCTAACTGCACAGCGTTACGGTGTTTGCAATATTTACTTTCTGGTAAAAATGGGTAACAGAAATTGGCGTCTAGCTTATCTTTGCAATAACACTAAAATAAAATAAATATCCATCACGCCTTATCCCCGAAGGGGTGGCAGAGGCATATAATATGCCCACTTTTCACCGTGTGGATTTTACCTGTCCCACGTAATAGGTGGTGAGCCCATTGCCGTGTTGAAATAGACAGACGCAGGTTGTGGCTACCTGCTGTTGAAATTTTTCATGCCGCCCATAAGGCAAAAAAAGTTTTGCTAACTGCACAGCGTTACGGTGTTTGCAATATTTACTTTCTGGTAAAAATGGGTAACAGAAATTGGCGTCTAGCTTATCTTTGCAATAACACTGTTAATGTTATTCACTGACAATTGGATTAATTTATATAGATAATTTATATTGACTTATCTCGAAGCTGATTTACCTTAAGTAATTTCTTTTTATTGATTTGCATAGTTTCTCTTCAACTGGAGTTAAATTGTAGGTACCCGTTGCATTGTACTTCCTTTTCACAACACAACAATCTCACCATTTTCTATGTTGTATTGTTACACAATGGTGAAAAGTGGGCATACAATATGTATTACATGCCTCTGCCACCCCTTCAGGGACAAGGCGTGATAGATAAATATATAATTAAATAACGATCTCACCATTTTCTATGGAGTATTGGTGAGAAGTTTCTGCGAATGAAATTTCCTAGCCCAAACTAAGCTATACGCTTGTTTGACATATAATATGGGATTTAGACAACTGATATACATACGAGTACTTAGGTAGTTATATATCTATATATATATAAAAATGAAACCCGTTTTCCGTTGTCACGGCATCACGCGTGAACGGCTGGACCGATTTGAAAAAATATTTTTGTATTGGATAGCCCATTTATTGAGGAAGGTTCTTAGTTATATATCATCACGCAACTACACAGGAGAACAGAGCAGTAATCATAAATGTCAACAAATCGGGGAAATTTTCATACATTATTGGTAAAGTAATAAGCGACGGGATTAAATGGGTGCCACGGGATGTCACGGACGAAGCCGGGCAGGTCAGCTAGTTTCTAAATATAAACATATTATACATAAGAAACACCCAAACTCCGAAACAAACATTTATGGATCACACAAATATTTGTTCCGAACTGAGAATAAAACCCAGAACCTCAAGCGCGGCAGTCGCACACACTACCACTGCACCACCGAGGCAGTCAACGGAAAAAAGTGATTTATGTATGTTTGTATATAAAACTCGAAGTTCGCTCTAACTTAGAACTATGTAATAAATACGTAGAGCACAAAACTACGCATGTTGAGTAGGGAATCCAATAATGCCTGTCTCTGTAGTCACTAATATCGAGTTTACCGAATAGTTCGATGTATTATATTGAATTTTCACACACACACACACACATACTTTTTTCCAGACAAAGTGTTGTCCCATATTGAGTTCAATCGACTATGTGCTAACAGCACTTACTTATAAATAAAATATTTAGGTAGTAAAACCTCGGGCGGTATCTACTATTGGTGGGCGGTATTATATTATGCTTATATATTTCTTGTACGATTCTTATTGCATTCGGAAGGCTTCCGTGGGTTTTTGTGACCATTGAAGCCTTTACAGACTTAGGGATCGTAAAAAAATCCTATATTATACGCTTTCTAAATAGGACCCTTGGAATATTTCTTTTAATACATTAAGTTATATGTAGTGTTTCTTGAAGCGCTCGTGGCCCTGCGGACTCAGTGTTCTGTAAACGATCATTGAGTTACGCAACTTTCACTATAGCTGGTCCTCGAATGGGTGACCACTTTGAGGCATTTACATTTGCGAGCGTTTCCGCGCTTTGGAGGGCACGTTAAGCCGATGGTCCTTTTTGCCAGAAACATGGCAGTCGTTAAGTCAACTTGAAAGTATTATGGGCAGCTTAAAAAAATTCAACAGCAGGTAGCCACAACCTGCGTCTGTCTCTTTTAAGACGGCAATGGCCACACCACCTATTACGTGAGACAGAAATACACATGGTGAAAAGTGGGCATATAATATGCCTCTGCTACCCCTTCGGGGATAAAGCGTGATAGATAAATAAATCACTGTTTCTTGTCCCGATAGCTCAGTGCTCGATAAACGAACTGCGTTAAGGATCTTACGATACGTTCTGTCCTGAGATGGATTACTGTTTGTGGCATTACCATTTACAGACGCCACCGTACCTACTAGGAGGTACGGTACATTAAGCATTTAGTTGGTTCAGATTTTTATATTTAAAAGTGGTAAATTTTTTTTAGTCTTGAGCTGAACGCGAACCAGCGTCTTCTGGTTCAAGCAATCAGACGCATTTGCCAATTACACCACCGCGATGTGCTCGAAACTGACGAATTAATCCACCTCTTTACGTCGAGCAGGTCACGCTGGTTCCAGTCCAGGGAGGCAATTCTCGTTTTTTTCGAAATAATCTCGAATTCGAGTTCACTCTTCGAATCCTTTTTCGACCATAAAATCTCGTAAATCGAGATGGTTTTTTTATTTGTAAACTGCTGAAACTTCGGCGACGACGTGTTTGAAATTGAAGCGAGTTGCAATATGTTTTCCACGTATTAAACTATTAATTCATCACTCATTTTGATATTTATTAAATGTAAAATGTAATATAATGCTAATTTAGGGTCGGTCACTGAAGAAATTTCCGAAGATTATAGTGATTCGACTTCGAAATCTGCGTCTTGACTGCTACCAACCATTCGAAGCAACTCGAGTGGCTTCCCTTCGAGAAAAGTCGGGTTCGAGATTTGCAGAATAGCTAAACGTCAATAAAACTCGTATAAAGTTCGAATGCGAGATTTATCTCGGAATCGAGACTGTTTCGAAGGCATGAGAATTGCGGTCCAGCTGATGACTGAAAATTTTTTCCACTTTAAAATTCAAATTTAGAAAATGTTACCATACTAATAGCTTTTGAATATTGGTTCTGATTGCCAGTAACATGGTAGTTGTTAACTTGAAGGCCTAATGGGCTTGAATAGCAGCCACAACTATCCGCATCCGTCTCAACACGACAATAGGCTAAGTAGCGCGAGTGTTACACCTTTGATGTAACAAAATAATGTCTTTAGGCTACTACGGTGAACATTTTCGATCAGTAGTATAAAAAATACATTGATGGAAAGTTGAAAAGTTTTATTTTAATTTATTAACAGTTTTGTTTTCAATTTCTTTTCAATTTCAATTCAATTTTCCTTACCTTTTTTTCCCATAGTGTACAGAGGAATTGTAGTAGAAATACTTGCTTTTGTTTTTTTTTTATTTAATTTGGTAGTATAATATTACTCTGCTGTACCGTCGCTTGAAGCCGTGAATAATCAAACTTTTAAGTAAAAACGTGAAAAAGAAATAGGACCTTTTATGACCAATAAATGTATTATTTACGGAAACAAGGGTGAGGCGACAGAGGATCGTACATTTACGGTTTTTTAAAAATTTGAGCGGTTTTACGCGGCGATTATCGGACGTAAGGTACGAGGTTATTTTAACCGCGCACGGTAGTGAGGAGTTCTAACCGCTGGTGAACCCGCTGACACAGCGTTCTGTAAACGATTACTGCGTTAAGCAACTTTCGATATGGCTGGTTACGGATGAGTCACCACTCTGTGGTACTTCCATTATCGAGCGAAGGCACATTAAGCCGGCGAGACCGGTTGCCAGTAACCAGAATGCGGTGAGCGGATAATGTCTGTCGGGAGCCCTGGGGTTGTCCTATACTCGTAATACCCATCTTTCGTAGGTTATAAGGTGACGTTGATATTTTGTTTTTTTTGGAGCGATGTTCCTTATCGCGCGTTGCGAAAGGGGGCTAGACGGAAAAAATTAAGACCAAAAGTTGTAACGACACTTTTTGCTATAGTTGTAAGCCGTGCGGCATGCGCGTGTTTCTCTCTCTCTCATAGAAAGCAAGCCAGTTATTTTCGTTCCTTCATTTTTTTTTTTTTTCGTGGTCTCAGTGTTCTGTAAACGATCACTGAGTTACGCAACTTTCACTATGGCTGGTCCTCGGATGGGTGACCACTTTGTGGCATTTACATTTGCGAGCGTTTCCGTGCTTCGGAAGGCACGTTAAGCCATAGGTCCCGGTTGCCAGTAAAATGGCAGTCGTTAAGCCTGGTTGAAGGCCTTATGGGCGGCTTGAAAATTTCAACAGCAGGTAGCCACAACCTGCGTCTGTCTATTTCAACACGGCAATGGGCTCACCACCTATTACGTGGGACAGGAATCCACACGATGAAAAGTGGGCATATAATATGCCTCTGCCACCCCTTCGGGGATAAGGCGTGATGGATATTTTTTTTTTTTATAATTCCTTGTGGACTTTGTGGTTTAAGAACTTCGTTCCATCCGAGTGTCCCTTGACACCTCTCAAGTTTTTTTATACCACAGTGGCAGACAAGCCTACGGCCCACCTGATGAAAAGTGGTCAGCGTAGCTTACAGACGTTTGCAACACCAGAGGTGCAGCACTCGCGCTGCCGACCCTTTATACACCTAAGACTCTACGACCACTTTTGAAGAACCCCATAGTGTAGACGTTCGAGAAAACACAGGTAGGGAGTTTCCACAATCTAAGCGTTCGCGGAATAAAGCCTCTATTGGTATTGTTTCTGGGTACTATTAAATGTTTGTAATAGTAAGTGAAAAGTAAAATAAGGGACGGTGAACCAAGCCCTATTAGCGTTTCACGTTTTATTGCTATTTTTCAGGTTCAAGTTCAACGTGTAAAAAATAAAACGATGGTACCTACATTTACAGTTTCAACAGAAACGAATTTTGTAGTGTCAACAGAAACGTCATTGAACAAATTGATAATCGCACAGAGTAACACAGCATAGATGAATCAAATAATGAACAATTTAGAAACCTAGTTAAAATTCGTGATTAATAAATCTTATAAAATAATGTAATGGTAAGTTTTATTAATCTAAAAAAATATTATCGCTAGGTATCCAGAAACCAAAATTACTGCTTTATGTATACTTTGCAATGTAGTGACCAAACTCTGTGCTTTATAATCAACATCACAGAGGGAATATGAAGACTTCTAACGCTTCCAAAACTACTTACCTATATTTATCTTGTGGAACCATTTTGAACCATGGCTGAATTTAATAATTATTTTTTTAACTATTTCAATGTTACTTTGTATTGTAATATTTTAAGCGATATTGCAATATATTGTCTCATTGCTTAATTTATCTCTAAGCTTTCGCCCTCTCAATTTCTTTAATTTACTTTACTTGTGGCTTGGGTACATTTATGTTTTTAAACTCTCACTATGATTACGATTACGAGGTGTTGTTCACGTAATATTATTGTTTTTACTTTACTTACTGACTATCGTGACCATTACTAATGTAATATAACCGAAACGTCGAGAGGTTAGCAAATATATTATTACTCGAAAAAGACCCGAAAACCTTAATGCATTGCATGAACATTATAGTGTAAAATAGTGTAAAGTTGAATGTTTTGGGTTAGTGTTGCACATTGCTTCGTTATTATTGGTAGCACAAGTGTGTTATTGTTAACTGTTTTAACTACATACAAACTCATAAAATCTAAAAGCAATGTCTACAATCACAAAATCTTGTTGTTGTTTCTGGGGCTTTAAATTTCAAGTCATGATAAGATTTTAACCCCAATACCAGTATTTGTAATTAGATCAAACAAAATCATTGTGATGTGATGTGATAAGATGTCTTGAAATATGTTGGTCATGATTATACTTCTCATTCATGTTTTGGGAATGTGATGTATGTAGTAATGTAATAGATCACTTTAAGCAAGTAAAGCAAGGAGTAAACATCAAAAATTATAAAATTAATATATTTTTGCACAGATGAACTGTTGCAATTTGGTTTTTACTATTTGTATTTGAAGTTATACTTTTGACGCATTCGGAAAATATGAGAATTATAATTTAACGACAGAAAGAGTTTCATTATGGTAAACAGGATGTAATCTTTAGCTATTTTTGTTAATTCAATTAAACAGCTCAATTCGATTACATAAAAGTTTTTTTTTACGTTTGTTACGAGAATTGTACTAGGTGATTATTTATTGTTTCATAAGACATACGTGTGCGGTGATCGCATATAAATGTTATCGAAATGAATGCAGCGCTTTCTTAGAAAATCAAATACACAAATAATGTTTTGCGCTGGTACAATAAGCTTTGGTGCTATCGGGCCACTTTCCATCAGGTTGTTCGTGTGATTGATTGCCTCCTTGTTGGTATTAAAAGACCAACCCTGAAATAAAGAACAGAGAGCAAGGGAATTTTTATATATTATTTTGCCTTAGTCAAGAGTCGTCCAGTTTGTGTGTAATAAAAAAGTTAGGCATTACAATAAAAGATCGGCCTGCATTGTTATAGCCTTTGCGCTCAGTACATACCCAAACTAAAATTATACTTACAAACTTACATTTACGTATATACGAATAAATCTTAAACTCGTTACTGATCCCTTTTTCCTTTTTACTATCCTTCCTGGCCTGTGACACGATAAAGAAAGGAATAGAACTTTATATCGTTGTCTCTGTTTATAACGTACTCTGTACTTGAGGGGGCGGAGACGTGGCGGGCGGTTGATCGCATTCGGTTAAATCAGTTGTATTCGGGCCGCGGTAGGAGCACGTCACGCGTTGTGTTTATAATAGTTCGATCGGCGTCACATGTAAGCGTGATGGACGTGCTGCCGAGCGGCAACTTGTTCCGTGAACTTCAGGATGTCACCGACACCGGCTACTTTGAATGGAAGTTGTCTCTAGAAGACTACTGGCAACAGGTAAGTGCTGCGCGATCAAGTTTTCTACTACGTGCTGTGCGAGCTGAGTGAGCGTAATTGTTAAACAATTTGAACTACATGACAGCAGAGAATGGCAGACTGGCAGAGTATCAGCGCGCGCCTGCGTAACGCCAACGGTCGATTTTCGTACCGAATTGTTAACCCACAGCTCGTAGTGGAGTGCAGAGCACGTTCTGAGGCTATGCGTTTTATAAAATATGAAAATTACACATTCCCCGTTACAGTGCCGCTATGACTAAAAATATCCGAGTGTAGAGATTCCCTCGACAGCGTAGCCGCTGTAGTACACATTTATACAGAGTTCGCGGAAATTTCGGTTACGGGAAAAAGGATCGAAGTTTTACTACGTACACATCATAGTATATCATTGTTGGAAGGTTGTAAGGGACGGTACGTTCACTCTCGCCGTGAATAAATCGATCTCGTTTTCACTTTCAGTAGTACGGTGTCATCACTGCTCACCTGTGTGTATTTACAATTATACACCGTCAGACATTTGTGTATATTTTACTTTATAATTTTACTTATGTATTTTATTTATAGTATTAGTTTACTTTTTGTTTTCCGAAACTTTTGCGAATTATATTGATACACATTGTAGCGTGTTTATTTAATATTTTTATTAATTTGATAATATGTATGGTTTCACGCGAAATCTAGGATTCGCCATAAATGCCATGCAGTAAAAATAAAAACTTAAACCTGTGTTAACTTACCTAGTATGAAATACCCACTTAGAAAGGGTGGGTATGGGTACCTATAGCGAAAATTTTATTAAATTTTCTTCTTCATCTGAAGAGATTTCCCAGTTGCATTCAATCCTTACCTGGACTGGAAGAGTCCATATTTAGTTAGCTGCTAGGAGCAACTATCGTCTGCTTTAATGAATATACTAAAACCTTATTGAATAAACTTAAGTAAGTAACTATTTATCAAATACTTTATTAGTCATATCAGAACAAAATGAATGATGCATAGCCAATAAATAGGTACCTATCAGAGAGTTGACGAGTCTTTTAACTGAATTTGTAGTAAGATATTATCAGTACCAAGAAACACTCAATTCGTGATCGCGGAGAAATCAAATTTGATTTAAATTTTCAGCGTTATGTACCTAATTACTCCTACGCAGTATACTGCATTTTAGGAATACCTAGGTATTCTCTCTCTCTCATTCCTGTGTAGGAATAACCTTATTGAACGGCTAGGTATTAACTTAAATCTCATTTAATTACATTTTGGAACGAAGTTCCTTACGGCAGGCTTGGAGGAGATAGGGATTTTGCTGCGCGACCGAACTGAAAAAAATGTGATAGTAAAACCGTAAGAAAAAGTCCGTGGAATAAAACCGTTAAATGAGACGTGCGCAGGCGCGACAGTCGTTTGTTTTGCAAATTGTGTCGATTCTACATTAGCCGAAGGAACTTCGTTCCTACCTGGTGTCCCACGACACCACACCTTTTTTTTACCTTTAAAGTGATTAGCTGATAAAATATGAGGCATTTTCATTCATAATTAGTAGGTACTAGCGCACGCCTTGCGATTTCACCTGCGTAGTGGCTATTCGCATGTGAAAACTCAATACGGGAATAAAATGTAGCCTAAGTAACTCCTTATAATATGAGCCATCTGCCAGGGAAAAGCCCATTATAATCAATCTAGCAGTTTCAGAGATTAGACGGAACAAACGGACAGACAAAGAGAAAAAAAAATAATAGTAGGCTTTTCTATGTAAAATTTAGTAAAACACTATTAATTTGGTATTACAAACAGGCAAAGTGGTCAAATCCTGTGCCTGCAATCCGTATAACTTTGACATTTAGGCCCAGTTAGCGTCCAAGCGTATATGCATATAAATAAAAGCTTAGTGCGCATTACCACAATTACGTAGAAAATATACTAAAATCTTGTATGAAACAAACGCTTGCTCAAAAGTCCTTCCGTCAAAGTAAAATTACTCATTAGCCCTTAACCACTAAACCTATTAATTGTTATCTATTACGAGTATAAAAATGAATCCCTATTTCCCTTGGTCACGACATCCCACGTGAAAGGCTGGACTGATTTGAAAAAATATTTTTGAATTTGATAGCCCATTTATTGAGGAAGGTTCTAAGCTATATATCATCACGCAGGAGAGCGGAGGAGTAATCATAAATGTCAACAAATCGGGGAAACTTTCATACATTTTTGGTAAAGTAATAAGCGACGGGATTAAATGGGTGCCACGGGGTTGGAAGTACGTCACGGACGAAGCCAGGCCGGTCAGCTAGTTTAGAATAATAATAAGTGATTAGTGTCGTATATCGTTGCAATCGGAATTATTCCAGGAGTATTAATGTGAAAACAAAAATAGGGTTTTATATTAGTTTTTCATGTAAGTAGCAAATTTCTGAAAATAACTATTATTGAATTTTCAAGATTTATTGTAGTTTCTTAGACATTAAAGAATTTTTTAATTTAATACCTCAGCGTCTTTGTACTTTTTTATATTAAAAAAATAAATTATTTAAGAAAGGTCGATGCAGGTCGGTATGTTCTTGACTCATACGAAGGTTAAAACACTTAGGTGGCTAATAAATATTACAATCGATAACTATTTTAGAGAAGCATTCATAGCCTCGCTAAACTGTATTCTGCAAGCGATCACTGCGTTAAGTAACTTTCACTATGGCTGGTCAAGGATGGCTAACAGCTTTGTGGCAATTCCACTTACGAGCGTCTCCGTGTTTCGAAAGGCACGGTAAGCTGTCGGTCTCGGTTGCCAGTAAAATGGCAGTCGTGAAGCCAAGTTAAAGGTCTTTACGGGAGGCTTGAAAAATTTCAACAGCAGATCGCCACGACCTGCGCTTGACCATTTTAACATGGCAATGGACTCACCGCCTGTTACGTGGGACAGAAATGTACAAGGTGAAATGTGGACGTATAATATGTCTCTGCCACCTCTTCGGGGATAAAGGCGAGATTGATAACTATTTTAGTCGATTTTTGAGTTGAGTTGGGAGTGCGGGTGTTAGAATGTGGCACCATTGGACTGCTTGCACCGACAACCGGTTATGGAAGTTGTTTAAATTTATGCGGCAGCGGGATCGCCATTATGGTACTTTGTAAACCGGATTCGACACTATCAGTTATAAATAAACTTATCTTAACTATCTTTACGCTGTATCCCTGACGGGGTAGTCCGAGAGGACAAATCGTCAGGCTTCGCGATCTATGCATACTTCTTTCGCTTCCTGTAGAAACGTTAATCGCTTAATACATGCAGGTCTGAGTATCCGAGTACTTTAGACATTTCCGTTTTTGAGGAATCTGCTTACCTGTAGCGCATTTCAGAAATCTCGGATCTAAATCCTCACTGCGCCATTGTCATCGATGTTCATAGAACTCGAAATATCAATGACATTTGCGCAGTAGAGGATTTGTATTCGAGATTTGTGAATTGCGCTACTGGTCTTATATTTAGGTTATAATTTAAAATAAATAAATATCCATCACGCCTTATCCCCGAAGGGAGAAGCAGAGGCATATTATATGCCCACTTTTCACCGTGTGGATTCCTGTTATAATTTAGTTAATGTATACAAAAACTTAACAAATTATACATAAATACCTTCCGTATGAATCACTCTATCCAATATAAAAACCGCATCAAAATTCCTTAAATAGTTTTAAAGATCTCCGCATACATAGGGACAGACAGCGGGATACTACTTTGTTCTATAATATGTAGTGATATGACATATTTCTTCCGAGATTTGTTCGTATGTTTACTACGAATAATCAGAAGACATACCAGCTGTATATAATTACTAAGCTCTGCCTCGCCGCTTCACTCGTGCGTGACATAGATACTTCGAACCCCCGCGGCACGCATTTCATCCTGCTGTTTATTAATTTGACATTAATGTATGATAATTTGCTCGATTTACTGACATTAATAATTAATTCCGCTCTCTTGCTGAGTAGAATGATGATTATAAAACCTGTAGTCTTCTTCGATGTAAGGGTTATCGAATGTAAAAGATGAAAAAGAGAGAGATTTTTTTTGCAATTCGTATCAGTATTTCTTGAGCGCGGTCCACCAAACAAATGCTTCAGTGTAAAAACAGGATTATGAGGAAAGAGTAGACGTTTTCCTCTCACTTTGCACCATTTTGTGTGTATGTATGTATGTAAGGTAGCCAGAGACGCACTAGGGAAGAAACAAGCTATTTGATTTGCGCGTTTTTAGTCAGACTTCTTTCGCACCGTTAAGAATTTTGGTTGCGAATGTACATAAATGAATTTTAATATCGATTTGAATTGATTTTCAAGTATCGATTTAGCTTAAATTTATGCTTACGTCCGGTAACTGCTATGTGCTGATTTTTGATTTTTGATGTGAAACGTTCTGGAATACGGACCTAAATCTATATTTAGGTCCGTATTCCAGAACGTTTCTCAATACTCGACCACCGCTTGAGACTAGATTTTGCCTTAAAAAATCTACTCTTCAAGTATTTCTTGAGTGTTAATAAACGTTATGTCTGAGAAGGCAAGACTGGCTGTGCATAGATTCCTACACTCATGTATGGCAGTGAAAGTTGGGTGTGGCAGGAGAAACATATAAGTAAAATTAATGCAGTGGAAATGAGAAGTCTGCGAAGTATAGCTGGAGTGAAATTGATGCACAAAGAAAGGAATAGTGTAATAAGGGAACATTGCGGTATGGTAGAAGAAGTAGTGACTAAGATAGAAAAAGGTGTGCTTAGATGGTTCGGACACGTGGAGAGGATGGATGAAAGTAGACTAACGAAACAGATTTATCAGAAGAGAGTGAATGGGCAAACTGGTAAGGGGCGACCTCGACGTACATATGTCAATCAAATAGAAGACATTTTGGAAAAAGGTCAGGTCAAGAGTACCCTTAACCGGCGTGTGTGTATGAAAACACTTATGAAAGTGGAAAAAGCGAAAGTTGTATGCCAGGATCGTAGCAAGCGGAAAGCCATAGTCTCTGCCTACCCCGATGGGAGACAGGCGTGACGATATATATGTATGTATGGAATACGGCCCTTAATGTTTGATATGTATCTATAACTATTTGTTATTTTGGATCTATGCTAATTTATTTCTAAAAGCATGTTGAGATGCTATTTAAAAGTTGCATCGTGTTATAAATATAGGTTCCTACGTTATTATGTCTTTGCCACTATTAGAGTAGTGAGCCATCATCAGTTTTTGGATCATGATAATTATTACCATAAAGTCTGATTAACTGGCATCTTATCAGATTATCACCATTTATCAGTTCCTATCGTTAGCTTATATATTTTTCCTGCACTCCCATTTCTTTAAAATTGGTGATTGCGAGAACTAGGTACTATGATCTATTTAAGCAAGACCCTAGTTAGTATCTTTGTACCAAAATATGCGATATCTACACTAATGTTATAAAGAGGAAAACTTTGTTTGTTTGTTTCAGATATAGATTTAAAAAATTCTTTCACCATTTAAAAGCTACATTATCCATGAGTAACATAGGCTAAATTTTATTTAGGAAAAAAAATAGGGTTCCGTAAGATATTTGGGTTTTTCGGACACAAGGTGTAAAAAATCGACCAGAAAAGTTACTTATTTGGCGTACGCTGCCTAAACTATAAAAGATAGATCCATAAAATGTTCTAATTAATTGTAGATCTTATAAATATCTACAAAAAGTCCGCGACGCACTTTACGTATCTATGTCGAGTGAGGCACAACAACTATTTTTTATTTAAAAATCTTAATAATATATTTTTTGGATTACATTTAAACGCGTTTATTTTACTCATGTTATTAATCCTTATCAAAATAAATTATTTCATTACTAAGTACAGTTTATGTAGATAATATTTGGTATTTGAATGATTAAAATTGGACGTTTTGGTCCGTTGCGAAGTGGGCGTCACCAAGCCGGGGGTGCGCGTGCGGGAGGGGAGTTTAGATCTATATACACTAATTAATATTATAAAAAGGAAAACTTTGTTTGTTGGTTTGTAATGAATAGGCTCAAAAACTACTGGACCGATTTTAAACATTCTTTCACCATTTAAAAGCTACATTATCCATGAGTAACATAGGCTAAATTTTATTTTGGAAAAAAAAATAGGGTATCGTAAGATATTTGGGTTTTTCGGACACAAGGTGTAAAAAATCAACCAGAAAAGTTACTTATTTTGCGTACGCTGCCTAAACTATAAAAGATAGATCCATAAAATGTTTTAATGAATTGTGGATCTTATAAATAGCTACAACAAAGTCCACGAAACACTTTACCTATCTATGTCGAGTGAGGCACAACAATCATTTATTTATTAAAAAATATCGCGGTTATTTTTCTCATGCTATTAATCCTTTTCATAATAAATTATTTCATCAGTAAGTACAGTTTATGTAGATGTACGTACGCTGCCTAAACTATAAAAGATAGATCCATAAAATGTTCTAATTAATTGTAGATCTTATAAATTTCGTATATGCAATGCTTATTGGATAAAAAAAAACACGTGTGTATGTGATATAAAAGTAAGGAACATGGGCATCAATCCTTTATTACAGATCTATTTTTACAGCTATTATTACAATTTCATCGCGGTCGCCAATCTGGGTCAATTTGTCAAACATCACAACTCTTCCCTAAGCTTGAAATACAAAGAGCAATAAAAAAAATACGATTTTAGGTACTCGTCAAACGTTTTTAGAACAAAAGAGATTGAATTTGGAACACTGATTTTTTGAAGCATGAAATTCGTTACTGTTTACACTCAGAGCTTGTTTTATAGAATAAAATAATAAACGTGGTTTAATAGTACTTTTAATAATATGTACATGATATTTAAAAGAGAAGAAAATGTAATGGGTAGTTAAAATATTAGTATTTCAGAAGAAAAAAGGTACCTATGGTAGGTACAACTTAAGATGCAAACGCAATAATTTAAAAACTTAAACAATATTCATACCTTTAGACTTAAAATATACATATAAAACTAAGGGTACTGCATTCCACAACCGCACAAAAAAAGACGTCATTAAATGATGTCGATTTCCTAGGGGTCCGTATTGGGTTGCATAAATTTTAGAGGCATAACTTAAAACTGCATAACGTTTTTTGGCATACTCTTCGTTTCGCATAACGTTCAAACAGAATAAATCATTAGGCATACTTTATTTTCCTATATTTTTTTTATAATAATGATATACCCGCATAAAATGTTTACGCATATTTTTTTTTACAATAACGAATACTAATCATAACATTTATTGGCATATCACTCACTCTCGCATAAAGATTACCAGCCATACATATAGAATACCATAATGTTAACGAGTACATATTTTTATTTTTATATCTAAGCTTGAACTGTCTAAGATTGAATTGCCCACTGATTAAAAACGTCGATAGTCACTATATTTGAAGTTCAAAATTTCAACACTTATATATAGAATGTATAAATAAAATACAAAAAGAAAGTAGGTAGATTAAAACGAGCGATTCTATTCTGACGCATCGCTGCCGCTCGCTTCGCTCGCTCGGTCACAAGTGACCTAACACTCCTCCTCATTTCGCTCGTCGTCGTACCTATTTACGACTTTGCTCAAGACTAGTCTAAAAAAAAATAACACTTAAAATATCGTTTTATATGTTACAGCTTAAAAACTTGGCTATGAATGAGATGATTATTTACAATGGTGTCTTATCATTTCTTAAATATTCTTAGTCAAATTATTATTCATTTATGATTTAAACGGTTATCCATACCTCCATTATGCGTTTTGTATTTTATGATAAATTATCTTTAGGCGTATAACAATTATACCCTTTACATTTATGCTGATTAAAATTATGATAAAAAAATTAGAGTAAGTTAATGTTATGCCAATAAAACCATTATAATATAACACTCTGCTTATCATAATTTATGCGAGAAAATTGTATGCTGAAACTGTTATGCCAAATTACATTATGCTGAAAAAAATTATGCGTACGAAAGGGCACCCATTGCCTAGATATTGCAAATTCCAAAGATTCAGATGACCCCTAAGTTCTAAATTGTGTTAAATAAAAAATGTTTCTTAGTGACATACTAAGGAACATAAAATCGTTTTTAAATAAATGGAAGTTGCCGGGTTGAAGATGATGTTATGAAGCAAAGAGAATATGAATCCGTTGAAGATAAATTGTTTTCGTTTTTAGTTTGTTCTTGGTCCGGGTATTGGCTGAAGTTGAAAATAGTTGCTTGTTTAATAGATGAGCCTTCATTAAAAGCGGATGATACTACTTTGTTATCAGCATCTCTAATAACAAGTACTCCTTAAGAGGCTGTCTCTTCATTTGGCAAACAAGTTATTATGCATTTTATGTTATTCGGGTCTTTTTCGCGTAATATATTAACTTTTTCTAACCTCTCGACGTCCCGAAAACATAAAATGCATAGTAAAGTCGTGTGAGTTTAAAAACAAGTTATTGTATTCTAAAACATTTACTACGACAGAAGGTGATAAGCTGACTCTGTTCAAATGTATTTTCAAAGAAACGGATATTCAAATATGCTTTTTTATAACGTACTAGTTGACGCCCGCGATTCCGCTCGCGTGGTGAAGATTTCCCGTTTCCCACAGGAACTTGTTCCCGGGATAAAAAGTAGCCTATGCGTTATTCTAATGTGTAAGCTATATTATTGTAAAGTTTTATCAAAATGCATTCAGTAGATTTTGCGTGAAAGAGTAAAAAACATCCTCTTGTTTCGGACCTAACGGAGGTCCTTGTTTTAAGATAAGCGTCAAGCCACGTCGGAAGCCGCGCTGGTACTGATTACTTTTTCTTAAATTGATTAATTTGATTGCTGGTACTTTACTTAGTTTTAATGAACAACGCCCACGAAAGTTATTATTCTAATCTAATTTACTCTTTGAAAATATACCTAACAAGCGCCCTCAAATACAAGGATGTAATCAGCGACCTTATTGATGGTTCCCCCCGCCTAGCGCCTCGGCTACATATTTGTTGCTTTGCTACGAAATTTTACACATACTTTCAGTATTTATATAGTACTATATATAAAAATATCGTATCATTACGATAACAATAGTACAAACAAACAACAACATTTTATCAATTATGTCATCAGTCCGATATTCAATGCCTTGGATACAAAGATAAGGACGAGATAAGATAATGATTAATAAATAAGAGAGTCAGAATCAATAAAGAGTTTGTATTACAACATTGGGTTACCTTGACTGTTTATTGTAAATGGTTAAACCGGTATTCTTTGGTTACATTTTAGGTCTATCTTTCTCGTACACACATACAACGCTATAGGAGAAGAATATACGAAAGAATGTACGAAATGAGAGAATATACGAAATCGAAAAAATATTCGCAATATTTGATATTTCGTCTCGATTAACATATAAGTACGGAGAAAAGCTCCACTCTTTACAAATAAGCTTTATTCTCAAATAACGAACTTTTACAAAAGTTTGGAACATCTACCTTTGTGTCGGATTCAGATAATTCTAATTCTAATTCAGACACCACCACAGAGCAAGGAATTAATGACAGTCACGCTCTGCCACAGACTCTATATCTGCTCTATATATTTCATACACACACACTCATACGATTACAGACGATTGACACGCCGCATTATGCAATTTTCGCCTACAGAAGGACGGAAATTTGTCACGCGGTTATTAATTTTGTCTCTATGCTAGGCTAGGTAGGTTATATTGGGCGATTATACCAGCTAATGTCACTCATACATTTTCGTGGATTTGAAGTGACTAATGCGTCGCGATTGTATGATATTTACCTTATATCAATTCTATTTATGTTGTATTCAGTCAGTCAGTTTTTCCATTTTATATTGAAAAGAAATGAAATATTTCGGTACAAAGGTGTGTTCGCTCGCAGCCAGAATAATACTTAAATGCTAGTTTGTAAGCAGTGAAATATTTTACTACAGCAATGTACCTGCCATTAAGATAATGCGTCAGAAATTTGTCTTCAACTGTCCGTAATGTAACAAGGGGTAACTTAATAAATTACCCCACATCACGCCCGCTACTAAGGAATCTTGGGTTCTACCAAATTCAATTAATACATTGCTTAACTGAGCCGACTTCGAAATGTATGATGGTCTGCTGTGTGCGGTGTTGCCAATGTCCCATAGGCTACAGTGATCAGATTTGAGAATATAGGACTTGCATGTGGCAGATATAGAAACTTAGTGGTACAAATTGAAAACAAATATACCACCTGTCAAGCTTACAACCGTTTCGTCATAGACAGCCATATTTATAGCGCGAAAGTGGAATGTAGAAGGATTCTGGGTAGACCAAGATTTAGGTACATACGAAAACCACGTGAGCAGATTGCTCAAAAACGGAAAGGTTAAAAGTACCTGAATCTGCAGGAAGCAAAAGAACTATGCATGGATCGCGAAGTTTGGCGATATTTTCTCTCTGACCACCCGTAAGGGATACAGCGTGAAGATAGATAGATAGACAATCAGTCTACAATAAGAGGAATAGGCGTTAAAAATAACACACAATCCACCCCTGAAATATTCCTCTGTTCTAATAAATTTGAATATTAAAGATAGCTCTCAAAATGAATGTATCCATTTTTGTACAAAACTGCCTCAAGGTCACCACAGTTAACTCGTCAACCTCCTAATAAATATAGGTCACGAATCTTAGCCAAAGTCTGCCGGGAGCTCTGGGACATCTTTCCGAGGAGTTACCCGGGGCGTCCGACAAAAGACAGTGAGGCGGGGACTGAGTGGTTTTAGCCGGTTCGAATCCGGCATGACTTCCGAGGGGATTTCCACACGTTAAAAAGAAAGAAAAAAAGGTCACGAATCTTATTATTGTGATTATGTAAAGGTTTCGTACCTTAATAATCACATAATAATAACACACAAATGTACAAAATATTCTCTCCCTCAGCCAAAGCCTGTCTCTGCCTCAAGCAAAAATAACACTTTCACACGAACACGGGGTACCTAAAATTGAAATAATTCAACATTAAAACAATTACCCCCATTGTATTATTAGACACGATCTGTGTGCTGGCATCTGAGTTTCTGTCCTTGAATGAAAGGTTATTTATAGAATAATTGATGTCGTTACACTCTGAAAGTTTCAGGGACAAAACAGATAAAATAAACAGTTGTAACTGATTCAATTTGTATATTCCTGACATTTTTTTGTAAATTACAGACGAACATTCTGTATGTCAATTTCAGTTATTTAGTAGAGCTTTTATGATAAATAATAGCACAGATAATATAATATAATTGATAATAGTTTTCGGCGTTATCTAAAGTAGATTCTTTCAAATCAAAGCAAAAAAAACAATATGGCTGTGCAACTTTAAATCTACTTTCATAAATTAAAATGTTTTTGAATGAAGACTGTGAGGGCTGACAGTGGTGGCCAAACGATCGTTTATAATTTGGTAACTTTAAATAATGCATGGAGGTTGGTCCCATAATCTTTATTTATGACTGCTCAGAAACTAAATTGAGCACCTTTGATGATGAGACAGCTCGACACATATTTGGCGGTATCATATTTCCTTTTGTGTCACCCTCGGTAGTGATTGAATCATTTATCCACATTACTAAGATTGACAGGTTCTTTGAAACTCGAAATACAATCGGTAAACAAGTAACGCGCCATTAGTGAATGGCGCGTTACTGAAGGCTTCTAAATCGAAACCATTTTTAAAATCGGAAATGGTAGAAACTCCAAAATCGCCTATGCACGTATTAATGGTGTCGTGAATCGAATGTATCAACCCGCCATAATCTCCGTGTAATAATATTTAAGAAATATCTTTATTCTGTTATTATGGTGAGAAATAAATATATTATTATATTAACGGCGCCAATCGTTGGTCTCTGTCTTTTATGGTTCCTGAGAAATAGATGCATATGGGCGGATACACAGACATACCTGTTGTAGTCAAAAGTAGATAAAATTCCGTTACGGTGACACAAAGCTTTATGCCACGCTAACCGTGGCATAAAGCTTTGTTATTACGTTAGACTCTTCTATCGATTCTTTAAACACCGGGTTAATGATTGTTAATGACTGCCTCTGTGGCGCAGTGGGAGTGCATCCGACTGCTACGCATGAGGTCGTGAGTTCGATTCCCACCCAAGATAAAACTTTGTGTGATGAGCACGATGGTTTATTCTGTGTCTGAGTGTTATTTATCTATAATAGTAATTAGAAATATATAATAAATAAATAAATAAATATCCATCACGCCTTATCCCCGAAGGGGTGGCAGAGGCATATTATATGCCCACTTTTCACCGTGTGGATTCCTGTCCCACGTAATAGGTGGTGAGCCCATTGCCGTGTTGAAATAGACAGACGCAAGTTGTGGCTACCTGCTGCTGAAGTTTTCAAGCCGCCCATAAGGCCTTCAACCAGGCTTAACGACTGCCATTTTACTGGCAACCGGGACCAACGGCTTAACGTGCCTTCCGAAGCACGGAAACGCTCGCAAATGTAAATGCCACAAAGTGGTCACCCATCCGAGGACCAGCCATAGTGAAAGTTGCGTAACTCAGTGATCGTTTACAGAACACTGAGACCGCTAGGCCACGAGCGCGAAATATATAATGTTTATCAGTTATCTGGTTACCATAGTACAAGGTCTGCTTAGTGTGGAATCAGATGGCGTTGTGTGAGTTGTCCCAACAATATTTATTATTTTCTAAGTTCGATTTCGATCATTCACTGTATGGTAAGCAATGATAATCACTGAATAGTAAAACATTATCTACTAATGTAAAATTAAATGTCGAAATCCATGTATCACAAGTAATATTTTAAACAAGTATATATTTGACTGCCTCGGTGGCGCGGTAGTAGTGTTTGCAACTGCCGCGCCTGATGTCCCGGGTTCGATTCTCGGAACTGTGTGTAATATATGTCTTGTAGTTTGGGTGTTTGCTATGTATATTATGTATGTATTTAAAAATATATTGTCTAGATTCCACAATACAAGCTTATAGCTTAGCTTGAGCTAAATAGAGCTGTATAAAATGTGTTCCACAATATTTTTTAAAAATTTATTCTGTATTTTTGGATTGTGTAATACTAAAACTGATTAAAAATTAAATTAAAAAAGAAATGACCATAAAAAAATTAAAAAGTTATAGTCGTAGGTAAATATCTTTTTCTTGGTACCTATGTTGAGAATTACATTACGAGTATTGCCAGTTTAACGTACACCTAACATATGGAGCACAGCTATTGGTCCACACAACTCACTAATCGTTCCACCGTTTATCTCTTGGAATGCCGATAACTATGTTTATGTCTATTACAAAAGTGTTTGAACTTTTCGAGATAGTATAAAAGGATGTTATTTAACGTTTTCTATTAAAAATTTAATGGATTCGTACGTCAAAAAGAAAAAACACCACCTATTACATGGGACAGGAATCCACACGGTGAAAAGTGGGCATAAAATATGCCTCTGCCACCCCTTCGGGGATAAGGCGTGATGGATGAAATAAATAAATTAATAAATAAAAA
Source organism: Thumatha senex (assembly GCA_948477245.1). Taxonomy (NCBI): domain Eukaryota; kingdom Metazoa; phylum Arthropoda; class Insecta; order Lepidoptera; family Erebidae; genus Thumatha; species Thumatha senex. The sequence continues at coordinate 31,170,066 of OX419725.1, read as the reverse complement.
AAGAAAAAAAAGTACCTTTATAGGGTCGCTGTGTTGTTCGTACAACCGTCTGTATGTTAAGACCTTTATCTCCAAAATGCGTGAAGAAATAGAGTTAAAATTAAAGCCAAAAACTCAGGTTTACGGTCCCTTGAACCTGTGAAAGAAAAACAAACTTCTATTTTCTTGAACTAAAACACTTGTACTTTACCACTTATTTTACATTGTATGACATTCGAAATACATACAATATGTGCTAACCTTTAAAAATGCCGTAAGGCGAAAAAGGTGAGGTTTAAGTAATAAATAAGTGGAACAGTACAAGTGTTTTAGTTCAAGGTGTGTAGCAAGTTCCACCAAGTGCCATCAATCAACAGTGTAAACAAACTTCTATTTAAAAAATACTACATTGCCACCTGCAATTAAAACTAGTTCACCAGATCACACTTTCCCCCCTCCTCTTCTAGGTTATCGCTTGTGTATCACTAGCAAACGCACCCCCTCCCCAATTTCACCCGCGTAGTTGCCGTTGCCATCTAAATATGGCTACTGGGATAAAATGCAGCCCAAAGAAAGACAAAGACTTTACACTTTACACTTGCTGTCAAGCAGTCTTGAGGATGCCTCGTGTGTAGGCGAAACACGTGTCGACTAAGTGTCGACTAAAGTTTTGACAACCTGGAGGGTAGGGTTTCCTTTTGCCTCTCCTACATCCTTTTCCTTGAGGAGTTCGGTTCGTCATTCCTCCGTTACAATTGGTGGAGGTTATCCTCGACCGTTGTGCGTTAGGATTGACGAATCGAGGGTGTGTGGTGGGATCCTCCTCCCCTTCTTTATTATCGTTAAACAGAGACTTCAATTTTATTTGTCTCGTCACTTCGATTTATACATAAATCTGTCACATATCTAATATCGTCCAAAAAAAAATTACTTTAAAAAAACATATAGAAGTTGTTCTATAACTAATCAAAGTTGTTTCTCTTTTACTCTTATTACATCCCGAATAGAATAGAAAGTGAAAACATTAGACAATTAAAACGCTTCGTAAACTTTTTACGATTGTTGTGTCGGAACAAATTTAGACACCACACATTCATGTGTGGCGATGCCCGCATCTATTCGTTGCTAACCACGGTGCTAAAACTATAATTGCTCAAAAGATTCAGTGAGGTTTTATATGACAGAAAATAAACACATCTGACGGTTCTCAGGATCTAAGGCAGTTGATAGATGTGTCAGAGTTGTCACGTGCCAGTCTTTATCTAAACTTATACACAAAGCTGACGAGATTGTTTGTTTGTTTGGTTGAAGGCGCTGCATGATCTCTAGAACTAATGGTTGATTTCATTTTTTTTTTTTGTGTTGTCCATTTATTGAGGAATGCTATAGATCTTCACTCTACCCTCTAGGGCGGAGCAGTAATCATAAATGTCGACGAAACGGGAATTTTTTAAATACATTATTGTTAAATTTGTAAGCGACGAGATTAAATAGGTGCAACGGGAATGCAAAGTATGTCACGGTCCAAGCCGTGCGGATCCTCTAATTACATAATCGGTATAAATAAAGTTAGAGATGATGAGAAGCGAGAGTCTTACTACAGGGGATGCCGAAGACCGTGCGAAGTGGAGGAGAAAATGTAGGAAAGCGGACCCCGGGCGTCGCGAGACGCAACTGGGACAGACGCTCGGATGATGATGATGATGATGATGAGAACCGAGAGAAGTGGAAAGGAAACTGCAGAAACGCATACGGCGGGTGCTATTAGATTAATGCTTGGATGATGATGTGTTTGTTTTGGGTATACCGGTACAGTTTTTAATTTTATATTTATTTTAAATTAATTTAATATGGTAATGTTTAGCAATGAGGAATTAGTTTTTGGTTGAAAATTAGTTTTTTTTTTAATATTACAATATTAAATACGTAGCCAATTCAAACTAGCTGTTATGCATAGGGTTGCCATAAGGAAAAAAATGCTGAGAGCGACAGTCGTTTGACCTACCAACCACTAAGGGCGCCTGCATCGTTGCACTGATAGCAGGTGAAGTCGGTTGGACCCATTCCCAATTCTTTCTCCCTTACAGGGATGTGAAATGTGACCAGAACATAGTAACGTCACACGAAAGTAACGCTTCAGTGGTTTAGAGGAGTTCACTGGTAAAGCATCGTTTCAAGAAGACGAACAAGTGGGGATGAGAGACTACTTATGACTTTACAATATAACGAAAACATTCCAGATGTCAACAAGTTACAAAAATATTAATTGATCGCGAAAATAACTGAAAATAAAGAATTTTATGAGTGTCTATTGCTTTGAGCGGCCCATCACATATACGACGTCAACTAGCATGTGCCTTTTAAAAATGCAATGTGAAAATTTACATAAAATAAATTTCATATTTCACGCTGTTCAGTGTATGCAAAAGATCCCTTTTAAAACTTCATCACTCAATTTTATATCGTGTATATTCTCGTAAAAGTAAAGGAATATTTTGATGTATTTTTTTTCGAACTTAAAGACTTCGTTGTTGCTTCAATAAGAGAAAATGGTCTGCTTTTTCCCTAAATGAATTTAAAACTATTCATTGTAATATTATTCTTAATATATTTTTAAAACCTTTATAACATTCGAATTTATTTCATAAGCGTTTTCAGCACTCCCTCGAGTTAAAATTAGTGTAAAATTCAGGTATTAACGCGATCATGCTTATTTACCTTAAATAGCTTGACGTTTCGACTGGGTTGCACCAGCCGTGGCACAAGCAGACTGAGTTCCCTCGAGTTGGCCTTAAAACGAAATTTATCGTCATCTCTACAACTCTCATTTAGATTTTAAAATTAACGTGTTTTAAGTGAGTTTTAACTTTACGACCGAGTGCATAAAACAATTTTCAACATTTAGGAAATTCAACATCCTGAGAATACAAAATTTGAAAAATTCTTGATACTAGAATTGAACATTTTGTTAATTCAACATTTTACTAATTCAACATTTTGGGTTTCAACATTTTGAGAATTCATCATTTTAAGAATTTATCATTTTGCAGATTCAACATATCGGGCCGGAAGGGAAATAAGGCCCTCTGTACATTTATAAAACAGTTATCTCTTTGGTGTTGTATTTTTAGATAAAAAAAACTAACTAACTATCTTCACGCTGTATCCCTGACGGGGTAGTCAGAGAGGACAGATCGCCAGGCTTCGCGATCCATGCATACTTCTTTCGCTTCTTCGAGATTCATCAATCGCTTCATACACGCACGTCTGGGTATCCGAGTACTTTTGACCTTTCCGTTTTTGAGCAATCTGCTCACGTGGTCTTCATATGTAAGTCTCGGCCTACCCTGACTCCTTCTACCCTCTACTTTTGAACAATATATATTCTTCGTCAATCGTTCCTCACTCATTCGTTGGACGTGTCCAAACCAACGGAGCACGCCCTTTTCCAGCTTAACGCTGACACTTTCATTCAAACCTGCCAAATTGCGTATCACTTCGTTACGTATTCGGCCATCCAAGGTAACGCCGCACAACTTTCGAAGTGATCGCATCTCCACAGCATTCAATTTACTTTCATGCATCTGCTGACATACCCAGGTTTCACTACCGTAAAGCAAAGTATTCAGTAAGTATTTTTAGATTTGTGCATTTAATATATATTCTATTCTAAATTTAAAGAACCGTTAGAGCTGACACTTGGTAAACCTATATCGGTACCTTCGTGTGACCCAAATACAAATTTGGGTCACACAAATATATATAAGTGTACCAAATGTCAATTTATCGATTCTGAAGATTCGGAGCTAAATTGGCAATGCATGGGGACAATCAGACACACGAGTGATCCTATAATTGATCCTAATTTTTGACAGTTTGAGATTAAATATTCTAAAAAGTCTTAGACTTAGGACTAAGGTCTTTAGTTTCGGCTTTTTCATCTAAATCTATTGTCACTTTTTGGGGCAAAGAGTTTCAAATATCTTGGGAGCCATTGGATAGGAACTTTTGAATTTATAATATTAAAAGGAAGAAAATGTGTAATGTAATATTTGTTTCAATTATAAAAAGATAATACAATATTGTACTACATACTAATCTTAACATACAGAATTTAAGTATCTACTTGTAATTCCAAGTCAACAGATTTTCACTTAATGCTTATAAAAGTAAACACGGATTTTTTTTAAATGTTTCTTCCTTTTCTTCGGGATAATCTCTGAAACGGCAGCACCGAATTTGGTGGAAATTTCACAGGCTGTAGCTGATGTTATAAATGTTATAAGGAGTAGCTAAGGCTACATTAGGGCACTACGCAGATGAAACCGCGAGACGTCCGTCCTTAGACAAAAGCAGCAACGTAGTAACGTGCTGTGATAATACGAGTAAATATAGATCGGTAAATATAATCTTCTCTTATTTGTATCATCTTTGACAATACTCACATAAATTAAATAAGCTCCCAAGTCGGATAAAGGTAATGTGGAATGAAACCGACAACAATACGAGCCGAACGTGGGTGACCCCGCATTCCTGGGATGCTAACTCAGCGTTCTGTAATTCGTACAATCACTATTTACTACGCCCATTTCTTCGATATTCTACCATAATTCGTTTCATTTTCCTACGGTTTTATTAACTGCAATGTATTAGGTTGGTAAGGCGTATGTATGTGTGTTAGGATTGAGCTGAAATGTTGTACACTTCGTTTGTATGACTATGTAAGGTTAGAAACAATTTTGAAAAGCAATTAGTATGGTAACTTTCTCTAAATATTTTTTTTAAGTGGAAAAAGAATTCCTTCACGAGCTGGACTCGAACCAGCGTCTTCTGGTTCAACGCACCACATGCGTTTACCAACTTCACCACCGTGACCTTCTCGAGACTGACAAATAAATCAACAAAAAAAAATTTAGAAAATGTTACCATACTAATTGCTTTTCAAATTTGTTTATGTTTAGGCAGATGTCATTACAATTCGAATGATTATAGATGCAATTCTTATCTATACATTAGGGGAGGAGTGATTGATAAACATAATTAAAGAGAATTTGTAGTACGATTGTGTGTTTATTAAAACGCATCCGTCTAGCATAAAAAGGATTCTGTGTTGTACAGTAGAAGTGAACTACCTTACAACAAAATTATGTAATATTAGGATATGAAGAAGAGATTTTATTTATATTCTAAGACGAGGCTGCGGTGAGCGGATAATGTTTGTCTGGAACCCTGGGGTTGTCCTGTAATATCCATCTTCCGAAGGTTCACCCGGGCTTTCCAGCGATAAGCATATGGTTTTGGTAGATAGGAGTCCGGCATAGCATCCATTGGGATTTCCACACGTAAAAAATGAGATAGTGACGTTGTTGATAAAATTAAATTCAGAGAATTCTTAGCAATATTATTGTTTAAAAATATATAAGACACAGTCATAAATATCTGACTCCATTTAAAATATAGGTAACTAATGTCAGAATAATGATATATACAGGAATAGAGGGAGGACAGCGGCATTCATTCCATGAATGCGATGAATCATTAATCAATTTTCCAGTCAACACACGGCAACATATTATACGTGTTTTATAAATAATGAACGAAACCGTTGTGGTACTACACGAAAAGAACATTATATTTTATACTAGCGGACGCCGCCGGTTTCACCCACTTAGTTCCCGTTTTCGTGGGAATCCGGGAATAAAATGTATTCTAAGTTACTTCTAACATCGGCTATCTACCAGTCAAAATTCTGTTACAATCCGTTTCGTTCCGATTCTCCGGAACAAACAAAGAAACAGACCGATAGAAAGAAAAACAATATTTTCTAATATTGGTTTTATTTATGCAAGTACCGTATACCTGTCATATGCATTTAGTAAAAACCTAAAACTTAAAAACACACACTGTTAATTTTAAATATTTGTTTTGACGTATAGATTTTAAGAGTACTTTACACCATTACTAAGTAAACGGTTGTACTCACGTGTAAATTTTACTTAGTAATAATGAACAACGCTCACGAAAGTTATTATTTTAATACTTTACACCAATCAACATTAAGTAAATGTATAGATTAAAGTAATGAAAAATTCAATCTACTTGTTTTCTGTAAAATAAACCTAAAAACAGTTTTCGAGCACTCACTTATGACTCTCTAGGGCACGAAACTCTTCTCAACTTAAGTGATGTAGTGGCAACTTTGTCGACATTTTATACGCACATACCTTGCTATTATACATTGACAGTGTTATGTGTAATCTTCACTCAAAACACAACAAAGCTAATTGTTAATATTTACTTGTATGAATGTAGATTTGTTTCTCAGTCTCATAACAATAAACGAATGGATTTTGATAAAACTTTGCAATAATATAGATTACATATCAAAATAAGCTACTTATCCCGGGAACAAGTTTCTGTTAGAAACGGGAACGGGCACTTTTCACCACGCGGGTTAAGCCCCGGGCGTCAACGAGTCCTTAATAAAAATAAGAATATGGTACAAATTAGTTTAAAAAGATTAACCTTTACAAATGACATTGTTACTATTGACATAGGTCAACTTAAGTTGGTTTGTGTAGAATTTCATTTTAAGTTAAGCGGATTATCTGTAACTTGAGCACGGTACTCTCCTTAACAGACCACACATCTTACTGAGAATTTGAGTTTTAGTTATGTACTTATTTGTTACAGTTGGTAGGTTTCCACCGCGAACATCGTTCTACTTCTTTGAGCTGAGAAGATAATATATAGCAATAATCATACATAAACATACATATTGTCACTCCTTTATCCCCGAAGGGGCAGGCAGTGCTTCAAAAACGCCCACATTTCACCGTATATATTTTAGTCCCACATAACAGGTGCGCTCGTGGCCCCGCGGTCTCAGTGTTCTGTAAACGATCACTGAGTTACGCAACTTTCACTATGGCTGGTCCTCGGATGGGTGACCACTTTGTGGCATTTACATTTGCGAGCGTTTCCGTGCTTCGGAAGGCACGTTAAGCCGTTGGTCCCGGTTGCCAGTAAAATGGCAGTCGTTAAGCCTGGTTGAATGCCTTATGGGCGGCTTGAAAATTTCAACAGCAGGTAGTCACATCCTGCGTCTGTCTATTTCAACACGGCAATGGGCTCACCACCTATTACGTGGGACAGGAATCCACACGGTGAAAAATGGGCATATAATATGCCTCTGCCACCCCTTCGGGGATAAGGCGTGATGGATATTTATTTTATTTATTTATTATAACAGGTGTTGTGAGCCCATTGCCGTTTCATTATATCCTATAGAAGAAATTTTAAATATTTTACTGATTATTTTTTTTAACTCTCTTAAACCATCTACACAAATATAATAAAGAGGAAATGTTTGTTACTACCGGACACCTCGAGGTTTGGCAATTCTTGGGCTACTGTTTTTTTTTTATATGCAGGATCTAAAAAGTTCTCAGTGTTCAGAGGTTCACTAAATAACATGTAAATAAAGATCTGTTTAATAAAGTAGCTGTAAGTTTTTTTATTACAAATTTACAGCATTCCACTAAATACATATGTTAGTTTATAAGATAATTTCTTTAAAAACCTGCCATATTTTTTTCTGTTTGTTCCGGCTATTCTCTGAAACGGCCGGAACGATTATAATGCGACAATCACTGGCAACAGAACGGGAACGACGAGGGTGAAACCGCGGGGTGTACGCTAGTATATCATAAATTACAGTTCCGTATTACTATAGTTTGACATTTTGTGCTTTCATTGGGGACTAGGTGCTCAGGCTATATTCAAAGTAGAATAGATAATTATTTGCAGAATTTTTGTGTATATCGTAAATATGATCGTATATACGTAATCTTGACCCACTTCTAGAATTCCCCATTATTTCCAAATGGATGGGGGAAGCCTAAACAAAACTTTATACAATATTTTAGAATGTGTTATAGCTTATCCAGTCAATTCTGTGGCTACAATTAAAAAAACAAATAGTATTTGAAGACTTGTGTGGCTCGTAAGTTTCCTTGTATCAACTTTAACCGATTTTTTTATAGCTCAACAATTCCAGATTGAAGTCATTACAAACAAACGAATCTTACGTATTTTAGTAAAAAAATGGGAACGTAAATGTTAGTTTATACTTGAAGTTGTTGTAAGTTGTACTTCTGATAGGGGTGCATGGCTCTCTTTTCGTAAATCGAATGGTTCCACATTATAAACACATTGGTATACTGTCTGTTAATTATATTTTTGTCTATGGTAAGCCGAAAGGTGTATCCACAGAACAAGAAAAGCACTCTGGCTACTAGAGGCACCTTCCTCGATATATATACTAATATTATAAATGCGAAAGTTTCAAAGAATGTATGGAAGTATGTTATGTATGCAAAAACTACTGAATGGATTTTGATGAAACAATGATACAGCATCAGAATAACACATAGGCTACTTTTTATCCCGGGATCTAGTTTCTGTAGAAAACGGGACCGGAAAAAATTACCACGCAGGCAGATCCGCGGGCGTCAACTAATTATTTCATTCAATGAAGCGTGTCAGAGTACGTCACCCTTTTTTCATACGATAACACTAACTACTACAGACGAATGGTAAGCAACTGATAGGTTGCGTATGCGATATTCGTATACAATTTAAAGTAAACCTGACACATTATAAATTTTATCTCTATTAGGCGCGAGCGAGAGAGATGAGCAACATTCATTATTCTGTCTGTGGGTGTATCGGACAAAGTTTTGTTCCAAAATAGGTTTGTTTAATGTAACATTCTTGCATAAGTACTATTATCGTAAGTCAAATAGCCAGTATTTACATTTACCTATGAACGTCACTAAATATAGACGGTGTTTACGAAACGTTTCCTGTTCGATGCCAGAAACAAGCACACTTTATTACACTTCATATTATATGGATTTTTAATAATTTCATAATGCCCGTTTTATAATTTAAGGTTGAATAGCTGTATTAATTAGTATGAAGGGGACTGATGTTCTGACAACAGCCACTAAATAGACACGTTTTTTGCTTAAATTTCGAAAAAAATCGTAATTATGTTAGGGTAGACGTCAGCTTTTATTTTCCTTGAATATGATAGAGACCGTATACATCCTGTGAGTGTCGTAAAATAAGACTAAAGGGATACACCAAAGTATACCCGTAGAGTAGGAAAAGTTTAAATAAAATCACATTTTAACCTGTCTGGGAAAAAATACCTCCCATCTTAACGAAGTTATGCTTATTGCTGAACAAGGGATTCTTCCAAATATTGGTAAAATTGGCTTCTTGTGCCAGCATCGAGCAGGCTCCCACGACCTTTATGAGGTCATCTAGGTTGTTATTTATATAAAGTACTTTTGCGAAGGTATTTTCTTAGTAGCCTTTAACGAGCGACGCGACGCAAACGAGCTTCTGTCTCGTCGAAGTTATGTTACGTCTGGAAATAAACCTCTTAATATTTTACATTATATAATGTTTTAAATTTATCAAAGTACATAATTATCACTGCTATAGATAATTCGAACAATACAGACTATGATAATTGCGTGCAGAACTCTGCACCCGTGTTGGATAAATAAATAATGATTAGGTACAGTCATTATCGTGACATTTATCGCTACAACTCTCATTTAGATTTCCGATTTTCTAGATTTCAAATCGAGTTACAACTTGTTTAGGCATAAAACAGTTTCCAACAGTTTGCAATATAACATTTTGCGAATTCAACAATGAGGGAATTCAACATTTTGCAAATTCAACATTACGGGCCGGTAGGTGAAATACATACCAAGTAAAAATACTGTGTATGTGTTTGATACACTGTGACACTTTTCGCTTACGCATTAGCGTTTCATGTCTAGAGATAGTGCCCTTAAACGAGTTATTTTCATTATTAAGCTAAAATTGGGTTCAATTAAGCAAATACACTTTGCTACAACATTACTTTATTAAGATGGAATACATCAACATTTTTGATTTAATACAATTATCAGGAAGGATAGTTCGTAAAGTTAGTATATTCTTACAGATTATGTTTTATTTAGTTATATCGGTAGACAGTTTTTAACAAATTTATTGCATAACGTGTCAACCCACCATACCATCAAATTTAAATGAAACCATAATACTTACAACAAGAAATACAAAGAGGTGTCAAAAAGAACTTACCAAAGACCCTTCTCTTTTTTTATAACAAAACTTATAAAAAACTGGTCCAACGTTCCGGAATATTTAAAAAACTACGATTCTAACTTAACCCATCTCTCGTAAAGAGATACCTCGTAGATAAAAAAGAAGAAAATTTTTGAAGGAAAAACTTCTTTTAGCGCGGTACGCATATTTTTAGATGAGATAAAATCTCTGGACTCGCGACCATAATCATCATCATCATCTAACGTTGATTCCGGTCATCTACAGGTCTTATTAAATAATGCTGTGTAATCAATTAGGACTCTTTCAGTGTAGATTTATTTTTTATCATCATCATCTTTACGTCGAACCCGGTCAATTTTTGAAGGAAAAACTTCTTTTAGCGCGGTACGCATATTTTTAGATGAGATAAAATCTCTGGACTCGCTACCATAATCATCATCATCATCTAACGTTGATTCCGGTCATCTACAGGTCTTATTAAATAATGCTGTGTAATCAATTAGGACTCTTTCAGTGTAGAATTATTTTTTATCATCATCATCTTTACGTCGATCCCGGTCAATTTTTGAAGGAAAAACTTTTTTTAGCGCGGTACGCATATTTTTAGATGAGATATTTTTTATCATCATCATCTTTACGTCGATCCCGGTCAATTTTTGAAGGAAAAACTTCTTTTAGCGCGGTACGCATATTTTTAGATGAGATAAAATCTCTGGACTCGCGACCATAATCATCATCATCATCAAACGTTGATTCCGGTCATCTACAGGTCTTATTAAATAATGCTGTGTAATCAATTAGGACTCTTTCAGTGTAGAATTATTTTTTATCATCATCATCTTTACGTCGATCCCGGTAAATTTTTGAAGGAAAAACTTCTTTTAGCGCGGTACGCATATTTTTAGATGAGATAAAATCTCTGGACTCGCGACCATAATCATCATCATCATCTAACGTTGATTCCGGTCATCTACAGGTCTTATTAAATAATGCTGTGTAATCAATTAGGACTCTTTCAGTGTAGAATTATTGAAGTGAAAACTTCTTTAGCGGCGTTGAGCACTTTTTCTGTAATGGGTATAAAATCTTAAACTCGCGTCAGGACACGTGACCTGATCGAAAAAGCGTAAGACGGATGGAGTTTTTAAGTGAAAACGCCTCTTAGCGTGGTACACATATTTTTAGAGGAGATAAAATCTCTGGATTTGCGACTATAATCATCATCATCATCTAATGTTGAACCCGGTCATCTACAGGTCTTATTAAATAATATTGTGTAATCAATTAAGACTCTTTCAGAGTAGAATTTTTTTTTCATCATCATCATTAACGTCCATCCCGGTCAATTTTTGAAGTGAATATTCTTTTAGCGCGGTACGCTTATTTTTAGATGAGATAAAATCTCTGGACTCGCGACCATTATCATCATCATCATCTAACGTTGATTCCGGTCATCTACAGGTCTTATTAAATAATGCTGTGTAATCAATTAGGAGTCTTTCAGTGTAGATTTATTTTTCATCATCATCATCATTAACGTCGATCCCGGTCAATTTTTGAAGGAAAAACTTCTTTTAGCGCGGTACGCAATTTTTTAGATGAGATAAATCTCTGGACTCGCTACACTCCGTAACGATACGCAGCTATAGTGTGTGCATATATGCATGTACCAACGCGTCTAGATAAATAAATTATTAGTAAATTGAGTTTTCACTTCTGTCGGCACTCCCGGAGTGGTTAGGTTTTTTTAATTCATAAATGTCTTCTGCAACCAGGCGCCAGGTTACTCGTATCATACTTGATCCGTAAAGGCAACCTAGGATCTTTATTGATCCACATTATGATATTCAGTATTTTAGCTAAATAAATATTGAATGCCCAAAAGTGGAAGTGCCTACTTAGAGGGTACTATATGTAGGTATATATACCAGCGGTTCCTTACTTATCACATTAACTGAAATGCCTGATAACACTCCCTAATATAAACCTAGTCATATCCATAGAATAATATTTTTGAGAAAAAAAAAATCATTTTTAGAATACCATAAATAGAATAAAAATTCTCCGTAAATGAGGATCATGTCAGTGAACTCCGAGGCGGTAGGTATAATTCACTCGCGGCATCGTGACACAAAGAAAATAAATAAAAATCACGTCAAATTTCACTATCATAAATTTCAACTAGGTACCTAATAACTTTTGCAGTGCCTACAATACTCTATCAACGCTTGAGACTAGATTTTGCCATAAAAAACCTACTCTCAAGTATTTCTTGTGTTGATAAACGTTATGGAATTCGGCACTAGAACAACCCGGCGGACGGCGGCGGCCATACGTAGCTCATAGTCATGAGCATGACTTCTCAACACACAATTTTAAGTTACAAAATAAAAAATAATTTGACTTACCTTTAAACTAAAACCAACGAAGTGCTACTAAGAATGTACTAATGTATTTTGGGATTTTCTAATAATTCATAGAACCTAACAAAATGTTTTTAACAAAAATAGTGTGAAAATTGGTGTTTATAACGGTATGGCGACTACGGAAGTTACAAGATCAACTTATGCTTAATATAATTTTCTATTGTAAGTGAAATGTAAATTCCAAAATACACCATAAATCAATTCAATGATAGTAGGATTTTTTTAATTGTATTCATCTAAAATCGTAAAACTTATAATGAGACTAAAATAGTTGTTAATTTGAATAACTCAAATCAGCCGTAACAAGCAACTCAAACACATCAAAGCAGCCGGCCGCCATGATTCGAAACAAAATATTAAATTTTTAGTCTTTTAGCAGAATATTAAACCAAATTTAAAGAAATTGTATTTTATCTGACTGGTATGGTATGTTTTATTTGTGTAGCGTGTATGTGGCGACTATTGTTCATTTTATTTCACTTTACCCAATGTGGGTTCTTTTTGCATAAGATAGATAATCCTATACTCATTATTTAATAACATTATTATAATATTCTTTTGAAACTATAAATATTAGAGATTACAATGACAGTCTTATCGCTAAGAGTGATCGCTTTCTAAAACACAACCTGAATATGGAAAGAGAAGGTCAAGAAAGTAATTAAAAATTACGATCTTGAACTAAAACACTTGTACTGTTCCATTTATTTATTACTCAAACCTGACCGGTTTCGCATTACGGTATTTTCAAAGGTTAGCACATATTATTTGTATTTCGAATGTCATTGAGTACAATATGGTAACTTATCTTATCAATGACAACCGAAATACAAATAATATGTGCTAACGGTCAGGTTTAAGTAATAAATAAGTGGAACAGTACAAGTGTTTTAGTTCAAGATGTGTAGCAAGTTCTACCATGTGCCATCAATCACCAGTGTAAACAGTCTGTAAAAATTACGAATTTATAATACGTACATAGTAGTTAATTTTACGTGCCGTGATGATTAAACTGTAGAAATGGCGTATTTATCTGTAACCCGTACGAATTATTAATACATTATTATTTTAAAACCATAATCTCTTGCTATATGACTTTTGTATCGATATTTTATGCTTGAGGTAGAGATTTTATTAGAAGGTGATATTTTAATAAATATCCAAATATCGATATTTGTTTCACTGCTGAACTCCCTAGCTATGCGGCAAGGTCAGATGGAGAAAAAAAAATTTTTTTTACCTTTTCGCACTCTCTAACGAACGACTGAGAATTATCAACTTTATTTCATTGAAATGTGGTATTTAAAAATATCTTTGTAAGAGCGGCAACGTGTCAGGTCGATGTCCGAGGTACTGACCTAGGCAATGTAGGTATTACCTAGGTCAGTTCTTTTCTAAAAAACATATGATGATGAAATAAATTAAACAAACATAAGCGAATCCTGGCTAAACTGATTAGTATTTTTGGTTCAAGTTGGGGTATTTTCGCAGAAGACAACATGTACTGTAGGTGGTTCAATTTAATGTGATATCCTCGGCGCCACTCGGTATATAGGAGGGTATATATATATATATATATATATATATATATATATATATATATATATATATATATATACCACATTTCGGCATTGGATTTTTTCTCACGTATTGGGTGGTGAGTACATTGCCATGTTGAAATGGCTGTCCATTTCAACACGGCAATGGACTCTACACCCAATACAATAACAATAGGTAGCCTATGCCTGTGAGGCATAGGTCACCTATGGTTGAAAATTTTCCAGCCGTCTACTCTACAAGGCTTTCAACATGGCTGAACGACGACCATGTTACTGGCAACCAGGACCAACAGCCCAACTTGCATTCTGAAGCATGAAATCGCTCGTATATTTAAATGCCATAGCGGTCACCCATCTCAAGTCCAATCATATCTTAAGATTTTTATTTTTTTATACCACTGAGGTGGAAGACAAGCATACGGCCCACCTGATGAAAAGTAGTCACCGTAGTCTATGGACGTTTGCAACACCAGATGATCATATAAGATGATCGTTTACAGGACACCGAGTTAGTGGGGCCACGAGCGCTTTAGTTACAGTACACAGGGGCTGTTATTTAATATACTGTAAATGTTTTGCTAAAAACAACGAACCGATTGCCAAATTAAAATTATGATATTTTAATAATGCATTCTGATTCTTTTAGTCCATCCGGTCGTGTTGTTTAGCCACCGTTGGTAATCAATAGGGTTGTTTTGATGTTCTCGATTAAGATGCGCCAGTTATAATAGTAACAAGATGACAATAAAATCAACTTAATTTCTACATTATTGGCGTTGTTTTTACATTGAATCGTGCAACCATTGCTTATTTGATCAAATGGCAAACCTTTTGGCTATGTCAATTCAAGAAATTTACCATACAAGTTTATCACTAAGACCAATCCATCGATATCAAAAAATGTTTCGACACTGTATTGGTTGGAGCGATATTTATACGCGAAGCAATTCAAATTCGGCTATACTCATTCGTCCCATCGCAGACGTGACATACATTTTTAAGTGATTTTATTCATTTTAAAGCCGAACACACAACACACTCACTTTCTGTGTCCTTTAATTGTATTTGGGAAGCTCTGGCTTTGTGAGCTGATGGATTTTTGATGTGAATAATGTGATAACTTTTTGCTACTTATAAAAAATTTGGAGTGCCTAGCCAGAGAAGCACTCAGTGCGTTTGTTTGTTTATATCTATGTATAACACATATTCATGTTGAGTACCCCGAACTACCGCTACCTACCCAGTACGTAAAAAATCTGCGAATGACTGCAATGCAGAAAATCATTCATAAAGGCGTAAGCGTAAGCGTGTAAGTTTACAGGCTGTAGGTGCAAATCGCTTGCTGATAGTAGCCTGACGTCCATGCGAAAACCGCATAAACAGTTGTCGTCAGTAGAAATTATTGTAGTCGTATGAGAAAGTTGTTTCGCACCCTGACATATAATAAGGCGTCTCTAATACAACGCGAATGACATGGAGTCTTTTCTCTGTGGAGTCTGTCGTCCTAAGACGAATAAGTCGTTTTATTAAAGTCACATTTTTTCATCAATAAAGACGGCAAAAAACCCACTTTTATACTTTTAAATGAGTCATCATTTAATAGAAAAGTAGGTCAACGAGTTCATTATGGCGAACAATAGGCGGCAGACTTTGTATTAGATATTCTTCTAAGAAATCGAAGCGCTCGTAGCCCTGCTAATTCAGCTTATGTAAAGGATAACTGCGCTAAAAAAATTCGAGAAAAGATTCGCAGATGGGCGTTTCCTTTCTTTAGAAGACTAACGTGACTTCCAAAGTCGTTAATCCAGATTAATATTAACATTACAGTAGTTAAACCAAGTTGAAGGCCTTATTGGCAGTTTTTTAATTGTCCAACAGCAGCATCCACAACTTGCACTTGTCCAATGGGTTCGCTACCATTTCAGTAGGACAAAAATGCATACAGTGAATGTGGGCGTGACTATACGTTGTATATGTTGTTGCTATAGAAATTCAACATATTTCTAAAGTTACGATGAATGAATGTGCAAGTTACTTCCTGGGGGCCAAGTCTACTATTGACAAGCCGTAGAATAGAACCAGAATCGCTGTTTTTAGCTAACAAAATGTTAGTAGACTATCGAAAATGCAACTGACT
The DNA here is from genome assembly GCA_948477245.1 of Thumatha senex. Classification (NCBI taxonomy): domain Eukaryota; kingdom Metazoa; phylum Arthropoda; class Insecta; order Lepidoptera; family Erebidae; genus Thumatha; species Thumatha senex. The sequence goes on along the minus strand of OX419725.1, from coordinate 31,153,810 downwards.
AGCGGCCGTACGTACGTACCTAGTGCGGTACGTGTTAGTAGAATTTTATCCGCCGACTGATAGAAGTCTATTGGAGTAATATTGTAATAGTAGACGACGAATAACTGTCAACATTGTACCGGTGGCTTCTATTGAGCGACGATTTCGATTCTATTTTGACATGATTGAAATAGTAGACTTGGCCCCCTGTGCGTCTGAAATACCCGGTAACTACTTAGCGTCACGCTGCCTGTGCGATTTGAATAGAGTAAAATGTCTACCATCTGTGATACGCCTTACCCTTTAATTAACTTGCAACGTGACATTGATACTATGGGTATAAAACAAGTATGTGCTCTCCATACAAATTACAATTTAATATTATTAGTATTATTCGTAAATTCCTCAACTACAGGATCATCGTATGAACATGTCTAATAACTTTAGTTATTATGTTTATTTCTGTTTCTTTGATGGGAATGTAAAGTTTCCGTTATTAATATAAGGAAAAATTATAATTTGTATTGTTTTGAGGAAATAATACAAATAAATACCCATATTTCCATTCTATCTATAGTCATAAGGAAAAGATAATTGGTAACACCACTAACGTGTCACTTCCAATGAAGTGTAGCTTAATATATTATATTTAAGAACTAGCTGACCCTCCCGGCTTCGCCCGTGACATACTTCGAACCCCGAACTCCCATTTAATCCCGTCGTTTATTAATTTCACAATAATCTATGAACGTATGAACATTTTCCAAATTAGTTGGTACTTTAAATCTCCAGTACTCCATCACGGCCCGGTTGTTTACACGAAATTAATTTCCTTGGGCATTATTTTGATTTTGCCTAAGATATTCATTTAATTTGCAAGGTGTTAAGGGACAAAATAATCGTTATGAAATGCTGAAACCAACTAACGTATTAAAAAAGGTTAAGGATTAATAACGTATTTGTGTTTTGAGTATTTTGTTTTTACGTATTTGCTTTATAATTATAATATTTAAAAAAAAATAAACATTATAATGGATATAGCATGTTATCCTTAAGAGATAGACATATCCCTACCGTTGCGGACTTTTTTGTAGACCTATATTAGATACACAATTCCACCATACATTATTTTGTTATATCTCAAAGGGTTTAGGCAGCGTTTTTGTAGAAAACTCCCAGGCGACTTATTTTATCCAATATCTTCAACAAATATCGTTATAAATCTGTCAATTTATACTCAAACTTAAGATATTATACTTAAAAACCCTTCTGTAGAAAACACTCTATCTATTAAATAAAACCGCGCAGAAATTGGTTGCGTAGTTTTACAGACAGCGAAAAGCGACTTTGTTGTATAATATGTAGTGATGTGGCTAATATAAATAAAATTATATAGCTCGTGAGGCTGAGTACTATATCCCATATTAAAGGCTAGGGATTGGTACAAACTTGAGGAATTCATTGAGGAGCTTATGATTAGTCAGCTCTTGACCCCGACAGAAACTGACTAATCGTCTAAGTTGACCTACAAACAGTATAAGTAATTGTAGCAATAGTATTTCATTCTACGAGAATGACGCGCGCTTCAAATCAGCTGGCAACTGGCACACTATCTTCTGATAACGCAGATAAGGCGCAAACTATATTTCAGATAAAATATTAATGTTTAAATGCATATTGAGATAGCTAGCTTGTGTTGTAGTCATGAATATAAATAAAATCAAGCATTTTTTAAATAAGTAGGTAAAGAAACGACCTATAAAATATGCTAAGCAGTTTAAAAAAAAATAGGCAGTAGTTTACTATACGGATCTCGTGGCATTTAAGGTGAATTATCATATTTTTAGACGTTTCTAAAATAAAAATTAAATAAATATCCATCACGCCTTATCCCCGAAGGGGTGGCAGAGGCATATTATATGCCCACTTTTCACCGTGTGGATTCCTGTCCCACGTAATAGGTGGTGAGCCCATTGCCGTGTTGAAATAGACAGACGCAGGTTGTGGCTACCTGCTGTTGAACTTTTTCAAGCCGGCCATAAGGCCTTCAACCAGGCTTAACGACTGCCATTTTACTGGCAACCGGGACCAACGGCTTAACGTGCCTTCCGAAGCACGGAAACGCTCGCAAATGTAAATGCCACAAAGTGGTCACCCATCTGAGGACCAGCCATAGTGAAAGTTGCGTAACTCAGTGATCGTTTACAGAACACTGAGACCGCGGGGCCACGAGCGCTTCAACGTTTCTACCTTAAGTATTACTGAAATTTGTAATGGACCCGTAATATGCTACCATGGTGTTTCTGCTTTTGTTTAGAATGTACACCTAGTTAACTTCCAGGTCTCTCGCTTTGCAGAGTAGGGAAACGACGGTTCGTTCTTTTTCTAACTTCTTCAAATTTTCTTCTGTTTAATTTCGATGCGGGTTGAGACCGAGACATGGACCGAGATTTTGCTCAATGTTTTTTTTCTGGTTTTGGTCATCGCTGTAAATCCTGGTTTACAGGACTCACAGTTATGGGAATGTGGGATGAGTTAGTCACAATTTAAAAGTAGGTAAAGAAGTATTACAGATGTGAGAGGAGATATATGCATTCCTAAGCCTACAGTTCATAGTAACTACAGCAAATAGCTGCTACAGTTAAAATATGTTTAAATTAAGTAATATTATTGTTACATAATTTTGCAAATAAATCATTTATATATCAATAAGTCTAACCTGGTAAAAATATACACAAAAAGATTATATATGGGTGTAATTGTGTTAGTTGAATTATGCACAGCCACGTGTAAAGCAATTTAATGTCTATGAATATTTGTTTCGGAGACTGTATAATTAATGGAAGCAGGTAATATATGCCGTTGTTTAATCCGGTGATGATTGAGCGAGAATTTAATTTTAATTGGTTTTCAGTTTTAGATTCAATATCGATACGAGATATTTAATTTATATTCGTAGCGAATATTTTGTGCAATATGAAGGCATCATGTTCATTTGTGCTTATGTTTTTGGATATCCTACATGATAAGATAAATAATGTACAGTATGTTCGGAAACATGTATAGCTAGCTTTATGTGGAAAAAAAAAATATTCAGAAACATTGGGCGGTAATTTTCTCGAGCTATAATTGAGTTCTGGCAACATTGCTGTTTTTAAGCTTTTCATGGCAACATTGTGTCACTTACGACTCAAACGTGTGTTTTTTTAAAATATATTGTGCAAACTTACTTGTAGAACCACAACATTAAGGGGAGGTTAATACTTTGGTACAAGTATCTTTATTGAGTCTAAACACTTATTTTCTCCTGTTATATCCTGCATATACTTTCATATTTTATGAAAGAAGTTTAGTATATTGTATCTTTTAAAGAATGTACATATTAAATTTCAAAAAATGAAGGATTATGAATTGAGAAATGCCAGGAGCAAAACGGGATGACATTGAAAATATAGTAAGATATTAGCTTTCCTTGTATCATAATAGGAACTTCTTTTACTAAAAGGTCTATCCACAGGGCAAGAAATGTTTCTCGCTTCCTCTTGCTCGCACATTAAAAGAGAGGAAAGGAATAATAATATGCGAAAATCGCATACTTGGCCTGTCAGTTGCCTACTACTAGCAATTAATGTAAACGTATGTGTAAAGGTTGACGCACCCTAACACGCTGGATTGTATAATATATTAATTGCCGCTCTCGCCTCCGCACGCGTGTTAAACTTTTACGATCCCGTTTCCCAAAGGAACTTGTTCCCGGGATAAAAAAGTAGCCTATGTGTTATTCTGATGTGTAAGCTATATTATTGTAAAGTTTCTTCAAATTCCATTCAGTAGATTTAACATGAAAGAGTAACAAACATCCATTCTTACAATTCTTACAAACTTTCGCGTTTATAATATTAGTAAGGTATAGAGAAAGGCGTCTCTAGTCCAGTGCGAGTCACATTGATTGTTTGCTCGGTGGGCACATCTACATGAATATAAAGAAAGCCATACCGACAATCCTTCAATTGACATTGAAGCTCTTTATAGAATAACGTAGGTTCGGACAATGATTCACCATAGTGAATCACTCGGCATTTGTGCATGTCAAACTGCTCTTTATACTACATTATGTATCTGACCGTAAGAGGACGTGAGGTGACAGATATGTACCTACCTATGTTTCATTCCAACATCCTGATGGTTATTGATTTTGTTCATCGTCGACATTATATTATCAATAGTGGCTATCCAGAGTAACAAACATCCATTCTAACAACAGGAAAAAATTACATGGAAATTGTGCCATCTTTATTTTTCTAAAATTAAATGTCACTTTTTTATTTACTCCTAGTTCTGAAGAAATGCGAATACAAAATTATAAAACAAATTGTTATGTTTGTTAAAACAATAATTTTAATTTTATACAATTTTATGCACGTCGCCTCTTAAATAGTAAGTAATTGTTAAAAAAATTGTTGTGTTATCTAATGTAATAGGTTATACCTTTTGTGCTTCAACCCCAGAGAAGTGGAATAACACCCCAACCCGAGATCGCGTTGGCGGATACTCTATCTGGAGCTCACCCAAAACTCATGACCATAGGCAGATTATAAGGCACCAGGAGTTTGGCATAATATCCATGAGAATTTTCACACGTAAAAAATACCTTTTTGTACGACAAATGAACATTTTAAAATTTTAAAACCTTAGCAACGTTGGCTTCGTTTATATTAATGTAGATAAACCTTGTTTAAAATGTATAATTTATTGTAATATTTATGATATTTACGCATAATTATATTCTTTTATATTATTAAAAGTACTTTATTAGATAGAAAAATAATATCAACCTTACAAACTATTGAAATACCCGCTCCTGACCGTTCCCGGTGGAAAGGTGCCCATCACACTTGCCGCGTTTCCACGCTGGATTGCGATGGCCAGCCTCTGCACCAGAAACGATCCGGATCGAGAGTCACCGGTCGTCTCTTGGAGCCTTTTCCCAATATCCTTTATGAAATGTTTGGCTTCCCTGCCCCAGCTCCCCAGGGTCTCTACCGCCACCGGCACGAAGTGGTTACCCATAATTAAAATAATTTAAAGTAACAGAATTTACTTGCGACGATTGTCAAATTGTTGAAGAACTGTATATTTGTTTAAAATAGTTAGATCATGATATACTGAATCTTATCTTTATTAGATAATGTTCTGCTATGCTAAGAGACTTTCGGTTGTGACCGTACCAAAAGCTAAATGAATTTATTAGGTATAATACGACGACCCTGAGCGTCCTCTTTGAATAATAATATCTTCTAGTAAAATTATAGGGACACAAATTACGAGATGTTATCAAGACTTTTGGTTATATTTTATTTATATATGCCACCACTTATTTCGTATACACCTGCCATTAAATATCAGAGCTTTATCACCTTAGAATTTCGCCTTAGTTTCCCGATAATCGGCTACCAATTACTCAATGAAACCGGCAATTACCGTCATGGCAGCTGACACCCAGCGGTATTCACAGATGGATACACAATTATCGAGCATCGTGTTTGGTTGGCCTTTATGTGTAATATATGATGGTGGAATCGAGAAATGTCTATACGGAATACTAACTTTCTTCACGTTATATCCCGGACGGGGTAGTCAGAGAGGACAGATCGCCAGGCTTCGCGATCCATGCATACTTCTTAGATGAATATTGTTATTTAGAATATCTCTCGGAGTTTCTTGCCAGATTCTTCTTCATAAAGGGTAGGCTGCCCTACAACTACACGCACGGCACAGCAACTAAACGCTCTCATTTTGATTGTTTCTTTTGTGTAAACTCATTACTATACGTATAATTTCAAATATCATGTAAATTAAACTAATTCCCTGGTCACTCTTTTTAAACCGCCAGGGTTTAAAAACAGTGACCATGAGTTTGATTGCCAGGTTCTTCCTCAGGCTCTACCTATTGCCTTGCGAATATAGCAGTAAATGTAAATGTAGAAGCAATAATCTTGACAAAGTAACACTTATGAACGTGTTACTTTGTGACCTACAATAATAAAGATATTTTATTTTGTCTCTCTTCGTCTTAGTGTATTCCTATTTGCTTCCTAATTATACCTGGATTTGGACATTGTTGTTTTCGGCATTGGTTGGAGCGACTGCCTTCTGAACTCCCAAACTCGTTAGAACGCATGCATCCATGCCTCGTCTGGTAGTTAGCAGGTGCACCGCTTGTTAATGAGCTCATTGGAGCTTCGAAGATCTTGGTATCTTAGACCCATGATTAAAACGAATCTTTATGTATAAAAATTGCTTCTCTTAGTTGACTGATTCAGCAACGAATGATTTTGATTGATTCATAACGATTTATTTTTTTATACCACTGAGGTGGCAGACTAGCGTAGGTCTGATGGAAAGTGGTTATTCTAGCCTATGGACGTTTGCAACACCCGAGGTTCAACACTCGCGCTGCCGACCCTAAAAAAGATCCTAAAAGATGAGCAGATTTTTCAAATTTGATACTAGGAATGTTATTATTACGTAGGCATCCAATAAGAAAGAGGTTTCGGGAATAACGGGGTAACGCCTAAAGGTTTAATTTTAATATAATAATATATACATTGCTTGAATTCAATTCAAAAAAATAAATAAATAAATATCCATCACGCCTTATCCCCGAAGGGGTGGCAGAGGCATATTATATGCCCACTTTTCACCGTGTGGATTCCTGTCCCACGTAATAGGTGGTGAGCCCATTGCCGTGTTGAAATAGACAGACGCAGGATGTGACTACCTGCTGTTGAAATTTTTCAAGCCGCCCATAAGGCATTCAACCAGGCTTAACGACTGCCATTTTACTGGCAACCGGGACCAACGGCTTAACGTGCCTTCCGAAGCACGGAAACGCTCGCAAATGTAAATGCCACAAAGTGGTCACCCATCCGAGGACCAGCCATAGTGAAAGTTGCGTAACTCAGTGATCGTTTACAGAACACTGAGACCGCGGGGCCACGAGCGCTTCATTCAATTCAATTTTTCAATTTCAATTCAATCTTTCTTGAATGGCAAACGGTATCGGTAGTGATGATTGTCATGTAAAAACGCCACGTTTGACTATGTCATTGGTTTCACACTATAGACATAAATTCGGAGACGCATTGATTGTCTTACATGCGCCGGCCATTATAGGGGCAGTGACATCATATAGGGGCTAAGTCGTCCCTAAATTGAACCACTTTATTTAAAACAACAATGCATTGGTACTGACAGTATCTGTTAGGCTAATGCAGAAGATAAGTGTTCAAATAATTCTTGAAATTTTAAATCTTTAGTACAAGAGAGCGTAAAATTTTATGTTTGAGTTGTTATTGATGGCTCCAGCTCTTAATAACTTACTTTATTACGTATGCCTGATTTGATCAACTTCATTGGGTGAGACAATGAAGTTGGTCTGATGATAGAGGGAAGGTGGTAATAGTATAATATATCGCCTTGAAAAAATTAATTTGATATCACTTACCTACATATAAGTTTCTTCATCATTTATCATCATACCACAAAAAGCTGCCCAATAATAATAGTTATAATATAAAAGATTGGCAGAAGTGCAGATATACATCTATATTGATAAATCGTATACTAAATTAAAATGCACACACATTTTTTATACAACTTTTTTTCAAATGTGTTGACAAACTCACAAGATCTCATATTCATATAAAACAGATCTATACCTCAACTGTCTATTACAAAGTTTCACTGTAATGATTGTTTAATTTGTGTAAGAGACACTAGTGGTTCATAATGCTTTGTATTCTTTTTTAATACCCTTATAGATACTTTCGGCACTCCCCAGACAGTGGTTCCCACTGAGAAGCTTGCTGACACATATAAAGCAATAGAAAGAGGACGGTTGCTTAGAGTGTTGCTTCGTGGGCGAATCCGCAACGATCTTGAATTGCCCGGCTCAAGTGCACAACCACAATAGAACTGACGGCTGGTGGGGTCGAGATGTTTTGAAGTAACAAGGAGTTTGCTGGATGCAAGCGTAACATGACTTGATCGCTGTGGTAATAAAATAAATATAAAATAAATATTGTTGGGACAACTCATACAACGTCAAAAAATCAACGGTAATCTTAGAAAATGGTCTAATTTCAGTATTAAGTGCCTATCGGCTGAGTTATTGATGGGGCACTATTATCTAGAGGTTCTCTCTATCTCTTTACGACCCCATTGGAATTTTCCCGTCTCTTATGCAAATGGAGTTTACACACAACTTCGTGGACCTGCATCTGACGAACCATATCAAGCTCTCAGTTCGTCAAACCATTGTTTTTGTATCCGTGCTTCGTAGCCGTTGGTTCCGGTTATTTCTCTTAGGTTACAATGTGTTGTATGTATATCCAGCAATATACTCAATAAAATCTACTTATTCTATACCCCGAGTTGCGGATATTATCCCGTTACACTCTACCACATTCCACCACAACATCATAACTATATATCTTCCAATCTGTGTAACAAATATCGACCGCATCTGTCAATAAAACTGTCAAAGGATGTACACATAGGGTTGCGACATTCATGTTGATCGATTTTTCCGATTTTAGCTTGGCCTCTGAAAAGGTTCTGTATATGGCGATTTAAATTTCTTAGTACCTAACCAGATGCGCACGGCATTACTGCCCAAGTGCCCATACCTTTTAGTTCAGAACCACAGGATCGGGTTTCGTAAGACGATCTGTAAATGTTTACCCTTTCATCGTAAGCAACTACCGTTATACGTCTATAAACATTGTATGGGCATAACTATGTATTCGCAACACTGTGTTTTTATAGCGGTGTCATTAATATACGTATATAATATTTGATATTTTTAGTACTTACAGGAATACAGTGAAACTGGTTCTGGTTATGTGGACTTTCCATATTCTCTTTACTACCGAAGTTTGTTTTTTTTTATTCGCAAAGAGAGCATTATAGTAGAAATGGAATACCATTTTTTTATTTGCTTGTATATTTTTGTTGTACACATGTATTCAAGTGTATGAATTCCTAATTTAAAAAGGTTTGACGCTAGTGTTCTACGGATTGCGACATTAAATACATGACAATAAATGTGAAAAGACAGATTTTTTTTAAATTAAGAGCAATTTTTTATACAATTCTATGTCGTAATTGCCCCTCGTTGATAGAGTCGCCGTCAGCCAATTGGGTCATTGCCTGAGTTACTAATCTGACGCCGGATTCATAAAGCAACTCGACTAAGCTGCCGTCTGTCAAGTACTACGTAAGTATATCATTTTTTGAGAGGTTTACGCAGACGTAATTACAATTCAAATATAATTGCCAGGTGTTTAATGTCTGGAGAGAGATTGGTCTATAAAAACGTTATGAACTATTGCACAACGCGAATTTGTCTAAAAGGATCGCAGAAACGTTAATCTTTTATCCTTTTCAAATTGCATCACCATAACTAGTTCAACATTGATTCGGAAGGAGTATAAGTCGCAGGTTGACTTGAGTTTTGTAAATCAATAATCTACAAAATTCATTTATAGTACACGTTTCTATATTTCTTAAAAAAATAATCGTAATTGTTATTAAAAGAGTAGACTTTGCAGACTTTATTACTAATTTTAGGAAACTATCCATTGGCCACGATGATCTGACTCTACAGGATCCACAATATCTTTATTTATTGGTTTAATATTAGTAAAAATATTATCAATACATTTTGCACTGGTGGCTGTAATACGAGTAGGTTCTAAGAAAGTACTATGCAGATTAAAGGATTTAAATAAATTTTTCATTATATTTCTCTCTGATGGAGTTAATGATGTATCTAGTATATCAACATTAAAATCTCCACAAACTATTATAGATTTCTTAGAACATTGGCATTTGAACAGTGCTTCTTCAAGCTTTTCTTCAAATTTAATGTACGGAGCATCAGGGGGACTGTATACGCTTAACAAGATGAAATGCTCAACCTCAATACTGGCAATCTCAATACCTCGCTCAATGGAGAGGGCTACTAAATCCTTACGTTCTTTAAATTTTAAGTTTTTATTAATTAATATTAAAGAGCCTCCACGTTTAGAATGTTTTCTATTGAACGAGCTAGCAACCTGGTGATTTATGAAGTTCAAGAATGTGATTTCATGATCTTTTAACCAGTGCTCTATAGCACAAACAATATTAATAGAATTCGCATTAATGTATAGCTCCAACTCTAAATCTTTACCATTTATTAATTTTACCTCTACATTATGGTGCACCAGGTTTATAAAAACAATATTTTTATTATGATTATTCTCAGGGGCCAAAGTCTGACAAAACTGGCCAGATTTATTATCTGTTGTCCTACAACCTAGTTTTTTGGAATTTCATTTTCCAAATGTGAAGTGTCAAATATCCTGCTCAATAAAAGCAGTTGTACTTGCCAATAATTTGGCTTGAAAAATTAAAAAAATAGACAGCAACAGAGCTACCTTTCGTTGTAAAGTTTTTGATAGAAAATTTCTATCTAATGTCAACAGACTATTATTATTGAAAATAATAATTTTCAATAATAATAGTCTATTATTATTACATTATTACACATACAGACTATTATTATTGAAAATTATTATTTTCAATAATAATAGTCTGTTGACATTAGATAGATATTTCCAATCAAACAATTCAATTTTTTTGGAATATGATACCATGGTATGTAATTTCATATTTAATTTGTATCTTAAGTTGTTTTCCTTGTGGCTCATAGCAGTGCTGTATGGCAAGGTGGACAAAATGACTTGTTTTACATTTAGACTTGATAACTTATCAAAAATTTTTATAAGTTTGTCACTATTAATATTGCCTCTTCTACCAACCAGCACCACTATAGTGAACGGCATGCAGTGAGTACCAGTCAAAATAAAATCTATAATTTTAAAGTAAGTAGCATCTGGATATGTATAATTTATTACAGAATAACCTAACTGTCATAAATGATGTCCAAAATTTTTACCTATTTCATCGCAATACACTATGATTTTGTCATTATTTTGCAACTTTTCTATTACAGATACCTCGCAGGTACTGCTTGAACTTAATATACAAGTATCCACACTGCACACAGTTATAACTGGTGATGAAGTGAGTTTATCACCAGATGTTATTGAATGTGGCTGCAGTGATATATTACTATGCAATGTACCACCGCACATATTTTCATTTAGGATTGAAGAAGTTGTTTGCTCACCAATTCCATCACTGCATATAATTTTTTTACAATTCAAGGGTGAGGAGGGAGCGTGGCCGCATATTAATTGGTCATTTTGACAATGACATGAGTTTACTAATTTACCTATAGCTAACACCTGTTCCCTACTCTGTTTCTCTGCCGTTTCATATTTAAATGTAATTGATTTTAAAGAGTCTTGGGGCCGGTCAATCTGATATTGAAGGACCCGTGTATCGGTTTTGTACTGTAGTGCGACAGTGTCCAGTTCTAACATATACATATTCACCTGGTCAATCAGTTGCAATCTCTGTTTATTAAGTGACATAGTATTTATAAAAAAACTTATATTTATGTATCATTTTTTTTGATTTAGTGGAGCCAATTCAAATCAGCTGATATGCCTAGGGTTGCCACAAGGAAAAAAAGTGCGTTTCTGCTGACGCGTAGCTGGACGGCGTGGAGCGGAGCGAAGTGTGAATTATTCAAACACACACAGGTCACAGTTTTATGTTTCTTATTCACGGTCCCCGCTCCACTCCGTCTAGCTCTGCACTCTTCGATGCTTTTCTACAAACTGCCCAAAAAATCAATTTAAATATTTGTAGAACAGTTTGGTTTTATTTATAAAACATAGTTCTTATTCAAATGGAAGCGGTTTAATTCATGCCCAAGAACGTAATATTGTTACGTTTCAGTTGCGTGTAGCGAAACTGTTTAGAAATACAATGTTCCAATCGATACTCAGGTAGTGTTTGCGAGACAAATACGTCGTGGTCCATCGCACAAGTCGATCGTTTACTTATTTTAGTTGGCTTCGGTTGACTACATGTGTGGAATGTAATTTTTGCTTGGATTTTATCGAATATATTTAATTGATTCCTATTTTATTTACTATCGATTTCGTTTAATAGGTATTTTGATTGATTTTAATCTACTTATTCACTTACTTCAATGGATCCGATGACAAGACCCAGGGCTACCTTTGGCATGCCACTTCGACAGTCCGCATGTCCGCAAAAATATAACCTACAGGGCGACAACTATAAGAGTTTGAATTAAAAAACCCTAGTGAAAATGTTTGATACCTTTGGCATGCCACTTCGACAGTCCGCATGTCCGCAAATATACAACCAACAGGGCGATAACTATAAGAGTTTAAATTAAAAAAACCCTGTGGAAACGTTTGAAAGACATTTTCAATTATTTTATTGAGTCTATATTTTCTTTTTATTTATTTAATTTATATATATTATATGCTTTGGGCTCACCACTTGCTACGTGGGACAAAAATGCATACGATAAAATGTAATAGTATACCATGCCTTTGCCACTCATTTGGGTATAAAGGCGTGAGCGATGAACATGAATATAATTTAGTTATTGGCTCCTTGAATGGAAATAGCGATCCTTTGCACCGGGTACGAATTCGAGTGGCTGCATTGTCACTGCAATAAGGCTTGTGACGTCAGAATCAAAGGATTTTCCAGTACTGTTGTATCACAAATAATGATGTGGTGCGATAAAATGGCGTATTTTGACTGCTTTTCATAGAAACTCGATGCCTTTGATCTTTAGCCGAATGCAATGTCTATTTTTCATTGAATACCTTATCTATGATTTACAAGTTATTTTTATAAATACCGAGGAAACTATTACACATGCCATTACATATAATATTTAAAGAGGTTATTACTCATGCTTACTTGAGTCCATGTTGGCATTTGACGTAATGTTGTGAATCACACGTTAATAAAATATTGTAAACGTTTTACTGTTTATACTTAGGGTACCTACTTACAATTATAAACATTAGGTACTGGTAGTAACTGATTTCATAACGCACCTATCATTTGTTCCTTCAAGGTTTTTTTAATGACCATTTCTATTCATTCTGTACAGAATTCAAAAAATAATATTTCAGCCATTTAGTCATCAAAGTAGGACAAAAGTACCTTAATATACCTAGTATTCAGGACTAGTTGAATATTTTGAACTATAGTCGATTTTATGTTAAAGCAGAACAACATTACCTTTTTTCCATAGACATAATGTCATTCGCAGTCTAATAATCCTTGTCATCTAGTATACATAAAGCATTTGCGATATTTCAGCTAAATCAAACATGGAAGATGAATGAATTATAATGCCCAGATTGCATGAAACGATTGAATTCTGTAAAATAATAACGGGCAATAGGTGGGTGAATTAATACCACGCAAGGCAATCTTTCATAGTCATATACTACAACGTGGCTGTACACCAAAAGAAATGGAAATCTAGAAAGGGAACCCCTGAATGGTAGACATAAAGCTGAATGCAATGCTGGAGTAATGATTCGCCAGAAATTCCTGTACAACTCCTTATTAATCACTATATGTAGTTCGTGCGTTTGCTTATCAACAAATTCAGCATACCAGCCAATATTTAAAGTTTACATTTTTAACTGAAATTGGTGCACTAACATTCCGCGAGGTCGTATTAGTGATGTCTATAAGACATTTTGTGATGTTTTTGTTAGGTTTATGCAAGTTAATAACCCAAATTAGCCGCTATGCACATTCTGGGCAATTTTTGATACGTAGGAAGCCTACTATTGGCTTACGATCAATGTGATCTTTATAAAGCCAATAATGACTCACCGTCTACTAGTTAAGGCCAATAAAATGCAGTTTAGTGTAAGAAGTAAAATGCGTATAATATGAAACACTGGTAACCTTGTATTCTTAAGAGGTTATTGCCTACCTTCTTCATAAATGTGGTTATATAGCCCGACCTATTCAAAAGAACAGGGAGCATAAGAGGAGGAACACGGGTTCAAGATTGTAATGAAATAGGCCTTTCCCACAATAATTTTATTTTTCTGTACTATCTAACTAGCTTTTTAAACCTTTGAATTCAAATTGCAATTACCAGATAAGTATCAAATATTGTTGGCTATTTTACTGTGTGCCCATTCCAGCATCGTATATTGGTGAAATGGTTCGAACACAGACCACGTCCAAAAATATGCAACTGAGTATGACCTTCACAGTCATCAATGGTAAATATTCGAGAATGACATCACTCGTTGAGCTTGCCACCCACTTGTCATTATTAGTTCGTACATAAATATACATTCGACTATAAAACTATTGAATTTTGAGTTTTAAGGTGTTGGTATATGGCTTAATATATTTTGCTTAAGTTGCATCAATTTGATATTCAAATGCATTATAAATATAAATGCTAGTGCTGTACCTTATATGACTGACCTTGCAGTTATGATGTAATTTTCGATCTTGAAATACTCAGGGCTGGTATTTACTGTCATAATTTTGAGCTATAAATATGTCTTTGTAAGTTCTATATAAATGTATGCTGCTGTACCGATAGCGATGAATGATAAATGAGTTCCTATGTCCTGTTTTTTTGCAATCTGAATCTAATTAACTATAAAGAATTTACCCCCAAAAAGAAAATATAAGAATGGATATTTATTTTAATTAATATGGTTTATTTATTTATTAATAAGGTACAATATTAGACATTATTTAGCAAAACACAACAAAATTTTCAAAAATCAGTTATACTCTAACACACTGTAATGTCCAGCATCTGAATAGCCGGAGAACAAGAGATGTCTTACTTGACTTCCTCTGCCGTAGTCATAAGTTCGAGGATAATTGTCCCTGTGAACTTTGAAAATATACTCTGGAAAGATTTCACTGACGCAATGCAGTTCGACATGGCCTGCATACTCTCCATCATGGTACATGAGTTGCCCGTAGTCATGGGCAGTTAACACCTTCAATCTATATGATGTATCGCCTATTATGAAATCCTTATACCGTGACCAGTTATCTTCAACTCGTTCTACTACACGCAGTCGAATTTCTCTGTGTCGTTCCTGAGTTCCGTAGATGCAATAAGATACAGAACGGAATAAACAGTTTCCATCTCCTCTAATTGGAATCGTACGTCTTGCCATCGTTTTTCTTCGTTTCTTGTTCGGGCGTTTTCGTTTTTTAGCACCAGTTTTGCTATATCGACTCATTGGTTACGCACATCCCTAGTCGAGAAATGAACCAACAACATGGCGGATGAATTTTTATCCACAAACGTGCTACTTTCAGTTGAATTTAAAATTCGTTAGACGACATTTTCGAGTTATGAAAAGAGAAAACTAGGTAAGTTTTAATACGAATTTAATCAATGTTGTCAAAAATTATAAATATACTATGGCCATTTTGAAAATATTAAAATATTTTCTGATATTTTGTATGACATTATGATTTTTTTTATTTGTCTATGATGTTATACCACCAGTTTTATGAATAATTTACGAGGAAGACCCTAGAAGGAACCTAATACTGACTCAGAATGTCATAGTACAAATATGTCACCGGAAACACGTAATAGAAGCGCCAAAGAGGAAAATCGAGTTTGTCTATTGTTGTTTAAAGTATGATATTTTTATATAATTATTTATTAGCATCGTCTCAGTTAATTGATAACACAAGTACATTAGGCTACAGGACATCCACTGAAAGGACGTTCATATTTAAATCAAAAGAGAACTGCATTAGCATAGTTTCACATAGACTTAAACAGTGTGAGGCGTTTCTATAATATACGGGTTTAAAAATATCTGTTATACGAGACTCAGATTCGTCCCTGCGTGGAATTATATTGTCGATGAGCTACCGTGCGCCATATAATAATTAATGAACTCCAGAAGCTATGAACCGTTGGCAGAGTATAGAACTATCAACCCTTGGCTGATTTTTAATGAATTTACCACGTCTAGTGTTGAGCTCTTCCATTTAATCCGTCTCTCTCATCCTCACTTTTCGATCCGGATCCACGCAAGCCGTGCACAGTAGCCACCGAACCAATAGACTGGACAAGATTTTTTCCACTATACTAAAATAATTTCTGTGATGAAGATCCAGCCTATCGCAGTCGAGTGCTGGACCACAGTCAGCCCGAACACAGTCCTACTCTTTCCGCATCTAATATTGCGGTAGAAGCCCTCAATCTCTGGACTTCTAATGTACACGAAGGGGAAGGTGTTGATACGCTACAGCAATCTTTTTTATTTCGTTGTACCAACTTTGCAATAGTTATGATGAACTGCTTAGATATTGTTAATTTTGCGACAGAGGTTGCAGACAAGCATACGGCTCACCTGATGGAAAGTGGTCACTGTAGCCCAAAAACGTTTTTTGTTTTTTTTATGTAATATAACAAACCATAACGTCTTAATAATAACGATATCCAAAACGAAAGTTATTACATTACAGAGCGAATGATTTAAGTGGTGAATGTCATTCATAAATCGATCGATCACTCAATCAATAAATCAAGAACCTTAACCTTCGACACGTCAATCTCTAGGGTTGAATGAGGTTGAATGCAATTGATAAATGACCGACCAGTATCACTATCGCACTATAGCGTGGTTGGTGGTATCTGTAGCAGATCGTAGAACCTTGTGTTAAGTTAAAGGTATTCACGCAGAAGTGAAACTAAGCCCTTGAAAAATCAGATCATTTTTATAATTCTCTGATAACATCTATGTAATACATGTTTATCAAACAATTAATACAGTAAATGTGTGGAAAAGTACAAGTGTTTTTGTTCAAAATGTGTAGCAAGTTCTATCAACAGTATAAACTTGTTTATTTCCATTTGTTTTAGTTTTTCTTAATTTATATTACGATTAAGCTGTACCTCACCATATTTTGATTTTTCTGTATTTTGTTTTCTACGTGGAATATATTTTTTTCTTTTCTTTATTAATGGTATCAGGCGTTTCAGTATAAGGTTTAAATATTTTATTAACAACTTTTCACGTGATTAACACCGCGTTGACTATATAACGCTTGTTTCTTATATCATAAAGCTTTCTCACACAAGCACACATACGATAGGCGACTCTATAAATGTATTATCATTCTTTAAATCCTATTTATTAATATCTTTACTTGTATCTCATCTCATTCTCTCACAAACTAAATCATATTTGCCTTCTTTTATGTCCTTTTCAAATCTCAACGATATCTATACAACTTCTGCAAATAGTGATGAATATTATTCCATGGTTCCAGTCTAACATACAAAAATGTCCGTTAAGGTGAAGATTTATAGCGACATAATATGAAATTAGCTTGGAATATTTAACACGATTTTGTGAACCTTTTTAATGCTTCAGGTCTTCGAATTATATTTAAATGAAACATATTCCAATATTGTTTATGTTGAGAGTAAAAGATCGTCATTCAATTTAAAGTTTTCAAATTGATTGGTTGACCCATTTCTGAAAAAATTGATGATGACACACAGACACAGATAGCCAGACATGAAAGGGTTTCTTTTAACCCTTTGAGGTACGGTAAAGAATAGATCGATAGAAAAGCGAGACGAGTCGTCGAGAGATATTTATTTCTCTTCAGATAAGAGTTTTAAACCGTATTTTCATGCTGTTGTCGCAGCCTATAGATATTACAACATTAAATATGAGACATTCGCTCTACCTACCCATAAACGCTCGTAAATGTAAATGCTACAAATGATCACCCATCTCAGGATCAACCTTTTTGAGATTATTTGTAGACTGTTTGTTTGTAGTATATATGATCCTACTTGTACGCTAGCGGTCAAATAGGATCCCATAACTATGATCATAGACAATATGAATCAAATGTAGTTATTATACCGTCATATGTTTTTCATATAAAAATGACTCACACATCTATGATCATATTTCTAACTATGATAGTGTTATATGGGCCTTAGACACAAGTCGTAGCGCAACGTCTATCCTGAGTGTTGGTAAGTTGGTGGTGTTACTCATGCTGTTTGGACCTTTCGACTTGGTCTAGGCTTACAGGCCTATCGTTAATGAAAACTGGTTAAGCAATTAAATGGGCTGTAAGCTATTTGTATTAAGCAACACTTTTGTGATAAACTTTTAAACGATTTAATTAATTTCTGTTTATGTATTTTACAGGTAATATCTTCAATAAAGCTTCATTCCTGAATTGTACGTATAGCTTATTTACTTGTAGGTATACTGCTTATTTAAAGAATTGCGTACCTTCTTTTCCAGATTTATTAATATGAGTACCAAAATAATTGTGGTTCGCTTCGATGCTATACAAAGTGCCCCTCTAACATCGCAGGTAATGGGATCATCATGGGTTACTCAGGAACCATACAGGAGTTTGGAAGCAAATACGTCTCTTGTCAGAAAAGCGCTTTAAATATACATAATTTAGTTCATTTTCAATAGCTTCCTAAAAAACTACTAAGGTTTGTAAACAGCTAACATCAAAATATTGTGTGTAATATTTGAAGTAAATTATAAGCCTTTTAAAAAAATAATGCAAAGTTTACAATCTTAAAACGTCTCTCATACAACAGATATTCGTGCCACGAACTAATAAAAATTACCATAGAATGCTACACCGAAAATAAAGATGATAATACTAAACCGGTACGTCTATCCCTTTCATTGAGATATGAGTGAGCAGCATAGCGTATATTCTTTCTCTCTTTATCATGTGCGAGTGATAGAGTTGGCAGAATAGTCCTACGCTTGATTCGATGAGGTAATGGTTGGTAATAGGCAAAGAGAAGCAGGTGTTTCTAACCAATCGTTAGTTTGATAGAGGATGTGTGTATCATTTATGTTCTTCTAAAGCAACATAAATGAGTCCGTCTTTTGGGTTCGACTCGTGCGAATATTACTTCGATCACACTGCTAGGGCCTCTATTACATTATTTACACCTATTAATTGTCCCTAGGACGAAAGTAACACAGGTACGTACTTTACCATAAAGACTTATTTTCTCAACAAATTCATTTACTAGTAATGGCATATTCTCATAATGTTGATTTCTCATTGTGAATCGCATTATTCCCAGTAGTTCTACTGAATAGTTCTACGATAGAACAAGTGATACTTTTTTTTCCCACTACTTCCACTCATTACGGACGCTGCAACGCGTTTGAAACTTTGGTAAATATAAGTAGAATATTGTTTCGCGTAAAGTCCCGAGTAGTATTATAAAATTTTTATTCCGATGGCATTAAAATCTACGGACTGTAATAACATAATATACCATTATGCATACAATAATATTTGTAACAATAAAATAGTATTGGATGTGGTTTTACTCTCTAGATAGCTAAACGTGAATATATAATAGGGTCTCATCACACAGAAGATAATGCACTTTTTATCAGAATATAACTGATTGCCCCTATAATTTGATACCACTAAAATCACACTCAATATACACATTACATCTGCAAAAGATATTATGAGAGATCTGTTTTTGAAGCTTACTGAAGCGTTCCGAACGAAATTAGGTCAACTGTGGATGGATACGAAGCTCGGATCAATTCGAAGGCACTTTCTTGTCGGGTGAAATGCACGTAACGAAGTTTCGTAACTTGGGGGAATCATAAAAACCTAATTCAGTGTGGACAAAGGGGATGACAGAAGAAAATTGCAGGAAAACATCCTAATAATATGATGTTATCGTAGGAACTCTAAGACAATAGCGTAAGATGTATAGAGATTTTTGTGATGAGCAAAACAACTGATAATTAATGAATTTAGGGCGTTTCAAGTTTGCACAAAAAACTAAAGTTTTAAAAAGCTTCCGTCTATCTCCCATTAAGATACTGCCACGGACATAAAATAAGTGGAATCCCTTTTCAACAAAATTTATACCAATTACAATTCACATCACCCCAGGCGCTCAGAAATTGAGTATATATACGAAAAAGAAAAGATAGCCTTCACTTATCTTTCTTATCTAGCTCATATAGAAATAGACCTTGTTCTGTCTAATGACCTTTCTTACCATTGTCTACTTTCAACCCACGTAGAATCGCATCATATCCCATATATGATTTGTCTGTTACAACAGTCGCGAGATGAACATTCTTACAGCATGACTCATGGATAAGGTCATCGAATTATGTATGAGTCGCATAAAAAACACGATACACTCGTGAGTTGCTTTTATAATTTATACATAACTTTAAGTTTTTGGCACTGCGTTTGTGAATTCTGTACGAGTAAGTATAAGGATAGCATTCGATGTTTGCGAATATTACATATTTCGAACCCTTGCCTACTGTAAAAGCTAAAAAACAGATTGCGTCACAAGGTAGTGGAATAATATTAACGGCAATGGTGATCTTTTGCATCTAGAGTTCAGTGAAGATTGTAGAATCATGAACTAAGGGAATCAAAGTATATTACGAGGATAAAGCATTTTGCAAACGAATTACACTGCCTCGTTTCGATTTGTTTTTTGACTGCTTCGGTGGTGCAGTGGTAGCGTATGCGTCTGCCGCGCTTGAGGACCCGGGTCGGAAAAAAAATTTGTGTGATCCACAGATGTTGTTTTTGGAGTTTGGATGTTTCTTATGAATGATTATGTACGTATTTAAAAATATATATGTATCTTTATCAGTTATCTAGATCTCATACCAAACAAGCTTATATTAGCTTACTTTGGGCTAGTTAGCGCTCTGTGAAAAATAAAATAAAAGTAAATATATTATTGTAAGTTTATTCAGCCACCGAATCATATTGGCACAAAGACTCCGAGGCGCGCCTTAACATCATCCCCCCTGGCAGTGACGGTAGCGTCCTTAATCTTAGAAAACTTTGCTTCAGATTTCACGTTCCAATTTCAAACTCATTACTGCCGCACCCTAGTAGTACGTATAGCTTTTTAATTTTTTTATTCCATATATGGAACAGAGGACGAACAGGTGGGGAAGTCAGAGAGGACAGAGCGGCAGCGTTCACGATCCATGCATACTTCTTTCGCTGCCTGCAAATTCATTAAAAGTGTCCGACTTACACGTCTGAGTACTTTAGATGGAATGAAAAATTATGGCAGTAAGAACCCTACGCAATCGTCTATAACAATTTCTCATAATGATTACCAGTAAAATGATAAAAGCATAAAAGTATCGAAATAATTTCTATTTTTGTACATTTTTGTAAACATATTATATGTTGTTCCACTCCGTCCGTGACATACTTCAAAACCCTGCTGCACCCTTTAACCTATATAGGTATGCCCATAATTAATTAGTTTCCAGTAATGTACGAAAGTTGACCTGATTCTTTGACTTTTTGCTAATTGCTCCGCTGGATAGTAGCGCTATGTTTTAACCATCCTGTATATGTTGGCTATCAATTATCTACTACCTAAATACCAGTCTGCGATTGGGGCGTTGAATTAAACAAGCAAGGTCTTTAGTTTTATAATAATTAATACAAATTATGTCTTAGACTACCAACTTCTTCAAAAATGATTGTTCACAATTAAAAAAGTAATAATTTTCAAGGTTAGCCGAAGCAACTAGTTTGTTCGCATAATCGTTTTCATTCCTCATCCATAATATACTCGTTCACTCGTTTCACAGCCAACAAAACACTTACTTGAATTTCTATTATCTATTATATTGTATTATCTAACATGTGTATTACGAATAGTGAAAGTTTGACCGACCGGTTTAGCGTCTATGAAGGTCAGTGTCAAGCGTTCATTGGTCGTACTTAAGTCATCAATGCTTGTGCTTATAGTTCAGAGACGAATTTTATTGCTAACACGGAAATAGTTCAGAGACTAATTTTATTGCTATAACGAGAATAAAAGCGAAGACAAAGCTTCCCAGGTTTCATAAAGCAATACTAACTGCATGGAGATGCTTAGCTCTACTTTTGTGTAATGAACCTCGGTCTTACAGGAGTACTTCCTTCCTACCTCATCGCGGTAATAGACTTGTCACATATTTCCCCCTGCTGTAATACACGCGCGTTTACTTTTATACATGTAGGTATAGTAGGTAGGTTAGCCATACATCAAGGCTCGAAATCCATGTAACGCTAGATTTATAACAAGCTTACTCAGTATCTTGTTACAAATGTTTTTTTAATGACCGGCTGCCTACTTAGGAACATAAGCAGGTGTAATATCAAGTTGTTTTAAATATTAAATGTTTCCTAAGTGCCATTATAAAGATACTTCAAGGGAAATATATGTGTAAGACTTTCTGGAGCAACGGGTTTTCCCACGTTCATTCCGGTAATAATTTAAAACTATTACATCTACCTACCTCCCTGACTACCAGAGTCGTTTCGTCCTTTTTCCAACTTCTTCAAATTATCTTCTGATTTATTTCGATGCGGGTTCCAAGATATTCAAATTTCTGTTGGAACTTCACCGAGATCGAGCTCGGTGTAACTTTTCTAGTCTTGGTCATTGCTAGAAATTCTACAGCAATGCTGGTTTACAGGAGTCTCAATAATGGGAATGCTGATGGGATTAGTGACTACCTAAGTAAGTTGTAAGTAAGCACACATGAGATTGGCTAATATGACTCGATAATACGTTGCCGTTCGTTGATGCTGTGATGTGGCCTGATAGCTAATCCAATAAGACACCTTGTTAATTGTACATGAAGCATGCGTCATTGTGATTAAGCGAACTGGTTCTCCTTTCCTCTCATCACATTGAACAATAGCGGCAGTAATGGCTCATGTTCATAATTATCGAGACCGTTGGTTGTGTACCTGGTACAACTTCTCAAGAAATATTTTTATAAGCGACTTGTACTATTAAGTATCTGTATTTATTTTTATTGGTATGTGACTGTAAAAAATACTACAATTTTATCTAGTTACCTTTCAGTGCTTCAGTCAGTTCAGTTCAGTGTTTTGAGTATCATGCGGCAGTAATATTTTTGTTTTTTTTTTTTCATATAATTCATAACAATTACTTGTGTTGAAACATTTTGTAGATCCATTTAATATCATCGAATAACATATTTATATTACCTTAATTGCTACTTAATTAATTAATTAATTTCAAGTGATATAATGCTAACCAATAAATAATATACAAACAATAATTGATAGTTAGTAATCAAAATGTCAATATTCAAAATTCAATCAAAATTAAGAATAAATAAATATTACCACCATCACATTTTAATGTCATATTTTAGTTTATAAATATAATCAGTATTCACCAAATCGAATTAGGTAGTATTGCTATTATAGTTACCTCCTATCAAAGTATTTTATCATTGACGAACTCATCGACACTGTTGGTTTGTTGGAAAAGAACTATTTTCTTTTCTAACAAATACAGTTTTAATTTGTTTTTTAACAGATTTGCACTTCGAATCGTTTTAAAATTAATTGGTAACTAACTTTCGCTGCCAGTATCTTCGGAACCTTGCCTAAAGGGACTCCTTATATTAATATATTTTAAATTATCATATTTTAAGGTTATTTAATAATTTGTTGTAAATACAAGCATCATTTGTTTTTTAAAAGTTAATATATCCATTTGTTTTATTGGTAACTTATTGTATAAATAAACTGACTGAACTCTCGGGCTATGTCGAACTACATTCAGCTTACTTTGTAAAGTAACAGGCAAGTCTTTCCTGCGCGTGCTTTCTCTTATTTTCCTATCTTCGATTGTCTCAAATTTAGGTAAATTTTTAACGAGCCGGGTTAGCAACACCAAAATATAAAGGCAAGGAACTGTCAATAATTTCAAGTTTTTAAAGTGTTCTCGGCATGATTCCGTCTGTTTTAATCGTAGCGTTGACCTAATTGCCCTTTTCTGTATAACAAAAGTAGATTCAATGTTATATTCGTAATGGGATTGTTTATTACGACTTTGAAAATAATACATTTTTGAAGTGAAACTTCTTTATCGACGTAAGTGAAACTTCTTTATCGACGTATGCGTAAGCCTAATCTACCCAATTTTCGTGAAGTTGTAAATAGTAGAAAAGTGTCGTAAAGATACTCTTGTACCCACACATTTTTTTTTATATTAGTCAATTCATATCTGATGTGTTTTGTAAATAAATTATTATACCAGGTACCTACTTCTTAGTGATATCTTGAGCACATACTTAGCTTACTATAGGTCAGTCAATTATTAAAATACAGCTATATTAAAAGCCATCTTATCACCATTTTTAACCTTACGCTCACCTTTATCTTGTTTGTTTATTGGCATTAATGCATAGTACCTAGTAGGTAGATAAAAATAAATTGAATCTGTACATTATACCTTTACCTTTACAAAAATAGCATCTCAATATCTTTTAGGTTTTTCTTTGAACCCATTGCAACCACATTCGATAATCGGCCAATTAGTATGTGAGTGGTTACGATTCATCACACTATAGTATAGGGGTAGGAACAGTGACAACCAAAATCTTCGGTCGTGAGCCAATCTGACAAGTGAAAAAACCTATTCAAAGCGGAACCCTGAGCTATATATGTGAGATTTTGAATGTGAGCAGGAATAAATGCTAAGAACGAAAACAGTGCCAACGTTTTTGTAGAGATGAGTTACAATAGAAACATTATTTTTTTAAACTGCTTAAGGAATATACTTCATCTGTGAAGCCAGGATTTCTTCAGGTTTCAACATTGAACCACAATAAAGAAGTGGGAAGGAACTTAAATATATTAGTGACTCATAGATTCGTCTATCGTAACTTTATAATGTAGGTAGGTAGGTAAAACCGTAATGACTACGAAGTAAAGACAAAAATGTAGAATTTTTGAATTACTTAAGCCTCGACGCGCGACGCCAGGCGCCCGGGCCACGCACTGTTCAAATTACTTCTCATTAATAAAAACAAAATGACTAATGAATATCGTGAGGTGTCGCAGTGTTCGCAGTACTTTAACAAAAAAATGTGTGTGTACATATTTTATTTTATTTGAAAATCTGAAGACTGTGTAAAATACAATGTACGGTCGAAGTCTTTTTTCGGTACAATAGAAAGGCGAAATTCCGAAACATATTCGTAGATATGTATGAATTTAACTCGAGCTCTTTTACGTAACAGGTCTTGTAAGATTCCAGAACACCATTAAGACAGTCGACAAAAACTTTTCAGGTATCTGGTAGTTATAGTAACGCTTGCAGCCCTGTTAACTCATTATTCGGTAAACAATCATTTCGCTGTGGCTGGTCCTCTAATAGGTGACCGCTTTGTGGCATTTACCTTCACGAGCGTTTCCGTGCTTTGGAAGGCCTATTAAGCGATTGGCCCCAAATGCCTGGCATGGCATGGATATCATCAAGTTGAAGGCCTTATTATGCTTCTGCCTACTCCTTTAGGTATACAATACAGGCGTGACAATATGTAAGTACTACATGGTTATAGATAAAACAGGTATACGCGATCCAGAGGCCTTTAGCACTCGTCTAACTCAGCGCCTATTACGACCGCTGTACCGCTCACTGTGTACAATTTTGTACGCAGTGAGCGGTACAGCGGTCGTGTTCAAACTATATCAAAAGTGAATTACGTAGCATATTGCTATTCAACTAGAGATGTATTAGACAAGGCTAAACTAGTCGATAGCATTGTCTAGACTAGTGACAAGTTGCGTTGAGTTCAACGACCTCTATCGCAATGTGCTTAGCGCTAGCATAACCTTGTACAAACCTCATGACTTGAATATGTAAATGACATCATTTAGAAAATGAATTGTATATTTGTTATACTATTTTTTTTATTAATAAGGCAAAGTTTTACTGTAACGGTTCTCAACGGGAATCCGTTTCCCACAGGAACTTGATCCAGAATTTGAAGTAGCCTGTATGTTATTTAACAGTGTCCGCTATCTGTATACAAAAATGTCATTCAAATTAGTTTTGGAGTAAGAGTATAGTTAGGTAACAAACGTACGAACCATAGAGCAAGGAATTTTGTTGGAACTCTTCTTACTCGCATCTTAATAGAGACGAAAATAATAATAATTCCGCGTGCCTGGATCACGGATTTTTTTTTAACGATAGATCAATTTTTTTTAACCACTATGGTGGCAGACAAGCATACGACCCACCTGGTGGAAAGTGGTCACCGTAGCCTATGGCCGCTTGCAACACCAGAGGTGCAGCACTCGCGCTGCCGATCCTTTACAAACCTTCTAAGACCCCTTTTGAAGAACCCCATACTGTAGACGTAAAAATAAAAAATATTGAAAAGTATGCAAAATACATTTTATTTTAAAGAGTTCCAGATGAAAAGGAAAGACTTTTGTCACCGGTCAAAATCTTTTGATCAAGAACAATCTGCTTGTAGCAAATTGGTGGCCATTTTGATAGTTTTATCTGTAAGCATTATTAGTCATGTGAACCAGATATTGTTCATATAGGATTGGTGGATAGCATCCCCGTTACCCTATCTAAACCAATCAAAATTTTAGTTTGTTATGGGATTAGTTTCACAAACACATCGATGCTACGGTTTTGCTCTGATATTATTCATCTTAGCCTTTGTAATGAAATACCAATATATAATACTCTATGTTTATGCTTTATTTTGTATGAAATCAGTCAATCTTAGGCTCCGTGGTAACGGAGAAGTATCTACGTCTATGTACGCAGCCCTAGCGAAGTTTGTAGTTACAATCTTTTGTCAGAGTAAACCACAAACACGATGCTGATGTAGATGCATGAGTCATGCACCTTTTTGCTTATTCATCAAACCGATTGTCTCTTGTCCGGAAAGTGTATACTGTTTTCAGAGCACGGGGAAGCATCTACATTTGCATATGGTTTTACTCGACAGTAAAGTCATATAAAAAGGTAGATGATTGACTGATTGGTATATAGCTTTGCAAACTTTAATGTGCAACGCCTAAATAAAATCCATTTCCAAAAGTCTACAGGAAGGCGTTCCATAAAAGAAGTCTTACAAGGTTTTCACACGGTCTGCAGCGTGAGTGGTGCCTTTATGTGGTGCCTTACGTCTTTGACCACGGTGACCACTTTCAATCTGGTAAGCAGTATGCTTGTTTATCACCTCACTGATATAAAAATGTCCATCGTTCCCGTTTCCCATAGTAATCTCATACACTGTTGACTCTAGCAACCAAGAAAGCAAATGCAAAGAAAGAATGCAAAGCAATAAAAAATTCACAATACATTAATCTATGCTATGCATTAAAAATAACCCTCATTTTCTTTACTAATATATTGGACCAGTTAAGAGAGACATAACTCACTGTAGTGGCATTAAATTGTTAATGTGACACAAATCCAAATGAGGGGGAATAACAATGTACGAGTAAGACAAGAGAATTTGTCGTCTTCCGCCTTTAATTCGCGTCACTGGATTTGCGAAGATAAAGGACTTAACTGTAAAACATGTGTGTTAAATATTGAGTTCAACGTATTTATTCCTTCCTATGAATAACATATAACTAGGAGTCAGGGTAGGCCGAGACTTACAAATGAAGACAACGTGACCAGATTGCTCAAAAACGGAAAAGTCAAAAGTACTTTGATACCCAGACGTGCATGTGTAAAGCGATTAATGAATCTACAGGAAGCGAAATAGATATGCATGGATCGCGAGGCCTGGCGATCTATCCTCTCTGACTACCCCGTCAGGGATATAGTGTGAAGATAGTTAAGTTTCTTTTAATAACAACTAACTCATTTTTCTTGATTCGTTTTTTTTAATTGGTGAGATTTTGACAAGCAAGTTTAACTTTTCTCGTTGATCTACTTGTAAGATTCCTTCTTACATAGAAAATATTAGTCGTCTGTGTACATACGAGGTAAGCTTACCGCCCTTATTACTGGTTGTTTTCACTTAAGTTAAAGGCGCTGTGTAAATATCCATCAATATTTTGATAAAAGACATTTTAATTTGCAGTAAAGAAATGATTTCGAAACTCTTGAACCCAAGTTAAGTAGCGCGCCTACAGATGACTGTAGGCGCTTATTAACTTAGGTTCAAGAGTCCAGCGGTAACAATTTATATATAGAACTAAATCCCGCTTCTCAAATCATGTCAGAGAGAGCAAGCCAGTTACAATTAAGTCAGTTTCAATCAATTCTACATTTTATCTAACAATACTCAGTTTCCTTGATTAAGTCATTATGTTGAACATCGGTATCGAATAATGGCGGTTGAATGCAACAGAAATAGCTACTATTATGGAATATTCAAATTTGACAGTTCAATTAAAGCGATTTCTATTGGTACTGACATTTCGTCCAGTCAATTATGACGGAGTTAATCAATAAACATAATCACCTGATTATTTGGTTAACTTTGTCATAGTTGACCATATTTGTCTGGAATTATAGCATCAGACGAATATCCAGGTAGAGTTTGGAAGCAAGTGGATCAACATTAAGACGAAGAGAGAGAAAGAGAGAGAGACAACTGACAACAAGACAAACAAGCACCATATTACTGGCAGTCGTGAAACGTTCGTAAATTGGAGAGCCGCTAATGGTGACCAGGTGCCGCAATTTACAAGTACTTCCTTAAAAATTAATCAAGGTTATAATTGGATGGAAAATATCAATTTCGACATTTAAGGGTTTTATAATATTACAATACAATCATCTCCAAACCTTGATAATGATGTTCTGTTCTGTCCAATCCCTTTCCAGACCGAAATTCTACATCACCATTTGATCGTCCCCTTTATAGAATGCATACCGATTAACTAAAGCCGTACAAACTAGCCTAAATTGAAAGGCTGTGCGCTTCAGTTATTGCACTACCTCGAGCGCTTTACCTCCAAGTCAGGCTTGAGCTTGAATGTAATTATTTACGGGTGCGCGCTCTGGATCTTACGGACCACTTCGATTTAATCGATTATTACAGTGCAGTAACGACATTCGTCGTCTTGCTCATGTTAAAGCCTTTTATGTGGTTAAGAATATTAGGTCAGCTATTTCTGAATATTGTATAATATTAATATAGACATATAATAAGCGCATGGTTAAAAAGTTGTCCAGCGCAATCAGTATTCATGCTCTTATAACTTAAGTTATCTCCATTCTAATTTGAAGAGAATGGATATCTAAAATCTAGCTGTATAAGAAAAAAAGAAATTCTAAAATGCTATGAGTCTATAAAATGTATAAAATTCTTTTAAGGATCGTCAATCTTTAAATGTTACCATTTAGCTTTATTTTGCGTTTTAGCTTATATTAGCTTACTTTAGGCTGTGACGACGCTGTGAAAAAACTTCAAAAAGATTTTAAGAAGAGATTTGGCGTGGCTTATTGTTTTCTTCATATTTGTATAAGGATCAGAACCACGCAACACTCACTTTAAGAAATATATTCTTCAAAGTTTATACAAAGCTCAAAGCCACCTCCAGCAGCAAAGTGTATCTTAGTATTAATATTGCCTGAAGATACAGAAATAATTTTTATACAATATAACCTCGTGGATTTGAATGTTAGTATTGAAAACTAAATATTTATAGTCATAAAGCCGAATAGACATATTTTTTGATGTAGTAACGCGTAACACTATATTTTATGAAAAATTGAGTACTTACTTTTCTAAAAATTCTTTTGACGCCTTTATAGATGATTTCTCAAATTTCAATAAACCTCCCATTTTTGTAATCGAATTTTAATGAAAAATTGGGTTAAATTGTCTATAACAATTATCAACTGTAGTGAAAATGAAAACAAAAAGGCAGGTTTATATTAAATACTGTTCAAGGCGCACTGGGCCCCCAGGGCTAACGACGACACACTGAATACGGGCATGCGCCGGTCTATATGGAAATTTACATCTCAGTAACAAGATTAGATATGACTTTGGTTAGTAGTATTTCAATACACCCACCCTACTATTAAGTTCGCTGAGAACAAACCCGTGGTAGAAAAACTCCTCAACCAGTCTAGAATTGACGTAATCGTAGAAAGAATTTCATAATTTGACGTTCACTTCTACATTATTTAATTTTACCAGCCATTTTGTACAAGTGCCTTTCACAAGTTCATAATTTAATAAACCCTCTTCAAACTCTTCGAAGTTTCGTTTTAGCCGTACTCTGTTTTTCATCTCGAGGATACATTTATTATCAACCTTT
This sequence comes from Thumatha senex, assembly GCA_948477245.1. Lineage (NCBI taxonomy): Eukaryota > Metazoa > Arthropoda > Insecta > Lepidoptera > Erebidae > Thumatha > Thumatha senex. The sequence goes on along the minus strand of OX419725.1, from coordinate 31,123,687 downwards.
TTGTTGTGTACAAAAAATGGTTGATTCAGAACTTCAGATTTCTCTTCTTAGACAACGTACCAGTTACAGATTTTGTTAGTATTGTGATACGAGTATTTGGTAAATATTTGTAATTTATTTATTATTAGTTGCCGCCCGCGGCTACGCCCGCGTAGAGAAGTTTCCGTTCCCGTTTCCCACAGGAACTTGTTCCCGGGATAAAAAGTAGCCTATGTGTTATTCTGATGTATAAGCTATATTATTGTAGTTCATTAAAATCTATTCAGTAGTTTTTTACGTGAAAGAGTAACAAACATCCATACAAACTTTCACATTTATAATATTATTAAGATTTATTTATTTGTACATAGGAAAACATACAGATTATTTAAACTAAAAATATGTTAAAACTAACTACTAAAAGCCATTTCTGTGTTTTCACAAATAGGTTTCTAAAAACGCTTAGTTAGGTGTGCAACAACATAAACAGGACTGAGTCATTACTGCAACATAGCAATTAAAAATGAATTTATATAAACAAACTAGCTGACCCCGCAAACTTCGTACCGCAAATACTTACAACTTGTCTTTATATAGCACTGTTTACCCGCAGAATTCCCGTTCCCGTGGTAATATGGGAATAAAAAATAGATGCTGACCGATTCTCAGACCTACCCGATATGCACACAAAATTTCATGAGAATCGGTCAAGCCGTTACGGAGGAATACGGAACTAACATTGTGACATGGAAATTTTAATATTAGAAGATATAAATAATTTTACATACATACATATAGGTACATATAAATCGTCACGCCTGTCTCCCATCGGGGTAGGTAGGGACTATGGCTTTCCACTTGCTACGATCCTGGCATACAACTTTCGCTCCTTTCACTTTCATAAGTGTTTTCATACACACACGCCGGTTAAGGGTACTCTTTACCTGACCTTTTTCCAAAATGTCTTCTATTTGATTGACATATGTACGTCGAGGTCGCCTCTTACCAGTTTGCCCATTCACTCTCTTCTGATAAATCTGTTTCGTTAGTCTACTTTCATCCATCCTCTCCACGTGTCCGAACCATTTAAGCATACCTTTTTCTATCTTAGTCACTACTTCTTCTACCATACCGCAATGTTCCCTTATCACACTGTTCCTTTCTTTGTCCATCAATTTCACTCCAGCTATACTCCGCAGACGTCTCATTTCCACTGCATTAATTTTACTTCTATGCTTCTTCTGCCACACCCAACTTTCACTGCCATACATGAGTGTAGGAACAAGTACTCCTCCATGCACAGCCAGTCTTGCCTTCTCAGACACGTTATGACTGCTCATAAAGGCGTGCATGGCTCCATTCAGTTGATTTCCAGCCAAAATTCTTCGTTCAATGTCACAATCACACTTTCCATCTCTCACAAATTTTGAACCTAAATATACAAATTCTTTCACCTTTTCCACTCGTTTCCTTCCACAAAAATCGAGCAATCCGTCATACTTTCCTCTCTTTCAAAAACCATTACTTTTGTCTTGGTCCTGGTCATCAGTCTGTCTCACACCTTTTACAATGTGAAAAAAGTCTGTGCAAGCTCCGTTGATCCTGACACAAGCACTGGAGCCCTCATAGAGAGATTTCAGTGCTCGTATCAAGTGACTGCTTACTCCATACTTGGCCAGTGTTGTCCATAGTTCATACCTCACCACTCGGTCATAGGCCTTTTCCAAGTTTACAAATATGCAATAGACCTTTTGACATTTCGCCAAAAATTTTTCGGCTATGCATCGTAAGGAAAAGACCTGATCCGCGCATCCTATTCCTTTCATAAATCCTGCTTGAACATCCCACATTTTCCCTTCAGTTTCATTCATCACTCTTTTTATCAAAACTTTTGCATACAATTTGCCGACGATACTGAGCAAGCTTATGCCGCGGTAGTTTTTGCACTCTTGCTGTGACCCTTTTCCTTTGCAAAGCGGCACGATGACAGCCTTGCACCAATCTCCTGGCACGCTGCCACTCCTCCAGCAAAGATTAAAAAGGCGGTACAGCTGGCAAGCTACCACGCCATGTCTCGCTTTCAGCATCTCGACAGAAATGCTATCAAATCCAGCAGCCTTACCCAATTTCATACAACTCAATGCTTCCACAATTTCTTCCATACTTATGATGCTTTCGTTGCTTAGTTCATTCCTTTCCCAAGAACTCATTTGTATCCTCTTCCTCTTCCATATCTTCTTTTTATAAAATCTTTCTCTCTTTCTGATATTACTGAGTTTCGATGATGTTTGTTGACCCCTCACAGATTTTATAGATTTCCAAAAGAATTTTATATTCTGCTGGAAATTATCAGATCAGATATGAAAATTTATCCCTATCATTCTCTTTCTCTCTTTTCATAACTTCTTTTGCAACTCGTTTATACCTTTTATATTTATTCTTTGCCATTTTTACATCCTCATCCGTTGCCCTCTGCATTCTTTGATTCACCTTTGAAGTCAGCCAGTCCAACCATGCCTTCTTCTTGTCGGACAATGCTTTCATGCCTTCTGCACACATTCTCTTCACCTTACATCCTTGGCTTCTTTTATTTACCCCACACACTTCCACTAGACCTTCCTTAAGCGTCTTCCATAATTCTTCAATCTCACATACTTCATCTAAATTTTTAAATTCCTCACTGAATTTACTCACGAATCCTTCTTTTATGCTTATCTCTTGCAAATATTCGACATTTATGCGCTCTAGTACACTAACAGGTTCACACACACGATGCCGCCACCGTTGAAACAGACCTCTTACTCGGCTGATAACCAAGAATTGGTGTCTAAGACTTTCTTTCTTAGTCTTGCATTTACAATCACAAAATCAATCATACTTCTCTGGTTTCCCTCTTGTCTAGTATACAAATGAATCTGTTGGTGGTTAAATATAGTGTTAGTTACCACAAGATTCCTCTTCAAACATATTTCAAGCAAATTCTCACCATTTTCATTCACTCGTTCGTCACCAAACTTGCCCAATACACTTTCATATCCATCACGCTTCACTCCAACCCAACCATTAAAATCACCTAACCTTACAATTCTCTCGTTCCGTTTGCATTTACTCAGAATATCGCTCACACTCTCCCAAAATGCCTGTCTCTCACTTTGGTCTCTTGAAGATCGGCGCCACCGCGCATCTTGCGGAGCATAAACGCCCAAAACAAAGATGCGGGTAAGTCCAACCTTCAACCTCAACCGAAGGAGTCTTGGGCTCACACATTCATAGTCAGTCACACATTCATTCATTCTCGCGGACAGTAGAACACCGACACCCTGGCTCGCTGTACTGGTTGTGGCTACACCTGACTAGTAGGCTGTATAGGGTCCATGTGTAGTGGTGTTACATCCTTTCCTCTTTGTTTCATTCACACACAAAACATCAAGTCGTCTTGCTCGCATCATCTCGCATACCTCATCAATTTTGTATTTCATTCCTCCTCTAACATTCAATGTAGCAAAGTGGCTATCCCTAGCCCACTTTCCGCCTCGATGGGAGACGAGACGTGACGGGCTGCGAACCACATCGCCGCCATTCCGGATTTTTAAATTTTCAATATACTTTGTGTTTTCACGAGTGCCAAGGGAAATTCAAAGTCCGCCTAGACAGAGCCCCGCTTGTCTAGGTAAGGCTAGCCTTATTCTATGGTCGCCCGGACCCAGGGCAGTCAGGCACGTAACGACTAGGCTCGCCCCTAGCCACGCAGCTCATCGGCACGGCAACCTTGGCTTGGCGGAGATAGGATGGGAAGAGGATAAGGTAGGAAAAGGATGAGATAGGAAAGGGACTAGGATAGGGTAATTTTGTCTAAACCTTCTGTATTCCAAACCTATAAAATATCCAGCAGCCAGGACAGTTGTTACACGCTTTTGTATCTATTATACATGATATACTGAATGTCATTTCTGTAGTAAGTTATTTTGGTAATATTAATGTAATTTTTACGGTATAGTCGTAACAGTGCTGTTTACATATAAGATTGTAATTCCAATGAACTTTGTTCAATAATTTTGGCGTAGGCATAGTATAGGGCGTGCATAGTATAACGTTCTGGAATACGGCATTCCAGAACGTTTCTCAATACTCAAGAAACACTTGAGAGTAGAATTTATAAGGAAAAACTAGCCTTTAACGTAACTTGAGTATTGAGAAACGTTCTGTAATACGGCCTGTTTCTGTAATAAGTATTTTTGGGATTCTACATTAGGTATCAATACTTAGATTTGAATCACTAATTATTTCTAAATACATTGTTGGTTTCAAAATTGACCTAATATTTTGGTCACTATACTATAACCACAAAAATTCTCCTTTTATCGTCAGTGTATTTCTATCCCTACCATCAACCCTACTGCTGAAAAGGTCATAACAATTAAAGAATTTGTAGGTACATAGTAAAAAAGGTGAAAATTGAATAAATTATTTCGAACTAACTCATGGCGCCCGCTGGTTACGATCAGCCAATTTAATTGATGTGCTCTAAAGGTTAATGAATTAATGGGTTCAATTGAGTCACGTTCATATTGCTCACATGAGATGAGAAGAAATTTTTAGAGGGTTGTGCTTCTAAGTTAATATACTGTAATAATGAATGGTGCCCGAGACATAATACATTACAATACGCCGCCTTCCTTACTAAAATGAAATTCCAAACAAAAGCTTTGTTTAAAATTATTTGTATTGAAGTTATCTCGTAGTTAGTAGTAACTTAAAACAGTAAGTTAAATTGTAAAGATGAGCGTAGTTATTTGGAATTTGTCAAAAGTAACGCTTAAATTTTAAAAAAAAGTTGACATTCTAATTGCTTTTCAATTTTTTTTCAAATGTTTCGGCAGGTCTTATCACAAATAGAATGATTATAGATGCAATTCTGTACATTCGTACCGTGCAACTGTGCTAAGTGCCAGTCGTTGACGCCTTACGTAGCCTTAAGAAGTAACGAGGTGGATTAATTCGTCAGTTTCAAACGGGTTACGGTGCTGTAGTTAGTAAAAGCGTCTGGTGCGTTGAACCAGAAGACACTGGTACGAGACCAGCTCGTGACTGAAAAAAATATAACTAACTAACTAACTAACTATCTTCACGCTGTATCCCTGACGGGGTAGTCAGAGAGGACAGAATCCCAGGCTTCGCGATCCATGCATACTTCTTTCGCTTCTTCGAGATTCATCAATCGCTTCATACACGCACGTCTGGGTATCCGAGTACTTTTGATCTTTCCGTTTTTGAGCAATCTGCTCACGTGGTCGTCATATGTAAGTCTGGTCTGGCCTACCCTGACCTCTTCTACCTTCTGCTTTCGCACAATATATATTCTTCGTCAATCGTTCCTCACTCATTCGTTGGACGTGTCCAAACCAACGGAGCTCGCCCTTTTCCAGCTTAACGCTGACACTTTCATTCAAACCTGCCATATTGCGTATCACTTCGTTACGTATTCGGTCGGCCAAGGTAACGCCGCACAATTTGCGAAGTGATCGCATCCCCACAGCATTCAATTTACTTGAAAAAAATATCCACTTTAAAATTTAAATTTAGAAAAGGTAGCATACTAATTGCTTTTCCAAATTGTTTATAAAAGTAAGGCTGTTAGTTACATGCTAAAAGTAATTTCGCCCGATACGGGCGAAATTACTGTTGAAACCTTAAAAGCGATGTGCTCTCGTGGCATGTCCGTACTTGTTAACATCGTGTGCAGAAAAGATTTCACTGGTAATATCGTTTAGTGACAGTACCTGTCTAGAAAGATGCGAAATCCGTTTCGAGCAATAGTTGCAGAGGTTGTTCTTCGTCCACCCACCTTAATATTGACCGTAATTTACGATGCTAGACTTAGCTAGCTTTCCTAACTTGAAATTTTGTGCAGAGAATTGAAAATTATAGGAAAGAGTAAATAAAGATACAATGGGACCTTGTAAATATTACACTAGCGAGCTCCTGCGGTTTCGCCTGTAGCGTACTTCGCACTACGTGTCACGCATTTAATTCCGTCGTTAATTTTACGAAACCTACTTTATGAAAGTTAGACCCCGTAGCAGCGTGATGATGATATTTAGCTTAAGAGCCTACCTGGATAAAAGGGCTATTCAACACAAAAATAATTCGTTAATTTGAACCGGTAGTTTCTGAGATTAGCGCATGCAACAAAAGAAACAAACTCTGAAAGTTAATAGATTTGTATGGTTTTTTATGTTACGGCCTACCCAATAAGCCTTATTGGTTGCACTTATAAAAATCTTGTCATTTTTGACAAAAACTATTAAATAAATGCTATACTCAGCTTAAGCGCAAGCGTATATCTACAACAGAGTCAACAGTGAAACTGGATCAACTTATGCAAATGTACAATGAACACTGGCATTAACATTTCACCAAATTACCAAGTAAAATAATATTTTGATCAAACCACACAACCCAAGTCATAAACGCCCAAAGAACACTTATGTTTTATTTACTTGAATATTGTTATGATTAACACTACTCTGCATCTTGCTTTGTTAGTGACTATTTTTTGGCATATCTGGAAGCGACCGCTGTCTTATCTTCTAAGCCCTATGTGAGCTTCTACGCCAAAGCCTTGTTGATTAAGTACTCGTAGACCAAGATAACGTTGACATTAGTTCCAAATATCCCGCGGCCCAATAAAGTTGTTAGTATAAGTTATTTGGCTCCTTATGTCTATTCACGGGTCTCGGTTCACTTCACCAATAATCCTTTGACAATTTTAATTAAATAAATATATACAAATAAATATTGTGGGACACTTTTCACACAGCGTTATCTAGCCCAAATTAGGCTAATATAAGCTTGTGGTATGGGATCTAGATAACTGATAAACATACTCATTTATTTCTAAACACATACATATTATACATATAAGTACAGGCTCTGCTTAGTTTGGAATCAAATGGCGTTGTGTGAGTTGTCCCAACGATATTTATTTATTTACTTTTCTTTTTATAATATTAGTCTAGCAAATGTAAAAGTAGATGTGAAAACAACTCGATTAGAAAAAAAAAGATTATTATCAAGCGTTCCGAACAAAATAATATCTAACTAAAAACAATTGATTCAGCACAACGTAAAAATATATACGTGAGGTGTGCAGTGCCACACAACAAACAGTATCGCTCGGTGTGAAATGAATTTTGATCATTTTTCTCCATTGTAAAAGCAATTTCTTTAAATTATTTTCTTTGTTGAAACCCAGCTGACGTAACAAGCATCCGACTAGGAAATCGCGAGCTTTACACTGCTTATCTTTAATAATTTACCTTTGACTCTCGTGTTTTGTGTTTCTTAAAATTAATCCATTCCTACCATATTTTAACAAAGTTGTTTTCCGACGTTGTTTGTTTCAAAGTTGCTTTTCATAATATCTGAAGTAAATTGAATTTAATCTACGTCGATATAATATAAAGTTTATTCCGCTCTGAAACTAAAGATGTTCAGCGGCTGAGAGAAATTGTTTTTATAAGGCAATAACGCTGATGAAATTTACAATATTTTTATACTTTAGTGAAAGGAAATTTCTGACTCTTTTCTATCAAAATATTTAATATCTAGATGAAAAACAAATTGACCTTGTGAAGGTTGTCTCTATATTTCACAATACTAAGCCTCGTCTATAACTTTTATTAAGTTTAACCAAAACAAACTCCTGTAAGACTTCACATACCTTATACATCCTTAATACCAAAGTAGCTCTGTCTGTCTGTCACGCGTTCACGTTATAACTACTCATACCGATAAACATGAAATATGTTACAAAAATAGTCAAGAGCCCGAGGAATAACATATACATATGTATATCTCTGCCGGCCGCTTCTCTCAAACCGGTTATTGTCTCAGGCTGTGTCACATAGTATGTACCTAGATGCGAAGCTTTATGCAGTTTTTGAATTGTTGAGAAGTGTTTCAGCATCCAGACAAACCTATGTTGCTTTTTGTGATGTTATTTGGAAATTATCATCATCATCATCCGAGCGTCTGTCCCAGTTGCGTCTCGCGACGCCCGGGGTCCGCTTTCCTACATTTTCTCCTTCGCTCGGTCGTCGGCATCCCCTGTAGTGAGACCATTGGCACGCATGTCATCCCTTACGACTTCAAGCCAGCACTTCTTGGGTCTTCCCCTCTTACCGGGACCCGGCGGGGCTGACATGGCCAGACATTTGTTTCCTACGTAGCCCGGCGGTTGCCGCAAGACGTGACCATACCAACGAAGGCGACACTCTTGCAACTTGTCTGCAATGTCACGGACGTGACGGCTGCCGCGGATGCGACAGTTCCTCACGCGGTCCATCCGCGTTACTCCACACATCCACCGCAGCATCTTCATTTCCGTGACACGCAGCTCCTGCTTGTGTCGCTCCAATATCGGCCACGTCTCACTGCCATGTAAAAGGACAGGTCTAATAATGGTTTTGTAGACCTGTCCCTTCGACCGGATCGGCATTTTAGGGTCACAAATGACACCGGTCATCTCCCGCCATTTGGCCCACGCGGCAGCAATGCGTGACTTGACATCGCGATCGATGTCACTGGACGTGTGAAAAACAGATCCCAGGTATTTAACCTGGTCCGTGCGCTCGACCAAATCACCGCCTATACGGACGGATGTGGGATCTGTCGAGTTTAGTGCCAAGTACTCGGTCTTCGCCACATTTAGTTTCAGACCGCCGTTCTCAAGCGTCTCATTCCACGCCTTTACACGTCGCACCAATCTGCCCCTGTTCGCGTCTACCAGCGCAATATCGTCAGCATACATGAGTAACCATGGAGGCTGCTCATGCGAGTTCCTGATGCTGGCCGACAATTCGTCTAATATTACACTGAATAGAAGCGGACTAAGGACCGAACCCTGGTGTACCCCGACGGTGATGGGGAAGTGTTTCGTGTCGCCAACAGCAGTCCGAACCATTGAATTGGAGTCACAGTACATGTCCCGTATAGTGTCAATATAGACCTCTGGAACCCCTTTGGACCGCAGTGCCCACCAGAACATCGCACGAGGAACACAGTCGATGGCCTTTTGCATGTCTAGAAACAAACAGTGCAGAGGCGTGTTCTTCGACCTGTATTTCTCTGTGACAACCCTCAGGGCAAAAACAGGGTCCGTGGTCCCATGACCAGGGCGAAACCCATATTGACACTCCGAGAGAGTACATTCCTGCCGGATCCGAGAGTCTATAATCCTCTCGAAGATCTTCATGGTGTGGGACATCTCCTTTATACTGCGGTAGCTCCCGCACTCCTGCGCTGACTCCTTAGGTACCTTTGAAGACTGGAGTAATAATACTCTGTCTCCATTGGTTTGGGATCTGCCCGCTGGGAAGTATGCGGTTAAAAAGGTTTACTAAGATGCCCACACCGCGAGGACCCATCGCCTTCCAGGCTTCGATGGGGACTCCATCGGGTCCGACAGCTTTCCGATTCTTCATGCGGCGAAGCGAAGTCAGGACTTCTCTAGGCGTTACCGGTGGCACTAGTCCCTGATACGGAGGGAGGTCCGGAGGCGTACGACTGGAAGTACGACCGCCATCTCTACTTTACCGCGAGGTCTTCGCTTAACAGGTTACCCTCAGGGTCTTTTACACAGCGACACTTGGATATATCCTGTGCCGCTTTGACCCTGGAGCGCGCCAGCTTATAGATGAGCTTCTGCCCCTCAGACGATTCCAGCTTATCATACAGAGGTTGTCAGTGGTCTCGTATGGCTCTGGCTACAGCTCTCTTTGTGGCGCGCTTGGCAGCCCTGTACGCGTCGCGGTCTCCGGGAGATCCGGTCGATTGCCACTTTTTAAAAAGGGTTTTCTTCTCCCTAGTCTCCCTCTGGACTGCGTCGTTCCACCACCAACTTTCCTTGTCACATTTGCGTCCACCCTTAGACTCACCGAGCACCACCTTCGCCGCTCCAAGGATGGCCGCCTGAACTTTGTCCCAGTAATCTTGAACTGGTTCGCCTTCAGTGTCGGTGCACTTGTCACCGATAGCTGAGACGAACTCCTGGGACCTAGTTTCATCAAGCAGCCACCATCTGATGCGGCGCTGGCACCGCTCGATGCGTTTGCCTTTGGGCTTCACGCAGAGGTCCATGACAAGGAGACGGTGTTGTGCAGTAAGACTCTCTCCGGGTATGACCTTGCAGTTGGCCACCTTGCCGATGCTGTGTCGCCTAGTGAGTAGGAAATCGATCTGAGTTGTACGCCTCCCGCTCCTGTAGGTGATGAGATGTTCGGATTTCTTTTTGAAATACGTGTTCACAATGGCCAGATCGGCAACCGCACACGTTCTGAAGATAGTTGCCGTATCCAAAACCACCATGAACACGCTCAAACTCTTCACACCTCTCACCCACATGACCGTTTAGGTCGCCGCCCAAAACGATTCCCTGTGACAACGGAATGCTCCGAAGCACTCCCTCGAGTTGACCCCAAAACGACACCTTGTCGGCGTCGCTACAACCGGCCTGTGGCGCGTAGGCACTCATCAGGTGGGTAATAATCCCATCGATAAGCACCCTCACGATCATAAGCCGGTCGCTACAGCGTTTCAGCTCCAAGATGCCGCTCTGCAGCACCTCGGAGACCACCACGGCCACCCCGTTCTCCCCACCAGGCGCACCCGTGTACAGCTTGTAGCTGTTCTGCAAGGGCCGGGCTCTGTTGCCCTTCCACCGAGTCTTCTGCAGGAACGCCACGTCCACCCTCCGCCTGGAGAGTACTTCGGCCAACTCTACCGCACTCCCAGTCAGCGGCCAATGTTGGGGTTAGCCCCAACCCGTAAGCACTTGCCAGCACGGCTAAAGAAGAAGTTAGCTTCTTTAGCCGTGCTGGCCCGACACACTGCAGCCCTAGCCCACTTGCCGCAGGAGTCGGGCGGGGCTCCTGCGCGCCGTTTTGCGGCGGTGCCCTATCCCTAGCTGCAATCCTTTTGTGTCTGTCCATTTTTGTTTCGGCGGGTGGCTTTTATGGTAGCGACGCCCTCAGACCTCCCAACCCCAGAGGGGAAAGCCAGCGCCAGAGCCTCGTCCATTAATCAGCAGGTGCACGCACTAGCACGGGAGGTTGACTTGGGCCCCGAAGATCTTGGTGGGGCCCCTTACACCCGTTATTTGGAAATGATATTATGTTTTATATTTACGCAATAAAGAAAGAAAAAAAGCTTTGAAAGGTTGCAGGTCCCTCAAATGGTGTTAACTAACCTGATGGTATATTATACTAGTCGATCATCCATCAGCTAGTAAGTATAATATACCACCAGGTTAGTTAACACCATTTGGGGGATCTACAACCTTACCAGTGATGCTTATCATAATAATATAATGCTCTGAATTTCCGAGAAGCTTTGGTTCCTTGAGGTCATTTGTTAGGATTCAAGTAACATTATATCAATTGAAAAATCGATCAGACTTGTAGAAGCTGCACGCATCTCTTCATCAAATATACAAGTTCGGTTTCATAGTAAAAATACTTGGTAACGCTTATTCGATCAATTTTTTTATTAATATACTCGTAATTGACTCCAATATAAATATATCATATTTTTTCAGGCCTCAAAGGTATACGGACGATATTGAAATTTTACATTAGCTATGATATGGAACACTGGAACATCTTTCCGACAAGTTACCAGGGGCGTCCGGCAATAGACAGTTAGGTAGGAACCGTGTGGTATTAGCCGGTTCAAGTCCGCCATGACATCCGAGGGAATTCCCACACGTTAATAATAATAAAGGTATAATATGATTTCAGTATTCTACTTTCTTAATTATTGAGATATAATTAATTTATTTTGGATACTAGGTGACCCCACGGCTTCGCCCGTGACGTATTTCGACCTCCGTCGCACTTATTTAATCTCGTTTATAATATAAAAATTATGATTACCGCTCTCCTGGGTAGTAGCATGATGATGTAAAGGCTCAGTGGCGGAATAATCCTATAGCCTTCCTCAGTAAATGGGCTATCCAACACAAAAATAATTTTGAAAAACTCTTCAGCTTTATATATTAGAATGGATGTTATCCACAAAAGAACCTCTAGACCTACTTACCAATGGAATGACAAATGCTCTCTTTGGGTTAAACGGTCGATGTCTACATGTAATATACGAGTAGATGTAGGTGAGAAGGCCATATGCTCTTAACTACACAAATTGAGCCATATCATTTAAGGAGCCATATCATCAGTGTGCCATTTTTTATTTTATTATTATATTATTTTAAAATAATAAATGTTATTGGAATAACTCATACAACGCCATCTGATTCCAAACTAAGCAGAGCTTGTACGGATAGAATTATTTGACGGTTTGTGCAAACGCGGGCCTATTTGTCAGTAAGATTTCTTATTGTGAAAAAAGTTTTCAAATATTGTACAGCTCTACTGGGAAACTCGATTCGAAGTTTGAAGAAATCATAATAAATACAGAAGACAATATTCCTTATTCTGACTAAATTAAAAGCATATGCGCTTGTATTATATAAGGCTTGGTAGACACTGCCGCTGAGTTGAATGTGGATAATTTTCAGAGGCTTAACACAAACGGGGGTAGAAATTATGATGTTATAAACCTTACTAAACCGTATCCATAGTATTAGTTAATGGAAGCTTTTAGTACTTAAACCTTTGTAAATATATTTCGAGAGATCATAAGAGTAGGAACTAGGTCACAACCTGCGTCTGTCTATTTTAACACGGCAATGGGCTCACCACCTATTACGTGGGACAGCAATACACATGGTAAAAGTGGGCATATAATATGTCTCTGCCACCCCTTCGATAAGTTCCTTAAGTCGATAGTAGAAATTTTGCTTGTCAATGTATTGCTGCTTGTAAACAAGTCAAAAGACATTTTCAAGTGCACTATCTGCTGTTACTTTGAATCCAGAGATAGCGTCGTAGGAGAGTTAAAGTACATGAGACGAGTAAACATTTTTGGGAATAGATTTATTTTGCATGGCGCTTATTTCCTACATATTTTGATATTTTGCCTGTTTATACTCTTTAGTCTACACCTATAAGCATGTAAAATGATATACGGATAAAACTAAATTTCGGGTATAATTGAAAAAATAAAGAATAAGTTTTAATTATTCTTGGAAGCGTCGTGGTAAAGAAATAAAGTTGATATGGGTACTTTAACCAATGGACTATCGTTGGTTAGAGTTTCCAGTTCAAACGTCCTATTACTCTGCCGATCTAAACCAAAAGGATTATTAGCACACCGCTACGCATGTGTAACACCTTATTTTAAACCCTCGAAGGGTTTATTATTAATTTTATAAAATATTATTGATATTTTCAATTAGGCCAATAGAGAAACTCGATTTCAATTCATTCGAAAAGATTATCGTGATAATGTATGTAATTCAATTTCCCTACTGGCAAATATTTAATGACATATAATAATTAATAGTGTAGGTGCTGTGGTGTCAGATGATCGACATAGAGTAGGTACATTGAAACTGAGCTAAAATCGAATAGGGAAAATTAAAGAAGAAGTTTCATTTGAACTCGGCCCTTGATATAATAAGCACTTGGAAGTTATTAGTTAACTATTCACAATCCTGAGCCATGTCTAAAATCCTTAAGAACAACTTGGGTCTCGTTCAAAGAAAAGTAAAAATGTTTTCTTCTTACAAAAGTTTGTTATTTAGTATTACATTAATATAAAATGCTTGGGAAGTTAGAAGATGGATGGTTTAGTTATATCGACTTTCAAACTTAGATACGCTATATTTTGAGAATACAAAATGTATGTGTATTACTTGCTTCATAGTAGAATAATCTCATAAGAAAAAAATCTCTCTGAGTTAGAGTGTACGTAGTTGCAGTCAGTGGTGCAGTACGGGATTATCAACTGGTTTTCGGGGTAGATAATATGTTACTCTTCTTCTTAGCATTCATGCTTTTATCCCCGAAACATTATTGTGTCACGTAACAAATGATGAGCCGTGTTGCCGTGTGAAAAATCCCTTCATCATCTATTGACTGAAATCACGCCTTATCCCCGAAGGGGTGGTAGAGGCATATTATACCCACTTTTCACCATATGTTGTGTGTACCCATTGACTGAACTGATGATCTTTAAAATGTCACATTTAAATAGTCATGAACCATCTCGACCACACCGGCATTTGAAAATCTGTATGCCACAGACGGACTACATTTTACACTTACACCCTCGTTTTCCGAGTCGGGGAGTTAAAAAAGGCAATGCTGTGAGGTTACCAGGTGAATTTAAATTCCTATATAAATAATTCCCTTCGAAAGTCGTATAGCAAACATTTGTATCATCTTTCCTCAGTAAAGAAGGCTAATTCAAATTGTTCTTTGGTAACCTATGACTTAAACAAGTTTGTTTGTTTATTTTTTTATCTGTCACGCCTTATGTCTGAATGGGTGGCAGAGGCATATTATACGCTTAAATCTCACCGTGTGTATTCGTGTCCCAGGTAGTAAGTGGTGAGTCCAGTGCCGAGTTAAAATAGACAGACAAAAACTAGTTGATAACTCCATACTGAATTACTGCGACTAGTTAGTAGAACCTTTCGAAAGAAACGCCTGTGTCCTTTGTTACATAACATTAAAATCAGTATTTTTTACGTGAACGAACTAAACGCTCTAGCATGTAACTAGCGCTATTCTAGTGGTTAACCTTATCCATTTTTAGCTTTGTATAACTGTTCAGGGGCGTATAAATTTGACAGTGATGTCTACTACGACTATGCATCAGATTCTCTAGAACTTATAATCAAGATCCTAACCTCAAGGTTGCTAATGTAAAACTAAAACTAAAACGTAATAGGTTCGGTAAATACCTGATTATTGACTCAAGATAATGAGAGCATACCACATATTAGGCACACGTCAAGTAAAGTCTTCATATACAATCATAGCGGTGATATTTTAATACAAACTGTTCACTCATAAAATTCGCATAAAAACGTCTAAAAACTTTTTCAGGTAATATTTTGAGGAAAAAAATCATTAATTAATTTGTAAAACCACTTTGAAGCCATTACTGAACGTTTCTATCTAATATTCACGATAAGGAACACTTCAAAGGTTTCTTAAATGTGATTAAATTACTCAATTCCATAGAATATACCGCCGAAAAGTAATTTGGTTTACGTAATACGCAGAAATGATTGAATTTCGTTTCTACAAATAAGGTAGACACGCATAATTACAATAATGCGGTAGAGAATAATCCGTATGTTCTTAAATTTTTAGAAATTAAACATAGCCAGAAGATGATTTAATTAGTTATAGGTTTAAAATCAAATTTTATAAGTTAAGGCAATACGAAATTGAGCGAAGCTTAAGTATTGAAGCTTGATAGTCTGGGATGTAGGAACGGAATTTCGAGATCATCAATAATTTAAACCACGACACGGTGCAAGGTTATTTATCAAATTTAAGCGGAATCTTGTAAGGGTACAACGCTAAGATTCTATTACGACCCAACTCATGTTGAAAGCTTTTTTTTTCCTGAAACTTGTCTGGTTTATATGCCTTACAGTGGACATCGAAAGACTTCGCATGACTGTACCAATGAGACACTCAAAGGTCGCGATCCCCACGATTGTCTTAAGGATACCGCTCCATGTAATTAAATCGAGCTAAAGCTATAGGTTAATCAGCTTATTCATGTCAGTCAGGTATTGTTAAATTTCATTTTTATACACTGCTAATGAGAGTAGGCGACCACATTCATGGGGTTCTTCAAAAGAGGTCTTAGGTTTTACAGGGCTGACAACACGAGAGCCGCACCTCCAGTGTTGCAAACGCCAATAGTGTTGTAAATATTTTATCATGAAAACTAAAAAGAACTTGATGTGAGATCAGAGTTTTGTAATAGACTATTATAAATCAGAAAAAGTACAAAGTTTTAGATTAGACAAAGAAAAATGCTTTCCTGCCACATCAGTGATATAAAAATAGGAAAATTTTGTCATATTTCAGCATGAATCGCGCTAACAAACCTTCTGCTAAATGTGTAACTTTCTGCAAATTAGTCACAATTCTCCATTAACGTAATGTAACATTGAGGGCCAAATGTATTATTGTTGATAAACTGAATTGCTTAGATAAGACGATAGTAAACTTACGGCGCTCGTTTGTAAACGTAAATACTATTACCATGAGAGTCATAGTTTAACAACTCGACTATTCGATGGTTCTGATTGGTAAGGTTTTTATTTGTTAATTTTACATGTACTGGTGAAACTCTTTGAGTCTTTTACATTTTTTTTATCTTGTACAGGGTTTGTCTTTTTACATTTTTGTCTTATTCAGGGTTTGTCTTGTTTTACATTTTGTGTCTTATGCAGGTTTGTCTTTTTACTTTTTTTGTCTTTTGATGGGTTTGTCGTTTACAAGTTGTTTTGGGTTTGTCATCAGTTGTTAGATCCCATACCAAACTTGTATTAGCTTACTTTGGGTTAGATGGCGCTGTGTAAAAAATGTTTCACATTATTTATTTATTTTAATTATAACGTAATTCAATTCATTAGTTGTTCGGGGTTCAAGCCAACCTCGAAGTCACCTTCACATCTACTGAGAAACCTTTGGTGCTGGGGTCCTTACAATGAAGTTCAAACGGCAGCATAAAAGCGGCCAAGCTCACAATTTAGGTAGAGATTGGAAGCAATTTATAAAGAGCTAAATGAACTGAAGCCATTTATTAGTTTGATAAAATAGACAGTCGGTTTCAGTAGAAATATAAATGAAATCATGAGACGTTTGTAGTGCAATCCTAGATGTTATTGACAGGTAAATTGATTTCTAGAATAATCCTGCACCCTTGCAATAAAACAATCCCTTAAAATAGTTTAAAAGGTACTTTACACTATTGTTTAAATCTGTGTGAGTAATTGTAAATATGAATGTTCCTAGTATTCCGAAAGTGTAGTGTTTACATTAGGTGGTCGTTCAATGTCGCCGACATACACACACACACACACTATAATCATCTTGATAATTCTTGAATCATTCGTTCGCGATATGGGCCGGAATTTAGATAAACCGTGATCGTTTAGATTTATTTTTCCTTCATTTTTTATTGCTCAAGTAGCAAACGCGCACAAAAAATAATATTCAGAAATGTATACTTACCAAAAATATGAGCTGAATAGTAGAAGTTCCCATTTAAACTTTGCGAACTATGGAGTGGTAAACTGTTATGGTCGATTGACCCTCAGGCGTTGTGACGATGACAAAAATAGGTATCACCTTTTCTATTTGCGCCATTTTATCTTCGGTAATTTTCTTTGACTGTTTACTCGTTTATCCAGTTCAAGTTCTGCAACAAAAAATAAACTTCTGTTAGAAATATTTTAACTAACTATCTTCACGCTGTATTCCTGACAGGGTAGTCAGAGAGGGCAGATCGCCAGGCTTCGCGATCTTTTGCTTCTTGAAGATTCATCAATATACACGCACGTCTGGGTATCCGAGTACTTTTGACTTTTCCGTTTTCCTTGTGGTCTTGTGAGACTCGGAATACGCAGACACCTAAAAAAAAAATATATTAGATTAATTTTAAAAAGGTTAAAACTTTGTGTGATGTTATTCTGTGTCTAGGTGTTATTTATCTATAATATGTAAGTATTTATAAATATATAAGTATTTTTATCAGTTATTTGGTTACAATAGCACAAGCTCTGCTTAGTTTGGAATCAGATGGCGTTGTGTGAGTTGTCCCAACGTTATTTATTTATTTATTTATTATATTTGTAGAAGAACCTTCTTTCTGATATGAACAATATCTCAAGCTTTCCACGCCTTTGTACCTACTTCTGATCGTTTTTATTATTCGAGAGAGTGTATTGTTTGATTAACAATACCGTCTGGAGAAGCTGAGAGTAAATGCTTTGCCAATGTATCAAGAACTCTTTCTTATTCTTGATTGAATTAATACACCACAATATCTATTACTAGCTGACCCGTCAAACGTTGCTTTGCCATATAAATATTATGGAGAGGACCACTCTTAATACTTAAAAGATGAAAAATAGATTACGACCGAAAATACATAATATAATATTTTATTAAATCGGTCGAACAATTTCGTAGAAGTATAGCTACAAATACTGTGAGTCGAAATTTTTAAATATATACATATATAATACTTTTTTTTACTTTTTTTTTTTAATATTAGATATACATATATCTGATATTAAAGTAAAAAAAAATAATTTGAATTAATTTAGATTAAGATTAGAAACGATTTTGAAAAGCAACTAGCATGCTACTAACTATTAAAATTAAAAATAAGACATTTTTCGTAAGTCCATGAACAAAATGAAACAACAAAAAGTTTGACCTTCATTTACACTCGTTTGCAGTTACTGTTTAGCTTGATCTCGCCTCAATTGACACAAATTGAGCAAAATAGACCGATTAGCACATATAAAGTAAACGGTAGTGTCTGTGTTTTAGGCTTGTGTATATCAGTCAGAAGACTCGTGTACATTGATACTTATTTTTATTCACCCTCTCCGGAGGTACAAGTCACATCTTACCCCTGTTTGAAGGCTAAAAGTATCTTCACGCTATATCCCTGACAGCGTAGTCAAAAAGGACAGATCGCGTTTTACACATGTACAATTACAATATACGTATATCGAGATCCTCAGCAATTATAGCCTGAAAATTTGTTTGAGAATCTAACCCATATAACTCTGCCTACCCATAAACTTTCATATAAACTATTGATCTTATTTTCTTCATTTGCTAGCTACCATATGCCCAGTAATTCCATATAAACCGCAATGCCCTTAATCTTAGATAAAATCTCGTAAAATACGAGGCGCCGTAGAAATAGATTTTTATTAACACATCAACTCACTGACGTGGATGTGTGAAAGTGTGCTGCAGCTTTAAGTACAGCACACACTGTCACGGTCGGCACAAAGACCTAAAACTAGTGTAATCGGGTTCCACATTGGCGTACTTGGGTTACACAGTTTTGGCATGTCACTAAGATTTAATGCTTTTAACAACTCAGTTTAGTTTTACTGTTTACAAGAGTTTTCTGAAAATTTTTGTTAACATTTGCGTTCTGGGTTCGAGCATTCGGACATTCATAATGAGTTGGCTATAGAGGGCAAGATCTAAGGAACCCAAGAGATCTTATCTGCTAGCAGTGCCACACACTAAATAACGGACGTAGCAACGTCGCAGGCGCCTTTACGGGGATGGGAGGTGACAATGCCGAAATTAAAACTAAATGATTGCGGCTCCTCGTAGCCAATAAAAAGTAGAATCTAGTTAAGGTATGAATCATACCTTAACTAGATTCCACTTTTTACGAGAGGCAGGTAGGCTTCGAGAGGTTCATACCGTACGAATCTCTCGTATCCCTACTCACTGTAAACGATCACTGCGTTAAGTGGTATTTACTATAGCTAGTCCTCGGCTGGATTCAGAAAAGCAGGCAGCTAGAAAAGTTTCAACAGCAGGTAGCTAAAACTGGCACCCATCCTTCCATGTCTGGCACAAAGCCGCTTTGTAAACCGTGTTATAGGTCTGTTGAAAACTGTGTGATGAGAACTGGTCAAGCTGATTTGATGTCTTGACATCTTTGTTGGCCGCCTTTACCACCATACTAACAGTATACTGTTTAATATTATAAAAACACAACTACCTGTAAAATGTTGAAAAACACGAAGTTGTTGTTGGTCATTTTAACGAAAACACATCGACTAATGGATTTATCTATAAAATAATGTATATAGGTATAATAGACTCCCGGAATTATTTGCGTAACAATATATTGCCGAAAAACTAAATCCATAGACACTTCACACACTACGGTATGCGCCTCAAAATTGTTTAACCATGGAAACCAATGTCAGGCGCCATTATCATTATTCTGATATTGAGACGCGAACAACGAATTTGTGCTTTATACACACTCGTGATAGGATCAATTTTAGAATGCAAATCACAAAAGGATAACAAAAAATATATATCTATCTTTGACATTGAGAAATCTTTTGTCTTTCAATGTGTACTTTCACGGTTTGAGGATTTTGCCAAACTAAATTAATTTATTTTTTATTGAAGGTAAGGAATGATGACTGTATATTTTGAACCGAAATATAATATTAAGAATGATATACATAGTCTAAATAAATGACATTAAAAATAAGGTGCAATAGAATCTTAGGCTAATGTTCTCAAAACACCACCACTTATATGAGGCAAGGCTGATTTTGACTTAGAGCTGCAGCTCAACCAAGTACTCTTTACGGAGAAGTAGAGGGCTAAGAATAAGACTTAAATATTAACTAAAAAAATTAAATAAATGTAAGACAAGGCTGTATGGACCGCGGTTTGACCGCCCAAAATTGGGATATGAAATTTAAAAAAAATTAAATATTTTAAAAACATGTACAATATCCTTATAGGATGATCCCATAACTATACTGTAAGTAGATATGACGAAATCGATCTAAATTTAAGTTACACTTTTTAAATTAGATGGTACCCATATAACATTGTAGACAGATTAAAAAAAAAACTATTGGTAAGAATACAATTGATTAAATACAAATTATTAAATAACCTTAATATAACTATTATTAATATAATATAACTAAAATATATTATTAAAAGTAGTCCCTTTAGACAAGGTTCTGAAGATACTTGCAGCGTTCCCCCTTTGAATAGCTAGACTAATTCTTTGACCGAGGAAGCTGCCAGCTATTATACTCATTTATTGCTCACTTACTCACAGCAGAACAAAAAATTAACAGGATTACGTTATAATTACTGTTGTGGAGACATAACGTAACGCAGTAACCATTTCTAAACCACAGCATTATCCCATCACCACACACAATACATAATAAATAGATGGGAATTGTTAGAGCGAACTTCATTCCAAGTCGGTCTTATTTCATTATTCGGGTATTCCCCTGGAGACAGGCTCGTTGCTATCGAGGGTACCGTCAATTCCAGTGCCATATATTAACGAATTAAATACAAGCTTTCGGGGTCTCTCGAAGTCTACAAGACTATTGATAGTGACCCTCTAGTAGATGGCCCTATGATGTGTCTCGTTTCAGTTCTCATATACATTGAATGTTTCGATAAATTGCGAGATTATCTCAGCTTAAAGGGTAATTATTGGAGAATTGATAATGGAAAATAGAATTTGTTTAAGGCATAATAAAGACACATGCAGATCAAATCATCTTAGAATATGAAGTAGAATAAATTGCTTTTCAAAAAAAATTCAAATGGCATGCACACTCTCAAATAAATTTGTCTTAAAAGGCTTTATAAATCAAAAAGTGTTGGTTCTATCAGCATCATCTACAGTTAGATTATGAAAGCAAATTTGCAGTATTCAGATGTGGATGGAATTTAGGAAATGGTGTTAAATACGAAAGATATGTTCTAAATTTCCCCGCTGCAATTTCAATTTTATACATATACTAGTTGACGACCGCTGCTTCGCCCGCGTAGAGAAGTTATCCTGTTTCCCACAGGAACTTTTTCCCGGGATAAGAAGTAACCTATGTGTTATTTTTTTATTTTTTTATTTAGCTATATTAAATTATATATATATATATATATATATATATATATATATATATATATATATATATATATTAAATTATTATTAAGCTATATTATTGTAAAGTTTCATTAAAATCCATCCAGTAGTTTTTATTTGAAACAGTAACAAACATCCATACAAACTTTCACATTTATAATATTATTAAGATTGTGCAGGCACTAAATCAGATTGACACAACGACTTGTTTTCGAATTGACGTATTTTCATATTTTCATTTACTAGTATTAATTTCATAATGTCCTCAAATTTCGTAAAAGGCGAACGAATAGAACTTCTAATACTAATTCTGATATTAAAGTAAAAAAAAATAATTTGAATTAATTTAGATTAAGATTAGAAACGATTTTGAAAAGCAACTAGCATGCTACTAACTATTAAAATTAAAAATAAGACATTTTTCGTAAGTCCATGAACAAAATGAAACAACAAAAAGTTTGACCTTCATTTACACTCGTTTGCAGTTACTGTTTAGCTTGATCTCGCCTCAATTGACACAAATTGAGCAAAATAGACCGATTAGCACATATAAAGTAAACGGTAGTGTCTGTGTTTTAGGCTTGTGTATATCAGTCAGAAGACTCGTGTACATTGATACTTATTTTTATTCACCCTCTCCGGAGGTACAAGTCACATCTTACCCCTGTTTGAAGGCTAAAAGTATCTTCACGCTATATCCCTGACAGCGTAGTCAAAAAGGACAGATCGCGTTTTACACATGTACAATTACAATATACGTATATCGAGATCCTCAGCAATTATAGCCTGAAAATTTGTTTGAGAATCTAACCCATATAACTCTGCCTACCCATAAACTTTCATATAAACTATTGATCTTATTTTCTTCATTTGCTAGCTACCATATGCCCAGTAATTCCATATAAACCGCAATGCCCTTAATCTTAGATAAAATCTCGTAAAATACGAGGCGCCGTAGAAATAGATTTTTATTAACACATCAACTCACTGACGTGGATGTGTGAAAGTGTGCTGCAGCTTTAAGTACAGCACACACTGTCACGGTCGGCACAAAGACCTAAAACTAGTGTAATCGGGTTCCACATTGGCGTACTTGGGTTACACAGTTTTGGCATGTCACTAAGATTTAATGCTTTTAACAACTCAGTTTAGTTTTACTGTTTACAAGAGTTTTCTGAAAATTTTTGTTAACATTTGCGTTCTGGGTTCGAGCATTCGGACATTCATAATGAGTTGGCTATAGAGGGCAAGATCTAAGGAACCCAAGAGATCTTATCTGCTAGCAGTGCCACACACTAAATAACGGACGTAGCAACGTCGCAGGCGCCTTTACGGGGATGGGAGGTGACAATGCCGAAATTAAAACTAAATGATTGCGGCTCCTCGTAGCCAATAAAAAGTAGAATCTAGTTAAGGTATGAATCATACCTTAACTAGATTCCACTTTTTACGAGAGGCAGGTAGGCTTCGAGAGGTTCATACCGTACGAATCTCTCGTATCCCTACTCACTGTAAACGATCACTGCGTTAAGTGGTATTTACTATAGCTAGTCCTCGGCTGGATTCAGAAAAGCAGGCAGCTAGAAAAGTTTCAACAGCAGGTAGCTAAAACTGGCACCCATCCTTCCATGTCTGGCACAAAGCCGCTTTGTAAACCGTGTTATAGGTCTGTTGAAAACTGTGTGATGAGAACTGGTCAAGCTGATTTGATGTCTTGACATCTTTGTTGGCCGCCTTTACCACCATACTAACAGTATACTGTTTAATATTATAAAAACACAACTACCTGTAAAATGTTGAAAAACACGAAGTTGTTGTTGGTCATTTTAACGAAAACACATCGACTAATGGATTTATCTATAAAATAATGTATATAGGTATAATAGACTCCCGGAATTATTTGCGTAACAATATATTGCCGAAAAACTAAATCCATAGACACTTCACACACTACGGTATGCGCCTCAAAATTGTTTAACCATGGAAACCAATGTCAGGCGCCATTATCATTATTCTGATATTGAGACGCGAACAACGAATTTGTGCTTTATACACACTCGTGATAGGATCAATTTTAGAATGCAAATCACAAAAGGATAACAAAAAATATATATCTATCTTTGACATTGAGAAATCTTTTGTCTTTCAATGTGTACTTTCACGGTTTGAGGATTTTGCCAAACTAAATTAATTTATTTTTTATTGAAGGTAAGGAATGATGACTGTATATTTTGAACCGAAATATAATATTAAGAATGATATACATAGTCTAAATAAATGACATTAAAAATAAGGTGCAATAGAATCTTAGGCTAATGTTCTCAAAACACCACCACTTATATGAGGCAAGGCTGATTTTGACTTAGAGCTGCAGCTCAACCAAGTACTCTTTACGGAGAAGTAGAGGGCTAAGAATAAGACTTAAATATTAACTAAAAAAATTAAATAAATGTAAGACAAGGCTGTATGGACCGCGGTTTGACCGCCCAAAATTGGGATATGAAATTTAAAAAAAATTAAATATTTTAAAAACATGTACAATATCCTTATAGGATGATCCCATAACTATACTGTAAGTAGATATGACGAAATCGATCTAAATTTAAGTTACACTTTTTAAATTAGATGGTACCCATATAACATTGTAGACAGATTAAAAAAAAAACTATTGGTAAGAATACAATTGATTAAATACAAATTATTAAATAACCTTAATATAACTATTATTAATATAATATAACTAAAATATATTATTAAAAGTAGTCCCTTTAGACAAGGTTCTGAAGATACTTGCAGCGTTCCCCCTTTGAATAGCTAGACTAATTCTTTGACCGAGGAAGCTGCCAGCTATTATACTCATTTATTGCTCACTTACTCACAGCAGAACAAAAAATTAACAGGATTACGTTATAATTACTGTTGTGGAGACATAACGTAACGCAGTAACCATTTCTAAACCACAGCATTATCCCATCACCACACACAATACATAATAAATAGATGGGAATTGTTAGAGCGAACTTCATTCCAAGTCGGTCTTATTTCATTATTCGGGTATTCCCCTGGAGACAGGCTCGTTGCTATCGAGGGTACCGTCAATTCCAGTGCCATATATTAACGAATTAAATACAAGCTTTCGGGGTCTCTCGAAGTCTACAAGACTATTGATAGTGACCCTCTAGTAGATGGCCCTATGATGTGTCTCGTTTCAGTTCTCATATACATTGAATGTTTCGATAAATTGCGAGATTATCTCAGCTTAAAGGGTAATTATTGGAGAATTGATAATGGAAAATAGAATTTGTTTAAGGCATAATAAAGACACATGCAGATCAAATCATCTTAGAATATGAAGTAGAATAAATTGCTTTTCAAAAAAAATTCAAATGGCATGCACACTCTCAAATAAATTTGTCTTAAAAGGCTTTATAAATCAAAAAGTGTTGGTTCTATCAGCATCATCTACAGTTAGATTATGAAAGCAAATTTGCAGTATTCAGATGTGGATGGAATTTAGGAAATGGTGTTAAATACGAAAGATATGTTCTAAATTTCCCCGCTGCAATTTCAATTTTATACATATACTAGTTGACGACCGCTGCTTCGCCCGCGTAGAGAAGTTATCCTGTTTCCCACAGGAACTTTTTCCCGGGATAAGAAGTAACCTATGTGTTATTTTTTTATTTTTTTATTTAGCTATATTAAATTATATATATATATATATATATATATATATATATATATATATATATATTAAATTATTATTAAGCTATATTATTGTAAAGTTTCATTAAAATCCATCCAGTAGTTTTTATTTGAAACAGTAACAAACATCCATACAAACTTTCACATTTATAATATTATTAAGATTGTGCAGGCACTAAATCAGATTGACACAACGACTTGTTTTCGAATTGACGTATTTTCATATTTTCATTTACTAGTATTAATTTCATAATGTCCTCAAATTTCGTAAAAGGCGAACGAATAGAACTTCTAATACTAATTCTGATATTAAAGTAAAAAAAAATAATTTGAATTAATTTAGATTAAGATTAGAAACGATTTTGAAAAGCAACTAGCATGCTACTAACTATTAAAATTAAAAATAAGACATTTTTCGTAAGTCCATGAACAAAATGAAACAACAAAAAGTTTGACCTTCATTTACACTCGTTTGCAGTTACTGTTTAGCTTGATCTCGCCTCAATTGACACAAATTGAGCAAAATAGACCGATTAGCACATATAAAGTAAACGGTAGTGTCTGTGTTTTAGGCTTGTGTATATCAGTCAGAAGACTCGTGTACATTGATACTTATTTTTATTCACCCTCTCCGGAGGTACAAGTCACATCTTACCCCTGTTTGAAGGCTAAAAGTATCTTCACGCTATATCCCTGACAGCGTAGTCAAAAAGGACAGATCGCGTTTTACACATGTACAATTACAATATACGTATATCGAGATCCTCAGCAATTATAGCCTGAAAATTTGTTTGAGAATCTAACCCATATAACTCTGCCTACCCATAAACTTTCATATAAACTATTGATCTTATTTTCTTCATTTGCTAGCTACCATATGCCCAGTAATTCCATATAAACCGCAATGCCCTTAATCTTAGATAAAATCTCGTAAAATACGAGGCGCCGTAGAAATAGATTTTTATTAACACATCAACTCACTGACGTGGATGTGTGAAAGTGTGCTGCAGCTTTAAGTACAGCACACACTGTCACGGTCGGCACAAAGACCTAAAACTAGTGTAATCGGGTTCCACATTGGCGTACTTGGGTTACACAGTTTTGGCATGTCACTAAGATTTAATGCTTTTAACAACTCAGTTTAGTTTTACTGTTTACAAGAGTTTTCTGAAAATTTTTGTTAACATTTGCGTTCTGGGTTCGAGCATTCGGACATTCATAATGAGTTGGCTATAGAGGGCAAGATCTAAGGAACCCAAGAGATCTTATCTGCTAGCAGTGCCACACACTAAATAACGGACGTAGCAACGTCGCAGGCGCCTTTACGGGGATGGGAGGTGACAATGCCGAAATTAAAACTAAATGATTGCGGCTCCTCGTAGCCAATAAAAAGTAGAATCTAGTTAAGGTATGAATCATACCTTAACTAGATTCCACTTTTTACGAGAGGCAGGTAGGCTTCGAGAGGTTCATACCGTACGAATCTCTCGTATCCCTACTCACTGTAAACGATCACTGCGTTAAGTGGTATTTACTATAGCTAGTCCTCGGCTGGATTCAGAAAAGCAGGCAGCTAGAAAAGTTTCAACAGCAGGTAGCTAAAACTGGCACCCATCCTTCCATGTCTGGCACAAAGCCGCTTTGTAAACCGTGTTATAGGTCTGTTGAAAACTGTGTGATGAGAACTGGTCAAGCTGATTTGATGTCTTGACATCTTTGTTGGCCGCCTTTACCACCATACTAACAGTATACTGTTTAATATTATAAAAACACAACTACCTGTAAAATGTTGAAAAACACGAAGTTGTTGTTGGTCATTTTAACGAAAACACATCGACTAATGGATTTATCTATAAAATAATGTATATAGGTATAATAGACTCCCGGAATTATTTGCGTAACAATATATTGCCGAAAAACTAAATCCATAGACACTTCACACACTACGGTATGCGCCTCAAAATTGTTTAACCATGGAAACCAATGTCAGGCGCCATTATCATTATTCTGATATTGAGACGCGAACAACGAATTTGTGCTTTATACACACTCGTGATAGGATCAATTTTAGAATGCAAATCACAAAAGGATAACAAAAAATATATATCTATCTTTGACATTGAGAAATCTTTTGTCTTTCAATGTGTACTTTCACGGTTTGAGGACTTTGCCAAACTAAATTAATTTATTTTTTATTGAAGGTAAGGAATGATGACTGTATATTTTGAACCGAAATATAATATTAAGAATGATATACATAGTCTAAATAAATGACATTAAAAATAAGGTGCAATAGAATCTTAGGCTAATGTTCTCAAAACACCACCACTTATATGAGGCAAGGCTGATTTTGACTTAGAGCTGCAGCTCAACCAAGTACTCTTTACGGAGAAGTAGAGGGCTAAGAATAAGACTTAAATATTAACTAAAAAAATTAAATAAATGTAAGACAAGGCTGTATGGACCGCGGTTTGACCGCCCAAAATTGGGATATGAAATTTAAAAAAAATTAAATATTTTAAAAACATGTACAATATCCTTATAGGATGATCCCATAACTATACTGTAAGTAGATATGACGAAATCGATCTAAATTTAAGTTACACTTTTTAAATTAGATGGTACCCATATAACATTGTAGACAGATTAAAAAAAAAACTATTGGTAAGAATACAATTGATTAAATACAAATTATTAAATAACCTTAATATAACTATTATTAATATAATATAACTAAAATATATTATTAAAAGTAGTCCCTTTAGACAAGGTTCTGAAGATACTTGCAGCGTTCCCCCTTTGAATAGCTAGACTAATTCTTTGACCGAGGAAGCTGCCAGCTATTATACTCATTTATTGCTCACTTACTCACAGCAGAACAAAAAATTAACAGGATTACGTTATAATTACTGTTGTGGAGACATAACGTAACGCAGTAACCATTTCTAAACCACAGCATTATCCCATCACCACACACAATACATAATAAATAGATGGGAATTGTTAGAGCGAACTTCATTCCAAGTCGGTCTTATTTCATTATTCGGGTATTCCCCTGGAGACAGGCTCGTTGCTATCGAGGGTACCGTCAATTCCAGTGCCATATATTAACGAATTAAATACAAGCTTTCGGGGTCTCTCGAAGTCTACAAGACTATTGATAGTGACCCTCTAGTAGATGGCCCTATGATGTGTCTCGTTTCAGTTCTCATATACATTGAATGTTTCGATAAATTGCGAGATTATCTCAGCTTAAAGGGTAATTATTGGAGAATTGATAATGGAAAATAGAATTTGTTTAAGGCATAATAAAGACACATGCAGATCAAATCATCTTAGAATATGAAGTAGAATAAATTGCTTTTCAAAAAAAATTCAAATGGCATGCACACTCTCAAATAAATTTGTCTTAAAAGGCTTTATAAATCAAAAAGTGTTGGTTCTATCAGCATCATCTACAGTTAGATTATGAAAGCAAATTTGCAGTATTCAGATGTGGATGGAATTTAGGAAATGGTGTTAAATACGAAAGATATGTTCTAAATTTCCCCGCTGCAATTTCAATTTTATACATATACTAGTTGACGACCGCTGCTTCGCCCGCGTAGAGAAGTTATCCTGTTTCCCACAGGAACTTTTTCCCGGGATAAGAAGTAACCTATGTGTTATTTTTTTATTTTTTTATTTAGCTATATTAAATTATATATATATATATATATATATATATATATATATATATATATATATATATATATATATATATATATATATATATATATATATATATATATTAAATTATTATTAAGCTATATTATTGTAAAGTTTCATTAAAATCCATCCAGTAGTTTTTATTTGAAACAGTAACAAACATCCATACAAACTTTCACATTTATAATATTATTAAGATTGTGCAGGCACTAAATCAGATTGACACAACGACTTGTTTTCGAATTGACGTATTTTCATATTTTCATTTACTAGTATTAATTTCATAATGTCCTCAAATTTCGTAAAAGGCGAACGAATAGAACTTCTAATACTAATTAGGTAGCTTCACCAATTAGGTAAACAGGATGGCAGAAAACAGCCCGAAAGAGATTAAAAATACAATACTCAAATAAGAAATGCAAATTTTAATTGGATGACGCGGAAACTGTAACTTACAAATGTAAATAAAAATAGTATTTTCGGAATTTGAAGAGTGAATTACCTATAGACATAGACAAATTGCCACGCATTTGTCCCCGAAGGGGTAGGCGTAGGCATACTATACGACCACATTTCACCGTATGCACTTTTGTCTCACGAAACAGGTGGTGCGGTGAGCCTATTGCCGTGTAAACGTGAATTACCTATAATCTACCTTTATTAAAGTTGAGCTATTGTATGATATATTTTGGTATGTTATTATGAAAAGCAAAGTAAGAGGCAACTTTGCAATTGAAAAAAAAAACAAATCCGAACTGTTATGTCCTATGTGCCTATTATGGGTATGAAAACCACATACATTCTGAAAAAAAAAAGGGAATTCCATTCTGTGTGGCTAAGTGCTAATAGTGGACGTATGTCTTTAAGTTTACGACATCATAAAGAAGCAAATAGTTTTTAATTTTCTACTCCATCTTTAAGACGAGTATCACGCGTTGCTGATCTAAATGACAAGTGCTTCTACAAAATGAATTGCTTACATTCGCAGTTACGTATTTACAATTTCTCAAAAAACGATATATTTTTTGTTATTTCTTTGTCTTTTAAAAAGGCATAGGTCAAAGACCCTTTTACGGAACTTTATTTCTATATGTTCTTTCTCATTAGTAATAATGTATTTTTTTTTATCTTACAGGTAATACTTTTTAAATGGCCGTCCATGGAGTTTAATGACACCTACAACCGAAATAAGTACGTACCAAGACAGTGCAGCTAGCTAGACATAATAAGTATTTTGTGTTCCTTCTTAAATTTGGTATCGCTGACTGAACGAATTTTCATATACGTATAGTCTATATTCAAATCCAAAAGGTTATTGCTTATACTGCCTATGCTGCCGAACATATAAGCTAAAGCAGTGAAATATTTCATCCCATCTAGGTATACAATAACGATACCCATAATTAAATTGACACGGTCAGCAGAGAATTTTGAAAATCGTAACATTCAATGTAAGTTTTTTTAATAAACTGAAATAAAGACAATTCGATTCAAGACGGGGATTGAACCCGTGGCCTTTGCTTAAGCTGGGCTGAGTAAAATGAAATGTAACATTAAATGTAAGGCAAAATGTTCTATGACCATGGAGATCGGAGGTAAACATGGTAAGTCATGTTGAGGAAGTGACAGAGACCCGCGCGGCCGCGCACCACGGGTCAGCGCCCACCGGCCACCACCGTCCCACGCGTCCCTTCGCTGAATACATTAAACCTTATTTACAATTATGTAAAAGTATGGAGTGCTAGGTTGACTCTAGTACATTTTAAAGTATTAATTTCTGCTAAACTAAACTATCTTCACAATGTATCCCTGCCAGAGTCCCCGAAAGAAGCAAGACAACACTCGAACTCCCCAAAGAGACAGGATAACACCCGAACCCCCTTGAACGGGCTATCCTTCCGAGGGCTCACCTCCACTCCACTTCTGGCTCTAGACAGACGGAAAGTAAACGTGTGGTTTTAGTCGGTAATAGACCGGCATAGCATCCATGAGGATTTCCACACGAAAAAAATCCCTGCCAGAGTTGACAGAAAGGACAGATTGGCAGGCCTCTATCACTTCCATTAATCGTTTCATGCATGTACTTCTGGATATCCGAGTCAATTTGCTAAGCTCATCTCCTATTCGCACTCCGACAATCGTTTCTCACTCATTGTTGCCGTTTGAGCGTGAAGAAGCACGGAGTAACGGAGCACGCCCTTTTCCAGCTACTTGGTAAATATACAAAGTAATACTATTTTTTCTAAGGGAAATAATACGATAGGTGTCGGTTACAAAATATTTTACCTTCCGGGAACATACTTTAATCTCTCCCCTTTCAGAATTCTACGCTAGAATCCTTTGCTACGGTTACAATTCTAAAATTCTTCAGTAAGCCCTTGAACCACAATATGTGACACAATGTATTATTGAAGCACCGCGTTTGATCGACAAACTCGAAAATTGCATGCTTCTTGATATTGTGGATAGATTTTGGTGTAAAACTACCCAACCCTCGGTATATAGGTCACAAGGTTATTCGAAACATACTATGATATAAAATATACTGTGAACAATATTATATAATCAAATACTGTCTATAATAAACTCTTTTACCTTCACCGTTTTGCATTTTAGATGCGGTGCTGTTGACGCAAATAGTGATGTGCAAACGAGTTAGTGCAGCATTTCAGAGTAGCCTAACGTGTTCGCGCATCGCTTTCCCGTTAATTTATTTACTTAATTCAGCACACATTGCGATCGTTTTGTGGCAATCTACGTTTTTCAGTGTAATAATTTATTCCTATCACTCTGCTAATATTTTCATTCCTTTGTAAGGTTCTCTAGTAATAAGTAAGCGTAATTATTATTGATTTACCAAATGTATAACGGAAGATTCATCCCAGGCGAACGTATTCCCATATTTTTTTTGGGAGAAAGGATGGCGTAGTCGCTTCAAACAAACTTTTCATAAAAAGCTTATATTAAGCTTTAATATTTTCCACTTTAAAAAAAATATTTATGTAAAGTTAGCATACAAATTGCTTTTTAAAATTGTTTCTATTGTTTAGGCAGGTGTCATCACAAATCGAATGATTGTAGATGTAATTCTATACATTCGTACCGTGCAACTTTGCTAAGTGCCGGCCGATGGCGCCTTAAGAGTAATTAAATCTTAGAACAGAAGACGTAAAGAGGTGATTTAATTTTTCAGTTTCGAGTAGGTCACGGTGGTGTAGGTGGTAACGCGTCTGGTGTTCTAAACTAGAAGACGCTGGTTCGAGTCCATCTGAAAATGCTAATATTGCCACTAATCTATATATATAAAAGGCAAAATCACTGACTGACTCATTGATCACGAAATCTCTGAAACTACCAAAGCTATGAAGCTCAAACTTCGCATGGAGATTCTTTTTAATACGTAGGTTTCCGCTAAGAACGGATTTTGCGAAATTCTACCCCTAGGAAAGTAAATAAGCGATAAACGGTTGTATGGAAGTTCGTCATTTTCAAAGTTAGAGACATCAATTTATGTACACCTGTTTTTGGTTATAAATAAATGGGCACGTGTATCGGGGTTTCGGAAAAAAATACCTATAAGGAGGTAAAACAGGGTTTATTCTAACTCATTGATCCCGAAATCTATGAAGGTAACGGAGCTATGAAGCCCAAACTTCGCATGGAGGTTCTTATTAACACGTAGGTGCCCCCTAGGAAAGGCTTTCGTGAAATTCTACCCCTAAGGACGTAAATAAGGTATAAACGGTTGTATGGAAGATAGTCATTTTCAAAGTTAGTAACATGAACCTGCGTTTTAAAAGAATCTCATAAGGCTAAAAGAAACCACCAGCGAGTTCCGTGTTCCCACGGGAACCGAATATGCGGGTCAGCCGCGCACAGCCTAAACTATCAAACATATACATACATATACCTGAAATTTAGTGTGAGTACTCATTAGGTCTACCTTGAATCAGCACTAAGAAAAGGATACCCGGTATTCCCACGGGAACAGAACTACGTGGGTTTTTAATTTTTTTATTTTATTTTATAATACCATACACAGCCTGAAACTTGGTAAACGTATTTTTATGTACCTACGTTTATTTAATCACATTTAGATAAAAATCGGCATGAAAATAGAACATTTCCTGAATTAATACATAGGATACCTACTTTTTATCCGGGAAAACATCTTTCTCCCGCGAAAAATCCTTTTTGCGCACTAACGAAACTTCAGTGAGCGGAAAATTAAAAAAATATTTTTGTAGGACATTCTATAATCGACCATCAAGCCGAGAATACTGAATCAATTTTGCCATGGTTTGAGTTTAAATGATGTTCTGCGCAGTTCCTTTGCGAGAGAGGATGAAATGTGTGTAAAATGTATATTCTGTTACCGCAGTTTCGTCCGCGTGTATATTAATTAGTTTTAACTCATCTACAAGTATTCCGATTAAGTGCTTTGTTATTAGAAAGGGGATTGGGACTAATCTCACCCGTATTCCCATTACTTTGACTCCTGTATACCAGGATCTACATCAATGACCAAAAACCAGAAAAGTTACACCGAGTTCGATATCGGTGAAGTCCCAGGAGAAGTTAGAATGTCTTGGAACCCGCAACGAAATTAATCAGAAGATAATTTGAAACATACGGAAAAAGAAAAAGAACGAAAGAAAGGGTATACTTCAAAAGTAATTTCCTAAGAATAGCCTACGCGGCGCCACTCTCTTTAAACTTATAAACTAAAATTATAAACGTTTAAATGAAAACAAATTAACATATTTTTCTTTTATTTTAACCGATATTACCTGATTAACTGATATTAGCGAGTACAAACAAACAAAACATTATATTATTAGTATAGATTCAAAGTATAACCTAAAAATTTACCACTACGTGTCTTAATGTTTAACCCCAGACACCTAACTATCTTTACAAACTTCTTGCTATTCATTCAACTGCTAAGTTATGTTCGGTATTTGTCTCAAAGGATTCCTTTACCTGTAGGTGTACCTTCTGTTTGTACATACAAGCTTTAAGCATTTGATCCAGTAATGCTTTGAAGAGATTCTAGACACTTTAATATAAGCATACCTTGTGGACCCTACATAGGTATTGTAGGTAAGTTTTGTGCGTACACCAGCTTTTATCTAGTTCTATTAAAATAGGTAGCAGTAAAATTTGAGGTTCTTCTATAGTAACGTCTAATGCTGTAGTCATTTGGAGAATAATGCCAGCGCACGTAAGTTGAGAGTGCTCAAAAGGGCATGGCAAAACTTCACTGCTCTGGAAACACTGCTTCTCTATAAATCGCAGGTGCAGCCACACATGGAGTATTGTTGTCACCTTTGAGGTAGTGCATTTTATTACCAGCCTCAACCTTTTGCTCGATAGTTAAGATTTATGAGGATTATCTCTTCTTGGATTTTCCGGAAAGTGGATACAACACTATTTACCAAATTCCTGAAAAGGGCAACTATACTATAGTGTAGTTGCCCTTCGGGAGGTTTTTCAACCAAATCTATACTAATATTATAAAGCTGAAGAGTTTGTTTGTTTGTTTGGTTGAACGCGCTAATCTCAGGAACTACTGGTCGGATTTGATAAATGATTTTTGTGTTAGATAGCCCATTTATCGAGGAAGGCTATAGGCTATATATCATTACGCTACTACACCGGGGAGCAGAGCAGACAAATCGGGCAAATTTTTATGCATCATTGTAGAATTTATAAGCGACGGGATTCACGGGCGAAGCTGTCATCTAGTGTTATATAAAAGGAAGGAGGGATGCTAAAATAAACAACACAGAACTAATATAAAAATTACGTACAAAATAAATGAATTTTAGCACGGTAAGTATAAAAGACGTCATAAGGTTACACGGGTTATTGACCAGTCGTATGTAAGCATGAAATTAACCTCGTTTCTCACTCACTGCGTTTTGCAAAGGTAATCTATGTATATACCACGACTGATTTTACAGTGTAATTTATTACCTGTATGTTATTGACACGCTTATTAATATTTCTTTGTTGTATACTTACGTTATTTTCTCGAAAAGTATAGTAGTGAAAATGCAATGTAGGTTTTACTTTACTTCTACTTAACTGCTACCACTAATTCTACTAAAAACTAAACTAAAAACAAAACGAAACCTATGAAGTGAAATGCGATATAGGGACTTCTTGTAATTGTACATAAATACATTAAATTCAAACAAAACAGTCCAGGGCTGGATGTAGGTCCACACTGTCCCGCGTCTTCCGCATCCAGTCCCATCCTTCGACACTTGTATCGAGCACTTACAAGTCGTCGGACCATCTGGTTGGCAGAGGGTTTTCCTTCCTAATGTTTGCCGAGTCGCGGTCTCCACTCCGGGACTCGTTTGCTCCATCGGCCATCGGTTCTTCTAAAGATGTGGCTAGCCCATTGCCTCTTTAACGTGCTAACTCTACGAGCTATGTCCACTACTCTGGTTTTCTGACGGATAACATCATTTCAGAATTTAAATTAAATAAATAAATTAAATTAAATTTGTCGTCATTAAATTACACTGTAATGGTGTGACTGTACCTGTAATTAAAACACTTATCCATTTTATTTCATCCATTGACTTCACCTCACTTCGTGGTAAGCTGAGATTAACGTTTATGATACCCACTATTCCATTATCTAAAGTCATTCAGCGTAGTGTATACTATAAGCATATCATGTACTCTGATAGGCATATCACAATTCTTGTAATCATTCTTGTGCAACAGTTATTAATTGCATATCCATTCTTGTTTTATTCTGATAAGCAACTAACAAATAGCAAATAAAAGCAGCATTGAATGCTTTATGGAAATGCCTTTATCGAATAGACATACATTCCACGTTACAGTCTTTTTTTGCCATGTTCATGTATTATTTTTCTGCATAAGGCAAACCAAGACCAGAGCAGAGCATTTTCTGAAACTGCTGAAAAATCTATATTATGACAATTTCATACATTGCCTAGTTAAATACACGTCCAAACTTGATGCTAGATTGTACTCGGGCTTGCAAAATGATTATTCCAGCGTTCCATATTGACAAATGGCAAATAAAAGCAGCATTGAATGCTTTATGGAAATGCCTTTATCGAATACACATATATTCCACATTACAATATTTTTTAGCAATGTTCATGAATTTTTTATCTCCATAAGGCAAACCAAGAGCAGAGCAGAGGATTTTCTGAGACTGCTAAAAAATCAATTCTAAGACAATTTCATACATTGCCTAATTAAATATACCTCCAAACTTGATGCTAGACTGTACTCGAGCTTGCAAAATTATTATTCCAGCGTTCCATATTTGCAGCAATTTTGCTCGACCATGCGCGAGCTTCCGCAGTTCGGTTTGCGCTGACGCAAAGGATTTCTACTAAGTCTTTAAAAATTTTCTTACATCAATATCCAACCATCATTTCACTTGTTCGCTGCGTCTTTTGCTAAACTTAAAACTTCCCTATCCTTTTACTTATCAACCGACCTTCTCAGTGTACTTTTTTTTTGAGGTGGAAATTTATTTCACACACAGAATCATCACATGATATTTGAATTTTTAGTCTTTTATTCACAACTACCATATTCAATGTGTACATATTGTTAAAATAAAAAAAATCCTTTAGTAATGTTTTGAGATTCGATTAACCTGACCCTTCACATTTGTTTGACTACACAATTTATTTTTTATTATAAGTATTACATATTATTGGTTGAAGATCTAAAATACTTTCTCACTGAAAAGGTTCTGCAGGTCCGCAACACTTATAACGACAGAATTGTTATTACTGCAGTTACATTTGTTGTATCGAGCACTTACAAAGTAAATTGATTTTCACAGTAATAAACAAAACTGTGAAATGTTATGATTGGTTACTTGTTTAAAGGCAATGATCGTGTTTCATGTACTACTGTTAGGTACGTGTTTTATTTTGTTTAATCATCTTTAATTTTTTAAACGAATAACACGGGGCAATTGGTAGATAACTTAGAAATTCATACATTTCATTAGAAAGTGTTCAGTTGCTGGTTAGACTAGTTTACCTTTTTTTAGTGTAATTTTGTCCTATGATCCGGCAATTTTGTAAAATGTATTATCCGCATTTCTATTTTGGAGCCTGTTAATTTGTCATGTAGTGTGACTAAGGCTTGTCTCTCCAACAATACGAAATTACCATTTATAAAATCGTAAGTATTCAAAGAATATTGTTATCAGAAGATAACATTTCTGAAAAATTGTATGAGGCTTCAATAAAGATAAACAGTGAGATCATCTAAAATAGGACCTAAATTCTTCTTTATTCACAATTTTTCAAGTTCTTAATCTTTGGCCTATCGACCACTATGTTACTCTTAACCGAGACCAATGTCTTAACGTTCCTTTCGAAGCACGATAACGCTCGTAAATAAAAATGCTATAAA
Organism: Thumatha senex; assembly: GCA_948477245.1. Lineage (NCBI taxonomy): Eukaryota > Metazoa > Arthropoda > Insecta > Lepidoptera > Erebidae > Thumatha > Thumatha senex. The sequence goes on along the minus strand of OX419725.1, from coordinate 31,086,241 downwards.
GCGGACATCCAATTGAAAACCAGACTTAGCGAAAGTTGCTTAACGCAGTGATTATTTACAGAACACTGAGTTAGCGGGCCTATATGCCTATATGTTTGCAACACCAGTGGTGCAGCACTCGCGCTGCTGACCCTTTATATACCTTCTAAGACCACTTTTGAAGAACCCTATACTGTAGACGTTCGGGAAAACTCAGGCAGGGGGTTCATTCCACAATCTAAGCGTTCGCGAAGCCTCTGTCGTACCTAACAGTGTGCGTGCGCTCCGGACGCAAAGTGTGGGTGGTGTCAGTAAGTAATTTCATGAGTTGTTGGTGTTTTACAAATTACCCTGTATATAATAAAAAAAAAATACAAATTTTAAATTTTAGTTTCACTACAGGAGTTGCCGATGACCATGCGAAGTGGCACAGACGCTTGGATGATGATAATGAATAATGATCCAATTTTTATAGACAATCGAAGTTAACAAAACAATTTTGTTTAGGTATACTTTTGTCCTGTGGGGAAGCGGTGCTTGACAACTTATCGGACTCCCATCCCTTTGAAGACTATGAAATGCAAAATTTGTCATGGAATATGCAGTTCGATACATTGGAAATCAATAATGGTAATGATTCCGTCCTATTTAACACATTTGTTAAAACCTTACTGGAAGCATCGAGTAAACAATTAAAGAACATAAGACTCAACATAATAAATAACTATGATTTGTACCAGAGCGACTTAGCGGAAATCGAAAATGAATTTGCAGATATAGAAGTGATGTACCTCCAATTGGTGCAAACGAAATTAATGAAAATGATGGAAGGCGAATCTTTTACAGTCACAGATCACTTTATGATAGATTTCATGGATGTGTCAAATGCGATTTTGGAAAAAGTTCTTGAATTTCGCTTACGGAATTTAAAAGATAAAGAAATAATAGAGGGTGAATCGAAATGGAGCCCATCCACGCTAAAACAAAAAGTTCTAAGACAACAGATAAAAATATCGACAAATTTTATAGAAAACTATATATGTGATACTTTACAAATTTGCAGAGATAGATACTACTATAGCGATTACCTGAGCGATTGGATAAGAAGTCTAATGAACTTAGGAAAGCAAGAAATGAAAAGATTTTTTGGCCCTATACCAGAGGTACTAGAAAAACACAAACACTTTATTAAATCAAATATTAAGTTTCGCCAAACTATCAAATACCTAATTAGTGCTGATGCTTTGATCAAAAGAGATACTTTGGACTTTGTAGACGAGGTACTGACAAATCCTGACAAAGTTTTTCATTTAGCTCCACCTGCTTTAAAGAGGAGCGTGACTCTTCTACGTCAACTCTTTGTTTTGCTAGATGGAGCTTATGATGTCAATGATCAAAATATAGAAAATCTAGAAAATATAAGTGAATGGCTCAGAGATTGGGCAGAGGGCAATAGTTTTGATGTTCATAGGATTCTGAATGCTATAGTCGAAAATATGAAATTGAACCTAAAAATATGGCCACTTGACATACAGAATAAAATTTATTACGTATGGTCTGATGTTATTGTTCTGTGAAATAAGTATAAAGTGTAATTTTAATTACAATTAGAATAATATAAATCTTATACATCCGAAAACTGAGTGATGGACTGTAAGTTATTTCAAACAATTGTCATGTTCATTATAAAAGATGGTAATTAATAAAATATAATGTGACCTACTTGGTGTGAGTACTTAATTTAATGATGAAAAAGAGGGTAGCCAAGTCGTCAAAATTGGTAAATATTTGAAAACTAGCGTTGATAATAACAAAACAGGCTCAATTGATAACATCACTTCAAAAATCACTCGAATAAATGCAGAGCATTGCGTTGCAGTATAGTGTCAGCCTCATTCATACGTCACGTATGAGTCATATCTGGTTGCGAAACAGACTGTTCACCAATGTGTAACGTGAAACAGCTGTTGAATGTTACTCTTGATGATTGCTTTTATTGAAAAGTAGGTTACAAGTTCAGAAGCTATATTACGAATATTGCTTACGCCTGAATTATAGTACAACATTTCGTGAATACATTTTAGGCGCAATATATTTTTGTCGTATTAAGTATTTAATAACGTTTATGTATAGTGGCAATGTAAACTTGTAAACAGAATTCATTATAATTATGTATGTGTACACAGCATTTCTACAAAATGCGTGTACTGGACATTTTAAGTATTTATTTTGAATCTTCCATTAAAAACGAAAAATTCATAAGATGGTTTGAATGAATGAATGAATGATTGATATATCTTTATTCATGTAGGTCACAAAGTAACACTTATGAACGTCAAGATTATTGCTTCTACATTTACATTTACTGCCAGATTCGCAAAGCAATAGGTAGAGTCTGAGGAAGAACCTGGCAATAAAACTCATGGCCACTCTTTTTTAACCACCAGTAATTACATTAGTTTGATGATGACATTTATAGAAAACAAAAACAAAATCAATGTTATGTTTAAAATCATATCAAAATTAGAGCCATTCTAGTTGCCAGTTCTAAGGGCAGCCTACACTTTAAGAAGAATCTAGCAAGAAAGTAATGGATGCTCTTTTAAAATGTATGTGTGGCTTACAATATTAAAATTATACTTACATTGTTCCTTTAGAGAGAGAGCAGTTGACTCAACTTAGTTTGTCTTAAATTTAAATAATATTATTTGTAATAATTGCTATAACAGCTATGAGCTGACCAGTCCCAACAGACGGCACCCGTTCACGGGTATGACGTATATATCAGCCATCGCCCTACTCAACCGTTTTATAGGGAATAAGACAACCCGAAACATACGGCACCATTGCCAGGTGAACATGACATACCTAAAAACTGCACAGCAACTATCATGTCAATTTCAAAATAATAAATAAGTCTCCTTGGTGCTCACACAATAACAAACTCAAATTACATATTTGTATATTAGTTATTACCGGAACTAAACGCAGCCAATTTAGAAACCTTTAGTTGTCTGACGATTCAAATTATTCAAATGTAGAAATGTAAAAATACAACATATATGCAGCTTCAAGAAAAGTACAAAATAACACAAGATTAATTCGAATCCTAAATAGCTCGAGCGAAGAGCAAGCAACTCATTTCCATTTATTTTTATCATTTAAATAATCATTAATTCTGTAATAAGCCCTTTTCAAGAGGTGCGTCTTAATTTCTGCCTTAAATTTATGTAACGGCAGGTTCATAATGTCTAAAGGAATTTTATTATATAGGCGTACGCCAATTCCTGCAAAAGAGTCATGAACCTTTTGTAAACGATGATGCGTTCCAATTAATTTATGCTTATTTCTAGTATTTATCGAATGTATGTCACTGTGTCTATTGTATAAATGTATGTTCTGTTTAACTAACATGATATTTGCAAATATATACTGTGAAGCAACCGTAATGCCAATTTCTTGAAATTTCTCTCTAAGAGACACTCTAGCACTCAATTTATATATTGCACGTATAGCTCTCTTCTGGATTACAAAAACTACTTGTATATCAGCTACTTTGCCCCACAGCAAAATGCCGTAAGACATGACACTATGAAAATAACTAAAGTATACTAGCCTGGCAGTTTCCACATCAGTGTGCTGCCTGACTTTTCCTACGGCAAAGGCTGCCGAACTGAGTTTACCTGAGAGACACGTTATTTGGGAGTTCCACTGCAGTTTGCTATCTAAAGTGATCCCCAAAAATACAGTTGATTCTACAAGATTAAGAGTATCACCGTTCAATGTTATATTTGTACCGCAATTCCTGACATTAGGCATGCTGAATCTGATACATTTTGTCTTCTTAGCGTTTAGTAGCAAATTATTGGTCGTAAACCAATCTACAACTTGGGCAAGTGAACTATTTACGCCGTTAAAATCAGAAAGCGTGCGATCAACTTTAAAAATAAGTGACGTATCATCAGCAAATAGAACAATGTCGCACAAGTTTTGTATATAGAATCGCAGATCGTTAATATAAATTAAAAATATAAACGGACCTAGAATTGATCCCCTCGGTACGCCCATAGCTACAGATGCTCCAGAGGAGCTAATTCCATTGACATCAACATGTTGTATTCGATCGTTTAGGTAGGAGGCAACAAGATCCAGTGCAGAGTGTTTGATACCATAATAAAATAGTTTTCGCAATAGTTTTTTATGGTCAACGCAATCAAATGCTTTGGAGAAATCGCAGAATACACCAATAGCATCTTGTCTATTCTCCAAGGCGCTATATATATGATTTAGAAGTGTCACATCTGCATAAATGGTAGAACGGCCCCTTGTGAACCCATACTGCGCTTGTAATTGTTGCAAAATATTTTTTTCAAAAATTTTGCTAATGGCTGGTAATATTGAAATTACCAGGGTCGGTTTTGGATCCAGATTTAAATAGAGGTATTGCTTTACTGTGTTTCATTAAATCCGGAAACACTCCTTTATCAACACACTTATTAAATATTTCAGTTAGATGTAGTGATATATTAACAATAATAGACTGTATAAATTTTACAGAAATACCCCTCAAGTCAGCTGTTTTTTTTGAGTAAAGTGACTTGAATACTTTAATGATATCGTTGGGGTTTACATATTTAAAGCTAAATAAGACACTACACTGATCCACGCTGCCCCCAAGCATACGTTGAGCTTTTACTGGACGAGAATTTAAGGAGCTAGTTGTTTTCGCGGGTATTCCTATAAAATAGTTGTTAAAAGTTTGTGCTACATCTAATTTATTATTAATCACTTTGTTATTCATGATTAACTCAATGTTATTAACACGAGGTAGTGATCGACCGGTTTCAGTTTTGATTACATTCCAAGTCATTTTTATCTTATTTTTTGACTCTTTAATATTATTACTTATATGTAACGACTTGGCAGCAGCACAAGCCTTTTTGTAGGTTTTAGAATACATTTTAACATATTGAATAAAGGCAGGATCAAAATTAAATTGCTTCATACCATATAGTTCATACAATTTAGCCCTACTTTTATAACTTCCTGTAGTTGCCCACTCACAAAATTGCAAATTTTTGTTTTTATAAAATGTTTTTGATTTAAATATGTTGTTGTACTCAGCTTTAATTGTATTAAATAAGGAGTCATATAAACCGTTTGGATCTTCCTGATAAACATGACTTTTGCTGAAACATTAACATTAAATTGTTTAAGTCGATACGCACTCATTGGCCTACATACAATTTTATTCCCTTTAGAAGTGACATTAATAGGAAATGCTGCTTTTTGAACAAGATGATCTGATGGAAAGTTACTTAGTATCTCCCTTATTGTTGATGCACAGTTGCAGAATATATTATCTATACACTTTCCAGAATGTGAGGAGATTCTAGTTGGCTCACAAAATAAATTTTGAATTAAACAAATTTAAAAATCTTATACATTTCGAAGACTGCACAAGTATGTCAACATTAAATAATAATAATATTCATTTATTTCAGGCAACATTAAAAAAGTAACAGATGTTATTAACATATTCTATGGCCCATAGATAAATACCTTAAAACCTAAGAAAATATAAAAATATATTACACTGTGTTAGTAAATACAATCTTAAAATCCCCACACACCACAACATGTTTTCTACTAGTCACACAGGCTTCAACGCATTTTCCATTACAGTTTCTAATAAATTATAATCCCTATCTGGAGGACTGTAGACACAGAGGACAATGAGTTGCTCAAGCTCAACACAGGAAAATTCTGCAGTACGCTCAATAGAAAGGGCCACAATATCTTTCCGTTCTTTACATTTTAAATTATTAGAAACGAATCTAAGAGAGCCACCACGAATATCTTTCTTTCTTGAGAACGCACTGCAAAGTGAATAAAATTCATTGTTGAACAATAGTTCATGACTTTTTAACCAATGTTCTGTAATACAAAAAATGTGAATGTGTGTGTTCCTTTATAAAACGTTCTATTTGTAGTAGTTTTTCAGATATGCCTTCAATATTTTGGTGAACCAAGTTAAACTACTAGAAGTATTGTTAATATACCCAGAATTAACACAACCAATATTATTTTCAGTGTCTTTAAAAATGGTGGGCTCAAAAGACCTACAACGTTTGTTTCTTGGTCGAATCATAAAAACTTGGAACGCTCTGCCAGCGCACGTGTTTCCCTCTTCCTACAATCTCGGGTTCTACAAACGGCACTTGAGAAGCAAATACATTGGGTCACCAATTTGGGTGCCAGGGTGTAAGGGGCCCCACCAAGATCTTCGGGGCCCAAGTCAACCTCCCGTGCTAGTGCGTGCACCTGCTGATTAATGGACGAGTCTCTGGCGCTGGCTTTCCCCTCTGGGGTTGGGAGGTCTGAGGGCGTCGCTCCCATAAAAGCCACCCGCCGAAACAAAAATGGAAAAGGACTATAGGAATGCTGCTAGGGATAGGGCGCCGCCGCAAAACGGCGCGCAGGAGCCCCGCCCGACTGCTGTGGCAAGTGGGCTAGGGCTGCCGTGTGTCGGGCCAGCACGGCTAAAGAAGTTAGCCCCAACCCGAATCCGCTTCGCATCTTGGAACATTGGCACGCTGACTGGGCGTGCGGTAGAGTTGGCCGAAGTACTCTCCAGGCGGAGGGTGGACGTGGCGTTCCTGCAGGAGACTCGGTGGAAGGGCAACAGAGCCCGGCCCTTGCAGAACGGCTACAAGCTGTATTACACGAGTGCGCCTGGTGGGGAGAACGGGGTGGCCGTTGTGCTCTCCGAGGGGCTGCAGAGTGGCATCTTGGAGGTGAAACGCTGTAGCGACCGGCTTATGATCGTGAGGGTGCTTATCGATGGGATTATTACCCACCTGATAAGTGCCTACGCGCCACAGGCCGGTTGTAGCGACGCCGATAAGATGTCGTTTTGGGGTCAACTCGAGGGAGTGCTTCGGAGCATTCCGTTGTCACAGGGAATCGTTTTGGGCGGCGACCTAAACGGTCGTGTGGGTGAGAGGTGTGAGGAGTTTGAGCGTGTTCATGGTGGTTTTGGATACGGCACCCGCAACGCTGAAGGAGAAACTATCCTCAGAACGTGTGCGGCTGCCGATCTGGCCATTGTGAACACGTATTTCAAAAAGAAATCCGAACATCTCATCACCTACAAGAGCGGGAGGCGTACAACTCAGATCGATTTCCTACTCACTAGGCGACACAGCATCGGCAAGGTGGCCAACTGCAAGGTCATACCCGGTGAGAGTCTTACTGCACAACACCGTCTCCTTGTCATGGACCTCTGCGTGAAGCCCAAAGGCAAACGCATCGAGCGGTGCCAGCGCCGCATCAGATGGTGGCTGCTTGATGAAACTAGGTCCCAGGAGTTCGTCTCAGCTGCCGGGACACTGAAGGCGAACCAGTTCAAGATTGCTTGGACAAAGTTCAGGCGGCCATCCTTGGAGTGGCGAAGGTGGTGCTCGGTGAGTCTAAGGGTGGACGCAAATGTGACAAGGAAACTTGGTGGTGGAACGACGCAGTCCAGAGGGAGACTAGGGAGAAGAAAGCCCTCTTTAAAAAGTGGCAAGCGACCGGGATCTCCTGAAGACCGCGACGCGTACAGGGCTGCCAAGCGCGCCACAAAGAGAGCTGTAGCCAGAGCTAGACGTGACCACTTACAACCTCTGTATGATAAGCTGGAATCGTCTGAGGGGCAGAAGCTCATCTAAAAGCTGGCGCGCTCCAGGGTCAAAGCGGCACAGGATATATCCAAGTGCCGCTGTGTAAAAGACCTTGAGGGCAACCTGTTAAGCGAAGACCTCGCGGTAAAGGAGAGATGGCGCTCGTACTTCCACGAGCTGCTTAATAAACAGCACAAAGAGTTGCAGCCTCCGGACCTCCCTCCGAATCAGGGACTAGTGCCACCGGTAACGCCTGGAGAAGTCCTGACTGCGCTTCGCCGCATGAAGAATCGGAAAGCTGTCGGACCCGATGGAGTCCCCATCGAAGCCTGGAAGGCGATGGGTCCTCGCGGTGTGGGCATCTTAGTAAACCTTTTTAACCGCATACTCCTCAGCGGGCAGATCCCAAACCAATGGAGACTGAGTATTATTACTCCAGTCTTCAAAGGTAAGGGGTCAGTGCAGGAGTGCGGGAGCTACCGCGGTATTAAGGTGATGTCCCACACCATGAAGATCTTCGAGAGGATTATAGAATCTCGGATCCGGCAAGAGTGCACTCTCTCGGGGTGTCAATATGGGTTTCGCCCTGGTTATGGGACCACGGACCCTGTTTCTGCCCTGAGGGTTGGCGCAGAGAAATACAGATCGAAGAACACGCCTCTGCACTGTTTGTTTCTAGACATGCAGAAGGCCTTCAACTGTGTTCCTCGCGCGATGATCTGGTGGGCACTGCGGTCCAAAGGGGTTCCAGAGGTCTATATTGACACTATCCGGGACATGTACTGTGACTCCGATTCAATGGTTCGGACTGCTGTTGGCGACACGAAACCCTTCCCCATCACCGTCGGGATACACCAGGGTTCGGTCCTTAGTCCGCTTCTGTTCAGTCTAATATTAGACGAATTGTCGGACAGCATCAGAAACCCACATGAGCAGCCTCCATGGTTGCTCATGTATGCTGACGATATTGCGCTGGCAGACGCGGACAGGGGCAGATTGGTGCGACGTGTAAAGGCGTGGAAGGAGACGCTCGAGAACGGCGGTCTGAAACTAAATGTGGCGAAGACCGAGTACTTGGCACTAAACTCGACAGATCCCACATCCGTCCGCATAGGCGGTGATTGGGTCGAGCGCACGGACCAGGTTAAATACCTGGGATCTGTTTTTCACACGTCCAGTGACATCGATTGCGATGTCAAGTCACGCATTGCTGCCGCGTGGGCTAAATGGCGGGAGATGACCGGTGTCATTTGTGACCCTAAAACGCCGATCCGGTTGAAGGGACAGGTCTACAAAACCATTATTAGACCTGTCCTTTTACATGGCAGTGAGACGTGGCCGATATTGGAGCGACACAAGCAGGAGCTGCGTGTCACGGAAATGAAGATGCTGCGGTGGATGTGTGGGGTCACGCGGATGGACCGCGTGAGAAACTCTCGCATCCGCGGCAGCCTTCACGTCCGTGACATTGCAGACAAGTTGCAAGAGTGTCGCCTTCGTTGGTATGGTCACGTCTTGCGGCAACCGCCGGGCTACGTAGGTAACAAATGTCTGGCCATATCAGCCCCGCCGGGTCCCGGTAAGAGGGGAAGACCCAAGAAGTGCTGGGTTGACGTCGTAAGGGATGACATGCATGCCAATGGTCTCACTACAGGGGATGCCGAAGACCGTGCGAAGTGGAGGAGAAAATGTAGGAAAGCGGACCGCGGGCAACTGGGACAGACGCTCGGATTATGATGATGATGATCAATTTGGGTGCCAAAATTAAATTTGCTAGTGGTCCTGAATTTACTACATGTCGCCGATGGCTTTCCACAGGGCAGGCCACGCTTAGAACATGCTGCCGAGCGTAATTTAAAAAAAAAGAAATTAGCTACAACTTTTTATTTCGATTTCCATGCTTGGTATTTTTTTATTTAAACTTTAAAACTTGGTAAATTGGTAAATTAGTACAACAGAGTTAAAACAATACACGCTTCAAGTTTTGCGAAACACAATTTTTCCCTTTCCCTTTTTTCCCTTTTTTAGGATTCCCTTTAGCCAAGAGAAAGGGAGATTTAAAATAAGAACATGGCAAAGAAATAACTATTTACAACAATACGTTGGTATGTACATATAAAATGCATTCTGTTCCAATTTTAAATCACACAATCACAGTACTCTGATGCACAGACTATGGAAACTGAAGTAACTTCCTTTAACTAGTTAAGTCAAGTGTAGTTCCACTTTACATTGTTCACATTCCCTGATTGGCCTCCATGTATTTAACAAATATTCTAACTATCGTCATTGAAGTCTAAAATAGTCGCATTCAGTCATACAAGCGAGCCCTTTTCGGTTTCATTTAAATTCGAACCTTATCTTTATGTACGAGGGTTTTGATTAGCATGTATTAATCTATTTGTACTCTGAGCACGTACACATATACAATGGGTGTCCATTTTGTGAGTATCTGCGAGGAATGCTACTTCTATTGTATTGTGATATAGTGATGTTACATCAAGCTTCTAGTTGCTAAATTATGACAAAGTTTTATTCATCTATATACTAATTTGTCATTGCTTTTTTTGGCTGACTTTGTAGTCATGTACGAATTAGGAGAGATTCTATTATTAAATCACTTTATGGTCAAAAACGAGTGTTTAGGTTCAGAATAAAGCTCGTATAATGATACTTCAGAATCCATAAGAAAGATCCTACCGTCTTGCTCGTAGAATTGTTATGTGCGTGTGTGAATAAAACTATTAACGAATCCTAAACGGTTGCCTCAGTACTTTCAGTGTAACGAGGTTGAATACGTAAAGCCCACAGGAGATTATTACCTACACTCATCGATTTTTATTGTGAATTTACGGATGATGCTATAAACCGAATTGCAGAATAAATATACATTCTTATATACTTATTCTACTATGTACCAGTTGGGGCGTGGGTCATAAAACCTGTTGGCTCTTCGTGTAAACGGAAGCAAGACCGTTGCAGCGACGACTGCAAGCAGTTCAACGCTGCTCCTGTTAATCGGCGTACACACTACTGGCAAAACTTGCACAGCACGAGCGGGCCGTGGCGGAGCAGTTCTGTAAGGCTCGCGGTAGTGTGGAAGTTTCCGGCCTCGGTCGGGAGAGTTGAAGCCGCCAGTTTGGTTAGTCTAGAGTCGGTAGCAGATATATCGCTGTCAAATGGGGTACAAGCCATAGATGGCAGCCAACTCCAAGTGAGGTTATGGCGGTGAAAAAAGAGAGAAGTGCGTACGCTCTCGACAAGATTAGCCTGAAGTTAGGAACGAACCAGGGAACGAAGTTAATCTTTTAAATACCAGAATGGAACGAAAAGCTTAATGATGTAAGTCCAAAAACATTATTACATACGTATATTTTACAATGTTTAATCTACCAATATAGTAAAATTCGTAAACCAGGTGTCGCTAGATGCGCCGAAATTAACGCTCTCGTATGATGATGAGTTTACGTATTCATGTTCTTTCTCATTCCGCAACTATCCTATGATATGTTAAAATATTAAAGACTCAAAATGGCGTATTAAAATAAAAATAAATAAAAAATGACTACGGTAAGAAACGGATGTTATAATAGAGTAGAAACTTCAACAATGGCGTTCCAATATTTATATGATCTGAGAAGAAAATAATGTATAAATTTGGCTGGGATTGTTGAAGATTTTATTCAACAAGGGTGTAAAGTGACCTCTCCTCCTAGCTGTGCACCTGTTGACTGACAGATGACAACTCTGTCTCTCTGTCTTTTTAACAAGGCACTATTCCATCATGAAGTCTGAAAGGACATAATGGATTTGCGCAGGATCTTGGTAAATGGCGGCCGCTTGCTGTATATTATTTTCCAAAACTAGTGCATTAACCTTGTTTTATGTGTAAACATGGTAGTTTCTTGGACATAAAAGTTGTGTAAACGTACTATAGTGAAAGACAATGATATAATGCAGTGGGAAGCTATTTTACAACTTGTTATGCAAATTCCACTGAAAACCGTAATAACGCTCTACCACGTCAATGGGGCATGGTTACAGGACCTATGACTGGACTTGACATCTACAAAGGACTGGACAGGACTACATTAGAAGATAAGATTGAAGAAATATGAAGTAAAAAATAAGATTTGGCTTAAAGGTCTTAGTAACCAGGCCATAAAATAAATAAAAAAAAACAAGGAACATAATAGGAGTCACAACAAACAAAGTGGTACATAGTTTAGTATTAAGTTTATTGTATTAAAAAGCTGCGACGTCAACAAAGCCAGATTTTCGCAAACTTTTTGAATGTTAAACAATACTGATTGCAAGAGAAAAAACTTTTTGCTACCCTTTTATTGTTGTCTGACAATAGAATGAAAATCAAAAGAAAACGATTTCATAAACAGTTAAACTGACCGTAAGAAATGTTCTCTAGACCTGAATGCTCAAGGCATGGACAACTCCGAAATTTGGTTCTTAAACCTTTCATATTTACATACAGGGAAATTTTAATAGAATTCTAATTAATAATTTGTGTTTTTTATGGTCTATTAAATGTGTTAAATTTATTTTTATCTAGCTAGTGCCTTTTACTTTTTTAGTGAAAATCATTAGATTTCTAACGATGCCGAGTGTATTTACAACATACTTCAATTTGTGAAACATTCACAAAAAATGTTTGTTGCTGAAATGTAATAAAATAGTTACAGACACCTACTTATTTATTGAAATCGACTGGATGTAGGGGACAGGGCGCAGCCTGTAAGGCTTACATATATACATATTGTCATGCCTTTATCCCCGAAGGGGTAGGCAGAGGCATACTATGCGCCCACATTTCACCGTATGCATTTTTATCCCACCTACGAGGTGATGAGCCCATTGCCGTGTTGAAATGGACAGGCGCAGGCTGTGGCGATGTGCTGTAGAAAATTTTTAAGCCGCCCATAAGGCCTTCAACCAGTCTTAACGACTGCCATTTTACTGGCAACCGGGACCAACAGCTTAACGTGCCTTCCGAAGCACGGAAACGCTCGCAGATGTAAATTTCACAAAGTTGTCACCCATCCAAGGACCAGCCATAGTGAAAGTTGCGTAACGCATTCATCGTTTACAGAAAACTAAATCCGCGGGGCCACGATTTTAGAGTTTGGTTGTTCTTAGGCCAAAAACATACTTGACAATATCATTATCAGTTGACTAGATCCTGTAGCGCCCTCATATTAGCTTACAATGACTTAAACGACGTTGTTTAAAAAAAAACCCTATTCTGTAACTATTTAACCGAAAAGTCATTACATAAAATCCAACGCTATTTTATGTCCCGCTCCTTTCCTATAGTAAAAAAAAAACAGGGCATAAAATTCAACATTATACTATACTTTTACAAACAAACTTGTAAAACAACATTCCTGTAGCAGCGGCGATACGTCACGCATCTTAAGCCGCTTATACACGCGCGATTAAACAGAATTTATTATAACCGCCAATATGCGATTATTAACAGCCCGCTGGCTTTAAGTCTAGTCCATCCCATTTGTACTAGAAATCACATATGCTAAAAAATATTGTAATACATTTTATGTAACTCACATTAGACATTAAAGCCTACGTGATGCAGGTAAAGATTTTATAGAACGAAGGATCATCGTTGCTAGGAATTTAAAGACATCGATCTGGGGGCCGAGTCTACTAGTGACAAGCCGTAGAATAGAACCAGAATAGCTGTTTTTAGCTGTCAAAATGTTATTAGACTATCAAAAACGCAACTGACTAACGGTCACTGGCGCGGTACGTGTTAGTAGAATTCTATCGGCCGACCGATAGAATTCTATTGGAGTACGATTGTAGTAGTAGACTATGAGAACTAACATTTTTTTCTGTCGGCTCGCTACTGACGACGATTTCTATTCTATTTCGACACGATTAAAATAGCAGACTTGGCCTCCAGATACAATGAAAACCCATTTTTGTCAACTGCCAAATTATCGAATAAGACTATATGAACGTCTTTTTTTATCGATAGTTATGAGAATATTGTCTCTATGGCATGTATGTTTTTATTTTTTACTATGAAAGTAAAGATGTCTAATGTTATGTGTTGGGTGTTGGTATTGTATGGAATGTACATTGAAGAAGGAGACATAAAGATAATGGTGAGGGGAGGTTAACTCACGCAGATGTATTGCACAATCAAACCCTGAGTTTGCTTTACAGTCTTCTAGGGTTGACAAGCAACTGGCCAGCTTTAATATCGTACCATTTGTCAGCAAGAGGAAGAAGATGTGACTGGTTATTTTTTATATTTAAACTATTTTGTACGAAAAAATTACATGAAAGTGCTGAATACGAAATTTTATCTGAAGATAACGTTTATATTTTGAAAAGACATGAAAGCTGGTATTCTGCCATGGCTCTCAACACAGACAATCCGACAGACATAAGACCTATAACAACTATATTCGATACATCCCTTGACCGATCCACTTGAATTTGAAGCCCGATCAAATTATTTTATATTAGATAAGAGTGTACAGAATGAATCTAGGAAAAAATAGATCAAGGAACATCACATCATTGCTTTAGTCTTGGTTTTTCAATCTAGAATTATCAGGCTCGTATTCCAGAACGTTTCTCAATACTCAATCGACGCTTGAGAGTAGATTTTATAAGGCAAAATCGCCTATTATCGCCAGTATTGCAACCGTCAATACGTTTACAACCACTATTGATAATATTGAAGTTTACACTGTGTCTTAATATTGCGATGCTAACTTTGTCGTAAGGGCCTAACATACCTACACAATCTCGTAAACATCATTGTTGTAGGATGTTCGCCATTACATATTATTACGTTCATAGTTTTCATTGTTCAAAATGTAAGCGCACAGAACCGTGACCAATTCACAAATAATAAACATGAAATAAATTTCATGATCACTTGAGGCCGTTTGCTTGTCAGTAATATAAAAAGGTTGGCAAACAATTATTCTATACTAGCAGCACGCTATGATGGCCGTTTGACAGCGTTTGACATATTACAATAATGCAAATAATTTCGATTTTACCACCTTACGTAGTTACTTTAAAATTATTATATTCGATTTATATAGTTTAAAAAAAAATGTTTTAAGCATACTATATTTAGGGTATTTTTTATTAATATCAATATGAAATATGACTTGATTAAAATGACGTTATAAATATGGTGGAGAATTTCAACTTGATTCGATACGGTTCGGGTAGTTCAGGTGGCTAGAACATTGCCCTGGTTAGGCAAAAGTCACAGGTTCAATCCCTGTCTCGAATCAAATTGTCTTTTTCCACTTTATTAAAAATTTATGAGATATTTAGCAAATAATTGCTTTAAAAATTTATCAATATACTGAGCGGAGTCTATTGCATCAATGTTTAAAAATAGTTGTAACACTGTTCATTGGTATCGAGTTGTTCATTAGCTCGATAGATGGTGGTCATACTCTTAAAATGACGATATAAATATGGTGAAGAATTTCAACTTGATTCGATACGGTTCGGGTAGTTCAGGTGGCTAGAACATTGCCCTGGTTAGGCAAAGGTCACAGGTTCAATCCCTGTCTCGAATCAAATTGTATTTTTCCACTTTATTAAAAATTTATGAGAAATTTAGTAAATAATTGCTTTAAAAATTTATCAATATGAAATATATTATTTTCCTGACACGGAAATGTGAAATACGAGTAAACCGTCATCATATCGTGCCACTAGTGTAATAGTAGATACTAGCTAGAATCTTCTGGCAAATTAGTATATAGATCTATTTGCCGTTTTAACAACAAGCTATAAATAGACAAAAATTGTTTATAATAATTTATTTTTATTATTGCTTTAAAATTTATAACATAATATTCTCGAGAGTACCTATCTACTGTGTAAATAGATTATTCGAGAAAAAAGAAAACTATTAAACAAATTGTCGACAATTTATCGCCTTTCTATTTGTGTCAAACTCAATCTTAATGTTTATTGAAGCAACCTTCCCTAAACCATTTATTGCCAATGAATGCTACGAACAAATCTAGTTCGTTATTGATCAACAACAGGTCTTGTGGTTTTAACAGGATAATTATATTTATTTAATTTTATCATCCTCGTCATGCTTCAGATCAGGACCGTCATTATTAAATTCCGCCTGCGGTTGCTCAAACAATTATTTTCCTACGGCATTTAATATGAAACAAGTCTTACATGTAAAATTTATTTATTTATTTATTAACCAACTTATACTAACAGTATAGCACCACACATATAAGTTATAGGTTACATACACAATTATATCTAAACTTATGTTTAAGTTAACTTAAATTCAACGGACGGTTATATATAGTACATCATAAATTAAATTATTGCAATATAATTTGTACCAATAAAAATATTAAAAAAAATTATTGTTACAAATTTTATATTATATTATTATTCAATAATGGTACTGGATGTGGTTATACTCTCCAGATAGTGACTAGCTGCAGCCAGGAATCTCGGTTCCGTAAACATGAATATATCTACGGTCTCATCCTGCAGAAGAATATTGTTGATGTGGGTGAGGGCTACGTATAGTGGGCTACTAGTAAGGGTTACAGAAGAGGTAGGTACTAAAAAAAGGGGGCGCTGCCGAGGGCGTAATTAACGCCTGATTGGTAGAGGAACATTTATTAAAATATATTGCAAAAGTGTAGAATTAGACAGATTACCACGAATTAGGCGGAAAAAATAAATAATAAGGCTGAGATTTCTTCTAACTTCTAGACTCTGATAGGCGACCATTCCCAGCACAAATGGTGTGGGGTACATGTAGGGATAGTAAACGTCAAAGATTTTTGCACATCTTCGATCATAAGTATATAAGATTTTTCGTGTGGATTCCAGATGGCGCTGTTAGTCTCCAATAAGCTACGGACATATGAATTGTGCAATTAAGTTATAGCATGGGGGCAGTTAAGAACCTTTGTTTGTCGCATAACAAATCCTAGACTTTTTCGGGATCTATTACAGGTTATTATAATATTTTGATTAAAGGTAAGTTTTGGGTCAAAATGTGTCCCCAAATCACGAATTTTTGAAACACGATTCAGGGTTACAGAGTTCAACGTATATAAAAATATTATTATATATAGATTATATACAATATAAAAAAAAATGTAAGGATATATCTAACATAAATGAAAAGGTAAACGTAAAACCTTAAAAATATACAAATAATACCTAAACATACAAATAATTATTAAATGTTACCTTTCTGGCCTCCCGCTTTGCAAAGGAAACAATTGGGATTACTTTCTTTCCAGTTCCTCAATTTATTTCTAATTTATTTCGATGCGGGTTCCAAGACACTAACTTTGCCTGTGAAAGTCCGGTTTGAGCTCGGTGTAACTTTTCTGATCTTGGTCATTTACATACTACAGAAGACGTAAAAATGGGAATACGAGTGAAAATAGTACCACTAATAATAACTATAAAATATAGCCTGTAAAATATTTCAGACCTGTCAGGTGTAATAGTTTATCAACAAAACGGCAAGACGTTCACAATATGGCAGTGCAAAAGCAAAAAGGAACACAAATTTGAATCATATAAAATTAAATCACAACTCCGATAGCATTGAACTTAAAACCTGAATTCTAACTAGTGACCTTAAGAATTGCGTTGCACCTTCCTCCCACATATTATTAAAGAATGTGGGTTCTGCTATATTCGCAGGTAAAAGAAACCTGTGAGTTGAATATTTGGTATTGGCAAAAACGTCTAAAATTGACGAAGGGTAGTGATTATGATTCACAAATCTGTTCGTAGGAACCAAATTGCAACACCGTCGATCCACTATTTCCCAATAATGACCTAGGAGCATTATGAAAAATTAACCTCAGAATGCGAATTATCTGTAAGTTTTAAGTAAATGTTCCTTACTCTAAACAAATTTCCTCAATTGCCAGTAGATTCTAACTAAAAAACTATAAATTTGATTAGGTACATAATTATGTGATCGAGATTGTAGTTCTGTGAAAAACAGCAATAATGGCAGACAAGCATCCGTCACACCTGCTAGATAGTGGTCACCATAGCCTAAGGATGTGTGCAACATCAGACATATTAAGTGTTGCCAGAGTGTAGGTTGTATCTACTGTTGAAATTTTTTAAAGCCGACGGCCTACAACTTGACTTTACTACTTCCAAAACTACAACTAAACCGTTCATATCATTAGTAGACCTGCAAAAACAATTATAATTCATTTATATGCGTGAATTTAACAAACACATTGATATCTTCAAACATTGAACCTTTGTATGTCATCTATATTTACGTGATGCGCTTGACAATCTAAACGTACACTCGTGAATGGCATTCCTTGGCATTGTTGCATAAACAATTCATAGTAATTGTCAGATTGTGTTCGATGTATGGATTTAATGTCGATGCTTGCGTTAAGAAGTTTAACAAGATTATTTTCACTTTGTTTTTCAGCCATGTAGTAAAATATTTTGTAGATATATAATAATAATAAACAGATTATATACCTTAATGTGTTTTGTATCGTATTCACTCGTTATTATCTTTCACGCCCATACCCCCGAAGGGGTGGCCTTGGCATACCTAACGTGACCATACGTCCCGTTTTGAACGGGACCGTCCCTTCTTCCGGATCTCCGTCCCCGGAACAATCGTCGGGACGCTAAATTGTCCCGTTTTCCCAAGCTGAGTGAAATTAGCATGAAAAAAGTTAAAGATCCCGATAATTGAACGGAGCGCGAGCGTTAAGCGTAATAAATAAATAAATAAATAAATATTGTGTCCCACAATATTTATTTATTTAATTAATACAATTAATAAAAAATCAAGATCTTCTGGAAATCGTGAATTCCTATCGCTTGCCATAGCTACGGTTAAAAACTTCTGATACTATGGCTTACCACCCCTACATAAACCCGACGGCAGTTTGGAGAAAGCTGGCCTATTTGGATTTCTCTTTGCTTTTAACTTGAGCATGAACAACGGGGGCACTTTGCCGTCTGGTATCCTATGGTGTAGAACGTCCATGCCAGAAATGTATTTCTCTAAGCCAGAGGTACGCCGGGAGCTTCAGACCCTCGACATTTATAAGTCGAATGGGCCATTCGGAATACTTGCGGTAGTACTAAAGCAGTATGATCCCGAGTTGTGTCCGTTACTTCTACGTCTTTTACGGCGTTCATATCCCATGAAACAAGTCCTGACTTTATGGATGACCGCACACGATTATTCTGTATCCAAAACGAATGAAGGACGAGTCGTGTTCAATTACAGGCCTATTATAGGCAATGGAGTTTGTAATCAAGGCATAGCTCTTGAGGTACCTTAACGAATACGACTAGCTATCTTCTTGAGTCATCATCATCATCCGAGCGTCTGTCCCAGTTGCGTCTCGCGACGCCCGGGGTCCGCTTTCCTACATTTTCTCCTCCACTTCGCACGGTCGTCGGCATCCCCTGTGGTGAGACCATTGGCACGCATGTCATCCCTTACGACGTCAAGCCAGCACTTCTTGGGTCTTCCCCTCTTACCGGGACCCGGCGGGGCTGACATGGCCAGACATTTGTTACCTACGTAGCCCGGCGGTTGCCGCAAGACGTGACCATACCAACGAAGGCGACACTCTTGCAACTTGTCTGCAATGTCACGGACGTGAAGGCTGCCGCGGATGCGAGAGTTCCTCACGCGGTCCATCCGCGTGACTCCACACATCCACCGCAGCATCTTCATTTCCGTGACACGCAGCTCCTGCTTGTGTCGCTCCAATATCGGCCACGTCTCACTGCCATGTAAAAGGACAGGTCTAATAATGGTTTTGTAGACCTGTCCCTTCAACCGGATCGGCATTTTAGGGTCACAAATGACACCGGTCATCTCCCGCCATTTGGCCCACGCGGCAGCAATGCGTGACTTGGCATCGCAATCGATGTCACTGGACGTGTGAAAAACAGATCCCAAGTATTTAACCTGGTCCGTGCGCTCGACCAAATCACCGCCTATGCGGACGGATGTGGGATCTGTCGAGTTTAGTGCCAAGTACTCGGTCTTCGCCACATTTAGTTTCAGACCGCCGTTCTCAAGCGTCTCCTTCCACGCCTTTACACGTCGCACCAATCTGCCCCTGTCCGCGTCTGCCAGCGCAATATCGTCAGCATACATGAGCAACCATGGAGGCTGCTCATGCGGGTCTCTGATGCTGTCCGACAATTCGTCTAATATTACACTGAACAGAAGCGGACTAAGGACAGAACCCTGGTGTACCCCGACGGTGATGGGGAAGGGTTTCGTGTCGCCAACAGCAGTCCGAACCATTGAGTCGGAGTCACAGTACATGTCCCGGATAGTGTCAATATAGACCTCTGGAACCCCTTTGGACCGCAGTGCCCACCAGATCATCGCACGAGGAACACAGTCGAAGGCCTTCTGCATATCTAGAAACAAACAGTGCAGAGGCGTGTTCTTCGACCTGTATTTCTCTGCGACAACCCTCAGGGCAAAAACAGGGTCCGTGGTCTCATGACCAGGGCGAAACCCATATTGACACTCCGAGAGAGTACACTCCTGCCGGATCCGAGAGTCTATAATCCTCTCGAAGATCTTCATGGTGTGGGACATCACCTTAATACCGCGGTAGCTCCCGCACTCCTGCACTGACCCCTTACCTTTGAAGACTGGAGTAATAATACTTAGTCTCCATTGGTTTGGGATCTGCCCGCTGAGGAGTATGCGGTTAAAAAGGTTTACTAAGATGCCCACACCGCGAGGACCCATCGCCTTCCAGGCTTCGATGGGGACTCCATCGGGTCCGACAGCTTTCCGATTCTTCATGCGGCGAAGCGCAGTCAGGACTTCTCCAGGCGTTACCGGTGGCACTAGTCCTTGATTCGGAGGGAGGTCCGGAGGCTGCACCTCTTTATGCTGCTTATTAAGCAGCTCGTGGAAGTACGAGCGCCATCTCTCCTTTACCGCGAGGTCTTCGCTTAACAGGTTGCCCTCAGGGTCTTTTACACAGCGACACTTGGATATATCCTGTGCCGCTTTGACCCTGGAGCGCGCCAGCTTATAGATGAGCTTCTGCCCCTCAGACGATTCCAGCTTATCATACAAAGGTTGTAAGTGGTCTCGTCTGGCTCTGGCTACAGCTCTCTTTGTGGCGCGCTTGGCAGCCCTGTACGCGTCGCGGTCTTCGGAAGATCCGGTCGCTTGCCACTTTTTAAAGAGGGCTTTCTTCTCCCTGGTCTCCCTCAGGACTGCGTCGTTCCACCACCAAGTTTCCTTGTCACATTTGCGTCCACCCTTAGACTCACCGAGCACCACCTTCGCCGCTCCAAGGATGGCCGCCTGAACTTTGTCCCAGTAATCTTGAACTGGTTCGCCTTCAGTGTCGGTGCACTTGTCACCGACAGCTGAGACGAACTCCTGGGACCTAGTTTCATCAAGCAGCCACCATCTGATGCGGCGCTGGCACCGCTCGATGCGTTTGCCTTTAGGCTTCACGCAGAGGTCCATGACAAGGAGACGGTGTTGTGCAGTAAGACTCTCACCGGGTATGACCTTGCAGTTGGCCACCTTGCCGATGCTGTGTCGCCTAGTGAGTAGGAAATCGATCTGAGTTGTACGCCTCCCGCTCTTGTAGGTGATGAGATGTTCGGATTTCTTTTTGAAATACGTGTTCACAATGGCCAGATCGGCAGCCGCACACGTTCTGAGGATAGTTTCTCCTTCAGTGTTGCGGGTGCCGTATCCAAAACCACCATGAACACGTTCAAACTCCTCACACCTCTCACCCACATGACCGTTTAGGTCGCCGCCCAAAACGATTCCCTGTGACAACGGAATGCTCCGAAGCACTCCCTCGAGTTGGCCCCAAAACGACATCTTATCGGCGTCGCTACAACCGGCCTGTGGCGCGTAGGCACTTATCAGGTGGGTAATAATCCCATCGATAAGCACCCTCACGATCATAAGCCGGTCGCTACAGCGTTTCACCTCCAAGATGCCGCTCTGCAGCCCTTCGGAGAGCACCACGGCCACCCCGTTCTCCCCACCAGGCGCACCCGTGTAGTACAGCTTGTAGCCTTTCTGCAAAGGCCGGGCTCTGTTGCCCTTCCACCGAGTCTCCTGCAGGAACGCCACGTCCACCCTCCGCCTGGAGAGTACTTCGGCCAACTCTACCGCACGCCCAGTCAGCGTGCCAATGTTCCAAGATGCGAAGCGGATTCGGGTTGGGGCTAACTTCTTTAGCCGTGCTGGCCCGACACACGGCAGCCCTAGCCCACTTGCCACAGGAGTCGGGCGGGGCTCCTGCGCGCCGTTTTGCGGCGGCGCCCTATCCCTAGCAGCATTCCTTTTACTTCTTTTCATTATTTGTTTCGGCGGGTGGCTTTTATGGGAGCGACGCCCTCAGACCTCCCAACCCCAGAGGGGAAAGCCAGCGCCAGAGCCTCGTCCGTTAATCAGCAGGTGCACGCACTGGCACGGGAGGTTGACTTGGGCCCCGAAGATCTTGGTGGGGCCCCTTACACCCCTATCTTCTTGAGTACCTAACACAATGCTGGGCGACGGCTAGCGAGAGTAAAGGAAAGGCTCTGGCAGTAAGATTCGATATTTCTTAGTCCTTTGACCGTGTCTGTCATCGTCATCTATCTAAATTACCTCCGAAGGACTGTCGGAGAAGTTTTGGGATGGGAATCCAGCTTTCTGTCCAATAGAAGCATTAGGGCTGTCGTACATGGCGGTTGGTTAGACTACATGGCCCTTAAATGCTGGAGTCCCACAAGACACGTTGTTGTACCTCACCCTGCTTTTGATGCAGATCGATGACATGAATTTTTCACTGAATTTCAAACTACAGGTTCCTACCTGTACCTATTTGGAATTCAAAGGTCCTCAACCTAATGAGAAATACACTCCTAATAAATGGCGACAAACTTATGTAGATACATACCTATATTTACATGTAAAATTTTGAGAAATTCAGTTATAATTTTTATATTACAAAGTTATTATTATTAATGGCATCCATTGCTATGCGGATTAAGTACAGGTGACACTTATTACGTAGGTCGCACGCGCACCGGTATCACTAAAAAAAAACAAGCAAATTCTTTTCCTCATGATTATTTTATATTAATGTTTATAATGAAAAGTCCTGACTAACTGGTGATCCCTAACGCCCAGCCGTACCCTTGGACCTAGAAACTTGAAAAGTTTGGCACATAGATTCCTTTATGAAGGGACAAAAGTCGGATTTTTTAAATTCCACCCTAAAGTGATAAAATATGGTCTGAAAGTTAGTATGGAAATCAGTAAATTTTAAAATAATATACAACAAACTTGTGAGTGGGATTTCGGTTAGCAATTAAATCATACGTGTTTCATGATTTCACAACAACATCGAATTCCCACGGGAAACACTTTTTGTGCAATAACCAAATTTCACGCGAGTGCAGCCGCGTGCATCAGCTAGTCTATTATAATTGAAGGAAACAAATCAATGTTCCGTTTTGGGTACGGAATAAAATGGTCACGTTAGGCATACCTACTATATGTCTACATTTCACCAAAAGGGTTTTTGTCTCATGTAACTGGTGAGCCGTGTTGCCGTGTTCAAATGGATGTGCGCAAGTTGTATGCTGTAATAAGGCCTTTAGCTTGACTTGAGGATTGCCATGTTACTTGCAACCAGGACCAACGGCTTAAAGTGCCTGCCGGAGCACGTAAAGCTCGTGAATAGAAAAGCCACAATGTAATATTTCATACAACATGTCTGTGTCGGAAAATAAGTGGTCACCCATCCGAGAACTATTCATAGCTAAAGATACAGTGATCTTTACAGAACATTGAGTAAGCGGGGCGTGAATTTCACTCTAGCATGCTAAAATCGAAAAAAGATTTCTCAGTCGAAATGTTCTCTTGCGATTTTATTTGAAAAATCTTTAATCAGCTTAGATAGAATGCAATAAGTAGGTTTGCGCTATTACGAGAATCGAATAGTATTCTAAAATGTTGTTTATGTAAGACGATAAATATAGTTAAAAAGTAGTAAAATGTGCAGACATAAAAGTGAGAATAGATTGAGGAACTTTTCTCAGATTTATAGTTCTTTAAAAACTATATTAACATAGTTACTCTTGTGAATGAACTAATGTAAAGACTACATTATTTTGATGCTGATACTAATGGGTAAACAGTTAATAAAACATCATAGAACAAAGTAGAACTTGGAGGATATTTAAATAGTATTGTAAAGGTATGACTTCACAAATAAATGCTAATAGAAACAATCAAGAACGTCTTTCAGCTCAAACTCTACCCGGAACAGCAAGCCACTTCAGATTGATAATAACAAAGCTTTGAGAGTACTCACGACATGTCTCTTATTAATTCAAATACTATGTTATTAATTGACTGGCTTTATTTTTTAACCCGTAAAATCTTTTTGATTTTGGCTATAACTTAATACATCACGCCTTATCCCCGAAGGGGTGGCAGAGGCATATTATATGCCCACTTTTCACCGTGTGGAATTCCTGTCCCACGTAATAGGTGGTGAGCCCATTGCCGTGTTGAAATAGACAGACGCAGGTTGTGGCTACCTGCTGTTGAAATTTTTAAGCCGCCCATAAGGCTTTCAACCAGGCTTAACGACTGCCATTTTACTGGCAACCGGGACCAACAGCTTAACGTGCCTTCCGAAGCACGGAAACGCTCGCAAATGTAAATGCCACAAAGTGGTCACCCATCCGAGTACCAGCCATAGTGAAAGTTGCGTAACTCAGTGATCGTTTACAGAACACTGAGACCGCGGGGCCACGAGCGCTTCAGGGATAAGGCGTGATGGATATTTATTTTTTAATACATTTTTGAATGAGGTTCCTAGAGCACGAATATATTAATATCAGCTTCTATCTACTCTTTAGTTCTACTATGATTAATTGTAATCTTATTTCATAAGTGATCATCTAACATTTTTTATTCGTTGATCTCTGACTCGCGGCCCATTTTTTTCTTCAACTGCACCCAAACAGTGGTTTTCGGTAAACAAAACGGTCATTGACATTATAATTAGGGTTGTCTGCAGTATAATATCGTATGTTGTGGGTAAATATTTCGGACGACATTCCGTTCAGATACAGAAATTCTAATTGATGAATCAATTTGAATGAGAATTCAGTATACATATACCTACATACGAACACATACATAGACAGGGTGTTCACCCTCACACTTTGCGTCCAAAGAAAGTTTTAACAGGATCGGCAGAGTGAGTGCTGCGCTGTACCTGTGGTGTTGTAAATGTCATACGTACGGTGACCACTTTCCATCAGGAAGGCCGTGTGTTTCTCTGACACCTCAGTGGTATAAAAAAAACAAAAAAATGCTCAGTGTTTTTCCTAGTTTGCTTCCCTCTTTGCAGTGCAGGACATTAGAATGACTTCATTTCCAACTCAATTTAACTTTTGATTACATTTGATGCGGGTTCAAGACATTGATAATTTCTTCTGAGGCTTAACTAAGTTCGAGCTCGGTGTGACTTGACAGATCTTGGTCATTGCTATAGATACTGGTTTACAGGAGACACAGCAAAGATCTCCAGTAAGACCTCCGATCACGACATCACCTGCTCACTAACCTACGAGGTAATGACGCATATGTACTTACAGGGTTATAAGGTATGACGGTACTCACTCTTAACATGTCGACATCCACCAAAAAGGAAAATAAAAAAATTATGTGGTGTCGTTGGAACAAAGGTAGGAACAAAGTTAACAAGTTCACGATTCAATTAATCATACAAAAAGTCACCTTTTGTACTAGGATTCGAACTCGGGCCTCTTGCGTCTCAGCCGTGCAGCATACCACCCAAACCACACAGCTACGTTACTGCAATTTCCAAATTAGTGTTCACTTCACTGAGGTAAATAGACAGTTTGAAAATCGACACAATTTGCAAAACAAACGACTGTCGCGCCTGCGCCCGTCTCATTTAACGCTTTTATTCCACCCAATTTTTCTTACGGTTTTACTATCACATACTTTTCAGTTCGGTCGCGCAGCGAAATCCCTATCTCCTCCAAGCCTGCCATAAGGAACTTCGTTCCAAAAACATCCAGATTGTTGATGTTTTTCCTCAATAAAATATCAAGCCTCGTCCAAAGTCTTTTTCGGTGTGTAGACAGGTTAAGCTTAATCGTTTTCGAATTCGTTTTTTTATAGAAAATTGCTTATTTTTCCACTGTAATATCATTTTCTACGTTTATTTTTGGTATAAAGATAAATTCAATTGTTATTATAGCTTTTTAAGGTAGCTATTTTACTGCCACTGTAATTCATATTGTGGGACACTTTTCAAACAGCGCCGCCTAGCCCAAACTAAGCTTTAAAGCTTTGCTATGGGATCTAGACAACTGATAAACATTCTTATTTATTCCTAAATAAACCTTCTTATATATTCCATAGTAAACACCCAAATTCCGAATCAAACATTTGTGGATGACACAAATATTTATTGCAACCCGGGAATCGAACCCGGGACCCCAGCGCGGCAGTACCATTACACTACCAGTTACGCCACCGAGGCAGTCAACATATTATTTTGATTTTGTGACAGTAGCTGAACCCCATGGCTCCCGTCGTTTATACATTTTACAATCATGTATAAAAAATTGTCCGATTTGTCGGCATTTATGATTACTGCCCCACTCTCCTGGGTAGTATCGTGATAATTAAGCCTATACCCTTTTACGATAAATGGACTATCCTACATAAAAATAAAATATCATTTCAGTAGTTCCTGAGATTAGCGAGTTCAACGAAACAAATAATATTTTTAGTTTTTTAATATTACTGTAGATTTATTATACCAATTAGAATAAGACTTACTTCTTGAAATCGATAGAGAAAGTGGCAGAAGCTTATGAAATTTTCACATGACATTTTTCATGTGAATTTCATGTTTATACACAATTTACGAAGCTCAGTCAACATCACGAATTCGTCGGCTATATCAGCGCCGCCTGCTTTAATAATATTGCATATTTTTTTCTTTGATGAAATCAAATATTTGCTCTCGTAGAAAGTTTTTATATTACGAGAGAGTTGTATGTTTTCGGCAAATATTGCAGAGAATGCAGAGTGCTTTTGAAATGTTTTCGTCAAACTTTTTGATTGTGGAGTTGTAATTGCTTTTACTGAAATGTTTTTTGTGGTAGGTGTTGAATAAGCAGATAAGTAATATTAAGTTATTAAAGCATAAAGTTTTATTTAAAAATTCTTACTGATAATTAAATGATTTGTTATAAATTGCAATGGTTTATTTTCTTTTTGAACTCGTAAGATGTTCACAAATAGGTACCATACGTTTTCTTAAATAAGTTAAGATAGTACAGCAATGGGCTCACTACCTGTTACGTAGGATAAAAATGAAAACAGTGAAATGTGGACGTATAGTATGCCTGTATGTAGAATTACATACAAATAAGTCAATAAAGTCCATAAAAAAAGTCTTGCAATTTACTTCCATGGTCCTCCTACTCACCTATTGGCATTAAATGACTGATTATTTTGACTTATCTTTATTTCAGACTAGATAACCCCCACAGCTTTGCCCGTGGAATATTTTGACCTCCCGTCGCACCTATTTAATCCCGTCGCTTATAAATTCTACAATGATGCATAAAAATTTGCCCGATTTGTCGACATTTATGACGACTAGTCTGCTCCCCAGTGTAGTAGCGTAATGTTATATAGCCTATATATAGCCTTTCTGGACAAATTGGCTATCTAACACAAAAAAAATATTTTTAAATCCGACCAGTTGTTCCTGAGATTATCGCACTCGACCAAACAAACTCTTCAGCTTTATAATATTAGTATAGAAAGAGGTACTAGATGCCACAAAACATATTCCCCTTAGATCAGGTGGTAAAGTGTTTATAGGTGTCAGTAAAATTCAAAAGTTAAACTTACGTATAAAACTTACACATTGTACAGCTCACAGGGGAACAGCTTCAATGTATTTTTTCTCGTTTTTTACTACTATATAATGTTGGCTACTAACTGTAAGTATGGTCGGTTTATTCATATACTGGATGACCTCTCACGGCTTAGCCCGAGGTACAGTTCGCTCTCATCTCACCTTTTGAATCCCGTCGCTTATAAATTCTATAATTATGCATAAAAATTTGCCCGATTTGTCGACATTTATCATTACTGCTCCGCTCTCCACAGTACTTGCGTGTATATATAGACTACAGCCTTCCTCAATAAAATGGCTATCCAAAATAAAAAGATTTATTCAGTTTGATACTGGTCCAAATTGAAAAAATCTTTTTATGTGTGAGTTCCTGAAATTAGCGCGTTCAACCAAATAAACAAACAAACTCTTCAGCTTTATATTTTAGTATGGATACAATGTAACTTTCAATATTTACAAATATGGAATTTAAGCTTTTAAACTATGAAACATAATAAATAACACTCGTTCAAAATACATTCGTACTAAACAGATTGGCTAAATTGTATTCAATATCGGAATTTTACGATTCTCTTATTTGTTTACTGATTGCCGCGAATTTCTCCTTTTCCTAAACAAATATAAAGTTTAATTCACACTCAATATGCATGTTCCTGAAGCATACAGTTTTTTAGTACCAACTTATGCTAGAAGCGTTTGACACATGTCACTTGCCGCGCACGTTCACGCTTATAGTGTAAAAGGGCTTCTAAAGCGTTAACTGGAAATGATTTTACTTTATACGCCCACATTTTACCGTAGACATTTTCTTCCCACGTTAGAGATGGTGAGCTGTTTTGTAATTGACAATCGCAGGTTATGGTGATCAGCTGTTAAATGTTTTAAAGCTAAACTTGACATACACCAAATCCAGCTAGGGTTTGAAAGCATCTGGGAATACACTAAGATGACGAAGAAGAAAAAGAAAGCAGTCAGCAAGAGGAAATAAAATGCGGTTTTATTATTACTTTTGTCGCTATTAGAAGCTAAAGAGAGCGAGCAGCATTCCTTGTTCTTTTGCATGAAACATGCGACACCCAAAAAATGCTCACCATTCTTCACGTTTATTCCATGACGTCATTCTGAAAAACGTTCGGGGCCTTTTTTTACCGTACGGATTCCTCTTGATTTAACATTGCCACGAGTAATAGCCGACACGTCTATTATTCGAACCGACTAAATCACACCGTGTTTTCTTTCTACCTGTGTGCTCGATTCTAAGGGCCGTATTCCAGAACGTTTATCAATACTCAAGAAACACTTGAGAGTAGTATTTATAAGGCAAAAACTAGCCTCAAGCGTCGATTGAGTATTGAGAAATTTTCTGGAATACGGCCCTAAGACTCCGGTACTCCTTTCCCACTTAGGTCCTAATTAGTGACAGATTTCGGGTTTCGGTGCCAGCGTTTACGCATTGATACGAAATGACAGTATCTTAAAATTAAAATACCATGGCTGTAATTTACTTTTAACTGTGTATTTAACATATAAAGCGTGTATGTTTGTACGTCCCATACACAAAGCCGCCGACAAAATCAGCGGAAATGTACATCGTGTTCGTGTGTTGTTGAGTCTGAGAAATATCTGCTAACGACTATTTCCTCGCCTCACAAACATGAACAGGTCCGCCATAATTCCTCCGGTAAACCTACGTCTTAGAAGTCTTTTTACAAATTATAGATGTATATCTTTCTTGTTTCTTCCAAAGATGAACATCAATTGTCTTCTATAACTTAAAATTCGTCATTAGCAAAGAGTGACTTGAGATTTTATCCCTGTTTCTTATCTCACAACTCTACCTATTGCAATTCGGAACAAGTTAGATATGGTGATCCGTCTTCTCTGATAACCCCGTGATAGATACACGTGAATATAGTTTGTATATGTAAACTTTATTCCAAACAACCTTTCATATTCTTTCATAAAATCCCTGTGTTCACAAAATGATACATATCTGAACTTCATAGTATTTCGTTGTTCATTGATTGGTAAAACGACATCAACGTTAACGAATTATTGTCATCGAGGTTGAAAAGTTATATGTGCTTGACATTTGAACCTAACTTTGAAAAAATATGTGTGTGAGTACCAGAGTACATAGGTTCTTTGCGTTATTTATTTTATACAGCTATAAAATTTCTCTCTTACGTCGATAAAGAAGTTTCACTTCAAAACAACGTGGCGCGTAACCGAAAAACGTGACGATTTTTAACAGCTATAAAATTTCTCTCAACGTCGATAAAGAAGTTTCACTTCAAAAAGTTTTTATGATTTATTCCTGAACTATTTTAGATCAACATAACCTAATCAAGCATCTTACTACTACTATCTTGAGATAGGTGACCGTGGCATATCCATTTGTGAGGAGTAGATTGATATTACCTGGGACTGAATTTTGCAAATTTAATTCTGTCCAATACTGAATATGTCTACCTGATTAAAATATAAACATAATTGTATTAGAAATACTTCGCCATTTTTCTTTCTCACAAATTTAAGCGTACCATTTTTTTATTGTCAATCATAATTATAATAATAGTCCTGAGCGTAGATTTGTTTTAATGTAACAAACTTGTTATAAAAGGGCAACTTATGACGGCAATGAATCTGTGGTTGATCTATTTGCAGGTCAGAACTCTAAACAGTTTTGTTTAAATTTCGTATATAAGTACATAAAATATTAAAACGAGATTATTGAAAAGTTTAAGTATGTTGTTTTATGCAGTGCTATATGTACCGCCCGGTACATATAGCACTGCATAAAACATACTGCATAAAACTAGTTAGCTTCATAACGACACTATCAATAAGTACGCTTTAATCCTCGAGGGTGTAGGCAGAAGCGTACTAAACGCTCACTTTGACCAACATCAGGAATAGTACACCTATTAAATTATTTATTTATGGCTCCCGAAGGGGTGGCAGAGGCATAAATTAAATTATAAACAAGACAGAATCGCTCAAATAGAATTAGTGCCCATTTACGAGCTTGGAGGTATAGACAATCTGTCGCCACTCTCACAATGATACAATTAAAATAGGAATGACTTTGGAAATTGTTTTGTATTCCTCTCATACTCACTGGTAATATTCCCTTTTTATACGGTAAACGCTTCACTGTGTATTCCAGTGTGTATTGTTTTTAAAGTCAACACAGCCCAAAATAAAACCACCTATGAAACATAAGATCGCAATGATAGTGCGTTCTAAATTACGACTAGCGTCATCTAGTGAACGTAGTTTGCAGGACCGTTTGAAACCTAACCGATGCAAGGTCAACAGAAAAGTTTACAGTGGTTTTTACTTTTTAAGCCTAGTTTACTTATATCCTGTGAAAAACGGTACGGGAAAATTCAACACGCGGGCCAAGCTGTGGGATATCGGCTAGGTAATTTAAATACGATTGTTTGTTATGTCCAAAGAGCTACTTTTTAGACTTATAAACCCTAATGTTTAGACAAGTATTATAAAACGGCTCAGTCTGTTCGTCCTTCTACGTCTGTACTACTTCGCAGGAACCATAAGAGATAGAAACAAACGCTATGCGCCTTTAAGCTACCATGAATACGTGCAAAGGCGGTTTTGAAGTTTCTACACATTCCATTTTGAAACTGGTTTCGGTTTTAAAGTTCGCTCCGGCCCATAATGTTGAGTTTGCAAAATGTTGAATCCTCAAAATGTTGAATTCCCAAAATGTTGAATCCCAAAATGTTGAATTCCCAAAAATGTTGAATTTGCAAAATGTTGAATTTGCAAAATGTTGAATCCTCAAAATGTTGAATTGCCAAAATGTTGAATCCCAAAATGTTGAATTCCCAAAAATGTGAATTTGCAAAATGTTGAATTTGCAAAATGTTGAATTCTCAAAATATTGAATTCCCAAAACGTTTAAAACTAAATCAGTTGCATCAACAAGTAGTTCGGTCGTTAAGTTGTAACTAAAGTGTGGTGTAAGTTGTAAAGTTTTGTGTTTTTAATTTTGCTACGAAGGGCACATTACTTGTTATTAGACTAATAATTAACCTGGTGAAATTTGTATTGCCTTAGAATCCGCAAAAGCAATCTATCAAGACTGATGTTGAAGAAACTAGGCATCTTTCATTTCAAAAAAAAGAGTTATGCTTCCAAAAAAAAAATGTAAGCCCTATAAAATGGCGGGTAACACGTTAACGAAATTACTGTTAAGTATATAGGGCCAATAGCAAAGGGGTTATGTTACTAAACTACTAAACAGAACAATTTAAAGTTTTGTGTGAAGTCATTTTAACCAAACATATACAATAGGTACAATATGGCCGACAAAATTGAAGCCTGAACCGCAGTTTCATAAGAACAAGTCAGCAGTCAGTTTATCCGCGAAGGGGTAGGCAGAAGCATACTTTATGTCCACATTTTACCGTATGCTATTTTGTCCCACGTAACAGGCGGTGAGCCCATTGCCCTGTTGAAATAGACAGGCGCGGGCCGTGGCGACCTGCTGTTGAAAATTTTCAAGTCGACCATAAGGCCTTCAACCTGGCTTAACGACTGCCATTTTACTGGCAACCGGGACCAACGGCTTAACGTGCCTTCCGAAGCTCGGAAACGCTCGCAAATGTAAATTCCACAGTGGTCACCTATCCAAGGACCACCTATAGCGAATGTTGCGTAACGCAGTGATCGTTTACAAAACACTGAGTCAGCGAGGCTACGAGTGCTTCATGTTAGGTACACAATCAAAATTAACACGCTCTTCAAACTTCGCTTAATTAGGTAATGTCACAGTACATTAATGGACAGCAGTAAGACTTCAAACAAACGCAAGAAATACATTATTCACACAGAGAGGCTCATCTACAACCCGCGAAGCGGTCATCTCAGTTCTGCGTGAATCAGCCATTCGCGGTTGATACAGTGTTTACGTTAAAATTTATATGATATTGAACACAGCTATAATAGTATTTTTATAAATTAAATATAAATTTTGTGGGACATAAGACATATTAAGAGTGAAAATCCTAACTCTGATCTAAAAGTATAAGTATAGTGTGCCGGTACTGTCTATCTCAGATAAAGCGTAATTATTAAAAAAAATTAGGTACAGAGACAACCCTAACACTTTAGTGGAGAATAAGTATCTACGTAATTTTAGATTTAGGCCTAGTTTCCCTACTGCTTTAGCTCAAATATGTACTGTGTTTATGTTTCAGATTAACTAACTTTGGCCATGTCCCTTTAGAGATTTGCGACTAAGGCTGTGTGGTTATCTTGTTAATTCATTTATTCATTGACTTCATCCGAAATTTCAATTTGAATAGTTAAATTCTATCACATTGTAATAGGTATTTGCCTTACTGCTTTATTTTTATTTTCTATTCACCCTTCCCTATGGCCATCTTCAAACGGAATGAAATTGACTATGGGTAGCTGCTGTAGATTTTTTTAAGCCACCTAGAAGAACGTCAACTTGGCCTAAATACTACCATGTTTGGCGCTCGGGACCAACGGCTTTAAAAACCTTCCAAAATCACAAAAACTCGTAAATGAAAATACCACAAACGTTCCCCCATCTCGAGACGTCGTAGCGTAAAATGCCTAACACAGTGACAGAACAAAGAGCGCTTCAAATTTTCTTTACAAAGGCGCTTACATTCAGCCTGGAGTTTTGAAAAATCTGTGATTGGCGTTACAATAAGATCTAAAAACCTTTTCGACGGATTAGATAGTTATATAAGTAACACGTTTTAATGTATTCCAAAAAAAAATTATGTCAACAGTCTTTTAATCAGCCAGTACAATGACTTATGTCGTAATTAAAGAAAAATAACATTAAACTCCAAGCAACCTTATAATATTTTGTTTAAAACAAACGTAACTTTTATGAGCACCGAGTATTTATATTAGCAAACTGTGGATGAAAATGATAATTGACCAAGTAAGCTCAATTTGCTCATCTCCGTCAACCAAATAGGTCTTATCGCTTATACGCCTATTCTTGTGAACTCTGTGACTTTTTTTTAGCTCTATAAAATGTTGTCATCCACCTTATGCAATCTGTAGGAATATTGAGATTTAGCGCTGAATTCATGACCTTTAAGGTTTCAGCAGGGGTCGTCAAATAGTCAGCTCAAAAATAGATATGCGGCGGTAGTCTAGGGTTTAAGTTGTCGATATTTTGTTCTCTCAGCTTGAGTTCGATACAATTGAAACCCATTGAGCAACATTGCACATGAAGTTTAACTTAGTTGGAGGACTCAACCGGCTATGTAAGAACTACGGTTGCTAGATCTAGATGATCTAGATGCGAGTTAAACGTTCACCTACAAAATATACAAAAACATTTCATAAAAATCGGTTTAACAGTTTTGGAGGAGTTGAATTACAAAATAATGAAAGTCGTGTTACTTAATTAAAGTAAAAATATAGAGATTTGCTTCTTCTCCAAATAACAGAATAGAATTAAGAAAACGTTATTTTTCTCATACATTGTAAGTCGGTCATCGGGCCGCTTGTATTAAATAAAAAGATCTGTCTTCTTTGACTACGCCATCAGAGATAAACTTGAAAATGTAAAAATAGTGAAATATCCAGTTTAGTTAGAGTATAATAAGCTTAAAAAACATATGCGCTACTAAAGATTTAGGCTATTTATTATATCTGATCTCTTCGATAGTGTAAAGAACAATCATTTAAGGTCAAATTATAATGAATTACCGCACACGTTTCGTAATCTCGCGTAATTACAAGTGCTTGGGCAAGATGAAGTCCTTTGTAGTCAGAATAGTCAGTATCAACCTTAATGAGAGCTAAAGCAGAGATTACTTATAGCTTTAATTTACTTCCGAGTAATTTCGAGTCCTAAATCTACTGATCTATACAAATTAACAAAATACGAATATCTATTTGTAATTTCAAAATAAAAATTTGCTTTTCATAGACAGGGTTAGTAACAAATCGAAAACTTATAAGCTAGGGTTAATGAAATAAATGTATGAAATAATGGGGTAAAAAAGGGGATTTGTTAAGTAACGGTAAAGTTGCAAGGAACACCTTAATATTAAATTTCATTGAAATTTTATTGTATTTATACCTTTGGTCGAAAATAGGTCAAATTTTAATTTCAAACCAATTAAAACTTAATATACTAACAGCAGCTTCCCTATGGTCGGTATAACGCGAGTACGACGTCATTAGTGCCTACTAATATATCTATGGTGCCGACATTGTAGGCGCATACCAGAGCCCATTATGATGATTTTAACAATTATCACTCGAACAGTGGGGTGTTGTACTAATGCATTCAGCGTTTAAGGTTAGACCTACAAGGATTTTTACTGTAAGGGTCATTGTTGGAGCGTTAAATAAACAAAGCACTTTATATTGGTTACGTATGTACGACTCCTGGGGGCCAAGTCTACTAATTCAATAGCATCAGAAGAGAATAGAAATCGTTGCTCATTTGACAGTATTCGTAGTCTACTATTAAAATTGCGCTCCAAAAGAATTCTATCGGCCTGCCGATAAAATGTTATTTACACGTGTAGCGCCTGTAAGTAGCTCTTAATTAGCATTTTTGTTAGTCTATATTATAGATATAATTATATATAGAAATTATAGATAGAAGCGCTCGTGGCCCCGTGGACGTAGTGCTCTGTAAACAATCACTGCGTTAAGAAACTTTCACTATGGCTGGTCCTCGGATGGGTGACCACTTTGTGGCATTTATATTTGCGAGCGTTTCCGTGCTTCGAAAGGCACGTTAAGCCGTTGGTCCCGGTTGCCAGTAAAATGGCAGTCGTTAAGCCTGGTTGAAGGCCTTATGGGCGGCTTGAAAATTTTCAACAGTAGGCAGCCACAACCTGCGTCTGTCTATTTCAACACGGCAATGGGCTCACCACCTATTACGTGGGACAGGAATCCACACGGTGAAAAGTGGGCATATAATATGCCTCGGCCACGCCTTCGGGGATAAGGCGTGATGGATATTTATTTTATTTTTATTTATTTTATTTTATATTATTATATTGATAGCTAAAACAGCTATTTTGTCTCTAGATTGAGAAGTGTGATTGTGAAATATAGAATAGTTTTAGTAGACTACCTAGTTTTGGACTAATCGCAATGGGACCGCTATAGAATAGAACTAGAACGGCTTTCTATAGGAAAATAGTAGACTCGGCCGCCTAATCTTTAGTAGCTCATATTATATTGGGACTTTAAACACTCATTAGTAGAAGTATGAATAGAGTATGTGGAGCAAGCTAGTACGGTAATGATATCTTAAGATTACGTGTGTAGGCACCGACTAAATGTAACACTAAAAATAGCACTCAAATTAAAGTCCCTATTTAAGGTAATTTATTAACAAACGAACCGAAAAAAAATCCTTCAATCTCTTTACTTTTAATCGTACAAAAAACACCAACCTTTTTACAAGTGGTCTGGATTGAAGCCTTTTAAAAACGTAGAATTAAAAAGAACGAAACCTCTTAGTACCCACCTACAGCATAATTTGACACCGCTCTGATGGACATTTCATTAACTTGTAAAAGCTCTTAGTGGCGTGCCATTTACAACATTTTCCGCTAAAAGTGTTGTCTCATTTTACCTTAAAGTAATCAACAATAACTTTGATACACGAATAATACTTTTTGTTTTAAGTGAGGCACCCCACTTAACCCCACCATTATGTGTACAACACGCAAGTTTCTCTAAACACATGGTGTATTTCTAACAACCTAATGAATGTACCTACTTTATAGAACAACCAAAAAACTGCATGTGTGTGTCTTGTAAACGCATAGCCAATTATTCACATATTATTAGTAGATTATTACATTACTAGTAGACGGATTGCAGTGAGTGAAATCGGAGCAAATGCGTTTCTACCTAACCTCTAGCGCTTATTTATTTAGCTTTTGATTCCGTTTGAACATTATCTTGAAAGAATATAGTAGTTAATAGTAGTATAAAAATATTATTTTAAAATACGAATTTTAATAATAATAGATATTTTTTATATGCGTTTAATTCCGTTCATTTGATACCCATTACCATACCTACACTGGATAGCAAATAAAACTTGATATACTTATTGGACTAGGATATTATATACTGGATTTAATGAGACGTGTATTTATTTTTCGAGTTTTTCAGATAGCCATTTCACTTGATACTCATATTGTAGCAGAGAATTAAAACTAACTTAGCCGATTTGGATGTTCCAATATGTTGGATTTAGACTCGGTGTGTCACACACACTAAACTAGTATACAAAAAGCATTAATCAAACTTAAAAATAATATGAATTATGATCGAATTCATATGAATTAACTTTGTGGTTTTTCACTATGATTAAACAACTTTATTTATTTATACGAATTCAATTCAATGCAAACTCATATGCTGGCAGATTTTCATTAATGTGCAATCTCACGCAGGCAGCAATATGAATTTTAAATTACTGTTTACTTGTCTTAATGAACTCGGTGTTCTGCTGGAAAGCTGAAATTAAATTCTTTGATATGCTGCATGCTGCGATATTTTCGTTCCTTTTTATATTCATCACGTAATTACTTTGAGTTTATGCTCTACTATTGTTATCTACTCATTGATCCTCCAATAAAGTCAATTAAAGTGCAATTTAATGAGTCGATCAATAAGAATTAATTTGCTGTCACTATAATATCAACAGTGACAAGCAGGCTCAGACGCGGTTGCTAAGGCCGCTATCGGTTGTCCTAGCGACGACATGCGTCGCTAGGTCTCTTCCACTGCAGCGTCCAATTGCAAGACCATCCTGTGACACCTACGTAACGACGCATGCGTGTTGTTACCAAAACAAGCAGCCTTCATATTTTGACTTTGACTTTTTATGTTTTAGTGTACATTTTAAGTTTCTTTATTGTGTTTTTAAATTTGTTTTGTTGTTCTTTTTTGTGAATCTATTTAACTGTTGTGAATGCAGTCCGTGAACCAATCTTGATATAGCACGTCGAACGCGACCCATACATGTACACAATGCAATAAGTCATTAAAATCTTTAAAAGGCCTTAACATACACACTACAAAAATACACAGGAAATATTTTAGCCAAAACAGTTCCCCTTTAGACATGCATACCATTATTCCGAGTGCGCCTACTTTGGTAGCCAACGATCCAACTCCTTTTCACACATATCTAAGCCATTTGAAAAATAGTATACCCATAGTTAAAAGAATCCCTCGAGGAGCTCGAATAACCGTTGCTACACATTTGTCACAATTAATCCAGAAATGTTACATAAGCAATTGTACTAAAGACTGGCAGAGCCTATTTTTATTTTCATACAGCACACTACATAAAATAAAAACTGTTGAACCGAATTTATCCTTGACAAAAAAGATTAAGAATAACTGTGCTTTAAGCTCCTCGCCTTCTCCCGCACCTCTAATTAAACATGATGCTGAATGATGATGAAGTTTTTTGCGATTATGAGGGATAATCGCAAAAAACTCATCGAAAACAAAATCTGTGACAGAGATCTCAAAGGTGCCGCTCGCCTTTTGTTCTCAAACGACGTGCTATCACCAGATACTCCTGACACCCTTCAGGCCTTACGGTCTAAACATCCTCCAGCTCCAGTAAACCCATATTTTCTCGACCCACCAACAGCAGGGCAAGCATGCCTTCAAATTCAAAACAAAGATGTAAAGGATGCCATTTTATCTTTTAAACCAGGTTCGGCTGCAGGTTTGGATGGAATCTCACCCCAACATTTGAAAGACTTAACATCGCATTCTGTGGGTGATGCAGGCGAGCAACTTGTAAATTCAATCACTAAATTAATCAACTTTATGTATTCCGGTAATGTCAATCCAGAAATTGTTCCCATCCTTTTCGGCGCGCACCTCATTGCCCTCACCAAAAAGGACGGAGGGGTGAGACCAATTGCTGTTGGATCAACACTACGACGTCTGGCCTCTAAAATTGCTGTTCGACATATTTTACCAAAATTAAATTCGGAATTTCAACCCGTACAGTTAGGCTTCGGTGTAAAAGGAGGGTGTGAGGCAGCCGTCCATGCCCTACGCTCTTTCCTAACTTACGGACAGCCTGACGTGTTGCTCAAAATTGATGTCAAAAATGCATTCAATTCGGTAAATAGGGATACCCTGCTGACGGAAATAAAACAACATGTACTATACTAATGAACTGTCCTCGGAAGTAGGTTGTCAACAGGGTGATCCCCTTGGGCCTGCAATTTTTAGTTTGGCTATAAATCCGATAATCAAAAATTTAAATTCTAAATTCAACGTTTGGTATTAGGACGACGGAACCCTAGGAGGAGATGTGGATACTGTGTTTTCGGACCTATTTTTAAATAAAAATAAATTTGAAACCATTGGTTTGGAGCTTAATTTTAGCAAATGCGAACTTTTTATAAATAACGTCAATGGCGTTAAACAAAAATTCAATATTTTGGCTCCAAATATTAAAATAGTTAACAGTAAATCCCTTTACTTTTTAGGCTCTCCAATCTATAATGAATCTATTTCTAAATATATTAATAATTCAATAACTAAATTTCTAAATTCTGCTGACCGTCTCCTTGAAATTAGTCCACATTGTCTTTTCGTCCCAAAATTTCCTTATGTGCTCCGTTGCTGCTCCTTTTGGAATCACCCAGATCTTTTGACACAAGAAGACGACTTAATCAGAATTAGCTTAGAATCGATTCTTAATATGCAGCTGAACGAGCATTCATGGACCCAAGCATCCCTACCAATCCGTTATGGTGGTTTAGGGATTCGAAAAAATTCCAGTGTCGCTTTACCAGCCTTTCTATCTTCTGTCCATAGTTCAGCAAATCTCATAAGTAAAATTTTAAGGGCATCCCCTTCAAACTTTGAGATTGCTGGCTTGGAAGAAGCTAGAAACGCTTTCTTAATTGCTTGCCCAGGTCAAAATTTTCCAGTTTCTCCAAATTCACAGAGGAGCTGGGACGACATAAACTGCAAATTGACTTATGACAATCTTTTGAGCTGTAGTACAGTTTCGGCACGTGCTAGGCTTTTGGCCGTGGGTGCGCATGAGGCCGGCTACTGGCTTCACGCGTACCCTTCGTCAAATACAAGAACTTTTCTTGAGCCTGAC
This sequence comes from Thumatha senex, assembly GCA_948477245.1. Lineage (NCBI taxonomy): Eukaryota > Metazoa > Arthropoda > Insecta > Lepidoptera > Erebidae > Thumatha > Thumatha senex. The sequence goes on along the minus strand of OX419725.1, from coordinate 31,046,435 downwards.
ACGCTCCGAATCGCAACTTGTCTACGGCTTGGGGTTCCGGTCTGCGCTCCTCATAAATGTCCCTGTGGCAGTGATGTTGACAAGTTAGGACATCACGGACTGTCATGCCAAAAAAGTGCGGGCTGCTTCTCGAGACATGCCGCACTTAACGATATCTTACGCCGGTCCCTTGCCACCGTCAACGTGCCAAGTCTACTTGAGCCAACTGGTATTGCAAGAGACGATGGCAAGAGACCGGACGGTATGAGTTTGATTCCATGGAAGATGGGCTGGGTGCTGGTATGGGATGCAACCTATTCAGACACGCTGGCCCCTTCCCTTCTTGTCTTGTTCTTGGGTCTTGGCTCCGAATATGATTTTGTCCCATTCGGTGTCGAGACTCTTGGTCCGTGGGGTCCTAGCGCTATAAGGCTTTTTAAGGAAATTGCGAAAAGGCTACCTCGGTCAAAGAATTAGTCTAGCTATTCAAAGGGGAACCGCTGCCAGTATCTTCGGAACCTTGCCTAAAGGGACCTCTTTTAATAATATATTTTATTTATGTATCATATTTTCAAGGTTATATTTAATGTTAATATTAAGTTAATTTAAGTTGATATTTATTAATATTATATTACTTCTAAATTTACATAAAATCTAACATTTAGGTAATTTTATTATATATAGACTATGGCCTTAGTGGTAGTGTATGCGACTGCCCCGTTGATGTTTAAGGTTCAAATCCGTGGTTGGAACAAATATTTGTGTCTTATTGATTAATAAATTAATAACAAATATTGGGAAACATTTTTTAACACAACATCGTCTAGCCCAAAGTAAGCTAATATAAATCTGTGTTATGGGATTTAGACTAAATACTACTAGCTGACCCGCACAACGTCGTTTGCGCCACATAAGAGAAACAGACAAAGAGAGATTAGTTAAGGATGGTGGAGCGTAGGCTATTCTTAGGAAACAACTTTTGAAGGGACCGCTTCCAACAAAAAAGCACTGTATCGGAATACTTGATGAGTTAAAACTGAATAATATACACGCGGGTGAAACTGCGGAAACAGAATATACATTTTACACACATTTCATCCTCTCTCGCAAAGAAACCGCGCAGAATATCAGTATTTAAACCTATATCGTGCCAAAATTGATTCATTCTTCTCGGCCTGCTGGTCGGTTATAGAAAGTCCTACAAAAATAACTTTCAAATGTCTCCAATACTTGATGCCCGTGGCTCCACTCACGTGAAGTTTCGTTAGTGCACAAAAAGGATTTCTCGCGAGAAAAAGTAGTTTTCCCGGATAAAAAAAATGTTCTATCTACATGCTGATTTTCATCTAAATATGATTAAATAACAAATGTCCTAATAATATAGAAATCTTCACAAACTTGTACATTTATAAAACTAATAGGATTGAATTCCTCTGGGAATACCGGGAATTCCTTTCTTTGTGCTCATATAACGTAGGTACGTAAAAATACGTTAACAAATTTCAGGCTGTGTATGGTTTTACCCACGTAATTTCATTCCCGTAGAAATACCGGGTATTCTTTTCTTAGGTTTGATTCAAGGTAGATCTAATGAGTACTCTCACTAAATTTCAGGTATGTACCAATGTTTGATAGTTTAGGCTGCGTGTGGTTCACCCGCATAGTTTCCATTCCCATGAAAATATCGGGAATACCATTTTATTTTATTTTCCAAAGACTTAAAGTAAGCATTCACCAAATTTCTGCGTGGTTTACCCGCATATTCGGTTCCCGTGGGAACACCGAACTTGCTGGTAATACAGGAGCTTTCTTATGCGAAGTTTGGGCTTCATAGCTCCGTTAGCTTCATAGATTTCGTGATCAATGAGTCGGTTAGTACAAAAACCCTGTTTTAGCTCCTTATAGGTAAAACTTTCCGAAACCGCGATACATGTGCCCATTTATTTGTAACCGAAAACAGGTGTAAGTTCATGTTTCCAACTTTGAAAATGACGAACTTCCATACAACCGTTTATAGCTTATTAACTTCCTTAGAGGTAGAATTTCAAAAAATCCATTCTTAGGGGAAATCTACGTTTTAAAAGGAACCCACATGAGAAGTTTGGGCTTCGTAGCTTTGAAAATTTTATAGGTTTCGTGATCAATAAGTCAGTTATTATAACTACTATTTTACCTCCTCAATGGTAGAATTTATCGAAATTCCTTAAGGAGTATTATTTTATTTTTATACAGAAGCAGGTATAAGAAATTTAGTGCTGCTATGTTTGAAAATAAAGAAAATATATAAACTTTCAAACTTTGTTTACCCCCTTAAAAGTAAAATTTTTCGAAACCGCGATACACGTGCCCATTTATTTGTAACCAGAAACAGATGGACGTAATTTCATGTTTTTAACTTTGAAAATGACGAACTTCCATACAACCGTTTATCGCTTATTTACTTCCCTAGGGGTAGAATTTCGCAAAATTTCTTCTTAGCGGAAAACTACGTATTATAAAGAATCTCCATACGAAGTTTGAGCTTCATAGCTCCGGTAGTTTCAGAGATATCGTGACCAGTCAGTCAGTGATTTTGCCTTTTATATATATATAAAAGGTATAATAGGTAGGTAAGATATATATATATATATATATATATATATAAATCTATATAGATTATACATAGTAAACACCCAAACTTCGAAACAAACATTTGTGGATCACACAAATATTTTTTCCCACAAGAAAAGAAAATTAAAGATTAAAATATTATTAATAAATAATAAAAAATTTAAAGATCTAAAGCAGGCGCCATAGTGTTAACAGATCAGACGACCGTTGTTTTCGAAAACCAAAAATAAACCCAAGTAGACAAGTTGAAAAGTAATTAGGAAAACATAAACGATTGTTGTATATGAGGGAGTAAGTAAGTATGTGTTAATGCGAAATTGAAAAATGTCATAACTGAAATTGGTATTTCCAATTCGCGTAAAAACTACGTTGATTCTTTGAATGTCATACGTTATTTGTATTTATTATTTTGGTTTACTATTGTGTTTTAGTGTCTTAACACTAAAACACGATAGTAAACCTGGTTACTTATAACCAAAGGGTAAAAATAGGACCCTATTGCTAAGATTCTACACTTTCCGTCTGTACGTCACCAGAAAGTATCTGTAAAGATTTATTTCAAAAACTATTAATTAATTTAAAATAAAAAAAAAACAAAAACAAAAATTTAATGAATATTTAGGGGGCCCCACAAAACAAATGTATTCTTTACGGAATCCTTCATACGCGAGTCCGATACACACTTAAGTCACATACGTAGCTATAATTATTTAAGTAAATAATAACAAGGCATATTACGATATATTTTCAATACAAGTATTCAAGTGACCGCACACGCAGCTATAATATATATTTCTATGACGTCACCACCATATACCGTTATTTATACTATCACATATTAATATATCTACAAACCCTAGGCTGAATGAATGAATGAGGCAAAATATGACGGGCTTTCATCGGTTTTTTATTGTAACCGAGTGAATGTAGTAATTAAGGAGAGCTGCTATTTTTAGATGTCTTTGTTTTGTACTTCAATACAGGTCACATTTCTCAACCGAATTTCATACAACTTGGCAAATATGTTTGTATATTGTAAGGTTTCTTTTTCCTGAATGAGGTAGAAATATAAATTTGCTGTATTGTCGTTTATCCGTGAATTTTAATCAAATTTGGATGGAATATTCAATAAATAATTTTAACTATACATTTTTAAAATATTCATTCCTACTATTCAAAGGTTATTAAGGGATACTATATAATGTGCACGTATAGTATGCCTTTGTCTACCCCTTCGGGGATAAAGACGTGACTGTTAAGAACTTTTATGGTTTTTGTTCTTTCCAGGTATGTCTTCACGGGCCTCTTACTTTCGAAACCTTGCAAGACCATGGGGGGTCTAAACGCAAGTACCAACAAGTAGGTAACAGCTGTGCGATTATGTTCAAGATAAGTACATACGTATAGTTTACAGTTTTTTGACAATAATTTATAAAGAAATATACAGAAATAGACAGGTACGCTATGCTAAATATACGCTGTACGAAAATATTTTTTTAGAATCTAATATCATAAAAGCGAAGAATTAAACGAATAAAAAACTGTTTTAACGCAAATCCGTATATAGAAATCTAATTCTTTTATATTCTAAATAATTTATATTCAGAATTGTCTACTGAAATCCTTTCATCAATGTGTCAGCGTTTACGTCTATATCCTCATAGAAGTATCGTTGTTTAAGTGCAGGACACCCCACGGAACTCACCTATCGATGTTAGTATGAGATAATTGCATGCGACCTGGTATACACACGAAAGAAAATCTCAGGAACCTTGACTTAGGACAATGTAAGAAATTTTGATTTGTTTACGTACCTTTAGCTCGCAGTTGAATGGATTGTAGGTTTGATGTTGATGTCGAAATTCACAACTTTTATTTCGTGCACTACGTGTTACAATGACTGAAGCTGGAAGGGAAGTTAACACCAATGCTGCCACATAAAATTTTAGTATTTTTTAATTATTTGTGTTGCCAGAACGTCCTAATATATTATTTCTAATATTTACTGACTAAGCTTTTATAAAATTTACTATTCGAAAACCTAAAACAAACTTTTTTATATGGTACAACTGCTATAATGTTGCAACAGAAACTAATTTACAGGGTTTTTAAATTTTAGAGATTTTTATATATTCACAATAGAAGTGTGAACTTAATGCGTGCATATCAATATCTACCATAGAATGAACGTTCAGGTGTTTGCTCTAATAGTTTTAACGGTATCAACCGCTGAACTCACGAACTGGATGATGAATTATTAATATATAATTCAAATTCACATAATAAATATAAATCAATGTAACTGTAGCACTTTTCTCTCTTCACTTGATTTTAAACAGTTTGACTCTTGATTTGTCTTGATTCACCCATTAGTCAGCAGGTGCACCGCTAGACGGGTCTATTGGGCCGCAAAAAATCTTGTTGAGACCCCTTACCCTCATTATTGTAGCTAGGGCGGGCCCTAGCTACAATAATGAGGGTAAGGGGTCTCAACAAGATTTTTTGAGATTTAAAATCAACAAGATTTAATGAGGCCCTAGCTACAATAAAAAGGTTAATTTACATGGGACCCAATGCCTAATATATACCTACGTGTAGAGCATGTAGGTATATATTAGGCATTGGGTTCCATGTAAATTGATATAATTCAACGCACCTTTTTAATCAAATTATGACTGATATTTGGTTCCTATCTCAAGGATATTTTTTAAATTGTTTAGGTTATCAGGTATATTTTATATTACATACACAATATTCAGAAAATAATTGTATTGATTTACTAGCAAACAAGTTTACTCACGGTTCAGGTAAATTTGCAGAAGAGAGTATTTTTTTAATATTTAGATATTCACGTACCTATATTTCCACTCATCTACAAAATATTCAGATTTAATAAAATAATTACATACCTACATATCATCACGTCTGTTTCCCATCGGGATAGGCAAAGCCTATGGTTATCCCCTTGCTACGATCCTGAAAAATCACTTTCGCTTCTTCTACTTTCATGAGTGTTTTCATACACGCTCGCTGGTTAAGGTTATTCTTGACCTGGCCTTTTTCCAAAAGGTCTTCTATTTAATTGACGTACGTACGCCGAGGTCGACCCCTACCAGTTTGGCCATTCACTCTTGCCACATAAAGCTGCTTCGCCAGTCTATTTCGATATATCCTCTCCACGTGTCTGAACCATCTAAGCATCCCTTTTTCTATCTTAGTCACTACATCTTCTGTCATACCGCAATGTTCCCTTATCGCGCTGTTCCTTTCTTTATCCATCAACTTTACTCCAGCTATACTTCGCAGACTTCTCATTTCCACTGCATTATTTTTTTTTATACCACTGAGTTTTTATGTTATAATTTTATGCGTCTTCTGCCATACCCAACTTTCACTGCCATTTGTTAAACATCAACTGCAACTTCTCCGTCGATGATGCTAGTTTTATATAATCAGCGTATAGGAGGCATTTGACGGTCAGGCCATCCATTTTTAAACTATCTAACTCTTGCACTCTCTTGCAAATCTTTTAAGCACCTGTCCTGTGAAACACCAACGGCGACGCTACACAACCCTGTCTCACTCAAACCTATATCAATGTTAAAGGCCCTGCAAGCTCCGCTGACACAAGCACTGGAGCACTCATAGAGTTTTTTTTTATATATTTAGCTCGCCAAAATGACGCCGTCCGCCTGGTGGAAAGCCATGACGGCATCTATCGAATTGAGGGGGAGATTACAGTGCTCGTATCAAGTGGATGTTTACTCCAAATAATTGTAGATAATAAACTAAACTAACTAACTATCTTCACGCTGTATCCCTGACGGGGTAGTCAGAGAGGACAGATCGCCAGGCTTCGCGATCCATGCATACTTCTTTCGCTTCTTCGAGATTCATCAATCGCTTCATACACGCACGTCTGGGTATCCGAGTACTTTTGACCTTTCCGTTTTTGAGCAATCTGCTCACGTGGTCTTCATACGTAAGTCTCGGCCTTCCCTGACTCCTTCTACCCTCTACTTTTGAACAATATATATTCTTCGTCAATCGTTCCTCACTCATTCGTTGGACGTGTCCAAACCAACGGAGCACGCCCTTTTCCAGCTTAACGCTGACACTTTCATTCAAACCTGCCATATTGCGTATCACTTCGTTACGTATTCGGTCGGCCAAGGTAACGCCGCACAATTTTCGAAGTGATCGCATCTCCACAGCATTCAATTTACTTTCATGCATCTGCTGACATACCCAGGTTTCACTACCGTAAAGCAAAGTTGGCACTAGCACTGCGTTATGAATCGCCATTCGTGCTTCTTTTACGATGCTTTGTCGCTTTACTAACTGGGACAAAGCACCGTTAACTTTGTTTCCGGCAGCTACTCGCCGTTCTACATCCGAATCACATCTTTCATCTTCCATTCTTAAGTAATTATTCTAACATACACTATGATATTATTGAAAAATTAAGTAATTATACACACATTGTTAAATTAAATTTCGTCCAGTCAGTAAGATAAATTGATGTCGGTATACTAATAAAAGGTCACCGTGTATAAAACAAATATTTTATTTCAAGTAAGTTACCTACTTCACGTCATGACCGAATGTCAGTCTTTCAGTCCCAGAAAGCAGGTATTTCAGTCAGTATCGGTATCTAGTGTGAGGCTGTCTCTTCATTATTTTTGAATATTACTTTATTTATCACCTGTTGTTCAAGATTTTTTCCCTTGGATTATTAGTAGGGGTAATTTTAAACATTTCTGAATAATAAAATCTTTTCTACCATTCGCAAAAGAAAATGAAAATTACATTAGTTAATTATTTGAACCATATTATTTTCAAAATGTAATTATATTTAATAAAATAAATAAGTTATAATTATAAATAATTAATCCATCAACTAATGTATTCAATGAAATTAATGATTAAACAAAACTAACTAAAAATACATATTTCCGTATACAATACTAATGCTTTTGCCGTTGAAACTCGGAAACACCTGTGCGCTTTGTGGGCTCGCATCTGTTATTATTATCAGCAATAATACTCGTAATATAAACAAATATATACGTCTCTTCTGCAAATTTGCTATTACAATTATTTGTGAATACATTTTTAAAGCAATTAGTATGCTAACTTTTAAATAAATATTTTATTAAAGTGAATAAAGACAACTTGGTTGGAGACGGGGATTGAACCCATTGAGTGACCAGGGCAATATTATAGCCACTGAAGTACCCAAACCGTACCAAAACATGTTGAAATTCTTCACTATATTTTAAGCGTCATTTAAGAGTATGATCACAATTTTAAACAATGATGCAATGGACTCCACTCAATCTATGGATATTTTTTTAAAGCAATTAGTAGGCTAACTTTTACATAAATATTTTATTAAAGTGAAAAAAGTCAACAAGGCATTAATGTTTAATAATGGTTGTAGCACTGTTCATTGGTATCAGAGTTGTTATGTAGCTCGATAGATGTCCCTGGTCTTACTCTTAAATGACGATTATTATTGTCATCCTCTCATAGGATGACAATAATTTCGATGGTTAATTAATCCCTATATAGAAAAAAAATTTAGTTGATTTGTTTTACGATGTACTTCTAATTGAAATTTAATTGCCATCGATTACTGAGTTAGAAAAAATAGTTCCTATAAACCAATTTAAAGCTACAGTGTATAGGGGAATCCCCGTGTGGCAATCCCCATGGATTTTATGCTGGCTAATACCATAACGTCTCTAACAACCTGTCTAGCGCCGGCCGCTCTTAGTAACTCTTTGGAAGGATATTCCACTAAACTGGTTTGTTGTGTAACCTGTTTTGACGGGCAGAGCAAACTTCATTATTAAATTATCACTATGCTACTATATTTAATTATATTCCACTAACCCTTAGCTAAGTACCTTTTGTTAGAAGTGGATTTCGAAACAAGCATTTGTGAATTACACAAATATTATGCCCCGGGAATCGAACCCTAAACCTCAACTCAGAAATCGCATTCATTACCACTTGACCAACGAGGCAGTCAAAATTACTGACGGACTATTTCAAATTTTTTTTACGACTAGGTGAAAATGCATGTATAAAATGTGCAGTATATTAACAGTTTGCACCTTAATAATATTTAGTGAGACGTGTATTTTGGTCAATTTAGTCTATCGGCAGCCAACTATTGGTGATATTCCTCCAGTTATCTAAATAAATATGAAAACAAATCTATATAGCCAACATTCTAGTATTTTATTGGCAGATGTCATCTTTATTCGTGTAAAATATAAGACGATGAATTTTTAGTCGTTAGAAAAGCCGGCAAAAGTTCAATGAAGTTACTCATTCTGTCACCTGTCAGTGAAATTTCCATAGAAATCGGTACAAAATGTTTCTAATCATCCTTATCCTTAAAGGTACCTACAGTAATTTACTTTGATATTTGTTTTTGAAAATCTTTAACATTATACTTCACTACAAAGAAACTTCATTCTTATTTGTTCGGGCGAAATAATTCGATTATTTCTTGTATTATACTCGCATATATTTATCAGTCAATGGACATGACGTGTACGTGTCGGAAACTGTCTTAATAAGTAATAGAGATCGATATAATTGCCAAGTATATGCCGTTACGATGAATAACTTAATGTAATATTAAAACTTTACGTCTTTGTAAGATCGAAAAATTGAACACAAACCAGCTTTAGTACAGGTACTAAAGCTATTTTGTATTTAATTCTGAAAGTGATATCACAAAGAACCTTTAGTAGGTCTGCTTTTAGTAGATATAAAGACCGTCTAATGGGAATTGGAATAATTTCCGAGAACTTCACAAAAATAGGTCTCCTACTCCCTTAGCAATTAAGAAGATAATTAGTTCAGCAGGGAAATCACGAATATGCGGTACCACCATTTACTATATTTTCAATATGTTCGATATTATTGCTTGTTATACGAGCAAAACTTTCTAGCAAGGTGAGCTGTAATAAACGGGAAGGAGTCCGCGGGAACGAAAGATATAGTGTGAACTTTATGTATATCAAAATCATACAAATAATTCGATTATTTCTTGTATTATACTCGCATATATTTATCAGTCAATGGACATGACGTGTACGTGTCGGAAACTGTCTTAATAAGTAATAGAGATCGATATAATTGCCAAGTTTATGCCGTTACGATGAATAACTTAATGTAATATTAAAACTTTACGTCTTTGTAAGATCGAAAAATTGAACACAAAACAGCTTTAGTACAGGTACTAAAGTTATTTTGTATTCAATTCTGAAAGTGATATCACAAAGAACCTTTAGTAGGTCTGCTTTTAGTAGATATAAAGACCGTCTAATGGGAATTGGAATAATTTCCGAGAGCTTCACAAAAATAGGTCTCCTACTCCCTTAGCAATTAAGAAGATAATTAGTTCAGCAGGGAAATCACGAATATGCGGTACTACCATTTACTATATTTTCAATATGTTCGATATTATTGCTTGTTATACGAGCAAAACTTTCTAGCAAGGTGAGCTGTAATAAACGGGAAGGAGTCCGCGGGAACGAAAGATATAGTGTGAACTTTATGTATATCAAAATCATACAAAGCTATACTCTTTTATCTTTTCGCTGACGAATGCTGTACACGTGCGAACGCAGATTATCAAAATGACCATCTATTATGCGCCGAGGCTTGTTCGTCAGTCAGACAAAGAAACATAAAGCCTACCAAAATACAGGTTTGCTCGTCGCGGTTGATTTAAGTTTGTTTATACAGGCCTGGGTCCACATTGATTTTTCTAGTCCTAACCTATAAAGGCAGCCATTACTCTGATCTATTTGTAAAATGGGGCACTACCAGCTTGCAAGTTAGGTTAATTTGTGATCCTAACCATTTGAAAGTCCCGATTTTTTAATGACTAAGTTTTTCGTAATAGTAATAGTAAATCATAGGTTACTATGATGTTATTAACTACAATCGAGATATATTGCAAACTATAACAGCTAGATAAAAAAATTATACTACTCAAAAATATTAATATATATATATATATCAGATACTACATATAGCCACAATAATATTGAATTTTAATCCAAATTCATTATATATTTTAATAAAACCGTCAAAGAACGTTGAAATATCAAAAGAAGTTATTTTTTGTTTAACGTTTTAATGGCTAAGATCTTAGTGGAGAGCCCCTTTCATTTCCTAGAATTCCTACTACTGTAGCATTAATCTTACATGACAACTCCGAACATGACACTCAGGATTTCACTCACCTATTTAATTGAAGTAGTAAGGAATGTATGTCTCTTGAAATACGTTATATATATTACTAGCTAACCCGCCTGTGACATACTTTCAAACCCGTGGCACTATTTAATCCCGTCGATTATTTGACAATAATGTATGAACGTTTTTCAAATTCGTTGATTACTTCTTCGCTCTCCAGTAGGTACCTACGCCCGCACGGCCCGATCGAATTATAGTTACACGAAATTAATTTCTTTGCGCATAATTTTGAACTTGCTATAACTCGTAAGATATTCATTTAATTGCTTGAAATGCTGAAGCCAACTAACGTAGTAAAAATGATAGGGATTAATAACATATATTTTGTAAATAGCCTTAAAATTACAGCTTTATAATTGCCGGTTTTTTTAAGTATAAAAATAGATATAGTATGGTATTCTTAAGAGATAGAATACACAATTGCATCCTACATTATTTTGTTATATCTCAAATTAGGTATAGGTATCTCGGTTTAGGCAGCGTTTTCGTTGAAAGCTCCCAAACGGCTTATTCTTTCCAACATCCCCAACAAATATCGTTATAATTTAGTCAATGTATACAAATACTTATCAAATTATACATAAAAACCTTACATAACAATCACTCTAACAATTAAAAAAAACCCCATCGTAATTCGTTGCGTAGTTTTAAAGATCTAAGCATACATAGTTACATACAGCGAAAAGCGACTTTGTTATATATAATATGTAGTGATGTAGTATTTATTTATGAAATAGCCGCAACAGGGATAGTCGCTGTGACGTCATCGCTACCCAATCACATAATCTGTAGTTACAGATCAGCCTTATAAAACCCTCGTTTAATCCTCAAGTGCACTACTTAAATTCCTTGAATAACATTTCCTTGTTCCTAAGAACTGCATCGTGTATACTCTATTACAGTTAAAGTAAACTTTGATGTTTGTTTGTTTAACGTCTACTAATAACCTGCTACGTTGTTTATGAAATGTGGGCTGCAGAGGATTGCTTTTACAGAGCAAATATAGAAGGAGTTTAAAGACGTCTAATTATTTTGAGTAAAGCGAGTACCTATGTGAGTTTATGACTCCCATAAGCTTTACATTGACATTTCCTCATATTACTGACGAAAATATTTTTCTTTTTTATTTACTTTTTTTATTTATAGTATAACAAGTCTTCGGTTTAGTGTACAGGATCTTCAACTGATCTCCACGGTGCAAACCGTCATGTATAGTCTTGCTGTTGTGCTAATATTATAAGTCGTAATATACTAGAATCTTGTTCTCAAGAACTTCCCTCAGCCTCATAATTTTAGATGATCATAAACTGATCCTGGTATCTAGTTGTTGCAATTGACGTGTCTAACGTAATGCTGATTTTCAGACGAATCCTAGATTTCTTGAAAAACCATCAGAATTCATTAAACAAATTTATGAGGCCATTCACTAAAGGGACGATTGTAATTCAATACTGGTGTCGTACAATGACCCGCATCCAGCCAACCATTACATTCCTCACGATTAACCGCATAATGCAACTTTTACTTAATACTTCTCAAATTAGGTTACATTGTAAAACACACACAATACCCGATAGTTTCAGGTTTCGTTTCACACTCAGTCCGAAGATGGGTGACCGTTAATGGTATTTTTCATTTATTTACAAGTGGTTCCAGATTGTTGCCAAACGTATATAAATTACGACGGCCACTTTCAAGGTCTGTAAGCTTGTTTGTTACTTTAGTAGTAGTATAAACATTACATTTCCAAGTAAAAGTCATAAACAAACAAGTTCTTGCAAAAAAGTTGATAAAGGCATCTTTTCACGTCTTAAGTAGTTAATGTGGTAGGCGGAAGAAAATTAAGAATGTTGAGTTGGAAAGCAGCGAAAAATGTCCTTGGATACTGGACATATCATATTATATATCATCATTGGTAACCATAGATATATAGGTATACAGGGTGTACGAGTCCCAATTGCCTTTGTGCAATGTGGGTGATGATTAAATAGTGCTTCAATTGTTAGATGCAAATACTTTACACTAACAAAGGTCATAAAAAATTGTATACGTACATAACTCCAAAAGAACAATCCAAGTTTATTATTGGAAGCAGTACTTACGTTTTAAAAGAGCATCCTAGGGCCGTATTCCATACGTTTCTCAATACTCAATCAACGCTTGAGAGTAGTATTTATAAGGCAAAAACTAGCCTCAAGCGTTGATTGGGTATTGAGAAACGTTCCGTAATACGGACCCTAGAGTTTTATGCCATATTCTTCATAAAGGTTACAGTGCTCTTACAACTGATTACTAGAATCGCTATTATTTTAATTAGATTTTCAATTCGTTTCTTTTGTAGAAAACTCATTACTACATATTTTTTTCAAATTACACGTATTTAAATCAATGTAATTAATTACTGGCGGTTAGAAATGGGTAGCCACGAGTTTTATTGTCAGGTTCTTCCTCAGACACTACCTTTTGCTTTGCGAATCTGGCAGTAAATGTAGAAGCAACAATATTGTCGTTCATAAGTGTTACTTTGTGAACTAAATGAAAAAGATTTTTCATTTCATGTCAAAAATATTGTTATGAGGTTACATTTTATTTTGCAGTTAAATAACCTCTTTCAAGTAACTCTAGTATTCAGTGTCAATACCGTCACTTAAAGCAAAGCCTTGAACAAAGATCAAACAAGTACCTTACCTCAATCAAACACCTCAATGAATTTTTTTTTTTGCATTGTATTTTATTCGAGTTCACTAACACCACAGTGTACAATCAACAAAAAAAGCGGCGCAGTAAAAAAGGTAAAAGCATCGACCTCTTATTGGTATTCCTTTGCAAACAATGCGATGCTTTTAATATAGCTTCATGGTATTCGGATCTTATGGAACTGAAAAATAAACTTAACCTTTAAAAAAAAGAAAATTACTTTTTGGCTACGGCACTTCCTTTGAAATATTCAACGAAAAGGCTCGTTTGATCGCTGTTACCTTTTATACCAAGTTGTTTTGCTTCCAAAGATCAAATTCTTTTAAAATTGTTTTAAAATGCCTTATCTAAAATAAATAAATACGCCTCTTTTTGTGTAAAATTCGAATATTAACACGCTTTTATTTGTTTCACCTGTATGTATGTTTGTCTGTAAGCGGCTCCTTTGAAAACGATTTTGACCCACTTTAAACGGCCAGATTTTGTTCTAACTTTGTAGATTTATCGAGGGCTGATGACAATACACTAATTTGATAAAATTATTCCATTTTTCAATTTGCAATTTTTTTTTATGCGGTTTCCTATAAAGAGCGTGTGTTTTAAAATATTTTTAAACTATTATTTTCAATAAAGTGTAACGTGATCATAACGACCTGAGGTTTATTCCTAATTCTAGTCGAAATATAAACTATAATTTGATGTGAAGAGTGGTAGTGTCAAAATGTAGTTGTAATTATAATGTAAGCAAGTATTTGACGTCAATTTTAATCCAATATAAAACCAACGTTTTATTGTTACCTACAATATGGGTATCAAATTAAAGGACTTGCTGAGATTTATTATTACAGGCGCAATTAATAAAGGCTAGTTTTAAAAAAAAATTACTTATAGTTTACTATTTCATATCGTGTCCTCTTACTTCAGCTGATCTGGTGGAAGAGATCTATTTTAGAAATAACCAGTGGCGTTGTACTCTTTTCTTATTAAAAAAATAAAGAATAAATATCCATCACGCCTTATCCCCGAAGGGGTGGCAGAGGCATATTATATGCCCACTTTTCACCGTATGGATTCCTGTCCCACGTAATAGGTGGTGAGCCCATTGCCGTGTTGAAATAGACAGACGCAGGTTGTGGCTACCTGCTGTTGAAATTTTTAAGCCGCCCATAAGGCCTTCAACCAGGCTTAACGACTGCCATTTTACTGGCAACCGGGACCAACGGCTTAACGTGCCTTACGAAGCACGGAAACGCTCGCAAATGTAAATGCCACAAAGTGGTCACCCATCCGAGTACCAGCCATAGTGAAAGTTGCGTAACTCAGTGATCGTTTACAGAACACTGAGACCGCGGAGCCACGAGCGCTTCCGTTAAATTAAAAAATAAAGAAAATGAACATTACCCTCTAAAGCGAGAACTTCAAGTGCGTGAGTAACCACTGATGTGGCTCTTGATTGGGGACTAGGCTGGACAAATAATTCTATTATACTGCGTGACAAGGACAACAATATACCTACTCGCTCTAATGTCAGTAGAATAAAAATGTAAATAAATGTCACATATCACAGAATATTGACCAGTAATGGTTTACCACGACCGAACGTAATTACATTCCAGGTCGAATCAAAGTTACTCTCCGATAGGTATCGATCGTGGCTCTTGTTACCCCTACCAAGTTCAACTCGATATTAATTTTGAATTTTGATTGAGGAGGAGTAACGTACAGCTATCTCATGCCATAAATATTTTGAACAACTGCCTTTCTATACATAGAAAAAAAATCACTTTTAAAATAAGTTAAACAGACTTCAAACAAAATACAACAGCACTAAAATGCGAAAAAGATATTGTCAATTTTTTCTAAATATCTTAACTAACTATTTATATTAAGGACATCAAACAGATCAGTAAGTATGTGCTAGGTACCTACTGATCTGTTTGAAGTCGGTGTCAAAAATCGGCGATGACAAAAATCTTACATTATCCATGGACCCGGTTCAAAACCGGTAGCAAGCTTTCCAGGACAACAGAACTAGTATAACATAATTTGGGTCTAGTCGAAAACACTGCCTCACATTTACGAGTGAAATACGATAGTAAGGGTCTGAGGAAGTCTACAGGGAATGAGACCCTACCCCAAAACATAATCAAATTCCCTTCAATTGAGTTCATTTGACGTGTACGCACGACAGTTTCTAAAGGAGTTTCAAACTGGGTTCTCATTTGATCGTGGTCTGAAAAGGTATTTGAATCCCTAGGGAGCAGTCAAGCTGAAAGCCGGTTATCAAAAAGTTACGGCGTGTTGTGTTTTATACGTGAGAAATGTGGGTAAGGGTTTTATATATGCAAAGGAAGCAAAAAAGACGCTAAGTATAAAATCATTTTATACATATAATATCGAAAATCCTGAATAATAGTGTGAGTGTTGAGTATTGAGAAACGTTCTGGAATACGGACCTAATGCTGTATTAGACCATACTGGAGTAAGTATTTATCCAAGAATAATTAATGCTTATTCTTAGAGTAAGTTGATTTTCAAATTTGGCAACTCCTAAACACTCATGTTGCTACCAACATAATTTACACGGACGATTCTGGCGCAGTAATAATTTAATGTTTGAGGACATTTTTCCACAACGCCATCTAGTTCAAATTAGGAACTTTGTGCTCTTGTGAGATTTAGACAATTGATATTCATACTTATAAATTCCTAAATATATACACCATATATATTATGTTATGTATTTTAAATTGCTCCGTTTGCGAATCAGATAGTTACTATTATACTAGGTAGTGCTATTATATTAACAAGTCAATTCAACTATTTCATGACCTTTGTGCTCTTAGAAGCAGTTCGCTAACCTCCAGTGTCAGAGCCAGTAACGAAGGAAATTTATCAGTGTCTTGAAA
Organism: Thumatha senex; assembly: GCA_948477245.1. NCBI lineage: Eukaryota > Metazoa > Arthropoda > Insecta > Lepidoptera > Erebidae > Thumatha > Thumatha senex. The sequence continues at coordinate 31,029,954 of OX419725.1, read as the reverse complement.
TTTGACCGGTAGCCATGGGAAAGTTAGATGTGAAGATATTATATTTTCTGTTATACTCGTATTATGCTTGGTTATACGAATGATGACTGTCAGAACTAAAGTTTTATTTTCCTTTATTGTGGCTTTGCGGATTAGGAACGGCAGTTTCGCCGGTGTCCGGGTTGAGGTAGACCAACAAACGCAGGAATTTTTAAGGCAGCAAATTAGCCAAAAATGTCTTTAAGCAGATTAAAAAATCGCTGTGTAACTATTGACACTGGCAAATGTGATGTTAAAATCGCAGTCATAAAAATAAAAAGAAAGAGTAACAAGCTTTCAGCTACCGAGTAGAGCAAGGAATTAATGTCATTTGCGTGAGCGAGAGGAAACGAGCATCATGCCTAACACGTGCCTTACTCGATGCTTTCAGATGATATTTCGCTGTATTAGCCAACAAAATTACAATGTTTTGGTATTAGAAGTCAAAGTTAAGAAACAATAGTACCTGGATTTATGTCGAATTTCCATTAGTTCTTCATTCACTCGTATTATAGCCGAGAGTAACAACTTGGTACTTCGTCTAAGGTTATACTCGAGTTTTTACGTAGCCCTTGAGTAACTTTAAGAAGTAAAATGGTTCCCATTTATACTTGTATAACTTCTTGTTTGGTTGAATAGTATTAATAATACTAGTATAATATAATAAATAGTAATAATAAATATCGTTGGGACAAACTAAGCAGAGCTTGTACTATGGTAACCAGATAACTGATCAACATATTAATATATTTCTAAATACATACATATCATAGATATATAAGACACAGAATAAACCATCGTGCTCATCATACAAAGTTTTATCCTAGGTGGGAATCGAACCCACGACCTCTTGCGTAGCAGACGGGTACACTTCCACCGTGCCACAGAGACAGTCAAATAAATGTATAAACAATAATTCAATAAATAATAGCAGTATCTGGCTACCGCTGTTTTTTTATGTGTGGAAATCCCCTCGGATGTCATGCCGGACTCGAACTGGCTAAAACCACACAGTCCCCGTCGAACTATCTATTGCCGGACGCCCCGGGTAACTCCTCGGAAAGATTTCCCAGAGCTCTCGGCAGACTTTGGCTACCACCGCGGCCTCACCAGGCGCGAGGTATCCGCGCCAGACCCCCCAAAGATAGTCGCCAAGCGATCCAGGGCCACCGGGCTTCCGGGATGAACCCAGTACGGCTCGGCGACTGCGACCACATTGATGGACCACTGCGCGATGGTCTGGTACAAAAGATCCTGAGCATCGGAGCAGTGGTTCAGATTGATCTGCAGGATGCGGATAGTGCATTCATTAATGAACGTCCATATTCGCATCCCGTCGTGAACGTAAACGCTCTTATTCCCCCCTATAGCCGATCGGGGCTTTGGCCTTGAGGCGGCGCAGTACTTGCTGTCCACCCGGTACTCAGCAGTCTTGCCCTCCGCCACGCATCTAAAACAGCGTGGTGGAGCGTTATAGGCAATAGCCTTGTGTCCGGGTTGGCTGCAGCGGAAGCACCTATCCCCCACATCGACTTCCGCTGTGCACTGCACCCACATGCCCCACGGCCAGGCACCTATAGCACCGGGACTCGCGGGGCTGCAGGAGATGCACCTGCGCCTTGAGGAAGCCCTCAATGAGAAGGCTCCGTCTATCCGCAATCTTCTGAGCTGCCGTGACGGGGCAGCTCACGACTACCGATCCGTGACCAGTTGGCCCAAAGCGAATATCGCCTGATCTTATCTGGTCCAGGGGGCAGTTGCTTGCTTCCACGACGGCGCAGATTACCTCCTCCGTCGTGGCCGCGTCATCCAGACCCGAAATGCGTATACCAGCACATTTGTTATGTCTGGTAACAAGGACGCTGTCCGTGTCCAGCGATGTCCTTAGCTTAGCCGCTAGTGCGTCAGCCTTGGGGCCGCTCAAGGAGGCGCGCTCCAGTGCGCGTCGTTTTGCACCGGAGAGATAGAAGGGGTTCTATCTCGAGGGCCTTTAGGTCAACTGAGGCCTTCACCTGCCTTTGCCTGCTCTTCGGCGCAGTCGGCGCCCTCGTCACGGTGGCCTTAGCAGCTTTTTTGGCGGCTTTCTTCTTCTTTTTCGCTCCCGCTACCTCCCAGCTCCCCTCTCTGGAGGGATACTGGGGTGCAACGAAAGCGGCGGCTGTATTAGGGGGTGCGGGGATGCCGCTCTTCCCGGGTGCAGGCTTCGTAGGGGCGGGGGAGTGGAGGCCTTTCGCTTGGAACCGGGAGCCCCTTTGGTAGCAGTCACCGCCGCGTACGAAATAGGGGTCGTTAGCTGCGGAGAGTATACCCGGTTTTCAAGGACGCCAAGGCGTCTTTCAATTGCCTCCAGTAGCTGAATCAAACTCGGTGTCACCTTGGAGGGCTTAGGCGCCACCTTTGGCTGCACTCGAGCTTGATTTTCGAGGGCCTTTTGGGGAGGGGGGTTCTTGACCCCCTGAGCCTCCCCGGTCCCTTGAACCATCTGAGTCAGCTTACGTATTTCCTCCCGTATCTCCAGAAGTTGCTTGCGGGAGTCAGCAAGCTCAGCCTCCAGGCTCACAACCCGAGCCCGGAGTATTTCCTCCTCTTCGGAGACGCTTCTATCGAGGAGCTCCTTCAGGGCCTTAGTGGCGCCCGTAACGGCTTCGGCCACTACCTTCTTCTTGCCCTGCACATTTTTGGCACCCTTTACGGCGTCAGAAATGCGAGCAAGAGCCGTTGGTAGCTCTCTCGCCGCCGGCACATCCGTGTACATATTTTGTGTGTAACAAATGTCAGTGTCTAATATTATTTGATTGGAAAATCGAAAAGTTAGAAGACCTAAAGTCTCTCGTAACCTCCGATGTATTTGGTACTTATTGAACTACTTACTAGATTACTATTAAAAGTTGATAAATCCGTTTTATTGGTTAAAGGAATTAATAAATAATATCCAGTCGTGCATTTTGGAACGAAGTTACGTGTGGGTACGCAAAGCAAAATAGTTCGCTTTAGCGATGTTGTTTGCATGACAAAACATTACAAGTACTGAAATTGTGAGACGTTTTGAGATATTGATGAATGACAAAATATTATTATTTTTTGAATAAATTAATAAACATTGCGGGCCACCATTTACACAGCGCCCAACCTAAGCTATAAACTTGTGCTATGGGATCTAGACAACTGATATACATATAAATTTTTAAATATATTCATATTCATATTATACATAGAAACACCCAAACTCCGAAACCAACCTTTGATCAAACAATTATTTGTTCCGACTCGGGAATCGAACCTGGGAAAAATTATTAATTAATTGTCTCCGTTTTAGCTCCACTGGTACGGGAAAAATGCTATTGATGTCCGACCGTCCGTCCGTCCATTCAGTCTACAGGTAGCATTTTTCATCGGATTTGCATGCAACTTGGCATGGGCAATCCTTGATGTAGCCAATAAGTTTTAGCGTGGGGTTTGTTTGATATGGGGGAAATGGTCCCGTAGGGGTTGGCAAGAGAGCTCAAACCCGAAAAAAGGAAAGGTTGTTATTTTATTAATTAATAAAAAAAAAAACATTACTCCGAAGTCTACGGTTCACAGAACCACTAGTAATATTGTTTCAAAAGTCAATTTATGTTGCAATAATCCATATATTATTGATTGTTGTTTGGTTGCCTGTACCAAACTGTTTTTTTTTAGTGTACATCTAGCGTATTTGATAAACTAGAGTTTTGATACTTTTATTTTCGCTGTTAATAATCAGGAAAGAGCTTGGCAGATGAAATATCTTAATTGACTTTCATTGAAATTTCCACCGTGGTCTCATAACTCGATGAACCTCAGTCTCGGATGTCCGTAATCTAGATAAATCTGTGCGGTGAGTCGAGATTGCCTCATTCAAACTTTTTTTTATTTTTCGCTCTGTAGAGACGCTTTATTTCATAAAGATGAATTTATTAAACTTCATCATTGTGCACCAACAAACTAATTCAATTTGTATTTTTTTATTAAGTCTAATTTAAACGTGAGCCGTCCATTTACTTCTACGTCACGGGATAAACAAATATTATTTTAAAAAAATCACAGCGTGCTTTGACGTCAAAGTAATTGAATAATACACGTTGAAAGTTTGCAAAATAATATAGTATAATATAGTTAAAAAATAGAAAACGACAAAATTCTTTTGTTGCATATTGAAAATGAAATAATTTCATCAAATTAGTGTATTGTCATCGGTCCTCGATAATTCTACAACCTTTTTTGATCGAAATCTGGTCGATTACAGTGGGTTCAAAATCACGCCCAAAGGAGTCGGTTATAAATATGCATACAGTTGAAGCTAATATAAAGCGTGTAATAAAATGAACTTCGAAATTAAAATATGCGAACTTTAAACGTGAATGGCGAATGGATATATTTTTAGAACAAGCTAGACTCGTTTTTGAATATTGATTTGATGGTAAATAAAGCCAATATGGCCGGAACTCGTGACATTTATCAACGTGACTTAACCCTGAAAGGTAAACCAACATTGTAACATATATTTATAAGTCTGAAATGTAACGAATCTCGTAAAATAAACGGGAAACGTTTTCCTTGTAAATTTGTCACGTGCTTCACATAACCAGTAAAATATTTTTGACGTCACGGCCGTGCACAAACGTTCGCCTTACCCTCATTCCAGTTTATGTTGTGTTTAGGGGGACGCGATCCCTCCCTGAGAAACTACCGAGGCTGAAATCTTAAAGTTCTGTGGTACAGTTCTGACCAAGCTATATAAGTTTCATGTTTTCAAACACAAAACCAACTATTCATATTATGCTATATTCTTGCTTATGTAATTTTATATTATGTAACTTATTTCTTTTATTTTTACACAGATTTTGCTGAGCAAGAAGACATTTTATGTACTATTACGTCAAGTTGTACAATATTATTATCTATCTATAAAATAATTGAATCCTTATTTCTTCATATAGTAATTGTTTGTATGCATTCCCGAACAATTGATACTTTGTGATCTAGAACTTTAATACCGTGCTGCATAGTCACGCACTGTGTTTTTACAATAACTTCTTACTGCGAAGAACACTATTTATTTGTGTTGCCTTTGAAAAGTTGGTATCCCGTTAAACTATTACGGTATTATTGCTTATGAAGAGGCCCCTTCACTGTGTTTATTAAATAATTATCAATCGCCTATTCATTCGCTCATTCCCATGAGCTTATCCTTTTACAGGGCAGATTTAGGATTGGCCGTCATTGTGTTCGTTAGCTGATGTCTACTACCTTCGAGCTCCGCTCATCTTATTAAGGGAGCTACCACAACGATTATCTAGTAAGGTAATTAAAAACCGAAGACTCGTTGCAAACAGACAACATCTTGTTATATTTGCCTTGCTTAGCCATACCACTCGATTGTCACACTTGCACATTCACAGTTTTCTCAATTTCATATTATACTTATAGCGCTGCTTTTTATACTTCCTATCAAACTAACTACATTTTATCGCGTAGTTCATATAAATACCATACCACTGCATAATAGTCGATTTAAGGATTTACATATAACCATAGTTCGTAACGGTACTTCAAGAAATATTTAAACATAGCGACTAGTCTAATACTTGCTATAAATGCTTGCACTAACGCTAATTACATTATAGCTCTCACAAGGTTTTAGATTTGTACTTTTATACAGCCTTTTTGATAGCATTTAGTCCATAGTATTGGGTTTTGTTCATGATCAGTTGGCTTATAATAAGAAGCGTTTGACTTGTAGCTTTTTGTAAGTGTGGAAGTCCTCATGGATGCTATGTTGGTCTCCAGCTATACCCTTCCATCTGGCCATGGCCAGGAGTGCCGGGTGTATCCTAGCAAGGATAACTCCAAAGTTCTTCTTCTATAGACATTACATTTTGCTTACTGCTTATGTTTATATTATTGATTATGGTTTCTTATCATGAGCCTAAGATTTTGTCGATGATAATGACTGTTGAAATACCAAAGTTATAAACTTTTAGTATAGCAGTGCTTTGTACCCATTCTTAGACCTGACATAATTTAGAAATTCTCGAAATGACAATGTATATTTCTTTGTTTTCAGGCTCTACTCATCAATGGAGAAGTAACGCTGCAGGTCTGATTTTACCTTTTATTATAAGTGTTACTTTATTATCGATGTTTAAAAAACAATATTAAGTATCCAAAAAAAGTGTCAAAAATAAAATTATTGAATATAATTAAAGGTAAATCAATAAGAAACTCCATATTGACGAACACTTCACCCATTCAAAACTAGTCTATCACGAGAACTGGTGCGAGTTCCATAGACTAGTATTGTATGTGTTGATTTTTTCGTTACAGTTTACTAAGGAATTTACTTAAGGAGTTTGATTTGTCATTCCTGCATTGCCATGGCAGTCCTAGACTGTTGTAATCACCAGGATTGACGAATCAAGGGTTTGTGGTAAGATTCCACACTCCCACTCTTCCTTTATTATCGTTCTATAAAAGTCTATGTTGCTTGTTGTAGTTAGTAAGTGGCATTTTATGTTAATTGGCAGAGCTTCAATCTGTTATTTCGGAGTGCTTTAGAATATGTTGGCTTTGACAAAAGTTGAAAGCAAGCCACTAAGACTATTCTCAATTTGCTGTCGAAATCTACCTAGATGAATTTTAAAGCATTCTGCTCACAGATATAGAAGAGTAAGCAGATCAAACGTTTGCGCAAAATAGCGTAGCCAATTTCACACATATAGACAGGTAGCTTAATCCAGGGTCGCATTCAGCTATCATATCATATCATTTTAATATCTTTCATAATTTATGTTTATTAACCAAACATCTTGTTTAATAGTATCCTTAGGAAACCTAAAACAATATTAATATAATTAATTGAATCGGGCACTACATTTAGCTTTGGATGATTGACTTTGCATATTGGCATTTCAAACAATTTGCTGAACTGGATTCGTCCCTGTGTACTTGACATGCCGTAACAGTACAAAATGTATGTAAATTAACAAAAATCTTAGATATAGATGACGATAGCGACCAAACGGTTTATGGAACAGATGCTATGAACCATTTATTAACAACAAAGATAGCGTTATATAACAAATAAAAAGAGTGAAAAGGATGAAGTATTACACCATAAACAAAGGAATATGTTTGATCTGCTTACTCTTCTATATCTGTGATTCTGCTATATCATTAACTATGGTGTGCCGTTTAAAAAAAATGTACTTCAGTCTATTTTAACTGTCAATCTTTCTTATGGATGTTTTTGAGATCTGAATACTATCAAAACTGAGTTAAATTGTTATTCGATGTATCGTTGAGAGTCGCCAGTAATCATAACATTAAAAGTTCTCATCTGAAAGGAATATTTTGTTATCAATATTGAAATGGCGGCAGTCTGCGATATGATTTCTTAAAATTTATTTTGTTGTGACTGTGTAATAAATAGCAAATATTGATGTTATTATATCTGTGTCATTTTTATTATACGCTTGATTCTGTGATGAAATAAAATGCTTTTTTTCTTTTGGCTTTTTATTCTCTAAATATTATTTCACCTCTATAAATAGTTTTAAGTTCATCGCAACAATTTCAATCCAGACTTAAACACACAAAATTTGAAGAGCTGTAGGAATAATTGGAATTCTTATCATTTTGCATTTGCTGGATATACACGTTTGTCCAAAACTTTAAACTTACTTTAAAGTTATTCAAATATGTATTAGTCAGCAAACATAATTATCTCGATCCTAACGTGTAACCGAAGTAATTACCTATCCGAGATCTCTGTTCTTTACTAACTATAATTTTATTTTCATCGATAAGTCGCTAAAATGAGGCCGTCTGCGTGATGGCGACATCTAGTAATTTGAGGGCCACTCTCCCAATCTACAAGTATGTAAGTCTCCTTCAAGTATGACGGCCCAATGAATGCTTGTTCACGCTGTTTGAAGATTCGGGGTTATGAGAGGAAAGTAATACAAACGGTGGCAGAGCGTTCTAAGTTTCTACGAGACGACAGCGAAAATATCGCTGAAAATAGTAAATAACACGAACGACGTTTAAAATTTTTATCACACATCACCACATCTTAATAATATTATAAATGTGAAAGTTTGTATGGATGTTTGTTACTCTTTCACGTAAAAACCACTAAACGGATTTTAATGAAACTTTACAACAATGTAGCTTATACATCAGAATAACAAAAAGGCTACTTTTTATCCCGGGAACAAGTTCCTGTGGGAAACGGGAACGGGAAATTTTCTCTACGCGTGCGAAGCCGCGGGCGTCATCTAGTCATAAAAAAAAACTATCTCCAAACATAAAAAACCATTAATAATATTGATAAACACACGTTCTCGAGGTTTGTACTTTCAACAAGAAATCATAATACCTATTTGGTAAAATAAGGTAAGGATGCGAGGGCTCCATCAGATTTTCGAAGCCCAATTGATCTTACTTGCTATTGCTGCTGATTAACAGATGAGACGTTTGGGTGGTCAGACAGTAGTCGCTGCCAACATAGCCGAAAATCAAATTATGTCAAACAATATTTACTCCTAGCAGCCAAATTAAAAGAAAACTCTAGGCTTCAAATACAGGTAGGGTTTGGAAGCTTCTGGAAATACACTAAGGTTGAAGAAGAAGTAAAATTAAAGATTTTTATATAATACAAGGTGACCGCCCACGGCTTCACCTGTGACAAATTTTGAGCTCCCGTCTCTTATAAATTCTACAATAATTCACAAAAACTTGCCCGATTCGTCGACTGGATTTCGCCGACATCCTTCTATATTAATGCTAAGGTTCTTGTATTGTTTTGACGATTAGGGCTCGTACACGTCAAGTCTAGTTTATGATATTTTGTTTCTTTCTCATAGTGAACTAAAATAAGGAAGTACTAAATGCACAACATAGGGCGCACTTTGCAACAATTATTGCACTGTACATTGCGATAGCGACGTACCAAAATACTATAATAGTTAATACGTAACCCGCTGAATACATGTTTATAAATAAGAAGTTAGTCGAACGGGGGCCCCTATGAGTGTGCAATAAACAGTAACGCAGTCAGTACTGGATATTTTTAGATCCAAACTATAATCGAAATCGAAACATTTCGGGGCGATTGCGCCTGAAAATTTTCTAATGTGATTTAATACACTCGCATACCTTGCATCATTCCATGTATGTGGGCTTCTTTATCTCGTTTCATCAACTCCAGAATAAAACTTTTTAGGTGTGGCTGGTGGCGAATTTGTGTCACCATAGCTGAAGGCGAGTTTGTGAACATTAACCTAACTTTGACCCACCTTTGAGATATATCTTTGCACAATTTCTCTTTACATAATATTTCGAAATCAATCCCTTAAAAGTACAGACAACGTTTTATTTTCATTCTTTTTTATTTCTCTTGTTACTTCACAACTTGTTTGTACTTAAGTTCCCTTTTGCTATAATAAACTGCGGCTGAGAGTACATAACTACATAAATGGCACTACCGCTCTACGAGTATGGCATTAACCCTAACACATTTAACACTAAATCCGCTGGTTGTAAAACCACGTGGTTTGAAGAGGTAAGTACTGCCCACCTCTTGGTATCTTATCTAAGAGTATCGTTAATATAGTATCTTATTTAAGAGACTTCTCAATCGTTAATATCGTCTCTTATTTAAAAGACTACAAAAAGACCAACTGGTGGCATATAGTGAAAGAGTTAGATCCAGTTAGCTACCTTTAGCAGCTATCATGTCAAAGGTATTTTTTCAATTACCGCATGTTTTCCAAGCGATCCGATCCTTATTATCGAATCACCCGTGTAATGTGTTCAAGTGGCTCGATAATTGAGGTCGACCGTGCCATTACGATCAATTAAGACCTTATTGGGATTTAAAGAACAGAAGTAAATTGAATTTTTTCACGTTATCAAAACTAAAATAGTTTCCAAGTTTTTGTAGACATAATAAAATTAAACGAGCGAGCAATCTTCAAAACAGTCTATCTAGCAGTTCATCAGTTTAACAAACTCTTTGAGAAATTTATATTGCGATAGATTATAGATATATTATTATTATTATAGATTTATATTGTCTGTGAAAATAATTAAGTACTTTGAAAATTTCTTCATGAGCAAAGAAAAGAAAGAGACAGACACTGCCTTCACTAGTTTAAAACTGGTAGATAAATGTACGGAAAACCCAAAATCCCTTGAAAATCAATAAGATTCACAAATATGTAGTCTGTGAAAATAATGAAGTACTTTTATTTGAAAATTTCTTCATGAGCAAAAAAAGGAAAGAGACAAACACTGCCTTCACTAATTTAAAAGTGGTAGATAAATGTACGTAAAACACAAAATCCCTTGAAAATCAATAAGATTCACAAGTATGTAGTTTGTGAAATTAATTATGTACTTTTATTAAAAAATTTCATCATGAGTAAAGAAAAGAAAGATATAAATGTCTGTCACACTGCCTTGACTAATGTAAAAGTGCTAGATAAAGGTACGTAACACACTAAAATCCTTGAAAATCAATAAGATTCAAAAGTATAAGATACCGCAAAAAAGGTCATAGGAATTTTACACTGTGTTAATTTAGCCTTTTGTTCATTAGTGTGCCGTCCTTTGCGATAAACATTGACAAAAAAATCGAAGCATTGTTCGTGACAATGAAGTGTATAATTGTTAATTTTTTGTCCGTAATTCCAGTTTAAACCTTTACTTCATCAGCCTAAGGCCTTATATAAAACGGCAATTTCACTGGAAACACTTTGAACGTCGGAATAATATATTAACACAACAAAATAATCAGGTATCAAGGCAAATATTACAGACAGAGGTGACCCTAGAGCAAATATTGGCGCACCAAGGTGACCTTGAGACGAGACGATAAAATTTGATGTAGTTAATTGCATAACACAAAGTGCAACTATGATATGAATGATGTGAATAATATTGTTTTATTTAGTTTTGGCTATGGTTACTTTATGGCAGTAATTTGGGAACTTGTGCTTCATGACAGATGAGCTGTGGTAGGAGAAATTAATGTTTGTGCATGTTATGATGCCAATTTTATTTACCTCTATGTGTAGATAAGTATCTGGAGCCTCTGGCGTAGTATTAATGTTAATCTTTCATCTGTAACAGAAAAGAGTTAGGTAAAATTTGTGACACTATCGAAGGGTCTCAAGTTCTATTTAACGACAACACTGGCTTTTCAACTTTTGACATTATAAAGTTCATTTGAGGTAATTTGATTACAGGGGCTAATCGAATTTCCTGTCGAACGGTTTTGTTTGCCTGACTTAGTAGCTTAGTATTTACATTAAAATTAAAGTACAAAATAGAAAAAAAAAGTTTATTAAACGCAAGTTTATTTTAAAAGCAACAAATTTAACCTATTTAGCTTCCATCAAAATCTTTGCGTTTACTCGAGAGACTGCCTGGATGGATTTTATGCCGCCGTGTGGGCAAGCGCGGTTCTGAGCTTAAGCAGTCTTGGATAAATACAAAGCTTTGGCTTTAGGATAAATCATACTTTGTTATAAATAGCGATATTACAAATAAAGCGGATAGCTGGCTGTTTCGGAGATAAAGCGTCTCTTTCTTGGAACTGATAAAGCTTTGGAATAACGGGGCCGCACTTTGATTAGTCGAACCTGAGAATCCAGCTGTTATAACGATTTTAATAATTGTCTATTACGTCACAACCCATATTTTATCGGTTCCTTTTAGTCCCATGTTGCCGTGCCGTACTATATTGCCGATATTTTTTCTGGTATAAATCCTCATGGATATGTCTGATTCCTACCGATTATAACCACTGGGTGTCCTTCCATCTGAATCTGAGGAGTCCCAGGTGAGCCCTAGGAAGAACAGCACCAGGGTCCCTATAGGCGCTGTTGTATAAAACGGACAGAGTAATAAATAATAAATAAATAAATATTGTTAAATAAATATTGTTGGGACAACTCACACAACGCCATCTGATTCCAAACTAAGCAGAGCTTGTACTATGGTAACCAGATAACTGATAAACATACTTATATATTTCTAAATACATACATATTATAGATAAATAACACCCAGACACAGAATAAACCATCGTGCTCATCACACAAAGTTTTATCCTGGGTGGGAATCGAACCCACGACCTCTTGCGTAGCAGTCGGATGCACTCCCACCGCGCCACAGAGGCAGTCGAAAGTTCGAGTCAGGTTGTGTGACCTTAGAAATTGTCAAGGACGACTCGAAAATGTGAACTGTGCTTTCTACTTCAGTTAGTGACTACCATATAACTTTCATCCGAACATAACTAGACTTAGCGAGCTTACTCGGGTCACTCATCCCAAAACTGTCCTTAGTTTACGTTGTAAAACACCATAATCGTTATGCGAACACCAAACAAGCGGACCTACAAGAGTTGCGATAGCATATTCTTTTATAAGTGTAACACACACGATACATTTTTTGACTTTAACAAGGGTACATACATAAATTATTGGTGGATCTGTGAGCCTCACGTAGAAAACCCCACAACGTGATGACATTGTTTATTATATGTAATTCGTCTATGTCAAAGTGATATATAGTCCAAATTATTATAGATACTTTTAATGGGATGGTATGTGGACATAGAAAATGGAAAAAGTATTTTGTGTACAAAAGTTAAAGATCACAGAATATAATGAGCTATGTAATACAACCCAGTCGGTGGTGGGTACACAGATAATTTATGTAGGGTAATTTATTTTAACGACGATGTGTTTAACGAGTCAAGACTTTTTAACCGGCGCTATTATTAGGTTATTATGATGCATTAGCACAGATTCATTTTGTATTATATATCTGTTTTAAATTAACATGCTTTGGCACTGTATTTTATAACTACTTAATGTCGCGTCGTGCTTTCGTTCGCATACTTTGAGTACCCAATAGAGTATGGGTTTCGAAGATTGCCTTGTACATGTCTTCGTATTAATCTGTATTCAAATTTATGATTATATTAAAATGAGTTTTTGTCCCACAAATTATGGTCACTCGCTATTATTCAATGGCAATTGATATTTTAGTGCATCATGATTGTGTGTTCGTTGTTTGAGTGTTTGAGTGCAGTGCAGTGTTCACTTCAAGAAGGACATACACTTCTCTGAAATCACTGTTTTTAATACTGCAAAAGACCAACACTTTAATTGTTGCCCATTTTATTTAATATCCTACATTATTTGCTTAAATGGATTTTTAAGGCGTTATAATTGTGATAACATTTGATGTTTAGTGGCAAGGCTTACGCTCATGATTGTCTTCTGGTGGTTTTTGTCTTAGCTGTATAGTGTATTTATGTAGTGTGCCTAATGTAATACAACACATGAAAATAACAAAGCGCCACAAACTGATGGTGAAAGTGACAATCTGATTATTGTTTGCAAACACGCAGTCTACTCTTTTCACTCTTGAACGTGTAACCCCTACAATGTTTGATTATCACGGCGATTGACAGTTTGCGATGCGAGAATCGCAACCTGACAATCGCCTGTCTCGGTGTGTGCTACCCATTTTTCCAAACATCGAAGGTGTTTATTTTTGTACCTGTTCACTTTATATTATATTGTACGTTCTTTTTCCGACTCCCTTAAATTATCTTATGATTAATTTCGATACAGTTTTCATGACATCATAACTTCTCCTGGGACTTCACCGAGTAGAGTTCGGGTAATTTTTCTAGTCTTGATCTTCACTGTGGATCCTGGATTACAAGAGTCACAGTAATGGAACTTTATGTGAGATTGGGTTATATTATAAATTCTACTAATAATGACTTAACAACTTAACGGGGAATGAAGAGTAGAAGCGTGCACGTCGCCATCCCTGCCAGCTACGGCTGCAATTCTACTCCAACACGAGTGCCACCAGGGCGAATTATGCTAGGGCGTGCCCCCGAGGCAACGCGCACCAGTTCGTCCCCGCTGGTGCGAAAAGTGTGAGCCAGAGCGGCGTAGGGGTCCGCCACGCTACACGCGCGGCCCGACACGGCGTGAAGTGGAGGATGGAGTGCAGGGTAGCTGCGTGGAATGTTAGGGGAGGAATGACAGATAAGATGAATGAGTTGATGGATGTTTGAATGAGTGAAAGTTAGATGAAGTGTGCTTGACAGAGACCAAGCGCAAGGGCAGCGAAGTCTTGGAGCTCCCGGGTGGGATGCTCGCGCTTTGGTCTGGAGTACCAGAGAGCGAGCATGGCAGGGGGTTGGAATTTTGCTGTCCTCGCGATTGGCCTCCGGTATGTATGAGTACAAACTGGTAGGTCCTAGAATCCTCTGGATCCGTGTAAAACTTGGTTTGACGAAGATTTTCCTGGTAGCTGCTTACGCGCCAGTATCTTCGTCGAACGCGAGTGAGCTAGAGGGCTTCTGGGAAAGTATGAGAGAAGCTCTAAATGTGATAAAGGGAAATGAAAGACTTATAGTATGTGGAGACTTGGGTACCGATCGATGGTTTTGAGTCGGTACTCGGGAAGTATGGGGATAAAAGGGTGAACGACGCTGGCAAGCTAATACTGGCATTTTGTAAGGAAAAGGATTTGTGAACCTTAGGGATAGTATGATAAATGCCGCTGTGGAGGTGTGTGAAGAAACGAAAAGAGGCAGTAGTAATAAACGTGATGCATGGTGGAATGAGGAAGTGAAAGAAGCAGTTCGAATGAAGAAGAAAGCATGGCTAGACTACTTAGCCTCGCGGAATGATTTTAATATGAAAGAGAGATACAAGCTGCAGAAATTTAACACGAAGGCACTGATAGAAGAAGCACGTGAAAGGTGCAGAATGAAAGCGGATGAAAGGTTGTCGTCCAATTTCCGGGATAATGCCAAGCTCTTCTGGAAAGAGGTAGGCAGGACCCGGAGTTGTTCGGCAATCTGCAGTATGAATAAAGTGCTTAGTGTTAACAATGACGTCCTAACAGACCAAACTGACGTCCTGCAGAGATGGAGTGAATATTATGGAAAGATGTATGCAAGAAAAGACAGAGATGCCACATCGGGAAGTGGAGCTCACTTCGATGCTCCGGATCCCGATGTCATTGAAGTCATTAGTATGAAAGAAATAGAACAAGCGATAAGAAGTACATATGAAATGTGGTAAGGCTGCGGGAAAAGACAGAGTTACTGCTGAGATGATCAAGTACGGTGGGTCGCGTGTCTGGGACACACTATGTCTGTTATGCAACTTGTGCTGGCGGACGGGTGAGGTCCCGGATGACTGGCGAGTAGCAGTTGTAGTACCTATTTACAAAGGGAAAGGCTCGCGCCTAAACTGCTCCAGCTACAGGGCGATCAGGTTGGTCAGCTTAGCTAGTAAGGTGTATGCAAAGGTTATAACGGCAAGAATACAAGAAAAGTCTGAAAGGTATTTATGGGAGGCTCAATGCGGATTCCGACGTGGAAGAGGTTGCATGGATCAAGTGTTTTCTCTTCGCATGATCGCGGAAAAGTTTCTGGCTGTTAGCCAGAAGGTTTTCTGCGCTTTTGTGGATCTAGTGAAAGCATTTGATAAAGTTGTGAGAGAAACGCTGTGGGACTTGCTGCCCGGATATGGTGTGGACGGCTCGCTGCTGCGGGCAATACAGTCGCTTTATAGGGACTGTAAGGCTTGCGTGCGAGTAGGGAGGGGAGGTGTCACCTCTTTTTGATGTCTGTACAGGCGTCAAACTGGAATGTGTCATGTCCGCCTGGCTGTTCATGGTGTATCTGGACAGTTGCCTGCAGAAGTTGAAAGATTTTAATATGAATGTGTATTTGGGTGGCTTTACAGTAAACTGTCTGCTGTACGCTGATGATGCGGTGCTCATGGCCTCATCAGAAGCCGACCTTCAGGTATTAGTCACTAATATGAAAGAGGAGTGTGAAAGTAAGGGTCTTCGCTTGAATGCAAGTAAAACTAAGGTTCTAGTATTTGAAAGAGGTGACGTAAGAACTAAATGTGAGATTAGGGTAAACCAGGAACGTCTAGAACAAGTGAATGAAATTGTGTATTTAGGAAGTATGTTTAGCGCGGATGGAAGATGTGATTCGGATGTAGAACGGCGAGTAGCTGCCGGAAACAAAGTCAACGGTGCTTTGTCCCAGTTAGTAAAACGACAAAGCATCGTAAAAGAAGCACGAATGGCGATTCATAACGCAGTGCTAGTGCCAACTTTGCTTTACGGTAGTGAAACCTGGGTATATCAGCAGATGCATGAAAGTAAATTGAATGCTGTGGAGATGCGATCACTTCGAAAATTGTGCGGCGTTACCTTGACCGACCGAATACGTAACTAAGTGATACGCAATATGGCAGGTTTGAATGAAAGTGTCAGCGTTAAGCTGGAAAAGGGCGTGCTCCGTTGGTTTGGACACGTCCAACGAATGAGTGAGGAACGATTGACGAAGAATATATATTGTTCAAAAGTAGAGGGTAGAAGGAGTCAGGGTAGGCGGAGACTTACATATGAAGACCACGTGAGCAGATTGCTCAAAAACGGAAAGGTCAATAGTACTCGGATACCCAGACGTGCGTGTATGAAGCGATTGATGAATCTCGAAGAAGCGAATGAAGCATGCATGGAACGCGAAACTTGGCGACCTGTCCTCTCTGACTACCCCGTCAGGGATACAGCGTGAAGATAGTTAGTTAGTTAGTTAGTTAATGACTTAAAGATAGTTTCAATAAGTGCTCTGACTCAATACATATAATAATTCTATTAGGACTATATTAATATGGTGAAAATTAACTTGTTCGTGCACATCATAATTATTGTAAGTTCTTAATTAGTTTGAGGAACTACGGTGTTAATTAGTTTTAACTGCGTAGTTCCTGAGGATTTAATTTATCGTCCTCAGTATAGGTTTGTTGCGGTGTGGTTTCGTAATATAAATACGTGCTAGACGCGTGCTGAGATGCTCTCCAACATATTAAACAAGCTGCATATTAAACGAGTCCAGTTGTGTCGTTCCTGGTATTATTATCAGTTGGTAGATAGAAACTAGAATGATATCTATACGGGTGAAACTGTACGTTAAACTTTAATGCAACATTTTTTAAAAAAGTAACTTTTTGTGGAAATCCTCATGGATGCCATGCTGCACCCCTACCGATTAAAACTACACGTTCTCTTCCATATGCTATGGCTGGGAGTTCCGTATGAACCCTCGGAAGAGTAGCTCCAAGGCTACCTACAGATATTTTGGCTTTTTTTTCGGGTGTTAAATATCTATCTATGTTATGTGCCTCTCTTTGGGGGTTCAAACGTTGTCTCGCGTATTATTTACTATTGTAACTTCAATAATAAATCTTATTTATGTTATTTCGCGACGTATATTATTAGGTACAAAGCCTACCTTATACTTACCGACGTTTTCAAGAATAATGTCTCAAGTCTTTGTGTTTTGTATTTTAATTATAATTTGTTCGATAAGTAAGTAAGTCAATCATAAGATTTATCACCCGAAGCTTTAGTTGAAGAAGCTGGAATGAAAAGCAAAGTCGTCAGTCAGTTTATTAAACAGTCTATCTGGCTGCTAATACTACTGTATATTATGTGTAACAAAGATATTTATAGACAGATGGGTGACATTATCTGCTATTTATCCCGGAAATATGCACCATTACACAGATCCGGTTAGTCAGCGAACAAATGTATGAAAAAAGAAAGAAACGCCCATAACTAATACTCATATAGCTATTTGATCTTACGAATTCTTTAAAAGATTTTTTTATATATTTTTATACAATATAAATAAAAATATAAGAATATCATGTATGTACTATACTATACTCTATACTATCTTCACACTGTATCCCTGACGGGGTAGTCAGAGAGGACAGACCGCCAGACTTCACGATCCATGCATACTTCTTTGGCTTCTTGCAGATTCCTCAATCGCTTCATACATACGTCTGGGTATCCGAGTACTTTTGACTTTTCCGTTTTTGAGCAATCTGCTCACGAGGTCTTTATATGTAAGTCTCGGCCTACCCTGACTACTTCTACCCTCTACTTTCGCACAATATATATTCTTCGTAAATCGTTCCTCACTCATTCTTTGGACGTCTACAAACCAACGGAGCACGCCCTTTTTTATTTTTTACATCATAAAAAATCGCTGTACATTACAATAAAAACATCTACATCGTATCGTTAATAATAAGAATGCATCATTAAGGTTTCTATCTGGCAACCTATACCTTAATCAACAAGCAATGCCCATTGCAGAAAGTCTGAAGTTAAAAAGTTGTTGCTATCAATCTTCAACTAAACTGATATAACCTTAACAGTAGGTAATCGTCACCCACTTACGAATCTACAAGGTCCTTATTGCATTCATGAATGTAGTACTTTAAGTTTTTGGCATTGAATTTAACAGCTGCTTTGATAAAGTTGCTTTCGTTTTTTTTACTGTCTTTATCCTTTTACATTTATTACAATTATTCATCATAAAGTTTCTTACCGTCAATTTTATTTTTTTGATAAATTTGTTTTAATATAAGAACAATATGTCAGTACAGACGTGCAAGTATTAGGCGATTGACGAATCTGCAAGAAGCGAAAGAAGTATGCATGGATCGTGAAGCCTGGCGATCTGTCTTCTCTGACTACTCCGTCAGGGTTACAGCGTGAAGATTGTTTAGTTAGTTTAACAAAATGTCGCTCTTCCGAACTAAAACAAGTCTTATAAATAAATATTGCAATGCATTGCTTTCGATATGACGTTATTGTATTCAATCGAAAGTGTAACATTGCATATTATACTAGTTGACGCCCGGGACCGCACGCGTGGTGAAGTTTTCCCGTTCCCGTTTCCCACAGTAACTTGTTCCGGGATAAATGGTAGCCTATGTTTTAATCTGATGTGTAAGCTATATTATTGTAAAGTTACAACAAAATCCATTCTGTAGATTTTGCGTGAAAGAGTAACAAACATCCATTCATACTTACAAACTTTTGCGTTTATAATATTAGTTAGATACCTACCTCCTGAATACCTACGTTAATGGTGGTATGGTTAATCAAACAATCAACAACTTTTCCATAACCCCATAAAGACTTTAAGATTGTATACTTAAATATAGAAAATGGATGGAAGTGAAGAACCGTACTCCTATACTGAACGGGTATAAACGCTGACTGAAGACTGAAGTATATGATGCTAAGCTCATATTGATTTTTCAAATATCTAATGTTTAAGACCTTACAGTTATTCTCTTGCTTAATTTGGTTGGTTTTGTAATAAGTTTGATGTATTCTAGTATTGTCCGTGTGTATGTTTTATGAACTACCGCTACTTGTGAGCGTCTTTCTTGTATTTAGGGTGGTATATTGCACTGAGACATTTTTCCGAAGATTTTCCCCCCAGCATGACATCTGAGGGGATTTCCACAGGTTAAAACAAGTGGTCTGTTGACGCTAAAAGAATATTCCGTAAGAACCTTTCCTAAAAAATATATACCAATATATATGATACCAATAATTGGTATCATGGTATATCACTTATGTTTTTTTGTACTAAGCGTAATATGATTCCAAATCTTAAATAACATTATTCCATGCCCAGCAGTTAGAATAAAAATTAAGTAAATATCATGTGAATCCCCTAGGTAGTGTTGCCCTATGTTCTCGTTTTTGTTTATGTGGGGGTTTAATAATAAATTCTCAAAGAACACAAATGATTGAATTACGATTCAGATCTGTACTATGTGATTTCAACATTAAGTACCTTTTGTAAAAGTTGGTATCTGTATTGTGTTTGTTAAAAATAAAATTAAATAAAAACCCCAGTTCATACAAGGGATTACTTAAAATTTTTTTTGCTTACAGTATAATTGTATTTAAATCTTTCATCTTTTCCAATCAATGAATGAAATATTTTCTACTCGTTCGACAGGGTTGCACGTTCGGTGATTCCGAGCTGACTTCCTGACTAAGTGTCGCACGCAATCTATACAACCTCCATCCTTTTTTTGTATTAGAACTATCTAATATTAATTTGTAAAATACATTTATTTGGCGTGTTGCAACCCTAAATGCCGGTTCCGTCACATGTGACTCATGAACAGAAATACAAGATAACGTGACCTTACCGACTGGAGTGACTACTGCATCTTATATGTATATGCATAACCTGTTTACGAAGTTTCATCGTGGCAACACGTTTTTTTTTTTAATAACTGACTCACAGACAGAGCGGTGAGAATCTCAGTTTGAGTAGCCAATCATTGATTGTTTATTTTATACCACAAAAGTGGAAACAAGCAACACAGTACACCGGGTGAGAACTGTTCACTATAGCCAACAGTTTCACCATATTATTATAGGTTAGGTTAGGTTACAAAGAACCAATGTCAGAAACCCAGAATGCATAGAATCATAGGTACTTACTGACTACGCTTATTTCTCGAAATTTTGACTGTTTACTGTTTTGACTAAAGTTTACATGGTAAGGCCTGACATAGCGATAAAAATATGTAATTTTGTAAGTATTAGACTTAATGCTTAGGTACAAGTGAGTGAAATGCACCTTGGCTTTTCAAACTCGAATACCTACTAAGCGATAAGATCAATTGATTTACATTCGAGCTGTACATTCGCTTAATTTTGAAAATTCTCAGTTAAAAAAATATATTTTGAATCGAGTTTAATTTACATTCTACGAATTTCAATACAATAGTCAGTTTAACTTATGGTCCCAAAATGGTCTAGTTGTTTGAGTGTGAACAGTATAACATTCATAAATTAGTACTGATATTGTACTGCCTGGAGAAGGTTTCCCGTACCCTTATCCTACAAGAAACACAGGATCTCTTCATCTTAGTCTATTCTCGCTTGCTCTCACCTGGATTTTTGAACGTGGAGTTCACTTAAATTTGACTGCTAGAGACATCTATCGTTTAGTTCGCCGTAAGTCAGCCAGTGCACCGCTAGCAGGTAAGAACGCTTGGACCCTAAAGATCTTGGTCAGGACCCTTTCACCTCTATGATTAAAAATTAATATTGTGGGTTTTTTTTTTAAAACACCGTCGTCTAGCCCAAAGTAAGTAATATAGGCTTGTGTTTTGGGATCTAAACGACTAATAAAAAAAAATATACATAGGAAACACCCAAACTCCGAAACAAACATTTGTGGATCACACAAATATTTGTTCCGGCCCGGTAATCGAACCCAGGACCTCAGTCGCGACAGTCGCATACACTACCACAGCGCCACCGAGGCAGTCGCAGAAATTAAACACTTCTTTATTTCAATGTTTTGCTAGAATATTGCTATTAGGCAGCCCTGTGGTTATCTTACAAACCACGGCGAGCTATAATCATACCAAGTGAGTCACCGACAGAAATACCCGTCCTCGTTTAATAAATCTCGCTAACATTTTATGAATGCATTGTAATGGTGGCTACAATCTTAAGCGTGAATTGAAAAAAAAAAATACGACACTAATGCGATAGTTTTTGAAAGTTCAGTACATTTCATTTCATTTATCCCAGAAACATGTTACGATACGAGTATAGAGAATATTCGCCACCCGAAGGGTAATCACTGAATCTCTCATTTATATAAGATTCGTATCCATATAAGTATCCGTTAGGTCTTACAAATCCATTGCGAATTGGTTAGTAAAATGTAAGAAGTGCTAACCAGCTAAACGGTTGTTAAGTAAGTAAGTAATGCTTTATTGTACCCCAAGAATATAAATAAACAGATTAGTTTTAAATGGCAAAACAGGTGATACAATTGGCGGCCTTATCGCACAGTGGCAATTTCTTACAGACAACCATGGTTGTTCCTGGGTATAAAAATAAATCGTGATATTTAGTTGATCAAATAAAAAAAAAGTCAACTAGCACAGAGCCATTATAAGTTTACTAGTTAATGTATATCAACCAAGAAACTGTACTTTTATAACTAAAAAGTATTTTTAAGTATAAGTTTTGTTCAAATTCCTATATTGCGCGTGATGTTGTGGATTGCTGCTATAGCATTAAAGTACCTAACTAAATCTCACTTTGACATGTTTGACGCGAACCACTGGATGAGCTGTCAAGGTCTTAGTTGTTCGCTTTGGTTAATTCTGCTGGCTACCGCAAATATTATGCCTACAGACATCTGAACTGGTCTATGACTGAGTAATTGACTATTGCTTAGAAATTATTTGGTAAATGCCGGCAATGCTATACATAAACAGACTGCTGTATAACTAATCAATTTAATTATTTGTAGTGTGCAATTTTCTTTATCATGGAATCAGCAACCTATACATGTAGGTTCTATATTACGTTATCTTGAATGTGTCTAGATTTAGAAAGGAATATAAAATACATAAAAAGTAAAAACTACTTTGAATGCAGTGATGATTTCAGTTATCAAATAACTTCATCATGTCGGTTTTAGGCTGTCGGTAAGCGTGTGCATCGTAAAAACGTTGCTCTCATATTTTTGTCCAAACGCGCCGATAGAACAATAAATTCAATAAATGTGTTCTATTTCTAGTGCATTCTTTACAAATACCTTGTTCTTCAAACTTTGGCACGTATCTCTGGTATATAAACTATAAAAAAAAATATTACGGATTTTTGCTGGCACTTAATCCTGTATGAACCGAATCAGCATTGGATATAATTATAATAAACTGTCATTCAAAATGATAACTAGGCACTAATAGATCAGATAAAATCTTTCTCTGTCGCTCTCTTTATCTCAGTCTTTACACAATTTTTAATCAATAAAAGTATAGTATAATTTTTTAGTGCCGTTACTCTTGTTATAGAACCGTGAGGTAGTTTCCGGGGAACATTAAAATGTATTAATTTGACAAATAATTGACTTACCACACAAATTTGTTAAATACAATTGAATATATGTGTTTAAAGCAATATTAATTAAGAGACATACGACAATAACTATGTCAAATATTTTTTTAATAAGATAAAAGAAAAGACACTTGGTTCAGGACGGGGATTGAATCCGAGACCTTTGCTTAACCAGAGCAATGTCCTAGCCACTGAACTACCCAAACCGTTCCGAAACAAGTTGAAATTCTTCACTATATTATAATCGACTAAGAAGTAAGACTAAGAGTATGAATAAGTATGTCAGCCAAGTCCACAAAGCGAGCTTTATGAGCTTGGCTAGGTCCTAATGCAATAATAGTGACAAGTAGTAATGCATTAACACCTAAATTACAAAAACACTTCTGAGAAATTTTATAAATTTGCCATAATCTATTCTTTTGCTATCAACATATTTATTAAAGTAAGCGTTAAATATAATTTAGCAGATATCATAATCTTTAGTAGTTCATGTCACCATCTGAATTTCCGGTGGTATTCTGACAGATCAATGCAATTTCTACGCGCATAGGCCTGACCAACATAATAATATGTAATTAAACATGTTGGCCAAAACTAAGCACGTAGACTCCACAAATCACGTTTTCTCTTGTCTCTTGCGTGTCTCTTGATATCATTTGTGCTCGTCATAAAAGGTGTTTGTTACTGAAACTATTCTTAAATAATATACCTCCTATGCTATAAGTATCATCTGATACTTATAGCATAGGAGGTATATTATTTAAGAATAGTTGCACCAGTATTTAAATCGGGTAATAAATAAAAGATAGATAGAGGAAGAAGATAGATAGATGTATCTACATTTATCTATCTTATTCCTCTATCTAACTAACTAACTAACTAACTAACTATCTTCACGCTGTATCCCTGACGGGGTAGTCAGAAAGGACAGATCGCCAGGCTTCGCGATCCATGCATACTTCTTTCGCTTCTTCGAGATTTATCAATCGCTTCATACACGCACGTCTGGGTATCCGAGTACTTTTGACCTTTCCGTTTTTGAGCAATCTGCTCACGTGGTCTTCATATGTAAGTCTCGGCCTACCCTGACTCCTTCTACCCTCTACTTTTGAACAATATATATTCTTCGTCAATCGTTCCTCACTCATTCGTTGGACGTGTCCAAACCAACGGAGCACGCCCTTTTCCAGCTTAACGCTGACACTTTTATTCAAACCTGACATATTGCGTATCGCTTCGTTACGTATTGGGTCGGCCAAGGTAACGCCGCACAATTTTCGAAGTGATCGCATCTCCACAGCATTCAATTTTCTTTCATGCATCTGCTGACATACCCAGGTTTCACTACCGTAAAGCAAAGTTGGCACTAGCACTGCGTTATGAATCGCCATTCGTGCTTCTTTTACGATGCTTTGTCGCTTTACTAACTGGGACAAAGCACCGTTAACTTTGTTTTTTGTTTTTTCCTCTATCTACCTTTATATAATCAAACTGTAAGTGGTCCTTGTCTGTACATCAAATATAACTAAAAAAAATATAAAGGTGGCTTTATAAATGCAATAAATCAATCATTTTTGAAATTCCTTTCTGTTTGCCTGTCTGTTTGTCCACCACCAATCGATGTAAGGTTTTCATTAAAATGTTGTGCAACTCTTCACTTAACATTTAGTGTTTATTTTATTTAAATAGGTTAATAAATAAAAAAAATATGTCCATCTAAAGAAGATGCGTTTATTATTTTGTTATTCGTGTTCGATAAAATATTATAAGAATGTTAATTTGCATTAAATGAAACTAAGACTAGACTAGATTTTAACACCAGAACCCACGTAACGTGATACTGAAAGTAATGGTATGTGAGGTTAAGCATTCTAATCACGGTCAACTTTTGGATGGGTCAATCTTTTGAAAAATGGGAAGTACACAGTTAGTAGTAGTCTAACTACTTCTTTGATTACCTACTAAAGGGCTATGTAAGATAATCAAGAATCAGTAAACTACAACGGCTAAATTATGAGATCCATGTGTAGGTGTCACAAAGCTTCTAATAATAACA
This sequence comes from Thumatha senex, assembly GCA_948477245.1. NCBI lineage: Eukaryota > Metazoa > Arthropoda > Insecta > Lepidoptera > Erebidae > Thumatha > Thumatha senex. Next base: position 31,005,032 of record OX419725.1, on the reverse strand, counting down.
AAAATAACAGAAGATTGACACAGCATGATGCACTAAATATGTTCATGCGTTATCCTTCACAGCAGAGCTTTTTTTTTATTATTCCATACCTAAGTACTTATTTTTATGGAACTCTGATATGCAAATACTCATGCACCAGTATTATTTAAATCACTTTTAAAACCACTTATGTAGCAAATAACCACACGTCCCTACCATAAAAAAGTAGTTAGATTACGTACGTTTGACATTAGCAAAACCAAATAATGGTTCACTTGCATTTCCGACCCCGTTGTTCAATCAGGCACTGATCTAAAATTATAGCTATCTTAAAAAATAGCTTAAAAGCAATTATTTTGTTAAATTTCTCATTATTATTTTAATAAAGTGGAAAAAGACAAATTGATCCGTGGATTGAACCCGTGACCTTTGTTTACAATTTATAGTATTTGAAATTTTAATACACTGTCTGCTTAACCTTTTCTTTAATATATGTCTTTTTTGTAGTTTCATCAATGTCTGTTGCTTCTACCTAAATAATAACTCTATGGATTTAATGTCTAGGTCCCATTAACATGTCTGGGGCCAAGGTCAACCACAATTGCACGTGGTGCACCTGCTGATCAACAGACGAGGCAACAGCGCATGCACTCAAAATAACATATTTGGCTGTTTTAACATATTTCCTCATAATCATGTCATTTGGACCATGAGGTACAAACATACACTCACGGAAAGCACCCCAAGTAACGATGTTTGCGGTTCAGCTGCAGCGGACCTAGCTTTAGTGAAAAAGCAATTTATCTTAGTCATCAACATGAGTGCCGCTAACGGAGCCCCACTGGCTATGATAGCGAACCTCAATAGTCGTCTCTGCTTCCCATCAGCCCGGTCGCAAACGCAATTTCGACGTGCAGATATAAAAAAAAACAAACGTATTATCTATTTCATACTGCTGGCCTCTACTGGCAGCTCACTAGGCAGACCTGTCCTGTCCCGAACGAGCAATGGTATTCCTTAAAAAAAGCTAAATAAGATTAAAACGAAACCAAAAGGCCTCTCATCTATCGTTACTTGCCTTGATATTATTGATATCGTGTAGCTCAGTGAGATGATAGTAGATTATTACTGACATCTACATGTTTAGAAGAGTACCAAAGGATAGACTACTATGGTACTAAACTAAACATGTAGACTCAACAAAACACAACATTTTCTTGAACTGATGCATGTTCCTTTATTCACTCTGTGTCTTCTTGTAAAAAGGGTATATTAATTGCAGCTTAGCATGCAACAAAACGCTTCAAAATGTCTTTGGTATCCTAAACATCACAAAGACCAGTATTAAAATTAATTACTACGCCTGTTTGGACTACTATTTAGTTTTCTAAATAGTAGTCCAAACAACCTTGTAACCTTTTGGTTATCACTTAAAAACTATAGTGCGAACTGGCCACAGGCTCTGACACAACTTAGACTTGAGTGAGACACTGGTGTGCTGCATACACGTATCAATATATATATTAAAATCAATGCCACTTTTCGTTGTAATTTTAGAACTCAAGAACGGGCTCACCTATCCAAACCAAATGTTTAGACTTTGTTCGGACTATTAATGTGAAGTTTGCACAAAATCGGTCGAGCGGTTCTTCATTTATCACAATTTTAGTGGCGCTAAGAAGTTGCATTAAACAAATTTGACTCTACTATAGGTCGACATTAATAAAAGTAAAGAAACCATTTCCAGAGCATAAATTCAATATCACCCACGCTCTAATAGAGACACTACTATATACTTCATACAAAGAGGCGTTAACATATTCTTACGTTTACTATATGAAGCTGTTGTTTTAAAAGTAGACTTGGACACACATAATAATGAGTTCTGTATTCATTTTTGAGGACCGTTTTGAAATGCTGAATATCAATGTACTGTTTCGTGTTTCCGTCTGGAACCACACATCCAACGTTTCCAGCCTTAGGATCATTGAAATCGCGTAGCTCGGTGAGATGAAAATAATAATAATATAGTTATTTATTTTTCCTCACAAAAAGAAAATCAGAATACAAGATCAAACAATACGGGTTACAAGAAAAAACAACAAGGCCCATGAGAAATGCTCATTATCTATATATGCACTTTTTTTTCCCCCTCTTTGTGAGAAGCTGGTGTCTGATTTAGGTTAAAATAAAGTAACCTGTGCTACAGATCACCAGGTCCCCACCCCTCAAATACAACATTACGTGCTTTTTTTTAAATAAATGGTTGTTGAGTGTGCAACTTGTAACGTTTATGTGCGTCAACGCACGTGTATGTGCGTGTGCGTGTGTGTGTGTGTGTAGGTGTGTGTGTGTGTGTGTGTGTGTGTGTGTGTGTGTGTGTGTGTGTGTGTGTGTGTGTGTGTGTGTGTGTGTGGACGACGTTATGTATGTGTTTGTGTGTGACAGTATTCTTGTATTTAGGGAGCAAACCGCAAATTTAGTTTATTGTATTAATTACCGATTTGGTAGCTAAAAAATCGATGGAAAAAGCTTGTGTTTAGTTTTGGTTTTATACACACTCTGTCTTTTCTGCGTCTGTTTGCTACAATTTCAGGATCATAACTCAAGATTGGGTGCTGTCTCATAACAGTCTGAAGTACTCAGAGCTGTCGAACGGTCAAGACAGCCCACTGCTTGTATACGTCAACTGTAGGATGGCGAAACGGTAGAAAAAGACTTACTTTTAATACAGCTTGTTGAGCCCTCTCCAGCTTTAAAAACTGTTTCTTCAGCGTACCCCCCCAAGTGGTGATGCAGTATGTTAGTTGGGACTGGCATAGGGCATAATAAACTGTCCTAATCTGTTTTGTCCGCAACGCAACGTATTCTCTTGCAGTAAACAAATCTATTTGCTGGTGGAAATTAAATTTACTGTCTATTAATACACCCAGATATTTAATTGATGTTGTGCTATGCAGACAAGGACATGAGCAGCCCAAGTCACCAAGGGTATCATTGCAGCAATGAGAAAAAATCCTGTATGATGATGTGATGATGGACCAATATCCGTAGTTCTCAGAGTAAACGCTATATATTTTGTTTTATCTGTGTTTAGCTTCAAAAAATTGTCACGGAACCATTCCGTCACCATATTAAAGCCTTGTTGGGCACGTGAGAATGTCTCCTCCCAGGTATTGCCACTGAAGAGCAATGCCGTGTCGTCGGCAAACGAGACAATTCTACCCTGAGGCAGTTCCAGTTTACATAAGTCGTTAATATATGTTAGGAATAATGTAGGTCCTAGGATACTTCCCTGAGGTACTCCAAACCGCACAGCAAGCTCATCACTGACAAAGTTGTCGATTTTTACGTACTGGAATCTATTTATTAAGTAACTTTTAAAGACACTCAACTGGATACCCCTGATCTCTAGATTTTCCAATTTTTTTTGGAGAATAGATAGTTCATTATTACTGACATCTGCACGCTTACAAAAATAAAATAGGATGAACTACTGTTGTACTAATCTAAGCATGCAGACCCAACAAAATATAACATTTTCTTGAACTGATACATGTTCTCCTATTCACTCTGTGTCTTCCTGTAAAAAGGGTATACGAGTATTAGCTGCAGCTTCGCATTGAAACGCTTCCAAGTATATTCGATATCCCATACAATCTATACATCACTAAGAACAGTATCAAAGTTCATTATTAAACCTGTTTGGTTTGATTATCGCTTAAAAACTATAGTGTGAACTGGCCACTGGCTCTGACACAACTTATGATTGACTGTGACACTGATGTGCTGCATACACGTAAAAGAATATATAAGTTCAATGTAAGATTTATTTCTACACCCAATATTAAACAAATTTGACTCTACTATAGGTCGACATTAATAAAAGTTAAGGAACCATTTACAGAATTCACAATACTAAAAATCAATTTCACTCGTGCTCACTACAGACACTACTATATTTTTTATACAATGAGGCGTTTTACATGTTCAAGCTGATGTTTAAAAGGGAGACTTGGACACACATAATAATGAGTTGAATATTGATTTTTTGAGGACCGTTTTGAGATGCTGATTATCAATTTACTGTTTTATGTTTCAGTCTGGAACCACACATCCAACGTTGCCAGTCTTAAGATCATTGAAATCGCGTAGCTCGGTTCTGTGTCTTCTAAAAAGTTCTTGTACTGTTTTAAAATATATTACTACACCGGTTTGGTCTATTTTTTAAATAGTTTATTACTTAAAATATAAATAAAATCTAATATGTGCATTATTGATAGACGGTAGTTCCGAATAACTCTACTAGCGAGCCTCAACTCATATTTGGACTAAGCAATTTCCTGTGTCAATTTTTTATTACACATATACGTAACGTTGAAGAAAGAAGGCTTGTTTAATTCTGCACCAATGACGCTGACCCACTATACGAGGATAAAGGAATACTGGTCAACGATTCCTAACCATAAACAAAAATTATATTTCTTTTGCAGTTACTAAATATAATAAATATATTTTACCATCACATTCCCTATATGGTTTCATACTGTATGGTTGAGCATTGCTGCCCATTAAAGTAATTTAATTGTTATATTCGGAGTTTTAAGTATTCATCAACATGGCCGCTGGCCGGTGTTTCGTACTACTTCATAGTACTATTTTTTTAAATAGTAACTACTTTTAAATTAATAACTCGGCACTAATAGGGCAGATTGTATTAGCCTTTTCACTAGTTTGACATTAATGAAAGTCAAAGAACTATTCTATACACAGAGGTTCACTGTCATAAGCGCTGTACTAGAGACACCTTAATCTATATATTTCACACAAAAAAAGCGTTTTACGTGTGTGCCCTATTACTACAGACGAATGCCAAGCAACTGACACTGGCCGGCTTTACGATTTTCGCTCGCTCTAAGATCGCTGTCTCTAGATCGTGCCCAAATAGGGACGTTAGTTCTTAATGTGGAAATTTAATGTTTCATTATAGAATATCTCACTTACAAGGCCAGTTTCAAAGTTTTCCATGTCGTATGACGACAGTTTATTTCTTTCCTTGGATAAATTACTATTAAATAATAGTAAATAAATACTAATAAATTACTATTTTATCTATCACTCCTTATCCCCGAAGGGGTGGCAGGCCTTATAGGCCCACTTTTCACCTTGTATATTCCTGTTCCACGTAATAGGCAGTGAGTCCATTGCCGTGTCGAAATAGACGCAAGATGTGGCTACCTACATATACTGTTGAAATTTTTCAAGACGCTCATAAGGCCTTTAACATGACTTAACGACTGTTAAGTCAAGTTAAAGTCCTTATTGCTAACCATGTTACTGGCAACCGGGACCAACGGCTTAACGTGCCTTTCGAAGCACGGTATCACAAATTACTAAAAATCCAATAAAACGCATCTGCCTATAGAATAAACACAATTTAGTTCTTACGTTTACTATATTAAGCTGTTGTTTAAAACTGAGAATTGGACACAACATTATAATAAGTTATGATTTCATTTTTTGACGGTTTTGAGATGTTGAATATCAATGTCCAGTTTCATTTCCATCTGGAACCACACATCCAACGTTAACAGCTTCAAGATTTTTATATCGTGTAGCTCGGTGAGATGGTAGTATATTATTACTGACATCTACACGATTAGAAAAGTATACCATAGGATAGACTACTATGGTACTAAACTAAACATGTAGACTCAACAATACATTTTCTTGAACTGATGCATGTTCCTTTATTCACTCTGTGTCTTCCTGTAAAAAGGGTATATTAACTACAGCTTAGCATGCAGCAAAACGCTTCTAGATGTCTTCCGTATTCTATACATCACTAAGAACAGTATAAAATTCACTACTTTGCCTGTTTAGAATACTATTTTAATAGGTTATAAAAACTGTAGTACGAACTGGCCACTGGCTCTGACACAACTTATACTTGAGAGACATGTACACTTACACATTTAAGAATTATTTCTACACACAACATTGAACAAATTTAACTTTACTATAGGTCAACAATAGGAGATACTACTATATATTTGATACAAAGAGGCGTTTTATATGTTATTACGTTTACTACATAAAGCTGTTGTTTAAAAGGGAGACTTGGACACACATAATAAGTGTTGGGTATTCATTAATGATAACCGTTTTGAGATGCTGAATATCAATTTACTGTTTCATGTTTCCTCTTGGAACCACACATCCAACGTTGCCAGCCTTAAGATCATTGAAATCGCGTAGCTCGGTGAGACGATAGTTCATTATAACTGACATCTGCACAATTACAAAAGTACAATAGGATAGACTACTGTTGTACTAATATAAGCATGCAGACTCAACAATACATAACATTTTCTTGATCTTCTATTCACTTTGTGTCTTCCTGTAAAAAGGGTATATTAACTGCAGCTTAGCACGCAACAAAATGCTTCTAAACGTCTTCCGTATCCTATACATCACTAAGTATAGTATCAAAATTCATTACTACACCTGTTTGAACTATTTTTCAAAGACTTATTCTCCTAAATATTGTAGTATGAACTGGCTACTGGCTGTGATTTCTCAGACTTAGTGAAATTGTGCTTAGTTGTACATTATGGTCGTAACCTCGATTCGTCAATCCTAACGCACAACCGTCAAGGATAACCTCTTATAATTGTAATGAAGGAATGAGGAAACGAACTAATCAAAGAAAGGAATATAGGATAGGATTATTCAATTTTTTAGATTACGAAGGCAAAATTTTTACAACCTGGAGGCAATACTCCGTTTTATAAGGTGACATTTAGTCGACAAGTCGATACGTGTTTCGCCTACACAGGAGGCATCTTTGACTAGAAACTCGGTGTTATTTAAATATTTTGATGTAGTATTTTGCCTGTACAACTATGCTTGCTGATTTGGGATAACTAATGGAATCGGTCGTTACATGGTGGAAATCCATCGCAGAACGATAATAAAGGAGGGGAGGATGATTCCACCACACACCCTCGATTCGTCAATAACGCACAACGGTCGGGAATAACCTCTACTAATTGTAACGGAGGAATGACGAACCGAATTTCTCAAAGAAAGGGATTTAGGATAGGAGGAATAAGGAAACCTAACCCTCCAGGTTGTCAAAATTTTGCAATACTCCGCTTTACAAGGTGACAATTAGTCGACAAGTCGATACGTATTTTGCCTACACACGAAGCATCTTTGACTAGCAACGCGGTGTAATTTAAATTTTTTGGTGTATAATTTTGCCTGTACTACTTTGCTTGCTGATTTGAGATAACTAATTGAATCGGTCGTTACATGGTGGAAATCCATCGCAGAACGATAATAAAGGAGCGGAGGAGGATCCCACCACACACCCTCGATTCGTCAATCCTAACGCACAACGGTAGAGAATAACCTCTACTAATTGTAACGGAGGAATGACGAACCGAACTCCTCAAAGAAAGGGATTTAGGATAGGAATAAGGAATCCTAATCCTCCAGGTTGTCAAAATTTTGCAATACTCCGCTTTATTATCTGAACACACGAACACGAGGCATCTTTGACTAGAAACGCGGTGTTATTTAAATATTGTCATGTATTATTTTGCCTGTACAACTAGGCTTGCTGATTTTCAAAAGTATTCATTTGTTTATGGATTAGAGTGTAATTTTCATCACACTTCAATATTTTTCGTCATCATGGATACTTAAAAAATTCAAGTAATTATGGAATATGAGTACCGTCGTGGCAGCTACTTGGCACAAGCTGCACGGACGACGTTTACGGAGCTAACACTATAAACCAACAAACCACCTTTTATTGGTTTGCTCGCGTCCGTACTGGAAATTTCGATCTGAAAAATGAACCTGTCGTCCGAAGACTTTGGTCGACAGTGACGAATTAAAGGCGATTGTGGATGCTGATGCTACACAATCTACGGCTGAATTAGCAGCAGCTTACCACGTTAGCGTCAAAACAATATTATTGGTCCATTTGCGTCATATTGGCAAGGTAAAAAAGTTTGACAAATGCATGCCCCACGAACTCAGCGAGAAGTACGCGTCGATACGTGTCTTGCACTGCTCAACACACACACAAATGAAGGAATTTTGAACCGCGCTGTTACCTGCTATAAATAATAGATTCTGTTTGATAACCACAAGCGCTCAGCAAGTTGGTTGGATCCTGGTTCAGCACCTAAACAATGCCCTAAACGAAAACTTACCCCCAGAAAAGTGATGGTCACTGTTTGGTGGGCTAGACCACCAAACAGTGTGATTCATCACACCGTGAGAAACTCTCGCATCCGCGGCAGCCTTCACGTCTGTGACATTGCAGACAAGTTGCAAGAGTGTCGCCTTCGTTGGTATGGTCACGTCTTGCGGCAACCGCCGGGCTAAGTAGGTAACAAATGTCTGGCCATGTCAGCCCCGCCGGGTCACGGTAAGAGGGGAAGACCCAAGAAGTGCTGGCTTGACGTCGTAAGGGATGACATGCGTGCCAATGGTCTCACTACAGGGGATGCCGCAGACCGTGCGAAGTGGATGAGAAAATGTAGGAAAGCGGACCCCAGGCGTCGCGAGACGCAACTGGGACAGACGCTCGGATGATGATGATGATGAATAATGTAATACAAATGTAATAAAAATACAAAGGTGTACTCTCCAATATTTCCTGACCATAAACGATAATTTATATACATTGCAGTTTCTAAATATAAAAGTAATTATGTTTCACGAGTACATTTACCTATACACTTTACTGCTGAATAGTTAAGTACTGCCCAGTAATGAAACTTGACTATATTATATTTAGAGTTTTAAATTTTCATCGTCCATTGCTGCAGACAGTTGTTTCGTGTACCTCATACTCGTAGTACGAGTTTAATAAAGTGATAAGTTTTTCAAATCGATATCTTGGCATTAATAAGGCAGATAAAATTAGCCTGTACACTTTGTCGACATTAATAAAATTATTGGTACCATTCATTTAGCAAGAACGGAAACGTGAACGGGAAAACTGTACCACGCGTGCGGAGCCTAGGGCGTCAACAAGTATTTCATACAACGAAGCGTGACACAGGTGTACACTATCAATACAGACAAATGGCAGGCAACTGACAGACCTCGTATGCGATTTTCGCCTACAATCTGACGTGAACTTGGCGCGCGAGCTAGATGGAGCGAGTAACATTCCTTGTTCCGTGGTACCATCCCACACATACATATAAACGTTACTCATGTGCCATTAGGCTAGTTTAGAAAATAATCGTGCATTTTCTTTTACTGATGAAAAGAAAAATAAATTTTGAATGTTAACGGTGCTTTTTCCCAATTGGTAAAGCGACAAAGCATCGTAAAAGAAGCACGACTCGCAATTCATAACGCAGTGCTGGGACCAATGTTGCCTATTACTATAACCTAACTTATATAGACACCGTTTTAATTTGTTGTATTATTTTCTTGTACGTATTTCAGTTAACGACGCCAGCTGAAAAATTTGTGCATATTGAAATGGGTGCCGTAAAGAACTGTACTCCATTCAAATGGGTAATGAAACCCTATGGCAGCAAATTTTTGGATTGAAAGGGACTTTGATGAAGAAAAGACTAATCTTATCGAAATAAAAATTATATGTAATCACTAATGTAATTTTATTTTACATTTATTAGCGCTTCCGTGCTTCGGAAGGCACGTTAAGCCATTGGTCACGGTTGCCAGTAACATGGTAGTCGTTAAACCAAGTTCGAGTCCTTATGGGCGGGTTGAAAAATTGCAACAGCAGGTCGTCACAACCTGCGCCTGTCGATTTTAATGCGGCAATGGACTCAACACCTGTTCCGTGGGACAAAATGCATACTTACTGTGAAATGTGTGTATAATGCCTCAGCCTACCCCTTCGAAGATAAAGGCGTGACAATATGTATGTATGGGTGTCACTTTATTTATATCTACGTTAACATCATCAAGGAAATGGCGGCCATCCCTTATCCATACCCTGTAGGTACCTACCGAGGTTCTGTCCTTAGCCCATTTCTGTTTAGCTTACTATTTGACGAACTATCGGACAGCTTCAGAGAGAGATGATGATGACGGACTCTTGCAAACCGTGGATAAGTGGAGTTCTACCGCCTCCTTTCCCAACCGCTGAAGTCCTTTATTGGTTGAGGGAAAATCTTCCCTAACTAAATAAAAATTCATACGAGTGTTTACCAACATCTATAGAAATAGATTAATGTTAAACGATAAACTTTATTGCACGAACGATTTGCAGTAATTTCAATGCTACGCGAGGTTTGTAAAACTTGACAAGGCTCGCAATACTTTCCTATTGCATTATTGGTAACTATGTAAATTAAAATTACTTATATTTACAATAATTTCTCTCTACTTTTTTATCACTGACTAGCGACTCGGCCCGAAATTAATTGCGTTGCGCGTTAATATATTACCATTTTACCATAGATCCTAAGGTATTCAATTAAATAGCATGGTGTAAAAGGAAACAATACTCTTAATAAGATATTCAAGCCAACCAATATATTTAAAATGATAAGGATTTAAATCGAATTTGTGTAAAATAACTTTCCAATTATCAGTTTATAATTGCTCATTTTTGCAGTATTTAACTGGATATAGTATAATATCCTAAAAAGCTAGACATATGCCGTCGCCGACTTATCTGTAGATCTATTTAAGATACACAACTCGGCGATACAGTGTTTAGTAATATCTCAAAGTGTTTAGATAGAGTTGAAAATCGTTTAAAAAAGGTTGAAATCTCCCAGACGGCTTATTTTATTCCGATGTCTACCAATATCGTTACAATTTACTCAATGTACATACAAAAACTTAACAAATTATAAATCCAAACCTTCCTCTTCAATTACTCTATCTATTAAAAAACAACCGTATTAAAATCCGTTGCGAAGTTTTAAATATCTAAACATACATAGGGGCAGACAGAGAGCGGGAAGCAACTTAGTTTTATACCTGACCGGAATGACAATCAAACCCAAAACACGGAACAGCTGATCGATGTCGGCCATTTTGTTTACTAAAATAGGTTTATAGATATAAAATCAGATAGATTTATCAGAGGCTTATAGAACGTTTTAGTGCTTTTGAACGATTATGAATAAGACTTTTTAGCAATCCTCTAATAAGAGCTTATTAAACCTCTCATAACTCATTATGAATAAGACGGGTAGACTCTACAATGCATAACTTTATCTGCTTCTCTTGCATACGTTTAAAATTATTCTTAAATATTTATACTTATAATACATATAATTAAGCCAGCAGTTATCATATAATTTTTGAGCTGTCACTGGTAATAACTCTATTGATCGTGAGGTCGTTGATGTCGTGTGACTCGCTGGGATGATGACAGGTCATTGCGATATATACGGGTAGAGTTAATCTTAACATGATGCTTTAACATGTTAATCTCAACTATACACGTAGACTCACCAATGCATAACTTTATCTTCTTCAGGAATATGTCATGTCACCATCTGGAATCTTTCAGCTGTCACTAGTAATAACTCTATTGGTCTTGAGGTCGTTGATGTCGTGTGACTCGCTGGGATGATCAGGTCATTGCGATACCTACGTTTAAGGTTGGACTCAACATGATGCTTTAACATGTTATTCCCAACTATACACGTAGACTCTACGATACATAACGTTATCGTCTTTCATATGTTTAAATTTTGCCTTTCATGTTTACATCTAAAGTACATTCTTTTTTTTTATTACCTCTGATGATGCAGACAAGCATACGGCCCACCTGATGAAAAGTGGTCACCGTAGCCTACGGACGTTTCAAACACCAGAGGTGCAGCCTTATGAAGAACCCTTACTGTAGACGTTCGGGAAAACCCAGGCAAGGAGTTCATTCCACAATACGCGGAATAAAGGCTCTATCGGACCTAACCGTGTGCGTGCGCTCCGGACGCAAAATGTGAGGTTGTGTTTATGGCGTGCGTTGCTATGATATAAGGTAGCTGTGGGCATCGTATCAAACAACTCCTCAGAGCACAGACCGTTGTACATGTGATAGAACACGCATAAGGAGGCAAAGTCTCTCCTGTCACGAAGGGGTACGACAGAGTATCGTTGGCAATCTTCATAGCACGCCCTTCTACCGAGTCAAAAGGTCGAAGCTGGTATTCAGGTGCACCAGCCCAAAGGTGACAGCAGTACTTCACGTGCGGCCGCACTTGCTACTTATAGAGGAGCAGTGTTTGCTCTGCAGTAAAGTACTGCCGCGCCCTGTTAAGCACTTCGAGCTTTTTGGACGCCAACTTGGCCTTGTCCTCTAAATGACTACGGTATTGGACGTCACTAGAGATCTCAACACCAAGGATACAAATACTATTGGAGATGGAAAGAGGTGTGCCCTGGAATTGAGGCGATACAGTACATGGGGATTTTTAGCGTTGAATACACAAACTTAAGTGTTGGTGGGGTTAAATTGGACAAGATTTTTTATACCCCAATCGGACACTCTTGCAAAAGTAGCCTCGATTTTAGATACAAGTTGTTCACGACTTTCTTCCTCTGCAGACCGGGGATATTGGAGTGACCCGTGTAATAAGTGTCACCCGTACTATCATCTGCATAGCAATGAATGCCGTCAATGGACAGCATGTCATTGATATGCAGCAAAAACAGGGTGGGTGACAACACAGAGGGACCCCAGCATTAATGGCCATGTAGTCCGAACGGCAACCGTTAACGACGGCTTTGATAGTTCTACCGGCCAAAAAGGCGAATACCCATTCGCAAAGTCCCCCGGGCAGTCCATAGGAGGGCAATTTCGATAGAAGACCACGGTGCCAGACCCGGTCAAAGGCCTTAGAGATATTGAGGCTCTCTGATAGAGCCTCTCCCTTACTATCGATAGTATTCATTACACGCTCCATCACCTTAGATAGAAGAGAGGTTACGGCGATCTTTCTTAATTGGACGGATCGGTCCTGTCACCCTTCTTAGGCACAGGATGCACATTCGCGGTCTTCCATGAAGCCGGGACTTCTCTCATGGAATATGAAAGCGTAAAAAGACGTGTAAGTACCGGACACAACTCGGGACCACATTTCTTGAGTACCACCACGGGTATACCGTGTGACCCACTCGACCTAAGAATGTCGAGAGACTGAAGCTCTCGCCGGACCTTCCGCTGTGTGAATTTAATTTCCGGCATGAAAGTTCCACACAACGGGATGTCAGTTGGCAAAGCGCCCCCGTCGTCCATAGTCGAGTTAAAGGGGAAGAGAGAACCCAGAAGGTCGGATTTCTCCTAGGCACTCTGAGCTAGACTACAGTTAGGTTTAAGTAGGGGTGGTACACCAGACTGACAAAAGTTTCCCTCGGCAGCTTTGGCAAGCGACCAGAATCGTGTGATTTGCTGGGATTATGACACATCATTACGATATCTACGTGTAAGGTTGATCTCAACATGATGAATTAACTAACATGTTATCCACAACTATACACGTAGACTCTAAATAACTCTCTATTAATAACTTTATCTTCCTTTCTTGCATATGCTTTAATTTATTCTGTAATATTTACATCTATTACATGTAATTAATCCAGCAATTATCATAATCTTTAAAATTCTTGTCACCATCTGGAATCTTTGAGATGTCGCCGGTGACAAGTTTATTGGTCGCAAAGTTGTTGATGTCGAGTGACTGGGTGGGATTATGATTCATCATTGCGGAATCGACATGTACGAGTATAACCGCCATGAACATGATGCTCTAACATGTTGTCAACAACTAACATCGTTTTTGACATGTGTATTGAATCTTAATATGATCTGTGCTTGTCGTAAAAGGTATTTAATACCATGTAAATTGAAGCAGCATTGCGAGCAGAGTAATTGTGATCTTAACTGTATACAAACACTAAATTGACTACTTCGACGGCGTAAGTGTTATTGTATGCGACTGCAGAGCTGAGGTTTCGGGTTCGATTCCCGGGTCCCGATTCTTACATAGTAAAGCTATCCTTTACACTGTTATTAAAACACACGGCAAACACACATTTAATATGGCAGGCTATTTCACAAGGCTGTAATACCAGTGACGCGCAAGATTCAATTAATAAATTAAATTTAAACTACCACATTTAGAACGTTTTCAGCACAAACATAATGTATAGACAAAATTCCACTGCAATTTATAAATTATAAAGAAAATAAGTGGTAGATGATCATGGAGCACTCAATGTTGCAGAGATTGATGTTTCCGTCTAAAATCTCTCATCGAACGAGGCCAGTTTCGAGGTTATTAATGTCGTCTGATTCGGTGAAATTACAATAGATCATTGCCGATATATTCATGTATATGGAATTCATGAATAGGTAGACTACCTGTAGTCAACTAATCTTATTAATATTATAAATGCGAAAGTATGTGTGGATGGTTGTTACTCTTTCACGTAATGTTTTATAAATTCTTTAAATGAAACTTTACAATAATATAGCTTATACATCAGAATAACACATAGGCTACTTTTGATCCCGGGAACAAGTTCTTGTGGGAAACAGGAACGGAAAAACTTATCTATGCGGGCGAAGCCGCGGGCCTCAACTAGTATTATATACGGTGACTATACAACACATTATTTTTAACCGTCATTGGACGGCATCGGTAAAACGCTACTGGTTACCCATTGAGAGAGCACAAAGAGCTATACATAAAACTCTATTCCTATTTTATAAACCATTGACTTTCTATAGGTATAAAGCTTGTAAAGTCCTAACAGTTCGCCAAGTTTTTGTACTTAATACAGTATTAAACAACTCTTCGCTCTCCCGTACAGCGCTGATTTCAACCATAAAATAAGAAAAAATATAAATAAATATTAATTATAATAAATATTAAATTAAATAAAAATTATAATAAATATTAAAAACACTTAAAGTAAATAAGATGCAAATTCACGGTCAAATTTAATTAATATTTAGAACTTATCTCTTTCTATCTACATAATTGAACAGATATAAGGGCCAAACATCCACCCATTATGTTATACACAATACATTTGAAAATGCCGTAAGGCGAAACCGGTCAGGTTAAAATGTGAATTTAAAAGTCCTAGTGTTATTATTCAAAATATGTAACAAGTTCCACCAAGTGCTATCAATCAACAGTATAAACAGTATTTTTATACACAGTATAAGTCAGAGAGACGGATCGCCAGGCATCGAGATCTATGCATACTTCTTTCTCTTCCGTTAGATTCATTACTTCATACATGCACGTCTGCGTATCCTAGTACTTTTGACTTTTCCGTTTTTGAGCAATGTGCCCACGTGGTCTTCATATGTAAATCTCGGCCTACCTTGACTCCTTCTGCCATCTACTTTCGCACAATATATATTATTCGTCAATCGTTCCTCACTCATTCGTTGAACGTGTCCAAACTAACGGAGCACGCCCTTTTCCAGCTTAACGCTGACGCTTTCACTCAAACCTGCCATATTGCGTATCACTTCGTAACGTATTCGGTCGGCCAAGGTTACGCCGCACAATTTTCGAAGCGATCGCATTCAGCTTACTACCTTTCATGCGTCTTCTGACATACCCAGTATAAACGAGTACTAAAATGCCCTCACACCTATACTTAAGAGGCTATGTATTGTAGTCAAATAGGGAAAGTATATGTAAATGTTAGAATGCTTACACAATTATTAAGTAAGAATGACTTATTAGTTTGTATACTATGACGTAAGTTGGAGAGTGTTCTTAAAGACACATAAGAGTTTCAAATTAAGGTAAGATTATGATTGAACCTATATTTAATGTACGATTGTTAATTGATGATGACTGCCTAGGTGGCGCAGTGGTAGTGTATGCGACTGCCTCGCTGAGGTCACGGGTTCGGTTCCCGGGTCGGAAAAAATATTTGTTTGATCCACAAATGTTTGTTTCACAGTTTAAGTGTATCCTTTATAAAATATGTATGCATTTTGAAATATTTAAGTATGTTTATCAGTTATTTAAATCTCATTACACAAGCTTATATTAGCTTACTTTGGATTAGATGGCGCAGTGTAAAAGAAAAGTCCCGCAATATTTATTTATATTTACCATACCAAGAACTAGATTTGTAAATTTAAGTTCTAAGGTCCCGTATTCCAGAACGTTTCTCAATACTCAATCAACGCTTGAGGCTATATTTTACCGTATAAATACTACTCTCAAGCGTTCATTGAGTATTGAGAAACGTTCTGGAATTGGGCCTAAGTATATCATTCGATAAGTAAGTAAAATAGATGTTATTTGTGTTGTTGATCTAATTAATAAGGAGAATTATTCTACCTCTAGTTCATGTCAATCGTTTGGAAACTTTCAGTTGTGGCGACACTCATCAGTGCGTTGATAATAGATCATTGACTATCTAAGGTCCGTATTCCAAAACATTTCTCAATACTTAATCAACGCTTAAGGCTAGTTTTTGCCTTATGAAATCTACTCTCAAGCGTCGATTGAGTATTGAGAAACGTTCTGGAATACGGACCTAAGTATCTATCACTACATCTTACACTGTTGAAGTCTTCGCTTCTGTAAAATGGGTCATGTTGAAAAAAAAGTGGTGGTGCTTATTGGCAATAATTGTTCCGTCTGTATAGTTCGTTCCAACAATGTTTATAATTTAACTGATAATAGGAATCAACTGTTCCTGCTTTTGTTGACGTCCATCCATCGTAGCGTAAGGTCAACCAACTAAAAACCAGTTTTATTGAAAAAATATTCCCAAAATATTTATAACTAGCGAACGCTTTGCGGTATCAGCCGTAGTTGCTGTTTCTGTGGCATTTCAGGGATAAAATGTAGCCTAAGTTCTTTCTTATATCATCAGATATCTGCTAGAGAAAGTCCCGTTAAAATCGGTCTAGCACTTTCAGAGATTAGCCGAGACAAACAGACAGACAGAGAAAATCTTAGGCATTTGTATTTTTATGTATGTACCCGTAAATACTTTCATTTACATTTAGTGAAAATATCTTAATTAGGAATTACAAAAACACATTTTAATTTTATTTATTTGTATAGATTATTTGAAAGTTGGAACTTAACACAACTGTAGAAATGTTTGAGTACAGAGTGCCTCTGCCTGCCCCTTCGGGAATAGAGCATGACTTAATGACATAAAGATCATTTTATATAAACAAGTTTCTCACATCCTCGGACACATAATAAGTAATACATAATATTGATAGTGTGGAAAACGCATGAGAAACTAAGAAAGGCGGCCGTGAAAGCCACTCATGCGCAAACGGCCAAGTAGGGTGACCAAGTTTGTAGTGGTTAGAAGTTTCAACCTCTTTTTAATAGATAGATATATTTGGAGTTTCTGTGAGGCCGGTGTGCGAGAGATATTAAATACGATTCAAAGTTTTCTTCCGTAGTCGTTCACAGAAGTTCAATGATGATTAGAGAGATATTCTTATATCTCGCATATATCAGGATGGCCTCGATGGCGCAATGGTAGTGTATGCGACGGCTGTGCTGTGGTCCCGGGTTCGATTCTCGGGTCGGAACAAATATTTGTGTGATCCACAAATGTTGGTTTCGGATCTAGGTGTTTCCTATATATAAAGCTTATAGCTTAGTTTGGGCTAGATGGCGCTGTGAAAGTAGTGTCCCATAATATTATACATTTTTTTAATAGTGTTTAGTAAAAAGGAAAAACTATTTTACTAAATTAATATTCGTTTATATACCGATTAACCCTGAATATTAACCCTTTAATTATCGACCCTTTGGAAACGCACTTCCATACCGCACAATTGATGGTACACATACCTATATATTAATTGTTCTACGGCTTTTCGATATTTTCTTACAACAATGATTTTGAAAGAGGAAAGTATTACTTGTAAAATATTTCTTGATTGATAAACTATTTAGTATTCGAATTATTATAAAGTAAAAGTAGATAAGTTTACCTTTCTTATAGTATGCAAGGTACATGAGAGCTTAGAGTAAATATTTATTTTTTGCGCCGTGTAAAGCGAGAGCAGCACGCACACAAATGTACGAATAATGTTTATATCTTTATGAACGTGGCCCCCTCTTCTGCGCGAATACCAGTGCTTGACAAGATGCTTATCGCTCCATGAACGTGACTTACTCCCCTGTGTGAATCATTGCGGTTATGTGCGGGTCATACATACCCCTGCTCACGGTTTGGGCTTGCTCGATATAGTACATGAAACTACAAAAAACATAGATTTCATTGTTTGCTCCACGGTATAGTACCTACTTTAATACGAGTATATGAATACGAACCATGAGCAATTCGTTATAAACCTGCAACTGCACTCAGCTGTGATGCATCGCGCAGCCTGAGTGCACTTCATGAAACGATTTCATATATTGTTTGTGCCCTGAGTCCCACGGCTTCGCTAGTGATTTACTTCGAACCCCGTGGCACCCATTTCATACCGTTGTTTAATAATTATTCCATATGGTATAAAATTTGCCCGATTTAAACGTTCATGAAGTTTGATGATTATAGATACGTAGATTAGTTCCTCCTGTTAGATTTAGTACCTAAGATTAGTACTTTCAACCAAACTAGCAAACTCTTAAGCTTTATAATATTATTAATTTGTCTACGCAGTCCGAGACTACCAGGACTTTAATTGGTCGTGCTAATTAGTGTCTAGCACATAAGACCTTTTAGCCTTTTTGTTACCACCTCACTAAAAAGGCAAAGTTCAAAATTTCTTCCTAATTTAACATCTTAAATAGACACATTTTATTAAATTTATTCGGCCCTTTAGACCCACCCCAGTTCTGTGCTTCGGAAGGCACGTTAAGCCGTTGGTCCCGGTTGCCAATAAAATGGCAGTCGTTAAGCCAAGTTGGAGGCCCTATGGGCGGCTTAAAAAATTTCAACAGCAGGTCGATGCAGCCTGCGCCTGTCCTATTCAACACGGCAAAGGGCTCACCACCTGTTACGTGGGACAGAAATGCATACGGTGAAACGTGGGCGTTAAATATGCCTCTGCCTACCCCTTCGAGGATAAAGGCGTGACAATATGTATGTATGTATGTAATTTGTCTACGAGCTATGCGAATAGTGCTTACGCGCTCACTCTTTACTCAAAATATTATACTGCAAGTTTGATAGTGTTCGAAATCATTTGTACAGATGCAGGAATAGTTTGTCGCAAGAAATCAGGACTGACGCAAATTTTTAAAATGTTGTAGGTCTCGAGACTTACTTTACATTAAATACTGAATAAGCACTTTAATCGCACTGGAAAACAGTATTATAGAATAACCAAGTTTAATGTAGGCCCAACCCCTGACGTCCTCTGTTTAAATATAGGTATATTCAGAATTAATAAAACCCAACATGTAGGTGGCTAATTACTTGGGTGTTAATTAAATATGACATGTGTATTATCGTAACCCGAGCTAATGACTGCTTTTATAACAGCTTATTAGGTCATCAGTGACAGTAATATAGGGTTAGGCAAGAAACAGAATGTGAATAATTATCGTTATTAAATAACCATACCTGTCAGAATGAATTTAACGTTATTCGGGTTTTAGTTTAATGTAAAAAAACTTTTTTTTTATTTCTATATAAAGGTGCATATTCTTTTTAATAGAATTAATTAGTGAGACGTTTTAAAATAGTTGCGAATATGCAATGCTATTATGAAATTTTTATTAAACTTGTTAGTAACATTTCTTCAAATAACACGAAATGCGATCTACTTCAGATATCATTTTTATTTATAGCTGCTGCTGTGCCATCCCTAACAAACATTAATGCTTTAGCTATGCAGTCATAATGCCCATGCGAATCATGTTTGCCAATAATGTTTTAATGTATGCATAATGCTGCGACAACCTACCTATACTTTTCAAACCTAGCGAATTCTCAACTATTGTGTATGTTTTACTTGAAGCAGTTGCAACTCCCCATCATGCTCGTTGGTGGAGCGGTGTCTTGTCTAAGGTTTCTCAATACTCAATCGACGCTTTAGAGTAGATTTTATAGAGCAAAAACTAGCCTCAAGCGTTGATTGAGTATTGAGAAACGTTCTGGAATACGGACCTAAGAACTATCTCATCAGTTAACTGGCTCTATTATAGTTTGACAATAATTTGTTACTTACTCTGGCTAAAATTAGCCTAAAATATTAAGATGAATCACCGGCTAAGATCTGACAAAAACAAGTTTCTAATTCCTCTTTACTGTAAGGATATAGGCAATATCCTTACAGGAATAGAAAGAAACCTATTAAATATTTTTTAACTTAAGGATTTTATATAAGAACAGCAATATAATTATACACTGGTGCGTATTTTTTTTTCTTTACGTTATACCATAAAGATGCAAGCTTTTTAGTTCTTGTCTGCTTTGTGGTACTACTACTAACGTCACTCAGTTTACCTACAGTCATTGATCCAGAAATATCTGGAAAAAAGAAACCACTCTATATTAATCGCCAGTAATTACATTAACTTTCGTTAAATAATTAAAATGAAAATCTTTTTTTCTATTTGAACTCTGAAGCATGCGGTAGATTCTAATGATGAACTAGCCTATTCGGAAAATATTCGATGAGCCTCTCGTGTCTGTCATGTAACATATTGGAATAAATTGGATTTAATGCACTAAATTTGTGGTCATCCTACTTCATTTGTATGAACAGCGTTCAGCAATGCCCGTGCCCCCTACGTTTTTCCCGCCAACTTCCTGCACGCGGTTCACAAGTGTCAAGTCACTGTGCGTGACGTGCACGGGATAATGAAATTGGCGGCTCTGCTTTAATCATTAATTAATCCTACTACTATAATAAATGTGAAAGTTTGTATGAATGGATGTTTGTTACTCTTTCACGAAAAATCTACTAAATTTATTTTTATGAATCTTTGCAATAATATCTTGGCACTTTACACATCAAAATAACATATAGGCTACTTTATATCCAGGGAACAAGTTCCTGTGAGAAACAGGAACGGGAAAACTTCATCACGAGTGCGGAGCCGCGGGCGTCAACTAGTCCATTATACTTATAAAAATATTCGTGTCACTATGTTTGTTGCCATAGTCCTCCGAAACTAATTGATCGATTATTATGAAATTTTATTTGTATATTCAATGGGTTCCAAAATCGATAATAAAATATTTTTAAACCCTATAAATTTTTAAACCCCATAAAATATTTTTATACTTATACACAAAGAAAAAGAACAAAACTAAAGAAAATGTAGATAAATTGGGACAAAAATATCTTCTCGTGACGTGTTAACTGATGTGTAATTTAAATTTAGATAGCTCTTTTGATCGCCATGGTTATTGTTCTGTGTCGGTGTGCATAAATCTTCTTGCTGACGCTTCAGAGGAAAAGCATTGTGCTCTATTTTGAGTTACTTGATTAAAACAAAATAGTTATAGAAGTGAAACTTCTTTGTCATAGGTTTAAGAATATTTTATAGCTGTAAAATAAATTCGTAAAAATGGTTCACTTCTTACTTGTGTACTCTGGTATACACATATTTTTATGATGTCTTTCTCTAATAAATCCCATTTTTAATTGGTTTTTATTTTTAAACAAGAAATTTTAGGTATGCAAAAATCCTGGGGTTTTGATAACCAGTATTACAAAAATCCACTTTTTGTATGGTCTAAGATCCCAGTTGACATGAGACTCGAGTCTATGCTCATGGTGCTTGGAAGATGCATTTAAAGAACATACCAATGAGAATAAGTATAAGCATAAAAGAATGTATATTAACTCGTACGATATTTGTATAAGTATCTGAAGAAGAGAAATCCTTAAGTGAAATAAAAAAAAAATTCTTAATTTCTAAACAGCGTGCAGTACCTACTGTCGTTACTTCATAACATACTGCAGCCATAGAATCCATATTATATACGTTTATTTATTTAATAGTTTACGCCCACGGCTACACACGCGTGGTGAAGTTTTCTCGTTGCCGTTTCCCACAGGAAATTATTTCCGGGATAAAAAGTAGACTATGTGTTATTCTGATGTGTAACCTATATTATTGAAAAAAATTATCAAAATCCATTCGATAGATTTTGCGTGAAAGAGTGACAAACATCTTTCACGAAAAAACAACAATCTTTCGCGTTTTATAGTATATAAAACTAAAAAATATAAAAGTTTTATAGTATATACGTATTATAGTAAGTAGAATATAGCATATAAATGATCAAAATATATATATATATATATATATATATATATATGTTGACTTTATAAGAATCAGGTTTTGAATCGAAATATAATAAAAGTGGGCAATTGATAAATTGTAATACATTTTTAAAAATCGCATCCACTTCATGCAGAGACACGCACTAGGTACTTACATACTAGACATACTATGAATGAATCGATTTTTATTTTCTTTTATGCTTCGCGTGCGTACTACAGACATAACCGTAAGCCTTTACTCAGAGCTATTAGACGAAATTAATTCTTATTCTGTTTCCATAAGATGTAGATTAAATAAAACGATTTTCAACGAGTGGTGGTAATATTGTTCCGTTATTGTCCCGTCTGGTAGTACTTAGTTAGCCTTGAGTGGGGGCGATAACCTCTAGGCTATGGTGAAGGTTTGTGCGTGCAGCGAAAGGGTGTAAGCAGCAAGCAGGTTGAATTAAAATTGTATAGCTATTGTTTAAGAAGATACGGTGACTAGGGATACGGTATTATTTTAAACAAAACTAGTTAGTAAGTAGGTAGGTATCTATATTTGTTCACCGCACGGTTGTGTACTGGTCGGCTTTAATAATTGAAGTTTTTTTTTACAAAACTCATTACAGGTTTTATTTCAACTTACTAAAATGTCATTAACTATATAATCAATGTTTACATTCTTTTGATTTTTCAAAAACTGTTCTTCAGTTTTCAATAATATTTTAATGAGACTAGGCACATAGATTCAGGCGTCTTGATTAATCGGCGAATACATAATAAAATTCGATTTGAAAAAAAAATTGCTTAACAGCATCTTTTTTTTTGAAGTCGGTTAAACATGATATTTACGGTAGGTAATGAATTCGCCTAGAGGCCATCCCTCAAGTCATTCATATCTCGATTTACTTATAAAATATCATAAAGTAAGATGATCGATCGTACCAAGCAACAGTATGAAACATGAAGAATATTTCATAAGTATTTTTAGGATAATCTTTTTCATATTTTCGGTAAGCAAAATTTTGGGGAGAGTGATCATCGAGACACATCAGTTCCTCGTAGTTCGTAGTAGTCTTAGGGCCGTATTCCAGAACGTTTTTGTTACTTCTAAAAAGAATAAAATTGTATATAGGCCAATGAGTGCACATCGACTTAAACAATTTAATGTTAATGTTTCAGCAAAAGTCACTCATATTGACTTTAATCAGGAATATCCAAACAGCTTATATGACTCCTTATTTAATACAATTAAAGCTGAGTACAACAACATATTTAAATAAAAAACATTTTATAAAAACAAAAACTTGCAATTTTGTGAGTGGGCAACTGCAGGAATTTACAAAAGTAGGGCTAAGTTGTACGAGCTATATGGTATGAAGCAATTTAATTTTGATCCTGCCTTTATTCAATATGTTAAAATTTATTCTAAGACCTTTAAAAAGGCCTGTGCTGCTGCCAAGTCGTTACATATAAGTAATAAAATTAAAGAGTCAAAAAACAAGGCAAAAATGACTTGGAATGTAATCAATACTGAAACCGGTCGATTACTACCCCGTGATAATAACATTGAGTTAATTATAAATAACGAAGTGTGTAATAATAAATTAGATATAGCACAAACTTTTAACAACTATTTTATAGACATACCTGCGAAAACAACTAGCTCCTTAAATACTTGTCCAATAAAAGCTCAACGCATGCTTGGGGGCAGCGTGGATCAGTGTAGTGTCATTTTGGCTTTAAATATGTAAACCCCAACGATATCATTAAAGTATTCAAGTCACTTAACTCAAAAAAGACAGCTGACTTGTGGGGTATTTCTGTAAAATTGATTGAGTCTATCATTGTTAATATATCACCACATCTAGCTGAAATATTTAATAAATGTATTGATAAAGGAGTGTTTTCCGATTTAATGAAACACAGTAAAGTAATACCTCTATTTAAATCTGGATCCAAAACCGACCCTGGTAATTCCAGACCAATTTCAATATTATCAGCCATAAGCAATATTTTTGAAAAAATTATATTGCAACAATTACAAGCTCATTTTAATTTAAATATGCTATTACATAAGGAGCAGTATGGGTTCACAAGGGGTCGTTCTACCATTAATGCAGGTGTGACACTTCTTAATCATATATATGACGCCTGGGAGAATAGACAAGATGTTATTGGTGTATTCTGCGATCTCTCCAAAGCATTTGATTGCGTTGACCATAAAACACTATTGGGAAAACTCTTTTATTATGGTATCAAAGACTCTGCACAGAACCTTGTTGCCTCCTACCTAAATGATCGTATACAACATGTTGATGTCAATGGAATTCGCTCCTCTGGAGCATCTGTTGCTATGGGCGTACCGCAGGGATCAGTTCTGGGTCCGTGTCTATTTTTAATTTATAGTAACGATCTGCCATTCTATATACAGAACTTGTGCGACATTGTACTATTTGCTGATGATACGTCACTTATTTTTAAAGTTGATCGCACGCTTAGTAATTTGAACGGCGTAAATAGTTCACGTGCCCAAGTTGTAGATTGGTTTACGACCAATAATTTGCTACTAAACGCTAAGAAGACAAAATATATCAGATTCAGCATGCCCAATGTCAGGAATTGCGGTACAAATATAACATTGAACGGTGATACCCTTAATCTTGTAGAATCAACTGTATTTTTGGGGATCACTTTAGATAGCAAACTGCAGTGGAATGCCCAAATAACGTGTCTTGCAGGTAAACTCAGCTCGGCAGCCTTTGCCGTTAGTAAAGTCAGGCAGCTTACTGATGTGGCAACTGCCAGGCTGGTATACTTTAGTTATTTTCATAGTGTCATGTCTTACGGCATTTTGCTGTGGGGCAAAGCAGCTGATCTACAAGTAATTTTTGTACTCCAGAAGAGAGCTATACGTGCAATATATAAATTGAGTGCTAGAGTGTCTCTTAGAGAAAAATTTAAAGAAATTGGCATTTTAACGGTTGCATCACAGTATATATTTGCAAATATTATGTTAGTTGGACAGAACATACATTTATACAATAGACACAGTGACATACATTCGATAAATACTAGAAATAAGCATAAATTAATTGGAAGGCATCATCGTTTACAAAAGGTTCACGATTCTTTTGCAGGAATTGGCGTACGTCTATATAATAAAATTCCTTTAAACATTATGAACCTGCCGTTACATAAATTTAAGGCGGTAATTAAGACGCACCTCTTGAAAAGGGCCTATTACAAAACTAATGATTATTTGAATGATAAAAATAAATGGAAATGAGTTGCTTGCTCTTCGCTTGAGCTATTTAGGATTCGAATGAATCTTGTGATATGCCTTGAATCTGCATATAAATGTTGTATTTTTACATCTCTACATTATTAATAATTTGAAACGTCTGACAACTAAAGGTTTCTAAATTGGCTGCGTTTAGTCCCGGTATTAACTAATATACAATGTAATTTGAGTTTGTTATTGTGTGAGCACCATGTAGACTTATTTATTTCTTTGAAATTGACATGATATTTGCTGTGCAGTTTTTGAATATATCATGCTCGCTAAGTGTCCTGGCAGTGGTGGCGTATGTATCGGGTCGCCTTATTCCCTATAATACGGTTGAGTAGGGCGATGGCTGATATAATGCGTCATACCCGTTAAAGGGTGCCGTCTGTTGGGACTGGTCAGCTCATAGCTGTTATAGCAATTATTACAAATAATCATATTTATATTTAAGGTAAACTTAAGTTTAGTCGACTGTTCTCACATAAATCCAAAGGAACAATGTAAGTGTAATTTTAATGTTGTAAGCCATTCCTACATTTTAAAATGGCAGATTCTTCTTCAAGGGTAGGCTGGCCTTAGAACCGGCAACTATAATCGCTCTAATTTTGATATGATTTTAAACACAACATTGATTTTGTTATTTTGTTTGTAAAAATTCATTACTATATAATTGGTCAAATATCATGTTAATCAAACTAATGTAATTACTGGCGTTTAGAAAAGAGTGGCCATGAGTTTTATTGCCAGGTTCTTCCTCAGGCTCTACCTATTGCTTTGCGAATCTGGCAGTAAATGTGTTACTTTGTGACCTAAATGAATAAAGATTTATTATTATGTTTATCAATACTTAAAAAAACACTTGAGAGTAGATTTTATAAGACAAAATCTAGTCTCAAGCGTTGATTGAGTACTGAGAAACGTTCTGGAATACGGACCTTAGAGAATTATTAAGTGGTATAAATACATCATTAGTAACAAATACTGAGATGGTGATCATCAGGTGATGAGAGAAAGAATTATGCTTGTCATCGGTTACCTGAGATCAAACACAACTGGCTAAGTGTGTGGGCGTATATATAATTATATATATCGCCGTTGGCGATGTAGATCTGATTACACTGTGTAAAGGTATCACAGTTACCTAATTAAGCCCCTTTAGTGGATAAAAAACGAATGGGTATTTTCTAGATTTAAACTTGAATCTGTCTCTTTCAGACATGTTACGAAATGGAAAGGTATCTCCGGGAGGAACCGCGGAAGAGACGAGAGCCGCCTCAAGAGGAAGAATGGGCGAGATCTTCCTGCACTCCCCCCTCACCGCCAGACTCCCCGCCGACGCCGCCTCTCTTCAGCTTCACCACCACCGTCAAGGCCGAGCCTATCAGCGATTCTGATGAACCACGAGGTTTGTACATTGTTCAATGGTCACTATTTAGTCGACTTTTTTAGTTTGTAGTATAATTGTCTAATACCTTAAGAAATTAGGGTCTCTATTTAAGTCATGGTAGGTGTAAGGGGTTACTCCAAGATGTCTGGCCTAAGCGACGTCACTTGCAAGCGGTGCAACTGGTTGGTAGGTCAGATGGCAGTCGCTTCCAACTCATAGAAGCCAAATTAGAAGTAAACCACAGGCTCCAGACTTAGGTGGGGCTTGGAAGCAACTAGAAATACACTTAGATAAGGGGTATGTACGTATTACTAAGACAGTCAGCATACTATCTGTCTATCTCATAGTTTTCTTTTGCTCGTCGATTCTGGAACCAGGGCCGTGAACTCTAAGCCCAAGATCCCACATCGTATCCTGGGAAGCTTTTGTAGGAACGGTTTCGTGTTAAATGTCCTTAGGAGTAGTTTTTTATGATTTTACGCCCTTATTTAATAGTGGTCCTTGGATGGGTGACAACTTACTGTAATTTACATTTGCGAGCGTTTTCGTACTTCGGAAGGCACGTTAAGTCGTTGGTCACGGTTGCCAGTAAAATGGCAGTCGTTAAGCCTGGTTGAAGGCCTTATTGGCGACTTGAAAAATTTTCATTTGGTGTATTATTTTTTATTATTGGTTTAAGTGATTATTTATTGTGACCTGATGTAGCCTAAAGTGCTTGACTAACTTTGAAACGCGAGGTTTCATCAGATTCTTTCCAAACGCAATCAATATTTTTAGGTGCTTCTGAACACCTCTTACATTGCTTTGAAACCTTAGAGTTATTTAGTCTAAATTGTGCGTCTTTTAGATGAGCCGCCGAGTCCGGCGCCTGTCCGTCGTGCGACGGTGCACCGCCACCACGGACTCTCTCACGCTACGGACCCTCGTCGCCGCGTCCACCGCTGCGAGTTCCCCGCTTGCGACAAAGTGTACACCAAGAGCTCCCACCTGAAGGCTCATAAACGAACTCATACTGGTAAGCCCTCTTTAAAATATACGTCTTTACCATCACGTTCCTTCCCCTGACCTGACCCATAGAACATATTGATAGATTACACCAAGAGCTCCCACCTGAAGGCTCATAAACGAACTCATACTGGTAAGCCCTCTGTAAAATATACGTCTTTACCATCACGTTCCGTCCCCTGACCTGACCCATAGAACATATTGACAGATTACACCAAGAGCTCCCACCTGAAGGCTCATAAATGAACTCATACTGGTAAGCCCTCTGTAAAATATACCTCTTTACCATCACGTTCCGTCCCCTGACCTGACCCATAGAACATATTGATAGATTACACCAAGAGCTCCCACCTGAAGGCTCATAAACGAACTCATACTGGTAAGCCCTCTGTAAAATATACGTCTTTACCATCACGTTCCGTCCCCTGACCTGACCCATAGAACATATTGACAGATTACACCAAGAGCTCCCACCTGAAGGCTCATAAATGAACTCATACTGGTAAGCCCTCTGTAAAATCTGGTAACTCATTTACGGGTTTGTCGAATAGAACTCATAATGATCTGATTTCTAGCGTCGCGTCTGTAATGTATTAAGAAGTTAAAAAATGAAATAACACAATCTGATTTTGTTGCTGTTATTGTTGACGAAACTCCGGATGTCAGCGGTCGCGAACAGTTAGTTCTTGTTTTAAGATATTTTCGTGACTCAGAAATAATAGATCGATTTATGAAATATATTGATGTTAGTTCTGATCGGAGAGCTGTCACTTTAAGCTCGATTATTATCAAAGTTTTAGAGGAATTTAATTGCCTAAATAAAGTAGTTGCTCAAACTTACGATGGGGCGTCAGTTTTATCTTCTGAGGTTAATGGAGTTCAAAGCATAATCAGACAAAAATGCCCACTCGCGACGTATGTTTGGTGTTCAGCACATGTACTTAATCTTATTCTTTCCAAGTGTTTTGAAAGAGTTTCGGAAACCAAACGTTTTTTCAGTATTGTTCGCACATTAGCTAATTTTTTTCATGGTAGTACAAAAAGGACCGCGCAATATAACGAATATATTCAAATGCGTAAATTACCTCGTGTTGCCGAAACAAGGTGGAGTTACCACTCACGGACGATTAATGTTATTGCCACACAACTTGATTATTTGATAGGTATGTTTGACCATATGCTGGAAAATGACGAAAAATGGGACGGAGAAACATTAACACTAGTTGGATTTTTAAATAATTTATAAGAATTCGAATTTATTTTTTTTCTAAACACATTTACAGAATTATTTTCCGACACAGACATGTTGTATGAAATATTACAGAAAAAAACTAGTGATATTGTTTATTGTGCTAAAAAAATTAATGAGTTCGAAAATTTCATGGCACAATACCGAACAAATTTTGATATCAAGTATAACTCTACATTAGAATCAAATTGCGATCGACCGAAAAGAAAACGCGGTGTTGACAATGTTCAACAATATTACAGGCGCGTGTTTTACGAGATTATTGACAATGTCTTGAACGAGTGCCGTAATCGTTATAAATCCTTAAAAGACCTTAAGTTTTTTAACCTGCTTTCGTATGAATATTATGCTTTCTATTGTAATAATTTTCCAGAACAATCTTTTAGAGCTCATTTCTTAGGCGATCCGCGTTAAAGGAATGTTTAACGCGGATCGCCTAAGAAATGAGCTCCGATGCGTTTATAAATCAGACGAATTAAAAACGTTACGAATATTTGATCGACGAAAATTTTGATCGGGGATAAGGAGTGATGGATTTTTATTTTATTTGATCTTATACAAAATTTACGTACAAACAATTTAACAGCCGTTTTTCATGAAGTTTACAAATTAACTAAATTAATAGTTACGATTCCAGTCAGTAGCGCATCGGCTGAACGATCATTTTCTTGCTTAAAACGAATCCATACATATCTACGAAACACACAGGGCCAAAGCAGACTCACAGATTTGTCTATGATTTCAATTAAAAAAGTACTTTTAATGATTTTAAAACGATCTTGTAATTTTTACGACGACGTTATACAGAATTATTTAAAAAAAGATAGGCGCGTTGATTTGATTTATAAACATTAAAATTAAACGTGCGTACAGTTAAGTATGTAATTAATTATGTTCATTTATTTTTGCTTATTTGCGCAAAAAGCACTTAACATCTCACGGCCTTGTACTACCTACAAGGCCACTTTGGATATCATTTAGGTGACTTGTACTTAACATCAGTCATTTATTTGGATATTCATGGTGGCCACACACCACATACAGAAACAATCAATGGTGCCATATCGAAAAGTTTCTTAATTGAAATTGGTGAGTTAGTTATTTTAAAAATATTACAACTAGCAGCGTCTCACATCGTTCCTGTTAACGTGGCAGCATCGCCAGCATCAGGATAATAAGTAGTATATGTTATTCCAGGTCTCTACTTGGTATGTACATAGGTACATACCAAGTAGATATGCAACCTTTCAGCTGTTTACACAACAAACATCCATCCATCGAAACTTTTACAATTATGTTTATCAATCACGCTTTTATCCCCAAAGGCAGGCGGAGGCATATTATACGCCCAATTTACACCGTGTGTACTCCTATGTCACGTAATAGGTGGTGAGCCCGTTGCCGTACTAAAATAGAGAGACGCAGGGAGGCAATTCTCGTTTTCTTCGAAATAATCTCGAATTCGAGTTCACTCTTCGAATCCTTTTTCGACCATAAAATCTCGTAAATCGAGATGGTTTTTTCGAATGTCTTATTCTCACCACTATTCGAACTAAAGTTCGAGATTATTGTGTGAAATGTTGCCATTTAAGAACCATGTCACATTACGATGCGTTCCGTTCGACACGTTTCATCCGGTTTTAAAATGTTAACAACAAGACTACTCTTACAAAATGTTCTAAAAGGTTTTTAAGCTTATTTTACACGTTTAAAGAATAATTACGTATTTTATAGTAATTATTAAAGGAAAAAATATTGTAAACTGCATATAGTCCAGTCATTATATACATTTGGAAATGCAAATTAACCGAGAAAGCCAAATCTTTGATAAAACGTTGGCCTAGAAAAGCTTAAGTTCAAATTGTCGACCAAAATAACCTGATGGGATTTCCGACATCTTGAAAAAAGTAAAAAAAATAAGAATAATAATAATAAAATAGTAAAAATTAAAAAAAAAATGAAAAACAAAATTTTCGTATCTCAACGGGGAACCGAGTTATGATGAAAAAACTGAATATAACTTTTTTCAAGATGGCGGAAAACCCATCAGGTTATTTTGGTCGACAATTTGAACTTAAGCTTTTCTAGCCTCCCCCACGTAATATCCAAAATTTGGCTTTCTCGGTTCATTTGTATTTCTAACCCGATTTTTCCGACGTAATGACTGGACTAATAATAAATGTTACTTAATGTATATTTTAAAAATTGCTTATACCGTCCCGTAAAATGAAAAATATTTGAATGTGTCACTGTGTGTTGTCTATATTATTGAAGACTGTGTTATTTGTAATCACAAATCAAATTGCTGAAATTTCCACATTGCTGAAACATCGGCGACGACGTGTTTGAAATTGAAGCGAGTTGCAATATGTTTTGCACGTATTAAACTATTAATTCATCACTCATTTTGATATTTATTAAATGTAAAATTTTATATAATGTTAATTTAGGGTCGGTCACTTAAGAAATGTCCAAAGATTATAGTGATTCGACTTCGAAATCTGCGTCTCGACTGCTACCAACCATTCGAAGCTACTCGAGTGGCATCCCTTCGAGAAAAGTCGACTTCGAGATTTGCAGAATAGCTAAGCGTCAATAAAACTCGATAAATGTTCGAATTCGAGATTTATCTCGAAATCGAGACTGTTTCGAAGGCATGAGAATTGCGGCCCAGGTTATGGCTACCTGCTGTTGAAATTATAAAGTCGCCCACAAGGCCTTCATACTTGGCTTAACGACTACCATGTTACTAACACCGGTTGCCATGCCAGTAGGCAGTAACATGGCAGTCGTTAAGCCAACCAACGGTTTAAGATGCCTTCCAAAGCACGGAAACACTCGCAAATATAAATGCCACAAAGTGCTCACCCATCCGTGACCAGCCATAGCGAAAATTGCTTAACGCAGTGATCGTTTACAGAACACTGAGTCAGTGCGGCCACAAGCGCTTCATTTCTCGCGGGAATTTCGGGTAGTTAGGGCATGCATACCCTATCCGAAATCCTTGTGCACGCCACTGAGGGTAGGAGCCATGTTACACCGAGACTTACAAATGAACACCAAGTTGGCAGATTGCTTGAACAGAAAGGTTAAAAGTTCTCAGTTACCCAGACGTAGGTATGTGTATAAAACGATTAGTGAATCTGCAGGAAGCGAAAGAAGTATGCATGAATCGCAAAACCAGGAGATCTATCCTCTTTGACTTACTCATTTAAAAAAAAGAACGTTTTTCGAAGTTTAATATGTTGCCCTAAGATTATTTTTCTGATAGTTGTAGTTCTGATATCCGTGTAATAAGAAATACA
Organism: Thumatha senex; assembly: GCA_948477245.1. Taxonomy (NCBI): domain Eukaryota; kingdom Metazoa; phylum Arthropoda; class Insecta; order Lepidoptera; family Erebidae; genus Thumatha; species Thumatha senex. The sequence continues at coordinate 30,972,602 of OX419725.1, read as the reverse complement.
AAACAAAATAAATATAATATTATATATATTTTCATGGCACGAACCTTCGCTCGGAGAAGCCTTAATCCCAACAAAATCTCTTTGACCTAATTTCTGTACTCGAGAATGCGATATCCTCTGATCAGGGATATCGTGTTCGGGTCACTAAATATGAATAAATAATTCCGACAGCGTTTATTTATTTCGATACTAGTTGACACCCGCGGTATTGCCCGCGCGGCTTTGCACGTTCCCGTTTCTCACAATAAAAAGTACCCTATGTGTTATTCACGTTATTGATGTTAGTAGGATAGTAATATTGGATAGAAGTAGATACATACATATTGTCACGCTTTTATCCCCGAAGGGGTAGGCAGAAGTATACTATACGCCCACATTTCACCGTCTGCACTTTTGTCGTAACAGGAGGTGAGCCTATTGCCGTGTTGAAATAGACAGGCGCAGGTTGTGGCGACCTGCTGTTGAAATTTTTCAAGCCGCCCATAAGGCCTTTAACTTGACTTAACGACTGCCATGTTACTGGCCACCGGGACTAACGGCTTAATGCGCCTTCCGAAGCACGGAAACGCTCGCAAATGGGAATGCCACAAAGTGGTCACCCATCCGAAGACCAGCCATAGTGAAGCTGCGGTGACTTAATTTAAATTTTGTCTAAACCCGCGGCTCGGTAGAGTCAAATCACCACGCATGTGCGTTAAATATATGTTCTAATTTATTCCATCACGTAGAAAAAGTTTTAAGCGATAAATCCTAAGAAAAAATATGTTTTAAATTCTCTACGGTAATGGTTGGATAATACGAAGAAGCAGGGATCTAATATCATCGCGAGCTGTTTCGCGATTCTATCGATCGCATTCACCCCTCGCGGAGGGCGCAATAATTTTGGGTCAGTCGTTACATTGGTGGAATGTATATTAAATAAGCTATAAACATTATGTATGATGACATATAATACTGCTTAATATACATATTTAAATTCCACTTTTGTAAGTATACAGAAATTTGTATATTATCTATAACAGTAGGCGCAACTGACTAAGTATATAGTTTTTTACTATGTATTTAGTCAGTCACGTCTTCAAAAAGAAGAATGAGATGTTCCTTTAGAAGTGAGACTTCTTTGTAGACGTTGAAAGAAATGTTATAGCTGTAAAAAAAATCGTCACGATTTTCGCCATGTTGTTTTGAAATGAAACTTCTTTATTATAAGTGAGATTTCTTTTCGGCATATAAAAGAAATTTTATAACTGTAAAAAATGACGTAAAGAAGTTTCACTTCTTACCTGTGTACACACACATTTTTTTATGAGTGATATACGAGTATGTGATTGTGTGATATATGTACTCGTTTATATATCAATCGCTGTAGATTGATTAGACGTAGATTGAACACTGGCAAACGTCAAAAAAAAAACTAGTTGCTGACTTATAAATGGTGCATAAGGTAATGTACAAGAAAAAGTAAGGTTTGCCCTCGGAAGGATAACCCCCAGAGCTCCCGACAGACGTCGTCCGCTACCGCGGGCTCGTCTCAGGGGAGGTTCTGGTAGTATTCCACCGCTCTTTGAGGGTTCGAGAGTTGTCTTGCGCCATTGGGGGGTTCGGGTGTTATCCCTCTTCCTCGAGGGGTTGAAGGCCGTGCGTGTAACTCTCACTCAACGCCGTCTTGGGTCTGCTTCTGTAAGAACGGTGAGCAGCCCACCTGCCGTCTTTAGCTTTTCGGTCATGGAGGCCGGTAGTCTTGGGCGTAGACAAGCCGTGGAACTTAAGAGGAAGAGTCCTCTCTCGCTCCCTTTCCGCCGCCTCCTTTGCGAGCATAAGTTGCTCGCAGAAATACACAGCGGCTCCCCACTTACTCCCGCTGGAGACTATGGGGAGAGCCTCTCCAGAATGTCTACTCCCAGACACGCAACGAGGTCACGGCGCTGTAGCACCCTCTGGCATTTCGGTGTTACTTCCTAGTTTATACGCCACAGGAACAAAGCACCCGTGCACAGTATCTGTGACATCGGGTAGGCGATGCTACCGTTTTGCCACTCCAGCCAGTCCTCCATGACCGGCTTCACCGCCTCGATAGTGGTGTGACCCCACTTAGGTTGCTCAGGTCGCATCTTCCCTGTCTCCATGAGCTCCTGGCGGAGCAGGGATCGTTGAGCCTCGAGTTCTCGGGGCACAGGTTTGTAGTCCCGCTCCAACGCCTCCTTGCACACGAAATCAGCCTTAAAACGTTAGCAATAACCTTTCGGAACATCCTATACGTTAACCAAAACTCCCGTTCCTGTCGCTGCAGATTCCTAATCCTTTTAATAATTACATCGAACAGAAACTTTGTTGAAACTGGTAGACCACTTTGTTGACTGACGGTACGCCAAAGTTAAAATCAAAATAATAGCGTCGTGAGTGAGTGTATTTACAACAGAAAACAGTATTATAAACAAATTTAAATCTTCAACTAATAACTAAGTGTTATAGGTGATGCAGAGTGCATAAGTGTCATCAATGTTGATTTTGCTGACCCAAATACAAGCAACATTAGCGTCACCCTTGGTACACAAACCACAGTAGTGGCTCCTAGACATTTTCCATGAAACTTATTTAACACAAAATATACCATCTCGTGGCATTTATTTGCAGCTTTATAATATAGCGCTAGTGACCCCGCGGACTCAGTGTTCTGGAATCGATGACTGACTTACGCAACTTTTACTATGGGGGTCCTCGGATGGGTGACCACTTTGTGGCATTTAAATTTGCGAGCGTTTTCGTGCTTCGGAAGGCACGTTAAGCCGTTGGCCCCGGTTGCCAGTACCATGGCAGTCGTTAAGTCAAGTTGAAGCCCTTACACGCGGCTTAAAAAATTTCAACAGCAGGTAGCCACAACCTGCATCTGTCTATTTAAACACGGCAATGGCTCACCACCTATTACGTGTGACACGAATATACATGGTGAAAAGTGGGCATACAATATGTATGCCTCTGCCACCCCTTCAGAGATAAGGCGTGATAGATAAATGTAAATAATAAATTTATAATATTATAAAACTAACGAGCAAACTATTTCACGAATAAGAATGAAAACTGGTAGTGCCATCTAGGGGCGTTTATTTAAAGCCTTAACTTTTGCAGCCTCTGAAAGTACTCAAATTATACTAATACACTAGTAGCGACACCTAGATCAATTGTGTGTAACCCATGTGGTGTAATTTTATAATAGCGACACCTAGGCTAATCCAATGCAATTAATGGAACGTTGTTACTAATGCCATCTAGTTTTTCTTGTTCGAAGCTTTGCTTCATATAAATAAAACTAGGTGGCCACGTGTTACTGTTTATGAGTGATGCAATAGGTGGCGTAGTTATATATTACAACTACGACAGTTTCTAAAGCAACCAATTGTGTTAAATTTCACCGTTCATCAACGGAAAAATGAATTGATGGTCTCTAAATGTTTAGAAACATTCACCCTTTCTACACTAATGAAAGCATATTTTTCTATGAAACTTATTTAACACGAAATATGCCAACGCGTGGTGTTTATTTGCAACTTTATTTGGTAGTGCCATCTAGGTACCTTTATATGAAGTCTAAACATCTGCAGCCGCTGAAATTACTCAAATTACCTTTCTTTTACTATGGCAACAGTAGCGACACCTAGATACTTTGTGTGCAAGCCATGTGGTGCAATTTAATAATAGCGACACCTAGGCTATTCCATTGCAATAAATGTAACGTTGTTACTAATGTCATCTAGTTTTATTTGTTCGAAGCCTTGCTTCATATAAATGAAACTAGATGGCCACGTGTTACTGTTTATTATACATGCAATAAGTGGCGTAGTCTTAGATTATATGGCGTAGTTTTATATTTTAACGTCAGTGTACGACAGTTTTTAAAGTAACCAATTGTGTTAAATTTCACCGTTCATCAACGGAAAAATGAATTAATGATCTTTAAATATCTTAAAACATTGACTCTTTCCACACTAATAAAAGCGTCTTTTCCAACGTGCGAAATTTTTTCCATATTTCCACTGACTTGCAGGAGAGGTTGATTGGACTCCGAAGTATAGAGACATTATTATATGACCCTTAACATCACATGGAATCAAATCCTAATATATAAATTTTATTTCAGGAGAGAAACCATACAAGTGCTCATGGGAAGGTTGTGAATGGCGATTCGCCCGCTCGGACGAGCTGACGCGGCACTACCGCAAGCACACGGGGGCCAAGCCTTTCCGCTGCCGCCACTGCGAGCGTTGCTTCTCGCGCTCCGACCACCTGGCGCTGCACGCGAAGCGCCACGCGTAGCCCGCGGCCGCCCCTGCGCCTCGGGTGCCTGCCTCACGGAGCCGAGCGCGCAAGTAAAGGGCTAACTATGTGCATATTCCGTTTAGGTTGTGTTGTGAGGAATTGAACATTAGTGATGAGTCAACTCAACCGGAGCGTCAAGCCAAAGAATGCCGCTACTTCGTAGCCGAGTCAACACTCATTACACCTGATGCTTTAAAGTTATTATTTTGTTTAAGTTTATGTAGAATGGTGTTTATTATTTGAAAATCTCTTTGAAGTTTCGGCAATTTATTACGGTTCTTTGTTGCTAAGAGTTCGATATATTAGCCGTTATCGTATTGTAATTAAGGTTTCGTGAACTATTCGCGCTGTCGCTAAGCGAGAGCGATGTGCTGTGCCATCGTGTGGGGAGACCCACTTGCATTTTATTCGCGGTCATATTATTTATTGGGACGTTCGGCTTATGATCCCACCGACGCCGAGCATAATCTATATATTTTTAGGCTTAGTGCGTCGCGTTACCTGATTTGTCGTGGTCGGAAACAGTTGACGCATGCGATATGTATGGGAACTGTTAATCTTTTGTTGAACATAATGTCCAATGCATACAATTTCGTTAAATCTACGCCAACTGTTTCTTACCGCGGCCCAGATTCGTATGTTTATTTTGTATAATTGTTTATTATATCTGTATTTTTGACTGTAGTTGTAAGCTTTCTCTTTTACTCTTTCATTCCGATATTATGCAGTTAACTGGCCTTTATTGTGTTAGATTTAAGGTTTACTGTTATCTGCACATTTAGTAATGCCATTACACACGTAGCGCTAAAATAAATTGATAGCTTTTGCGGGGGTTCCTGAACTGTGACTTGTAATGCCCTCTATATCTCTATGGTACCACAAACACAAAGTCGACACTCCGCACCCTACTGGCATGCCGTGTGACAAATCGCACAAACAATCTAATAAACAAGGCTCTTGTTACTACAGCAATGATAGTATATAGACTTCTTCAAACTTTATGGTCGCAATACGTGGGTCTTTTCCATCTAATAAAAGTGCTTAAGGCTGTATTGCAAACTTCAGATGGCGCTTTTTGAAGACGTCACTCCATCCTACTTACAGCACTAAGATTTATTGTCGAATTAGACTGGTGAGAATCTCCTATTCTTGTGCACCTTGGTCACTCACTCCTTAAATCCATTTTCTGGGGCCTATCTTGTAAGTATCTGCAGTAGAACCCCTGGTCAACAGGGAGGAAAAATCTTTGGAATTCTTAATTGAAAACGCTAAGTGTGTAAGAGGCCTAAGTTGATTATAATTACTGGCGACATTGTGACGGGTGAAAACGTGTGATCGCGCTGCGCTTGTTCTTTATATAAACAAAACTGTGGCAATAGTAATAACCGGGTAACAGAAGTGTATTCGCCTGTAAAAACACAGTATCGCCATGTTTTGTCAACGTTATAAGGTCGATTCATATGTTGCGTCTGAGCCGCCTGTCGCGTAACGGCCATACCTCTCATGTAGTCTTTGTTTTAAATTGAAACTTTCGTCTACTGAACAGTCCATACTTTGTCATATACATCAAATCGATATTATCAATGTCAACTTGCGAAGCAAGCCTTGGGATCCGTGGCCATAAATTTCATGGACAATGCTCTGTTCAACTGTGAATGTTGTCCGGCTGAGTTCATGCGGCCGACTGATCAAAAATTTCATATTGATCTAGTTAAACATCTTTTGACATGAAGTTAATTAAAGACATCGTTCGAATAGATATCGAAATATCGATACGAAACTTAAAATCGTCTTTAGAAATATTGCGAATTTTTTTTTTTTAAATTACCCGATAAATCGTAATAAAATATATGGATATGGCTGTTACGCGTCTCATGACATTCACCTAGAAACTAATCTAGTGTTAAAAGTACATCATAAGTAAGAACAACGACTGTGAAACTATTAAACTGCCATATTAAGCATAACAGTGACACTGTCAGTGACTGGGCAATCTTGCTTACATACCTCCCGGGGGCCAATACGTCAGTCTTCCCCTTTGATAAGGTCTATTTGACTATTGCAAATATCACACGCACTCTGATTTCAGAGACCAGAAAGAAAAGAAAAGTAAATGTATCCAGTGGTATTGATGCTGTTACGAGTATCGTCTAAAGAATGAACTTTAGAATTATAAAGTGAGCCTGCAATGTAAGTCTGTTAGGACAAAAAGTGCATAAATTTCAGAGTAATAAGACTCTTGTTACTGAAAGCTAAAATGAAATGGACGACCTATGTGCAGCAATGGACTGGAATATTGTAGGTTGACGATAAAATCTCAAGAGTTTTCTACTGGTAATAGTAATAGATATTAAAGTAATCGCAAATGACGCAGAAAATTCTCTTCTATTTGGATAGTGAAAAACCAGATAATTTCACAAGAGCTATCAGGGCCAATCCGTCGTATTGACATTTGGTCTTTTCCTTTTTTAATGGAATGATAATCGCAGTGAACTTGGACGTTTATTTTATAACGTCTGATTGCTGGTGACCTCTTGTTCTTTTTTAAATTGTATGTTGTGAGTGCTTGTGATACTGGCAGTATAGTAATTAGTGGACTGATACACTAGGTTACTGCATTTTTGCCTATTAATTTTTGAATATATAATCGTTGTGGAATTGTGTACCTAAGGTACCCATATTAATTTCTATTTATAGTATAAGTGAACACGTTGCTTTAGCAAAAAGTATTTATAAATAATAGGCAATTTTTATTTTAATAGTTTATATGAAACTATATTATGTAATATACAAAAAATAGGTATATCGTTTACCGCCACTATAAACAATTTCTTAAAATTTTATTTTCTATAATATATATATTATTGTAAAATCTCAGCTTTCTAAATATATTTTTGCTTTTAAATGTAGGTACTGTCAAATATTTATTGTTATTAAATTGATAGCTGTTTGATTGTGTAGTCGTCAAATTAGCGTAGGTATTGAAAAAGGAGCGTTAACGTGAATCAAGCGAAGTGTTCACACTCTACATAAACACCGTCTAATAACATTTACAGTGCAATCTTCATTCGAAATTTAAGCCTAATTGCTATTTAATTACACAATAAAACACGAGCATATACGGGGTATTACTATATATTTGGACTTGTCTTCCATGGCCAAAAACAACGGCTGCAACCAGGACATTGGTGGTTTAAAAGTGTTGTGCCCTGTATAAGCCCTTGCAAGCTTTCAAAACTTAGTACTGTGTATTTCATCCTTAAGTCATATACGTAAAATAGATCTAGAATATAAAAAGGATTACAAAATTCGGACAAACTATCCTTTATTGCATTTTTTAAACTAGATGAATGTATAAGTGTATTGAAACGTGAAATCATAGGTTAAGAAGAAATTAATAAAAAAATATATTAATGTGATTCATAAGGTTATTATAATAATAAATATAGATATACATATTGTGTCATAGGATATATGTGTAACGGCTTTGTGATTCAATTCGTGTGTATTAGATATATGCACGATGGCTGGTAACTGCATATTTAGATGATTAGGAAAATATAATTAAATAAATTGTATGTAATAATCGCTGAATGTGCTAAATAACGATATATCTGGGATAGGTTGTCAACATATTACCTAACTTTCAGTATGGAAAATAATACGAAATGTCATATTTGCATTGTGTGCGGGACGAATACGGAGTTGTATTTCCTACCCCCAATCACCATAGCTCAATCATATTCAATCAAATATTTTTGTTGATTATGAAGCGAATATATACCAATAACAGGAAAAAAATAGTAAGTACCAAATGTAGGTACTATATTAGACAGCAAACGACATATATTAGAATTTGTAATTAATATAATAATATTTAATGAAATATACATTAGTAAATTTTTGTCATTTAAAATATGCGGCTGTGTTAGGAATCAACTCCGAATGAATTTTTTGACTCCACCGAATCGTGAGGCGACTTTGATGAACTAATAGTTTGTAAGATATCTGGCTATTTTTTTAACATATCCATCTATGCTGATTATTTATTATTTTAATCTACTCACGTTAAAAAATAACAATGAAAATTCCGTAATTTACATAATTAGATAAAAGTTATAATGTTCAAAAACACTTACCTTAAAACCAGGCGTTTTTCTTTGGTACCTGGATAATAAATAGCATTGGCTTAAATAAAATCATAATAGATTTTAAAAATAAAAAAAAAACAACAATTCACAATATTTTTTACACAGCGTCGTGAGGGGATATACACCCAATCCTTGTAACAAAAATTTGTAAATCACACTTAGGTATTTGTTCCGACCCTGGATCGAACCCGGGAACTTAGCACGGCGGGAACTTAGCAGTCGCATTCTATCCATAGATACGCTCTATGCCACCGAGCCGCCAAATCGAATTATGGAGTCTATTTACGGGATTAATTTCAAAACAAGGTTAGCCGTCAGAGAATCAAAAGTTCGCAGAGTAGGCATGTTAAAGTGGCAATGAGCTGGTCACATTTTAGAATAACCGACGCGCAACGGCCGATGAAGCTGACGAATTGTGGAGTAGAGTCTCGGCTTGGTAAACGAAATGAAGAACGTCTTCCAGCCTTGATCGATATTAGGATAGGATAATCGATAGAGAGATGCCGAAGGCGCATGACTGTGTACGCTCGCCTACGCCAAGTAGTGGACAAATTTTCTTTTTCTCCTGCACGGAATATTCCGTGTAAAATATGGACCAAAGACGAAATTTTGTAGTACAATATATTTGTCACATTTTTTGACACAGCGCCCATATTAGCTAATATTAGCTTGTGTTATGGAATTTATACAGCAGTCGCTGATGTATACAATTTATATTTAGATTCAACAATACGTAGAAAAAAGCTATCTCTGAAATGAACTCTCACATAGATACTCGTATTTGTTCTGAATTTGAACGGTAGTCGCATAAACTACCACCACATCGTCATCGCGTCACGACAATAGAGAGAATAGGAATAGTAAAATATATTGCGTCAGATTTTTACAATTTAAGGTTTCCGGACACTCATATATTTCACTGAAGTATTTTTTTAAATACAGATGCCGTAATTTACATACCTTATAACAAATAATTTAAATATTACTTATACGTTGCTACATTCCACACGCCTCCCGATTCGGTTGGATATTTTAAATATCATATATTTAAGGACATTTTTACTTATAACCGACTGACAGATTTTTTGTAAAATAGTATACCTACCTATATAGGTCATAGGTAATAATTATATTGAAATTATTAATATAATCTAACACAATAGAACTCCATTATCTAGAGCGGTTATACGATTAATCGATTTTTTTCTGTCAATACGAAAGATATTTATTCCACGGTCGGTTATAAGCTAGGTATTTAAAGTGAGTTTACGTCACCACCCATGTGGTATGTGGTGCCGTAACCAATAACGTCACCTAAACACAAAATCTCGTCATTGTTTTGACGCTGTTGAAATGGCTTCGATTTTTAAAATATCAATATGTGACTATCAATTTCTGACTATCCGACTGAATATTATAAAGGTATGTTTTATTGAAGTTTGTTTTTAAATGGAATTTAACAAGATTTGGAAAAAAATTAAAAACATTTATACATCACATAAATATTGTTACCTATTAGCTTATAAATTTATTAGCTTTAATACAATTATTTCTCGGTTATCTTTTGTGAGTCTTAGATGGAACATCGGACACTATTAGTGCAATAAATATTAAGGGCATAGCTATTGTGCGTAGTCCAATGTTCTGTTACGTAAGTGAAAACTTGTGAGATTGTTTGGGTTATAAGCCTACTTTAACTATAAAATATCTGTAGTATATTTGTTTCATTAGTATAGTTCTAGAAGAATTTTTTCATTCTGACTGTGTTAAGAAAATGGTATTTGTAAATTATTGTTAACGTTTATAGAAATTTGTAATTTGAAATTGTGCATTAATTTTATTGAATAAAATTAATTAATTTAATATATCTGGATAGTCATGAAGTGATAGTCATGTTTGGATGTTAAAAATGTCAAGCTTTAACAATAATTATGTTATCTTGTAGTTTAAACGGCGTTTATACTTCCAATGGGGCCGTACATTGTATATAAAACTTAAAATACTTACTAATCATAAATATTTACAAGAATAAAATATGAATAATAATAATAATAGCTATTATTATTGTTATTTTCTCTTCCTTATTATTTCTGATGTATGTTTGTATGTTTGTAGACCCATTGAAGGGACAGTTACGTAGCATACATGTTTTATATCATTAAATTTTTCTTATATGTGGATTTCAAAAGTTTTATTTATTATCTAAGCTAAGAAGTCTGTCGAAAGTCGGGCGCCCTGGGGTTTCCGAGGGGTCACCCAGCTGGAGTTATTTTTGGCCATAGGAAAAAAGGACATCATGTGGATTTAGTCGGTAGGAGTCCTATATAATGAGGATTTCCACATGGAATAGTCGCAGATATACCTATTGACATTTATTTGCAGCCCCGATTTGAATTTAAATTTTCAACAAAAATACACCACTAGGGCGCCTAAAACTTTGATTTGAAACATGTGTGGATATCCGATGTTATCTCGTCAACTTCTCACAGCATATATGAAAAAAAGCGCAAAAGAAAAAAAATACAACACTTTCAATTTAAAGCCAGTTATCTAGTTATGTGTTAGCTTAAATTTAGCTATTATATCTAGATACCTGATATACATACTTCCATATTGCTAAAAATACAAAAATTTTCGATAGATATCTCCATATTTTCAATTGAATCCAAACACGGCTACGTCCAATCAACGGTTTCTATTCGCGGGACGTGCCATATGGAAGCGTTAAAATCTTCGTTTCAAAGAAAATTTAATCACCTCTTAGATCGTTAGATCCGAAACTAGTCGGGCTATCCCGAAATTCACAATCTTACATATCTTACTTCACTTCAATAGATATATTTTCTATTTATGGTGATAGTATATAGGCAGACATTGACAGCGGGTGTAAGGGGCCCCACCAAGATCTTCGGGGCCCAAGTCAACCTCCCGTGCCAGTGCGTGCACCTGCTGATTAACGGACGAGGCTCTGGCGCTGGCTTTCCCCTCTGGGGTTGGGAGGTCTGAGGGCGTCGCTCCCATAAAAGCCACCCGCCGAAACAAAAATGAAAAGAAGTAAAAGGAATGCTGCTAGGGATAGGGCGCCGCCGCAAAACGGCGCGCAGGAGCCCCGCCCGACTCCTGTGGCAAGTGGGCTAGGGCTACCGTGTGTCGGACCAGCACGGCTAAAGAAGTTAGCCCCAACCCGAATCCGCTTCGCATCTTGGAACATTGGCACGCTGACTGGGCGTGCGGTAGAGTTGGCCGAAGTACTCTCCAGGCGGAGGGTGGACGTGGCGTTCCTGCAGGAGACTCGGTGGAAGGGCAACAGAGCCCGGTCTTTGCAGAAAGGCTACAAGCTGTACTACACGGGTGCGCCTGGTGGGGAGAACGGGGTGGCCGTGGTGCTCTCCGAAGGGCTGCAGAGCGGCATCTTGGAGGTGAAACGCTGTAGCGACCGGCTTATGATCGTGAGGGTGCTTATCGATGGGATTATTACCCACCTGATAAGTGCTTACGCGCCACAGGCCGGTTGTAGCGACGCCGATAAGATGTCGTTTTGGGGCCAACTCGAGGGAGTGCTTCGGAGCATTCCGTTGTCACAGGGAATCGTTTTGGGCGGCGACCTAAACGGTCATGTGGGTGAGAGGTGTGAGGAGTTTGAACGTGTTCATGGTGGTTTTGGATACGGCACCCGCAACACTGAAGGAGAAACTATCCTCAGAACGTGTGCGGCTGCCGATCTGGCCATTGTGAACACGTATTTCAAAAAGAAATCCGAACATCTCATCACCTACAAGAGCAGGAGGCGTACAACTCAGATCGATTTCCTACTCACTAGGCGACACAGCATCGGCAAGGTGGCCAACTGCAAGGTCATACCCGGTGAGAGTCTTACTGCACAACACCGTCTCCTTGTCATGGACCTCTGCGTGAAGCCTAAAGGCAAACGCATCGAGCGGTGCCAGCGCCGCATCAGATGGTGGCTGCTTGATGAAACTAGGTCCCAGGAGTTCGTCTCAGCTGTCGGTGACAAGTGCACCGACACTGAAGGCGAACCAGTTCAAGATTACTGGGACAAAGTTCAGGCGGCCATCCTTGGAGCGGCGAAGGGGGTGCTCGGTGAGTCTAAGGGTGGACGCAAATGTGACAAGGAAACTTGGTGGTGGAACGACGCAGTCCTGAGGGAGACCAGGGAGAAGAAAGCCCTCTTTAAAAAGTGGCAAGCGACCGGATCTCCCGAAGACCGCGACGCGTACAGGGCTGCCAAGCGCGCCACAAAGAGAGCTGTAGCCAGAGCCAGACGAGACCACTTACAACCTTTGTATGATAAGCTGGAATCTTCTGAGGGGCAGAAGCTCATCTATAAGCTGGCGCGCTCCAGGGTCAAAGCGGCACAGGATATATTCAAGTGTCGCTGTGTAAAAGACCCTGAGGGCAACCTGTTAAGCGAAGACCTCGCGGTAAAGGAGAGATGGCGCTCGTACTTCCACGAGCTGCTTAATAAGCAGCATAAAGAGGTGCAGCCTCCGGACCTCCCTCCGAATCAGGGACTAGTGCCACCGGTAACGCCTGGAGAAGTCCTGACTGCGCTTCGCCGCATGAAGAATCGGAAAGCTGTCGGACCCGATGGAGTCCCCATCGAAGCCTGGAAGGCGATGGGTCCTCGCGGTGTAGGCATCTTAGTAAACCTTTTTAACCGCATACTCCTCAGCGGGCAGATCCCAAACCAATGGAGACTGAGTATTATTACTCCAGTCTTCAAAGGTAAGGGGTCAGTGCAGGAGTGCGGGAGCTACCGCGGTATTAAGGTAATGTCCCACACCATGAAGATCTTCGAGAGGATTATAGACTCTCGGATCCGGCAGGAGTGTACTCTCTCGGAGTGTCAATATGGGTTTCGCCCTGGTCATGGGACCACGGACCCTGTTTTTGCCCTGAGGGTTGTCGCAGAGAAATACAGGTCGAAGAACACGCCTCTGCACTGTTTGTTTCTAGATATGCAGAAGGCCTTCGACTGTGTCCCTCGTGCGATGATCTGGTGGGCACTGCGGTCCAAAGGGGTTCCAGAGGTCTATATTGACACTATCCGGGACATGTACTGTGACTCCGACTCAATGGTTCGGACTGCTGTTGGCGACACGAAACCCTTCCCCATCACCGTCGGGGTACACCAGGGTTCTGTCCTTAGTCCGCTTCTGTTCAGTGTAATATTAGACGAATTGTCGGACAGCATCAGAAACCCGCATGAGCAGCCTCCATGGTTGCTCATGTATGCTGACGATATTGCGCTGGCAGACGCGGACAGGGGCAGATTGGTGCGACGTGTAAAGGCGTGGAAGGAGACGCTTGAGAACGGCGGTCTGAAACTAAATGTGGCGAAGACCGAGTACTTGGCACTAAACTCGACAGATCCCACATCCGTCCGCATAGGCGGTGATTTGGTCGAGCGCACGGACCAGGTTAAATACTTGGGATCTGTTTTTCACACGTCCAGTGACATCGATTGCGATGTCAAGTCACGCATTGCTGCCGCGTGGGCCAAATGGCGGGAGATGACCGGTGTCATTTGTGACCCTAAAATGCCGATCCGGTTGAAGGGACAGGTCTACAAAACCATTAATAGACCTGTCCTTTTACATGGCAGTGAGACGTGGCCGATATTGGAGCGACACAAGCAGGAGCTGCGTGTCACGGAAATGAAGATGCTGCGGTGGATGTGTGGAGTCACGCGGATGGACCGCGTGAGGAACTCTCGCATCCGCGGCGGCCTTCACGTCCGTGACATTGCAGACAAGTTGCAAGAGTGTCGCCTTCGTTGGTATGGTCACGTCTTGCGGCAACCGCCGGGCTACGTAGGTAACAAATGTCTGGCCATGTCAGCCCCGCCGGGTCCCGGTAAGAGGGGAAGACCCAAAAAGTGCTGGCTTGCCGTCGTAAGGGATGACATGCGTGCCAATGGTCTCACCACAGGGGATGCCGACGACCGTGCGAAGTGGAGGAGAAAATGTAGGAAAGCGGACCCCGGGCGTCGCGAGACGCAACTGGGACAGACGCTCGGATGATGATGATATATAGGCAGACATTTAAATCGATCGATATAGAAGACAATCTCACCAGATTGCATCTGTTATCAAATCGCAAATAGATTCGCGCCACTCAGCAGAGCAGGCTAAGCACACAGTTTATAGCTTAATCTGTTTAGAAACGCACAGCACTACAAAACTTTTTAATGTTCTGAAGTTATAGTGATAAATTATGTATAGCGACGCAATATGTGGCGCGAGTATTGTTAAATAGATAATTTTAATAATATGCTTCTATTTATTGCTTTATATCCATTTGAGAATAACACTCGTTTAAAATTTTTTTTTGACAAATCATAAAAGATAGAGAAAGCACAATAAATCCAGGACGTATGTTACACAATGGAGAACTTATATTCCCCATATCTGTAAAAGAAAAGGCTTGGGCTTTAACCTGAATATAATTACACACACATACGACATTCATGCACATTTATTACATACATGCATTAAAAACAGAACTTACCTAATGGAATGTACGTAATATTTTTCTGAATGCACTTCTCTCGTTAAAACACCTGTTCTTTCGAACTTCCGGATCAAAAGACCTTGTACTGATTGGAAGGAAGGAGTTCAAAGGTGTCCTACGCGCAGACGCGTTTATTACGCATGACCGATTTTTTTTATTTGATAATATTGTCCAGGCTAAGATTTGTGTGTTGTAAACAGAACAGGTGGCTGTATTTATTTACCCTTTCAATGATTCGTTCTTATCAGGCACTGGATACAAGTCTTTTGGTCATTACGTAACGGTGTGGCTAAAATATCAGGGTCTTATTGTATTATAGTCTTTTTTTATATTAATCGTTCAAATACAGTCCGTTATTTTTATATAAATAGACTATCTGATAAACTGTTCTTTTACCACTTTTGCTTTTTTTGTTCTTTTTGCTTTTGTACTGGGGCGTCAATTTACCGTATTCGATTCCCACGGCTAAAAAGTGGTTAACCTATTTATTAATCAAGAGGAACTATATACTCAAATCTATGTAGATAGATATAAAAAAATAGAGTAATATAAAAAATATTGGAACAAATTTAGGTGCTTTAAAAAAGTTTTAATACTCTAGTCAACAAGTAGTCTTTAGGTAAAACTTTGTCCCTTTTTTCGCTATATTAATTTTTGACCGCAGATTTCATTTACCCTTAGTATTAAATAATTCCTTTTTTTTATTTTAAGCTCGTCAAAGTGATGCCGCCCGCCTGATGGAAAGTCATGGCGACATCTAGCGAATTGAAAGCCACTGTCACAATCCACAGGACTACAACAGTGGCTCTCAAGTTGGGCTCTCAATTATTTTTAGGCAACTTCTTCATTTATTAAAACAGTTTTCAAAATTTTTATCTCACAAAGAGATTTTGAGGTATTTGTGAAAACTAAACTCTTATTTTTTTAGTTCATTGTTTTCAACTATTGCAATTTATGTGAGTGGTACAATTTTATTTTTTTATATCATCTGCAAGCTATTCCGAATCGAGTGATACCTCAATCATAGTTTTCGTAGACTGATACGAAAGTTAGATGCAAGAAGCACTAGTTCACTAGACTAATTTATGAGTCAACATTAATTTGTATAGATATATCACGGATTTTTTTTGTAATATTAATGGCCGGTAGGTCAAGTCGCGTAGGCACCACAACGCTTCGTCAGCCCCCGCCTAGATAGATCGACGATGTATTTTCTGCTGGCACGCCACAGTAAAAATGATTGGCAGTAGCAATCGAAATGGAACATCTCTGTTATTGTGTTAGATTTTATTTTAGGTATATGATATACTAGTAGACGCCCGCGGCTCCGCCCGCGTGATAAAGTTTTCCCGTTCCCGTTTTCTAAAGGAACTTGTTCCCAGGATAAAAAGTAGCCTATGTGTTATTCTGATAGATAAGCTATTATATATATAATAAATAGTTATGGTAAAGTTTATTTAAATTCCATTCAGTAGTTTTACGTGCAAGTAACAGACATCCATACTTACAAACTTTCGCGTTTATAATATTAGTAGGAGTTAATAATGATATATTTAATAACAAATTTAGGCTTTATGTACAAGTTCCAAACAAAATGTCCTGTACTCATTTTACTATTATTTATTAATAATATTAAAATCAAAAAATCATAATGTTATGTTCCTGTCTTCGGTTGTACCGTTGTACTTCAGAACATATCTTCCGTCCGCGCTTAACATTATCCCTAAGTACACAATTTCATTCAATTGCTCTAAACGTTACCGGTTTACCTAAATCTTGCTTTTAGTTCTTACTTTTTCTTTTTCAAATACCCGATACTTAGTTTAACATGCAGCGAAGACCTTTACTTTTATATTAGTGACTAATGCCTGAAGGTCGGCTTCTGATGAGACCATCACTACCGCATCATCAGCGTACAACAGACAATGTACTGTAAAATTTCCAATTTTACAACACATCATAATCTTTTAACTTTTGCAGCCACACTTTTGCACAATTATCCAGATACACTATGAAAAGCCAGGCGGACATAACACAACCATGTTTGACGCCCGAACAAAAGTCAAAAAGAGGCGCCAGGTGAACATCCCCCTTGGTCGCACGCAAGCTTTACAGTCCATATAAAGAGACTGTATCGCCTGCAGCAGCTGGCCGTCCACACTATATCATGCCCGGATATGGTATGATATGGGAGTTTCTCTCACAACGTTATCAAATGCTTTCTCCAGATCCACTAAAGCGCAAAAAATCTTCGCGTTAAAAGGTTGGGATTATTAGTTACATGAAATGTTATACATTGTTTAAGGCTTTTAACATAAAGTAAAAACATAAATAAAATGCGCTCGTAGCCCTAGTAACTCGGTTTCTGTAAAAGATCACTGATTTAAGAAACTCTCGGATTTTGAATGGATGACCGCTTTGTAGCGTTTTCATTTACCAGCGGTTTCGTGCTTCGAAGGACACATTAAGCTGTTTGTCCCGGTTGATAGTAACGTTGTAATCGACACTCGTTAAGTGAAGTGAATACCCTTTGAGCGACTTAAAAATTACAACAGCGAGTCGCTACAATCTGAGCCTGTCCATTTGAACACAGGCATTGGGCTCACCACAATACGCCTCTGCCACACCTGCAGGGATAAAGTCGTGGCTAATAAATTTATAAATATACTTAAAATTCGTGTAATTATTACGGTTATTACGGCGCACGCCAGAGTAAATTTTCCGACTTATGTGTAGTATTGCTATATTCTGTCAAATTTACAAATCACTATTAAATACTACTACATACTATAAATCTAGCTGTCTGTCCCTATGTATGCTTAGATCTTTAAAACTACGTAACGAAATTCGATGTAGTTTTTTTAATTGGTAGAGTGATTCATAAGGAAGGTTTTTATGTATAATTTGTTAAGTTTTTGTATACATTGACTAAATTAAAACTATATTTGTTGGGGGTGTCGGAAAAAATAAACCATCTAGGCGCTTTTAACGATAACGCTGCCTAAACCCTTTGAGATATAACGTAATAGTGTATGGTGAAATTGCGTATCTAATATAGATCTACATAAAAGTCCGCGACGGTATATGTCTATCTGTTAAGGATAATATACTATATCTATTTTAACACTTTAAAAAACCAACAATTATAAAGCGGTAATTTGAAGACAATTTACACAAATAAGTTTTTATCCTTATCATTTTTAATACGTTAATTGACTTCAGCATTTCATGAAGAGTATTTTGTCCCTTTTCACCTTGCAAATTCAATGAATATCTTCAGTGGTTAAGCAAAATAATAAAAATACGCAAATATATTAATTTCGTGTAACCATAATTCGACCGGGCCGTGCGGGCGTTCTGGAGAGCGGAGGATAAACGACGGGATTAAATGGGTGCCACGGAGTTCGAAATTATGTACCTATTGCTTTGCGAATCTGGCAGTAAATGTAAATGTAGAAACAATAATCTTGACGTTCATAAGTGTTACTTTGTGACCTACATGAATAAAGATATTTCATTCGTTAATTCATTTCATATGTCACGGGCAAAGCCGGGCAGGTCAGCTTAAAAACGTGAAAGTTCGTAAAAATGCGTGGATAATGTTTGTTACTCTTTCACGTAAAAAATACTAAATGAGTTTTGTTGACTTTACAATCATAAATATGATTGTAAAGTCTAATCTTAATCCTAAAAGTTATTTCGATGTGTAAGTTGTATAACTCACACATCAAAATAACATAGGCATTTTTATCCCCGAAACATGTTCCTGTGGGAAACGGGAACGAGAAAACTTTACCACGCATGCGTAGCCGCGAGAGTCTACTAGTAAACTAAATTATTGTAAAGTTTCATTTAAATCTTACGTACGTCTATGGGTGAGCCCTCGGAAGAATAGCCCCCAGGGCGTTGTTTTATTGCGAGCTTGACTTGCTTGCAAAAAGACGCACCGGTGTCTGTGTCTCCGCCAGTGTATGTAGCGCCGTATCTCCGTTCCTGTCCTCGCAATGCTGGCACTCTGGTGTTACCTTCTGGTTTAAACGCCACAGAAACTAACCGAAGCAACCGTGTCCGGTAAGCATCTGTAATATTCGGTAGGTGAGTCTGATATATTGCCTCTCTAGCTATCGTGGATTCTATTAGTATAAAAAATCGCTGCCGACAAGTTTTGAACGTTGTGTTAGTTTAAAAAAACAAACATAAAACACCACGTGAGCGTAGCCGTTGGCAAAAACTAATTAAATTATACATTTACATTGACATCGGAATAATAATGTAAGGTCATCACCATTTTTGATATGATGCGACATTCCACGTGACCGGGTGGTATTATTAAAAATGTGACTAAATTATATGGTGAAAAAAATATCTCCATCTTCAATTTCATTGCGAATATTCACCGAAAAACATGTAAAGTGATTTTTAAAATTTAAAATACAAAGCTTTTAAACTATCAAATACATTTCAGCGGTTGAAATTAGAAATCGTCGGGATTTCTTGCAGAAATGGACAAGATTAATGACGTACAATAAAATGGCTTACATTGATTTAAATAGTTGTCGTCATAATTTATAATAACACTACTGGATTAAAGTACCTACACTTGTTTAATAGCCGCATACAGAGACAGCCGAATCGTTACATGTCTTATATACGAGTTTTATACATTCAGTCGTTTATGTTTGCCTGGTATCTGGGTCTGATATTATGCACTTTTTGCGATGCACTTAGCTGCACGCTGCTTACGTAATATGACACATTATTATTTAAGTAGCCTAATGGGCATGTCAGTCCGTGACTTCCTTGAGGCGTCCAAGCTTGGTGGTGCGCCAATTCTATTTTTGGCAAAAGAAAAGTGCAGTTTTCATCAGATGGAGACCTCAGAGTTGTAGGGATGCGGGTGTTTTAGATGCTGATTTTTTTGTACGTGCAGAAACCATAATGTAGTCAGAATCGAAATAAAAATTCCCCATGGTGCCGACGCGCGCCGCGCGGTAAACTAAGTAAATAGCTATTTCGTCCTTACCTCCACAAGTGTCCGTCCCATGTCACCTCCAAAACATTGTGGCTTTACGTGCTAACTACCAGGGATTGCAGCCATCGTGCAATAAACGGTGCTATGGAAAATCTTATATTAAGTAGGTAGGTATATATATTTGATTATGCACACACATAATCGAGCAAACCTTATTTTTTTACCTTTTTATCCGGTTTCAAATTTGCACACCAACAGAATTCTATTGAGATTAATTGGTCACCAAATCATGGACGTCATAATTATTTATGTACGGCTTTTAGTGTAAGTATTTTGCGACTAGAGGATTATCTCTTACACGACTATCTCGTCATCACCAACTCTCAGCGAACCTTGGCATGCCATGCATGACTACAACCACAAGATGCCCTTCCATCCGCCTGTGTCCAGGAGTCTCGAATTAGCCCTCGGAAGGATAACCCTAGAGCTCTCGACATTAATATGTTATGAAGGACAGACAACAGATTCATACTACAGATTGTTCACCATTACTGCTGTCATCCTACAAGGGTAACAAGACGGCAAGGAGGTTACGGTTTATATATGATTTTTATTCGATAACTAACTACATATATACAAAATCTGCACTTTTGTAGATATCCAAGCTAATGCCAGTGTGTGAGTGGCTGACTGAGTGTGTGTGTGTCTCAAAATATCACCGATAACCGTGACCTGACCCTGTCACAGATTATCGCGATGTACCTAAGTAGTTTTTAGTATTTCGCAGTCTACACGGAAATCATTCACTCCCTCTCCGTCCCTTCATTTAAAGCTTAGCTCTGAGATTCTGAGCACTTGAGAGTTATAATTTTGCAAGGTTTTACCCATGGAGGAAAGAAAGTACTGTTATTCTCTACTGCGTGGTTTTACCGATGTGAGTAGGTACTAGTCACGTCAAAAAGACGATAAAGTAAAATCTAGAATAATATTTTTACATTTACATCATCAATCATTTATTTCCATCATGCAATGCGAATGTTTACAAAAATTTTAGTACTACCTATTTAAAATAAAATAAAAATTATTATAATTATAGTATCAGGTAGATGAGTACGTATTATTTTATTCGGATTTCATATCGACACAAATAAATAAAATAACTTAACTTAACTATATTCACGCTGTATCCCTGACGGGGTAGTCAGAGAGGACAGATCGCCAGGCTTCGCGATCCATGCATACTTCTTTCGCTTCTTCGAGATTCATCAATCGCTTCATACACGCACGTCTGGGTATCCGAGTACTTTTGATCTTTCCGTTTTTGAGCAATTTGCTCACGTGGTCTTCATATGTAAGTCTCGGCCTACCCTGACCTCTTCTACCCTCTGCTTTTGCACAATATATATATATCAATTCGTAGAAATTACGGATTAATTTTGTATCATCATTTCCTACTTTCTTGTAATTGTTTTAATCTTTTGTATATGGATTTGTAAGTGACCTTCCACATTATGTTCATATAGCTCTTGGTAGTGTGATTTGTGGTGGTTGTATAGAAGGATTTTATTTGCAACATGATTAATCTACATGTGAAGCATTTTAGGGAGTTCTAAGATAAATAGTTCGAGTAGTTTGTATTTAAATTGTAATTAGAAAAGATATTGGCAGACTTGTTAAGAATTAGTAGTCTTCTCCGAAGACTCTTCGGGTGTAGCAATCAACTTTAACCTAAAACTAAAGGGCATATTCCAGAACGTTTATCATTACTCAAGAAACACTTGAGAGTAGATTTTATAAGGCAATATCTAGTCTCAAGCGTTAATTGAGTATTGAGAAACGTTCTGGAATACATACATACATATTGTCACGCCTTTATCCCCGAAGGGGTAGGCAGAGGCATAATAAACGCCCACATTTCACCGTATGCATTTTTGTCCCACGTAACAGGTGGTGAGCCCATTCCGTTCTGGAATACGGACCTGAGTATCCAAGTTCAGACGCTCCAAGTTTCATAAATATTATATGCGACTTTATCTTGATATTTAATTCTTTAAATAGGCATTTGTTCTATAACATAGCTCGGTATTATTTGGTAAACATTTGATAAAACTATTAGATTTTTTATTTCAATTATAGGTTTTCTATTATAGGTTATGTATTTCGATAATTTTAAATAAATAAATATCCATCACGCCTTATCCCCGAAGGGGTTGCAGAGGCAAATTATATGCCCACTTTTCACCGTGTGGATTCCTGTCCCACGTAATAGGTGGTGAGCCCGTTGCCGTGTTGAAATAGACAGACGCAGGTTGTGGCTACCTGCTGTTGAAATTTTCAAGCCGCCCATAAGGCCTTCAACCAGGCTTAACGACTGCCATTTTACTGGCAACCAGGACCAACGGCTTAACGTGCCTTCCGAAGCACGGAAACGCTGGCAAATGTAAATGCCACAAAGTGGTCACCCATCCGAGGACCAGCCATAGTGAAAGTTGCGTAACTCAGTGATCGTTTACAGAACACTGAGACCGCGACGCCACGAGCGCTTCATATCATAATTTTAATTTGAAATTAATATATAGGTACCTTTTAACTGTATATCAAGTCGTCGCTGTTTTCTTTGTTATTTAGATAAATACAAATACGGCGGGCATTAGATATACGCGATACAAAATCTATAGACGCTGGTGATATAATAGTAGATAAGGCGAGAAGGTATCCCCCGTATTCCTTCTATTGAGCCTAAAACAACCGCTGTGGTCATTTTTGGGAAAACATGTTAAAGAAACCGACGGGATATTTGCATTTGCAAATTTTGTGACACTGGGGGATATCGAGACGTTGGGGTACTTTAAACTGTATTTAATTTGTAAGGGACTCCTACTACTAGGAATTCCCTTTAACGTATAAAGTTAAGTAAGTTAAGAGTTTTTTTTTATATTCACAATCGCGATGGTGGATCAAGCGGAGTGAGTCACGCGCGTCCGCTATGTTATATACTCGCGCCGAACTGTGATACTTGTGTGTTAATGTAATAAGTATCTAATTAATCTCTTACTTTGTTTCTCTCATAATGATTTCATTGATGTCTAAAGACCGCTATTTGCAATGCCTGCAGAAGTTGGATCGTCGGGACAAGACAAGATGGCAATATTGATTTTAAGAGCACAATTATTTTCTCCGCCTAACGTTGTTGTAATAGTCCTTAGTCAAGTTTTTTAGGAATCCGTAACCAAAGAGTAAAACGGGACCCGGGAATAGTAAGGCTTTTCTGGACGTCCTTCCGTCTGTCTGTCCATCTCTCACCAAGCTACATTTCATGAAACGTGAAAGACAGTTGAAATTTTCACAGATGATTTATTTCTGTTGCTACTGTTAGAATAAATACTATAAACATAATAAAATCCCATACAACAAATATGATTATTTGAAATGTAAACTTCTTTTAGCGCAGTACGCATATTTTTATATAAGTTAAATCTCTGGACTCAGAAAATAAATTATTAATAAAATTAGTTTTCACTTCTGTCGGCACTCCCGGAGTACCCTTAATTTTTTTTGTTTGTTTTTGTCGATATTGATAACGGCAACATGTACCTTGACGCTTGAAATGTTCACAGGATATTAAGTTATAAATTCACTTCAAAATAAATAATAAAATTACAAAAATAAATTTGTGTGAACTATGTATTGTGTGAACTATGTATTGTGTGAATTTAGTAACTCCTATACAAAAAAATGTGATTTTAACGCAGAACCATGAATCTTAGTCATACGACGCTGCCCTAGGAATCTGCGTGTGTGTGACATAGTTCCAAGCTCTGGATTTTATGCCGAATTTATAGATAACTAGCTGAGCCGAGCAACTTCGTTAGCGCCACTTAAGAGAAAATAAGATAGCGGGTTCCGCTCGAACGATTTTGTGCAAACTTCACATAAACCATCTATTAAATGGTCCGAACAAAGCCCACACATATGGTTTGGATAGGTGAGCCCGTTCTTGAGTTATAAAATTACAACGAAAAGTGAAATTGTTTTTATATATATATATATATATATATAAAATATTGGGTTCCTAAACATATATATATATATATGTTTAGGAACCCTTCGTGCGCGAGTTCGACCCTTACTTGACATGTTTTTATTAACACTTTCACATCTTTAACTTCACTTTCAATATTTTGTATACGCATTTATTAGGGCCGTATTCAACAACACGAAATGCTTGAGCGTAGTATTTATTAGGCAAAAACGCGTCGATTGAGTATTGAGAAACGTTCTGTAATACGGCCCTTTAGTTTGAATTACAATGGATGGTTGGATTAGGCATCCAAGATGGCGGACTAGTTACAATTTACGTACTACTTCAATCTGTATAGAATAACTCAAATCGATTTTATTTTATTTATTTTACTTGCTGATAATTACTCGAAAAATTAAGTGACATTTGTCTAAATCTAATTTGACAGACTAATAAAGTCAGACTAACCGTCTTATTCATAATGAGTTATGAAAGGTTTAATAAGCCCTTATTAGAGGATTTGCTAAAACGTCTTATTCATAATCGTTCATAAGCACTAAATCGTTCTATAAACCTCTGATAAATCTATCTGATTTTATAGAAGTCAGACCCCTTGTATAAACCTATTTTAGTAAACAAAATGGTCGACAGCGATCAGCTGTTCCGTGTTTTGGGTTTGATTGTCACTCCGGTCAGAGGGCCAATTCTCGTAATAAAAGCACGGTTAAAGTTAAGTTCCGATCTAAGCTCAGACTCCTAAATCTTAAATAAGGTATTCTCGTAACAAAGTTTTATGCATCTAACATTAACTGTAAGTTGATTAAATCGAATTGAGACTGAAAGTTGAAATTGACAAAACCAGTATTCTGCTAGTCTTATTCTTTAAGACTCAATTTTGAATGAAATGTATTTGGTATTCTCGTCATAATTTATGTGTCAAATTTGACATTTATATGAGTTTGAATGTATATCGACAGTAGATCGACGGAATACTGCGGAAAACCTGTTTTTGTTCGGTTAAAACGCGATTCGTGTTAAATATGAGCGGATATTTACGATGGTGGTAATGAAATTCTTTATTAATTGTCTCTGGGTGATGCTTAGATGAAGTATACTTCATGGAATTTGTGTGAATTAATTTGAGGTGTGCTATATGTACATGCATAATGCACACACTATAGCTGCGTATCGTAACGGTGTAGCGAGTCCAGAGATATTATCTCATTTAAAAAATTGCGTACCGCGTTAAACGAGGCTTTCACTTTAAATAGTGACCGGGATCGACGTTAATGATGATGATGATGATGAAAAAAAAATCTACACTGAAAGAGTCCTAATTGATTACACAATATTATTTAATAAGACCTGTAGATGACCGGGATCAACGTTAGAGGATGATGATGATTATAATGATTATAGTCGCGAGTCCAGAGGTTTTATCTCATCTAAAAATATGCATAGGTACCGCGCTAAAAGAAGTTTTCACTTCAAAATTTGACCGGGATCGACGTTAATAATGATGATGATGATGAATAAAAAATTCTACTCTGAGTCTTAATTGATTACACAATATTATTTAATTAGACCTGTAGATGACCGGGAGCAACGTTAGATGATGATGATAATTATAGTCGTGAGTCCAGAGGTTTCATCTCATCTAAAAATAAGCATAGGTCCGCGCTAAAAGAAGTTTTCACTTCAAAAATTGACCGGGATCGACGTTAATGATGATGATGATGAATAAAAAATTCTACTCTGAAAGAGTCTTAATTCATTACACAATATTATTTAATAAGACCTGTAGATGACCGGGATCAACGTTACATGATGATGATGATTATAGTCGCGAGTCCAGGAGATTTTATCTCTAAAAATATGCGTACCGCGCTAAAAGAAGTTTTCACTTCAAAAAAAAGTATACTTCATGTAAGGGGTGATGGGTGCACTGTGTGTTTTATTCTGTAACATGATGTTTTTCTCGCGAGATTGACACGAGTCTGAACTGAAATCATACCTATCATTTAACTAAAACCTAACCAACATGCTATTGTAATTTTGGTTAGGAGAATACCGATTTTCACTCACATAATAATTCAGTTTAGATTCAATAACAGTTTACTCTGTGATGCTTATTAATTAGGAGAATTGGCCTTCAGCTCATATTTAACACGAATTGCGTTTTAACCGAACAAAGGGTTCTCAGCAGTATTCCGTTGATCTAAAGGCCAATTCTCCTAATTAATAAGCATCACAGAGTAAACTGTTATTGAATCTAAACTGAATTATTATGTGAGTGAAAATCGGTATTCTCCTAACCAAAATTACAATAGCATGTTGGTTAGGTTTTAGTTAAATGATAGGTATGATTTCAGTTCAGACTCGTGTCAATCTCGCGAGAAAAACATCATGTTACAGAATAAAACACACAGTGCACCCATCACCCCTTACATGAAGTATACTTTTTTTTGAAGTGAAAACTTCTTTTAGCGCGGTACGCATATTTTTAGAGATAAAATCTCCTGGACTCGCGACTATAATCATCATCATCATGTAACGTTGATCCCTGTCATCTACAGGTCTTATTAAATAATATTGTGTAATGAATTAAGACTCTTTCAGAGTAGAATTTTTTATTCATCATCATCATCATTAACGTCGATCCCGGTCAATTTTTGAAGTGAAAACTTCTTTTAGCGCGGACTTATGCTTATTTTTAGATGAGATGAAACCTCTGGACTCGCGACTATAATTATCATTATCATCTAACGTTGCTCCCGGTCATCTACAGGTCTAATTAAATAATATTGTGTAATCAATTAAGACTCTTACAGAGTAGAATTTTTTATTCATCATCATCATCATTATTAACGTCGATCCCGGTCAAATTTTGAAGTGAAAACTTCTTTTAGGGCGGTACCTATGCATATTTTTAGATGAGATAAAACCTCTGGACTCGCGACTATAATCATCATCATCATCTAACGTTGATCCCGGTCATCTACAGGTCTTATTAAATAATATTGTGTAATCAATTAGGACTCTTTCAGTGTAGAATTTTTTTTCATCATCATCATCATTAACGTCGATCCCGGTCACTATTTAAAGTGAAAGCCTCGTTTAGCGCGGTACGCAATTTTTTAAATGAGATAAAATCTCTGGACTCGCTACACCGTTACGATACGCAGCTATAGTGTGTGCATTATGCATGTACATATAGCACACCGCAAATTCATTCACACAAATTCCATGAAGTATACTTCATCTAAACATCACCCAGAGACAATTAATAAAGAATTTCATTACCACCATCGTAAATATCCGCTCATATTTAACACGAATCGCGTTTTAACCGAACAAAAACAGGTTTTCCGCAGTATTCCGTCGATCTACAGTCGATATACATTCAAACTCATATAAATGTCAAATTTGACACATAAATTATGACGAGAATACCAAATACATTTCATTCAAAATTGAGTCTCAAAGAATAAGACTAGCAGAATACTGATTTTGTCATTTTCAACTTTCAGTCTCAATTCGATTTAATCAACTTACAGTTAATGTTAGATGCATAAAACTTTGTTACGAGAATACCTTTTTTAAGATTTAGGAGTCTGAGCTTAGATCGGAACTTAACTTTAACCGTGCTTTTATTACGAGAATTGGCCTTCTAGTGTTGATATACATTCAAACTCATATAAATGTCAAATTTGACACATAAATTATGACGAGAATACCAAATACATTTCATTCAAAATTGAGTCTCAAAGAATAAGACTAGCAGATACTGATTTTGTCATTTTCAACTTTCAGTCTCAATTCGATTTAATCAACTTACAGTTAATGTTAGATGCATAAAATTTTGTTACGAGAATACCTTTTTTAAGATTTAGGAGTCTGAGCTTAGATCGGAACTTAACTTTAACCATACTTTTATTACGAAAATTGGCCTTCTGAGATACTGTTTTTGTTCGGTTAAAACGCGATTCGTGGTAAATATGAGCGGATATTTGCGACGGTGGCAATAAAATTCTATATTAATTGTCTCTGGGTGATGCTTAGCTGAAGTATACAGGGAATTTGCGCAGGATGTTCTCGGATACATCCGTTTGCTGTATATTATTTTCAGAAACTAGTACATTAACCTTGTTTTATGTTTAAAAATGGTAGTTTCTTAGACATAAAAGGTGTGTAAACGTGCTATAGTGAAAGACAGTGATTTGCAGTGAAATGACATTTTTGATCATGCCGCGCAAATTCCACTGAAAAAAGCCTCTGTAGAGAGTCCAGAGATTTATCTCATCTAAAAAATTGCGTACCGTGCTAAAAGAAGTTTTTTCTTCAAAAATTGACCGGGATTGACGTTAATGATGATGATGATGAAAAATAAATCTACACTGAAAGAGTCCTAATTGATTACACAGCATTATTTAATAAGACCTGTAGATGACCGGAATCAACGTTAGATGATGATGATGATTATGGTCGCGAGTCCAGATATTTTATCTCATCTAAAAATATGCGTACCGCGCTAAAAGAATATTCACTTCAAAAATTGACCGGGATGGACGTTAATAATAATGATAAAAAAAAATCTACTCTGAAAGAGTCTTAATTGATTACACAATATTATTTAATAAGACCTGTAGATGACCGGGATCAACATTAGATGATGATGATGATTATAGTCGCAAATCCAGAGATTTTATCACTTAAAAAAAAGTGTAGTTCATCTAGGGGTGATGGGTGCACTGTCTGTTTTATACTGTAACATGATGTTTATATCGCGAGATTGACACGAGTCTGAACTGAAATCATACCTATCATTTAACCAAAACCTAACCAACATGCTATTGTAATTTTGGTTAGGAGAATACTGAATTTCACTCACTTCATAATTCAGTATAGATTCAATAACAGCTCATTCTGTGATGTTTATTAATTAGGAGAATTGGCCTTCAGGTATAAAACTAAGTTGCTTCCCGCTCTCTGTCTGCCTATAAGTATGTTTAGATATTTAAAACTACGCAACGGATTTTAATACGGTTTTTTAAAACATAGAGTAATTGAAGAGGAAGGTTTTGATATATGATTTGTTAAGTTTTAGCATAGGTACATTGATTAAATTGTAACGATATTGGTTGATATAGGAATGAAATAAGCCCTCTGGGAGCTTTTAACGAAAACGCTATCTAAACACTTTAAGATATTACAAAATAATGAATCACGGAGTTGTGTATCTTAAATAGATCTACAGATAAGTCGGCGACGGCATATGTCTAGCTTTTCAGGATATCATACAATATCCAGTTTAATACTGCAAAAATGGGCAATTATAAAGTGATAATCGGAAAGCTATTTAAAAAACAATTTCGATTTTAATCCTTATCATTTTAAATATATTGATGGCTTGAATTTCTTATGAAGATTATTGTTTCCTTTTATACCTATTTAATTTAATACCTTAGGATCTATGGTAAAATCGATAATAACGCGCAAAGCAATTAATTTCAGGCCGGGTCGCTAGTCTGTGATAAAAAAGTAGATAGAAATTATTGAAACTATAATTAATTTTAATTTACATAGGTACCAATAATGCAATAGGAAAGCATTGCGAGCGTTGCATTGAAATTACTGCAAATTGTTCGTGCAGTAATGATTATCGGTTAATATTAAATCCATTTCTATAGATGATGTGGATAAACACTCGTATGAATTTTTATTTAGTTAGGGAAGATTTTCCCTCAACCAATAAAGGACTTCAGCGGTTGGGAAAGGAGGCGGTAGAACTCCACTTATTCACGGTTTGCAAGAGTCCGTCATCATCATCTCTCTCTGAAGCTGTCCGATAGTTCGTCAAATAGTAAGCTAAACAGAAATGGGCTAAGGACAGAACCTCGGTAGGTACAGGGTATGGGTAAGGATTGGCCGCCATGTCCCTGATGATGTCAACATAGGTTTAAATAGAGTGACACCCATACATACATATTGTCACGCCTTTATCTTCGAAGGGGTAGGCTGAGGCATTATACACACATTTTACAAGATGTATGCATTTTGACCCACGGAACAGGTGATAAGTCCATTGCCGTATTAAAATCGACAGTGTCAGGTTGTGACGACCAGCTGTTAAAATTTTTCCACCCGCCCATAGGAGTCGAACATGGTTTAACGACTACCATGTTACTGGCAACCGTGACCAATGGTTTAACGTGCCTTCCGAAGCACGGAAACGCTAATAAATGTAAAATAAAATTACATGAGTGATTACATATAATTTTTATTGTGATAAGATTAGACTTTTCTTTATCAAAGTCCCTTTCAATCCTAAATTTTTCTGCCGTAGGGTTTTATTACCCATTTGAATGGAGTAGGTACAGTTCTTTACGGCACCCAATTTCAATATGCACTAATTTTTCAGCTGTCGTCGTAAACTGCAATACGTACAAGAAAATAATACAACAAATTTAAATGGTGTCTATACATATAAGTTAGGTAGAACATAACCTTTCCATTATGAAGGGTTTATTAGGTTTAAAATACGTTTTAACTATAGAAGGTTTATGGACTCGATAAGCGTTTCATTATGAATAAGACGAATTATACGACGAATTATAGACGAAGATATTGAAGCGCTCGTGGCCCCGCGGTCTCAGTGTTCGGTAAACGATCACTGAGGTACGCAACTTTCACTATGGCTGGTCGTCGGATGGGTGACCACTTTGTGGCATTTACATTTGCGAGCGTTTCCGTGCTTCGGAAGGCACGTTAAGCCGTTGGTCCTGGTTGCCAGTAAAATGGCAGTTGTTAAGCCTGGTTGAAGGCCTTAAAGGCGGCTTAAAAAATTTCAACAGCAGGTAGCCACAACCTGTCTCTGTCTATTTCAACACGGCAATGGGCTCACCACCTATTACGTGGGACAGGAATCCACACGGTGAAAAGTGGGCATATAATATGCCTCTGCGCCACCCCTTCGGGGATAAGGCGTGATGGATATTTATTTATTTATTTATTTAAGTTTTTAGGTCGCACAGGCGTTTGGAAATAAAATGCAATTTAATAGCTGTCAAAATAATCTCACTATTACCACAAGTTTAATTGATTTGAATAAATATCGTGGGACACTTTTCACACTGCACCATCTATCCTAAACTAAGCTTTAGACTTGTGCTGTGAAATCTAGACAACTGATAAACATACTTATATATTTCTAAATACATACATGATATACATGTCATAGGAAACACCCAAGCTCTGAAACATTTGTGAATCACACAAATATTTCTTTCGACCCGGAAATTGACCCCGGGACCTCAACGCTGCAGTCGCATACACTACCGAGACTGTGAATGGCGGGGCTGTTTGGGTTATTTATTTAAGTTAATTAGTATCTATATTTTTTTAGGTATCCTAACCATTGGGGTAAACAACTCAATTTATATAAACAGGTGACTCACTCACTCACTCACTCACTTGTGTGATATTTGACAAGAAGCGTCTCTGCAGACGTGAACTCAAGAAAGGTCAAAGATATCGAATAATAACTAAATACATTTATTTATACTTTCTCTTATCATCATTGAAGAGATAAAGTATTTTTAAACATTCTATTTTTCTGACGTAATCGAAATCAAATTTATGAAGATGAAAATTAAATGCACATTTTGTAGTTATCGAATTCGAAATCCATAGGTCAATTCAGCTGAAGAGTTTGTTTGTTTGGTTGAACGCGCTAATCTCAGGAACTACTGGTCGGATTAGAAACATTGTTTTTGTGTTAGATAGCCCATTTATCGAAGAAGGTTTATAGGCTTTATATCATTACGCTACTGCCCTGGAGAGCGAATCGGGAAATTTTTTATACATTTTACACATCATACAAAATTTCCGAGAGAAAAAGCTATACCTATCTACTTATAAAGGTACTCACCCAGAGGACAGCCTCTGGTAAAGTGCCTTCGCAAAGACTTAGAAGAACTTCTGAGAATTCATGAGCTTGCGAATTGCAAATTGTTTGAACGAATCTGTTAGACCACCAATCAATTGTTCGTTCCTAAGGATTTATCGTAAGGTTCTCTGAATGTTTACACTGCTTTTCTTATAAGAGATCGAACATTTCATCATCATATGAGGGTAAACTAAATTCATTGAGTAGTTTTCGCGATTATCGCTCAGATATATATGTACCTAATAGTTCTCAACCGAGCCCCTAGGATATATAGCGTGATAATATGTAGCCTATATGTAGACCAAACGTCCTGTTATTCTTTTTGAAAGATTTTAATTAAAGCTATGCAGTAGTTTTTGCATTTTGCCCGGTTAAATATGCGAAATTTATTCGTTCTCTGCCGAGCTCTTTAAATATAATTAAATATAATGTAATTATATATAGCCTATATGTAGACCCGACCTATTGTTAATAATCAAACAAAATTTCAATTAAATCTATTTAATTGTTACTGAGATTAAACCTAATTGTTCTCTGCCAAGCTCCTAGGTTATGTAGCGTGATAACATATAGCCTATGTGTAGGCCCGACCTACTGTTAATGTTTGTGCAAAATTTGAATTAAATCCAATATGTAGTTTCTGAGTTTATCCCGGACAAAAGTACTGCGGACAAACAGACAAACAGACAGACAAAAATTTCAACAATTACATTTTTGGCTTTGGTACCCTTCGGTGAACACACAGAAAGTGTTATTTTGTAAAAATATTAAATGTACAAAAATTTTTACTTTGTTACGATTTTATTATATGTATAGATTTTTAAGGTTATTTAATAATTTGTTTTTAATCAATTGTATTCTTATAAATAAAATAAACATTTTCATACAGGCCTAACTGCGAGAAAATTACGAAGATAAACTTTCACTAATGACGAATACCGTAAAATTTTATCGTCAAGAGTTAATTAATATTCAAAAATGCTACCCTTTTTGCAGTACGGTACTAGGCGATCAGAAAACAGCAGTGATGGACAATATAGTAGTGTGTATTTTGAATATAATTTGTATACGTTTACAAATCACATTTAACGCATACACTGGAAACAAAGGTCACAAAGGACGACAGACGAAGCTGAGATCTTGTTATACTGGACTATTCGAGGAATTGGAACAAAATTGTTGCGGTTTATTTAATATGTTTGACCTATTAAAGATATATTGTTATCTTTTTTTATATGTCAATACTCGAGCTGGGATCAAACTGAGACAGATATAAATGTATTAAGACGGTTTGGAGTCTTGTGTGTGTGGAGGTGAATATCATAAACATTTGCTAGTGTATGTGAAGAATATTTCACGCGCTCTGAGTAGGTATGACGTATTTGAGTGCAACGCGCTATGCTATGCTCCTGTTAGTAATGTACTCCTGGTATATCGAGACCTCTGTCAATGCCACCTGAGATGAGATTATCTCGGCTATGACCTTAGATACCAATGCCGGTGTGATTCATTTGCATCAATCATAATTTATGAATATAATTCGAATGTTTGATAGATATTGACGTAATACGCTCACCTACGCATTTGATCTTCTATAATGAACTAGCTAATGCCCACGTGGCGAAGATTTCCCGTTCTCATTTCCCACCAGGAACATGTTCCCGGAATATAAAGCAGCACCTTTAGATCTCAGGGATTTCTAACAGTGGATTTTCATAATCTGTTCAGTAGTTCCAGACATTACCCACTATAACATCACAATCTAACAAACTTATCCTGTTTATGATACGTATTATAAGTATAATTATCAAAATATTGTGGGACATTTTTTACACATCGCCTTAAAGCCCAAACTAAGCTATAATCTAGTCAACTGATATTCATACTTATATATTTACACACAAACTTCGGAACCAATATTTACGGATCACACAAATAATTGTTCCGACCCGGGAATACAGCTCGGATCCTAATCACGGCTGTCTCATACACTACCACTGCGCCACCGAGTCAGTCAGTCAGTCAGTAAGTATAGATATACATTGTCTCTCTATAAAATGAGGTAGATCACGTGGATGTGTGGAAATCTCGCTAGTCTCTCTATCCACAATTATCATGGTAAAAGAGCCTTAGGTGATTACTCCGATCTTACCGAAAGAATAAAATAAGGTGTAAAAAATACTGGCTAGTAGAATACGATTGTGCTAGCCTGTTTAGTGGAATCATGTATCAACCACGACTTATCCCTGAAGGTGTGGCAGAAGCATATTATACGCCCACTCCTTATCCTATGTATTCCTGTTTCAAGTAACAGGTGGTGCATTGCCGTGTAGAAATAGACAGACGCAGGTTGTGGCTACCTGCTGTTGAAAATTTTCAAGCCGCTCACAAGGCCTTCAACTTGGCTAAACAACTGCCATGTTACTGGCAACTTGGACCAACGGCTTTACAACCTTCCGAAGCACGGAAACGCTCGCAAATGTAGTTGCCATAATGCTTTGTGCATTGTGGCAATCCGTTACCAGCCATAGCAAAAGTTGCAAAACGCAGTGATCGTTTACAGAATACTGAGGCAGCGAGGCCAAAATATAAACAAAATATTTTTACAAAGTAACTACAATTAGTAGAATTTGTTACATTAATAGAAGTCAGTAATAACAGCATAAGGCCTATGAACTTTTGCGCGGTCGCGACGTTCAACACGTGGTGCGGTGCAGTACATAAACTACAGTAGTATACGGTTTCAGTAGGAAGTGTACACGGAGTAGAGAATAAAAGCAGAGCTGCCGCAGGGGCAACTGAGTTATGCGCCACCTAGGAAGTTGTTACGTCACAGAGTGGGCGGTGCCACGCGCCACAGACTCAACCGAGCACACCAACGATTTACATGAAACTGTGGCCCAGAGTTTCATGTAAATCGTTGCTGTGCTCGGTTGAGTCGGAAATTTATTTTCGCTAAATTCTATAGTTATTGACGGCTTTCACCATGATGTGTGAAAACCGGATTGGATGCAAAAACGATTCAGAACTTATTTTAATCATAGTGACGGTATAACATTTCATTTGTAAGTATTTTTACTTAATAAAAACAATTTATAAAATATTTTTCTCGGATCTTCTTCAAAAATGTAAACTAGAGCCATCTATGAGACAATAGATGCAAGTCATTTTTAACATGCACCTATTAAAGAAAAATAGAAAAAATAATTCTCAATGTATACTTTTGTAAAAACGCCACATAATAATCATATTTCGGCTCAAAACGACAATTATTTTGTAAGTCTGCAGCGTATTTACATGATATGACGAAATTTTAAATAAGATATGGGTGTAAGCGGCCCCACCAAGATCTTCGGGGCCCAAGTCAACCTCCCGTGCTAGTGCGTGCACCTGCTGACTAACGGACGAGGCTCTGGCGCTGGCTTTCCCCTCTGGGGTTGGGAGGTCTGAGGGCGTCGCTCCCTTAAAAGCCACCCGCCAAAACTAAATGGAAATGTACAATCGGAATGTAGCTAGGGATAGGGCGCCGCCGCAAAATGGCGCGCAGGAGCCCCGCCCGACTCCTGTGGCAAGTGGGCTAGGGCTGCCGTGTGTCGGGCCAGCACGGCTAAAGAAGTTAGCCCAACCCGAATCCGCTTCGCATCTTGGAACATTGGCACTCTGACTGGGCGTGCGGTAGAGTTGGCCGAAGTACTCTCCAGGCGGAGGGACGTGGCGTTCCTGCAGGAGACTCGGTGGAAGGGCAACAGGGCCCGGCCCTTGCAGAACGGCTACAAGCTGTATTACACGGGTGCGCTTGGTGGGGAGAACGGGGTGGCCGTTGTGCACTCCGAGGGGCTGCAGAGTGGCATCTTGGAGGTGAAACGCTGTAGCGACCGGCTTATGATCGTGAGGGTGCTTATCGATGGGATTATTACCCACCTGATAAGTGCCTACGCGCCACAGGCCGGTTGTTGCGACGCCGATAAGATGTCGTTTTGGGGTCAACTTGAGGGAGTGCTTCGGAGCATTCCGTTGTCACTGGGAATCGTTTTGGGCGGCGACCTAAACGGTCATATGGGTGAGAGGTGTGAGGAGTTTGAGCGTGTTCATGGTGGTTTTGGATACGGCACCCGCAACGCTGAAGGAGAAACTATCCTTAGAACGTGTGCGGCTGCCGATCTGGCCATTGTGAACACGTATTTCAAAAAGAAATCCGAACATCTCATAACCTACAAGAGCGGGAGGCGTACAACTCAGATCGATTTCCTACTCACTAGGCGAAACAGCATCGGCAAGGTGGCCAACTGCAAGGTCATACCCGGTGAGAGTCTTACTGCACAACACCGTCTCCTTGTCATGGACCTCTGCGTGAAGCCCAAAGGCAAACGCATCGAGCGGTGCCAGCGCCGCATCAGATGGTGGCTGCTTGATGAAACTAGGTCCTAGGAGTTCGTCTCAGCTGTCGGTGACAAGTGCACCGACACTGAAGGCGAACCAGTTCAAGATTACTGGGACAAAGTTCAGGCGGCCATCCTTGGAGCGGCGAAGGTGGTGCTCGGTGTGTCTAAGGGTGGACGCAAATGTGACAAGGAAACTTGGTGGTGGAACGACGCAGTCCAGAGGGAGACTAGGGAGAAGAAAGCCCTCTTTAAAAAGTGGCAAGCGACCGGATCTCCTGAAGACCGCGACGCGTACAGGGCTGCCAAGCGCGCCACAAAGAGAGCTGTAGCCAGAGCCAGACGTGACCACTTACAACCTCTGTATGATAAGCTGGAATCGTCTGAGGGGCAGAAGCTCATCTATAAGCTGGCGCGCTCCAGGGTCAAAGCGGCACAGGATATATCCAAGTGTCGCTGTGTAAAAGACCCTGAGGGCAATCTGTTAAGCGAAGACCTCGCGGTAAAGGAGAGATGGCGCTCGTACTTCCACGAGCTGCTTAATAAACAGCACAAAGAGGTGCAGCCTCCGGACCTCCCTCCGAATCAGGGACTAGTGCCTTTAGTTGCCGTTACCGGACGCCTGGAGAAGTCCTGACTGCGTTTCGCCGCATGAAGAATCGGAAAGCTGTCGGACCCGATGGAGTCCCCATCGAAGCCTGGAAGGCGATGGGTCCTCGCGGTGTGGGCATCTTAATAAACCTTTTTAACCGCATACTCCTCAGCGGGCAGATCCCAAACCAATGGAGACTGAGTATAATTACTCCAGTCTTCAAAGGTAAGGGGTCAGTGCAGGAGTGCGGGAGCTACCGCGGTATTAAGGTGATGTCCCACACCATGAAGATCTTCGAGAGGATTATAGACTCTCGGATCCGGCAGGAGTGTACTCTCTCGGAGTGTCAATATGGGTTTCGCCCTGGTCATGGGACCACGGACCCTGTTTTTGCCCTGAGGGTTGTCGCAGAGAAATACAGGTCGAAGAACACGCCTCTGCACTGTTTGTTTCTAGACATGCAGAAGGCCTTCGACTGTGTTCCTCGTGCGATGATCTGGTGGGCACTGCGGTCCAAAGGGGTTCCAGAGGTCTATATTGACACTATCCGGGACATGTACTGTGACTCCGATTCAATGGTTCGAACTGCTGTTGGCGACACGAAACCCTTCCCCATCACCGTCGGGGTACACCAGGCTTCGGTCCTTAGTCCGCTTCTGTTCAGTGTAATATTAGACGAATTGTCGGACAGCATCAGAAACCCACATGAGCAGCCTCCATGGTTGCTCATGTATGCTGACGATATTGCGCTGGCGGACAGGGGCAGATTGGTGCGACGAGTAATGGCGTGGAAGGAGACGCTTGAGAACGGCGGTCTGAAACTAAATGTGGCGAAGACCGAGTGCTTGGCAATAAACTCGACAGATCCCACATCCGTCCGCATAGGCGGTGATTTGGTCGAGCGCACGGACCAGGTTAAATACATGGGATCTGTTTTTCACACGTCCAGTGACATCGATTGCGATGTCAAGTCACGCATTGCTGCCGCGTGGGCCAAATGGCGGGAGATGACCGGTGTCATTTGTGACCCTAAAATGCCGATCCGGTTGAAGGGACAGGTCTACAAAACCATTATTAGACCTGTCCTTTTACATGGCAGTGAGACGTGGCCGATATTGGAGCGACACAAACAGGAGCTGCGTGTCACGGAAATGAAGATGCTGCGGTGGATGTGTGGGGTCACGCGGATGGACCGCGTGAGAAACTCTCGCATCCGCGGCGGCCTTCACGTCCGTGACATTGCAGACAAGTTGCAGAGTGTCGCCTTCGTTGGTATGGTCACGTCTTGCGGCAACCGCCGGGCTACGTAGGTAACAAATGTCTGGCCATGTCAGCCCCGCCGGGTCCCGGTAAGAGGGGAAGACCCAAGAAGTGCTGGCTTGACGTCGTAAGGGATGACATGCGTGCCAATGGTCTCACTACAGGGGATGCCGAAGACCGTGAGAAGTGGAGGAGAAAATGTAGGAAAGCGGACCCCGGGCGTCGCAAGACGCAACTGGGACAGACGCTCGGATGATGATGATGACGAAATTTTAAATAAGAATAACACCATCTACCGGCGCATAAACCAACAATTTTATTGATAACACCACAGATAATAACACATTGTTCATTATTTTAGCGGGAGCGTTATTAGGAGTTTCATAGAAGTACATAATATTTAACTTTATTTTGTTGCTAAGTGAAAAAATATAATATTTAAAAACTAGAAATGCATGGGTAAATATCATAAACAGACCCAGAGTAGAGAATGTTCTAGAAAAGTAGGTAGCGCTATTGTTGCGAGTAGACAAACTAAAATGTTCATTGGATCTTTAGTTCGATATGTGTTGCACGATTATGTCGCTAGCTGGATTTACAATTAGGGACGAGTTAAAGACGGGGATAACCGCCCTTTTTCCCCCGTGGCCCCATTTCCCACCCGCAGTTTAGCACGCTTTGCTTTTGCTTTGTTTGCTTGCAACATCTCCGTTCTTTCTGTCCTCCGTGGAAGTAGATGTAGTCGAGATCCTAAGATCATTAAAACTGAGTATAATGCCATCTGTTGGGAGACGAGTATAATTACCTACTTTTAAATGAAACTCCTACTGAGCGTGCATTTAATTCAAAAGTTATCCAAGAGATGGCAGGTTTTAAATCTCAAATCGGTAATTTACCTATATTCTTGAGCACGAGAATATTTATAATTTTTGTAATATAAGTTGTGAAATTGCAGAAAATTACGTATTCATGTATTTGTGTAATAGAAAATATTTCACGGTAGCACCAGTTAGTATATATTTTCGTCAGATGGCAGCACTCAGAAAATGTAGAAAGTATTACTTCGTATCTTCACTTTAACTTATTGGAAAAAGAAAATGTATGATCAATGTTGTCTACGAGTATTATCTAATCTGTAGAAAATCACTTTTAAATAAATGAAGTCACTACGTAGATTTTACTACATATTACTGGAATCAAACATATCTAACAGAGGATCCGAAATGTACTATTGCCGTGGTGCTTCGTTTTTTGGCTAGGATATACACGTTAGAGGTGTTAATTTCTTTTTCCACATCCTCCAAAATTTCTTTAGATTAATTTTGATGCGGGTTCCAAGACACTCTAACTTCTCCTGGGACTACTCTGAGATCGAGCTTGGTATAACTTCTTTAAACTTGGTCATTGCTATAGAATCTATAGTTGCTGTAAGTCAAGTCAAGGCTGTAAACCAGTAACTACAGTAATGGGATTACGGGTGGGATGGGATTAGTCCCATTTAAACATAACCACTTCATTATTGTAGTCTCGAATAGAATAATTGTAAAAAAATATGCTTGACTTTATTCCATCCCACGGTTATGAATTTCGTAAACGAAGATATACATGTGGAAATGAAAAGAAATTCGTGGAACTAAAGCAAGGGACAGCAGGAAGAAATCTACTATTCCTACGCACAACCGACAAGGATTACTTACCGCAACTTAATTCACGTACGTTCAGGTTGTGAAATGAGCTCCATGCCTGGGTTTTCCCGAACGTCTACAGTATGGGGTTCTTCAAAAGGGGTCATAGAAGGTTTTTAAAGGGTCGGCGCGCGATTGCTGCACCTGAGGTGTTGCAAACGTCCATAGGCTACGGTGACTACTTTCCATCCGGTGGGCCGTATGCTTGCCTGCCACCTCAGTGATATAAAAAAATTTGTTCTAATGGAGATGATATATTATGTACAGTATATATCTACTAGAGATCTCCAGGGTCTGAAATCTGCATTTTTATGGTAACGTAACCCACTGTCATTCCAGTCTAAAAATGCTATTTACTCCAAGAATTTATTTACTTGCTAGCAGTTGATCTGCTGACTAACGGACGAAAGGCAACCATATAGGCACCCTTACGATACAGTAGCTCTCAACAATACTCCCAATCCAGGTAAGTTTTGACACAAGAATGTTTCAAATTACCGCTTTCGTTTAACTAGCGTTTTATAGACTGTCAGTGGATTTATGAGATTAAACTCGGCAATTGTGAAGTTCTTGGTTGTGATGAATACATTTGCAGAACTCGACTTGCCATTTGACGCTCAAATGCTCATTAAATAGAAACTACAGATTTTCGTATACTGTATTTCAACCGTTTTCCATAATTAAACGAGCTTTTCTTTGTATTTTTGTTGTTTTTTTTCATGTGTCTATATAATGTGTAATTATATTGAATGCGTAATTATGTAAGTTTGTTACTGTGCAATTATACTTACCGAAAGATGGTGTCATATCTGTTTAGAATGGAATATGCTTTATTGCACTCCAATATAAACACCCAAAGAGATTAAAGTTAATATATGAACAAAATTATGAGAAGAAAAGGATTACTTACAAGGCGTAATGGATTCTTAAAATGAACTGTAGTAGGAATGATAAAAACTAAAATTAAAATTATTGTGTACTCTTACAGAGGCATTTACAGTTTATATTACCTACATTATAGTTTTAAAAACTTATCGTGTTACATTTACCTCTCGATGAGACAAAAATTTTAGTACCTACTAACCTACCTCAGCTTTATAATACCTCCCTCAGCATTTCGATACCTCTCTCAGCATTACGATACCTCTTAATGAACTAGCAGCACTTCAGGGATAACGTCGTGACTCATAAATAAATTTAAAAGCGTTAATGATATTCCACTAATAGTTTATTTTTCGACCAAGACTCCTGTTGGTTTAAAACAATAGGAGTCTTGTTCGAAAAACTGCAGAATTTCATTACTTAAAACCTTAACCATTTTCATACTGTATCCCTGACGAAGTAGTCAGGATCCATGCATATTTCTTTAGCTTGCTGCAGATATTCGCTTCATACCGTCTGGGTTCCCGCATACTCTTGACTTTTCCATTTTTCAGCAATCTTCGTTCGGAATGAATACATACTCGTAGTATACCTACTATTGGAATTTATCAAGCCTCCAACTTGGCTCACAGTAACAACATATCAGTGCATGCGGGATGTACGGCAATTGAACTACTAGTAGAAATGGATGGGCGAGTACAGGGGGCCGAGTCTGCTATTTCAATCGTGTCAGAATAGAATCGAAATCGTCGCTCAATAGATAGTCGAAAGTATAATTTTGACAGTTTTCGTAGTCTTCTATTACAATCGCACTCCAAAAGTCTTCTAACGGTAGGCCGGTAGAATTTTACTACCACGTGACGTGCTAGTGGCCGCTAGTCAGTTGAATTTTTGATAGTCTGCTTACATTATGACAGTTAAAATCAGCGATTCTGGTTCGATTCTACGACTTGTCAATAGTAGTATTATTATTAGTATTCGAAAGTCAAGTGATGCAACAATAACTAACTAATTTAATACTAAATTAAATTAGTTAGTTATTATTAAATTTGTAATATTTAACGATCTTCACGCTGTATCCCTGACGGGTTAGTCAGAGCGGACAGATTGCCAGGCATCACGATCCATGCATACTTCTGTCGCTTCCTGTAGATTCATTAATCGCTTCATATGTGCACGTAATAAGTTAAGTAATATTTAATTCTGCGAAGAGATTTTGGTTTTCAACACACTATATAGCCAAAGTGGCTTATTAAAAACTTCCTCATTTTTGTTAAATATTTTAGGTTTACAAAACCCCTAAAACGTAAACAAAAGCTAGTACAAAGCCATGCGTACCATAAAAAATGAGTACCTTATTTAAGTTAAAAGCCAATTAAGCTAGCCTCCAAATTGTATGAGCGCCTATACGAGTAAGAGGTCTATGTTAATTGGAGATTCTGTGTATGTATGGACACCCCTTAATTTTCAACTTTTTTTACATTTTATAATTTATCCTTTATCTGTGCTATAAGACGTTGCTTTGTACCAAATTTCAAGATTCTGATTTCACGGTAAATACCCTACCCTGTAGGTTTTGATGTCATTGCGCGTGACGAAAATTTACAGAAATTTGCGGCTTAAGCGGCTGTATCTTTTGATTGCGTGCCATATGCAATAAGCCATTAGAAGTTTGATTTTTTTCACAGCTCCAAGAGACAGTAGACTTGAGTATTTGATAAATTTCATCTTGTACCTCTACACGTTATTGGGAAAAAGGGTCGTAACAGACAGATAGACAGACGGACTGATAACAACGTGATCCTATAAGGGTACCGATGTTTCCTTTTTTAGTTATGGAACGCTAAAAAAAGATATGAAAATGGCAAAAAGATTAATAACTAACTAACTATCTTCACGCTGTATCCCTGACGGGGTAGTCAGAGAGGACAGATCACCAGGCTTCGCGATCCATGCATACTTCTTTCGCTTCTTCGAGATTCATCAATCGCTTCATACACGCACGTCTGGGTATCGGAGTACTTTTGACCTTTCCGTTTTTGAGCAATATGCTCACGTGATCTTCATATGTAAGTCTCGGCCTTCCCTGACTCCTTCTACCCTCTACTTTTGAACAATATATATTCTTCGTCAATCGTTCCTCACTCATTCGTTGGACGTGTCCAAACCAACGGAGCACGCCCTTTTCCAGCTTAACGCTGACACTTTCATTCAAACCTGCCATATTGCGTATCACTTCGTTACGTATTCGGTCGGCCAAGGTAACGCCGCACAATTTTCGAAGTGATCGCATCTCCACAGCATTCAATTTACTTTCATGCATCTGCTGACATACCCAGGTTTCACTACCTTAAAGCAAAGTTGGCACTAGCACTGCGTTGTGAATCGCCATTCGTGCTTCTTTTACGATGCTTTGTCGCTTTACTAACTGGGACAAAGCACCGTTAACTTTGCCGCTCTACATCCGAATCACATCTTCCATCCGCGCTAAACATACTTCCTAAATACACAATTTCATTCACTTGCTCTAGACGTTCCTGGTTTACCCTAATCTCGCATTTAGTT
Organism: Thumatha senex; assembly: GCA_948477245.1. Lineage (NCBI taxonomy): Eukaryota > Metazoa > Arthropoda > Insecta > Lepidoptera > Erebidae > Thumatha > Thumatha senex. The sequence continues at coordinate 30,929,299 of OX419725.1, read as the reverse complement.
CTTACGTCACCTTTTTCAAATACTAGAACCTTAGTTTTACTTGCATTCAAGCGGAGACCCTTACTTTCACACCCCTCTTTCATATTAGTGACTAATGCCTGTAGGTCGGCTTCTGATGAGGCCATGAGCACCGCATCATCAGCGTATAGCAGACAGTTTACTGTAAAGTCACCCAAATTCACACCCATATTAAAATCTTTCAACTTCTGCAGGCAACTGTCCAGATACACTATGAACAGCCAGGCGGACATGACACATCCCTGTTTGACGCCTGTACAGACATCAAGAAGAGGTGACACATCCCCCCCTACTCGCACGCAAGCCTACAGTCCCTATAAAGAGACTGTATTGCCCGCAGTAGCGAGCCGTCCACACCATATCCTGGCAGCAAGTCCCACAGCGTTTCTCTCACAACGTTATCAAATGCTTTCTCTAGATCCACAAAAGCGCAGAAAACCTTCTGGCTAAGAGCCAGAAACTTTTCCGCGATCATGCGGAGAGAAAACACTTGATCCATGCAACCTCATCCACGTCGGAATCCGCATTCAGCCTCCCATAAATACCTTTCAGACTTTTCTTGTATTCGTGCCGTTATAACCTTTGCATACACCTTACTAGCTAAGCTGACCAAGCTGATCGCCCTGTAGCTGGAGCAGTTTAGGCGCGAGCCTTTCCCTTTGTAAATAGGTACTACAACTGCTACTCGCCAGTCATCTGGGACCTCACCCGTCCGCCAGCACAAGTTGCATAACAGACATAGTGTGTCCCAGACACGCGACCCACCGTACTTGATCATCTCAGCAGTAACTCTGTCTTTTCCCGCAGCCTTACCACATTTCATACTTCTCATCGCTTGTTCTATTTCTTTCATACTAATGACTTCAATGACATCGGGATCCGGAGCATCGAAGTGAGCTCCACTTCCCGATGTGGCATCTCTGTCTTTTCTTGCATACATCTTTCCATAATATTCACTCCATCTCTGCAGGACGTCACTTTGGTCTGTTAGGACGTCATTGTTAACACTAAGCACTTTATTCATACTGCAGATTACCGAACAACTCCGGGTCTTGCCTACCTCTTTTCTTCTCTTTCTAAGAGCTTGGCATTATCCCGGAAATTGGACGACAACCTTTCATCCGCTTTCATTCTGCACCTTTCACGAGCTTCTTCTATCAGTGCCTTCGTGTTAACTTTCTGCAGCTTGTATCTCTCTTTCATATTAAAATCATTCCGCGAGTCTAAGTAGTCTAGCCATGCTTTCTTCTTCATTCGAACTGCTTCTTTCACTTCCTCATTCCACCATGCATCACGCTTATTACTACTGCCTCTTTTCGTTTCTCCACACACTTCCACAGCGGCATTTATCATACTGTCCCTAAGGTTCTGCCATACACTTTCCACATTCTCACTGCTTACATTGACGTCGCCAAGCTTTTCGGCTACCCTTTCATTATATTTATCCCTAATGGATGCATCCTGCAGCTTCCAGCTTTTGATGCTATAAGTCGGCTCAGGTTCAGGACACTCGGTACGATGACGCCAACCCGCGAACAGACCCCTAATCCTAGTTATGACTAGGTAGTGGTCTGATCCCAGCTCGGCGCCTCGATAAACCCTTGTGTCCATCACCTGTTTACGGAGCCGACTATCCATTAGGAATAGATCTATCATGCTTCTCTTTGACTTACATCTCCTCGTATACATATGAATTTGTTTGTGGTTGAACATTGTGTTCGCCACAAACAAATCCTTTTCCTTACAAAATGCCAGTATTAGCTTGCCAGCGTCGTTCACCCTTTTATCCCCATACTTCCCGAGTACCGACTCAAAACCATCGCGAGCGGTACCCACCCATCCATTCAAGTCTCCACATACTATAAGTCTTTCATTTCCTTCTATCACATTTAGAGCTTCTCTCATACTCTCCCAGAAGTCTAGCTCACTCGCGTTCGACGAAGATACTGGCGCGTAAGCAGCTACCAGGAAAATCTTCGTCAAACCAAGTTTTACACGGATCCAGAGGATTCTAGGACCTACCAGTTTGTACTCATACATACCGGAGGCCAATCGCGAGGACAGCAAAATTCCAACCCCCCGACTGCCATGCTCGCTCTCTGGTACTCCAGACCAAAGCGCGAGCATCCCACCCGGGAGCTCGAAGACTTCGCTGCCCTTGCGCTTGGTCTCTGTCAAGCACACTGCATCTAACTTTCTCTCATTCATAACATCCATCAACTCATTCATCTTATCTGTTATTCCTCCCCTAACATTCCACGCAGCTACCCTGCACTCCATCCTCCACTTACCGCCGTGTCGGGCCGCGCGTGTAGGGTGGCGGTCCCCTACGCCGCTCTGGCACACACTTTTCGCACCAGCGGGGACGAACTGGTGCGCGTCGCCTCGGGGGCACGCCCTAGCATCATTCGTCCTGGTGGCACTCGTGTTGGAGTAGAATTGCAGCCGTAGCTGGCAGGGATGGCGACGTGCACGCTTCTACTCTTCATCTCCATTTATTTTTTATTATAATATATTAATAATATATTGAATTCCAATTTTATAGATTTGAAATGCTTCGCAGAGTTTTTGACCGGAGAGTTTTATAACTACCTGCTTCAATTATATTTATCAATTTAGACCTCTTCAAGTCTGGGCTGCCATCAAACATTGAAGACAACTTTAATGACTCGATGGCCATTGATAGTTTTTGAGCTTGATTAACCTAAACTTACTTTAAGGCATATTATACGTTCACTATTAACCTTGTGTATTCCTGTCCCACGTAATAGGTGGTGAGCCCATTATCGTGTTGAAACAGACAGACGCAGGTTGTAGCAGTGATCGTTTACAGAACTCTGAATCAGGGGGGCCACGAGCGCTTCTATAAGAGTAAAACAAAAACTAAAGAATAAATTTTAAACGTAATAAATGATAAGGACTCTGAAAGTGATACAGAGATAAATAGTGATTAAGATAGCTTTATCATTCTATCATACACTTGAGCAAGAGCGCCATATAGCAGATTCGCGTGTCTGACATCTTCACTGAATATGAAACTCTACTGTAAATAGTTGTAATGATAGAATTGTCTCAAAACGGTCGCAGGACTTTTCCCCATATCAAATATCATTAGATTTCGTTCCAAAAGTAACCTATGCGATTTATTTCAATAGAAAAAAAAGATCTCAAGGCTTACAACTTTTAGGTTGGGTTATATTTATGGAGTTGTCCTTGTTATTTAAGAGAAGGTGGGTTTTATATATCTCATGAGAGTTGGGGACTATCCGGCTTGATGCCGAGGAAAATATATTTTGTAAAAGTAATCAGTCACAGTTTGGCTTAATCCCTTGGAGAGTTTGTGGTTTACATTTAAACGTCACTGAATTCTGTAGTCTAAATTACTCTTAACATGTTTTTTTTTCTTTTCTCTGCTTTTATTTTTTATTAATTTAAAACGTAATCATGATCAATGTTGTATTAACTTTGTATCATGAATTTTTTTTAATAAATTTTGTGGGTCGTTTTTTTACACAGTGCCGTCTAGCCCAAAGTAAGCTAATATAAGCTTGTGTTAGGAATCTAGACGACTGATAAACATACTTATATATTTCTAAATACATACTTAAATACATAGGAAACACCCAAACTCCAAAACAAACATTTGTGGACTACACAAATATTTATTGATTGATTTTATTTTATTTTATTGATTCGCCGTATACATACTGCCATTCCTTTCCGGGAAGCAGACAAGTACCACGAATATTAGAATACTCGTAGATGTACTGAGCTGTATTACAGAGTTAAGTCTATCAGAAGAGATGAGGGAGGAAATATCATATTTTATCTGCAGTACCACGACACAGATACCACGTCAATAAAAGATGAGCTTCGCTGCTTTGTATTATTTAATAGTAACAGCTTGCGGATAAAGATTGCTTAGTTTTCTAACTCTGCCTCATCTTAGCGTATTGCCGGTTGCTATCAAACCCTACTTAATTTGAAGTCATACGTTCCTAGTAGTAGCAGCCTTAGTTCGGCTTATTATTATTTTTGACAGTAGGAGTGACTGCAATGAATTTATTTAGCCTCTTGAAAGCCTCTGCTGGACGTAGACCTGTGTCAATAATTTTAGAAGGGTCCATCTAACCTCTCTGAATAGAAAGACTGCCACAGGGAGTTGTTTTAAATTTTCTTTCTCTCCGCCATGACTTAGTATGTTAATTTCAAACTTGCAGAAGACGCTGGATTTGGGTAGTGCCCCAACACCCCCTATATAAAATAACTAGCTGTTGCCCGCAACTTCGTTCCCGTGGTAATTATGATATGACGCAAAAATTGTATTACTCTCTACCGAGCCCCTCGGCAAAGTTGTGTTTGTTAATACAAATAGTTGAAACCAGACTATTCGTTTTAGATGACCTCATATAACACTAAACAAATTTAAAATTTAATAAGATAGTGTTTTGAGGTTTAATTTATCCATGGATTGAGTGGATTCCATCGCATCAATGTCTTAAAATGGTTAGAACGCTAGCAGAGTTGTTTGATAAGTAGCTAAAATATGACTCTGATCATACTCTTAAATGTCGATTACAATATGGTGAAGAATTTCAATTTTTTCGGTACAGTTTGGGTAGTTTAGTGGCGCAGAACATTGCCATGGTTAGGTAAAGGTTACGGCTCCAATCCCCGTCCTACACCTTCCTACCATTATATATAGGTGTATACCACTATTAAATAGGTGTAAATACACACACAAAAGTAAATGTTTATAAAACGTCTTTTTAAGCTACGTTGGAAGCGCTCGTGGCACCGCGGACTCACTGTTCTGTAAACGATCACTGCGTTAAGCTACTTTTACTATGGCTGGTCCTCGGATGGGTGACCACTTTGTGGCATTACATTTGCGAGCGTTTTCGTGCTTCGGAAGACACGTTAAGCAGTTGGTCCCGGTTGCCAGTAACATGGCAGACGTTAAGCCCAGTTGAAGGCCTTATGGGTGGCTTGAAAAATTTCAACAGCAGGTCGCCACAACCTGCGCCTGTCCATTTCAAACACAACAATGGGCTCACCACCTGTTTCTTAGGACAAAAGTGCATACGGTGAAATGTGGGCGTATAGTATGCCTCTGCCTACCCCTTCGGGGATAAAGGTGTGACAATATGTATGTATGTATAAGCTACGTTCAAATCATTACTCTCACTGGTGACGAAGTAGAAACTGACAATTGTGCGAATTTTTGAAGTTAAAAAGAGAGATACAGATTTAGAAGAAACATAAACGATATACCGATCTCCGTTGGTGGTGTGCGCTAGAAGTTCGCTTCTTCTTCTGTGAAAGAGAAGAAAAAATAAAGATTGATTTTGTGTCGTTATTTTGACAGACAGTTTACAGTGTCTGTAAACCACTTTACACTATACACAATTTCCGAGAGTAAAAGCTATACCTATCCACTTATAAAGATACTCTACCAGAGGACAGCCTCTGGTAAAGTGGCTTCGCAAAGACTTAGAAGAACTTCTGAGAATTCATGAGCTTGCGAATTGCATATTGTTCAAACAAATCTGTGAGACCACCAATCAATTGTTCGTTCCTGCGGATTTATCGTAATCTTCTCTAAATGTTTACACTGCTTTTCTTATAAGACATCGAACATTTCATCCCAAATTTGCGATATGAGGGCAATCCTTGAGCACGTGTTTCTTAATTATTTCTGCTGCATTATAAAGGAGTTTTGGTGTTCTTTTTCTTCCTACTATGGGAGATTCTGGAAAATGCAGCCAAGAAAGTTATTGTTCTACGCCAGTGACTCCAGGCTACCCCTTACCCCAGAACAATCATAATGCGAATACCACGTCATGGATAGAGGAGCAAGCGTAATAAGAACTTTGCGAAGTAATACAAAGACGTATTCGAGGCACGGTCTAAACGAGTCTTGGAGAACACTTCTAGTGCTGCGTGAGAATCTCCTCAGGATTCATAGCTTCCGTGAGGCTAGCCCACATCGACCTTTCTTGAACTATTTAAAAAATTGTCTTTGATCTGTGGTGTTACCACAATTGACCCTTGAGAGATTCAATAAAGAACATAGCTATCGCTAACTAAGGCTATGCATGCTGTTACACATTGTTATCGCGTGATAATACATATTAGCCCCTTATCCAATGTCTTGTTGTTATTCGTGTAAGATTTAAAGTAAATTCATTGAGTAGTTTTTACTATTATTGCTAAGAAATATATGTACCTAATAGTTCTCAACCGAGCCCCTAGGGTATGTAGCGTGATAATATGTATGTAGCCTATATGTAGACCAAACGTCTTGTTATTCTTTGTGAAAATTTTTAATTAAATATATGCAGTAGTTTATGCGTTTTGGCAGGTTAAATTTGCGGAATTTAATTATTCTCTGCCGAACTCTTTGGTTACCTATATAGCGTAATTATATATAGCCTATATGTAGATCCGACCTATTGTTAAAACTCAAACAAAATTTCAATTAAATCCATGTAATTGTTACTGTGTTCATACCTAATTGTTCTCTGCCCAGCTCCTAGGTTTTGTAGCGTGATAATATATAGCCTATGTGTAGACCCAGCCACACACTAACAGTACTGTTAATATATGTGTAAAATTTGAATAAAATTCATTAAGTAATTTCCGAGTTTATCCCGGACATGCATTTATAGTAAATTGTTCTCTGCCTAGCTCCTAGGTTATGTAGCGAGAAAATAAAAAGCCTATGTGTTGACCCGACCTACTGTTGATGTGTAATGTTCGTGCAAAAGTTGAATTAAATCCAATGAGAAGTTGCTGAGTTTATCCCGGACAAAGGTACTGCGGACAAACAGACAGACGGACAAAAATTTAAAAAATTACATTTTTGGCTTTGGTATCCTTCGGTGAACACACAGCAAGTTGTTTTTTGTAAATATATTAAATGTACAGTTTTTGCTTAATGTTAATGTTAAGTTAATTTAAGTTGATATTTATTAATATTGTATAATATATTATTTGTCTCTGTTTACAAATATATGGTTTTTGCTTTGTTACGATTTTATTATATGTATAGATTGAACACACTTTATAAACGTCTAATAATTTTAATTTATAAGTGCTTGCTATATTTACCTTTAGTAAAAAAATGTTCAATGATTGCATTCTTATGTGTGTGTTAGGGAAAAATTATGAGAGTAATTTTTTACGATGCGCGCGGAGATCGTCACGAAAGACCGACGGCACTATGAAGTTACCTTATAGGTAAGTGTTTCCATTACAATTTATAAACACCCTGAAATTAGATGATAAGTGTTTCCATGACAACTTACAACTACATTCAAAGACTTTTTTTTTCTTATAAATTCATCATTTCTGTTACAAACAAAGAGTTATGTGATGAAATCTCATTAGACTAAAGCACACACACACGCACACACTTTTTAGCTAGTGAATGTGTTACTTTAATAAAACGCAGGTACATACTTACAAGTTGTTTTAATGCTTCAATTCAATCGGCTTAGTCGGCTTTAGTGAGTGAAATTGCTATCCTTATCGCCGTGTTGTTGAACAAACAAGATAGAAGTTGTATGTAAATTTGTGTAGCTAAAACGACGAACTTAAATTACGTAATACTCACGGATTCGTTCACCGACGTGAATACGATTTCGTATACATGAGTTTAATTTAATGGACAAGTCATTTAGTACTAAAAACATAGTTAAGGTACTTTACATTAACTGTGTTTTCGTTACTAAATGACTTTTCGTTTACTGACAGTTTTGAAGCGCTGGTACTACAAAATTTGTGTTCTGTAAACGATCACTGCGTTAAGCAACACTTGCTCTGGTATTTCTATTCATGACCGTTTCGTAAGGCACGTTAAGCCGTGATGTTAATAATCACGAACCAGCGAAGTAGTCTAAAATAAAATCACGAGCATAGCGAGTGATTCGCTATTGGACTACTGAGCGCAGTGAGGGATTTAAAGGCACGAGTTAAAAAAAAATTGCTGTCGCGTGAAACATACAACTGTTCACCTCTCCAGCGAGAATACTGTTACCTGAAGTTAATCACAATTAATCATAAACACAAGTCGAATAATCAAAATCATAACCAACTGAATTTTTTAAATTCCCGCTCTGTCCACAGATTATACAGATTATTTTAGAGCTGCGGTCAGAAATTACAATGCATATTAATTTTTGAAAACTAGAGTTAATGAAATATAGATATTTTTTGCAATGCGATATTATTGCTTACTGAATTATATAGTTACAAGCTTTTGCCCGCAGCTTCGCTCGCGTGGTGTTTGTAACTGAACATAAATTTCAAAACTTGTCGGCATAGGTCACGGGCATACTAATAGATATCATAAGTATATAGGTACTTATTATCCTGTAGTAGGTAATCTAGAAAGTGTTTAACGTTATTGCATCACACCGAGCCAGCCAGATAAGTCGATACCGAGTTTTGATTAAAGTTTTATATTTCTTAGCCATGACCTCGTCTGATAGTCAGTAGATTCACTACTTCCAGATAAAGCCATCCTGGGCCTTAAAATTCTTGGTAGAGCCTCCTATGCAACCTAATGTTAACCTTCTTGTTGCTCTTTGGTCCAAGTTATGCGTTCTCGACCACTATTATCTCTCTTCATCACTTCGTCTCATACGATTTCGTTCGGAGTGGTTGTGGAATATTTTTAAAAGAAGAACCTCGTTGTTCGTTGGCCGGTCTCAACTCCTCTCAAAGACCATTGATGGTCGTTTTCAGATTTGAGATCCAAATCAGGCAACTTTCACTTTACGTGTGGAAGTTCTCATGGATGCTAAGCTGAAATCCTACCGTCTAAAACCACACGATGCCCTTCCATCTGTCTATAACCCGGAGTCCCGCATGAACCCTCGATAAGATAGCCCCAGAGTACTTGACAGACCACTGAGTCCTCGTCTTCGAGGTGTTCGGTTGTTATCCCACTTCTTCGTATATCGCCACGAAACCGTCTAGTGCCTTCTGTAAGGTCAGCAAGCAGCCCATGTGCCGTCTTCACACGTCATGGAGGCCTGTAGTAATGGGCGAAAATTTGTCTGCGGCGTCTGAGCTGCGGAACTCGAGAGGGAGAATTTTCTCCACTTCCCCACCACTGGCTCTTTTGTAAGCATGATTTTCTTGCAAAAACATGAAACGGAGTTCCACTTGCTGGTGTAAAGCTTAACGCTGCCCTTGTAAAGCGTCGTACAAATTCCTGGCAGATAACTCTATTCCATGTGAGCATCATAGTATGGTGGGCCTGTAAGGCCTGCCGAAGTATGGCGCTCCCGGTCTGACTGGTAGAAGCGAAAGACAGGAAGTGATTGCGAAATCGTTGGTTTGGATATAACTTAGCCGGCAAGTTTGATCACGGTGCCCTCGTTCGCCGGTGAGGTCATGGTCTTGAGGAGAAAAACACTACATGTGCGGCGTTTCATCCCCATCGTCTGTTTTGACTGGAGTGGCCCTGGTACTCCATTTATGGCATGTGTTTCGAGCGTGCATTTTAACGCACGTCCCGGTTGCCAGTAAAATGGCAGTCATTAAGCCCAGTTGAAGGCCTTATAGGTGGCTTGGCAAATCACCACCACCTGTTACGTGGCACAAAAACTGCATACGGTGAAAGATCGCGTATAGTATGCCTCTGCCTAACCCTTATTAAATATTGTGAATTAGATAATTATATTAGCGTTTGACTATAATTTATAGTTACGCACAAATGTATGTAGGCGGTGAACATTTTTAGTCAGGTAGCTTATACAAATTGGTTTGTTTAATTGAAATTAGTATCTATATGCTCGTGGCCTCGCGGTCTCAGTGTTCTGTAAACGTTCACTAAGTTACGCAACTTTCACTATGGCTGGTCCTCGGATGGGTGACCACTTTGTGGAATTTACATTTGAGAGCGTTTCCGTGCTTCGGAAGGCACGTTAAGCCGTTGGTCCGGGTTGCCAGTAAAATGGCAGTCGTTAAGCCTGGTTGAAGGCCTTATGGGCGGCTTGAAAATTTCAACAGCAGGCAGCCACAACCTGCGTCTGTCTATTTCAACACGGCAATGGGCTCACCACCTATTACGTGGGACAGGAATCCACACGGTGAAAAGTGGGCATATAATATGCCTCTGCCACCCCTCCGGGGATAAGGCGTGATGGATATATTATTTTTATATATTATTATTTTGTTAAAAGCCGTTGCCAGTAAAATGGCAGTCGTTAAGTCCAGTAGAAAACACATGGGCGGCTTAAAAAAAAATTTACAGCAGGTCACAGCCTGAGCCTGTCCATTTTAACACAACAATAGGCACCTGTTACGTGTGACAAAAATGCATACAGTGAAATCTGGGTTTAGTATGCCGCTGCTTACAACTTCGGGGATAAAGGCGTGACAATGTGTATGTATGTAAAACATTATACATTAGTAGTAACTGCCTTTGGGCTACCAACCTCCTGAGCTTTCTGAGGCACCTTCACCAGAACCTCTACCACCAGTTAGCAGGTGCTGGTGAAGCAGGATTGGGCCAAGTGAGTGTTCCTTTAGTGCAAAAATATAACTGCAGATATCACTAAATCGACACCTATCCAAAAGTTTACCGTGCTTAGGTCACTTTACGAATGACCAAAACTTGTTATGTGCATAACTGAATGCAAACTGTCTGCTGTAATGTGTTTCACATTCGTTCAAAGTGGTCACCCATTTAAAAGTAGATCGCGCATTGGGCGCTTAACTTCACTGTTATTTTACCCATTAGAGACTGTAACTGAAAGAAACGTATGTGCTGAAATGTGATGCACCTACTTTGCACCTACTACCTGAAATGCAGTGGTCACCCATCCAAAATTTGAACGCACCTATATAACTTTGCTTCACTCATCGTTTAGTCATTAGTGAAGGCAACTCGATATGAGTATGTGCATAACTGAAAACCAGCACGGATGTGAAAAATTCAGTTTTAAGAAAAGCCAATTGTGATATCCAAAATACCTTAACCTTTCCAATGTATAGCCGTGTCTAGTAAAATATGGTTCAAGCTGTAATATTACTTCTGCTAAGCCGATTTTGATGACATATAGCGCAGTGTTTAAGCTGGAAAATGAGGCACAATATTCTAATAATACATTTGTGATCAACTGCCTGGATTTTGCTCCAACCCCGAACAAACAAACAAACAGATACGAAGAATAAAATCACAGTTTCGGAATCAGAATCCCTTAATTAGTCGATTACAATTACTTTTTTTTATTGATTTTCAATGTACGTCACAGCTAATTTTACATTTTTATAATAGTATAGATTATTATTTTTCAATAAAACATCCATAATTTTATATAGCTATACGTATATACTAAAATAATGAAATTCTATAATTGTACGGCCACCGCTAGTCTTGAGATTCGGACCGCGATATTGCTTATTTCAATTGCCTCACGCTCGCAGCTAAAGTCGGTTTTCCTTCGAGATTTCACGAAACAAAAGTGCCCTTTTGCTGCTGGAGAGGTGAAAAAAATACATCGCCGAATTGAGTAGTTACTCAACTGAGTGTGTACTCACATACTTCTGTTTTGAAGTTTGTCAAAAAGGGGTACGACTCTCCGTCACACCAACACCATTTACAATGGAGATGTAAATGGAGATTACAGAGGATACATGAATATATTACTTACTTCAACATATATTCAACATATATCCTATGTATAAACTTCCTTCAATGCGGTAGAGTTAATAAGCGTCTAATAAATTTAATACAACAAGCACAAAATCAAACAATAACTAATTGTGTTAATGAAATCCTAAAACTATACAAAGCAAATCGCTTGTAAATAGTATAAAGGTAAGTTTCGGAGTTTGGGTGTTTACTATGCAGAAATGTATGTAGTTAGAAATAAATAGGTATGTTTGTCAGTTATCTACATCACCTAGCACAAGCCTAAAGCTTAGTTTGGAATAGATAGCGCTGTGTGAAAAGTGTCTTACACTATTTATTTATTTACTTTTAACTATCTTCACGCTATATCCCTGACGGAGTAGTCAGAGAGGACAGATCGCCAGACCCCGCGATCCATTACTACTTCTTTCGCTTCCTGCAGGTTCATCAATCGCTTCATACTTTTTACTTTTCCAGTTTAGAGAAATCTGCTCACGTGGTCTTCATATGTAAGTCTCTGCCTACCCTGACTCCTTCTACTCTCTACTTTCGCACGATATATCTTCTTCGTCAATCGTTCCTCACTAATTCGTTGGACGTGTCCAAACCAACGGACCACGTCCAGGTTAACGCTGTGACACTTTCACTTTATTTACTTATAGATTTATAAAAGCAAATATTTTAAGCAAACCTACTACTCTTTGATACTCTATTCATGTTCGAGTCTCGGTCGATGTGGTATTCATAACTTTTCCCAAAGGGTTTCAAATCCTATTGTACGTAGCTGAGATGTGTCAATGTCGGCTAGGTCAAAGGGACCTATTTGTGTTTCTATACTCTGTGTAACATATTAAATAAGGACAAATTGCAGATTAATGTGAGTAGGCCTGGTTATTTTCAATGGCTGCCAAGCGGTCTTGACGATGCCACCTCTGTATGTACACGTGTCAACATTATGCGACATTTAAAAAAGGAAATGTTTCAAATTAAAAACAAAAATTATTATAGTTCTATAATGTGAATATGTTTAGTTGAAAGAGAGAAGTTGCGTAGCAATGGCACGGAAACTCAGGCAATATTGAGTGATCCACTGAGTAATCAATACAAAGTGTATTAAAATCATTATATTTTGACTAAGTTTGATGGATTCAACATAAATATAAAAGTTGCTTATTCATCAAACTATCGCTTTATATTCGCCTTATAGATTGTTCTAAGTAAATACCACTACCCAGTTTTGGACGACGTTACAATTAACCAGTTTTAGACGGCGACGATGACATCACAGGTACTTTCTCTCTCTCCATCTCACCCCATCAAAAACGGCCGTGCAAATTGTTGTTTGCTCGATACCGATTTCATGTAAAATATTCTTGGAATATAATACCTATAGTTATACAGTCCATTCGCATTTTTAATTACTGAGCCCGAAGGATCCTCAACAGAAAATAGCCTCATTGGCTGTATTTTACTGAATATACAACGGCTAGTGTTCTTAAGAGAACTTCAACTTGATCTCAACCTCTTATCTTGATCCTGAAGAACGCGTGCCCAGATTGGGTACCACTCTACGTATTAGCCATAAGCTAGAGATTCAAAGATCGATTCTCTGTTGAATCATTGCAACTAGGAAGTCGGAGCGCTCTGCCAGCACGCGTGACTCCCTCCTCTACCAAGCTCGAGTTCTTCACATTATTGATGTGTCAACTTGAGAGACATTGTGAACGGTCTTGTGGTCTGTGAGAGTGACTTCAAATTCGATAGATGTCGCCATCTTGCTGTGGTGTAATGTCATTTGGGTGAGCTAAAAGATACCATAAAACTCCAGCTTCTATCCGCGGTAGTCTTAAAGTCTCCTTGACATTGCAAATAAGTAACAGCTCTCCTGAGTTCGTTAGTCGTCTGGTTACATTCTCCAACGGTACATGCAAAGAAAAGCTGATTAAAAAGTCGTATATCTGTGATCCAAATAAAATAAGTTGCACGCTGTAGACAATGACAATTGTTTACAAATGACCTGACGAAATTAGGTTATTAAAAAAATCTCCTCTGAAAACGTTTGAACCAAAATTCAGCGTCATAACGTTTCCTAATACAATAAAATCGATTAGCGCAAATATAGAACAGCATCCTCATGAAAGATCTGTCCGCAATTTGATGGCCTGCTTCCGACGGCTGATCGAAATAGATTGCGTTCCAATCTCGGCTTGTATTGACTCAGCCCTTTGTCACAATTATTGGCTTCAGATTGAGTTAGCACAAGTATTGGTAAATGCGGGGCAGTCAGCCGAAGTTATTATAGGAAAATGGTGCGCTTGATGCGATAAAAAATGATACCAGTTTAGTTACTGGACGTTTCTAATCATCATTCTCATTTCAACCATGATTTTTTGTTAACTACAACGGTTGACGAAAAATGCTTATTCATTCAAAAATGTTACCGAAATAATAGTAGGTACCTACTTATAAAATTATTGTTAGCATAGGTATACATTTTCCATGGCGGTATAGTAATCTATTACGATTCGCCGTAACAATAGCTTTATTCTGCGACAGTGGTACCTAATGGTATACGCAATTCATATAGCTATATATACCAATGTTGGTTTCACCGTGGCAGAGAGATAATAACTGGTCATTTGTTCCTGTCCTGAAATGTCACGACCTTCCTCAAGCGTTATTATTCACTTGTAGATGATTCTTATAGGCTCAAATTAAAATAATGTCTAAGCTGAATCTGAAAACAGTCTACTGTCGGTCAAATGACTAAAATAAGATAAAAATAAAAATATCATTATTTTGCATAGATCATTTTAACGGCGCTTACAAAATGTTATACACTATTTAAAATATTTAAAGTGACCACCAGTTCGGAACGCAGCCCACCTGAGAAGAAGCGGCAAGAAAGGAAGGATTTTTTGATGGCCTATTTACAATTTAATATTATATCACATTGCCAGCAGATCATTTCCAGGCGTTCCTGTCCTGTAAATAGTCTTTAACGGAATAATAACCTTTTTTACAAAGCTTTTTCTTTTTTAATTTATTAAAATTATTTAATGGTAAATTTCTCAGGTCACAGGGAAGCTTGTTGTAAAAGCGTATACAGTTACCCTGGAAAGAATCGCCAATCTTATGTAGTCGACGGTGGTGGACTGTATTGCTTTTCTTATAAAAAATGGCGTCAGCTGTGCCGCGCTTACACGCCACAGTATTAATTTTTGGTACAATCAAATGAAACATGTCTGTTATTGTGTTGCATTTTTATGTTATACCTGTATATATATATAATATGTTATATTATATATAGATATACCGCCAACTTTATATTAACTACATGTACAAGAACCAAGAGTAAACCAGGAACGTCTAGAGCAAGTGAATGAAATTGTGTATTTAGGAAGTATGTTTAGCGCGGATGGAAAATGTGAATCGGATATAGAACGGCGAGTAGCTGCCGGAAACAAAGTTAACGGTGCTTTGTCCCAGTTAGTAAAGCGACAAAGCATCGTAAAAGAAGCACGAATGGCGATTCATAACGCAGTGCTAGTGCCAACTTTGCTTTACGGTAGTGAAACCTGGGTATGTCAGCAGATGCATGAAAGTAAATTGAATGCTGTGGAGATGCGATCACTTCGAAAATTGTGCGGCGTTACCTTGGCCGACCGAATACGTAACGAAGTGATACGCAATATGGCAGGTTTGAATGAAAGTGTCAGCGTTAAGCTGGAAAAGGGCGTGCTCCGTTGGTTTGGACACGTCCAACGAATGAGTGAGGAACGATTGACGAAGAATATATATTGTTCAAAAGTAGAGGGTCGAAGGAGTCAGGGAAGGCCGAGACTTACATATGAAGACCACGTGAGCAGATTGCTCAAAAACGGAAAGGTCAAAAGTACTCGGATACCCAGACGTGCGTGTATGAAGCGATTGATGAATCTCGAAGAAGCGAAAGAAGTATGCATGGATCGCGAAGCCTGGCGATCTGTCCTCTCTGACTACCCCGTCAGGGATACAGCGTGAAGATAGTTAGTTTAGTTAGTTAGTTACAAGAACCAAATAAACGATCGTAATTATAATGACTATTGACAATGCCTTCTAGTGAGATCAACTATGTGAATAGTTGATCTTTATATTGCAAAGAATATGTGAATATTTTTTGCAATATAATATTTAAATCAGTTAAAATAATGTGCTTAATTCCTTTCAACTAGTAAAAATCATATTAGACAATTCCAACCCTTCTATTTAAACGAGAAGCAACTCAATAAGGCATCTACAAAATAGATGTATAATATTCTTATTCTGTTACAAAATTCAGTTACGATCGGTAACTGAATTTTGTAACAGAATCAAGTGACTCCCATTCATCTTTTCAAGAATGCTTCATATTCTCTTAGTTTTTATATATGTGCCTATTTAATGTTTTATTCAGTCTTAATATTCCTACTATATTTCAATGAATATCTGTGTAAAATTTGGATTTAAGGTAGTTTTCGAATTCAAATATCACTATAATAATCTTTCAAGTCTTAATAAACAACCAACTTCAATGTGACCTTAGAGAATTACCATTAAATAGTCATTTGTAGGAAAGGAAAGCCCCAGGTAATAATTTGCTAAGTGCGGAAACAATATAAATTTTTAAATATGTTCTGATTCGGATTCTCCGAACCGGTGTTCATGTCAGTAATATACTGCATATAAGATAAAAAATAATAAAATTAATTAATATCAACTTAACTTAATATTAACATTAAATATAACCTTTAAAATATGATACATAACTAAAATATATTATTAAAAGAGGTCCCTTTAGGCAAGGTTCCGAAGATACTGGCAGCGTTCCCCCTTTGAATAGCTAGACTAATTCTTTGACCGAGGTAGCTGCCAGCTCTTCGGTCTCCAGTGATGTCGACTAACCTTTTCGCAATTTCCTTAAAAAGCCTTATAGCGCTAGGACCCCACGGACCAAGAGTCTCGACACCGAATGGGACAAAATCATATTCGGAGCCAAGACCCCTGTATTTGAATGCTTTAGCTTTTTCAGCCTTTTTCCTTTTTCTTTTTCACTTAATATTATATTTAATTAATTTATGACATTTTGTAAATACCGTTGAAATGTTCTATGCAAAATAAAGTCATTATTATTTATTTCATTTTATATTTTAATACTGCTAACAAATGCTCTAACAAATATTCAGGTACCCTATGTTCCGGCTCAATAAATCTAGGCATGCTCCGAACTTAATCAAGTCAATGTTTACCAGTGATTGGCTGTTTCGTATTCATGACACGTGACTAAGACCGCCTTTGTTGATTGAAAAAACGGGTTGAGACCCTTAGGGGTTGATTTTGTTTTAGGATTTCGGACCTGCGCATTGAAACAAATATCGACCTTATGTTCGGTTAAAACATGTGCTCTGTTCAAGTTCGCGATTAAAATCAGAAAGTTTGTGTTTGACAATACCAATTGCAAAACTATCCTCGCCTGCGAAAGTGCTCGTAAAAAATCGTATGTACTCTCCCGACCAGTCTTTGAAATATGCTGAATATAAATAGTTCGGTTTATTGAATAAATTAACTACTAGCACGTTTTAATAAGACAGAAAATCGCCCTTAAATTCCTTTTATTATGTGAAGTCGGTCAAGTCTTGTTTAAAGCCGCATTTTAAATCATAAAAATCATCGTATGGAAATCCCGATGCAGATCCAGTTTCTAATAACACACGCAATTCACATTAACTCTCAAAAATATTTGAAAGAAAATTCGAAATTCGAATTATCTTATTTTCACTTATAAATAACTAGCTGACCCGCGCGGCTTCGCCCGTGACAGCCTTGTAACTCCCGTTAGTTTATCAGCCATGCCTTTATTCCCGTCACTCCCATTCAATCCCGTCGTTTATTACTTTTACAATAATGTATGAATATTTGCCCGATATGCTGATTACTGCTCCACTCCTCAGGGTAGTAGCGTGATTATATAGTCTTTTATCAGTCTCGCCTTTATTCCCGTTGCTCCCATTTAATCCCGTCGTTATTACTTTTACAATAATGTATGAATATTTGCCCGATATGCTGATTACTGCTCCACTCCTCAGGGTAGTAGCGTGATTATATAGTCTTTTATCAGTCTCACCTTTATTCCCGTTGCTCCCATTTAATCCCGTCGTTATTACTTTTACAATAATGTATGAATATTTGCCCGATATGCTGATTACGGCTCCACTCCTCAGGGTAGTAGCGTGATGAGATAGCCTTTTATCAGTCACGCCTTTATCCCCGTCGCTCCCATTTAATCCCGTCGTTGATTATCTACTTTTACAATTGTGTATGAATATTAGCCCGATTTGTTGATTACTGCCCTGCTCTTCAGGGTAGTAGCGTGATGATATAGCCTATAGACTTCCACGATAAATGCGCTATCCAACACACATTAGTATGGTTAACTTAATTTTTTTTTTTATATTTTTGGGACAACTCACACAACGCCATCTGATTCCACACTAAGCAGAGCTTGTACTATGGTAACCAGAATAACTGATAAACATATTAATATATTTCTAAATACATACATATCGTAGATAAATAACACCCAGACACAGAATAAACCATCGTGCTCATCACACAAAGTTTTATCCTGGGTGGGAATCGAACCCACAATCTCTTGCGTAGCAGTCGGATGTACTCGCACCGCGCCACAGAGGCAGTCAAATTATTATTAGAATAGTTACCAAGGAGACGCGCTGACTTCGCAGAGCTCGCTCGCTATTGGCTAGTCGCGACGTCGCGCATGCGTAAATCGCAAATCATCGGCCGTACTTTTCACTTGTCATCTTAAGACCATTTTTTTTCACAATATAATCATTATAATAGGTTAACCGTAAAAGATAGGCATATGCCGTCGCGGACTTTATTTTAGAACTTTTAAAGTGGAATAATTATGTAATACCATTTAAATAACATTTAAAAATGTCATCTATACTAATATTCTAAAGCTGAAGAGTTTGTTTGTTTGGTTGAACGCGCTAATCTCTGGGACTACAGGTTCGATTTGCATAATTCTTTTTGTGTTGAATAGTCAATTTATCGAGGAAGGCCATAGGCTATATAGCGTCACGCTATGACCAATAGGTTCGAAACAGCAATGATAAATGTGGCAAAATCGGAGACAAAATATTCCTTTTGATAGCTTCCGTTGCGAACGCTGCGTAAACGATTAAAGTTACGCATATATGTACAGTACAGTACAGTTATGCGTAACTTTAATAGATGACATTTTTAAATGTTATAATCAGCCAGGGCTGTTAAATAAATATTCCATTATAATATAAATACTTATTTGCAGTAAGTACCTACATTCTCAGTATCCTGGTACATTGTGCAGGTAGAAGACGGATATCACTTTAGGGCAATAGGTAGGTAGGTAGGTATCATTTTAAAATGAGAATGATGAGGGTCTTTGACGGAAATTAGCGATCTTTGTCTTTGTAGACGCGAATGGTGTAGCAACTATGTTTGTGGTGGTAACTACCATAGGGTAATGCTGTCTATAGAAAACACATCAAAGAAAGATTTATATAATAGCAAATATGTATCTACATTGTACAGTAAAGATCAGCTTATAGAATTTAGATAGATTAAAGGCCTATCCGCACACAACAGTGATGGAAAAGTGCCGACACATGCCGGCACTGTTGTGTGACAGTGACGTTTAATGCGCGCTGACCGTCACTGTCACTGATGAGTGCGGATAGCATCGTACAAAATGTATGCAACAATATAATTTTTCACTAACACGCTGATGTATACGTTACTGATTGGCACGTGTCGGCACTGTGTCGGCACTGTTGTGTGCGAATAGGCCTTAACAGTTCATTCATATCCTCTAGGACACCCAGGTCCCTTGACATAAAGCGAAGGGGCAACATGTGAGTTTAATCGATACATGTCCATGGTCAGTCCTAAAATGGATGACTATTGCATTTACTGATTTCCATGATTCGTAACTAAACCATTGGTCTCGGTTGTCAGGAACATGGTAATGTTAAAGGCCCCAATACTTTTCGACATGGTGCTTAGGCTTGGGTAAGTAAATGTAGTAGTAAGATCTCATTGAACCACAGGCTCCAAATCCGGGTAGAGGTTGGAAGCAACTGAGGAAACACGATGAAAAAGAGAAGTGAACCTAAATTCTTTGGATCTGGTATCCTGCATGCTTGTCTGCCACCTCGGTAGTATATAAATGAATTGCACCTACCTACTTGTTATTTATTTAGTAAGCATTGGCATTCGCATAAACATTTACAAAAAACATATAAATGCTTTATTGTCCACCATATATGTGAATAAATGCTATACCTGTTGTTGAAATGTACAATGGACGATCTCATCGATAAGTGGTAATCACTACATATTATAAAACAAAGTCGCTTTTCGCTGTCTGTCCCTATGTATGCTTAGATCTTTAAAACTACGCAACGAATTACGATGCGGTTTTTTGTAATAGTTAGTGTGTTTCTTATAGAAGGTTTTTATGTATTATTTGTTAAGTTATTGTATACATTGGCCAAACTATAAGGATATTTGTTGGGGATGTCGGAAAAAACAAGCCGTCTGGGAGCTTTCAACAATAACGCTGCCTAAACCCTTTGAGATATAACAAAATAATGTATGGTGCAATTGTGTATCTAATGTAGTTCTACAAAAAAGTCCGCGACGATATATATATATCTATCTCATGAGAATAACATACTATATCCATTTTAATACTTTAAAAAATCATCAATTATAAAGCGGTAATTTCAAGGCTATTGAAGCTTTACACAAATACGCTATTAATCCTTATCATTTTTACTATGTTAGTTAGCTTCAGCATTTCATGGAGATTATTTTGTCCTTTTACACCTTGCAAATTAAAAGAATACCTTACGAGTTATCGCAGATTCAAAATAAAGCGCAAAGAAATTAATTTCGTGTAACCATAATTCGACCGGCCCGTGCGGGCGTAGGTAGGTACTGGAGAGCGGTGAAGTAATCAATGAATTTGGAAAACTTTCATACATTATTGTGAATGTGAAATTAATTAACAACGGGATAAAATAGGTGCCACGGGGTTCGAAGTACGTCACGGGTGAAGCCGGGCGGGACAGCTAGTATCTTATAAGTAACAAAAACTACGTTCACTTACCGTTCCCGGTAAGTCTAAATGGAGCGCAGCGTTTTGCCGTATTTTGAGTTCTTTTGTCGATTTTCCTTTCGGTGATTATTCTTGATTTTAGAATTCTTTTTTTAAACCATCTATGGCTAGATGTTGTATTATGGGTCAAATTTGATCAAAAAGTGTTATGAGGTTTAGGAGGAGTTCGAGGGCAAAGCGACAATCTGAATCGGGGAAGAATGGAGCTACACACACTTCGTTCGCTTTGCTCCAATAAAATACTTACATACACGCAAATGTGGGCATTTAATATGCCTCTGCCTACACTTTTGGGAATAAAGGCGTGACAGCATCCATATTTATATGACTTTAGCTATAAAACTATTTGCGTTTGATGCTATTTCAAATATCGTAACCTACACCCTACAATAAATAAACAGCAGGGCCCTTTCCTGGTCCCGTTACAATGATGAAAAATTCATCTGCTACAGTTCCCACCATAAAAATATCGAGAGGAAATTGGACCTTGCTCACGGGCGGCCCCGAAGCGCCGAACCGCGAGGGTGCAAAGAAATACATTATTAATGTACCCTGTCTACCGTGTCGTTACGGCTGATGACTGATCGCTTTACCCTGCCTCCTGTGGTACATTTTCGTTTGTTACATCTATTTTGACGCACAGATAGTCGGAGTATTGTGTTCCATCAACGGTTTTATGTTGTTTTCTATTGTATGAAGTAACAACAGGTAGTATCTATCCTACTAATATTATAAACGCGAAAGTTTGTAAGTATGGATGTTTGTTACCCTTTCACGCAAAATCTACAGAATGGATTTTGATGAAACTTTACAATAATATAGCTTACACATGAGAATAACACATAAGCTACTTTTATCCCGGCAACGAGTGTCTGTGTGAAACGGGAACGGTAAAACTTCACCACATGTGCTGAGCCGCGGGTGTCAACTACTATATTAATACGTGAAGCGACCATATAAAGTAGCGTGGAGAAGAAGTGCACTAAGCGATTTTATAAATTATTATTCTAATGAAGTCGAATTTTGACCAATGGGCTGCCACTTAGTATATTTTGATTGGCAACAGTGAAATGTCTAAGAAGTTAGCTGTTTTATGGAAAGTCGTATGAATGTTATTGTTAATTAGGAAGTGCTCGTAGCATGCTAACTCAGTGTTCTGTAAACGATTACTGCGTTATGCAACTTTCGCTATGACGGTCTTTGGATGGGTGCGATTGTGGCATTTACATTTGTGAGCGTTTCCGTGCTTCGGAAGGCACGTAAAGTCGTTGGTCCCGATTGCCAGTAAAATGGCAGTCAAAGGGCTTATACCGTGTTGAAATGGACAGACGCAGGCTGTGGCAGTAGGTCGCCACAGCTTGCGCCTGTCCTTTTCAACATGGCAATGGGCTTACCACCTGTTACGTAGGACAAAAATGCATTCGGTGAAATGTGGGCGTATAGTATGCCTCTGACTACCCCTTCGGGGATAAAGGCGTGACAATATGTATATGAATGTATGTATGAGATATGTGTGTATTCAAAAATTAAAGTTTTTTTTTTATTTAGTCGGTGTAATTAAAAGGTACACGTCCACGTACACGGTATCTAGGTCAGATAAATACACACAGCGGAACATAAAAAGTTGCTAAATATTTTTCAAAACAATTTTATTTTAAAACCAATTCGCCATTCGCTGTAATAAATAAAATGCCATATTTTAAAATTAAAAGGTACTTTGTTTGGTGCAATTTAATTGAGAAAAATAAACATTACGGAAAAATAAACATTCTTGAATTTACATGGTGACTAAAAAAAATTAAAAAACTAACTAACTCTGTATCCCTGACGGGGTAGTCAGAGAGGACAGATCGCCAGGCTTCGCGATCTATGCATACTTCTTTCGCTTCTTCAAGATTCATTAAAAATTAAAAAAACAGTTAATCATTTTATTTTTCATTGGAATAAAGGATAAATCAGTATCGAGTATTTCCTCCACGTGCCCTTGTCAAAGTTTCTACCCGTCTTGGCATGCTAAGAATGATTCCAATACAGCATCTCGCAGTTCATCCAAAGTCACAGGAGCGGGTATTCTGGATTTCACCCCACGTTTTAGTAAGTCCCAGACATGTTCAATCGGATTCATGACTGGTGACCTTGCTGGCCACTCCATTACTGCGATGTTCACATGATTAAGGTATTCGCGAGTTCGCAGTGCGGTATGAGGCCGAGCATTATCTTGCATCAACCCAAAGCCGTCACCGATAAAGGGGGCTTTTCTTCAAGAACATCCCTTATGTATCGATCAGCAGTTAGACTCCCTCTATCGAACACCACTAAGTCCATGCGAGCTCCCAAACATATCCCCCCCAAACCATTGTGGACCGTCCGCCATATGCTACCGTAGTTACAAAATTTAACTGATTGTATTGTTCCCCTTCACGTCTCCATAATCTTTGACGTCCATCAATTTGATTTAAAAAAATTCTACACTCATCACTGAACAAAACTTTACTCCATTAATCCGTGGTCCAAAGACGATGCTCTCGAACGAAATTGAGTCTGTTTCTGCGATGATCTACCTCGAGTTTTGGAGCCTTGGCGGGCACGTGTGAACGCAAATGCACTTCTTCGAACCGTCTTCGTACCGTGCGTTCACTTACTGCTACTCCTCGAACTTCTTGAAGAAGATTTCTGGCTTGCACAGCCGTCAAAGGCGGATTCCTTCGAACACGCAGCTGAATAAAATGGTCGTCTCTCTTCGATGTATGCCTATTTCTGCCTTGCCCGCGATGTCTTACGAGAGAATTAGTCTCCCTGTATAGCTGGACACTGCGATGAATTGTTGAAACAGATCCACGAAGCATCCTGGCGATATCTCTGTAAGTTTGATTACTGCTTCTCATCTCAATTGCCCTGATAATTTCAGTCGGTGTTAAATCAGGTATAATGATTCCTTTTTCCTTCAGTAAGATTTAAGGAACATGAAAAGTCCAAAAAGTCTTGAATTAATTAAAAAAAAAAGATCTTTAAATACAAACTTGTGCACCCGTAATATGGAACACTTACTCGAAATTATTAAAACGTCGATTAAAATTAAAACAATCACAGAAAAAAGTTACTATCAACAGTGTTCTTATTTTAAAATATTTTATTCTAAAATAAAATAGTCATAAACCAGCCAGCAACATTAATTGAAAAAGGTTTCACTCTTTTTTTTATGGACTGCTAATTATGCCGGTGTGTGTAGATGTCAAACAGTTAAAAAGACAAGCCTTTTTAAAAAAAAAACCGGTGAGTTTTTTTAAAATAAATTGTGCATTTATTTTTATACATTTCACACCGTATAGGTTTCTCTCGTAACTTATACGGCGCCGTGGATATGTTCTTATATTAAACTACTTAGAAAGTGTTCCTAGTCATTTGAGGGTAAGGCGCACTTTTCTACCTGTGAATAAGTAACGCGACGTGGTGACAAGGGATGAATAACGTATATACTCGTAGCGCAAATGAGAAACATAATTCCGTGCATTGTTTACTTTCTGGATTAACATGTGAGTAAATTGCTTTTTGAAAGTTTAAAGCAAAACTTACGTAAGTATGTGGTTAATCGTGCGAGATGGGAGGGGCTGAGTAATACTTGGACTATGTTTATTTTTGTATTTAATATTCTGTGAAATCTTTGTATTTAATATTCGTCTTACTAATGTTATAGTTAAACGCTTTGTGTACTAGAAAAATATAGTTACAAAAAAAAAGAAATCTTGTAAATTTAGCTCAACCACTGTATTCTGTCCTCTGTAAATTTTTTGGCGTGTAAAAGACTAGAGAACAAATCTATTTAACGGATTTTGATAAAGTATACAGCAGAAATTAACAGTGCCAGTGCCAGCCTTTGAATGCGGACGCTCAGAGAGCAATGAAGATGGCTATGCTCGGAGTGTCACTTCTTCATCGTATCCGCAACAAAGCGATTCGAAGGAGAACCCGGGTCACCGACATAGCCAAAAGAATCGCCCGACTTAGTGACCGTCATCTCTATGAGCATATTGCTCGAAGAGATGACGGCTGATGGGGCTGAAAGATTTCCGAATGGCGGCCGCGTACTGGAAAACGCAGAGTGGGTAGGCCAAGTCACTCGCAAGGCGGCCAGAAATTCTGGTGAAGTTTGCGTTTGCTTGCGAAGTTTTATTAAGAAAAATAACATAAGTCGGTAAAATTATTTGTTTAGTGGGAAACAGTATTACTAGATTTAACATCAATATCAAATCAGAGTCTCTGCGAACAATGTTTACAGTCCCATTATTATCTGCTAACAAAATATTGTTTATTTGCGATTGTGTCCACAAGATATGAGCGAACGTTTATATCTATAAAAAACGCCTCTCTTAATCGTTAGCTTCTAACAATTACTCTAATCCAGGAAATAAATTTATTGTTAGATTCGAGGTAAAATAATATTTTTCTATTTTTCTACAAACATTTCAGATATGTATTGATCCACTGACTAAAGAAATCGTTGAATGTGCTTTATGTGTGGCAAATAGGGCTATCCTTCCGAGGGCTTACCCCGGACTCCTGGCCATAAACAGATAGAAGGGTAACGTGTGGTTTTAGTCGGTAGGCGTCCGGGATAGCATCCATGAGGATTTCCATACAAAAAAAAGGCCCATATTTACCTAAACTTGGTAAATTTTTCATTACCCTGACTAGAATCCCGGTTGTATCCGAACCATTAAAACTCAAATTTGTTTTTGTATTAAGTGTACATATAAAGTTTAATGTAAAATATGTAAAAACTATCTATCTTCACGCTGTACCCCTTACGGTGTAGTCAGAGTGTACAGATCGCCAGGCTTCGCGATCCAAGCAAACTTCTTTCGCTTCTTCATGATTCATCAATCGCTTCATTCACGCACGTCTTGGTGATCAAATTTACAATAAGTAAATTTGAACTAACTAATTTTCTTCACGCCGTGTTCCGGACGAGGTATTCAGAGAGTTTGCTAGGCTTCGTGATCCCTGCATGCTTATTTCGCGTCAAGGATAGAAGTGAAGATAGTTAAGTTAATTTGCTCACGTGGGCTTCGTGGTAGCTACACATGCTTCAAGAAATCGTTACGATTTAACTGTAAAGTATAAACTGTACAGTTTTATCATACCACCCTATAGCCATGGTTTTTCGTAGCGTGTGTAGCTAACATAAGTCTCGGTCCACCGTCGACTTACTACACAAAATAGATATTTTTCATCAATCGTTTCTCACTCATTCGATGAACGTTTCCAAATCATTTCCAGCTTAATGCTGACAATTTTATTCAAATCATATATTAAGTATATTTTAAATTATTATACTCGTGAGTAAACTAAGACTACAGCAAATAAATATACAAAAAGTAAACTATAATCTTAATGCGCCATGAAATTTCTCGGAAACGCAGTTCTCTGCAGAGGATGTCACTAAAAAACTGAAACCTGACAACATATTGAGAAAACCGATATTTGATCTCTCTAATAATATAAAAGTATTCTACTTTGTCTTTTTATTTTAACCTAATATGTATTACTTACTTTTTTTTAAGGTTTCCAGTTAGCGAGAGCGCGTAAGGCAGCTTTATTTATTTGTAGTCTACATAAATTGCGACCTGTGTGGCCGAATTTTAATAAGCTTAATAAATATTAGCTGTCGCCTGTAGCTACGTTCGCATGTTGAAACTTTCCCAGCCCTACAGAGTTTAGTTAGCTTATATATAGATTTCAAAACACTTTTACAACATTTCGTTCAAAATAGGAACTAACCGATTCGGCTGAAATGACTTCGCGCTCTTATCAAAATATTTCGTAATGACTGAAGCAAACTATTTAACCGCTAAAAGAGAACACGACGATTTACCTGCGTAGTGACCGTTGCTGTGGGAATGCAGGGATAACATGTAGCATATGTTTCGTCTTATAACTTCATCTATCTGACAGTGAAGGTTCTGTTAAAACCGTTTCAAAGATTAGCTGAAACAAACGGACAAAGATAAAAATATGAAAATTTATTTTAGACTTCTAAATTGAATACGTAACCGTAGTGTTACGTAATCTGGCAGATTTATATGAAAGTGTTAGCGTTAAGCTGGAAAAGGGCGTGCTCCGTTGGTTTGGACACGTCCAACGAATGAGTGAGGAACGATTGACGAAGAATATATATAGGTAGAAGAATAGAAGGAGACAGGGTGGGCCGAGGCTTACATATAAAGACCACGTGAGCAGATTGCTCAAAAACGGAAAAGTCTAAAGTACTCGTATACTTAGACGTGCATGTATGAAGCGATTGTTAAATCTGCAGGAAGAAAAAAAAGTATGCATGGATCGCGAAGCCTGTCTAGTCTCACTACCCCGTCAGGGATACAGCGTGAAGATAGTTATATTTAAATCTTAAAATTTAGAAATGTCTTATAAAATGGCTCATTCTGTACGTCCGTCCGTCCGTCTGTACGCAACTATTTCTCAGGAACCACTACAGATAAACACAAGACAAACGGTTTGCGGCATTCGATTCCGAACACCATGAATACGTGTATAAGCGATTTTAAACTTTCTCTAGCTTCAGCGTAATAGTAAAGCGCGCGTTACTTGTTTTTATTCAATACCGTATACACAAAAACTGTTTTTAACATTGGAAATACAACCAGATTCTTCAATTTGATTCATCTGTTTATATAATCTTCAATATGCAATAAAGCAGTCCGAGACTACCAGGACTTTAATTGGTCGTTGTAATTAGTGTCTAGCACATAAGACCTTTTAGCCTTTTTGTTACCACCTCACTAAAAAGGCAACGGGTTCAAAATTTCTTCCAAATTTAACATCTAAAATAGACACATTTTATTAAATTTATTCGGCCCTTTAGACCCACCCCAGTTCCGTGCTTCGGAAGGCACGTTAAGCCGTTGGTTGGTTGCCAATAAAATGGCAGTCGTTAAGCCAAGTTGGAGGCCCTACGGGCGGCTTAAAAAATTTCAACAGCAGGTCGATGCTGCCTGCGCCTGTCCATTTCAACACGGCAATGGGCTCACCACCTGTTACGTGGGACAGAAATGCATACGGTAAAACGTGGGCGCTAAATATACCTCTGCCTACCCCATCGGGGATAAAGGCGTGACAATATGTAATATGTATGTTTACATAATCTTAGGCATTAATTATCTGTATAAATCGTGTTGTCGCCACACAATTCTGTCACATCGAATTAAACTAATTTCAGCTGTCGAGACTTTTGGCACTCTTTTTTATTTTTTTTTCATCATTAATTAAATGATATATAAATGATAATGATAAAATAATAAATTAAAGAGAAAATTTCACCATATTTTTTCGACAAAAATATAAAAGATGGCGAGAAGTCGTTAAAATCTGAAATCCAACGTTTTTATCCCCTTGTTTTTGGGGCTCTGTAATCAACAACGAACCCTTCTAGTATAGCCCCTTTTTACTGAAAGATTTTGCGTACAACATGTAGGTTAGTAAAGCCACAGATTTGTATTGAAAAATAATTTTTTTGCATCCTCCTTTTCTTTACCTTTGTAGAATTGATTGTGAAAGTGTTGGGTTGACTTTTAATGAGATTTTTGTATTACAATATAAAAAAATGTGAAGTGATTTTTTTATTTAGGTATTCGCTTTACCGTTGATTTCCTAGACATTGTTCATATTTAAATCTGAAGGTTTTCTTTAGTCTTTAAATTTTGTATATTTTAGTAGTTAAGTAAGTCAATCCTCCAATTTCATAAGATTGGTCCTCAAACAATTAATCAAATTTTCTGATGAAAAAGCTTGTTTCGTAAATATATTCACAGTAAATATATTTGGTCCCGGTTGCCAGTAAAATGGCAGTCGTTAAGCCTGGTTGAATGCCTTATGGGCGGCATGAAAAATTTCATCAGCAGGTAGCCACAACCTGCGTCTGTCTATTTCAACAAGGCAATGGGCTCACCACCTATTACGTGGGACAGAAGAAGAAGAAGAAATCCACACGGTGAAAAGTGGGCATATAATATGCCTCTGCCACCCCTTCGGGGATAAGGCGTGATGGATATTTATTTCTTATTATTTTAATTATATTTGCTAAGCTAGATTTATTACAACTTTATGTTCCACAAAAGCATTTTTCTTAATTAGCTTTAAACAGTACGTAAATAATGATGGTGATGAGTGTTGACTTTCACTGTCTTGTTCTACCGTTTTTGTATTTGACTTTTTATCACGAAGGGCGTGTTCCGTTGGTTTAGACACTTCCAACGAATGTAAACTTGGAAAGATTGACGAACAATATGTATTGTGCGAAAGTACGAGGTAGAAGGAATCAGGGTAGGCCGAGACTTACATATGAAGACCACGTGAGCAGATTGTTCAAAAATGGAAAATCAAATGTACTCGGATACCCAGACGTGCATGTATGAAGCGATTCATAAATCTGCAAGAAGCGTAAGAATATGCATGGATCTTGCACATTGACGATGTTTCCTCTCTGACTACCCCGTCATTGATACAGCGTGAAGATAGATATAGATTTTTCATCGGAATTGAAGCTTCACAAATAACCTATCAATCAAATCAGTCTTTGGCAGTCCACTGCTGAACGTAGGCTTCTCCCAAAATTCGTTTGCTCCATCTGCCATCGGTTCTTGCATTCTTCTCCCATGCCATTTCAACATGGTTACTTTGCGACCCATGTCGATCTCTCTGGTTCTCTGATGGATAACTTCACTACGAAATTTATCCTTATAAGCACAGCTTGCTCCATCTCTCGTCGTGCAACTTTAAGGGCATGGAAGTAGCCTCACCGTCACATCGCCTCACAGTCTTGGCGCCGTAGGTCATAACGAGTAGAAGGTACTGGTTATTGACTTTTGTCTTCAGGCATTGCGGTATAGACGAATATAACACTTACATAACATATAACACTTACACATACACACACACACACACACCTACACACACACACACACACACACACACACACACACACACACACACACACACACACACACACACACCTGCGTATACATACGCACACATCTTTCTAGTACACGGTGTTGGGTTTTTTATTTTATATTATTTTTATTATTATCATAGATTGTATAAGCATCATATAATGTTATTATTATTATAGTGGGCTAATATTATTAAGTTTCACATAGAGGGATGGGTGCTGATAGTCGAAATACAGGCATTGCCTAGTTCGACTACAGAGGTTATTTCATTTTACATAAAGAAAAACACAATGTAGCCTTATTATGTAACTATAAAATTGTACTGTGTATTCATGAAATAAATAAATAAATAAAAAAAAAACATCAAACAAAAGGCTTTAATTCAGTTCAAGAAAGATTACTAAAACGTTCGTAGTTGACAATAAGCTACAACTGCTTTTGGAAACACCCACGAGTAAATTCTAACACAAGTAAATTAGTTCTAAATTTATTATATTTTGCTCCTACGAAGCAAAAACATGAAATATAAAATTGTTTTTTTTTTCCCAAATCTTCGATAAATTATCAACTCGTTTTCTTGTCACAAAATGTGGCGGACTAGAAAACAGGCTTACAATTTGAGGTCAACGGGACCCTCTTCGAGAAAAAGTAAGGTTTGATAAAATTGAGATGTCAGTCTTGATTAATTCGCACTCTAAGTGACAAGAGTTCTCAAATATGTTTTTGGTTTATGTGAGTGAAGAAACCATTGAAGGCATGATGTTAACGGCTTTTATTTTAAGAAAACAGGCAACGAGTTCACCATATTTTACGCAGCAACAAAAATGCATACGGTAAGCTGTGAGCAATTCAATCTGCCTACCCCTTTAGGGATATAGGCGTGACGATACATATTTATATATTAGGTGTGATGGTATTTCCACGATTATGGTAACTTAATACCTGCTGCTGCATTAAGTAGCCTACGGGATACACAACTCCTCACAAAATTAGAGAATAATACCATGTTTCGGCTTATTACAACAGTCTTAACGAGATTACTGGTGTCCCAGCATTTTGGCAGGTAAAACGGCAGTGCTTCTAACGATTTCTAATTTTTTTTTGTATTAGTCAGCCCATTTATACATGCATTTTGTGTTTAAATAAATAAATAAATTTTATGAATTAAGGGCAAATTTTGCTTACATTATTGTACAAGTGATTAAACGACGAGGGGAAAATAAAACTCCACATTCGACGTAAATCACGGGCAACGCGGCGGGGGTCAACTAGTGAGTGTATAATAGCTATTATTTTAATAAGAAGATTACGATAGTTTAGCATATTTGGCAGACTTTACAGTTGCTCATTATTTTTTCATGTATCATACATACATACACCGTTTTCCCTATAGGGGTAGGCAGAAGTATATTATACGCCCTACACTTCATAAGTTGTATTTTGTTCCAAAATAGGTAATGAATATTGCACTGTTAATGTATTTATAAAGAAAAAAACAATATTAAATAGATTTATATATCTTTGACGAGGTATTTTTTTTATATTTCCTCATTCTGTTTTATCCAAAAAAACTATTTTTTTTACATTTTCTTTATCTTTACTTAAGCAACCACATCAATCGTTTTAAATGGGTACAAATTTAACTCAGCTCCATCTGTATACTACTTAAGCATTTTCCCGGTATAACGAGCTGGCGGACACATCATTTATAAATTGTCACAAAAATGAGGTAAAATGAGCAAAATTTCGTGGCTCCCCCAGGTGACTAATAGTATATTCAGCAGACTCATTATGTGAACGTCTACCGACAATTTATATGGCTTTACTCATGAAGGACAGGTAGTTTTGAGGTCAGTTAGACCCCACCTTCGTATGAGGTATATGAATATAGAATCATAATAATGTCTTAATGTAAATTTAGTATGTCAAAAGTAGAAGTTATTCTTTGAATTTCGGTAATTATTTCTATGAATTTTTTTTTTCATTTATTTTTGTTAACCGTATTGTATCATATTTTTTAATTTATATGCTCATGTAAGTGGCTTTTTGTCTTTTTAAGAATAAATTCTTTAAACCTAAAGTACGTATAGATAGAGAAAAACCGCATTGGTGTCGTATGTGGTATTGTATGCGACTGTTCTGCTGAGTCTCGGGTTCGATGCCCATATACGGAATAAATATTTGTACCTTTACTATCTTCACGCTGTATCCCTGAGAGAATATTTTTGACATATGCAAATATTTGATTCCGAGTTTAGGTGTTTCCTATGTATTTTATTTAGAATTTATGTATGTTTATCAGTTATCTGAATCCCATGCCAAAAGCTTATACTTATTAGCTTATCTTTGGGTAGATGACTAATAAAGTACAAGTAATAAACTTGGTAGATGATTAATAAAATAATAACAAGATTTTTTATTTTATTTTAAATAGCCCATATTTGGAAGGAAGAGAGCGGTACAGCTATCAAAAACGAAAATAAAATACGCAAATGGGTGGCACAGGGGTTCAAAGT
Source organism: Thumatha senex (assembly GCA_948477245.1). Taxonomy (NCBI): domain Eukaryota; kingdom Metazoa; phylum Arthropoda; class Insecta; order Lepidoptera; family Erebidae; genus Thumatha; species Thumatha senex. Next base: position 30,896,953 of record OX419725.1, on the reverse strand, counting down.
ATAATACGGGTGAAGTCGCAGTGCACAGCTAATTTATATAAAAAATAACCTAACCACTCCGGGAGTGCCGACAGAAGTGAAAACTCAATTTATTAATAATTTATTTATCTAGACGCCTTGGTACATGCATAGGTATATGCACACACTATAGCTGCGTATCGTAACGGGGTGTAGCGAGTCCAGAGATTTATCTCATCTAAAAAATTGCGTACCGCGCTAAAAGAAGTTTTTCCTTCAAAAATTGACCGGGATCGACGTAAAGATGACGATGATAAAAAATAATTCTACACTGAAAGAGTCCTAATTGATTACACAGCATTATTTAATAAGACCTGTAGATGACCGGAATCAACGTTAGATGATGATGATGATTATGGTCGCGAGTCCAGAGATTTATCTCATCTAAAAAATTGCGTACCGCGCTAAAAGAAGTTTTTCCTTCAAAAATTGACCGGGATCGACGTTAATGATGATGATGATGAAAAATAAATCTACACTGAAAGAGTCCTAATTGATTACACAGCATTATTTAATAAGACCTGTAGATGACCGAAATCAACGTTAGATGATGATGATGATTATGGTCGCGAGTCCAGAGATTTTATCTCATCTAAAAATATGCGTACCGCGCTAAAAGAATATTCACTTCAAAAATTGACCGGGATGGACGTTAATGATGATGATAAATCTTACGCTTTTTCGATCAGGTCACGTGTCCTGACGCGAGTTTAAGATTTTATACCCGTTACAGAAAAAGTGCTCAACGCCGCTAAAGAAGTTTTCACTTCAATAAGTACCAATACTCCATAAAACTTTAGGCTTTTTCACTGCTGCTGCTACTTGTAGATTTGATACGAAGACTGAAAAAATCAACAATAAGTTGAGATAATGAGAACATAATCTTAATTGCTAAAATACAATTTAGACTTTGGGAAAAGATGTTCAATTAAGGTTTCTCGGCTATTGTACGCAAGAGAGTTCTATATCTTACAAAAATCTTGGTGAGAAAGACGGTCAGAATAATTAGTTCCAGCAATCTATTGCGTTAGTTAATGAAGCCTAAAGCGACCACTAGGGTACAAAGAGCGTAAGATGTACGAAAGTAATTATTATAATTACCCCACGTCAATAACATGGCTAAAGTGTAATCAACAATTCTTTCAACTGAATCTTTAGTTGGATTAAAATGAAATATGTAGTTGTGATTTATTTTGCGAATCTTTTAAACTTCTAACATACTTCTCCGGTACCGTGAAATAGATTACTTACTTGGAACGATGGATCGAATGAGTTATAGTGCCCTCGGTCGTGGCTAGACTGCATTAAGTCGAGACTACATAAGGCGGTGTTTACACAGAGTCTTTTTGTGTATGCTACTCTTCACTTAGTTATTAATCTTTCAGTTAAGCTGGAAAAGGGCGTTCAACGAATGAGTGAGAAACAATTGACGAAGAATATATATTAAGTAGAGGGCAGAAGGAGTCAGGGTAGGCCGGGACTTACATAAGAAGACCACGTGAGCAGATTGCTAAAAATCGGAAAAGTCAAAAGTACTTGGATACCCAGATGTGCATGTATGAAGTGATTAATGAATCTACAGGAAGCGAAAGAAGTATACATGGATCGCGATGTCTGACGATCTGTCCTCTCTGCCTACCCCGTCAGGGATACAGCGTGAAGATAGTAAAGTTAAGTTAAAGGTAACGCGTACAGAAGCGCTCGTAGCTCAGTTAACTCCGTGTTCGGTGATCGATCAATATGTTAAGCATCTATCTCTGTGGCTAGTCCACAGATCTGTGAACGATTTGTAGAATTTCCATTTACGAGCAGTTTGGAGCTTCAGAAGGCACATTAAGTCGTTATCAGTAAGTTCGCAGTCGATAAGTCAAGTTGAAGGCCCTATGAATTGTTTGAAAAAATACTAGAGCAGGTTGGAGAACCTACTCCAGTCCATTTCAACACGGCAATGGGGCCACCACCTGTTACGTGGGAGGAAAATGCATATTTTGAAATGTGGGCGTATAGTATATCTCTGATTAACCTTTTCGGGGATAAAAGGCGTGACTGACAAGAAAGTTTAAAGTAACTGTCAGTACTAGTTCACGCGTGGTGAAGTTTTCCCGTTGCCGTTTACCACATGAACTTGTTCCCGGGTTAAAAAGTAGCCTTTGTGATATTCTGAAGTGTAAGCTATATTATTGCAAAGTTTCATTAAAACCTGTTCAGTATATTTTGCGTGACAGAGTAACATGCATCCATCCATACTTACGCACTTTCGCATTTATAATTTTAGTAGGATTTACTGGTATTACAATTAATATTATACAATTCCATATTCCGGCTATGTAGTTTAAATCCGTTTAACCTTTTTTTTGTCGAGTGGAATTCCTCAGGGGTACTATTGCGGACTCCTATCGACTAAAACCATACGTTTGAATCTTATATACCCACCTTTTAATTTCAAAAGTAAAGCCTCACTTACACATACGGATAGTACCAGCGCTCGATGTAGAAAACTTTGGATTTCTGAAGATCTCTCCAGTGATTAATACTCGGATGCGAGTCAGCTTGGTTTGTTCGAGCTGCAATCATTCTGTGTTTTATTTTCTCTATTTTAGCTAAGAGTTGATCGTCAGAATGGAGAAAAACTGTCCCAAAGTGCGTTATCACCGATAGTCCTCCGAAACATCCTTCCAAGTTTATTTTCTTCAAACGAATTAACAGAAGTACGCCTTAGTAGAGTGAATACCCCAATCGCCAGTACAATGGGTTTTGGTTGACAACTCACGGTAACTTATAAATAATTCGTGTATGCTAAAACCGTATGTACTAATTAATTGGTGTAGACAAAATCCCAGGAAACATTAGTGTATCCTATTCCTAATAAAATTACGTGCAGATCCAAACCACTGACCTAATAGCGACACCCGTAGGTCAATTTATGATGGTCACCCATAAGCCATCATAAATTGGCAGCGTAGGTTAACCAATCTGATTAGAGAATACAATGGTTGAAAATTATTGTACGCTTAGCACGAGACTTGGTAGAAATAGCAATTTGATTTTTGATTTTGAAACCAGCTTAGTGAATACTATTGTGTGTTGTGGCGTGAATTGGGAGAGGCCTACGTCCAGCAGTGGACTGCTATAGGCTTATATAATATGACGAATTTGAGGCGCTAGTTATACACCTTTACTGCCCTTTTGTGCCAAGAAAACCATGACACAAGGTTTATAGTCATTGATTATTCTTATGTTGGAGATATATTCTGAGAAACTTTCAGCTTTTATAAAGTAATGAAGATCTGAGGGTGGCGGGCGCTGGGGCTATTATAATTCTGAGATGGTAAGTTCGATTACTTTTCTGACTAGATATATTTTTTGTTCACATGAGATTTCATTCATACATTGTGCATGTCTATACGGAGTTTGTGGGACACTTGGTATTATAAAAAATAATTTATAGACTTCTCGTATTTGGCACCATATCCTCCTCTACAAAGTCCTATACCTTCCGCATCCACTCGCATCCAGTATTAAGACGTAGAACCAACTGACACACGATTTACGTTTGCCGAGTCATGGTATTCATTCTACCCGTGAGGTCCGTTTGAATTTCTTAATGCAAAAGCTAAAAATACCTTTTAAACTGTGTAACATAAGCTCATTGGCGGTTTTATTTGAGGAAGTAATAAATCGGAAATTAATTTGACTCGAGTTAGTATCTGACGATTTCCTTTCTACGATTTGTTAATCGGGAATCCGATTATGTCATACCTTAAGAAAGACGAAGCCGTATGTGTACGCAATGATCTTCACTGATTGATAAATATGGATTTTGATATGTTTAGATAGAAAAGTTAAATCAAGGTTCTTCATAACTTTGTTTCAGTTATTTTCTGTTATGGATGGACCATAATTTCGTACATTTGTTTCTATGTTGCACGCCTTGCACGCGAAGCGTTGAGGTGGGTACTACTGTAACTTCGCGCAAAAAAAAAGATTTTTCAAACTTAAAATGTCTCTATTTATTATACCTAGTCAGGTCATAAGTATTGTCACACAGTAAAAACTTTTCTTTTAGAATGCGGGCCACAAAAAAGTCTATTGAATTCGAATTTCGAATTGTTCATGAAAATAAAAATGTATATTTTTTAGAATTTTACTCATTTTTAAATATGGAGTGGACGCTTAAAGAAGACCGTGTCGCAGTTGTTGCGTTGCATCGTAGCGGTTACGCGCCAATTCAAATTTTTGACATACTAAAAAATTTAAATATAACCAAAAGATTCGTTTATCGTACCAACAAACGATACAATGAAGACTCTAGTGTAGATGACAGGTCAAGAAGTGGTCGCCCTCGGTCTGTTAGGACTCCAGCAGTGATAAAAGCTGTGAAGGCGCGAATTCAAAGAAATCCCAAACGTAAGCAGAAACTGTTGGCCCTTCAGATGGGGTTAAGCAGAACCACGGTGAAAAGGGTGTTAAATGAAGACTTAGGGCTTCGGTCATATCGAAGAAAAACAGGACATCGTTAAAATGCTCGTCTAATGAACCTGAGACTGAAGAGATGCCGCGCTTTGTGATAAATAATAGACGTGTGTTCAGTTCAAACGTATATTTCAACTCTGAGGCAAAGACACCGCACAAAGTATTGTTGCTACCAGTTAGATCTACCTACATATAATATTTACAATTATGAACATATGTAACACCTTCACCCTTAAATTATTACCTTACAACTAAGCCTTATAGATCTACTTATATCTAATGTTTATAGGTAATTTAATATGCAACATCTTCACCTTTAAATCATCGATACAATTACTAAGCAAATTAAAGTATCTGTTTACAAACAAATTATCAACCTTCACAAAATATATATGTACTACTTATGAACGTATAATCCACGCGAACTGTCGCGAACTAAGTCGCGGCACCGCTACATAGGTACATAATACAAAACTTACTATATATAAGACCATACTTTGTGCTACGAATAAAAGTATCTTTTATATTATATTTATTTTTAAAACAATTCATCAATTCCGAATCTTACAACTGGTTTACGAGTACGTCTACTCCTTGGGCTATGATTTATAACCGGATCACTTGGGCCGTAAATACCTTTTTCCTGCACACTGGGCACCTTTAACAATTGCTTTGGCGATGAAGATGGCTCGGTGACAATATCTGTGACATCAGTTTGCGTGCGAGATGTGTCCCTAACCAAAGGTATGCTACTGTGTTCTGTCCGCATTTGATCCGGTTCGGTATTCGTCAACTGGTCATTATCGTTAGGGCATACCAGCGACGTGCGAGGCTTCTTACAAAGCTGAACTGGTTGAATATCCTGATTCATTGTTTTGTCCCATTTTCTAATTACCTCATTTATCACTCTTGCTTTCAATTGATCAATATGCCTATGCACCTCAGTGCCCTCTATTGATTTTACATTATAGTTGGTACAACCCTTTCTTTCTATCACGGTCCCTGCGGTCCATTTATTCGAGCTACGGTAATCTCTAAACCATACAAGATCCCCTGTGTTAAATTGTCTAATCACTCCACCTGATAACTTTTCAACGTGTTTATGACGGGCTGCTACTAATAACTTTTGGTCTGGTTTTAAACAATCTAACCGCATGCGCAAATTACGCCCTAAAAGCATTTTGGCTGGACTTTCTCCGGTTGTATAATGTTGTGTATTTCGGTACGCGAGTAGAAATCTACACAGGGTAGCATGTACGTCTGATTTTGATTTTATCGCTTTTTTGATGCACTTTTTACAAATTTTTACAGCATTTTCTGCGGCTCCATTAGAAGCTGGGTGATAAGGTGCTGAAAATATATGTTCGATACCATTGCTGTTTAAAAATTGTTTAAATTCCGAACCGAAGAAAGGAGGACCGTTGTCGCTTACAACTTGTTTCGGTAAACCAAATCTCGCCCACATTTCTCGTAATTCTTTAATTACCGCTTGTGTTGTGGTGCTAGTCATTTTAATAGCCTCTATCCATTTTGAATGTGCATCAACTACTATAAAATATGTAAGACCGGCTATTGGACCTAAAAAGTCTACATGTATCCTAGACCAAGGACGATCGGGCCAAGGCCAGGGACGGGGAGCGTGCGCGGGCGGCGCGTTCCCCACTGCGGCGCACACGGTGCAGGCGCGACACACCGCCTCCAGTGCCTCGTCAATGCCCGGCCACCACACGTAACTACGCGCTAACGACTTAGTTTTAACTATTCCCATGTGACTCTCATGAAGTTCGCTTAACACTTTATTTCGACATGTGCTAGGTATAACTACCCTATGACCCCACATTATACACCCCAACTCGGTATATAACTCATTCCTTCGATTATAATATGGTTTTAATTCTTTAATATCGATCTCGACGGGCCATCCATCGTTTATATACCTAGCTACCCTATTTAATATATTATCACTTATGGTTTCTTTTTTTATTCTTTGATAATCTAACAATAATGCGTCCGCGGCAAAATGTAAGTACGTTTGTTCGGGTGTATCTAGTTCTTCCTTAATAACTCCCTCTTTATGGTTACTAATTAATCTAGATAAAACATCGGCTGTGTTTTTATCTGTCCGTACATACTCTATATTAAAGTCGTAAGCTGATAGCTTTATAGCCCATCGCTGTAAACGACTTGCTGCTGTGTTCGGGATACCTGTATGAGGTCCGAAAATTGTGACTAACGGTTTATGATCCGTACGAAGTTTAAATTTTCTGCCATAAAGATACTGATGGAACTTATCTACCGCGAATATGATAGCTAGGGCTTCCTTATGTATCTGACTATAATGTAACTGCGCGGCACTAAGCGCCCGCGACGCATATGCTACTACGCGCTCAGTGCCGTCGGGCGCGCGCTGTGCCAGCACGGCCCCCAGTCCGCGCGAGCTCGCGTCGCACGTTACTATACTCTCTAATGACATGTCGAAGTGTGTTAATACTTCGGCACTACATAGCAGATGTTTAATTTTATTAAATACTGATATATGTGTCTTCGTCCATTGCCAATGTTTGCCCTTCCTAAGCAATTCGTAAAAGGGTGTAATCTGCGCACTTAAGTTTTTAATAAATTTGCCGTAAAAGTTAACCATACCAAGAAAAGACTTTAATTCTGAGACGTTATTTGGGTATGGCATGGATAAAATCGGTTTTAATTTATCTGGATCAACCCGTATGCCCTTTCTGTCTATTATGAATCCTAAATATTTAACTTGGTCTACCATAAACTCACACTTTTCTTTTTTTATTTTTAACCCATTTTTTTCTAAAATACAAAATACTTGTTCTACTCTTTCTGTGTGTGATTCTAAACATTTATTTTTTATTAATATATCATCGTAAAAAATAACTACGTCCGGTACGTTCTTAAAGAGGTCCATCATAAACTTTTGAAAAATACCAGGGCTAGAAGAAAGGCCATACACTAGACGGTTATATTTAAATAGTCCTCTGTGTGTATTTATTACTGTGTACTGCCGCGAGCTTTCATTTAATACTAACTGATTATAAGCTTGTGATAAATCGAGTTTAGTAAAATAACGATTACCACTTAAGTTACTAAACAAATCTTCAACCCGTGGGACAGGATATTTATGAACCAGTAAGGCTTTGTTAAGTGTCACCTTATAATCCGCGCATAAGCGGATCCCGCCGTCCGCCTTCCTCGCGATCACTAGAGGTGTAGCCCACTCCGACCGCTCAACAGGCTCGATGACGCCCGCTGCCAGCATTGCGTCTAGCTTGGCATCCACCCGCGCGAGCAGCGCGTAAGGCACCGGCCGCGCCTTACAATATATTGGTTCGGCCCCATCTCGCACGCATAACTTGACTTCTTCGCCAGTGTATTTGCCCAATGTGCCATCGAATAGGTTGTTATGTCTGGAGATGATATCATTAAACACTTTATTTTTACATACATTAATATTATTGCATTTCGAGAATTTAGGTATTTCAATATTTAATTCAGACAGCCATTGTCTACCTAGTAAACTAGTAGTACCATTATCTATAACATACAGATCTAGTTTCTTATTTTTATAATTATATTGAACGTTTACTTCTAAATATCCTATCGGTTTAATTACAGAGCCATCATAAAATTTTAATTTTAATTTACAAGGTTTCAATGATAATTGCTTAAACCGTTCAAGATATGTATATTTACTTATACACGATAATGCTGATCCTGTGTCAATTTCCATCTCTAAGGTTATATTATTAACTAGTAGTGTCGTACATACCGGTCTATATTTTGTCAGTGACATTTGATACATAGGTTCTTCGCTTTCATCGTACGAATCTTGTTCCGACTCCGAGTCGTTATCCGCTGGTGGTTCGCTCAACCAATGCGCCGCTCCGGCGCGATCGCCGCCGCCGCCGCCGCCGCGGCCGCTGACGGTGTTGGTGCGAGCGCGAGCGCGACCGCGCATACTGCGCTCTCTGTCACTCCGCCGCACGCTCATGCCTCGTGACTTCCCGGGCCCGCCGTTATTCCCGCGTCTTGGATTTGAATTCGTAGATTGTATGCGTTGATCGAATTCTTTTTTTCTACAAACTCGACGTAAATGTCCTAGTTTTCCACAATAACTGCACTCGAAATCCTTATACTTGCAACTATGTGGCCCGTGGCCGCTTAGTCCACATGACGAGCATTGGTTCAACCCTAACTTGTGTATTTTCGCGCTAAGTTCCCGATCTGCAACTTGTTCTCGGTTTCCCTCTACGGCCCCGGCATCCCGCTCGGCTGCCTCTAGAGTGTTTGCTAATACTAGTGCTTTTTGGTAGTCTAAGCTATTTTCTGCAAATAACCTCTGTCGGATAAACTCACTACGTAACCCGCACACTAATTGATCACGCAAATTTTATTCTAAATTATTTTTGAATTCACAATGGCGTGACAACTTCTTCAAGTCCGCTACGAAGTCTGCTATTGTTTCTCCGGGTGATTGGCGTCTTTGTCGGAATCTAAATCTTTCCGCGAGAATAGATAGCTTCGGTTGAAGGTGCGCGTGCAATAGATCTACCGCCTCCTTATACGCTAATGTGGATGGTTTCTTTGGGCTCGCTAACGTTGACAATAATTCATACGCCTGTTCACCGATCAGAGCAATCAATGTCGGTAATTTTAGATCGTCTGGTATTTTGTTAGCCACAAAATACATTTCGATACGATCGACATACGCCGCCCAGTTTCCATTCTTCACATCGTACTCTCGCACTTTTCCCACTGACATATTTATTATTATTGTTTATTCAATTTTAGTCCGTCACCACAAAACACAAACAACTTATTTGCACTAAATATTTTGTCCTTTATCCTCGTCGCCACTGATAAATAATAGACGTGTGTTCAGTTCAAACGTATATTTCAACTCTGAGGCAAAGACACAGCACAAAGTATTGTTGCTACCAGTTAGATCTACCTACATATAATATTTACAATTATGAACATATGTAACACTTTGTTGAAGCGGTACGCGGGAAAAAAATTTCGAGAAAATCTTATTTCGGATGAAAAAATTTTTACCGTAGAAGAGAGCTACAATAAACAAAATGATAAGGTGTACGCACACAGTAGTGAAGAAGCGAGCAACCGTATTCCGCGTGTCCAACGAGGTCATTTTCCACCCTCGCTCATGGTATGGATGGGAGTTTCTTATTGCGGCTTAACAGAGGTACATTTTTGTGAGAAAGGTGTAAAAACGAATGCAGTTGTGTATCAAAATACAGTCCTGACGAACCTTGTGGAACCTGTTTCTCATACCATGTTCAATAACAGGCACTGGGTATTACAAAGATTCGGCGCCAGCTCATAGAGCAAGGAGCACACAAGACTGGCTGGCGGAACGTGAAATCGACTTCATCCGGCACGAAGACTGGCCCTCCTCCAGTCCAGATTTGAGTCCGTTAGATTACAAGATATGGCATCACTTGGAGGAAAAGGCGTGCTCAAAGCCTCATCCCAATTTGGAGTCACTCAAGACATCCTTGATTAAGGCAGCCGCCGATATTGACATGTACCTCGTTCGTGCTGCGATAGACGACTGGCCGCGCAGATTGAAGGCCTGTATTCAAAATCACGGAGGTCATTTTGAATAAACTTTTTTGTCATAAGAATCTATGTTTTGTTAAGTTCATTTTGGTATATAAATGGTTACATAATGAATAAACTTGTTTCAATTATTTTATATTAAACATGTGACAGAATTTATTAGGTATATTGCACTTGTAAAGTAATATATACGAGTACACACACATATCAAGAAAAATCACTATTTTAACACTCATGATATTTTTGATGCCATTTTTGTTATTTAAACTAGTTAAAAAACTGTTAAAAAAAGTTCCGTCTTGGACGTCCGTGTGTCTGTATGTTACGGATTATTTTCTTGTTAATACGATAACGACCGAAATACTTTACTAATCGAGTCTTTTTTTTTTCTCTTACGCTTCAGTATAATTAGGAATAGAACCCTTTCACTTTTCACGGTCTGATTCGATGTGGTTTAATTGTTATTATCTTTACTTTATTTATTTCATAACCCCTAAGCGATAATTCATAGCAAAGTTTGTAAGCTGTAATATATGAAATTCTATTCGTGTGAGGCGTGCACTTTTGGGTTTTCCAAAATTATTCTTAATTATATTTCATGAAAATTATGAATGGATGGCAATGGTATCAGTTTCATGGGATCTTAATTGGTTGAACGTTGTGAGATACCGCGGGTATAATCTTCGTTACTAGATTAGGTAACACTAAAGCGTTTAGTTTGTATGGTACATAGGTAAAGGATGTAACTCGTATCATCACTTAATAGATAATTTTAAGGATTATGTACAGAGCTGATGAGATTCCTAACATGAACGTGCCTTTAAGTAATTGTTATATATGAAAGAAATATGGTGAACGATTTATTATTTTTTATTTATTAAGAATAGCAACCGTAGTATATTTCTGCTTAGTTAAAAATATATTGGAATGGGTTCATGTCAGAAATGACCGTAAATTGAACTTCAATTTCAAAATATGTCTTACTTAAACCATTTTGATACAAGCGATTCCTACTCCGTGAAAACTTTTTAAGAATCGTAGGTTGGGATAATTTAAATTTGAAGTATCTTCATTAGTTTTACTAGCTGTTGCCCGCGACTTCGTTCGCGTGAAAATTATCATATGACGCAAATTTTGTATTACTTTCTACCGAGCCCCTCGGTAAGGTAGTGTTTGATAATACAAATAGTTAAAATCGAACTATTCGTTTTTGAAGACCAAATATAAATTTACATCCAAACAAATTGAAAATTTAATAAGCTAGTGTTTTGAGGTTTAATATACTCAATGTAGGTTTAGATATATAATACATACAACAAACTTTCATCAAAAATATTCAATGTATATTTAAATACCCTATACTTTGTCTACCTGGTCTCTCCCGTTTGGATGGAAAAAGGCCAGATGGTCTGACTTTGGTGCCGTGGAGGAACGGGAAGTGTTTGGTGTAAGATGCGACTTGTGTCAGTACGTTCGCCGCAAGTCACCTAGGTCGTACCATGCATTCGCCGGGGTCTGCAGCGGAGGACGCAGAAAATAGGAAGCACCAAAAGTACGCGGAAATGCAGTCTCGATATCTTGTGGTGCCAGTAAACGATGGGTTACGGGAGAAAACCCTTGACTCCTTCGCCGGGTCGTACCTCACACAAAGATTGGCCATTACAATTCAGCGCGGCAATGCTGCCAGTGTTATGTTTAGTATCTTGTATTGTATAATTTATGGTATTGTCACTCACACACTCAGCCCAGACATATAAGTATATTTGTGTGGAAACACTCATAACTACCTCGCATAGCACAGGTGAAAAAGTTTGTGTTGCAATACCAGTGACTAAAACCAATCTTCGTGCTAAACCAAGTTGTATTTTTACTTATTGTTGGCAAAGGCAATTAAAATGATTTGAAAGTTAGCCTATTGCTTTAAAAAAATATCTATGGATTGAGTGGAGTCCATCGCATCCGTGAAAGGACAAACGTCAAAACGGCCATCATAGAGTGCCGCTAGTATAGCTAACTAATACCCACGGCTTCACCCCTGACATACTTCGAACTCCGTTGCACCTTTTTAATCCCGTCATCGATTATAAATTTCACAATAATGTATATAAAAATGCCCGATTTCTTGACATTTATGCTTACTAATCCGGTCCCAAGGGTAGTGGCGTGATGATGTATAACCTTACGCGATAAATGGGCTAACAAACACGAAGAATTTTTCAAATCGAATCAGAGTTTCTGAGATTAGCGCATTGAACCAAACTAACTCTTCAACTTTATATATATTAGTATAGATTTTTAGTAGCTATAACCAGTTTTTGTGAAAACATTTTTATTGTAAAGGCTTTATGTTTTAATATAATACCAAGAGATAATGTTTTGTTAATACCATACATCAAACTGATATAAAATTATTTTTACAATACATCAGCATTGAACATGATCCGGCGACGCCAGCCTAATATGCTCCTAGCTTGAAACCATTACTGTGAATCAGCTAACTTTGATTTTGAACGTTCAAACAAAGAAATTAGAGTTCATTTTAAGCCACGGTCGCAAAAGTCCCAAAATTCCCCAGAGCATCAACAGAATGTTGAATATTTTGTCTGTCTGCAATTAGATACACATCGGGGAGTTACTCCACAGAATTTTACTTTCATGCAATCAGATACGGTTCAAAGCTGATACTCCAATTAGTTTTGTTCTCAGAGCGATCTCACTGCGTACCTTGCTTCAGCTGTAATCATGTAATGCCATATCAACACATTTTCTTCAGTAATGTGAACTACTTCGCTTCGTTAAACTAGAAATTTGTTAAGGTAGGCGTCAGTATGCTGTTTGAAATTCAAATTTATCTTGTTTTCTAGTGTCAGTATGTTTTGCCTCGTACATCGTTCAAAAGATGGCAACAAGCAATGGCTTTTCAGAGGTGTGTGTTAAATGTTGGCGATGCAAAAAAATACTTTTGGTCTTGAATACCTTTATCAATCACATCTTATCATCAAAGGGGTGGTAGCGGCATATTATACTCCCACACTTCACCATGTCTAATTATAAAATAATAGTCGTCTTAAATCAAAATCTACACTTATCTACTCATAGTGTTCAGTGCTCTTTTTGCATGACAAATAGCTGGATTTGGTATCTTCTGTAGAGACTGTCGGAATCGAAGCAACTGCCTTTTGAACCAGCATTGGACCACTTGCAGGTGTGGCTAAATTTTGGTCTTAAAGACACTCCTTAACCCTATTTTACAGGTGTATTACAGATAAATAATGTTTATTTTGTGTGCACGAGATTAGCTAAGCAGTTATCATACACAAGTTGAAATGGGTGCTTTACCTACTCGCATTAAACCATCTAAATAATTAATATGCTAACATTATATATGCAACAATAATGCCGCATTTTGAACACACCATTACTCGTCACTATAAGATCTGAGAGATGCCGTCCTCTATTTCCCTTCCTCGATCCATTTAATGTGTTCTTGAGAATATCCTAGCTGATAAGGTGATGTGCTCTACCATTACGAGTACACACGTAAGAAGTGAAATTTCTTTACGACATTTTTATACAGCTATAAAATGTCTCTAAACTTGAAATTATTATTATTATTCCGCAGGTACACCAATTACAGGTAAGGTTGCCTCGGAGCCGGAAGGTCTCTATAGGACTCCAGCGCACCCAACAAACTACCAAACAATGTCTAAGAATTTAATCTCCGACCGTCATGTGAAACTGTCAGCACTGAAATGTGGTTTTTGAGAAAATTGTCTTTGGTTTGTCATCGGTTCTCTCACAGTGCTATAAAGAGGACTATGTTGATGGAAACCAATGAGATGGACTATATATCTGTGTCTAAAGTTCACATCACGCAAAGTGTTATGGATTTCAGTCCCATAATGAAGAATGTTGATAAGATATATGTTGATACAGCATGAGTGTCCTCGCGAATATCCTTACTAACTACTAACGGACGAGGCACCCCTACGGGACCAGGAGGTCAGACGGCAGTTGCTCTCACCACTGCTGATAATAAATTGTCAAACGATAGCTGCTGTTAGCAGCCAAATAAAAGTGGACTGTAAGCTTCAAATCCAGGTAAAGTATTAAAAGAGAACTTAGTAGTAGAGGGTAGTCAAGGTAGGCCTTATCTTACATATGAAGACCACGTGAGCAGATTTCTCAAAAACTGAAAAATCCAAAGGACTTGGATATCCAACGTGCATGTATGAAGCGATTAATGAATCTACATGAAGTGAATGAATCTAATGAATCTACAAGAAGAAAGAAGTATGCATGTATCGCGAAGCCTGGCGAACTGTCCTCTCTGACTACCCCGTCAGGGATACAGCGTGAAGATAGTTAGTAGAGTATTGAAAACGATTGGAATTCACTAAGATTAGGGAGAGGAGCCTAAAGAATGAAGTCATTAGTGCACATCACATAAGTAAAAAGTTTCCTATATAAGATTGTTTATACCTGTGTTGAGTTGCAAAATCTTATTTGTCGAAGCCCGTGCCAAGCTAATTAATCAGTTGGCTTTTCTTTTTCCTCGGCGACTGCAGTAGTGGTTGATACAACCGAGCCGCACTCATCTGGTGATACATGACAGTATAGCGACGGAAACTTTTTGTACAGGGCTGCGCGGTATCTCGGGTGGCTTATACCGTAAACGATGGGATTATACACAGCATTAGCCTTCGCAAATAGTGAACCCCAGATTGTGGCTAGGGGACTGATTGGTGCTCTCTTGGACACTCCTGTAAAATTGATGACAAGGTAGGGCGTCTAAGCCATGAACCAAAGAAAATAGTCATCAGAGCTAGCTTGCATTCTGCGCTAGTGTTATCAGTTTCAGATGACCTTAGAGAAGTGTCATTCATTTTCTTGGCTTGTTCCCTCCTTGCTTTTTCATGAGCTGCAACGTCTTGAACAATGAAAAAATACGATTAAATGATAAGCAAAAGTAGCATGAAGTACACGAATACAGAGTAAACCAGGATATAACTGCGACTGAACCATTCTTTTGTCAAGTAGTCGGTTCCACAGGCAGTCATGTTCCCTTCTGGCACGTAACGGTTCCAACCGAAGAAAGGAGCAAGAGTCCACAGCAATGAAGCCAGCTAGATTGCAAAAATGCGCTTTAAAGCTCCATTACTGGTCATGGGTCTGGCGGCAATACCCTTCACGATTACGTTATAGCGATCAAATGCAATCATTGTCTATATTGAGGCACAGTTATTGAGGCAAAGATCCGGCACAACCATATAGTTCACATGCGAATGTACCAAAAACCCAAGTTTCATAGTAACAGTTTCTGACCATAGCTGGAGACATGGCACACATCATGTGGAAGTCGGAAAATGCTAGATTTACCACAAGTAAGTTTGATGGTGTCTTCAAGTTTCTAGTCGTCATAAAAATGTAGATAACCATACCGTTACCAATAATAGAGATAAAGCCGAGAAGACCAATAGTAAAGCCAAGGAGCTGGTGCCAGAGTGGGTTCATAGGTGGAAACTGGTACCAGTGAGAATCAATCAGAACCTGAAGCATAGCTGCAGGTACTTTATCTGCGACTGTTTCGTTGGCACCATATGTTGTAATCTGCACATTCCACGAGGGTTGAGGTCGGGTTCCATTCTCCATTCCATTTTCTTCGTTGACTTTTTACTTCAAATGAAGTTAAGGAAATACAAGACTGTTTCAATAAAAAACAGAAGCAAAATCGTCAGACGAACTACTTCAGTCTTAAGTGAGAACCAATCTTGTGAGTCACATCACAAGATTCTGCCGAGGGAGTGGAGACTACTCAATTTGTGTAACACTTCAAATGTCTTATATACCATTACTTACAGGATTAACTATACTGCCATTGGGAAATTGATATTCATAATGAGATTTTCGTTTCTAAGACGTAAAATATCATTAGGTATTAAAATTTAAGACTTACTAAAGACATAGGTTGCAAATGTACACGCATATTTAATATTATTTCTGGTTTCCGCGCAGTACAGACGCAGCCTCGGTCAGTACAGGTACAAAAACTGTTAATATCGGGAAGAAATATCTAGTACTTTCAATTCGCGTTTAACTACATATAATTTGAGTCATACAAATGCCGTAGATATATACATATAACATATATGTGAGCCCGTCCTTATCGTAATGCATGGTGTATGGGCAGCGGGTGATTTATTTACGGTCCGTCTTCCCTACAATATCCAGGCGTGGTCATGAGCCTGTCTGATGGAACACGTGTACAATATACAACCAAATCCTGTTTGGTATGTGAAATATACAGCGTGTGTTAACATGCGATTATTTTGTAAATTTAGAAGGCAACCAAACCCATTTATCTGATATTGTTCTTTAACTAATGAGTAATAGAACATCAATAATTTACGTTAGTAATATAAAAAAAGTAACAGTATTTGTTCTTATAGATTCCTACGAGTTATGACTTAAAGGTATAGAGAACTGTCGTAATTAATCTATTTAATCTATTTACAACAGAGCTGGTGCGGCTTGTGAAGCGGCTGAAAAAGCTAAAGCATTCAAATACAGGGGTCTTGGCTCCGAATATGATTTTGTCCCATTCGGTGTCGAGACTCTTGGTCCGTGGGGTCCTAGCGCTACAAGGCTTTTTAAGGAAATTGCGAAAAGGTTAGTCGACATCACAGGAGACCGAAGAGCTGGCAGCTACCTCGGTCAAAGAATTAGTCTAGCTATTCAAAGGGGGAACACTGCCAGTATCTTCCGAACCTTGCCTAAAGGGACCTCTTTTAATAATATATTTTAGTTATGTATCATATTTTTAAGGTTATATTTAATGTTAATATTAAGTTAATCAATTTTATATGCGGTTTTAGTAATATTATTTTCGTTTAAGAATCTGCTCATTCTAAGTTTATTTTATATATAGTTTAACAGAATTGTATAAGAATGTTACTCTGTGTTGCCATAATCTCCTACCACAATGAACAATAATACTTATAGCCAAGGAGACTCGAATATATAGTGTCAGTTGTAAATTACCAGCAACCTGCTAGGAGTAGATAGCCAAGGTCATAACCAACGACGTTTGTTCTACCACTTTTGACAATTTGTTACGAAACGAGTACTATCATACATTGAACCGTGGAGCTGCATCATAGATTTTCGCTTTTGGGTTCGCTTAAGAGAACTCCTAGGTCTCCTTTTTGTCACGTACTGCATGCCTCGACAAACAACGGACGTGTGCGCCTCAATGCGGTTAAAAAAAGTCAAGGTCTGAGATTTTCACGAATTGCGTAGTACCGCAATTCAATCAGTGAATTAAATAGAAGTGAAATAAAAAAAATATATTTAACATTATTTTATGATGTTAACTACCTAGTCCTAGGAAGTTGCTAGTGTTTTACTAATGACCCTGATATTTGTGTTAGTATATCACTGCAGAATAAGCATGTTGCGGTGTCCATTTAATATAGATATTTACGGAGCAAATTATTTTTATCCTGGAATCTAGTGGAAACCAATTTATGGGTATTTCACGGTTCTATGATCTTGAGAGAGGTTCAGCGATTGATAAAATTTTGTTGTCGAGCCGACTCTTAACCTAACCTACTCTACAGATATTCAGTTTGGATAAATAAGATAAAAATGAAGTGAATGTTGATAATTTTAAGATGTTTTACTACTTTTTATATGTAAAACAAACTATAAAATTTATCAAGGTATTATATAAATTGCTTGAAAAATGACGATAATTGCTCTGAATGTCAGAGTTGTGATTATCCTGGATTTTGCTCTAACTCCCAACAAACTAACAGAAAAACAGACACGAAAAAAAACACATTGTCACACCTCTATCCCTGAAGGGGTAGGCAGAGCAGTCTATGCTATATTGCTATATTTAGTGAAAACTTCTTTTAGCTCGGTACGCATATTTTTTACTTTAAATTTGTTTTCACTTCTGTCGGGGCACTCCCGGAGAACAAACCCGTAATTTGTTTTTTTTTTCAATGTATAGTCACAATTTTATAATTTTATAAATTTTAGTCGTTAATTTTGTCGTGCTAATTAGTGTCTAGCACAAAAGAACTTTTAGCCTTTTTGTTACCACCTCACTAAAAAGACAACGGGTTCAAAATTTCTTCCAACACATTTTATTTTATTAAATTTATTCGGACCTTTAGACCCACCCCAGTTCCATGCTTCGGAAGGCACGTTAAGCCGTTGGTCCCGGTTGCCAATAAAATGGCAGTCGTTAAGCCAAGTTGAATGCCTTATGGGCGACTTGAAAAATTTCAACATCAGGTCACCACAGCCTGCGCCTGTCTATTTCAATACGGCAATAGGCTCACCACCTGTTACGTGGGACAAAAAAGCATACGGTGAAATGTGGGTGTTTAGTATGCTTCTGCCTACCCCTTCGGGGATAAAGGCGTGACAATATGTATGTATATATGCATGTATGTTGTACATTTAACCTGATATATACGAGTATATCTACATATAACAATATAACAAACAATATGTTGTAATATGCTGTGTTTATTCCATTGTAAAAGAGCAATGAGAGTACGGAATGATTTGGTTAATCTGACGTAAAATCGGATCTTTTCGTTAAAACAGGAAAACCAAATTGGAAATAATTCTGAATAACAATTAGTAGGTAGACTATTTCATAAGTTCAAAGTGAAAAATCTCCCAGACTCGAGCGGCCCTGGAACCCACGACTTCTCCTGTACTGGGGGAGCTGCTTAAGCACCTAAAAGTAACCAATATTGGTACCCAAACCTACCAAAATACAAAAGAGTTTTCACATTCAGTTTTAATATTTAAGAGACGATAGTTTGTGAGTGTGTATGCTTTTATTATTTTTTTAACGGGTGGTGCCATTTGGATAAAATAGGGTATGAAGGTAGCCGACATCCTGAATTTTATGAATACAGCGGTTACTTTACATCTCGGAAGCAGGTTTCTAAGAGAAACAGGAAAACATTACCACGTTGTACTATATAGGTCTCAGCATCCATTTATGAATGTGTGTTTGTTACTTCTAAAACGTCAAATAACGTGAAACACAGGATCCAATTTCAGGTAGGGTTTGGAAACAATAGGAACTTTACTAATATGATGAAAACTAAAAATAAAACATAAAGAGCATGACACAAGAGATTTCTAAAGAAGACACGTCCAACCGCTTCCGTATCGACGATGACCTTGGCCAAATCTTCGCGGATAAGGACATGCTGCACGAATCCTAAGATATGGACTACAAAAACATAGTATCTAAATATATAAAAGGAACAGTCCTGACCAACTGGTGACAATCAACGCCCTGCTCATACCCTTAGATACCTGAAATTTTGCTCAGAGGTTTCTTTTATGATGTAGGCTAGGAATAAAGCAGGATTTATTGAAATTCTACCTCTAAGGTGATAAAATAGGGGCTGAATGATTGTATGGAAATCTGCTATTTTTTAATTAATTTTATTGTTAACAACCTTACGTTCATCCTTATAGGATTAACCTAATACAATAGAAGTAGTTACAATTTACAGCAACAGTTTACACTAACTTACGGTATTCTCACGGCATCTGGAACGACAAGGTTAAAACCAGGCACAAGCATTAGACATAGAAACTTACATTTGGTGAAAGGATTCATTAGGTACCTTAGATGAGCATCAAGAAAAGAATTCCCGGTATTCCCACGAGAAAGTAATCCTACCACTATTATAAACGTGTAAATTTGTGAAGATTTTTAAATGTTTGGATTTTTGTTACTTAATCATATTTAGAACATTTTCTGGATAACCACAGATAATTTTTCATACCGGTAAGATATCTTATTTCTACGGGAAACACTTTTTGTGTAATAACCAAAATTACACGCGAGCTGAGCCGCGGCCATCAGCTAGTATTCTTATATAGCACGGCTCAAGTTGCGTGAGGTGGCTGGTTTTACATTATAAAATATATAAATCCGGTTAAGCTGTGAGAAGGAACCTCAAATACAGCCGGTACACGAACTCACTATAAGTATGTTCGAAGCGGATGAAGCAGAGTACCTACTAAAGTTGACCAGACTTTGGATGCAACTGGGATCAGCGCTCGGATGATAATAATCTTAGCATAACAGTTTTGTATTACGGCAATGGAATTGTAGCTCCATTTTGATACGAATGTTGTTCATTTATAATTCATGAACGATTATGTATTTATTGGTATTTGATTTGTTGGATTCTCCGCCCCATATAAATCCGACAAATCACCATCCCAAATAAACTAATCATAATGTTATGTTGATGTCCACTGGATATTGTATTCTATTTACATTATATTGAGACCTTGATTCGAGTTGATATTTATTTGCACCACATTTTTATTGTCAAACACTCTTAGATCTTATGCTCGCCTGATACTTCAAATGCAAAATTTATTTATGCGCCTGTAAAGTTATTTGCATCTCATTGTTTTTTTTGCATTCTTTGCCAGTATGTGTTGAGACTGATTAAGGTGAGTGCCGACTAAATGTATGTTTGTATAGCAATGAATAATAAAGATTTTGTTGTAAAAATCTCAAGTGAACGTATACAAGCGTATTTAGTGTAACGAACGAGGACATGTTGTTAAATCTTACTATGACATACTCATATATACATCTCATTATGTCAAATAGTCGAGTACAGGACCATACAATCCGTAGTTGCTCCTGGAAACAACAATGTCGATACCTTTTACCCTTTATTACGAAAAAAAAACCGATATTTTTTTAGCAGAGTAACATCGCATAGGTACTGTTACATGTCATGTTTATGCACGTTTTCCGAACGATCCTTTATGTGAGTGTTCTCACATCAAGATTTTTTTAGACACATGGGGAGCAAATATATGGGAAATTAAAAAAATATTAATAACACTAAGACTTAAAGGCACATGTGTACTGAGATAGCGATAAATATTTTTGTATAATCGATACATAAAATAATATTATTTTGCATACGATAATTTTATCATCGCAAATAACTGTTTAACGTTCCTCAAACTGTTCAAGCCTATACCCACCTTTATGTATGAATGACCTACATTGGGATAGTCAAATACTCAGAACGTATGCTTTCTAGTGCAAAAAATCATTCGAACCACGTGTAAAAATATTTGCAAAAGTCAACATGATTTTTTTGTTGTATATCATAAATGACTTTATATTTATGGAAGTTCTTGAGCAGCCCAAAGCATCCGATGTGAAACAAACTAAGTATATATTGGGACTACTTACTCACCTTTCTGTTATTATAATATTTTCACGATATCAGTGTTGTACAAGATCTTACCTCTCCTTTGGCGGTGTTGCGTCTGTTTGACTGTTACGTTTTTTCATGTAATCATGCCGCCATGTTTCACCAGTGATAAAACAAATAGTAGGTATTATATGCGTCATCACCAATCGTGGCCGTATCAGTGAAGGTGACACACATACATAGACACATCCACGATTTAAATGTTATCTGTATTATTATACGTAGTACTATTATATTATCTTTCGTATTACTAAAGTTTCTGCACACGATTTGATTTTTGCAAACACTCTTAAAATCTCATAAACTCCTAGTATCTCAGGTGCTAAAAAGCAACGTGTCATGAATTTAATATCTATGAATGTGTGTTATATGTTAGTGTCATATATTTGTAGCCCAATCAAGGGTCCAATTACGCAATGTAATTTTAATATTTAATAATCAAATGTAATTTATTTTTATAAGACATGGAAAAGATAATGAATGATTTAATGAAAAATTTCAGAAACTCAAAAAATGCTGGCCAGTGATAAATTCTTTTGAAGAAAGCTTATTATGTAAACCTTTCTAAACGATACTATATTTGAATTATAATATAATAATACTGTGGGACACTTTTCACACAGCGCCATCTAAAACAAAAAAAAATATTATGTAGGCGGCATAATAGTAGCAAAGACCGAAGGTTTCATTTACCTGCAGTAGTTTTTGGCTAGTATTTTGTTTTAAATTTAATTTTTATAACAAGTTATCGGTTAAGGGCCGGTAGGCCAAGTCGCGTAGGCACCACAACGCTTCCTCAGTACCCCGCCAAGATAGATCGACGATGTATTTTCTACTGGCACGCCACAGTAAAAATGATTGGCAGTAGCAATCGAAATGGAACATCTCTGTTATTGTGTTGGATTTTATTTTAGGTTTATGATATACTAGTTGACGAGCGCGGCTCCACCCGCGTGATGAAGTTTTCCCGTTCCCGTTTTCTAAAGGAACTTGTTTTTAGGATAAAAAGTTGCTAATGTGTTATTCTGATAGATAATCTATTATATAAATATAATATATAGTTATGGTAAAGTTTATTTAAATTCCATTCAGTAGTTTTACGTGCAAGTAACAAACATCCATACTCACAAACTTTCGCGTTTATAATAGTAGTCGCAGTTAATAATGATTTATTTAATAACAAATTTTAGGCTTTATGTACAAGTACGAAATAAAATGTCCCGTACTCATTTTACTTTTTCATAATGTTATGTTCCTGTCTTCGGCAGCTAGTCATGTTGTTCTTCAGAACATATCTTCCGTCCGCGCTAAACATTCTCCTTAAGTACACAATTTCATTCAATTGCTCTAAACGTTGCCGGTTTACCCAAATCTTGCTTTTAGTTCTTACTTTTTCTTTTTCAAATATCCGATTCTTAGTTTAACATGCAGCGAAGACCTTTATTTACTTTTATATTAGTGACTAATGCCTGAAGGTCGGCTTCTGATGAGACCATCACTACCGCATCATCAGCGTACAACAGACAATGTACTGTAAAATTTCCACAATTTTACGACACATGTTAAGTTAACTTATAACTTAGGTATCTTTTAACTTTTGTAGCCACACTTTTGCACAACTATCCAGATACACTATGAAAAGCCAGGCGGACATAACATAACCCCGTTTGACGCCCGAACAGAAGTAAAAAAGCCAGGTGAACATCCCCCTTGGTAGCACGCAAGCTTTACAGTCCGTATAAAGAGACTGTATCACCGTCCACACCATATCCTGCCCGGATATGGTGTAGACGGCCAGCCAGGCCACACGGAGGAGTACCACAGAGTTTCTCTCACAACGCTATGAAATCCTTTCTCCAGATCCACTAAAGCGCAAAAATCCTTCGCGTTAAAATGTTGGGATTATTAATTGAATGAATGAATGAAAAATCTTTATTCATGTAGGTCACAAAGTAACACTTATGAACGTCAAGATTATTGCTTCTACATTTACATTTACTGCCAGATTCGCAAAGCAATAGGTAGAGCCTGAGGAAGAACCTGGCAATAAAACTCATGGCCACTCTTTTCTAACCGCCAGTACATTAGTTTGAGTTACATGATATTTGACCAATTATATAGTAATGAATTTATACAAAACAAAAAAAAACAAAATCAATGTTGTGTTTAAAATCATATCAAAATTAGAACTATTCTAGTTGCCAGTTCTAAGGGCAGCTTACACTTTAAGAAGAAGAATCTAGCAAGAAAGTCAATGGATGCTCTTTTAAAATGTAGGTATGGCTTACAAAATTAAAATTACACTTACATTGTTCCTTTGGATTGATGTGAGAAAAGTCGACTAAACTTAGTTTGCCTTAAATTTTAATTATATTATATGTAATAATTGGAATATTTTTATTAATTAATTAATTATTAGTTACATGAAATGTCATACATTGTTTAAGGCTACTAACATAAAGTAAAAACATAAATAAAAAGCGCTCGTAGCCCTACTAACTCGGTTTCTGTAAAATATCACTGATTTAAGAAACTTTCTCGGACTTTGGATGGATGACCGCTTTGTAGCATATTCATTTACCAGCGTTTTCGTGCTTCGAAGGACACATTAAGCTGTGTGTCCCGGTTGATAGTAACGTTGCAATCGACACTCGTTAAGTCAAGTGAATACCTTTATGAGCGACTTAAAAATTACAACAGCGAGTCGCTACAATCTGAGCCTGTCCGTTTGAACACAGGCATTGGGCTCACCACAATATGCCTCTACAGGGATAATTCTAACGCTTCTGTGAAGTGTAGGTACTTTATTTAATATTAAAACTCTCATATATTTTATTAATCTATCACGCCTTATCCCCGAAAGGGTGGCAAAGGCATATTACTATATGCCCACTTTTCATTATGTGTATTCCTGTCCCACGTAATGGGTGGTGAGTCCATTGCCGTATATAACTCTCACATATATACACTATATAAAGCTAACTCCGGGCGTCGCGAGATGCAACTGGGACAGACCGTCGGATGATGATGGAATGCTTACTGCTCTCATAAATATACTGTGCCATTGCGAAAAAGTAGCAAGGGAAGCGCATAGAAAAAACCTAACACAGGTCCTACCTCAGTAAACGCCAGCGCGCGACTGATCAGGCCTCAGCGTCGCGAATCTGATATTATTTAAACATTTGTTCTATAAAAATCACTGTATATAGTCAAAGTAAGCCATTATGTCTATAAATATTTAGTAGCTATAGTTGTGTATAAAAATTTCATTAAAATTATCTGTTGTTTAGATTTGGCATTGAAAAAACATTTCGAAAGGGGGCAACTTTGGGATGTTTTTCTATCTAGTGAAGTTTATTAGATTTTGTAACAGAAAGCCGTTTGACTAGCTTAAATCCTTAACTAACATATATCTCTTTTTCAGAATCAAAGACGCTTTCTTCTACGATTCGCATTGTTTTAAAAAACTTAAAAGCGTGGCCTCGGCAGGAATACCAAGCCTTAATTTCAAATTAATGTTACTGTGTGCAGCATGCAGCGGCGCCATTTAACAAGAGAGGAAATATTAAGGACAATAGTCAAGCTCCAAGCTGGGGCTACTCAACGGAGTATTGCTGAGGAGATAGGAACAAGACCAAACGTGATATCAAGGTTATGGTCACGTTATCGTCCTACTGGTGAAGCGCATATGTAATGTAAGCACACAAATGCACGGTAAGCACATAACCACTCAATGACAAGATCGATTTTTGCAAGTTAGCGCGTTACGGCCATGCAGTTGACTCAGAGGCTCTAGTCAGAGCACCAGTTGCTTGTGAGGGACTAAACTATGAGGAGAAGGCTGCATGAAGCTAACCTTTATGCTCGCAGACCACTTTTTACTCTAGGACTATACCAAGAAAATCGTGGATGACGATTAGAGTGGGCTCGTGAACATTTGCTTTGGGAAGATAACCAGTAGTCTGTAGTGCTGTTTACATCCCTTTTCCATCACGTTACACGTAAAGTACGTGTTTGGCGACCGAATAGAGCCGTTTGCAACATCCTCAGGAAGTTTATTCATACCATGGCAGGACAATTATGGTTTGGGCGGGAATTCGTGTTGACAGAAGAATCGTTTGTATTAGAAATACCATAGCGGCTGAAATATACCATAACGATGTTTAGCACCTGCACCAATAATCTAGCCCCATCGACAAGAAATGGGTCAAGAATTCACGCTCATGCACGATAACATCCATCCGCACACAGCGAGAGTGGTGACGAACTGGTTGCAGGAGCACGACGTATCGGTCTTAGGTTGGCCCGCTCAATCGCCTTACCTAAACTCCATAGAACACGCGTAATCATTTTTGTTCCACTTAACAGAGGGTGAGTGAGCCGTGTTGCCGAGTTGAAAAGGACAGGCTCATTATGTGGTCAAAAATCTAAATTTTACTATCCGGTCATAACGCCATGTTACTGGCAACCGGGACCAACGGCGTAGCGTGCCTTCTGAAACATGGAAACGCTCAGGAATAGAAATGCTACAAAGCCGTCACCCGTCTAAAGACCAGCCGTAGCAAAATTTGCTTAAAGCAGTGATTGTTACAGAATACTGAGTCAGCGGAGCTACGAGCTCTTCAATTTATTTTTGTACTAGCTGTTGCCCGCGACTTCGATCGCGTGGAAGTTATGATATGACAAAAAAATTGTATTACTCTCTACCGAGCCCCTCGGCAAGGTAGTGTTGGTAATACAAATAGTTAAAATCGGACTATTCGTTTTTGAAGACCAAATTTAACACACAAACAAAATAACAAACAAATTGAAAATTTAATAATCTACAGTTTTGAGGTTTAATATACTCAATGTAGGTATGGATATATAATACATACTACAAACATTTTTCAAAAATATTCAATGTATATTTAAATACCCTCCTTTTACTTTTTTTTTGAGCCACCTTGTTTCTCCCGTTCGGATGGAAAAAAGCCAGATGGTCTGACTTTGGTGCCGTATAGGAACGAGAAGAGTTTGGTGTGGGATGCGATTTATGTCAGTACGTTCGCCGCAAGTCACCTAGGTCGTACCATGCATTCGCCGGGGTCTGCGGCGGAGGACGCAGCCAACAGGAAGCGCCAAAAGTACGCGGCAATGCGGCCTCGATACGTTGTGGTGCCAGTAGCCGTTGAATTATGGGTTGCTGGGGGGAGGAGGGTAAGTCGTTGATCTTGGAGATCGGGCGTAGGCTACGGGAGAAAACCCTTGACGCCTTCGCCGGGACGTACCTCACACAAAGATTGGCATTGCAATTGCAGTGCAGCGCGGCAATGCTGCCAGTGTTATGGGCACCTTTGGGTCGGGTACGAACCGGTGCAGGTTCTTTGATGTTTAGAATCTTATAGTGTATAATTTATTGTATTGTAATTACCCTATACTTAGCACATATATATAAGTATATTTGTGTGTAAACAACATAAACTTTAATATAATAACAGTGACTAAAACTAATGCCCGTGCTGAACCAAGTAAAATATTTACTTTTTGTTGGCAAAATGAATTAAAATGATTTGAAAGTAAGCTTATCGCTTTAAAAAAATATCCATGGATTGAGTGGAGTCAATCGCATCAATATCTTAAAATGGTTAAAACGCTGTTCATTGATAACAGAGTTGTTATGAAGCTGATACATGACTCTGATCATACTATTAAATGACGATTACAATATAGTTAAGAATTTCAATTTGTTTCGATGCAGTTCGGGTAGTTTAGTGGCGCAGAACATTGCCCTGGTTAGGTTAAGGTTAGGGTTCCAATCCCCGTCCTACACCTTCCTCTTAAACTCTATTAAATAGGTGTAAATACACAAATAAAAGTAAATGTTTTTAAAACTTCTTTCAAATCATTGCTCACAGTACCCGAAAAATTATAACCCGAGAAGCCAGACTGGTGACGAAAGAGAAACTGACAAATGTGTGAATAACTGAACACCGTTTTCTCAATGTGAGAATAGATGCAACTTAATCTCAGATCGAAACTCGAAGCTGACATTGAAGTGTCTGGCCCTGTGACTTGCTAAGAATCTTTGTAAAGCTTTTGCACGCAGGAACTGCACGCGCTTAGATTAGAAAGGGGTGGTTATGGTGAATGGAATTTGAGTTGAATATAAAAGTTTCACAATTTCGAAAAAGACAAATTTAAAAGAAGTATAAACGGTATACCGATCTTCGTTCGTGAAAGAGAAGAGAAACTAAGGATTGATTTTGTGGCGTTATTTTAACAGACCACAGTGTCTGTAAACCACTTTACACTATACACAATTTCCGAGAGAAAAAGCTATACCTATCTACTTATAAAGGTACTCTACCAGAGGACAGCCTCTGGTAAAGTGCCTTCGCAACTCGAAGAAGAACTTCTGAGAATATATGAGCTTGCGAATTGCAAATTGTTTGAACAAAACTGTGACATCACCAATCAATTGTTCGTTCCTACGTTCCTATTTATCGTAAAGTTCTCTAAATGTTTACACTGCTTTTCTTAAAAGACATCGTACATTTCATTATAATTTTGCGATATGAGGGCAATCCTTGAGCACGTGTTTCTAATTTTTCTGCATTATAAAGGGGTTTCGGTGCTCTTTTTCTTCTTACTATGGGAGATTCTGGAAAATGCAGCCAAGAAAGTTATTGTTCTACGCCAGTGGCTCCAGGCTGCCCTAGAACAATCATAATGCGAATACCAGTTCATGGAAAGCGGAGCAAGTGTAATAAGAACTTTGCGGAGTAATGCAAAGACATCGAAGCAGGGTCTTAACTGAGTCCTGGAGAACACTTTTGGTGCTGCGTGAAGAATCTCCTCATTCATTCCTCGATTCATAGCCGAGTTCTCTGCCGAGCTCTTTGGTTACCTATATAGCGTAATTATATATAGCCTATATGAAGAACCTATTGTTATTACTCAAACAAAATTTTAATTAAATCCATTTAATTGTTACTGAGTTTAAACCTAATTGTTCTCTGACGAGCTCCTAGGTTATGTAGCGTGATAATATATAGCCTATGTGCAGACCCGGCCTACTGTTAATATTTGTACAAAATTTTAATAAAATCCATTAAGTAATTTCCGAGTTTATCCCGGACATGCGTTTATACCTAATTGTTCTCTGCCAAGCTCCTAGGTTATGTAGCGTGATAGCATATAGCCTATGTGTTGGCCCAATATATTGGTAATGTTCAGGCAAATTTTGAATTAAATCCAATCAGTAGTTTCTGAGTTTATCCCGGACATGCATTTATAGTAAATTGTTCTCTGCCTAGCTCCTAGGTTATGTAGCGAGATAATACCCTATGTGTTGACCCGACCTACTGTTAATGTTCGTGCAAAATTTGAATTAAATCTAATGAGTAGTTTCTGAGTTTATCCCGGGCAAAGGTACTGCGGACAAACAGACAGACAGACAAAAATTTTTAAATTTCATTTTTGGCTTGGGTATCCTTCGGTGAACACACAGTAAGTGTTTTTTTTGTAAAAATAATCAATGTACAGTTTTTACTTTGTTACGATTTTATTATATGTATAGATATTAAGTTTGAATTTCCAGAATTTATGTTCCAAAAATTTACTCTATGAAGTTAATACACAAAAACACGTAAAATTACGTGTAAAAAAATTTACGGTTTTCTACACATGATACAATATAATATTTCATGCAACTACAGGAGTAAATACGATTCTAATAGGGACAAAAATCTATACAAATTTTCTTGCACAATGTTTATACAATAAAAGGTTATGAAATGGTTGCCAAAAAAAGGCAATACCTTTGTCAAGTTTGTTGCACAGTCTATATATGATTTCAAAATATTATTTTAGTTGCTCTTTGCTGCATATTCGTCTACCTTATCCGACATGATTCTCACATTTCACGCATCGTCGTCACCCTTTGTCCGTTACATAACTAAGCGCATTCCTCGTAAGGCTTTTGTCAGGAATGTGACGATGCTTTAAGGACAATTTTATTATTCATTGCTCGAAATATGTCCACGTTGATAGAAATTTCTTCTATAACTTTGTATTGTCGTTTGTCATCAACTTTGAGCAATGACTGGCGATTATAATTTTATTTATTTTGTTTTGTTGTTTGTCAACAACTTTGAGCAATGACTGGCAATCTTAATTGGCCCACTCCAATGGATTCATCAGTCATGGATTTTTGATATGATTTCTTTTCATTTTAACCAAACTCATAATTCTGCGATCTGATACAGCAACTGTGTATCGTCTGCTGCCCTGCCGAAGTAATCCAAAACTGTGAGTCATCTCCATAACGCCCATATTAATCATAATCGATTACCATAAGGGCAGCGTAAGCATTTACCGCTCTTATAAGAGATCGGTAAATACTGTAGAGGCAATACCACACATTAAAAAAAAAAAATATGATGTGACAATACGTTAGTAACGTTTTACTAGCTTTACAAAAACTTCGAACCCTCAAATACCATACCAATACCATACAATCATAGTATACATCTATTTTTATATGAATTGGTCCAAAGTATTCTTAAAGAATACAACGCTCGAATAATAAATATCGTAAATAAATATCGTTAGGACAACTCACACAACGCAATCTGATTTCAAACTATGCAGAGCTTGTACTATAGTAACCAGATAAGTGATAAACATACTTATATATTTCTAAATACATACATATTATAGATAAATAACACCCAGACACAGAATAAACCATCGTGCTCATCACACAAAGTTTTATCCTGGGTGGGAATCGAACCCCTCTTGCGAAGCATACACTCCCACCGCGCCACAGAGGCAGTCAATAATAATAAATAATTATAGACAGTATTACGGTAGACGATATCCCAAAACACAGGAAGCAATATTTATAGCTATACTGTTTACCATAATGAGAAGTAATAAATGTATCAAGAGAAAGCCATTATTTTTCACAAGTGGGCTGGCTGGTCTATATATTTATGCTTTTTATTTACAGGAAGTGTGGTGAACTGCTCTTTATTTGACTTCGGCTTGAATTGGCTAACAGCACACTTACATTCAAACAAAACAACAAACAAAGCGTACTTCCATTTAACTTTTAAAAGAAAAGCCCAGCACGTTTATTCATTCCACCCAACATTAGCCTATGCAGAAAATACTTTCCTTTACACAAACCAGAGTTATATGGTGCTTTGAATAAGACCAATATATTTATTTACGTGTTTTGATGAAGTATTTTTCAAAGTATAATAAATACAGTGTGAGATTAAAGTTTAAAGTAAACATTGGTTGGGGTGTACTTTACATGCCAAATACAATCTTCCTGCGACATTGTTCGAGTTTGTTTCACAGGACAATAACAGCACAAAACTCCAGTTCCACTTAACAAAAATTTTATGTAAATTTAATATTACACCAAAACTTACCGGAAAATTTAAAATAATAGACATTGTGGCGAGTTCCGTTTCGTATATTTTCTTTCCAGATTTGTGCTGTAAATATTTTATGTAGCACATATTATATAATATAAAACATGATTAACGCCATGAAATTACATTTTCAGTAACTCCCTATGCGTAACAAAAACGATTGATCACAAATGGAAAAGTCAAAAGTACTAGGACATCGGATATATAGAAAAGCATAAAACGTGACGCCTGGTAATCCGTACCCACTGACTACCCCATCATGAATACAGCTTGAGGATAGTTCTACATAACGTACCCTTACGTGGCGGATTAATGCTGAAAGGTGGTTTATTCCACGCGGATGTGACGAGTGTCGGGGTAAGGGCTACATCACGTCTCTAATACAATTATAGACTTCGTTTTGTATTATTTTTATATATCCATTACGCCTTATCCCCGAAAGGGTGGCAGAGGCATATTATACGCCCAATTTTTTACAGTGTGTACTGTCCCACATAATAGGTGCTGAGACCATTGCCGTGTTGAAATAGACAGACGCAGGTTGTGCAATTTTTCAAGCCGCCCATAAGGCCTTCAACCAGGCTTAACGACTGCCATTTTACTGGCAACCGGGACCAACGGCTTAACGTGCCTTCCGAAGCACGGAAACGCTCGCAAATGTAAATGCCACATAGTGGTCACCCATCCGAGGACCAGCCATAGTGAAAGTTGCGTAACTCAGTGACCGTTTACAGAACACTGAGACCTCGGGGCTACGAGCGCTTCGTATTATTTTTTTCCTTTTTTATAAAGTTAATTAGACTATTAAATCTATAGTGTTATCTTATGTTATATTTTCTATGTACTAAGCTTAGTACATACTTCTTATATTTTACTTTATACTTTATTTTATTCACAATCATACTTTACACTTGTTTGATAGCGTTGTAGCTACCTAAAATGAGGTCACATTGAGATGACAAAGTTTATTTTATTTATTTTTGGCTAAGCGCAATTGACAATATGTGACATAATGCCGTAAAGTAGATGAGATTAGCTTGGGTGCCGAATTACTTAGCGTGGCGGTGTGGCCAATAGTTTGGCACATATAACATAGAAGCTTTGAATGCATTTAGTCTATCCTCAGTTGGTGTTCAGAATGCGCCTTGTTCGCACCACTATAAACGATAAGTCAATTATTAGAGCAATGTATTGATTTTAAAATACAATAGTAAAGTCTAATGATGATAAAAGATTGTACATGCGAGCATGACCTAAGAAGACAGCTTAAATTACAAGAGTCTAAATGATCCTATGAATAATGAAAGTACAAATTAATATTCAGTAAATTCACTAGAAGATCAGAATATTCCATAAAACAAATCTTTAAGTTCTACCTCATTCTAAAGTTAGTTTAAATTGCTAAACCTCTTCGGCTGCCAATGGAGGCCGAATTTCTCAAATAAATTCCATCGTTACAAATTTGACTCTAATGAAATAAGTTTCTCAATGAAGTATAGTCATTGTGAAAACTGTTATTAGGTACACAATTTAAAAGTGCAATTGGACATTTCTTACTTTTGTTTACAATGCAAAACCAAAAATAGGCTCAATATATGAAAGTGTCTTTATATCAAATTTCACCTTGGAATATTTTTCTATGCCATCTAAATCCCTCTTTGATAGCAACTTTATGGCGATCATGAGTTATGTTTTGACCACTATCAAAACATCCTGATTTCAAAAAGATAGTTGAACGAGAGTCGTGATGAAGATTGTGGCCACTGTTAATGTTTTGTCTTCAATATCTGTAACAAAAGTGTTAGAAAGGTAAACAGGGTTATTGTTTCGGGTGTCAACTTGTATAATATTTATAAAACATTGTGTGGTACAGTAAAAAGGTGCACCTGAACTGCCTCCAACGCTAACACGCCTGTACCACCGTTTTTGTTCTTCGGGAGACGTGCCGGAGCCTTGGCAGTTGGCGAACGTTAAATTGATCTCAAAAAAGGGAATCGCCCCATAGCCATCCATTAGTTATATGCGAGCTAGTTGAGCTCATCAATAAGAAGTTCATGCGTCATCTGGAGAATTACTCTCTAATCAATGATCATCAATACGGCTTTAGGCCGAAACGGGGATAGTGATTTTTTGGTAATACGTCAGCCGTTCCTACGTCTACGCTCTCTTCAGAATGCATCAATACTAATGACAGACAATCGAGACATTCTCAACATTGACGTTAGTCATGAGTTCAGTAATAAAAATTACTTATAGAGCTGTATTAGGCTAGCCTCGAGAAAACTCGGAATTCTGAATTTGGAGAGGCGCTTAATAGACTTTGAGTTGTCCATGCATTAATTACTGCTCTCACCTTTACAGAAGTGCCATTGTTCTGAGGTAGGTACCAAGTAACGTTGAACCGCTGGTGTAGCGAAGAACAATATCTTCTTTTACGAATCTAGCACGGTGAGTGTTCTTCAACCGTACTACACTCTCTCTTTTTTGATCCCGAATTACACGTGTCGCACATAGGTGCCAATCTCACAGTACTACGTTTTAAGGTTACTTGTATCCTAATTAAGGTACCAGATGGGCATGATTGGTAGTCTTAAATAAATAGTTACTACTCTTAAGAATTGTAATCCTGTATCATGTTGTTGTTGTCTTTTAATAATAATAAAGATTATAATTATAATAAAAAAGTTACTACATCGAGAGAGAATTTTCGTCAAAAGTAAGCGATTCAAATATTGTTCCTCTGTTGAGCCATAGAAACTTGGAACACTATTCCACCGCATGTGTCTTCTTTTACAACTTTGGGTTATATTATAGTCTTGCGAACTCTGAGCGTAACTCTTATGCATTTCTATCTTTCATTTTAGCTAGGTAAATATTAAAAAAAATCTTATGCAAACACATACAGCTTTTAAAATGTAAAAAAATTAAGTGATTTGACAATAATATTATTTACTCCTACATGAATCATTCGTGAAATTAGCATCAGAGATATTATGTAGGTATTATAATGTTTTGATTTATAGAATCACCACTATTATTAAGCACGCAAAATTCGTTTTGACATAAAATGCACATTTCTAAATATATATCTCCACACATGTTGAACCTCATTGTTTGATAAAGTGACTTCTGCTATAGCCGCTATAGCTAATCTACCATAACGCTGACAAGGTACCTCGTCTAAGCAGACAAGTGAAGCATTATAGAGCCTTAAATATTTCACAGCTTTGAATTTCAAAACAATGTCATGTTTGAATTGGAAAATATTCCTATATTTCACTGGAAATAAATAATAATATTTTATTTGAAACCATTGGTTTAGAGCTTAATTTTAGCAAATGCGAACTTTTTATAAATAATTGCGACATAAATTTCAATGACGTTAAACAAAATTTCAATATTTTGGCTCCAAATATTAAAATAGTTAACAGTAAATCCCTTTATCTTTTAGGCTCTCCAATCTTTAATGAATCTATTTCTGAATATATTAATAATTCCATAACTAAATTTCCAAATTCTGCTGACCGTCTCCTGGAAATTCATTATGCTCTTTGCATCTTAAAATTCTGTCTTTTCGTCCCAAAATTTACTTATGTGCTCCGTTGCTGCTCCTTTTGGAATCACCCAGATCTTTTGACACAAGTAGACGACTTGATCAAAATTAGTTTAGAATCGATTCTTAATATGCAGCTGAACGAGTATTCTTGGACCCAAGCATCCCTACCAATCCGTAATGGTGGTTTAGGGATTAGAAAATTTCCAGTGTCGCTTTACCAGCTTTATTTCTATCTTCTGTCCATAGTTCAGCAAATCTCATAAGTAAAATTTTAAGGGCATCCCCTTCAAACTTTGAGATTGCTGGCTTGGAAGAAGCTAGAAACTCTTTCTTAATTGCTTGCCCAGGTCAAAATTTTCCAGTTTCTCCAATTTCACAGAGAAGCTGGGACGACAAAAACTGCAAATTGACTTATGACAATCTTTTGAGCTGTAGTACAGGTTCGGCACGTGCTAGGCTTTTGGCTACTGGCTTCACGCGTACCCTTCGTCAAATACAGGAACTTTTCTTGAGCCTGACACGCTCCGAATCGCAACCTGTCTACGGCTTGGGGTTCCGGTCTGCGCTCATCATAAATGTCCCTGTGGCAGTGGCAGTGAAAGTGCGGGCCGCTTCTCGAGACATGCAGCACTTAACGATATCTTACGCCGGTCCCTTGCCACCGTCAACGTGCCAAGTCTACTTGAGCCAACTGGTATTGCAAGAGACGATGGCAAGAGACCGGACGGTATGAGTTTGATTTCATGGAAGATGGGCCGGGTGCTGGTATGGGATGCAACCTGTTCAGACACGCTGGCCTCTTCCCATCTACATGGAACCAACAACAGAGCTGGTGCGGTTTGTTAAGCGGCTGAAAAAGCTAAAGCATTCAAATACAGGGGTCTTGGCTCCATATATGATTTTGTCCCATTCGGAGTCGAGACTCTTGGTCCGTGGGGTCCTAGCGCTACAAGGCTTTTTAAGGAAGTTGCGAAAAGGTTAGTCGACATCACTGGAGACCGAAGAGCTGGCAGCTACCTCGGACAAAGAATTAGTCTAGCTATTCAAAGGGGGAACGCTGCCAGTATCTTCGGAACCTTGCCTAAAGGGACCTCTTTTAATAATATATTTTAGTAATGTATCATATTTTAAGGTGTATTTAATATTAAGTTTAGTTAATTTATCTCTTTTGATTAATAAATCTAGTTCTAATATTATGTAATGCTAGACTAAGTAATATTGCCAAATGTAAATATATACTTTTAAGCTAGTCTATAGGAATATCTTTGTCTAAACTTCAATCAATAAATATTATGGGACACTGATCTACGACACTTGCCAGGTTTCACTGGATAACTATGTTTGTTTCGAAGTTTTAGTTTTTTACATTTACGCTCCCCAAAAGGAAAATAATCGGAAGCTTTTTGAGATCACTTTCTTGTCCTTATGTTCGTCTTTACTCTTTGTCTGTCATCTCAGGAACGAGTAGACGTAGGAGAATGAAATTTATACCAAATATTGAAGTCAATAGTTACTATTAGGTATAAAAATCAAGGTCATGATTAAACACAATATAGAGATATGATGTAATTTAGATTTTTACGATAATTTGCAAGTACCGAACTTTATGATATTTCAGGTTTTATTCGCGATGTTTATTATTGGGTACAAAGCCCACCTTATACTTACCGACGTATAAGTAGGCTTTGTACGTAATAATATACGTCACGAATAAGACCCGAAATATCACAAATATAAGTGAAAATCGCGAATGTATAAAAACATTCGCGATCAAACCAAAATTAACCTAATTTTTTATCTTTTTAAATTTTCTGTATTTTTCCTTTTCTTGTGCTATAAGACCTTGCTTCTAACCAAAATTGACAATTCAAGGTCAACTAGAAGTACCGTATAGGTTTTGAGTCGAAAACCAAAAAAGAATAAATCTACAATCACGATATTTGACAAAAAAGAATCTCTTACAGCACAAATAAAGAGAAAATTCAAAATAGTTAAATCGTTGTAAATTAAGTGGTGTCCCCCCATACATACATAGATAAAACCAATGAACATAGACTCTGGTTTGTATAGGCGCTCATACAATTTGGAGGTCTACCTTAATTGACAATAACCTCAAATAGGTAAGGTACTATTTATTTATGGAACCCTCGGCACACGAGTGAGAGAGATAAAAAGCCGATCAAATACGAGTCGTTCGTGTTTGAGCGGCTTTTTATTAATAGATAGGTACGTATTTACAAATGTGTTTAGCAGTACTTTAGATCAAATAAATAATACGGGATGTAGACATTATTATTTTTTACCTTCGGTTCCCTAGAACCGAGTCGTCTTCTGGATTCAGCTCTAAATTCTCTGAGCTTCACTTATCACCGTAAAACTATGGGCATTACGTTCTTTTCTTACTTCCTCATATTATCTTCTGATTAATTTCGTTGCGGGTTCCAAGACATGCTAACTTCTCCTGGGACATCACCGAGATCGAGCTCGGTGTAACTTTTCTGGTGTATTGGTCATTGCTGTAGATCCTGGTTTACACACATCCTGGTTGTCACAGTAATGGGAATGTGGGTGGGTATAGTCCCAATAAAAAAAAAACACCGTAAAAGTAGTTGTAACAAAAAAAATCATAAATATCTTTTGGAAAACTATCACGACCAGTAAACAGTGATCACTAATGCGTTAATATAACATTCACTTACAATATTTATTTTAAAACTGATTTGATTATAATGAGAGACTATTTACAAGGCCCTGCTTGTATTTTTACCCCTTAGTCAAAGTTAATATTGAAAAACGATACGGTTGCTAATGGACATGGTTCCTCGAACCGATCCAATTACTAAAAAGCCTCCTTGTTTAAAAACTTCAAAAGATAATGATTTCAACCCCCGTGGCATGTTTGGACAAAATTTCCATTTTATTCTATTTTAAAAGCTTTGTTTTTCTATCCTGCTATGGCACTAAGTTATATTCCTATTATTTGCTTAAGGGCTTAGGTTCTATTAGTAAGGAACACACAGCGCATTTTCTTGAAAAGTAGGTGACTAACTATACATATTTCCCGCTATCAGATTTCTTTATGAAAATCTTTCGCGTCGTATCAAATGCACGTGTCTATTTATGTTTGGAACCCAAAACATCGATACAGTGGGAAATTGACGAATTTCCCAATCTAAGTTTTTCTTCGTTGTGTGCTGTGTCTTTTCAAATGAAATTTCTTGTTCATTTGATATGTCCTCTAGAATTTCTTTTTTTTTCCTTTGTAAGGAGTTTCTATTTCTGAAATGAAATTAAATGAAAATTCTTTATTCATGTAGGTCACAAAATAACACTTATGAACGTCTGTATTGATTCGAGGACCTTGATACTCAATTGCTTCCAAATCTTAAACAGATGTCTTTTTTATTCGGCCTATAAGTGACGAAACGGTGAAGTAATAAATATTATAAAGTTCAACCGAATTGAGAACGTTCTCTTTGTATGAAGATGATGAAACAGGACAATTCATGGCAGATTACTTCCGATTTCGATGAATATGAGAAAGAAGCGACGTTTTTATGTGCGCAAGTCAGCAAACGATCATTATCTGTACTGGGTAAGTTCCATATTGGGAGCGATGTGCTTCTGTTTATTACATAAAGCTTTCGAGTGTGTGTATTGGCAGACCTCCAGGCGCCACTCGGTAAGTTACACACTATATTAAACCGCAATTTATTTTAACATATTCCTTTCTACACCCAACTCTCTGTTTTAAAATCACATCAGTCTATGTTACCGAATTACACAATACATCGTAAAATATTATCAGAAAATATTTTTAGATTTAGATTTGGCATATACAACTTAAATATGAGTAAAAGTAAAGTAAAGTAAAAGTAAAATAAAAATAAAATAAATATCCATCACGCCTTACCCCCGATAAGGCGTGATGGATATCACGACGAGGAAGGGGTGGCAGAGGCATATTATATGCCCACTTTTCACCGTGTGGATTCCTGTCCCACGTAATAGGTGGTGAGCCCATTGCCGTGTGGAAAGAGACAGACGCAGGTTGTGGCTACCTGCTGTTGAAATTTTTCATGCCGTCAATAAGGCATTCAACCAGGCTTAACGACTGCCATTTTACTGGCAACCGGGACTAACGGCTTAACGTGCCTTCCGAAGCACGGAAACGCTCGCAAATGTAAATGCCACAAAGTGGTCACCCATCCGAGGACCAGCCTTAGTGAAAGTTGCGTAACTCAGTGATCGTTTACAGAACACTGAGACCGC
Source organism: Thumatha senex (assembly GCA_948477245.1). Lineage (NCBI taxonomy): Eukaryota > Metazoa > Arthropoda > Insecta > Lepidoptera > Erebidae > Thumatha > Thumatha senex. The sequence goes on along the minus strand of OX419725.1, from coordinate 30,858,308 downwards.
GGGGCCACGAGCGCTTCAGTAAAATTGTCTCTTTCAAGTCCCATCACAAAAGGTAGTACACACAAAGTGACATCATCCGAGCGTCTGTCCCAGTTGCGTCTCGCGACGCCCGGGGTCCGCTTTCCTACATTTTCTCCTCCACTTCGCACGGTCTTCGGCATCCCCTGTAGTGAGACCATTGGCACGCATGTCATCCCTTACGACGTCAAGCCAGCACTTCTTGGGTCTTCCCCTCTTACCGGGACCCGGCGGGGCTGACATTGCCAGACATTTGTTACCTACGTAGCCCGGCGGTTGCCGCAAGACGTGACCATACCAACGAAGGCGACACTCTTGCAACTTGTCTGCAATGTCACGGACGTGAAGGCTGCCGCGGATGCGAGAGTTTCTCACGCGGTCCATCCGCGTAACCCCACACATCCACCGCAGCATCTTCATTTCCGTGACACGCAGCTCCTGCTTGTGTCGCTCTAATATCGGCCACGTCTCACTGCCATGTAAAAGGACAGGTCTAATAATGGTTTTGTAGACTTGTCCCTTCAACCGGATCGGCATTTTAGGGTCACAAATGACACCGGTCATCTCCCGCCATTTGGCCCACGCGGCAGCAATGCGTGACTTGACATCGCAATCGATGTCACTGGACGTGTGAAAAACAGATCCCAGGTATTTAACCTGGTCCGTGCGCTCGACCAAATCACCGCCTATGCGGAAGGATGTGGGATCTGTCGAGTTTAGTGCCAAGTACTCGGTCTTCGCCACATTTAGTTTCAGACCGCTGTTCTCAAGCGTCTCCTTCCACGCCTCTACACGTCGCACCAATCTGCCCCTGTACGCGTCTGCCAGCGCAATATCGTCAGCATAAATGAGCAACCATGGAGGCTGCTCATGCGGGTTTCTGATGCTGTCCGACAATTCGTCTAATATTACACTGAACAGAAGCGGACTAAGGACAGAACCCTGGTGTACCCCGACGGTGATGGGGTAGGGTTTCGTGTCGCCAACAGCAGTCCGAACCATTGAATCGGATAGTGTCAATATAGACCTCTGGAACCCCTTTGGACCGCAGTGCTCACCAGATCATCGCACGAGGAACACAGTCGAAGGCCTTCTGCGTGTCTAGAAAGTAACAGTGCAGAGGCGTGTTCTTCGACCTGTATTTCTCTGCGACAACTCTCAGGGCAAAAAGGGTCCGAGGTCCCATAACCAGGGCGAAACCCATATTGACACTCCGAGAGGGTACACTCCTGCCGGATCCGAGAGTCTATAATCCTCTCGAAGATCTTCAAGGTGTAGTCAATACAAGAGCGAAAACCTATGACGAAGCTCGAAGTTTCAATGTACAATAGTACTCGCTGTGTAACGAATTGCCAAAAGTGGTAGAACAAACGTTGTTGGTTATGACCTTGGCTATCTACTCTTAGCAGGTTGCTGGTGTTTTACAAATGATCCTGTATATGAACAACGACTGTTACGGCTATTGAAATATGTAAAAAAATGGGGGTAAGAAGGTAAACAATACTTCGTAACTTATTCTTCTACATACTCGTACTAAATATACTAAAATCATCAAAATCAGTCGAACCGTTTCGGAGCCCTGCAAGCCTTATTGCGGATTCCAATTTTGCTGAATAACGAATGTCACTGAATTAGGATATCTCCCTTGGTAAATGCATACCAGACAATAACAGAGGCATAGATGGTGCTATGTATTATAATTCATGGACCAAAAATGATAACACTCCTCAGGCGTACGTCAGGGGTCACACTCATAAGGAACCAAAATAAATAAGTATATTTGAATAAAATGACACTATGAAGTTTATAGTCGTACACCCATGCAGTATGCAGTTTACTGAGTGGAAATAGTTCTAGGTTTAGGTGCATTCAGAGGATATTATTTGGTTATACTTATTGTACTAGAGATAAAATTAAACTTAAGAAAGCCCTCTTAGGCCCACTTGCGCGATCTTGGGTTAGCGTGTATAACTCGGAGGTATGGACTAACCCCGAGTTAAATCATTAATTTGTCTCGCATGACCCCGAGTTAAGGGTTTACCTAGGGTTAAATCGCTAAAATTTTAACTCACCTATTTCTAAGGGTTAATTCGTCAAACGTTGGGTTAGCAGCTGACAGACAATGAAGGGGCACGTGCACATGCGTGACACGGACTCCTCAAAATGACACGCCGCGCACACATAATACGATAAAAATAAAATGCACTCGGCTGTCATGTTACATTCATTCGTGTAAGAAAAAGTCTTATGTGGCAAACTGTAGTGTAAAAGAGATAGACATACCTGTTTCATTCTTTGTTCAATCATTAATGTTTGGTTGGATGACATAGAGTGACATAAAACACTGGGTTAGTTAACCCGATGATATTTTTCTATGGTGCAAGACATGATTAGGGTTATAAAGTTATTTACTTAATTCCGAGTAATCTAACTCTATAATTATTTATTTAACCCCAGCATTCACGCAAGTGGGCCTTACATGTATAACTCAAATAGATATTTACGTATTATCACAAAACTCTTACAAGAAATTATTCTTCCAAATTTATTCTAATTAATCCTGTTGGTCCAGTTATAAACTTTAATGAAAATAAACTTTTAAAATGTAAACTTTTACAAACACCTGTGATGCTTTGTTTGAAAAAACTACAGAGACAAAAATTACTCAGTAGTTGATTCAAAGGAAATGCCGAAGGACTGCTAGCTACTAAGGAATATGTGAATCTGCAGGCGTGTAAATATTTTGATAGCATATTGAAAGTACAGGTATACGATGCTTTATTAGTAGACTATTTTCAAGACATCAATTTTAATCGTCCTCTAATAGATTGTTTTCTGTACTATGTGCTTTCTGACAAAGCCTGCGATGGTGTGATACAATAGCAACTCACTCATACTTGTCAGTATTACATCAGTTATATACACTATGTAATTAAATGCCATTACATGCACTGAATAGCACAGGCAATTTACTGTTAGTGATTGATGTTGCTGCTAGGCTTTCGAGATTAGTCCTGGAGCGTTGTCTTCTAAATCAATATATTGATTCATTCAGATCAATTAATTAGTAATAACTACTATGATATCTTACGATATTTTTTTTAGATAATGACTCTTAACTTAACACTATCAATTAAAAAAAAAGTTGGTGTATAAACTAATTAAAAATATTCACTTATTTTTAATTAGTTTATACACCAACTTTTTTTGGTGTGATTACGTAACTTACTATAATGATAAAATAGAAACTATAGTAAAAACTTGGCACATGTTTAATGGGCGGTTTTAATATTCTTTCTTCAGTTAAACATAGATCGCTACCACGCTACCACAGATAAACAGTTGATTTTTTAACTTTTGTGACCGATAGTTCAATTTCGTATATTTCTATCTATCTGTGGTGACTATTTTGCCATTATTTTAGACAATAGTAAAAGATAGATAGTTTATTGAAAACGGCCGTAAACCTTTCCAAACTGTCACTTTGTGTGTACTACCTTTTGTAATGCGACTTGAAAGAGATACTTTTACTGAAGCGCTCGTGGCCCCGCGGTCTCAGTGTTCTGTAAACGATCACTGAGATACGCAACTTTCACTATGTCTGGTCCTCGGATGGGTCACCACTTTGTGGCATTTACATTTGCAAGCGTTTCCGTGCTTCGGAAGGCACGTTAAGCCGTTGGTCCCGGTTGCCAGTAAAATGGCAGTCGTTAAGCCTGGTTGAATGCCTTATGGACGGCATGAAAAATTTCAACAGCAGGTAGCCACAACCTGCGTCTGTCTATTTCAACACGGCAATGGGCTCACCACTTATTACGTGGGACAAGAATCCACACGGTGTAAAGTGGGCAAATAATATGCCTCTGCCACCCCTTCGGGGATAAGGCGTGATGGATATTTATTTTATTTTTATTTTACTTTTACTTCTCATATTTAAGTAGTATTTGCCAAATCTAAATCTAAAATTATTTTCTGATAATATTTTACGATGTATTGTGTAATTCGGTAACATAGACTGATGTGATTTTAAAACAGAGAGTTGGGTGTAGAAAGGAATATGTTAAAATAAATTGCGGTTTAATATAGTGTGTAACTTACCCAGTGGCGCCTGGAGGTCTGCCAATACACACACTCGAAAGCTTTATGTACTAAACAGAAGCACATCGCTCCCAATATGGAACTTACCCTGTACAGATAATGATCGTTTGCTGACTTGCGCATAATAACGTCGCTTCTTTCTCATATTCATCGAAATCGGAAGTAATCTGCCATGAATTATCCTGTTTCATCATCATCATACAAAGAGAACGTTCTCAATTCGGTTGAACTTCATAGAATAGAATAGAATAGAATAGAATAGAATAGAATAGAATAGAATAGAATAGAATAGAATAGAATAGAATAGAATAGAATAGAATAGAATAGAATAGAATAGAATAGAATAGAATAGAATAGAATAGAATATTCTTTATTGTACACCAATCACAATATAATAGCAAAGGATTATACAGATATATTGATATGTACAATCGGCGGCCTTATCGCTAAAAGCAATTTATAATATTTATTACTTCACCGTTTCGTCACTTATAGGCCGAATAAAAAAGACATCTGTTTAAGATTTGGAAGCAATTGAGTATCAAGGTCCTCGAATCAATACAGACGTTCATAAGTGTTATTTTGTGACCTACATGAATAAAGAATTTTCATTTAATTTCATTTCAGAAATAGAAACTCCTTAGAAAAAGAAAAAAAAAGAAATTCTAGAGGACATATCAAATGAACAAGAAATTTTATTTGAAAATACACAGCACACAACGAAGAAAAACATAGAGTGGGAAATTCGTCAATTTCCCACTGTATCGATATTTTGGGTTCCAAACATAAATTGACACGTGCATTTGATACGACGCGAAAGATTTTCATAAAGAAATCTGATAGCGGGAAATATGTACAGTTAGTCATCTACTTTTCAAGAAAATGCGCTGTGTGTTCCTTACTAATAGAACCTAAGCCCTTAAGCAAATGTTAGGAGTATAACTTAGTGCCATAGCAGGATAGAAAAACAAAGCTTTTTAAATAGAATAAAATGGAAATTTTGTCCAAACATGCCACGGGGGTTGAAATCATTATCTTTTGAAGTTTTTAAACAAGGAGGCTTTTTAGTAATTGGATCGGTTCGAGGAACCATGTCCATTAGCAACCGTATCGTTTTTCAATATTAACTTTGACTAAGGGGTAAAAATACAAGCAGGGCCTTGTAAATAGTCTCTCATTATAATAAAATCAGTTTTAAAATAAATATTGTAAGTAAATGTAACGCATTAGTGATCACTGTTTACTGGTCGTGATAGTTTTCCAAAAGATATTTATGATATTTTTTGTTACAACTACTTTTACGGTGATAATTTTTTTATTGGGACTAATCCCACCCACATTCCCATTACTGTGACAACCAGGATGTGTGTAAACCAGGATCTACAGCAATGACCAAAACACCAGAAAAGTTACACCGAGCTCGATCTCGGTGATGTCCCAGGAGAAGTTAGCATGTCTTGGAACCCGCAACGAAATTAATCAGAAGATAATGTGAGGAAGTAAGAAAAGAACGTAATGCCCGTAGTTTTACGGTGATAAGTGAAGCTCAGAGAATTTAGAGCTGAATCCAGAAGACGACTCGGTTCTAGGGAACCGAAGGTAAAAAAATAATAATGTCTACATCCCGTATTATTTATTTGATCTAAAGTACTGCTAAACACATTTGTAAATACGTACCTATCTATTAATAAAAAGCCGCTCAAACACGAACGACTCGTATTTGATCGGCTTTTTATCTCTCTCACTCGTGTGCCTAGGGTTCCATAAATAAATAGTACCTTACCTATTTGAGGTTATTGTCAATTAAGGTAGACCTCCAAATTGTATGAGCGCCTATACAAACCAGAGTCTATGTTCATTGGTTTTATCTATGTATGTATGGGGGGACACCACTTAATTTACAACGATTTAACTATTTTGAATTTTCTCTTTATTTGTGCTGTAAGAGATTCTTTTTTGTCAAATATAATGATTGTAGATTATTCTTTTTTGGTTTTCGACTCAAAACCTATACGGTACTTCCAGTTGACCTTGAATTGTCAATTTTGGTTAGAAGCGAAAATAAAAATTACAATATCGAAAAAAAAATCGTAGAAAAAGTTTGTACTACCTAGTCCTAGCAGGTTGCTGGTGTTTTACAAATGACCCTGTATGTGAAATTATTCTGTTGAAGTGTCTTACGACACTTTACATTTCATTCTGCATTTGTAATTATCAAAACAAAGTATGAGCAATTAATAAATTCATTTGAAAGAGATGACGTAAGAACTAAGTGCGAGATTTGGGTAAACTAGGAACGTCTAGAGTGTATGCTCTAGACGTTACTGGTTTACCCAAATCTTACATACATACATTTGCGTATTTAGGAAGAATATTTAGCACGGACGGAAGATGTGATTCGGATGTAGAACGGCGACTAGCTGCCGGAAACAGTGCTTTATCTCAATTAGTATCTAAGGCTCAAAACATGCTCAAAAGAAGCAAGATGATAGTGCCAACGTTGCTTTACGGCAGCGAAATCTGGGTATATTAGAAGATGCATGAAAGTAAGTTGAATGCTGTAGAGATGCGATCACTTCGAAAATTGTGCGGCGTAATCTTAGTCGACCGAATACGTAACGAAGTGATACGCAATATGGCAGGTTTGAATGAAAGTAAAGGGCATGCTCCGTTGGTTTGGACATGTCCAACGAATGAGTGAGAGACGATAGACAAATAATAAATATTGTATTGGCTTATCAAATGTATTTTATATAAACTTACATGGGTAGGCCATGTAAGTTTATGAAAATGCAAAAACAACCGAATCCTATACCAACATAAATAACTACCCAAACAAAATTAATCGGCTTATAGAATGGTATGGTTAAAGTGAACCTTTTAGGATAACATTTCATATGATATTAAATTTATTGTACAGTTTATGTTATTTTTTGTACGCCATGTCTGGTATGAAAAATCATAGCGAAGTCCAGAGATTAAGGGCCTTTTTCGGTTGTGAAAGGGGCCATCAATTTTTGGATATCCACAGTGGCTCTCACGTTGCTCCACGCTGAGGATTTTAAGATTCTGAGAGGAGCTGGTGAGGAATACCAAGTTTCAGTAGTACGGTAAACAAAAGTTATGATTCTGTCAACTGTGTGAGGATCGCACCCCATGCATTGTTGGCAATTAAAAGCAAGAGAGTTTGATTAAGTGGGAAATATCTTCAGAAGACTATGGTAATTGCTAAAAGTTACTAAAAATGCGAAAATACTACTCCGATAACTAACCATGATAACAGGTGACTTCAGGGCTACCTATAATATACGGCATGTCATTTAGATCATCTAGCATGTCTTGAGTGGATCTATTTCAACAACAGACAAGTAGTGTTCTATCTGGATGAATCTGAGTCTTGGATGAAACCGGGGAGCTACTTAGGGGAGGTAATTCCCCTAAGAAGGTGTTTGCCCTAAAAATATTAACTGTGTCACAAGTATCTTACTTTATTTATTTAAGAAGGTCAAAAACTTTTTTTTTTACGGTTACGGAATCAATTCATGGTTTGTTATACATTTATAACCCAGTCACATAGTGCTCCCGTATGGCTGGGCATAGCCTGGAAATTTGTCTTACCTTAAAATGGAAATTCTTGGTACCCTGAGCAGTTATGTCCGTGAATCTTGGCGACCACTTCCCGTTGTTTGTGGTCACATTCTCCATACCCGCGCACTCGATAACATAAGCCTCAATGAGCCTGTTATAGCTAGCTCTGTCACATTACGTTCTTTTTCTATCCTCACATTATCTTCTGATTAATTTCGTTGCGGGTTCCAAGACATGCTAAATTCTCCTGGGACTTCACCGAGATCGAGCTCGGTGTAACTTTTCTGGTGTTTTGGTCATTGCTGTAGATTCTGGTTAACAGGAGTCACAGTAATGGGAATGCGGGTGGGATTTGTCCCAATATAAATTAGCTCTGTCACACCCGACCTACGTTCATTGAGCATGGAAATTCTTCATCGTAGCTTCTTTCGAAGAAAAGTAAGGTCTTACTAATTACATTGAATATTACTAAACACACTGTGCAATGTATACAATTTATTACGAGTATGCAAGTCTTTTTGTAAATTTGCTAACACCCTCGCAAAGTATACGACGATAAAATGTAGCCTAAGTTCCGGTTAATCTCTGAAATGGCTGGACCGATTTACGGGACTTTCTTCTGCAGATGAAGTTATTAGGATAACTTAGGCTACATTTTATTGTCGGATTACCACGGAAACGGGCGCTACGAAGGAAACACCGCGGTGCACCCGCCATTATGTTTATAAACAAATAAATTCTATTCTTATGTTCTATTTTTTATTCTTACATATCTTTTGCTAATTCATTACATCTGGTACTGCTTGAGAGCTAAATAAGTAGTAAATATTTAAACTCTCCTTTATATTCGATGTGTTCCACACACAGTAATTTTGTAAGCAAGTCATCTGTAAAATTACTTCGCTGCCTTTTTGGAATAATCATTGTAAATTTAATCCAGATTGGGGAGAGAGAGGGTGGCGAATGGCAATATGTTTGTAAATGGAAAACGTGACATATCTCATACATATAAATTTAGAAATATTCATACGTATTTCTTTGCAGAAGACATGTTGTCCACTGTTAAAATACTTTGTGAGCTAGTTTCGCCCTTTATACTTAATCACGCCTTATCCGCGAAGGGTTGGCAGAGGCATATTATACGCCCACATTTTACTGTGTGCATTTTTGTTACATTTTACAGGTGTCACCACCTGCCCATTGCCGAGTCGAAATCGACAAACAAAGGTTGTAGCGAGCTGCTGTTGAAATTTAAATTTTTTCAAGCCACGCACCATTTCAAAACTTTTCCAAAGCACGGAAACGCTCGTAAATGGAAATTCCAAAGCGAAAGTTGCTTAACGCAGTGATCATTTACAGACTGACTTAGCGGCACTACCAACGTTTGTAATCCATTATTTATTATCTATCACGCCTTATACCTGAAGGGTTAGCAGAGGCATATTATATGCCCAGTTTTCACCACGTGTATTCCTGTCTCACGTAATAGGTGGTGAGCCCATTGCCGAGTTGAGATAGACAGATGCAGGTTGTGGCTACCTGCTGTTGAAAATTTTCAAGTCGCCCATAAGGCCTTCAACTTGACTTAAGGACTGCCATGTTACTGGCAACCGGGACCAACTGCTTAACGTGCCTTCCGAAGCACAGAAACGCTCGCAAATGTTTATGCCACAAAGTGTCACAGAGTCACCAATCCGTGACCAGCTGTAGCAAGAGTTGCTTAACGCAGTGATTGTTTTCAGAACACTTGACTTAGCGGGACTACGAACGCTTGTAACCTATAACCATAATAATTGTTTTAATCTGTTATACTTACATCTGTATTATACAACATTAAACCCAAACGCCCCATCACGTCAATACCATCTCCCCTTCGACCGTCACGTAACCCGAATTCTTTATAATATTTTAAGCTACACTTACTGTCCTAATCTCCATTTTAATAAGGTATCTATTTTTGAAATCTATCTATCTAGTTAACAGAGACGCAGAAATCACTATACGATAGGCTTTACACCAAAATTGTACTGCAAATTAAGTCTTATTCTGTACTTATACTAGCAGCACGCTATGATGGCCGTTTGACATATTACAATAACGCAAAAATTTTCGATTTTTGAAATGAAATAAAATACCTTACGTAGATACTTAAAAAACATTGTTTTATGCATACTATATTTAGGGTATTTTTTATTAATATCAACCTGAAATATTTTATTTTCCTGAGACAAAAATGTAAAATAAACGGCCATCATAGCGTACCGCTAGTGTAGTTAAGTTTTAAATGGTTGGGGAAGCATGCTGGAGGAAAGAAAATCTAGTACACTCAAATGCACTCCAATAAATTTGTAGCTCATCGACTACAACTATCACTAAGTTCCAGTTCGTATCGGAACAATCGGACAGTCGGGCTTACTTCCTGACAAGCAATCTGATTACAGATTGCGAAGTTCACACACAACCCCGATCTTAACTGATTTCAAGATCCGGATTCACAGGAGAAGCTGCGAAGTTGGAGATAGCAAAATACGAGTCGGCTAAGGACCGTATTACAATAAAAGATAACTTCACCCAACAAATATTTGGAATTTACCTTATAAAACTTAACTTAAGCATTCCTTTTGTTTTGAGAAACGTTTTGTAACATAGCTCTCGTATTGCGTGCAATATTGATAACTCTAAAGGACAGTATATTGATAAGAAGAAGAAGAACATTTTCTTATGTATAAAGCTGACTAGTCCCTATTATTTAAAATGAAATCAACATAATACTCATTTTTTCCCTTTTTTTTTACCATTAACATCATATTACCCACTATACGAGTACATCAATATAAATGATATTATAAATGTAATGTGGTTATTACTAAAAGCGAATGTACCAATAGAAGATGAAAACGGCAATATAGTTATGTCTCTTATTATCATAGGGATATGAATGAGAAAACGAATGAAATAACAATAGTACTCATCGTCGATAATGAATTTTTAATTATAGTTATCAGTAGCTACTGAAGTGCAGGTGGAATTGATGTGTCACTACGAAGCAATTAAATGACCGCCCAGAGCGACGCTGTGATAGGGATGTTGAAAATGGCACACATTTATAGCCACCATGTAAGAATTTTACGAGTTCATATTAACGAGCTTGTGGGTTTTGTTATTACAAGTATTTTTTTGACTACTCCGTCAATTATACAACGTAAAGATAGATTTATAAGTAGGTTTTCTTTCCAAGATTTCTATTAATTTTCCCCGTATGTTTGTGTAACGTTTACTTTGGATGACAATGTACTTATATGGTTAGCTGTGTAGATGGACGACTTGTTTTTTGCTGCCTATTACTGCTACAATGTGCGTATAAAATGAAAGGGGTTTACTTAGAATAACTAAAAAATCTATGAAGTCACTCCTAGTTCAACGAACTACTAAACTTTAATGCTTTTCCATAATTTATTGTACTGCAAGGAAATCATATAGCGTAACAAATTATTGTATACAAATTGAAAAACATAATACATCTTTATGTATTACATGATCTGAGTATTTGAAACAGCTAAACACCGTTATTAAACAATTAGACATAAATAAGAAAAATACATGCAATTTTCATTCCCAGATCTATTCCGGAACTCGAGATTCGGCCTACCTTGACTTTTTCCGCCCTCTACTTTCGCACAATATATATTCTTCGTCACCTCAATCACGTGTGTTTGTGTTGGTGGACGTGTCCAAACCAACAGAGCACATCCACTTTTAAGCTATAGTTCTCCATCAGTCGAGTAACAACTGCAATCATTTATTATAATTGTACAAATGTTACCTATTTCGTTTACAATGTTTTATTAATAAGATACTAGCAGGTGGCTTTCGAAGATCTATCACGCCTCTCAACGTGATTAAGTGGTACTGAGAAGTTAAGTACCACACGTATGCGACTGCAGCGTACCGACTTACAAACTTCTTAAATTTATTATGATCGTTATATTTATGTGAGTCTGTTCTTAAAGCAAACGGTCAATAATTGCTGGTTTTTGGTAAAATTTTATGTGGGTTTGTGTGGATGCTTGTTACTCTTTCCCGTAAAAACTACTGAATAGATTTTAATGAAACTTTCCAATAATATAGCTTATACATCAGAATAACACAAAGGCCACTTTTTATCCCGGGAACAAGTTCCTGTGGGAAACGGGAACGGGAAAACTTCTCTACGCGGGTGAAGCCGCGGACGTCAACTAGTATAAAATAAAGTCGCTTTGTATGATTTTGATGCAGTTTTTATCATTACATAAGGTAATTTAAGAGGAAGGTTTATATATAGAGTTTAATTTAAGAGGAAGTTTTATATACTCGTATATATTTAAGTGAATTTATTTTCAAAGTTTTTGACAGTTCAAATTTAAGTTGAAGATCTTATAAGCTTGAAAAATATCAACAGAAGCTAGCTACTGTTTGTCTCTCCAATAACCACCAGTTTTAAAAAAGGCAATACAGTGCAGCTGACGACAGGACAGCGCGACTGTATCTGACACTACTGCAGACGTCCCTAAGCTACGGTGACCACTTTTGTGCAGGTGGGCCGTGTACTTATCTACCATTTCTGACTGACCGTTCTTGGATTTTATCTAACATAAAAGGTACATAAACATAATAAAAAACTAATTGTTTTATCTTAAACCATCGTAATATGGTTTTAATATAAGCACCAGGTTTATTTTAACTAGAAAACTAAAAATATTATTACACATTATAAATAAGTAAACGGAATTGCTCACGTTTTTACGACCAGTAATAGACCAACCGGTTTCAGTTGTATTCAGACAGCCTTTTTCAGAGGTGCTTACCGTTCGCCGAGCACTCTTTACGCACACTGAAGTATCTCCAATTAACGGGTTATTCATGATAATGGATAACCCGTAAAATAATTATTTACGGCATAAATACATACTCACTATATAAACATGCGATCACTTCGAAAATTGTGCGGCGTTACCTTGGCCGACCGAATACGTAATGAAGTGATACGCAATATGGCAGGTTTGAATGAAAGTGTCAGCGTTAAGCTGGAAAAGGGCGTGCTCCGTTGGTTTGGACACGTCCAACGAATTGGTGAGGAACGATTGACGAAAAATATATATAGTGCGAAAGCAGAGGGTAGAAGAGGTCAAGGTAGGCCGAGACTTACATATGAAGACCACGTGAGCAGATTGCTGAAAAACGGAAAGGTTAAAAGTACTCGGATACCCAGACGTGCATGTATGAAACGATTGATGAATCTCGAAGAAGCGAAAGAAGTATGCATGGATCGCGAAGCCTGGCGATCTGTACTCTCTGACTACCCCGTCAGGGATACAGCGTGATCCGAATCACATCTTCCATCCGCGCTAAACATACTTCCTAAATACACAATTTCATTCACTTGCTCTAGACGTTCCTGGTTTACCCTAAAAAAAAAGTTTGTTTATATTAGTTTGTATTAATAGATTATTTTATGTAGTATATTTTTGTACTAACTTGTAGACGGAAGCGCTCGTGGCCCCGCGGTCTCAGTGTTCTGTAAACGATCACTGAGTTACGCAACTTTCACTATGGCTGGTCCTCGGATGGGTGACCACTTTTTTGGTATTTACATTTGCGAGCGTTTCCGTGCTTCGGAAGGCACGTTAAGCCGTTGGTCCCGGTTGCCAGTAAAATGGCAGTCGTTAAGCCTGGTTGAAGGCCTTATGGGCGGCTTGAAAATTTCAACAGCAGGTAGCCACAACCTACGTCTGTCTATTTCAACACGGCAATGGGCTCACCACCTATTACGTGGGACAAGAATTATTTAACTTATAGACCTTAATGATTTTTTCAAAAAGTGCCGTCAATTTTAACCTAACCTTTAATCTTTATATCTTAACCTTTTCATATTATTTACTTTAACTTATCTTTCAAAATACTTCTTATGTTTGCATCTTTTCATATCTGAACATTGTATTAATATATATAATCGACAGTGTTGTTGTATACCAATGTAATATAGCAAAGTTTAAAGTTCATTCTTTGGCTAATTTACTTCTATACGTAAACTGCTCGATTTTTAATTGTTAAGATACTTTGGGAAAGCTTTACTCTAACTAAAATCGTATTGAAATTTCGGTATCTTTATATATATTAATTCTATTTTAATTAAAAATTACACTAGTTTAACTATCCCCACTCAATTTAACACTTATTTATTACTTACTTATTTATTTATTTATGTTACGTCTATTACGTGGGACAAAATGTGAACTAAATGGTACTAGTACGCCTCTGCCTGTAGAAAAAAAGCCTGACTTCATAGTAAAAATGTATGTTCAAAATTTTATTCCTTTTTTAGTTATTGAACTTTTATAACTGTCATTTTACAATAAAGTCTAAGGGTTATAAATGTAGGCGGGAAAGGGTAATAGCTTTGACCTCTACGACATTGCGTAAAGTTATCTACGAAAGGTCTACGCGTCTACGGTATTTAGGAATCTGCCGCGTAGAGTAGGTACGATTCGCTACGAAAATGTAACAGATTTACCTCACAGGAATCTTTTTACATTCCAATCCATTCCAACTTCTGCGTAAAGAGCTCATTATTAATCCTGTTTAGTAAGTATCTTTTAGGCACTCAAATATTTTTTATGTGCGTTTAGATATTTGTTATTCCGTTTATTATCTAAAATCAGCAACTGTTGTTGTATTAGCGAAATTATACATGATACCAGTTTACTATCGTTATTTACTTCTAAGCGTAAATTAACTCTTAATTTAAAAAAAAAACTATTTTTATCTTATTTGATGTCATGAAGATAATAAGTCTTAAAATATATACAATTCTTTACGAAGACTTAACGTACGCCAATGTTAAGCATTTAAAATAGGGGCGAAAATGCGAAAATAGGGCGCCTTGAAAACTCTAACCAGCGTAGCTTAGCCTCCGTCTTTTTTTTCAAAGCGCCCGTATTGTTTCTGTTGTTCAAAGAGACGGGGAGGGTTGGTAGTTCGTGCTGTTGGTAGCTTACGCACGTGTTAACCTGCGCTCAACTTGCTGAATCAATCAACGCGGTTATTCTGCTGGGTGATTGCCAGAGAAGGGTAGTGCGCAGGCGTGAGATTTAGTGATGTTAAAACATAATTTGATATCGAAGATTTGTATCAGATTGACGATTTTTTTTAATAATTTGTATTTATTTTAAATTACTATCACATGTCTTTTGCAAGGTTAATCAAAAGTTTATAAAATAGCAGAAATTTAGAAGATTGAAAGGATATTGTAATATTGTTTTCCTTTCTGTAACAAATAATATTTTATCTATATTAGTTGGATCAAGGCACTATAGATAAGGAATAACAATCAAATAATAGAAAAATTCTTATCGATAGTTCATGCGGTCATGTTATCGACTTTCGCAGCACTTACATCACGAGAAGAATCCCGCCGAAATCACCCAGTTCAGCTGACAGTATCCGCGCGCAACCGGTGTGCGATAGACGCACCCATGCCATCGCCTACGAATTGTCATCGTGAACAAGGTACGTCAATACAAACTTATATTTTTTGCATAAAAAGTATAATCTTAAGTTATAATTTTATTCCTAGACGTTTCTAATTTTAATTCGAGGGGTAGTTTATGTTATAAAATTTGCGTTTTACTTATTACATATAATACAAGGTCGTCGAGATAAGAAGTGACATAAGAATACTTTATATTATATTGGAAATTAAACCTTTATTAATATAGACCATATTTTTATAGGAAGTGGTAATAATATGGTCGTTCTGTATTTAATTTTTGTTTATAAATTAACAATTTATGGCGGTTTTGATAATATACAAACATTCTCGTTAAAAAAGTCAATAGATAATTGACGATAAATTTTATAAAGCTCCTTTTACACTACAATTATTACTTGAAAATGTATCATACAAATGTTTTTTTTTAATTTTGTGTAGTATTTATGTTATATTTATATAGTTATATGTGTTTCTTATATACTCAATGTGCTACAAAATTAAAGATTAGAGTGGAAATCTCCAGCTATGAACCAAATTGACACAGTAATAAGGATAGAAATATAATATCCTTGTCCTCGTGTTTTCCTCCGTTTACAACCAGGTCCTTCTAATGAAGTGCGATATATTAGTAAACCGTCAACTTGAGGGGTGCTATTAATGATATTTCCGACCGTGATAGCGGCCCTCATTCTTGATGCAGCCATGACTAAACATCAAGAGGGTGGTGTCGTTTGATTAGCTTATTATGAAAAATAATAGACTTAACACATTTTGTAAATGAAAAGAAACCTAAAATAACACCAAAGTAACTTCTAGTACCTAAAAATATTCGTGACTTTATTAAAAACTGGGTGTTGGCTAGACTTTTTATTACAACTAGAAATGAATTTATGACTTTTTAGACCGGCGCAAATGAATCCCCTAAGATCCACAAGTTAAACAGGGGTTTGTGAAAATCTAGTTCTAATTCCGTGCATAATTAATTAATTTCCAAGTTACTTTAATAAGAACGGTAATTTATATCAATTAACATCGCGGACTGCAAAGTCTTTAGCCTGAATTCTAAAAACTTAACTCACAAATTACCGTCATTTGGCTCTTTTTAAGGAGAGAAAGGGCAACTTTAAGTGCCTAATGCTGTTATTTTTTTCTTATTTCGTTTGGAAATTCTTTTTGATGCTATGCCGGACTCCTACCGACTAAAACCACACGTTACCCTTCTATCTGTCTATGGCCAGGAGTCCCGGGTGAACAGACCTTGACCGCTACCGCGGGCTCCTTCAGGGGGGGTTCGGGTGTGTATCCTGCCTCTTTGGGGGATTCGAGTGTTATCTCGCTTCTTTGGGGGGTTATATACCACTACCTTGAGGGAGTGAACTACGTGCGTGTAACCCTCACGCTACGCCACCTTCCCTGGCCTGCTTCTGTAAGCACGGCGAGCAGCCCGCCCACCGTACTCAAGCCCCCGGTCACGGAGGCCGGTAGTCTTGGGTGCCTAATACTGTAACTTTTTTTTCATCCTAACGGTTATTTTTAAAATCTACGTGGATTTGAAGCCACTTCACTTTTATAAGTCTGCTAGGAGCAGCTAGGCTTTTGATTATCGTCATTTTTGCCGCGTAGCCTCTGAATCACGTAACACGAGAGCCTGCGTCGGTCGCCACTTGGGCGCCGGAGAACGTGATGGGCCATTTACACGCACATTATTTTTTAAACAACACAACTGTTTAAACTATAAGGTTATGGTTCTCCTACCTGTTAGACGGATATGAACAGTGGATAAATTATTTAAAGCAATTAGTATGCTTACTTTCACATTTTTTTTATGAAAGTGAAATAAGACAACTTGTCCTCATCTCGAACCCAGTTGTCTTTTTTCACTTTAGTAAAAAAGATATGAACGGTGTCACACAGCCAAAATTTATCAACATTGTTGGAACTTCAAAGGTATTATTCTTATAGCTTATATAAGAGAATGCCCTGTGTGAATTGTGGGTCACCTTACTTTATTATCCCTTTGACGATCGAAAGAGAAATTATTTTAAATAAAATACTTTTAAGCACTAGTAGTATCGCTAAGCATTTTACGCAAAGGTCGGTTCTAAGATGGGTAACTGTTTGTTACTTGTTGAATGGATCATTCCCATACTGAATAGTTCTACGATACAATACTTTTTTCCGACTAGTTTCACTCTGTTGTAATAGAACTAGTGAAAAAGTCTCACTAATTCTATCGTAGAACTATTGGGAATGATCAAGTTCTATCGTAGAAGTATTGGGAATGAATGATGATGTTAACTACTGAGGATGATCCTGTTGCACGTACATTTACGTGAGTTTCCGTGTTTTCCAAGGCACGTTAAACCATTGGTCCTGGTTGCCAGTTACACGGTACTTATTTACCTTGTTGTCTGCCGCCTCACCTGCAAGCTTGAGTGCTTTATGACTACAGACAATATGGAATTGGGATTTCAAACGACAATCACTTTCGTCGAAGTGATATTTTTTATTTATTTTTCAATTTGATAAAAATACCGATTCTCGATATCAGGGGGTGATGTCGAATAATAAGAGGATAAAACTCAAAGTTTCTGAGCGTGAGGGCCTAATTGTTCTCGTTCCAGCTGATCACATATACTTATAAGGAGAGATATTAAAACAATCGGGTTCAATAATAAAACGTCGCTTGATCTTTCCGTAAACATTTTTTTATAAAACTCTATCAACTTATCAAGTTTACTGAGGTCAGTACACTCCACTAGCAATGAAATAAATAAGATATCGTTTCATCTTACTCTATATGATATGTACCTATCTATCAACTTCACTGTTGATAATGTATTGTGAGTGTGACGAACGTAAGTATTTACGTGTTGGGATTAATATGTAATCCTTTACCGAGCGTACGCACGTAGGTTGTAGGTCATCTATATGCAAATATTCACTCGGGAATCCAGCTTTTCACAAAGGTCGTAGGTTTCAGTTGAACTGTTGTTATAAACGGCACTTTGTATGGTGCCGTAGATTTACCAATACAACTGTAGTTGACTTAGCTGGGTTTCAGACTAAATGCAAACATTATTAGTACTGGGAATCTAGAACTTCCATGAATAATGAAATGTCACATTGCATAATATGTTGTAGGTTTCAGATTAAATTACGGGGTGTTAGAGACCCCATATTTTTAGGATACGATTGACGTCACCTGCACCTGCTGACCAACGAAGGAGGCATCGACATAGGTGGCTTTACGAGGATTAATAGTCAGACAGCTATAGCTCCCAACTATACCGAAAATAAAAAAAAAACAAACTATGCTGCTCCAGGTGGAGTTTGAAAGCTACTAGGAATACACTATAAGATGAAGACAATAAGTTTTAATCAGTTACTTGAACTTTATTAAGCCAACTATCATTAACAAGGCATCTGAAGTCTTCAATTTAGAGGAAGGCTCTGGGTGTAGGCGGTAGTCAATATGTTAGCAGACATACTATTCGCAGCGACCAAATTTAGTACGTATTCATCTCTACAACATGACTTATTTAGTGTGTGCTAGAGTTCTCCAAATGGTTTTCAGTTTCTTCGTAGCATATTTATATAGCTCAAATATCTCCACACATCCATGCAACATTGTCAGCGTATCATTCAAATTTAATCTAGATATAAAAGAAATTTTAAACTACATTTATTGTAGGGAGTATCGCCTTATACAAATATTGATAAACAAAGGTTTTTCTATATAATACTAATGGTAATAACAGTAATAGAGAAACAGATATTTCTTTAGTGCTAATATTGATTTTGAAAAAATAAAATAAATAAATAAATATCCATCACGCCTTATCCCCGAAGGGGTGGCAGAGGCATATTATATGCCCACTTTTCACCGTGTGGATTTCTGTCCCACGTAATAGGTGGTGAGCCCATTGCCGTGAAAAAATCTAGAACCATAATTATATTTAAGAAACACGATATTATTAAAGTATAGGTTCAAGGTGACGGTTATAATTAATTCACTTCCATATCTTAATAATATCATAAATGCGAAAGTATGTATGGATGTTTGTTACTCTTTCACGTAAAAACTACTGAATGAATTTTAATGGAACTTTTCAATAATATAGCTTATACATCAGAATAACATATAGACTACTTTTTATCCCGGGAACAAGATCCTGTGGGAACGGGAACGGGAAAACTACTCAGCGCGGGCGAAGCCGCGGGCGTCAACTAGTTTAAATTAATATTATTTCATTAACGAATTGAATATAAACCCCAAAAAAAGTAAACTTAATTGTGACTCACGTAAGCTACAACATGCTTGTTGGTCGAAGAGACTAGACTTTTGTCCTATCCTACGGCTAGGTAAAGGTGAGCTGGAATACTATGGTAATTAGAGGGTAGTCTAGCTCCTCACGAGGCCTGAAAGTCCTACACATAATTGCTCTTTTACTGAACTTGTTTATTAGTTGTACCATCCATATTTTTCCACTAGTTAATCAAAAGTCCAGGAAGGCCCAATGTCCCTATCCGTTTAATATAAATTAGCTAAAAAGTTTATTAAAAAGCAGTATCTCAATATTACCTTCTCATAATAAATAATGTCCCTAATTGGAGGTTTGATGACAATGTGTTTCATTGATAGATTAATACTGTTAAAAAAGTTTCTTGTTAGAAAATGATACCTATATTTTGCCTTATTAGTTATTGAGGTAAATAATTGAAACATCGGTTACATCCCTGGGGGCCGACTTTACTATTTTCCAATAGAAAGCCGTTCTAGTTCTATTCTATAGCGGTTCTATTGCGATTACTCCAGAACTAGGTAGTCTACTAAAACTATTATATATTTCACAGTCAAACTTCTCAAGCTGCAGGATTCAGACAAAATAGCTGTTTTTAGCTATCAAAATATTAATATAGACTACCAAAAATGCAAATAAGAGCTACTTACAGGCGCTACATACACGCTTATAACATTTTTTCGGCAAGCTGATAGAATTCTATTGGAGCGTCTTTGTAATAGTCTACTAGTAGACTACAAAAACTGTAATTTTTTTTTGTCGGCTCTCTTAAGAGACGATTTCTATTCTCTTCTGACGCGATTGAATTAGTAGACTTGCCCCCGTAGATTATATGAGGTTACCGTAGTAGCTAAGATAATATAATATGTACATACTCGTAGCTCGCAGCAACTGAAGCTTAATGTAATAATTTGTTAAAGTGTTTCATAGTAATTAAACCGTTGCCATCTAATAACCACACATTATAATTAATTATTTTATTATTAATAAAAAAATAAAAAAATAAATGTATTTTATTTATCTTGTAATAATAATAAACTATTGTGTACACAAACATTACAATGACAACTTACATGACAATTACCGAAATTTTTTTTTTCTTTATTAGAAGCTTTGGCTTTTAAGCCATCAGCTTAAGAAGTTATTAGTCATACAATTTACAAAAACAATGTTTAAACCTAAATAAAATCTATACAGTGCAATTATTTACTATTTTTTTAATTATATTATATTAAAGCTAGAGTTACAAATATTGTAAAAGCAAAATCTTGAGCGTATTAAATTGTTCCGAATTTGCTAATATAATAATTATACAGAGGTGTATACAATTGAGGGTATTTTAAAAATTCTTGCACATTCTTGCAAAAGAATCATTTACATCTAAAATATATTTTGCTAGGCTAATTAAAAGTAAACGTTGAATATTAAAATTTTTAAATTCTAAAAATAAATGATCTAAATCACAAAAAATAGCAAAACAGTATTTTAAGTTTAATTATTATTAAGTTTAAGTCTGTACAAATGTGAAGGAAATTTACAATGTCCAATTCTTAATCTACATAAACTAGTAATACATTCTCTGCCTGGATAGGTAGGGAGCTTTTCAAACCAAGGGATAGTACTGGGAACAGGAATAATTTTGGTGAGCCATTTTCCTTTGCTAAGGAGTTTAATAACTTAATCCAAGGCTTGTTTTGATTATCCTTTAAAAAGTTGACTAAATCTAGATGAGGTACCCTGTATTCCACGTTAGTTATATCAGAGGCAGATTTGGCAAGAATGTCAACTAATTCATTGCCAAAAATGCCTGAATGCTCGGGTACCCAACAAAACTCTACCAAAATATCACTGCAATTACACAAATAAACTAAGTGCCTAAGCTCATAAATCAAGTAATTACAACTATTGCTTATAGATTTCTTCTCCAAAGTCGATAGTGCACTCAGTGAGTCTGATAAGATAATTACTTTTGAGAAGACATTATTCTTGCGAATATTAATAACATACTGCAAAGCGAAAACCATTGCCAATATTTCTGCAGAATAAATAGAAAAGTAATTACAGCAATAAAATACTTTGCCAGTTTTGTTAGAAGAATCATAAAAGGCAAAGCTTGTCCGATGGTTAGTTTTGGAGCCATCAGTATAAATTTGAATAAAATCTACTTTTTAATCCATAAACTCATAAAAATCATATTTATAGGTAAATTTATTAGTTGTAACTGGAATGTGCATCAACATTGACTCGTAACTATAAGAAAAACAAGGTATATACTTATTCCAATAAACTACATCTTGAAATTTAAAATTCAAGTACGTGACAGAGTCAACGATAGAAGTGAAAACAGTAAGAGGTGTAACATTATACTCCGGTACTGTAAAATGTTCCAGAAGTCGGCCAGTTAGCACATTATCGCGACTAATTAAATATAAACAAAATTTATCAGTAAGATAGCTTCTCCTTACAATTAGAGGAGTTACACCAGCCTCAACTTCTAAAGAGTTTATGGGTGATGACATCATAGCTCCAGTGATGATACGTAAAGCTCTATTTTGTATTATGTCAAGTTTTTGAAGTAAAGTTATAGAAGCTGATGAGTAGAGAATACATCCATAATCAAACTGGCTGCGAACTAAAGATATGTATAATGTATTGAGGCTCTTAGGATCAGAACCCCAACGCACTCCAACCAGAGATTTCAAAATGTTAAGACGTAACTCAGCTTTTTTACATATATATGTAACATGAGGACCCCAAGATAATTCACAGTCGAGTAAAATACCTAGATACAATTCTGAAGTTTTGAAAGGTAATAAAACCTGTTGGAAATATATCTTAGGATGGTTAATGTAATATGGACTAAACAACATAACTGAGCTCTTTTCGATGTTAACTTCAAGTTTAAGTTGGGAGCTTAGAATCATACTCAAAGATTCTAAAGCATTGTTCATTATAATTTCTCCTTGCCTTACGTTATCACATTCTGTGTAAATGACAAGGTCGTCGGCATAAAAAGAATATATAACTGATTTCGGGATGGCTTTCATGAAGTTTACAATGCATAAAATAAAAATTAATGGAGAAATTACAGAACCTTGAGGAGTGCCCTTATATGTACGATTTGGACCATACAACTTTTTTTTGAGTTTTAAAAATATCGTACGGTTGTTTAATAAGTGGAAAATCCAGAACAAAACCGAGCCAGGTATTCCGAGGGATCGAAGGCTTCTAATGAAATATTCATGATCTATGTTATCAAATGCGCCTTTTATATCTAGGAGGACCGCTAGAGTTAACTTATTACATTTGGAATTGTTTTGAATGTCACTTATAAGACAGCTCAGATTGTACGTTGTATTTTTACCTTTACGAAAACCAAACTGATAGTCTGGAATTAAAGAATTATGTTCAATATACCATTCTAGGCGATTTTTTAACATGGTTTGAAAATCTTTGCAAAACAAGATGTTAACGAAATAGGTCTGAAAGAAATTACCGAAATAACAAACCATACCATAGTGTGCCATAGTGTAAGCATAGTGGTACGTATTATTTTCTTTTTGTAATTGTTTTATGGCCTGGTTACTAAGACTTTTTAGATATTTTTAATTGTTCCCTATTTCTTTAATCTTCTTATTGTATGTAGATGGAGGCTTGTTATTAACAACTTGTATTACTATAATTAATTACACTAAATGTATTGTTAGTCTGTAAGCCTTCTTCAATAGTTAATAAAATGTAGTTCTTCAATAGTTAGTAAAAGTTGTTAGTAGATATTATTATGAAGCCCTTCGGTCTAGTGGTCGCAAGTTAAAGCACGCAGTCACGTGAGTAGATATGCGGATATTTACTTCCGTTTATTTACTCATGTGACGCAGTTTCCTAGAAGGATCGTTGTTGTTAAGTCTTTGCCCATCTTGGGCAGGCAAAGGAAACATAATCCATACAGCCTTGTCTTTAGTATATATATTTTCTTTATTTAGTTTTAGTTATTCTAGTCCTTTGTTGATGTCAAGACCTCGCTCCTAGGTCCTGTGTCCTTGTCCTAGTTAAGCAGTGGACCCTTTACTAGGGCTTTCTATGGAGATTTGGCACTAAAACAAAGAACATCGCTGTTCAATGCAACGCATCACTTTTAGTAGAAAACCACATATATCTTGACTGACCCTTATCTATCGTAGCAAGAAAAGCCCAAATATTAATTTTAATCCGAAAATATCTTTACCCTAATTTCTTAAATTGATTTGGAGCCAATAGACAGCCAGGTCAAAGGTCACGGGTTTAACTCCGGCCAACTGAACTATAGTTTAGATAGACGCTCAATTGATCAGGTCAAAGGGGAATAAATTCCGAAAGAGTTTAATGCAATAACTTTATAACTAACTGATGCGACCGACTTCATTCACTTAAAGTATTTACACTGGAAAGTTTACGAAATTGCGTTCATCCATATTAACTTATCTAAGTTTTTAACTTAATTTATAAGAATACAATTGATTATTACAAATTTTTAAATAACCTTAAAAACATGATATATAACTAAAATGTATTATTAAAAGGAGTGCCTATAGGTAAGGTTCCGAAGATACTGGCAGCGTTCCCCCTTTGAATAGCTAGACTAATTCTTTGACCGAGGTAGCTGCCAGCTCTTCGATCTCCTTTGTGGTCGACTATCCTTTTCACTATTTCCTTAAAAAGCCTTATACCGCTAGGACCCCACGGACCAAGGGTCCCGACACCGAATGGGACAAAATCAAATTCAGACCCCTGTATTTGCATGCTTTACCTTTTTCAGCCGCTTTACAAGTCGTACCAGCTCTGTTGTTGGTTCCATGTAGATGGGTAGAGGCCAGCATGTCTGAACAGGTTGCATCAGTTATCGGTTTGTTGTTACAGTTTTTTTATAATGTAATCATTCCTAACCATTTTCCAAGTATTTGTTTTGATTATACACTACGGATATCGGGATCTTATTTACCTCCGCTTATAAATAAGAACCCTTAATGTACAAGGCCTTCGTCTTCATGCTGTATCCCTGACAGGGTTATCAGAGAGAAGATATCGCCAGACTTCGCAATTCATGTATACTTCTTTCGTTTCATACATACACATCTGGGTATCCGAGTACTTTGCCCTTTCCGTTTTTGAGCAATCTGCTCACGTGGTCTTAAGCATTCTTATTAATGTAATTTATTCACATCTCATTGTTCATCACGTTCAGCAGGAGTTTCAATGTCTAACTCATCGTCAATCATCACCGTTTTATTATAAGTAGGTACAGACTACACGCAGTTGAATTTCAGAGCAACGGCATATTTTTCTTCAACGCGGAACCTTTTTTTTTTGAATTTGTTAACCTAACTTCATTGTTTCAAGAAATGTCTTTACGGTAATACTTGAATAGTTGATACAAAGAGTTATAACAGTTATATAAATGTAATAACGGCTATACCTATCGTGATAAAAAGAAAAGATGCCGATTAAGAGATAAGACACTGATCTTAAATATTTTAACGTTAAACGAAATTCAAATCGCAGTTGTCTCTAGAAATCGATGAAACTTGACCTCAGATTGGTTATTAGACTTAAGCATTCCAGAGTCGTTGTAATGTCATAAATTGAAATGCTTTACATACTTCAGATAATACGAAAAATTCTGGAGATAAAAGAAACAATAGTTGCAAAAACTAAGGTATCTTTACTGTAGTTGGTTGTAGAATCCCAAACATCCAAACTCTGAAACATTTTTTTTGCAACTTAAACAAATATTTATCGACGCGGTGGGAGTGCATCTGATTGCTACGCAAGAGGTCGTGGGTTTGATTCCGACCCAGGATAAAACTTTGTGTGATGAGTACGATGGCTTATTCTGTGTCTGGGTGTTATTTATCTATAATATGTAAGTATTTAGAAATATATAAATATGTGGATCCGTTATCTGGTTACCATAGTACAAGCTCTGCTTAGTTTGGGATCAGATGGCGTTGTGTCAGTTATCCCAACGATATTTATTCATATTTATTTGGTCCAACTGCTGTTGCTGAGGAGTTAGACTCGAATCTAGGAGAGATCTCAGCACACAGTACAGTCGCGTACAGTACTACTTTACCAACGTGCCAACATGCTATTTAAATATTTAGTTCGTAAATAGAGTGAACAAATGAAGACCACCGATTGCTCAAGAACTGATAGGTCAAAAGTACTCGGATACCCAGACGTGCATGTTTAAAGCGATTAAGGAATTTGCAGGAAGCGAAGCCTTGCGATCTGTTCTCTTTGACAACCCTATACGACTAGGGGAAACGGGTACGGGAAAACTTCATAAGCGGGCGAAGCTGTGGTCATCAACTAGTATAATATATAATAAATAAATAACAAAAATAGCAAAAAAAAAATATTATTAAGTTATTGGGGTATTAAGTATTCTAGACTTATTATCACTGTAAAATAGATACATTGCGTTAGGTCTTTGGTTTAAAGTTATTTTTAGTTGGTTAAGTTTAGAATTAAATAATATAATATTCAACTGTAGTTTTAGATTGTTATAAAATTTATTTACTAAATAGATTAGATTTTTAAAAGCGCTCTTTTTATCTTATAGCTACAGCTACATAATAATAATAATATGTAATCCACAAGGTAAAATACCTAAAACAGGTTTACCAACATCAACAACAACTTACGTAATGTAATATATCTAGCGAATGATTTCCAGCCAGTTATATTGTAATTTACAAGTTGGTTTATAGCTGGCAAACATCAACCTAATGTTACTAATGCAAAAAAGAACATTAAAAAAAAACAACCTTGAAAATCGTTATGTCAAGCAAGGGCTATTTGCTTAATATGTACACGTAACAATAAGTTTATTATAGAAAAAACATGGAATTTAAAATGAATCTAAGACATTAAGTACCAGTATAAAACATTTTAAGTCCAAAATAATTATATCATAGATCGTAAATACGAAACCAGACATGAGGAAAATATTTACCATAAATATTTATCATACGATAAAAAAAGTAATCAGCTTCACATATTTCAAGAGTTATGATAAGAGTGAGTCACTAACATTAAAGAAAAGGTTGCGGCCTTTTGCAAAGATAATCTTTAAAGAGATAGATTTCTTTTGATATAACGACGATCCTTTTTCCAAGTAAGGTTATTTCGCGAGGTACTTTTACTATTTTATCCATTTTTAATTTATTATATCTAGTTGTTTATAGCTTTTGTTAGGAGCTTTTACGTTATTCGTTTACCCGAAACGGTGGGTAAACCAACAAGGATTGTAAATTCGTTTACCCAAAACGGTGGGTAAATCAACAAGGATTGTAAATTGCCACCCCTTTGCCCAAAGACTCTGGGTAAGTTCCTCCTATTCTGTCACCATTCCTTTTTAAATATTTCAAAATCGCCGATCTTATTTATTTTACAAAATAGTACTGTTTTATATTTTTATTTGAACCTGAAAATAACTGAGTTGAAATGATATGTCAACATTTCGATTGAATCATTTTGAGTTTCTTTGTAATTATTTTCAAATAAGGTAAATTTATTTTATTATGAAAATGAATTGGTAAAATAATAACCATATAATAAATTACCAATTTTGTATTTAATTTGTAATATTGCCTTCTTCGCTCGGTTAGCTTTCTCTTTGTGTTCATTATTATGTATACACTGGTTGCTGTCAACGATAAAGGAATAAAAAGGGGATGGTATGAAAACTGAGGTATATTTTAATTAAATTTTAATACATTTTTCATTGTTGGAGATATATATTGTATTGTTATATAATGAACTCTTGAAATGAAATCTTGAACCGTGAGAATAGCTTTTAGTTAGAAGCTTACTTATATG
Organism: Thumatha senex; assembly: GCA_948477245.1. Taxonomy (NCBI): domain Eukaryota; kingdom Metazoa; phylum Arthropoda; class Insecta; order Lepidoptera; family Erebidae; genus Thumatha; species Thumatha senex. The sequence goes on along the minus strand of OX419725.1, from coordinate 30,830,912 downwards.
AATGAAGGAGTCAGGATAGGCCGAAACTTACGTATGAAGACTACGTGAGCAGATTGCTCAAAAACGGAAAATTCAAAAGTACTCGGATACCTAAACATGCATGAAGCGATTAATGAATCTACAGAAAGCTAAAGAAGTATGCATGGATCGCGATGCCTGGCGATCTGTCCTCTCTGACTAACCTGTCAGGGATACAGCGTGAAGATAGTTAAGTTTTTTATATATATGTATAAATATGTTTTTATGTATAAAGTGAAACTATATTATAAAAATAATATAAAGATAAAAGAAGAAGAAAAAGTTCCTTATGCATTACGAAGCAGTTCCACAATGTCACTATTTACTACAACCATGCCCAGAATGCTAACAGAATTATCAATTTGTCTGAATATGCAGCCCTTTAATCACAAGTACAGTCTACCAGCTTTTAAAAATATCATTAACCAAAGATTTGTAATCGACCTCACACCTGAAAAGATGTTGATGGCATGAGACACATTTGCAACAGAAGAGGTCTGTCATGCTCTATAGGCCAGATAATATTCCACGAATTCAGGGCATCTGATAGACGCCAGGGTAACAGCAAATTTTTCGGTTAAATTTTCTGTTGTTGTTCTTGGTTAAATATTCTGTATCGATTTTAAAACAAGAAGTGCCAATAAAAGAGCTATGATACTTTACGAGTACTTGGCACAAACACACTCTTCTTTAGTAAATACTAGAAAATGTTTGTAGATTATAATGTCGAAGTATTATGAACTATTTGATAGAATTATATCGACGGATTATTGGATAAGGGGTATTACGTTCAAGGAAAGTTCATAAGGTCCATTTAATCCATTATATCCTCAAGGATACACATAATCTGCTGTGGCAATTCGTTTGTAAGGATTTCATCCTTTTGAATATTCGAAAGACATGAATAGATTATTGACATAATATTCTTAGAGAATTTCACATAAATACCTTTTTATAATTTTCGGTCAGGTGATTATTAATATACTTTTTTCAAATGTAATTTATAAAAAAATAGGTTTATCATACAAATATAAAAACTAATTCCTATTTCTATTGGTTATGCTGTTAATTGAGAACGATTGCACCAAATTGGATATTTCTTTTAATTTCGGTATTGATAGGAAAAGATTTTTATGAGAAGTATTAGAAAACATTTAATAGAAAGGTGTGCGGTGTTGTTATTTTGAGAGAGAACGAACTTATAGCGATACTAAGTTATATTTTATCTCTATTCCAATTTATTGATGACTACACAGAAAAAAGCTGAACGTTAAGCCTGGTGACCTTATGAGCGGCTTGAAAAATTTTAAATAGCAGGTCGCCCCAACTTGCGCCTGTCTATTTCAACACGGCAATGGGCTCATCACCTGTTACGTGGGACGAAAATGCAAACGGTGAAATGTTGGCGAATAGTATGCCTCTGCCTACCCCTTCGGGGATAAAGGCGTGGCAATATGTATGTATGTACACAGAACACAGTAGGTTTGTCAGGATTTAAGTCAGTGAAAAATTATAAAATTAGATTAATCAATCTTTATGCCCTAATATATCTGACTCTTAACTAGTACATAGATAGTAGCCGTAGAAGATCTGACAAATTGGTCGAAACCATAATAATACAAGTATAAATAACAAGACGACTGCAATTGTGGAGTCACTGGTTTGTATACGCTTTAGAACATGTCACTTTTTCATGAAACAAAAATTAATTTATTAAAAAATAAAATTAATAAATATCCATCACGCCTCATCCCCGAAGGGGTGGCAGAGGCATATTATATGCCCACTTTTCACCGTGTGGATTCCTGTCCCACGTAATAGGTGGTGAGCCCATTGCCGTGTTGAAATAGACAGACGCAGGTTGTGGCTACCTGCTGTTGAAATTTTTAAGCCGCCCATAAGGCCTTCAACCAGGCTTAACGACTGCCATTTTACTGGCAACCGGGACCAACGGCTTAACGTGCCTTCCGAAGCACGGAAACGCTCGCAAATGTAAATGCCACAAAGTGGTCAACCCATCCGAGTACCAGCCATAGTGAAAGTTGCGTAACTCAGTGATCGTTTACAGAACACTGAGACCGCGGGGCCACGAGCGCTTCAATTAATAATATTTAATTTATTAATAATATTATATGGCTTACTGTTCTACGAAATCAATAACTAATCAAAGTGGCTATTTATGAACACAATTGAAAAAGCGTAGAAAAAAAAATTCGTAGAAAAACCTTTCCGTTAATATTTTTTCTGTTTTTGATCTTAGAATTTACATGGATTATTAATTTCAGATAATAATTTTCATATTAAGAATATGATTAGTTTGAAGAGACCAAACGAGTTAATGTATTATGAACTTTACTAAGCAGTAAAGATACCTATTCTGCCACATAGGTCATAGTTTGGAATAATTATGCCGGCGGCGCCGCGGCGGTAGTGCACGTAAATTAATGCCAAGACTTAGACAGTCAGTCGTTGTCAGCTGTTTTGTGCCATCTAAAACTAGAAGACTAAGTATATTCGTATACACTTTGTCACATTGTCTTCTAGTTTAACATGTTGAGACAAGATAATGAAATATTTGAGCTTTAGATAACTACAGTTGCAATATTTTGTTATCTTAGTCGGCATAGATACATAGATACAAGGGTCTATCTTGTCCGTCAGCCCTATAAAGTTCTCTGCTGAATTGTCGAGACCTGTCAAAGCTATTTGCTATAATTTTATCGCGACCACTGTACCGCTCTTAGCGTACAATTTTGTTTTGAAGAAAAGCGGTATAGCACTTGAGGTCAAGCTGTAGCAAGCGGTCGTGACTTATGATTCTTTCACTTATACGAGAAATGCACCACACTACTTACTGCCAAATACTTTTAGTAAATAACAATAATTCTCATGACATCTTTACGCTGACTTACCTACAGTAACGAAATAATTCCCAACTTTTTGCTGTAAAATTAATCTAAAGGGGCTAATGTCGAAGGCTAATAGCATAGAAGAAACCACATGTCTATTTTTCACGGGCGGTAACTACGTAATATAATAGAGTAAAACATCTTAATTCATTAAGTTCCACAGCTTTTAAATGTCTATCAATAAAAATAAATAAATAAACCTACGATATTGATTTATACGAACTTATTTGGTAAACAAGTTAACTGAATTCTAGTTACGCGTGGTACGTGGCAGCTCGTTGAAGTTATATTCTTTTTAACTTTGAAAAACTTATTACCCGTGGAGATCATTCAATTTGACACTGTGTTAAAATTTGAAGCGAAAAGTTGGATGTACATAAATGAGTTTTGGTAAAATGACCTGAAATTGGCAGTTGAAAATATTTTGTATTTCGTACCGTCACAGACCGTTTCGTGTGAATAATGACGTGAAACATCAACTGATACAGTTGTAAAAAAAATATATTGTGAAACACATTTTTACACAGCGCCATCTAGCCCAAAATACGCTAATATAAGCTTCAATTCAGTTCAATTCAATTTAATAAATTAAATGCCAGCTATCTAGATCTCCGAGGAACAACTTAATAAGCTTGAGCGTCTCCAAAATTTCTGCATTAGGTTTATATTTGGTTTGCGCAAATATGATCATATCTCTGAATTTCGCACAAAACTCAAGTGGCTTCTCATTAGATTTCGCCGTAATGCGCATATCCTATTTCTTTTATATAATAAAAACAAAAAAAAACTTAACTATCTTCACGCTGTATCCCTGACGGGGTAGTCAGAGAGGACAGATCGCCAGGCTTCGCGATCCATGCATACTTCTTTCGCTTCTTCGAGATTCATCAATCGTTTCATACACGCACGTCTGGGTATCCGAGTACTTTTGACCTTTCCGTTTTTGAGCAATCTGCTCACGTGGTCTTCATATGTAAGTCTCGGCCTACCCTGACCTCTTCTACCCTCTGCTTTCGCACAATATATATTCTTCGTCAATCGTTCCTCACTCATTCGTTGGACGTGTCCAAACCAACGGAGCACGCCCTTTTCCAGCTTAACGCTGACACTTTCATTCAAACCTGCCATATTGCGTATCACTTCGTTACGTATTCGGTCGGCCACGGTAACGCCGCACAATTTTCGAAGTGATCGCATCTCCACAGATAATATATAATATAAATATCCATCACGCCTTATCCCCGAAGTGGTGGCAGAGGCATATTATATGCCCACTTTTCACCGTGTGGATTCCTGTCCCACGTAATAGGTGGTGAGCCCATTGCCGTGTTGAAATAGACAGATGCAGGTTGTGGCTACCTGCTGTTGAAATTTTCAAGCCGCCCATAAGGCCTTCAATATATAATATAATATTATATAATATCTTGTTTAATCCCTGTACTCCCGCTTATCTTAAAGAACGTTTCGAGTTCTTAGGTGATACGCATTCGAGATTCCTGAGGTCATCGGAGAACTCGCGCCTTAAAATACCAATGCGTTCCACAAGATTTTTGGATAAATCTTTTACAATACAGGCTATTCTCTTATGGAATGCTTTGCCTGTAACTATACGACGTGCACAGTCTCTTAGCAATTTCAAGAAATTGGTTACCAATTACTATTTATCAATGTAACTTCGCTAACACTTACCACTTTACTCATTTAACAGTATGAGACGTTTGTCTGTAAGTTTCTGTCTTAGCCATTTATTTATTTATTGAGAGCTTAGAATTTTATATAGAATATATGTCAAAGTATGTATTTGGATACTTATTTAAGTATATGGTATATATATATTATACATTATATGGTATGTATGTATAAGATTGTATAAATATTTATACCTATGTGTACGTATTAAGAATTATGTTTAGCCACGTGTACTTATAAATATCTTGTAAATTCCGTGCACTAATGGACTACCTATGGACACAAATTCATTTATCCCTATCCTTAGGTTGTCTGCAAGAAATCGCGCTTTGCGATAAGACCGCTGATTGTATCCTGTAATTTGTAGTACTTAATATAATATTATTGTAATATTGAACTTTACTTTTAAGTATATGGTGTACAATAAAGAGTATTGTATTGAATTGAACCGAATTGAAGTTTATATTAGCTTGTGCTTTTTGTCTAGAAAACTGATAAACATACTTATATATTTCTAAATACATACATACTTTACCCATAGATAGATTCGGTGGCGTAAATGGTAGTGTATGCGAATGTCGCGACTGAAGTCCAGGGCTCGATACCCGGCTCAGAATAAATTTTTGTGTGATCCACTAACGTTTGTATCGGAGATATTGTTTGTATTGTATGTATGTGTTTAGAAATATATAAGCATGTCTATCAGTTGTCTAGATCCCATACCACTAGGTTATATTAGCTTACTTTGGGCTAGATGACGTTATGTTAAAAAAATGTCCCACAGTATTTATTTATTATAATATTTTATAGATTGTTGATTACTAAGTATATTTCACCACTCTCTGCAGTGGTAGTGCTAGTTTGTAATGATTAATAGGAAATTTTTGTCACGGTGTTTCACATTTGTATACAGCGTAAGTTTCGAAAACAACAAAAAAAATTCCAACATCTGACTATTTTCAGGAAATAACTCTCATTATGTTTAAATTTTTCGGAACAAATAAACCAAGTAATGCACTTTTAACAATAGTAGGAGAAAGGTGGAGGTTTTTACTTATTAACTTCATCATTTATGACGTATTTGCGATCCTAACATTTACATAGGTAACGCACACTCGTGCGGGGTGTGTCAGGCGAGGTAGGGGCAGGTCCGAGCCCAAATTGCCAAGCATTCATTGGGGGCTCTCAACAAATGTACGGCTTGGCAATCGATTACAATAGTTGTGAACTAGAGTAGATAGACAATGAGTAGTTTCAAAATGGTGTGTCATGTTGAAATATTTTTAACTAGCAGACTACAATTGAGTTAATTTTCAATCTAAACTTTAACAGTCCAGTCTATCCATGCACATAGTAAATATTTTAAAAGTTGATTAGTCAGCCTAGGTTTCAGAAAAATGGCGCATGTAGTCAAACTATATCCCATTCAATGTTTCTGCGATTCTGTAATTTTTTTTATTTAATACTTATTGATTTTTTCTTTATGTTTGTCCTTCGAAACGGACAATATAATTGAATACATTATCAGTTATTAATGAAGTTTGCTCATTTATTGTAACCTCATTTATAGGACAAAAATGAGTCAATACTAAACACTTACAATTACAATTAATCTACGAGAATGTGCTATTTATAATTAACTAGTTCTCGTGGCGATCCTTTGTACTGCCTCTCCAACACGTACCGATCTCGAACGCGTTACTGTATGTTCGTTTCACTCCAATGTACAACAAGAGTACGTTATTGCAAAGGGCGGGAAGTACTCAATTGCAGATCGAGTATGAGTTTTGATTCCAAGCCGTAGGCGAGGACTTCACTAATACGAGATAGGCAATTGCCATTTCCGCCGAGGCATATAATATGTGTTTTCTCAAAAGAATGCAGGGTAAAAATATATACTTTTTCAATTACACATTTAATTTATCTAATACTAAAAGTTACATTAGCCATATTAGGCAATTACCTAAAATTGGAAAATATTGTTGATTTCACTCCAGTGGTATATATGCAACAAGAGGAAAAATCTAAAAAAAAGTGTATGCGACATCCGCGCTTCAGGTCTTAAGTTCGATTCCTGTACCAAATATTTGTGTGATCCACAAATGTTTGTTTCGGAGTTTGGGTGTTTTGCTATATATAATATGTATGAATTTAGAAATATTTAAGTATTATATTAGTTATCTAGATCTCATAGCACCAGCTTATAGTTTAGTTAGAGCTAGATGGCGCTGTGTGAAAAAGTGTCCCACAATGCTTATTGATTCATTAATAATAGCACGTTGACACAACTTTTATGTCCAAGACTATACTCCCACACATCAGGGTTCGGTCCTTAGTCCGCTTCTGTTCAGTGAAATATTAGACGAATTGTCGGACAGCATCAGGAACTCGCATGAGCAGCCTCCATGTATGCTGACGATATTGCGCTGGCAGACGCGATCAGGGGCAGATTGGTGCGACGTGTGAAGGCGTTGAAGGAGACGCTAGAGAACGGCGGTCTGAAATTAAATGTGGCGAAGACCGAGTGCTAAACTCCACAGATCCCACATCCGCCCGCATTAGCGGTGATTTGGTCGAGCGCACGGACCAGGTTAAATACCTGGGATCAGTTTTTCACACGTCCAGTGACATCGATTGCGATGTCAAGTCACGCATTGCTGCCGCGTGGGTCAAATGGCGGGAGATGACCGGTGTCATTTGTGACCCTAAAATGCCGATCCGGTTGGAGGGACAGGTCTACAAAATCATTATTAGACCTGTCCTTTTACATGGCAGTGAGACGTGGCCAATATTGGAGTGACACAAGCAGGAGCTGCGTGTCACGGAAATGAAGATGCTGAGGTGGATGTGTGGAGTCACGCGGATGGACCGCTTGAGGAACTCTCGCATCCGCGGCAGCCTTCACGTCTGTGCAGACAAGTTGCAAGAGTGTCGCCTTCGTTGGTATGGTCACGTCTTGCGGCAACCGCCAGGCGACGTAGGAAACAAATGTCTGGCCATGTCAGCCCCGCCGGGTCCCGGTAAGAGGGGAAGACCTAAGAAGTGCTGGCTTGACGGCGTATGGGATGACATGCGCGCCAATTATGGTCTCACTACAGGGGATGCCGACGACCGTGCGAAGTGGAGGAGCAAATGTAGGAAAGCGGACCCCGGGCGTCGCGAGACGCAACTGGGACAGACGCTCGGATGATGATTATGACTATACTCCCACACATAAAACCATGCTAACAATGATAGAAGAAATTCAATCAAAGAGTACCTAATAACCCCAGCACGTCGTTTCACACAACATTGCTGGAGTGTTGTAATGTTCCAAATTCAAAAAACGCCCCAGCAATGAATTTCATTTTCTTTGTCCGTAAATACTTCACGTATTCTTTTTTAAAAATCATGACAATATTTCCAGGCATGTTTGAGAAAAAAATATTACTTATTTATATTAATGGCTATCATTTTCAAGTTATTTCGATCAGGGTAAATATGGATGCCTTTTAGTATTTATGGTAAACATTTCTCGCGAATAAATGGGGACACTTTACCTTAGGCAGAGTGGCAAAAGGAAATGTGAGGTAAACTACACGTGAATTCGATGTAGCTCATAGACGCTTATAGAGTTACATGAAAAGCGCATTGAAGTCTTGAACACGCTTTACGAGGTTAAATGAATATAGCAGAGCTTTCATAGTTTTAATGAAGTAAATAGCACAAACGCAGTTTCAGTAAATGTTGGTGCAGTTGGTATGAAATAATTCACAAAGTATGTGCAGTTCAGGGTAATTAGTCTGCATGTTATTTATATAAATTGATCATTACAACTTATTTATTTTATTTATTTATCTATCACGCCATCCCCGAAGGGGTGGCAGAGGCATGGATATAGTATGCCCACTTTTCACCATGTATATTCCTTTCCCACGCAATAGGTGGTGAGCCCATTGCCATCATTATAACTTGTCTATTTAAGGCCACAAAAAGTGTTTAATAGTTATCTACGTGAGGGATGCTCTGGTCAGTTGTCATTTGGCCTTCAAAACTTGACGACAGTAAGCAAAATGACATAAGGAATGTCTGCTTTTTGGATCTCTGTTTGCATCTAACTCGACCATCTCTCAACATCTATTCTACACATTCTACACTATTCTACATTCATATCAGAGAACCATCATTTCATATGCAAAAATTAACCCATCCAGGCAATGGCAAGTTTACCAGGAGTTTAGAACTCTAGGTATTAAAAATTACAGAGAGCCACATGGAATACCAGCGGTTGCTTAAATATCACAACATACGCATATATTATTAAGCATAGGCTTCCAAATTATACTGATTAGTCTGTCTCGTAATGTTAATCCCATCTTATATAACTGATGATAGAGAATTGGAACTGGTTAAATGGGAGCTTCGGCACTTTGTTCCGAGTTTAAGTCTTGTAAAGCCATGTAGTTAATGTTTTTTGAACGACGCTGAAAATGTGCACATTTTAAACAAGAAATATGTAATGTTTTATCTTTCGAGACCGTTGTGCTCTGTGGACAGCGCACTAAATTATGGTAAACACAAAATATATCATTTTAATATCTTTGTTGTTGTTGACTTACGTTGATCGTAGAATAAAAGTCGGACGTTGTAAATAGCGCTCTCATCCAAAACAATCTGCATAGTGATTTACGTGAAAGAGATTCCGAAGGTCAAGCTGTCTTTCCTTCCGACTGTTCCGAAATAATGAAGCTCGATCTAATCCGCCTCATGCCCTAAAGTGAGAGAGCTGTTTATAACTGGAAACAATGTGTGAAATTTGGGCAATATCCTCAGCATACATGTATTGAATGCATGCAAGTATGTACATTTAAATGACCTGTCTACTAATATTACGAGTATCGTGAAATCTATCTCTCATAGGTTGCCTGTAAGAACTTGCCTTTGTGCGAGAAGGTCAAAAATTGAAAAACCAATTTCGTATCCTATGACGTTTACAGGAATAGTAGAGAACTTAAAATAGGGATGTGATCCCAATCCATTTTATGGTAACATTTCGGTATTAATCATTAGCTACCTACAAATAAGCAACATTATAAATGATTATATATCATAATTTGGAAAATGGGAAGCGCTCGTGGCCCCGCGGTCTCAGTGTTCTGTAAACGATCACTGAGTTACGCAACTTTCACTATGGCTGGTCCTCGGATGGGTGACCACTTTGTGGAATTTACATTTGCGAGCGTTTCCGTGCTTCGGAAGGCACGTTAAGCCGTTGGTCCCGGGTGCCAGTAAAATGGCAGTCGTTAAGACTGGTTGAAGGCCTTATGGGCGGCTTGAAAATTTCAACAGCAGGTAGCCACAACCTGCGTCTGTCTATTTCAACACGGCAATGGGCTCACCACCTATTACGTGGGACAGGAATCCACACGGTGAAAAGTGGGCATATAATATGCCTTTGCCACCCCTTCGGAGATAAGGCGTGATGGATATTTATTTAACATTATAAGTGTGTAATGAAACGAGGTCATTAAATGTTTTTGTAAATTGAAAAAGTAATAATTATCTTTATATTTTATAAAGAAAAATTCCCTCTTTTGTTAAGGAGAATATAAATTAAGTTTTGCAATTTGATAAAATCGATAAATCCAAGAGTCTTAAATTGAAATGTAAGAAAACGATAATCTTTAAAAATTGTCAACCTAAATGGATGACCTATTTTTGGCTAACGCCAAATATTTTTGTGCACATGGTCCACCGCTCAAGTGCTCGGAAATGCTTTCCGAAGTTAAAAAAAGTTTACGTATCCAGAAACTACTGTTTAGCTGGTAGGAAGAATTAGTCCCGACTAAAGATTCTCTTAAGTCGTTCGTATCCTCCATCCATAGGCTGAGATTCTACACCCATGCTACCGACTCTATAAATATATATAATAGCATAGATTACACATACTGTTATGTAGAGACGTTTTGTAAAACCTATTCAAGGAGCTCATTCCACAATCTAAGCTTACACAAAAGGACCTATACGAGCGATCCAGACTACGAGGCAGCTGTGTAATGGTAGAAGCAAGCCGTGGGCATCATTCCAAACAAAATTCTTAGGAAACAAACCATTTTTTCAAGGAGTAGAAGTGCACCTTTTTTTCTGCTTAATCTACTCCCAAAATATTAGTATATTTATACTGCGAAACCCTTCCTAATTTGGATCCTTGAACTTTTAGGAGCTGCTGTTGTGTACATTGTATATTGTGGGACACTTTTCACACATCGTCATCTAGCCCAAACTAAGCTATAAGCTTGTACTATGGGGTCTAGACAACTGATATATATATATATACTTATATATTTCTAAATTCATTCATATTATACATTGGAAACACCCAAACTCCGAAACCAACATTGGTGGATCACACAATTATTTGTTCTGACGCCGGAATCGAAGCCAGGACCTCATGCGCGGTAGTCGCATACACAATCACCGCGCCACCGAGGCAGTCAAAAATGATCGTTAAAATTTGAGAGGTATATATATTATATAGGTCTTCCAGATCAGTAGATTCTTTGTAGATAAACTACCGGACGTCAGCCTCTACACTAGCGTTGTGAAGTTCACGCACCTATTTCCCACAGGAACTTGTTATTAGGATAACAGGTAGACTATGTGTTCATCAAGGGTGAATTTCAGCCAAACTGGTTCTGAAATTAGAACGTGATTGATTAACTAACATTTTCACACTCTGGCAATGCTTGCAAGGTCTACTACTCTATCAGAGCCTCTCGTATAAGCCTGCTATTAATTAATTTTCAGTCCTATTTAATTATTACAGGCAATCTTTTCCTCCTTCAGCATTCTAAATAATTTTCATAGTTAATAAGTTCTCCTCGAAACTCTAAAACGCGTATTTTTTATCTTTGTCACTCATTCGAGTTTCAATGTTCGTTCGTGTTTCAAAGATAAAGCCATATACACAATATTATGCACATTGTCCGTAAAAATGATGATACAGGGGTAATTATCACTGTCATGTTGTGTGATGTATACATATACATACCTATTGTTCGTTGCAACAATGGGTAGTGGATGTCTAATGATGCATACATGTCAATATTGTTTGTGTGCGGATATTTAGAAAAGAATTTCACGAACGAAAGCTATGTATTATAAGGAAACAGATTTAGAGCTCAAGAATTTGTTTGTTTTGTTTTAGTGTCACGTTTCTACAATGGCAACCAGTCAACTGATACACTCACATTCTTACCAAATATTATAAATGCGAAAGTAGCTCTGTCTGCCAGTCTGTCATACTTTCATGCCAAAACTACTGAAACTATTTAAATGAAATAAGTTACAGTAAGTTACTCCTGTGGTAAACGGGAATGGAAAAGTTAATAAATAGATTAGTACCTGGACAAGTGTTCTGAAGATGAAGTTGCATGAATATGTAGACTGCCTCGGTGGCGCAGTGGTAGTGAATTCGACTGCCGCGACTGAGGTCCCTGATTCGGACCTCGGGTCGGATAAATATTTGTGAGATCCACAAATGTTTGTTTCAGAGTTTGAGTGTTTGCTATGTATGAATTTTGAAATATATAAGTATGTTGATCAGTCGTCTAGATTCCATAACACAAGCCTATATTAGCGTACTTCGGGCTAGACAGCGGTGTGTAAAAATAATGTCCCATAATATTCATTTAATATTTATGTCAAAGTTGCAATTACGGTACTAGGAAAATAACTTTCATGGGAGACGCACTAGTTTGAAATAAACTTTCAGCTATTGTAAATATTTAGGGCCACTCTTACACTTCACTATATTTAATAGTGAAGACTGACTCAAAAACTTTTAACCCAAGCTCATTCATCGCAACCCACGTCTTTGATAGACCGTGCTAAATGGATGGAAACATTTCAGAAAATGTATAACCCTGATTGAACCGAAGAATTTCGTTGCAAATTATAAAAATACTTATTATAAATGAACTTCCCAAAGCTTGTCTAGCTTGTCTATAAAATAATGACGTTCCATGTTAATCTGTATGACAAAATATATAAACATTTTTTACAACGCCTCAAATTTTCGTCTATCTATTGGATCTATTGCATGTCACAATGGCGACTTATCAGCTGACCGTATTGTGTAATGCGTTGATTATGTAAATGATTGTATTTATTAGTGTTCCGTACTCTAATACTAATTCGCAAATTTAGATAAAAATGTATGGTTGGATTTATAAAGAAGAAAGAAAGAAAAATAATTTATTGCAATTGATCTTGTCTTATACTGCTTTCTCATTTTCCAATTATTGAGTTAAGATTAAACACACAAGGCTCCTTAAATAAGTAAAACTCAAATATTTTTTTTTTTCAAAATTTCAAGTTGAAATCTTTAAAAGGCTTTTAACTTAAAAAGTTTCACTGGCACCGTGGTTTCTTAAATCCACACCACACCTTTATTGTAAACGGTAACCTTGCCCGAAACTAAAATAAAAATTTATTCAAAAATTTCTATTTAAACTACAGCACTCGTGCTTATATCCAAATGTACAGCAACATTAGTAAGACAGTTTATGGAAGTTTAATTAAACAACCATTTAGATGTTCATTCGACCCATTACTTGAAGTATCCACCTGCTAATGGATAGGTCCTCAAATTTCTAATTATATTTAAGAGCCAGTTGCTTGAATATTTGTTGTTATTACTAAAAGTGGTACACATCTGCAGAAGAGTAGTAGAATGTTAATGTCTAAGTTGGAAAAACGTAAATCATGACAATCCCATCTAAAACAAGAGAATGAGATGTATGTAAACATTATAAATGTTTGGATTATAAGTTCAGTAACACAGTATCAACTTTTGCGTAGCTTTAAATACATTTTAAAGATTCTAAAAATGAAATATTCTGTAATGTGCTTTTATTAAAAGTTATTCCTGATATTTTCTGTAAATATCCATCACGCCTTATCCCCGAAGGGGAAATTTTTAAGCCGCCCATAAGGCCTTCAACCAGGCTTAACGACTGCCATTTTCTGGCAACCGGGACCAACGGCTTAACGTGCCTTCCGAAGCACGGAAACGCTCGCAAATGTAAATGCCACAAAGTGGTCACCCATCCGAGTACCAGCCATAGTGAAAGTTGCGTAACTCAGTGATCGTTTACAGAACACTGAGACCACGGGGCCACGAGCGCTTTATCGATATTTTCTGTATATTTTATTCTACAATAAACAGTTACAAATTGCTGTGCACGTTACAGGGGACCTGGAAGTGGCTACGGAGTTTGAACACTTTTTCAAAAATGTACCAATATTGACAACAAAATCTCTCCAAGCATCTTCCAGTTCCGCTGAACTTTTATTAGAAGAATCTGTTCTTTGTCTGCAACAAAGAACAGATTCTTCTAATAAAAGTTGATGCATTTGTATTCACAGATATTTGTGCTCAGGACATTGTAAAAACATTTAAATGTATCGAAATTAAGAAAACCGCGGACATTTGGGGGTTATCGGTCAAAACTGCATCATGTATAGTTGAGGTAATTGCGCCCCATCTAGCAACTGTGTTTAATGACTGTGTTTCTAGTGGTACATTTCCAGATTTAATGAAACACAGCAAAGTCGTTCCCTTGTTCAAGGCTGGCAGCGCTACAGAGCCGTCTAATTTCCGACCAGTGTCAGTGCTGCCAACTTTGAGCAAAGTATTTGAAAAAATAATCTTGAATCAAATGCTATCCCATTTTAATAGTCATAAAATACTCCATGCGAATCAATTTGGGTTTATGAAAGGGCGCTCAACTTCCGATGCTGGTGTTGAGTTATTAAAATGTATTCATGAAGCATGGGAAGACAAGCACGATGCATTAGGTATATTTTGCGATCTATCAAAGGCTTTTGATTGCGTTCAACATGAAACGCTGTGCAAAAAATTACACCACTATGGAATAAGAGGCAAAGCTCTCGACCTTCTGTCTTCATATTTGAACAATAGAATACAGAGGGTCGATATTAATGGTACACGTTCTGTAGGATCCATGGTTACAATGGGTGTGCCGCAAGGCTCGATACTTGGGCCATTCTTGTTCCTCATTTATATTAATGATTTACCATTTTATGTAGGGGACAGGAATAGGATTGTTTTGTTTGCAGATGACACCTCATTAATTTTTAAAATTAAAAGACAATTAGATAACTATGACGATGTAAACAATGCAATTGCAAGAGTAGTTCATTGGTTCAGCTCAAATAATCTTTGCCTTAATGAAAATAAAACTAAATGTATAAAATTTACTCTACCAAATGTAAAACAAGTTGCGGCCAATGTTCAACTGAATGGACAAGTGTTAGAGTTTGTAGAATCAACTGTGTTCCTAGGTATAACTATTGATGCCAATTTGCAGTGGGGCCCACACATAGAAAAGACAGCCTCTAGATTAAGTTCGGCTGCATACGCTGTAAAAAAGATCAGGACTCTAACAGATGTGGATACGGCTAGAATGGTTTACTTCAGCTATTTTCATAGTATTATGTCTTACGGTATTCTCCTTTGGGGGAGTGCTGCAGATTTAAATATTATTTTTGTTCTACAAAAGCGGGCTGTACGCGCTATTTATAATTTGGGCCCCAGAGTTTCTCTCCGAGAAAAATTCAAAGAAGTGAATATTCTAACCGTACCATCACAATACATTTTTGCCAATCTTATGTATGTCCAGAAAAATCTATCACAGTTTTCTAAACTCTGTGATAAACATAATATAAACACTAGAAATAAAAATAATCTTTCAGTCCACCACAGTCGACTACATAAGATTGGCGATTATTTCCAGGGTAACTGTATACGCTTTTACAACAAGCTTCCCTGTGACCTGAGAAATTTACCTTTAAATAAATTTAAAAAGTTTATTAAAGACAAGCTTTGTGAAAAAGGTTTTTACTCCGTTACAGACTATTTGCAGGACAGGGACGCCTGGAAATGATCTGCTGGCAAAATGAAATAATATTAAATTGTAAATAGGCCATCAAAAAAAAAGCCTTCCTAAGTTTCTTGCCGGTTCTTCTCAGGTGGGCCGCGTTCCGAACCGGTGGTCGCTTTAAATATTTTAAATACTGTATGACATTTTGTAAGCGCCGTTAAAATGGTCTATGCAAAATAAAGATATTTTTATTTTTTATTTTTATTTTTGTGCTCCTTCCCTTAAATAATACATTAATCCATAGACACTTTTAAGAGATAGATAAAACACAAATATACTTATAATATATGTTTTTAAACATACATATAAAAAAATTAACAGCAGGTAGTCACAACCTGCATCTATCTATTTCATCACGGCAATGGGCTCACCACCTATTACGTTGGACAGGAATACCCTCTAGCACCCTTTTGGGGGTGGCGTGACTGATAAACTAAACTAAACTATTTATATAGCTGAAAGGTTATCGAATCAGAACCAATTTTCAATAATGTAGCATCCTACAATTAGAGAATAGATACTCTCCCCCAGGTACCTTTCTTTACATGCCATAGATGAGGCAAAGAGCTTTAGACAAAGAAGGTATACATTAAGTAAGTGTTAATATTTATTAAGTACTTGTTAATTTTACGGTAAACTGAATGAGTATGACTCGAAGACAATCACTTTAACTTTATTGCAGTAGTTTATATTCTAAAGCTAATTTTTAATTGTCTCGTAGCAATTCTCCTAGGCTTTGTATTAAGTAGAAACTTATTACGCTGGACTTGGCAGCTGTAATACTTTAGCTGCAAAATGTTTTCTCATTCTTTTCACGTTCACTATAAAACCAATCTCTTTGCTTAAAATAAAAGTTATCTGTCTAAAATTATATGACTATTCAGCTATTATGCACATCAAAAAAAGTTATAGAAATTTCGATGTGTTGGAAGGTGAGAATTTAATGGTACCCATTAATGCCGAATATCAAAAGCCAATGAATAGCTGCTTCCAGCAACCTCCAAACACTAGGAGGGCTGAAAATTAACTAAGAAGTGGATGAAAAAGGCACAAAGCTTATAATCTCTATTTAAGCTATTAATCTATGCTAATATTATTAAGCTGAAGAGTTTGTTTGTTTATTTGGTTGATCTCAGGAACTACAAGTGGGATTTGAATCAAAAAAAAAATTTTGTTTTGGATAGCCCATTTATCGAAAATGGCTATAGGGTCTTTATCATCACGCTACTTCCGGAGAGTGGAGACAGTAGATATAAATGTCAACAAATCGGGCAAATTTTAATGCAAATGCATTATTGTAGAATTTATAAGCGACGGGAATAAATATGCGCGACGGGACTTCGAAGTACATCACGAGCGAAGCCGGGGGGGGGGGGGGGTCACCTAGTTTGTTCATAAATAGAGACATAACCTAATAACAGCTTTACGGTTTCAAAAATTCAGAACTAATAGGCATGTCGTGCACCATCAGCATCGCATCCACATGAACTCGAATATAAAATAACTTTTAAGCCAGTAACTTTTACGCAATTTTACGGACTTACTTTATTCAAAGTTTTTGACACGAGTTTTTTCACACACAATTTGTGTTCAAGTATTCCATGCGCGAACAAGTGTGGCATAAACTTCAAATGGGAAATTGGGCAACTATATTAGAAATGTTTTGATAAGGAGGTACAATTGCTAACAATTTTGATAAGTATTAATGAAAATTTTAGTAGAATAAGATGAAAAAGCTTCTAAATTATCAAACACCTATTTCTGTATGAGTCAATATATCAATCAATAGTAAGTCACTTGAGATTTGAAATTTAAGAAATACTTACTATGTTTAAACTGTGAAGCATGTACATAGTTGCTTAGCTTTACAATGCGTCAAGACTAGTAGAATACAATGTGTCTTTGGCAATATTGCCGGCTTACATCGGCAAGAGGCCATAAATGAAGAAAAATACGTTTTATTCGCTCCGACTTACATTATATCAAATTTCTCTCTTCGCCACTAGTATAAAAATATCCCTTTATATATATATATATCTATACTTTTACGTGTATTTTAAATTAACGGTTTTTATTTCATCTTGCCAGACAACAAGACGTAATTATGCAGGCAAATCGTATCTTGGGTCTCTGCCAGTTGCATACCATATTAAATAGGGCAATGGTAGCCGAGTCTTAGTACTTCTTAGAAAAAAGCCTTAATTGAGTACATAAAAATACCCAGTCATAAATTGTTCCAGTCTATACTCTAAACTAGTATGTATTACTATTTACGTTCTAAGTTGGTTTCGGTTGCTAGTAACATGGCAATTGTAAAGTCAACTTGAATGCCTTATGAGCGGCTTGATAAATTTCAACAATAAGTCGCCAAGACCTGCGTTTGTCAAATTCAACACGGGTATGGGCACACTGCCTGTTACGTGTGACTAAAATGCACAATGTGAAATGTGGTTGTATAATATGCCTCTGCTACGGAGATAAAGACGTGTTTGATATACTCGTACTTATAAAGGCAATCTAATAATACTAGCGTAGTACATTATAGCTCAAAGGTCAATTCAGATCAATTCAAGACTGTATTGTTATTTGATGCAGGAGCATTACAGTGTTGACGTAAACTTGGGAATGCTATCGTTTGGTGGTTTTCCCGCCACCACACGGGTGACTTTTCAAGCCCTTCAGTACTCTGAACTTTTACAAGGGGCAGGTTGCATCTTAATAGTTATAATTGTATTTCTTCGAGCTGGTAGGGTGATGTAATAATGCTATTTAGTAAGACAGATGTATCTAATTAGAAGTATGTATTACACCTAAGCCTGTAAAAAGTCGCCAACAAATTCAAACTGAGGTAAAAGAAAAGAAACATCATTTATTCAATGCATTACAGAATTTTCGGTATTATACTGCTAAAATAACGTGGTTTAATATGTCCCGAGACTAAGTACAAAAACAAGGTTTTTTTTTTAAATTATTTTTTATTCATCAACGTAGTCTCCTCCAAGAGCGATACAGTTCCTCCAACGCTTTTCTAACTTTTCTATCCCAAGCGTGTAGAACGATTTGTCTTTGGCTTCAAAATAAGCCTTCGTTGCTGTGATAACTTCACTATTTGAGTCAAATTTCTTACCATGGAGCATTTTTTTGAGTTCTGCAAACAGCCAGTAATCGCTAGGGGCCAAGTCTGGCGAATAAGGGGGATGAGGAAGCAATTCAAAGCCCAATTCATTAATTTTGGCCATCGTTCTCACAGACTTGTGACAATGCGCGTTGTCCTGGTAAAACACCAATTTCTTTTTGTTCATTTGAGGCCGTTTATACGCAATTTCGTACTTTAATAGCTCCAATAAGCACATGTAATAGTCAATATTAATATTTTGCCCCTTTTCAAGGTAGTCGATGAAAAGTATTCCATGCGCATCCCAAAATATAGACGCCATAACCTTACCGGCAGATTTCAGAGTCTTTGGCCGCTTCGGCCGCTCTCCACTTCGCTGACTGCCGATTGGATTCCGGAGTAAATTGGTGTATCTATGTTTCATACATTGTCACATACCGACGTAAAAAATCCTTTTTATTACTATTCATCAGCGCCAAACATCGCTCTGAATCATTGATACGTTGTTCCTTTGATCAGATGTAAGCAAACGCGGCACCCACTTTGAAAAAAGCTTTTTCATGGCCAAATTTTAATGGAAAATAGTTAAAACACTACCAGCTGAAATCTTCACTTTCTCGGCTATTAAAATAATATATTATAAAAATTTTACACATATCTTTTATTGAAGGCCAGTAATTTTTAAAAATCAAAAGAGTTTTTAATACATACGCCATTTTCAAGTTAGTCTCGGGACTTACTGAACGATCTAGTACGTTGAAGGTAGCCAATTGGTTAAATGTACTCGGCACAAACTTTCAACTAGCTCCTGTTAATTTATGAAGTGAAAACTTCTTTTAGCGCGGTACGCATATTTTGCGATGAGATAAAATATCTGGACTTGCGACACCGTTACTAGACGCTTCTATTGCATGTTCATATGGCAGACCGCGAATGCGTCAAGATTATTTGTTTTTTTATAGTTACTAATACTAGTACTTAATAATATAATCATCACCATCATCATCTAACGTTGATCCTGGTCATCTACAGTCTACGGTCTTATTAAATAATATTGTGTAATCAATCAAGAAAAAGAGGTCTTTTTAATCATCATTAACGTCGATCCCGGTCAATTTGTGAAGTGAAAACTTCTTTAAGCGCGGAATGCATATTTTTTGATGAGATAAAACCTCTGGACCTCTAAATAAATTATTAATGAATTTAGTTTTCACTTCTGTCAGCACTCCAGGAGTTCAAACACGTAACGGAAGGCACGTTAAGCCGTTGGTCCCGGTTGCCAGTAAAATAGCAGTCGTTAAGCCTGGTTGAAGGCCTTATAGGCGGCTTAAAAAATTTCAACAGCAGGTAGCCACAACCTGCGTCTGTCTATTTCAACACGGCAATGGGCTCACCACCTATTACGTGGGACAGGAATCCACACGGTGAAAAGTGGGCATATAATATGCCTCTGCCACCCCTTCGGGGATAAGGCGTGATGGATATTTATTTACAAATAAATAAAATCGTAACCATGCTACGTATTATATATTTAGATATATGCATTTAGAATTATCTAAGTATGTTCATCTAGTAGTAGTAGTCTAGAACTAATAGCACAAGCTTAAAGCTTAGATTGGGCTAGATGACTGTATAAAAAAGTGTTCCACAATATTTATTTATTATTAATTTATATTAAAATGTTAAGAAATACGATTGACAGCAATCATTCTATTAATAATTCAAAGCAGAACGTGTCGAAATGACAATTTGAACAATTTCACAATAACGTATTTTTATATTGCCAGAGCTTGGAATAAAATTACATACATATATATTGTCATGCCTTTATCCGAAGGGGTAGGCAGAGGCATATTATACGCCCTCATTTCACCATATACATTTTTGTCCCACGTAACAGATGGTGAGTCCATTGCCGTGTTGAAATGGACAGGCGCAGGCTGTGGCGACCTGCTGTTGAAATTTTTCAAGCCGCCCATGAGGCCTTCAACCAGGCTTAACGACTGCAATTTTACTGGCGACCGGGACCAACGGCTTAACGTGCCTCCCAAAGCACGGAAACTCTCTCAAATGTAAATTCCAGAAAGTGGTCACCCATCCAATGACCACCTATAGCGAATGTTGCTTAACGCAGTGATCGTATACAGAACACTGAGTCCGCGGGGTCACCAGCGCTTCTTGGAATACAATAGGTCTATCAAAAATATTGTTGTTTCTGTAAATTATTTTAGCTTTGTAAAAATATAAGTACTGAATTTGTGTACAATTCGAATTATTTTTATTTCCTTTGAGTTGGTTTAGATTCAAAAGCAGCTATGTTACTTCCCGCTCTAGGGCTAAAAAAACGTGGGCAGCAGCATATTATCATTCCTCATGTTTTACAAGCCCTTAAAAGAAACCTAAAAGCGAGTTTTAAATTTTTTGAAATACAAAGACTTTTATTTTAAAACTTTGTGTTCTAGACGATATCTATATTTAATGAGTAACTTTATGTAACACTGTTGTAATGTTTGTAATTTTGTGGATCACTTTAGATAGCAAACTGCAGTGGAACGCCCAATTTTAATGTCTTGCAGGTAAACTCATTTCGGCGGCCTTTGTCGTTAGTAAGGTCAGGCAGATCACTGATGTGGAAAACCAGGCTGGTATACTTTAGTTATTTTCATAGAGTCATGTCTTACGGTATTATGCTGCGGGGCTAAGCAGCTTATACTTTACAATTTTTTTTGAGTACTCAAGTGTCTCTTAGAGAGAAATTTAAAGAAATTGGCATTTTAACACTTGTTAAACAGAACATATATACATTACATAATAACAACATACATTTATATAATAGACACAGTGATATATACCTATCAAGATACAGATACATTCGATAAATACAATTAATATGAATAAAATTAATTGGAACGCATCATCGTTTACTAAAGGTTCACGACTCTTTTGTAGGAATTGGCGTACGCTTAATTAATAAACTTCCTTTAGATATAATGAAACTTTCGTTACATAAATTTACATAAAGGTGGAAATCAAGACAAACCTCTTGAAAAGGGCTTATTACACCATAAATAATTACTTGAATGTAAAATAAATGGAAATGAGTTGCTTGCTCCTCGCTCGAGCTATTAAGGTTTCGAATTTAAGATAATCTCTGCAACGTTTCTTCAATATATTTAATTTGAAAAGTCAGGCAACAAAAGGTATATAAAATAGCCGGGTTTGATCCCGGTAATAACTAATATACTTATATGTAATTTGAGTTTCTTATTGTGTGAGCACCATGTAGACTGTTATTTCTTATTTAACAATTTTAAAATTGACATGATAATTGCTGTACAGTTTGAGTTTGTCATGGAATTGAAATTTCAAATGGACTGTATTTGCGGGGAAAGACAATAATGAAATTTACACGCGGTTGTCGACGAAAAAGAAATGGAAACAGGAATGGGTACGCTACCTTGCTGCTGCTGCGAAATGCTGAGGTGGAGGCTGCCGGGGGCGTCCTTGGACTTGAATTCCTGGTTTCCTTGCACGAATACACTATTTATCCATGGAAAACACAATTATTGCGTAAGGTTAATGCGAACGCGCGCGCGGCCATTGCAGAACTAATTTTTCAATCCGTCCTCGATGCCTGTGAGTTGACAGCGCTGCGGTGGAGCTTTAGATGGCGCGTAATACAGCTGTCTCGCTCTTCTTTTGTGCGAGACAAGGTAGGTGCGAAAGAGAAATGGAATAAAGAGAAGCGGGGTGGGAGTGTCGACAACTAATTAATTAAAAACAAATGGAGATCGGCGATGCAACATAGAAAAAATAACGCGGCTACTTTTGAATCGTATACCGGCGCAACCAACATTCATTCAGCTAAGGCTGAAGTTCAAATGTGTTAGAACTTGGCCGATTTCAAGCTAAGTGTAACTTTTCTTGTTTTGGTCATGGTTGTAGATCCTAGTTTACCGGAGACATAACAGGTAACAGGAGTGTAAGTGCCATTTTTTTTTCGTGTGTAAATCCTCATGGATGATATGCCGGACTCTTATCGACTAAAACCACACGTATCCCTTCAATCTGTCTATAGCCGGGAGTCCCGGGTGAGTCCTCGGAAGGATAGCCCTAGGGCTCCCGAGTGAGTGCCATTACGACTGCCTCTGTGGCGCGGTGGGAGTGCATCCGACTGTTACGCAAGAGGTCGTGGGTTCGATTCCCACCCAGGATAAAACTTTGTGTGATGAGCACGATGGTTTATTCTGTGTCTGGGTTATTTTATCTATAATATGTATGTATTTAGAAATATATAAGTATGTTTATCAGTTATGTGGTTACCATAGTACAAGCTCTGCTTAGTGTGGAATCAGATGGCGTTGTGTGAGTTGTCCCAATAATTTATAATCCCAATAAAAAATCTAAAAGAACTGTCCTAAAGAAAACTTAATTGTAGATATATATCAGTTTCTTTAAACAAATAAATATCCATCACGCCTTATCCCCGAGGGATTCACCGTGTAGATTCCTGTCACACGTAATAGGTGGTGAGCCTATTGCCGTGTTGAAATAGACAGACGCAGGTTGTGGCTACCTGCTGTTGAAATTTTCAAGCCGCCCATAAGGCCTTCAACCAGGCTTAACGACTGCCATTTTACTGGCAACCGGGACCAACGGCTTAACGTGCCTTCCGAAGCACGGAAACGCTCGCAAATGTAAATGCCACAAAGTGGTCACCCATCCGAGGACCAGCCATAGTGAAAGTTGCGTAACTCAGTGATCGTTTACAGTACACTGAGACCGCGAGACCACGAGCGCTTCATCAGTTTATTTAATACCTTAAACGGTATCCATATTTCCAAAATATAGTAGCTCACCTTATAAAAATGTGGTAAGGCGAACATAATACACAGATCCGCCATCCGTCGGGTTCATTGCAGAACTTTTACATCCGAATATATCTGTTCTCTTTCATTTATAGATGTCCACCTTATATGAACTGAATTAATATTTTTCAGGATAAACGTTACTTTTTTTCTCGTGAAACCCAGTTTATTTAGTAAAGCGCGAGTAGATGTTGAATTACTCGTTGCATGAAATAAGTCAATATGTTTGTACAAATATTTGCCATTTGCTTTACTTTAACATACGTACTTATTGGTAAAACAGTAATGGGTAGTCAATATTAGTTAAAAATTATCCATTGTGTCTGCAATTATGTACGCTGCTTCTGTTATGACGATCAAATTCAAAAGATTATGCTTTGTATCTAATTGTTTGATGGGAATGTCCTTTCAATTTATACATATATAATTACTGTATTGATCTTGCCGACTGTGTAACTAAATGGGTAGAATACAGATTCCGATTTTGGTCACCTGATCTGTAGTTCACTGAACTCATTGGTATTGCATTCTTGGCAAATCTTAATTCAGCCTGAGTTTTCACGAACGCCTACGGTATTGGGTTCTTCAAAAATAAAGTAATAAATGCATAATATGTAATAATCAAAAAATATGTCGGTCAGATTGATGTTGAACTTACTAGCACATTGCAGTTACAACTAAACTTATTTAATGGCAAAATGA
This sequence comes from Thumatha senex, assembly GCA_948477245.1. Taxonomy (NCBI): domain Eukaryota; kingdom Metazoa; phylum Arthropoda; class Insecta; order Lepidoptera; family Erebidae; genus Thumatha; species Thumatha senex. The sequence goes on along the minus strand of OX419725.1, from coordinate 30,806,665 downwards.
TAAATAAGAAAAAAATCAAGAGATTTCGCGATTGATGATTGTATTAGTACACACTACTATGCTATGTTAAATTTCCTACAACATAGTTTACTTCAAATAGCTAGTTATATACTACTAACAGATGCCCGCAGGTCTGCCAGCGTAATAAAGTTTTCCGATACTCGTTTCCTATAGTAATTTGATCCTGGTGTAAAATGTAGCCTATGAATTAATCTAGGGTGCCAGCTATCTGTATTACAAACTTCAGCCAAACTGGTTCAGGGTTTAATATCTTGGTTATATCATCTTGTGTTTGGTATGAACTTTGACCTTATACCAACATAACATATTGTCACACCTTTATCCTCGAAGGGGTAGGCAGAGGCATATTAAATGTCCAAATTTCACCGCATGCATTTTAGTAACAGGTGGTGAAGCCCATTGATGTGTCTAATATTGAGATGTGTTATTGAAAGGAATAAAACATCACAAATAACAACATATCAGGTAAAAAGGTTGGTATCAACGGTGTCTGATATACTGCGCTTATTAGTATTAGTAAATCAGATGCATATAGAACCGTAAAAAAAATTGTTTTTTGAAACAACACGCAGATATTTCTGCGTGTTGTTTCAAAAAACAATTTTTTTTACGTACAGATTTCAGAAAACCAACTAAATAATTTCGTAACGTGATTTTGTTTATATCAAGCTACAATTACACCTATTACGTGGGACAGGAATCCACACGGTGAAAAGTGGGCATATAATATGCCTCTGCCACCCCTTCGGGGATAAGGCGTGATGGATATTTTTTTTTTTTTTTTTTATTATTTTAAAAATAACTATCATTTGCAGTTTCTGCAAACTTTTTCCATGCAAGGCAAACTTGCATTTGTTCAGATTTTTTGTAAAGTATCATCTATTCTCATATAATTTACAATAGATTTAATAGAAGATAGAAAGTGTATTTATATTATAAATAATTGTAAACTAGTGGTTAAGTTGAGATCAATATTATGTATAAACTTTATAGTTAACCATTGAACTTTAAGATAACTTATATTGAATTCGTAAATTATTATTGTCCAACTTGCAACAAAGTTGAAACGATTACACTGTAAGGCCATTAATAATACAACGTAACAAAGCTTTGTTCCCTATTTACAGGATATCGGTTTTCCTCAATGGGTATCGATTTATGTAAATATATCGTACATTATTCAGGTATGTCGACTGCTGATTTCAAAGTAAAATGCGCTGTGGACATAACTGTAGATAATTATCGGCGTACGCTTTGAAAGTATTTGCTGGTATAGGTAAATAAAAGAAAGAAGCGATTATCTTTCAATTTTTTTATATTTCATGATATTTAAGTTCAAAACTGGTAGAAACTTACATAGTGGCACAGGCATATTGCTATTCGCCAACATTTCCCAAGTCCATGTCATTTTGACACAGGCAGGTTACATGCTTTTCATTTTTTTCTCAAATTGCTACTAAGGCCTTCTACTTGGTTGACAGCCTTGTTACTGTATACCATTACTAACAGCTAAACGAACCTCCTGAAATCTACAAACGGTCGCCCTCATCTCGAGAAATAAGATGGACAAATTATCTACATTAAAAAATGTATATATTATAAATTTAAAATGAAATCTGCGATTGGTTGTTTTATCTTAAAAAATCAGATGATTATAACCATCAAAAATTGTTTCACTTCATCTTGTTCCACGGAAATAGGTAAGAAATTCAATTTAGTTTAGGCGTGTCCAAAATAACTTACTAAATTAAGGTGCTTGAGAAAAATATAAGAATATTTGTTTACAGTTATTATGACACGAAGAAATTATAATGTAGGTACGGACTGGTGATAAATCATTTGGCGCCAGATATCGCAAAGTTATGTAGTTAGTAACTGCTTCGGTATGAATATGGGACGGGCCAAGCTGAAACATGGCTTATAGGAGTTTAAAATATGGTTCTGGTTATTGATACGACGTTATGGCTTGTTTGTTTTCCATATACTCGTAACTAGAAATGTGTTATAATTATAAAAGTACAGAACAAACTGTTATTCTGAATTGAATGTTCCGTTTCATTCTTTGGAAAAGTCACATAAAATTCTAAATACTTTATCTCAACTTTAGCTAATCTTAAAACATCTCTCATACCAATCAAGGATTTTAGGTATTGTTCTGTTTAATTGAAGTTAAGTGGTTTGGCCGTGAAACATATCAAACATTCATTGACAAGTAAACTTCAAAGTTTACTTATTCATATATTGTCTATTTTAATTATATACTATAAATTAAATTACATGTATATACTTGTTAATTAATAATTCAGTTAATATTAATGCTATTTTAAGATTGTAAATTGTCTTTATATGGGTCTATTATGTCCCGAAATAAATGATTATTATTATTATTATGTCTCTTCTTTTCACACGGGTATCTTCTTTTTTTTCTCATGAAGATACCCGGACTTTTGGTAAGCTTACATGGAGACATAGGTCCAACACGCAGAGGCCCTTTGAGAATTTTAATCTAATAGGGAATGGGACCCCCTCTGCAGATAGTCCACGCCCGCCTTATGTAGAAGAACGGTAATGGACCACCTCCAATGGGAGTTAAACTATTGTACAATATGCTAACTACTAAATGGGCTATTGAGTTGAAGGTTAAATGGAGTATGTAACTAAAACAATGGTTGAAAATGGCGTCTGCCATTTTAATATATTATTATCAAAATACTTATTATTATTATTGACAGACTTTATTTAGACTTAGATATATAGAATCTCGTTTAGTTTTAGTTTCCTTTAGTAGGATTTTAGCTAACATATACTCACATAGGAATAAGTAGAATCATCATAATCTCGACTTATTCGACACTCACTGCTGGACATAGGCCTCCCCCAAAGATCGACATAACGTTCGGTCTTAAGCCGCCCACATCCAGCGGGGATATGACGTAATAATAGGTAGAAAAACTAGTAGAAAAAACATAAAATACATTATATGATAATAAAAGCTACCTTATAAGGTGATTGAAGATAAAATATTACATACTATTAATCTAAATCTTACTTGATGTGGTTGGAGCATGAATACTTCGGTACCATTCCTTTTTATTTCCCAGAGGTACCATAGCGACTTACGCGGTGTATATTTATAATCAACGGAGTTATTATTAAAAATAAGCTGGTCTTATCTTAATTACTCACCATCACCGTAAATAATTTCAAGAAAGATACAAGTACGGCAACTCCACAGGGATACTAAGAGGTATGCGTAAATATAAAAAAAATATTTTAGCTTATTTTGATACAATATACCAGGACTATAGGTATATTCGTAGATAGGGAAGGCTTGTGATGGTTACACAAATTGTTATTATCAGCTTCACTGTATGGACATTTTCGGAGTAATTTTTGGATTTCAAATGGTGGACATAGAAATCCCTACAATGTCCTATCTTAAGCCTCCTGCATCTAGCAATTTCTCATGTCTTTTATGAAGGCGTCGGTCACTTTGTGGAAGGCTTACTCGACGACGTGACAGAGACGCGCATCCTTTGTATAACATAAATAACTCTGTTACCTAGAATCCTTCTGCAGCTATATTAATAATTACTTTCAATTTGTGAATATGGAATGACTCTCTCTCACACAGTCATTTTTAGCTTTATTTTACTTCAGAAGTCAACAAAATAATTTTTCCTTTTACCTGCTGAACTGAATTTGGAATAAATTGGTTTTCCGGTCACGTGTCCACCCATCAAAGAGACGTCAAATTTCATAAACGACGAACGAGCTTTTTGTGATAGGAGCCAGAGGAAATAAGAATTTCGTGCGATTTTTGTTTGTATAATCTTTTCTGAATTATTAATAAAGAAAGGTAAGATAACATGATTACAATTTTCTACGTATTAGAATTTTCTCTTTTTATCTCTCTGGATCCAAATGAACCTATTTTTCTCTTGCCTTACAATAGAAAATTGGAATTCTTTACCAACGCATCTGTTTTTCAGACCAAACATTGCATTAGAAGACTTTTTGTCAATGATTGTTAATCTCTAGACGTCCTCTTGCATATGCACCGACGACTTCATTTGACGATCTTTATAAAAAAAATCTGTAAACGGTTCCGGCTGGTGGTTAGAATGTTATCCTTACTTCGTCAGCATATTCTACCACGCCACTTTTAAGATTACAAATTATAAGGTTAAAAAATTACAGGACATTTAAACATTATATGATTTTCATTTTTTTTTAAATCATTAGAAATTGATACATATGTGAAAAATATCACAAAAACTAACTTACCACAAAATCAATAAAATTCAATCAATAGATCGAACAATACTTACCACAAAATCAATAAAATTCAATCAATAGATCGAACAATAACAACCGTAGGTACGTAACTTCCAATACAATACACGCGATACAAATACGCAAAATAAAACATAATACAATATTCACATGAGTGATTTCTACGTACGAAATATTACGAAATTGTAGAACATTTAAACATTTTGTATGTTGGGAAGTTTAACAACCGTTGGGAATGCGCGGAACATCCGTAGCACTCACAGTGGGAATTAGTACGAGCGAATAAATAGAAGAATGTTGAATGCTCACGTGTTGAATAAATTTTCGCATTTGAAATCATTTTGTTAATCATCGACTTATATAGTTCTTTACAAATGGGGATAGTATAATTATTTTTAAAAGTTTACCACTAAAGTGGCTTAACTCATCGAAAGTGGTTACCGTAGCTTTGGACGTTTGCAACAACAGAGGGGTTACACTCGTACTGCTGACCATGTAAAACCGTTTAAGATCCTGCTAAAAGAACCCCATACTGTAGACGTTCGAAACCGCAGTCTGCGTCTCTTGCGTTACGCAGAGTACATTCTCTCAGAGACGAAGGGTACATTCCACAATCTAAGCGTACGCGGTAGAAAGAAAGCCCTTATCGGAACTTACCAAAGTATCAAATAGTTAGAATAATACAAAAAAAAAATGTTTTCGATTATTTCGATGACTTAGCTGAGTTGGAGATTAACGCGATTACTTTCATTTTCAAAATCTAACAAAAACGGTGTCCTCATAGAATCAGATAACGGATCTTCCTCATACACAGTCATTATGCTCCTAATTTACACAACCGGTTTCCTTTTCCTTGAATTTTGATACACGTTTATTTTTGTGAACCAAATACTGACAAATAATTAATGTAAATATACGAGCATGTCTCTGCCTCATCACTTTGTGAGGGTATATTATACTGTACCACTTTGACAAAAACACTTTTTTTTTGCTTTCATTGCTACGCTTCATTTCAAGACCCCAGCAGTTTAGGCTTGGTACAACAACTTGAAACATTTAGGTCCGTATTCCAGAACGTTTATCAACACTCAAGAAACACTTGAGAGTAGATTTTATAAGGCAAAATCTAGTCTCAAGAGCTGATCGAGTATTGAGAAACATTCTGGAATACGGACCTTAGAAAAAATAATTAATTTTATACTTGTGTTGTTAATTAGATGGCTATGTGCCTTTTATTTTATAGTTTTTAATTTACGGGTTAGACTTGATAATAAAAGAAACAAAATTGTCATCGAAATCAGTCCGCTTTCTACAAGTTGCCTAAAAATATTTTTATTGAACCAATACGCGCCTTGAAGTATCAGATAGATTTACTTCGGATAAAATCATAGCGCCCATCTAGCTTAAGGCCTAAAAGCCTCCATTTATCAAACCAACCGCTTCTGATTCCTTGGCTTTCTTCCAGCTAGGGTAAGACTTTCAAAACCACTGTTTATTGTTAGACCGATAATGTTTAACATATTTTTGAATACGTCGACTCTTTTTACTTTAGTTCTGGGAACAAGGATTCGATTAGATTAAAATTTGAAAGTAACTTGTTTTATACCACTGAGATGGCAGACAATCATATGACCCAATTGATGGAATGCGGTCACCTTAGCATATCGACGATGCAATACCAGAGTTTTGCAACTTCATCTTGAATTTAAATACTTTCAAGTCAATTTCATATATAAATATCATGAATAAGTAAGTATGCTTGTTCATTGTTCTTGAAAAACGCGAAGGAAGTAGAATAAGAAATAACGTCACACATTAAGAAAACGGATGCCTAAATTTGTTCTCTACAAAATTCTCTGGTACTGCTCTTTTCTTGGGATAAGATATTTGTTGTTGTTTTCATTAGTGTCATTAATTGCCTCGACATTCCGTTGATAAGACGAAATTTTAATCTCTGAACTACCTTTGTCATAAAGGCTCGACCCGTTATAAGAAAAAGCTTTTCAGGTTCTCCTCAACTACAAGCAAAGAAATTACTAACCAAACAATTTTAAGTGTGAATATTATAATCGGCACATACAACATTCATAAAAAATAGCACTTCGGTATTTCAAAACTCTTTAATAAATAAATAAATATTAAATACGAGTATTATTATAAAGATTGTTTTTCTGTGTATCAATAATAGTATAGATCCAATCTACGTAAGGACTAATTGGCACGTATGCTGTAATAACAGTTGGATTCATTGTGACCAGTATTCCAACAATTTTTTTGTCATGTATAAGTGGTCCTCCAGCGTCGCTATACCACGCTGTTTGTTTTTTTCTGTCACATCTTGGTGCTACACAAATAAGTGGATATGATATTTTTTCTAGATAGGTAGCATCGCAGTGGATAAGCACTCCTCTACCTATCTGCAAGGGTCTCATTTCATCATTGATCGAGAAACCACTTTTTGTTGTTTGTCCACCACCAACAAAATATACTTCTGATCCTATCAGTGCCTGATAATCAGTAGCCATCAACCGTCCAAAACTGTGCAACATCACATTTCTCACGCGAGCTAAGGCGATATCGTTCAAATCTATTTGGTCATTATTATATGAATAAACATAGTGCGGGTGAATGAATATCTCCAATACTTTAGAATATAATTTTGATTCCGTTGGATTTATAGTAAAATTCAGGTACCAAATGAACATACTCTCTAAATCTCCTGGATTTTTATACGATTCAACACAATGGGCCGCAGTTAAAACCCATCTACTGCTTAAGAGAGCAGCCGTGCATTTCCTATTTACTTCCGAGCCTCTTATAGATGCTAATAAAACAACATAATCGTAGTCACTAGATTGCACGTCGTCACCACTTATGATTCTAAGATCGTTTGTCCCACGTAAACGTGAAGTTTTCGATAAGACACTTGTTAAAAAGCATACTGCAGTAAATAATTTTAAACATAAATTTATCATGATTTAGTTCCTTGGGTACGAATACAGTACTTTTATTTTAACATTTCGTAAGAACTGTTTGTCGTAAATCTCTTCGTTTTGTATTATTTGTGATATTGGCGTTTTTATGTTTATTTTTTAGTACAAATTGTTATTTCAAGTTGCTATTTGTTTAAATTCTGGTGAAGTACCTGTACAATATAATAATCACAAGTTTACCAAGTATTAAGTACATAAATCATCTTTACATATCTTATTTTATACGTGTGCCATGACACTTATCCTGTCTGAGATGCCTAAAACCACGCATAATAAAGTCACAAAAGTGACAAAAGATGTTGAAGGGGAAGATTGTGGATTGTGATAAGCTCTATAAAAAAGCAGCTACCCTAAATTATAGGGTACAATGAATCACCTATTTACGACGGATCAAACCAATAATGGATGACTGTCACTAAAAATGATCGATGTGAATCGAGCGCGGTCAAGTGTGAAACTCGATTATAACCTGGTAACTAATAGTCAGGCCAACTAACATATCAATTTGAACGAGCTGAGGTCCCAGGTTCAAATACTGGATCGGAACAAATATTTGTGTGATGCGCTAATATTTGTTACGAAGTTTGGGTGTTTCCTATATATGATCTGTACGTATTTAAATCATATAAGTATGTTTATCAGTGGTCTAGACCCCATACAAAAAATTAAAAAACTATCTTCATGCTGTATCTCGGACGGGGTACTCAGAGAGGACAAATCACCAGGCTTAGCGATCCATGCATACTTTTTTCGCTTTCTGCAGATTCATTAATCGCTTCATATATGAAGCCCAGACGTGCGTATCCGAGTACTTTGACTTTTGCGTTTTTGAGCAATCTGCTCACGTGGTCTTCATATGTAAGCCTCGGCCTACCCTAACTTCTTCCACCCTCTATTTTCGCATCAAACAGCTTATATTTTCTTACTGTAGCCTAGATGACGCAGTGTAAAAAAAATCTCAAACAATATTTCAATTTAGGTACATAGATCACAAGATCATCAAGATGGTTTACTTACTTCATCCATCCTTGACTTTTAGACACAGAGTAATTATCTGTATTATGATTGTTTTCTCTATATTTACATTGTACTAGCTAATATACCTGCAGCTCTGCTTGTTGGTGAAGTTGATTCGTACCCATTTAGTGGTATAGTAAACTTAAATATCGTCATTCAATGTTGTGTTGCATCTCGAAGAATTGAAGCGGTGTTTTTACTGAAAGCTCTCAGTCAAGTCAGGTGTCTGAAATCTTGACAAATTATACAACTAAATATTTAGGGTATTTATTAAGGGTACAAAAAATTAAAGTAATATAGGTAGACAAGTAAATAAATGCGTTTCATAATTTTTGTGTTTGTTCTTCATAAGACGCTGTTGATGCGTTATATACGAAGAAACAAATTTTCTATTATTGACCGAGTATCTGCCAGCGAAGTTCAATCAATAGTTAACAATGAGCAATGGATTATATTTCTCTGGATGCTGTAGTTTGCGTTATCCAACACTGAAGTGGTATATGCCGTTGCGTCCACGTGTTATGCACCATTTCAACGCATGCACTATACTATAGAGTGCCACCGTCGTGTCCTGTTCTGTTGTTCTTCTTGGGTAGAAAAAGCCAAGCTCCCAAGTAATTACTTATGCGCCGTCCCGGAAATTCCATGTCACTCGTATTAATCTCCTGCGGTCTGATTTGGTCGCTCAACAATTTCGCTAATAATGCAGCCATATGAGTAGTCACTTGATATTCACTCTTGTTGGCAAATAATCACACAAAAAACTTTTCACATATTAGGTTAGGTCACTGGGTTAGCCTGGTGGCCCTATTAGTCGCAGCGAAAAGGGCGAGTCGTCTCTCATGGACTCACCTCCAGGTACATCCTTGGTTGCCACGCGTCGCATCCGCCGGTCGCGTTGCTGCAATAGTGACGCGTGCTCACACACCACGTTGTAGAGTAGGCTCCGTGTCCATTGTCTGGGGTCACCAATGTTGGTGTTACAGGTGTGGGGTTCTTCTTATGTTGGGGAATAATTGTGCAATTCCGTTTCTTCATACAATATATAATTTACTGACTGGTACCAGTTACACAATTCACAAATAACTATACGACACAATTTGAAACGAAATAAACCAAAGTGTACGGGGAGACGACTGCTGCGCATAACGAGTGCTTGCGCCTCGGTATATAAAACTTCTGCGTCAGCAGTGTGTTCCTACAGTTCTTACGGCTTTAAGGAAACAGTTGGAATTATTAGGAAGGATTTTGATAACTTGATTCGCTGGATTTTTAAGCAGTTCGTAAAAGGTTCTAGGATTACCATGCCCTTCAATTTATATTTATCAATCACGCCTTTAACCCCGAAGTGGCTGAGGCATTTTATACGCCCACATTTCACTGTATACATTTTTTGTCCCACGAAACTTAACCACCATTGGTAAGAGATTTGACGACTTACATTACTCAAAAAGTACTATTAACTTTAATCCTTAGTACCAAAAACGTAGGGAAACTGTATAATAGACAAGAACAAATGAAAACTTTGTTATCTCACATCGGTGTATAGAAACTTACCCACAAAGACGTAGAGTCGAGCTACTGAGGAACTTTGTGTTGTGTTGTATGCTCATACAAGTCCCTAGAGCCACGGTAGTCAATATCAATACTCATTTTGCTTTAGACTGTAACATGACATGCACAACGCTAATATCAATTCACTCTAAAACTAAATTGGTTTTAGAGTGAAAGGTTTTGAAAATTGACTATGTTATAATATGTATTTTCATATCACTAGTGCTGGCGCAATTTTATAGACTTTCTAGTGTACCGTTCAATTGCAAGGGGTTGTCATAGTTTCAAATCACATCAAATTGATTTGCGTGAAATTTTATACCACCCGGCAGGAGCCGGGGTACTATGAGACGCTCCAAAAGCTTTCCTAAGCAGGGCAACAATGTGATCGGTCGGTACGACTTAGGGTCATCTGGCGGCTTGTCGCCTTTTTTAGGCATAATCCGAATATAGCCAGATCGCCAAATACGGGGGAACACTCCCTCGTTAATACATCGGTTAGCTGTTAATCTACTCAGCTAAATAAATTGAAGTGTTTGTTTATAATTCCAAATTAACATATTTAAAAAATATTTTATTTAAATAATTACATGGTTACATATAATACAAAAATTGCATGGTTATTAACAAATTAAAATTTTAACATATTTACAGAAAAAAAAACAAAAAGAAGGGGTCGGGTGGTGGGAATTATTACAATACTGACAATGATGCCCCGACTAGGTGTCGAAGAATTCCTCCCCATCAAAATCAACCGGTAAGGTTCCCATAAGGCTGGCCGCATTGCCACGTTGTATGGCAATGCTTATTCTCTGAGCGAGAAAGAGGCCAGCCCTATGGTCACGAGAAGAATCGACCAGTCGCTTTGCGATATCACTATACAGTGAACGAGCACTTGGGCCCCACGAGCCCAGTGTCTCGACCCCAAACGGCTCAAAAATATAATTACCTATTAAATTATTATATTTGCGCCGCTTGAGAGTCTCGGCGGATTCAGCAGCAGCACAAGCGCAACTCGCCGTGCTAAGAAGATGAGAAGGAGCCAGGGTGTCAACACAAGTTGCATCCCAAACTAAAGGCTTTCCCATCTTCCATGGCACCAATGACATACCGTCCGGCCTCTTGCCATCGTCACGCGACAAACCATTAGGTTCTAGAACGGCTGGAACACTGGCGGTGACAAGAGCCCGACGGATAATGTCATTAAGGTATGCATGACGTGACCTGCGACCTGCACTCCTGCTGCATGAGAGACCGTGATGCCCAAGGCTGTCGACTACTTCACCACATTGACAGCAATGCGGAGAAACGCAGGGAGCACCTAAACGAAGACAGACTGCAATTCTGAATGTAGTGTCGTCCAACATAGTACCTATGTTGGGCGACGGAAGAGCCTGAAGCCAAACACCTGACTCCCATTCTCCCACAGCCAATAGGCGAGCACGTTTTGCAACATTCGAACACGTGTTCAATAAATGTTTTCTAACCTCGTTGCAGAGCGGCCTATCCCACTGCCTCTGGGAGCACGAGTTGGTCGGCAAAACAGTATCTGGGCACTTAAGTTTCCAAACATTTATGGCTTCAATCTTGCCTGGCACTTCAGAATTGACCAGTGTAGGAATTAAAATTTTCCTGGTCAATTCATCAGTGCCGTGTACTGAAGACAAAAATGCAGGTAAACTTATATCAGAAATGTTACGAACACCGAGGCCGCCCCAGCGTATTGGTAAAGACGCTTGGAGCCACGCTCGGTCGTCCAAATCTGCATTCAAAATTTTGAAAAGCGTGGTATGAATAATTTTGTCCATATTTTCCAAAAGGGTCCGACCCTTTTGTTTAAAAAATTGAGATATGCGAAGGGCATGAGTTAATTTTGGGACGAAAAGACAATACCGAATAATTGTAAAGGCCGATTGTATATTTATTTGAAGGAGTCGATCCGAAACTTCACAAAAATTTTTGATCTTTTCCTCAATGAAAGATTCATATGCATCTTCTAGAATGGGAGACCCTAGGAGGCGTAGAGAACATTTCTAAAGGATTTTCAAATTTGGAGCCAAAACATTGAATTTTGAAATAGTAGAAACACTATCAATATTGTCATTTAGAAAAATTTCACACTTTGAAGGATTCAGATCCAAACCAATCAATTTAAATTTATCTTATATCAATGCCAAATCTTTAAAAACTGTGTCTGCATCTCCTCCTAGAGTGCCGTCATCTAAATACCACACGTTAAATTTGGAATTTAGCTGGCTAATTATTGGGTGTATTGATAAGCTGAAAATGAGTGGCCCGAGAGGGTCACCTTGTTGACAACCCACTGCAGAATCTAATATATTTTCCTTATACAATAATTTTGATGGGTTTCTGTAGATCTGCTAAAAGAAAATTAAAAATTTTGGATGTTTCCAATTTGGCTTGTGTCAACAAAGTGTCCCTGTTTACTGAATTAAAGGCATTCTTCAAGTCAACTTTAAGAATGATCTCTCCTTTCCCGCAGCCAAGGGGAATACATATACTTTATACATATTTTAACTTATTATGAATGTTAAAAATTAAAAAATAACGAACTTGTAAATTTTTCATTTTGACTGAAACAAACTGCCAGATAGCCTGGCAGTTTGTTCCGGTTTATTTCCGAAATGACTGGAATCATTTTAACTGGAGTTTCACTTTCAGAAAACTGATATAGGCGTAACTTAGCTTACATTTTATCCCCGTATTCTCGCAGAAACTGGCACTACTATTAATACTACTATCCCTGACGGGGTAGTCAGAGACATTTAACATTTTTACATTTCATTTTATCACTTCTATTAGTGGATTAATTATTATGATTATTAATTCTTATCCTCTGCCGTCACGAATGAATTCTCAACTCATTTCAGACGTACTTTTTTTTGTTAAGGAATTAATCGACAGCTTAGGTCTGAGAGTAATTAACAATTATGATACACTTTAAAGTCTCAGTTACCAATTTATAGAGGTGAGCGTGTACTGCCACTTTCGCCACCGAAGCAGTCGCAATTATTGTTTTTAATCTTTTTTTTTTTGTTAGTTTACTTTTTTTTTCTTTTTGTTTTGCAAATAAGTACACTCATTTGAAAAAGAATATCATTGATTGAACGCCTGAACACTGAGCATTCTCCTTACAATTTTTAAAAATGAAATATTAAAATATAGTAGTTTAAGGTTAGTAATATTTATATGTGGAAGCTTGTAAATAGCAATAGTTCTATACATAGTATGCTGTAAAAAAAATGTAATTAGTCTGTAAGCTTTCCTAAGAATACATAAATAAATAAATATTCTTGTGTCTCCAAATAATTTGATTTGTAATAACGAATGTGCCTCCATTATTTTTGCTGCTTTTTAGTCGAGTTAAGGCGAAGGAAATGCAACACGTAGCTCATCTTACCATTTCATAGTGCAAAAACATCTTTACAAGGCTCTCCAGGGCATGTCGCCTCACGTGCTACATTAGGTTCTATAGTGTACATACTTACTTACATATTATCACGCCTTTATACATATACTATACGCACATACTATACGCCCACATTTTACCTTCACATTAAGCCGTTGGTCCCGGTTGCCAGTATCATGGCAGTCGTTAAGCCGAGTTAAAGGCCTTATAAGCAGGTACAAAATTTTCAATAGCTAGTAGTCACAATCTGCGTCTCTCGATTTCAACACGGCAATGGGCTCACCACCTATTTCAAATGCACACGGTGAAATGTGGGCGTAGGTATAATATTCCTCTGCCACCCCTTCGGGTGAAAGGCGTGATTGATTTTATTTATTATTATATAACTTTGCAATGAAAAATATGCAAGTCTATAATATATGTTTGTAATTTATCTCAGACTAATTCCAAATACAAATTTTTGAAAATTCTTTTGTTTCGGTGGCATAAAAATGTCTTGATGTGTAGGAGAGGGAATTTTCATTTGTGCGAAATTTAGAATACAATACGAATTACGTTTAGTTACAGTTTTTTTTTCATTTTTAAACGTAAGATAAAGTTAAAATTGAGGTATTGTAGCCATGCAACGCCAACATTTGACGAGGGCGGAGATGTTACGAGCTGTGGGAATGCTGGAAGCTGGGTCTGTTCAGCGTAATGTTGCTGAGGCCATAGGGACCCACCAAAATGTAATTTCAAGATTGTGGACACGCTATCGTGCCACAGGTGAAGTAGCGGAGAGGCACCGGGCGCCAAGTCGCATCACTACCCCCAGACAAGAACGATTTTTGCAAATTACTGCGCGAGCTCAACCAAATGCAACGGCGACTCAATTGGTCCAAAGGCTGCGAGTGGAACACCAAGTGCTTGTGAGTGACCAAACTGTAAGAAGGCGACTGCATGAAAGCAATCTACGCTCTCGTAGACCACTCCGGGTCCCACCTTTACGGAGAGGCAATCGTGGACGACGATTAGAATGAATTGGGAACCAAGTGGACTGGGGCCGTGAGCAATGGTCCAATGTGTTGTTCACGGATGAATCCAGGTTCGGCTTCCATCCAGATTCACGAAGGACGCGTATTTGGCGAGTTCCTGGACGATGGAGCCGTCTTCAGAATCCTCAGGAAGTTCACCCATACCAAGGAGGAACAATTATGGTTTGGGCAGGAATTCGTCTTGGAGGACGGACGGATCTCGTTTGGGTGCGGGGCAATATGACGGCAGAACGATACGTCCAACAGGTGCTGGGGCCCGTAATCTTGCCCCACAGAACACAAATGGGGCAAGATTTCCTGCTCATGCACGACAATGCCCGGGCACACACGGCGAGAACGGTAGCAGCTTGGTTACATACACACAATGTTAGGGCCTTAGACTGGCCTGCTCAATCGCCAGATCTAAATCCCATTGAGCATGCGTGGGATATGCTGCAAAGAAGAGCTCTGAAGGAAGTTCCTGAAAATCTGGCTACAGAAGATCAACTTTTTGCGCACCTCAGAAGGACATGGGACAATATTCCGCAGCAAGACATTGACAACCTTGTTCTGAGCATGCCGAATCGTTGCCGATGTGTTATGAACATCATGGGCGCTTTCTCAGACTACTAACTTCAAGTTTAAAAACACAAATTAAATGATATTTCTATTTTTTTCAGTTTTTATTCATAAATTAAAAGTTAATTCATCTACGGTTTCCGTCTATGCTTCATTTTTTTCCATAAAATCCTGAAATTTTAATCGAAGTACCTTAACCATTATTAAAAAATAGTAGAATATTAAATAACGTATCTTTTACATATATACATGTCATATAAATAATTAACACATTGATAGTAATTCGCTTTTTTAAAAATATCCCTAGACCGTGTTGATGTGTGTATTTTCATATCACTAGTGCTGGCGCAATTTTATAGACTTTCTAGTGTACCGTTCAATTGCAAGGGGTTGTCATAGTTTCAAATCACATCAAATTGATTTGCGTGAAATTTTATACCACCCGGCAGGAGCCGGGGTACTATGAGACGCTCCAAAAGCTTTCCTAAGCAGGGCAACAATGTGATCGGTCGGTACGACTTAGGGTCATCAGGCGGCTTGTCGCCTTTTTTAGGCATAATCCGAATATAGCCGTGCAACTCGCCGTGCTAAGAAGATGAGAAGGAGCCAGGGTGTCAACACAAGTTGCATCCCAAACTAAAGGCTTTCCCATCTTCCATGGCACCAATGACATACCGTCCGGTCTCTTGCCATCGTCACGCGACAAACCATTAGGTTCTAGAACGGCTGGAACACTGGCGGTGACAAGAGCCCGACGGATAATGTCATTAAGGTATGCATGACGTGACCTGCGACCTGCACTCCTGCTGCATGAGAGACCGTGATGCCCAAGGCTGTCGACTACTTCACCACATTGACAGCAATGCGGAGAAACGCAGGGAGCACCTAAACGAAGACAGACTGCAATTCTGAATGTAGTGTCGTCCAACATAGTACCTATGTTGGGCGACGGAAGAGCCTGAAGCCAAACACCTGACTCCCATTCTCCCACAGCCAATAGGCGAGCACGTTTTGCAACATTCGAACACGTGTTCAATAAATGTTTTCTAACCTCGTTGCAGAGCGGCCTATCCCACTGCCTCTGGGAGCACGAGTTGGTCGGCAAAACAGTATCTGGGCACTTAAGTTTCCAAACATTTATGGCTTCAATCTTGCCTGGCACTTCAGAATTGACCAGTGTAGGAATTAAAATTTTCCTGGTCAATTCATCAGTGCCGTGTACTGAAGACAAAAATGCAGGTAAACTTATATCAGAAATGTTACGAACACCGAGGCCGCCCCAGCGTATTGGTAAAGACGCTTGGAGCCACGCTCGGTCGTCCAAATCTGCATTCAAAATTTTGGAAAGCGTGGTATGAATAATTTTGTCCATATTTTCCAAAAGGGTCGGATGTTTAAAAAATTGAGATATGCGAAGGGCATGAGTTAATTTTGGGACGAAAAGACAATACCGAATAATTGTAAAGACCAATTGTATATTTATTTGAAGGAGTCGATCCGAAACTTCACCAAAATTTTTGATCTTTTCCTCAATAAAAGATTCATATGCATCTTCTAGAATGGGAGACCCTAGGAGGCGTAGAGAACAATTCTGAAGGATTTTCAAATTTGGAGCCAAAACATTGAATTTTGAAATAGTAGAAACACTATCAATATTGTCATTTAGAAAAATTTCACACTTTGAAGGATTCAGATCCAAACCAATCAATTTAAATTTATCTTTTATCAATGCCAAATCTTTAAAAACGGTGTCTACATCTCCTCCTAGAGTGCCGTCATCTAAATACCACACGTTAAATTTGGAATTTAGCTGGCTAATTATTGGGTGTATTGATAAGCTGAAAATGAGTGGCCCGAGAGGGTCACCTTGTTGACAACCCACTGCATAATCTAATATATTTTCCTTATACAATAATTTTGATGGGTTTCTGTAGCACTGCCAAAGAAAATTAAAAATTTTGGATGTTTCCAATTTGGCTTGTGTCAACAAAGTGTCCCTGTTTACTGAATTAAAGGCATTCTTCAAGTCAACTTTAAGAATGATCTCTCCTTTCCCGCAGCCAAGGGGAATACATATACTTTATACATATTTTAACTTATTATGAATGTTAAAAATTAAAAAATAACGAACTTGTAAATTTTTCAGTTTGTCTGAAACAAACTGCCAGATAGCCTGGCAGTTTGTTCCGGTTTATTTCCGAAATGACTGGAATCATTTTAACTGGAGTTTCATTTTCAGAAAACTGATATAGGCGTAACTTAGCTTACATTTTATCCCCGTATTCTCGCAGAAACTGGCACTACTATTAATACTACTATCCCTGACGGGGTAGTCAGAGACATTTAACATTTTTACATTTCATTTTATCACTTCTATTAGTGGATTAATTATTATGATTATTAATTCTTATCCTCTGCCGTCACGAATGAATTCTCAACTCATTTCAGACGTACTTTTTTTTGTTAAGGAATTAATCGACAGCTTAGGTCTGAGAGTAATTAACAATTATGATACACTTTAAAGTCTCAGTTACCAATTTATAGAGGTGAGCGTGTACTGCCACTTTCGCCACCGAAGCAGTCGCAATTATTGTTTTTAATCTTTTTTTTTTTTTGTTAGTTTACTTTTTTTTTCTTTTTGTTTTGCAAATAAGTACACTCATTTGAAAAAGAATATCATTGATTGAACGCCTGAACACTGAGCATGGTCCTTACAATTTTTAAAAATGAAATATTAAAATATAGTAGTTTAAGGTTAGTAATATTTATATGTGGAAGCTTGTAAATAGCAATAGTTCTATACATAGTATGCTGTAAAAAAAATGTAATTAGTCTGTAAGCTTTCCTAAGAATACATAAATAAATAAATATTCTTGTGTCTCCAAATAATTTGATTTGTAATAACGAATGTGCCTCCATTATTTTTGCTGCTTTTTAGTCGAGTTAAGGCGAAGGAAATGCAACACGTAGCTCATCTTACCATTTCATAGTGCAAAAACATCTTTACAAGGCTCTCCAGGGCATGTCGCCTCACGTGCTACATTAGGTTCTATAGTGTACATACTTACTTACATATTATCACGCCTTTATACATATACTATACGCACATACTATACGCCCACATTTTACCTTCACATTAAGCCGTTGGTCCCGGTTGCCAGTATCATGGCAGTCGTTAAGCCGAGTTAAAGGCCTTATAAGCAGGTACAAAATTTTCAATAGCAAGTAGTCACAATCTGCGTCTCTCGATTTCAACACGGCAATGGGCTCACCACCTATTTCAAATGCACACGGTGAAATGTGGGCGTAGGTATAATATTCCTCTGCCACCCCTTCGGGTGAAAGGCGTGATTGATTTTATTTATTATTATATAACTTTGCAATGAAAAATATGCAAGTCTATAATATATAAGTGTATGTAAGTTATAACATAGTTTTGCAATGACATAGTGTAGAACTATGCATTCAGTTTCCGTATTCCTATAAATTTAACACACCACTTTTCTATTTAATTCAGAAGATTATAAATGTTCATGACTATTAAAAGATTACTTGAGCGCTTAAAACAGTGGAGTAAGTACTTAATCTTTAACAAAGCCCACTTCTCTTTTATTATGATTAATGGCAGCCTAAAGCCATTAAACCGCAGAAACACGCGATCAGTTCAACTTATAACTTTTAAGAAACAATGTATTACTAAACATAGAAGTTTGTAAAGCTTCTGAATTTCGATGAGGTGAACATTGGTGGCGGTGTTTATTAACAACCTACCTAAATAAAGTGATAGCTATGCGAACTTTATAAGTACAGCGTTTCTAACTTACTACGTTTTTTTAATGTGAAAATTCCCAAGATGTACCAGTGCTCCCGGCAGACTTTGGTAACCATCGCAGCCTCACCTAAGGGTTCAGTTGTTATCCCTTCATGGGGCGTGGGGCGTGCGTGAAATTTTCACGTCATTCCACCGTCTGGGGCCTGCTACTGTAAAAAACTTAAATAAATAAAAAATATTCATCACGACTTATCCACGAAGGGGTGACAGCGGCATATTATATGCCCACTTTTCACCGTGTGGATTCCTATCCTACGTAATAGGTGGTGAGCCCATTGCCAACTTACTAACAACATGCATATTAATTTATTTATTTACATATTTATTTCTAGTTTATTACATAATATAATAAGTTACACAAGTAATTAAACTGGGAATAACGGCAAACAATCCAGGCTAATACCTATTTAATAAAGTTATGGTTAATATTACAATATGCTCTCATGAAGTACCCAATACTAATCTCCCTTATTTGCATATTAAATCTCCTCCCACCTTAGAGGCCAGAATCCGCTTTGGTTGTTTACTTGGGACAAAAATGACTTGGATGTTTTCGTCATTGTCAGAAACGTGTATTTAGCATACCAATCCAGTATAGTTATTTTTTATTTTGTACTATAGGACGCGTGTTGGCTGACATGTCGAAGATTTCCCGTATCTGATTCCGATTGGAACTAGTTTCCAGGTTAAAAAATAGTCTGTGAGGTAATCTAGAGTGTCAGTTACCTACACATCAAAATCAAAATTATAAACTCCGTTCATGGACTAATATTGTAGGATAATATAATATTATAGGAAACTTTTTACACATCGTCTATCCCAAACAATTTAAGGTTGTACTATAAGATCTAGACATATGATAAATATACTTATACCCGTATGTATTATTAAATTCATACATATTATACATAGGAACCCCCATACTCCACAACACAAATAATTGTTGAGACCCAAAAATCGAACCCTAATATATCAAACCTCGGCTATGTCGTGGTTTCCATTGTAGAATAATGCTCCACAAATACTTCGGTAGTACTACGGATCACTAGTTTTGGCGTCTATCCTTTAAAGAATAAAAACTACGCGCCTTAATTTGAAATAAAACTAGTAAACAAATATTAATCTAAAAAGTCAAAATAGTACACATATAACTTCCATAATGTATCAAGCAACGTCAGCAATCCGAACCGTGATATCTGTGTACGCACCCTATCATGTTTGAGCAAACACAGTCAACACAAGAAAAACGTGCCATTTTCTCAGCCGTGTAATGAATATCTGCCTATTGTTATTTTTATATTGAATACTGGCATTTGACTGTTTACGTTCGTTTCTGAAGACGTTTTTATTTCAGAGAGGGAACTCGGTTTCGCAAATTGAGCAAACGAGAAATTATATAAATGTTGTAGACTTAGGCTCGGGGTGAACAACTTTATATATTGAGCCAACAACATTCATTTTGAAGGTTTTTCTATTATTTAAGTAATGTAAAGTAACATTTTGTTAATTTTTGTGTATTTTCGCTATGGCTGGTCCTTGGACGAGTGACCGCTTTGTGACATTGCTATTTACAAACGTTTCTGTGCTTCGGAAGGCACATTAAGCCGATGGTCCCGGTTGTCAGTAATATGGCAATCGTTAAACCAAATTGGCCTTTGGGCGGCATGAAATATTTTAACAGTAGGTAGCTACAGCCTGCACTTGTCCTATTCAATACGGTAATGGGCTCGCCACCCGTTACGTGGCACAAAAATGCACACGGTGAAATGTGGTCTTCCCTGATGGAAAGTGTGTATCATAGTTTATGGCTGTTTGCGTCACCTGAGGGCACCTCGTACCACTGACCTGTAAAAAAACCTTTTAACACATTTCTGAAGAGAGAGAAGTAAATCTGTGGTAGTTAGTTCATTTCAAATGATTATAACACGTGAGATGCAACCCTTTTATCTACTTACATACATATTCCTATGCTTTATTCCTTGAAGGTGTAGGCAGCGGTATACCATACGACCTCATTTAAAGTTGTATTTAATTCAATGCCACATCATGGTGATGAGCCTATTGTCGTGTTCATGGACCTCGGTAGTTTATGGCTACCTGCTGTTCCAAATTTTCAAACCTTTGTAACTAACTATTTTTACGCTGTATCCCTGACGCCATGCTTCACGGTCCAAATATACCTCTTTTGTTTCCTATAGAGTCATTAATTTTTCATTCATGCACATCTAGGTATTTTACTACTATTGCTCGCGTGGTGTTCATATATGTAAGTCTAGGCCACCCTGACTCCTTCTACCCTCTACTTTCCCAGAATATATATTCTTCGTCAATCGTTCCTAACACATTCGTAGGACGTATCCAAACCAACGAATATGCCATTTTCTAGCTTGTGCTAATGCTGACATACTTTCATTCAAAGCTGTCGTATAACGTATCAGCTCGTAACGTATTCGGTTGGCAAAAGTAACATTGCACAAATTTTTGAAATTATTGTATTTCCTCAGCATTCAATTTACATTCATACATCATCTGATATATCCATCCATTTATTGTTTATCAATCACACCCTAGCCATATCATACGCCTACTTTTCCTGTGTATTCCTGTCCTACGAGTGCTTCTCCACTCATCCAGCAGAGCGTTTCCAGGTTTCAATACCGAAAAGTGGCATCGGCACGAGCTCTGCGTTATGGATCTCGAGGCGTGTTTTATATTGCAAAAAGCACCGTTGACACTGTTTTCTATTTGGCATCCAAAAATCTTAGATTAACTAGCTTAATTACTAGCAGCCGGGGCGGAAATGACTTAACGCGCCTCCTAAGAGAACTTCTCAACACTGAATTTCGATTTAAGCTTTACAATATACTGAATAAGGCTACGATATTTTTTTATCTAAACGTCTTACTATTTGTTGTTCCTCATTATTTATTCAAATATTTCTTGTTTCAGGTACGTGCTTCCCGATTTTCGATCATTATCAATACAGCCAAAAGTTCAGAGGCAGTCGATCGAGGTATCTCAATGTCAAACAGATATCAACCCTCAGATAATTTAATGATATTGATAGAAAATGGAAATGTTTTTCATTTCGTTTCTTCAGTAAATATTTCGGGTTGTTAGGGCTGGTATAGATAAACAAATAGTGTTTTGAATATTTAGTAATTTATTACGATTTTAAAATTACAAATATCTTTTAAAAAAAAATCTTAACTATCTTCACGCTGTATCCCTAACGGGGTAGTCAGAGAGGACAGATCGCCAGGCTTCGCGATCCATGCATACTTCTTTCGCTTCTTCGAGATTCATCAATCGCTTCATACACGCACGTCTGGGTATCCGAGTACTTTTGACCTTTCCGTTTTTGAGCAATCTGCTCACGTGGTCTTCATATGTCAGTCTCGGCCTACCCTGACCTCTTCTACCCTCTGCTTTCGCACAATATATATTCTTCGTCAATCGTTCCTCACTCATTCCTTGGACGTGTCTAAACCAACGGAGAATATTATCTTTTTAAATTTATATAATAATAATATAACACTATTTTTTAAAATATTTCGTGTTAGAATCTTCCTACAGAAACATGTTCCTGGAAAAAATGGAGTCTATAGCACTCAGTGTTATTACACTTTTTTTAACAGTAAACCATATAATACATACATACATACATATTATCACGCCTGTTTCCCATCGGGGTAGGCAGAGACTATGGTTTTCCACTTGCTACGATCCACACATCCATACCACTTTCGCTTCTTATACTTTCACGAGTGTTTTATACAAGCTCGCGAGAAACGCTATACTTAAAAAGTTCGCATAGCTATCACTTTATTTAGGTAGGTTGTAAATGAACACCGCCACCAATGTTCACCTCATTGAAATTCAGAAGCTTTACAAACTTCTATGTTTAGTAATACATTGTTTCTTAAAAGTTTTAAGTTGAACTGATCGCATGTTTACGCGGTTTAATGGCTTCTGGCTGCCATTTACTCTCGGCACAAAAAACCTATTTTGTCTGTCTATATCCTCTCCACATGTCCGAACCATCTAAGCATCCCTATTTCTATATTACATAGTCACTACATCTTCTGTCATACCGCAATGTTCCCTTTTCCCGCTGTTCCTTTTATTATCCATCAACTTCACTCCAGCTATATATACTTCGCAAACTTTGCATTAATAATAATAATAAAACTCATTTCATTATTTCTTGATCTACAGAACCGATTTTTGTATTCATTGTTTTTTCAAAATTAGTTCTGTAAATGCAAAGATTACTGTAAAGTTTTGAAAAGGCCTCACAAACTTTACCTCTTTAGAATTTTAGTATGTATAGATTCCTTAGCAAGGTTAGTCGTTCTGCAAATGCAGTTTGGTGATAAGTACATTTTGGTAATACAAATGACAAGTGGGTACTTATCTTGTAAGATCGAAATAAAATATAACCAACACACTGATAGCAGAAATATTTCTACGCTCATATAGATAAATAGATATTTCTCAAACATGCATGGACATATTGACATTATTGCGAAAAAGCAATACGAATAGTAACGCATTTACGAGCAAAGATAATGAAATACATTGCTAAAGTGTTTTTTGAATTTGTAACATTACAACGCTCCAGCAATGTTTTCTGAAACGACGACTTCTCGACGACTACTCGAGACGAATACTCTTTTAGTGGACCTCTTTTATTATTCTTCTTTTAAGCGGACACTTACTGTAGGTATAATAGGTACCAATTTTCAAAAATAGGTAGTGTGGCAGTGGTGGATTTTGGGATATAAAAGTTGTGTCAATGTGCTATAAATATTAAATAAATATTCTGGGACACTTTTTCACACAGGACAATCTAGCCCAAACCACAGAATAAGTAATAGTACCACGTACCCAAACTAAACTAGTGCTTTGATCTAGCCAACTGAAAAAGAAACTTAAATGTTTCCAAATAAGGTACAAATATTATACATAGGAAACACTCAAACTCCGAAAGAAACTTTTATGGTTCACACAAAAATTTGTTTTGACCTGGGAGTCAAACCCTAGAGCTCAGCGCATCAGTCGTATATACATTTTTTTATATAATCCTCTGAAGGAAAATCAAAAATATTTATATATTAGGTAATTATATAGTAGATAATTGGCCAATATGGCTAATGCAACCTTTAATATTAATAATATTAAATGGATAATACTTTTGTTTTATTTCCATCATTCTTTTGAGGAAAGTACTATCTATATATGATGGAATGGCAATTGCCTGTTTCGTATTAGTGAAGTCCTCGCTTACGGCTCGGCCTTCAAACTCATAATCGACATGCAGTTGCCTATTTCCCGGCCTTTGCAATAATGCACTATTTGGATCCTGGTCTATTTTTACTTCCAACGAAAATCCACTTGTAATCAACTAATGTAATGCAGATGTTTGGGTTAACGGATTTATTGGGGAAAAAAAAATTGAAATAATTTTACTATGTTTGTAATTACAAAATAAAGTAAGTGCCTTGTTGAGGGAAGCTTAACAAGTACATAAAGGCTTTTTGATGTTGGCATTAAATTTCAAAGATTTTAATTAAACGCCTATACAGTTGTTATATTTAGGGGCGCTTGACGTGCCGCAGGCTTTCGGTAGATAAAATGTTATTAATATTTTTATATGCAAACAAAATTTTTGAATAAAAATGTGTTTTATTTTACACAGACAATTTCAAAGGCTCTTACAAAATGTCATACATTTATTAAACTAAAATAATTATATTCCTAACTTGTCCACCAGTTCGGAACGCGGCCCACCTGAGAAGAACCGGCAAGAAACTCGCAGGGCCTTTTTTGATGGCCTATATACAAATTAATATTATTTTATGCATCCAGCAGATTATTTCCAGGCGTCACTGTCCTGCACATAATATACAAAATAAGTAATGTACGACGTGTAACTTCTCAAAGAGATATAATTTTAGAATGTCACAATTTATACGAGCGATGTCTTAGGGCCCCGATCCTACTGTCCAACAGATTATTGACTCATTTTATTATATTGACGTTAGAATTTACCATAATCCGGAGTCCGCAGAAGGTTTTCATTTTTTTATATGAATTTTACTATCCTACTGGTTTGTGTGGTACTCCTCACTAAACCACTATTGTGTGAAATCACTACGGTTCAACATCGTGTTCACACTAACTACGAGTAAGATTCAGCCAGAAATCCAGAGAATAGTTGTAATCTTACTTGAATCCGACGCGAGCTTGTTTTTAGTAGAGCATTTTAGGGGCGCAATAAAATCAAAAGGAAAATATTGAATACTTCAAATATTGTCTTCCTTATATTTGTGAACAATTTTATCTATAATAGTGTCTCTTGAAATAATGAATGAATTTAAGGATCTGGGATGGATTTAAATCCATGCGGCAACTCTAACTAGCTACAACATGAACTCCACCAAACGCACGTCCTGCCTTATCATAGCATAAAGTGGCAATCGGAGTCGAGCGTTCTAATAATTTTATAGACTGAAGTTGACAGGAAAATCGCAACGAATATCCGAAGTCACGTGGATATCCCTCAGTTAATACGCGTCTAGTGGTCTAGTGACAAACGACCCGACCGGCAAGTTGGAACTTAGTCTAACCTCCTATCAATGCCACACTTTACAGACTAAAAACTCTTTATTGATACATATTTGAAAGTGAATCTTATCACACTCAAGAAGAAGTATTGACTAAATCATACATCTTAAGAAGAAAAATGTTTGAGTACCAGAGTACACAGGTAAGAAGTGAAACTTCTTTACGATATTTTTTCTTAAACGTCGATAAAGAAGTGTCACTTATGATAATGAAGTTTCACTTCAAAACAATATGCAATGGCGCGTAACCGAAAAACGTGACATTTTTTTTTTTCAGCTATAAAATGTCTCACAAGGTCAATATAGCAGTTTTACTTCAACAAACACAGAGTAACATAAGTTACATAAGGGGGACTTAGGCGGCAAAATGGCTGACATTATTTGCTTGCTGTGTATTTTTTTCTAAAACTAGTGCATTTATCTTGTTTTATGTGCGGGAGTGGTGGTTACTTGGACATTAAAGTTGTGTTAACGTGCTATAGTGAAAGACAGTAATGCAATGCCATTGAAATGAAACCATGAAACTCCATTGAAAACCTCAGTATGACAACCACTATTTTATTAGGATGTGACCTTGACTTAAGACTAGAATTTAGTAGAGGACGGAGATATTTTAGATAATAAGAAAATTAAAGAAATTTATAATAATTAAGATTTGTCAAAAAGGTCTTAATAACCGGGCCATAAAATAATTACAAAAAAAAGTTACTTAAGTAACTTAAGCTTCACTTTATTCTCACGGGAAAGGGTATAACGCGGGTGAAACCGCGGGAAGTATTATAGTAGTCCATTTAAATAAAAATCTATTGCCTGAATTTGTTCTTCGTTGGTTTGGACACGTCCAACAAATAAGTGAGCAACGATTGACGATTGAAGATATATTGTGCGAAAGTAGAGGGTAAAAGGAGTCAGGGTAGTCCGAGACTTACATATGAGGACCGCGAGCAGATTGCTGAAAAACGGAAAAGTCAAAAGTACCTGGACAAGCCATTTTTTATATTCAAAAATTAAATCCATCTATGGTTTACTGCCGCATTAAATCCATCCACGGCAATGGGCTCACCACCTATTACGTGGTACGGGAATACATATGGTGAAAAATTGGCGTATAATATGCCTATGGGCGTATAATATCTCTCTCTCTCTCTAACCTAACCTATACTAAATAAATAGAATATAAATAAGAAAATAATATTATATATATATAGCCATACCTACATTTACAGAAAAATAAAATTAAAGTATCTGTTTTATTCCAAATTAACCGCTTTTCACTAAATGCATATGAAAGTTAGTTTCTGTTAATCTCTGAAACGGCTGCTAACGGGACTTTCATTATTATAAGTAGCTTAGGCTTTATTTTATCCCCGTACTCCCACGGGACCAACTCAGGTGAAACCGTGGGGCGTCTATTAGTAATAAATATTATTGTTTTTTGGTAGAGCAAAGTCCTTTTCATGTCATGAAAAAATATTTATTCACGGGTATTTATAATCAATCTGAATTAAATGTTTAGTTCCGTTTCATTGAAATGAAAGATTTGGAGAGCTTTAAAACAATGTAAGCGTCATTGAAACTTTCATGGTCACTAACTTCGTTTAGTATTAATATTTATTATATTATTATGAACTACGTTCTTTCATGATTATGGCTTATAGCTTGCAACGGACCCGCAATATCGGAATCATTTAATAACACATGGTGAATGGCCCGTCACTTTATACATGTCAATTTTCCCCAATAACAATTCGGAATCACAATACTAATACTTACATCAAAAGGCTCACATCTTCCGGTACACGAGAAGCTCTGATATAAGTGTGAAAATAATGTTACAGTTATGTCAAGCGCAAATATGTGCGTGATCCTTTAGATATAAATACGTTTATATGTCTAGTATTTCATCTTCCTATTTCGGTTATTGGTACACTATTATTGGTACTAATGGCCCCGCTAACTCGGTGTTCTGTAAACGATCACTGCGTTAATCAACATTCGCTATAGGTTGATGGGTGACCACTTTGTGGAATTTACATTTGCGAGCCTTTCCGTGCTTTGGAATATCTTCTCACCGAATGGGTAGGCAGAGGCGTACTATACGCTCACATTTCACCGTATGCATTTTGGTCCTACGTAACAGGTGGCGAACCCACTGCCGTGTTGAAATGGACAAGCGCAAATTTTTCAAGCCGCGCATAAGGCCTTCAACCAGGCTTTACGACTGCCATTTTACTGGCAACTGGGAACAACGGCTTAACGTGCCTTCCAAAGCATGGAAACGCTCGGAAATGTAAATGCCACAAAGTGATTACCCCCATTGGGCTAGAAATTATTCGTTTATTAATACTTACTGTTATATACTACTGGTATTTAATACTTAGGTAGAGAATAATATAGAAGTATCGAGAATAATATTGTGGAACATTTTTTTCTTTTACACAGCGTCGTTTAGCCCAAAGTAAGTAGTATTAACTTGTGTTATGGGATCTAGACAACTGATATACATACCTATCTAAGTCGCGTCAGTTGCATACACTACCACTGAGCCACCGAGGTAGTCAGAATTAAAGATAGAAAGGAAACAAATGTCACAGGGCAAGCATCTGTGATAAGGGAGTTGTCAAGTCCAAATTAAGCGCGTGATCTACCATTTTAGAAAATATCATTTACTGAAACTTTTCTCAATTCGGGGTATACTCTATCCAACTTAAAAACCTGACTAATGTAGTAATTTCAAAGTTTCATCGGGTTTAGTTCTTATTTTTTTTTATATTTGACACATCAAAATGGCGCCGCCAGCCTTATTGAAAGCAAACACGACGATCCGTGACGAAATATAAATCATTTAAATGAATATTAGTTATATATATTTCATTAAATCCTGTTTTTTTACTTTTTGAAAAGGAAAACATGTGTATACGGGATCGAAATGTATTTCATTATTTTGAATGCAAGCAATATAATAACTTAAACTTATATAAATATGTGCTTAAACGTTCTACAAAAATGCGTAAAAAAGTTCCCAATTTATCGACATTTATTTTTACTGCTCAGCTCTCCAGGGTAGTAACGTGATAATATATAAAAGTCACTGATATTATTAAATGAATCCAGACCATCTTTTACCTTTGGCGTAAGTACAATAATATATTTCGGAAATCAATGTTTTCAAGATCCCTCGAACCTTACGACTCATTTAACTTACTGTGAAGATCGTGAAGATGTAGTTGATGATTTCAGTATAAGAGATGAAGGAGGGTGAAAATAAAATAAGAGGGCGCTCAATCAAATGCAAAAGCTTAGGAACTACAACGTCCCAATTTTTGAATATGATTTTCCTAAATAAATGTTGGTTTAATAATCTTGAAAACTATAAAAGCTAGACGAAAAATTTTAACTACTTAAAAATAGTAAAAATTATTTTGAAGTATGACCCATATTAATAAAATTTTATATTTAAATCATCATAGTAGGTTGGAATTTCAATAAATGATATTTTTCGGAAATTTGCTGCGTACATGAAAAACTAATATAGATCACTGTTTACACTGGTGATTGATGGCACTTGGTGGAACTTGCTACACACCTTGAACTAAAACACTTGTACTATTCCACTTATTTATTACTTAAACCTGACCGGTTTACGTAGTAGTACAATATGATAGGATCCTATCATATTGTACTCAATGATTCCGAAATACATATAATATGTGCTAACCATTGAAAATGCCGTAAGGCGAAACCGGTCAGGTTTAAGTAATAAATAAGTGGTCTAATATAGATCAATATTTATTTTATAATGATCCTAGAATTATAACAATTGCAATGACATACAAGAGTAATAACTTATTATTATTCTAGATAGCAATTAATATAATATAAACAAAATATACAAATTAATATAATTTAAAAAAACGATAACAATGGCGGGAACAAGAAACTTGTCGCAGATATTTATTTAAATTTCTACAAAATGTACATTCTTTCAATACGGCTCACCATCTATTACCTGGGACAAAAATGCTTATGGCAATATGTACCTTAGTAGTATATCTAATAATAATAGTATACATCTGCCACCCATTCGTTAATAAAGGCGTGAAAGAGATGTTCAGTATCATAGTTTGTTTACATCTAAGATAGAAGCCACTGCGAATTGCTCAATAATTGCTAACAAAACTCTTTAGATCATTATTATGTTCATACTCGTAGTACATGCAATCAATCATTGAACACTCGCACCTCGTAAATTAAAAATAATTTACGAGTGTTAAAGGCTTCAGCACACTAAACGCTGGTCAGTAGCAGAGCAGGTTGTGATTGCATGAAAAACTAGATTCAAATACACTACCTTCACTCTGTATCCCTGTCGGGGTAGACAGAGAAGATAGATCGCTAAGCTTCGGGATTCATGTGAAGTATATAATACATGAATCGTAATCATTTCATACATACGTCTTGGTATCCGAGTACTTTTGACGTACTGTTTTTGAGCAATCTGCTCACGCGATATTCATATGTTAGTCTCTGTCTACCCTGACTCATTCAACTTACTGCTTCCGCACAACAAATTTAAATGAGTTAATACTACAACACATATATGTAACTCAAATTTAGGGTTTAAGTGTGTAAGAAAATCTGCTATGTGTTCTACTAAATAGCTGGGACTTGCAAACCCCAATAGTAAATTAAAATACAAATTTGTGTATTACATATTCCACAGAATACATAATTATGTACTGTGATTTATTTTATCTGAGTATAATAATGATTTTACATTATTTCGTAATTAATAATTAACATGGGTATACGAGAGTTGCAGTCCGAGAGGTCGAAATAGTTTTCTTGATATTGCATTCATGTGCATTGTATTTCCACTCTCGCACGTTAATATTTTCACAAAATTAGTTTTCAACTATCGTCTCGTATTCCAGCCAATTTTATTCGTTTTCGAAATAAAACAGAGTCTAGCAAAAAATTGTTTTAATATTATCATAGCTTCATCCGTCGACAGGTATTTCAATATTCGGCCAATAAATAATATCCCTTCATCGTTCGAACCATACGAGTATAAACTTTTATTAAATTACATAAGAGTTTTACTGTTTCCAACTGAGATACTACCACGCTCACCAAGACTAAGAGATGATAAACCGTCAGTGGTGTGGGTATCCGTAGATAAATTATAATGTTATACACCAGTCGCGTTCACAAATTGTAAAAAAATGAATATAGGCCGAAAATGACAAGTTCCACTAGCAACCATTCTAAGCATCTAAACATGTTAAAAGGTAAATCTAAATAGTATTTCCTACGTGAATCTGGGATAGCCTACTGAGCTACATAGATAATACTTCTATCTTGATTTACTTACATAGTATCTCAAGATTAGAGAATACTTACGACTCAGCAAGCTTAGTTTGAGACACATTCTGCAGTATAATAGACCATGAATGCATATATTAGCATAATAATGTTCTACATACATATACAGATGAGATGAGATGAGACTAGTTTATCTTCTGCCGACCGCGTATAAAAACCGCTTACTTACCGCTATGAAAATTCATGACTCTAAATATCCGACTTTTATGTGGATGAGAAGGAATTTTATCTACAAAGCTTTTTCATTAGTGTAGTCCATCAATAAACGACGTATGTGAGACTTACGACAGAATCTTTGAATAAAACTTTACAGTCAACCCACCTGAAAACTGGGCTCTCGATAATATCGAGTACCCTGCTCTGAAGCTGGTACGAGTACAATCGAGAAGTAGATATATCGATACATACAAGGTTCTTTTTTGTTAAAATGGTACTATTCCGCAAAAAAGGCAATGTGGATTTGCTAAATGATTACCAACACTTACATAGGATCCAGTTTTGTGAATGAATAGGTAAACGGGAGAAAGTAGATAACGAAGGCCGAAGTTTTCAAAAAGATTCAAGGTTTAAAATAATTGTTTAATTAAGATTGAGTTATATCTTAATAGCGCTAAATATTACATGACCAAAGTCATTATTCATTCAAATCAACACTCACAATCAACAAATGCTTAATTTAGTAAATGAAATCAGATCCTTAAGATGTAAAATCGACACAAGTACGAGGACAAGACTCAGGGGAATATTGAATTGCGACTTGCTGGATTTTATACTTGCAACCGGTATAGAACCTGTTAATTATTACTTGCCATAAAGTCTCCTGCCATAGTTTTCAAAGTGACTGCAGTATAAAGCTCTTCAAAAAGGATGTATAAAAGTTTTAAGCTTTTCACGTGAAACGCCTTTGACGTTATAGACCACTTTTCAGTACAATAGAAGCTCCATAATTACTTGTTTCTCTCCATTTTTCCGTATTATACATAATGACTGTTGTTTTAAAAATTTCTAACTAGCAAATAAAGTCGAGCCCAAAATTTACCAATACTCTCAGGCATTTGAAATTAATAACCCAAAATTATTAAATTTATTGAAATTATATACAACTTGTCTAATTGCACTAAAACATATTAAATACTCGTAATACTGAAAATGGCAGCAGCCACTATACCACTTAATTACATATTATACGCGTCCTATATCCATTTAAATTTCACAGGTCGTAATTTCATTTCATTAGCTATCGATTATTTGATTAGCTCGATGGGTCACCACAGATAACATTGATACCTGCAATAAATTATTTGGTTAATCAATCAAATTGGTATTTAGTTGTCAAGTACAAAATGCCATATGCGTGTAGCGTGGTGAAATGAACAATCCACATATTGTCATTTTGATAATGAGTCGAGAGCGCTTAATTGGAATTATCTTTAGCGTGATGAAAAATTGTCGTTTATGAAGATGGTTATGGAATAGTCTACAAAAATTACACGTGTGACGATTCAAAGTAATCAGAACATGGGTACGAGTGGGTTCTACCAGGATACCCAGGTGCATGTGCTGTAACTGCTGACTAACAAACGAGGTCATAGCAAAGAGAATAAAAAATCAAAACAAAACTCTGTAACAATCTAAAAGATCTGTCTAGGCCAGCGTGGTACTGGAATCATCCTTTCAATATGGCGAGAATTGGAAGATCAAAGATATCTAGATAATGTAGGAAAATAAATCCTCCACTTTAAACGTCATTCGCTATAGCTGATCAGCGGATGGGTGACCACTTTGTGGCATTTACATTTGCGAGCGTTTCCGTGCTTTGGAAGGCACGTTTAACCGTCGTTCCCGGTTGCCAGTAAAATGGCAGTCGTTATTCCTGGTTGAAAGCCTTATGGCCGGCTTGAATAATTTCAACAGCAGGTCGCCACAGCCTGCGCCTGAAATGTGGGCCTACCCCTTCGTAGATAAAGGCGTGACAATGTGTATGTTAAACATCGTAACGAAATAAGTGTAGAAGCACGAATTAGTTTAGATATAACTGCAATTCTGTAACTAAAACAATAATTAACATAAATATTGAGTCATTATGAGTAATATTTATGTTAATTATTGTTTGGAATTTGGTTGTTTACTATGTATAATAATTTTTTTAAGTATGCTATAGAGCATACTTAAAAAAATTTAATAACATACATTATTATACATAGTAAACAACCAAATTCCGAAACAAGCATTTGCGGATCTCACAAATGTTTACCCCGACCCGGGAATCAAAGCCGGGACCACAAATACCACAAACGCCACCGATTCAAAAGAGTGATATTTATATTTCTAAGCGCTTATTTTCTTTGCGAAGCATATCATACACTGCAAAGAACCTGATCTTTTCAGTAAAATAAGATTTCATTCAGTTTCTGAAAAGGTAGCTATCTACTACTTAACTTGTTTCTGTATACATTTTCCATTAATTTTAAAGCATTTGAAACTTCTTTGAATTGTTTAAATGTACAACATGTTAGGGACATCGCAAAAGGAAGACAAATTAAACAATCCACAATATTTAAACACAATATATTGATTACTTCTCAACACAAAATTATATTACATTATTAATCATAGCACTAACCTTAGTGTTTTCGCAATGGCGTCCGCAATCTGATTACACTCTCGTAAGAAGGCCGACTGAAGTAAGGCTAAACACCGTTTTGACGTTTGACTTTGACGTTTGCCATAGACGTATTATAAAATTATTATCGAACAATATTCATGTAACAGTTGAAAGCATTAACAGTAACTTATTGAAAGTCATATTCCAATAGTCTTGTAACAAACAGTTTGATTAAGACGAACAATTCAAGTCGTAAAGCGTCACCGTAATGGGAAATGGTTTCGATAGAACCCACTCCCTGATTATATCGACCGTCATTCAAACGATTCACTATTCAACTTTGCGTAATGTCGACTTGTATGGATATCGATATGTGTACAGCGTTTTCAATTATTTGCCAATTAGATTTATAGATCCATCAACATCCTTCCTATTATTATACCTTCTTTTTTTTTCTTCTTGTACACCAGTAGAATCGTCGATAAATTACCTGTCTAGTGCAAGCATAATCAAAGACCTTATACTTGTAACTAGACTGTGCACTACGGCGAAAATATCGGTCCACGCGAGAGGGCTGGCGGTGGTAGTGTGTCCCTTTCTAAATAAGTGACCATGATCAAACAGAATATAGGACAAATTGCTTAAACGATTGATCGAATCTACCTAATTTATTAAAAGTAAAAAAAATAAAAAATAACCAAAAC
Source organism: Thumatha senex (assembly GCA_948477245.1). Lineage (NCBI taxonomy): Eukaryota > Metazoa > Arthropoda > Insecta > Lepidoptera > Erebidae > Thumatha > Thumatha senex. The sequence goes on along the minus strand of OX419725.1, from coordinate 30,772,607 downwards.
ATCGTGTGTAGGTTAATTAGAAAAAACTATGTCATCAAAAAACTGGGACGTTCAAGTAGATAAATGTAACAACAAATCAATAGATGTATTTTTGTATTGAGAAATTCTTAAGTGCAGACTAGATTTATACTGGTATAGTAAAAAAACCTAATTATTTACATTAGTTTATTTAAAAAAAAAAATATCCATCACGCCTTATCCCCGAAGGGGTGGCAGAGGCATATTAAATGCCCACTTTTCACCGTGTGGATTCCTGTCCCACGTAATAGGTGGTGAGCCCATTGCCGTGTTGAAATAGACAGACGCAGGTAGTGGCTACCTGCTGTTGAAATTTTTCAAGCCGTCCATAAGGCCTTCAACCGGGCTTAACGACTGCTGTTTTACTGGCGACCGGGACCAACGGCTTAACGTGCCTTCCGAAGCACGGAAACGCTCGCAAATGTAAATGCCACTAAGTGGTCACCCATCCGAGGACCAGCCATAGTGAAAGTTGCGTAACTTAGTGATCGTTTACAGAACACTGAGACCGCGGGGCCACGGGCGCTACAAGTTTATGGTAGTAGTAGTACTATTAGTTTATTTTATATTATTGTATAGCTTAAATACTTGCAAATTTAATGGTGACAATATTATCTCATTTTGGTTACTAATCCCACCCACATTCCCATTACTGTGACTCCTGTAAACCAGGATCTACAGCAATGACCAAAACACCAGAAAAATTACACCGAGCTCGATCTCGGTGATGTCCCAGGAGAAGTTAGCATGTCTTGGAACCCGCAACGAAATTAATCAGAAGATAATGTGAGGAAGTAAGAAAAGAACGTAATTCCCTCCTTTGCAAAGCGGGAGACCTGGAAAGCAACTAGGTGTAAATCCTATAGAAATAGGGAAGCACCACGGTAATAGTATATTACGGCTCCTATGTGAGCTATGTTTGATTCCAGTAATATGTATGGCAGAAACGTTTAAAAGCACGAAAATTTACCCTCGACGCCACGAGATCCGCATAGTAAACTACTCCCGACGTTACTTGTAAACAATTAAGCATATTATATCGCTCATTTTGCCAAATGCTACACTCCCAAAGTATATGATGGGCGGTCTGATCATATTTGGCGTCAGCAGTTGAACACTGACAGAACGGTGACTCAACCAGCTTAATCGAATGTAATTTGCTCCTAAAGTTACCATGTCCCGTGAGAAATTGAGCAACACAGTGATCAACCTCCAGCCAGGATATTTCCAGGCGTTCACGAACGTCTGGGAAAAACTGGTAGAGGTGGCGCCCTTTGATGGAAGTGTTCCAACGCAACTGCCATTTGTCTAAAAGTTCTTCACGTACATTATCACGATACAGTCTGGCAATTCTATGGCGATCTCTTTCTAAAAAAAACCTATCATCCATGCCATCCTTAGCCGAATAGTATAAAGCCGCGCGTCTCTGAAATTCGAGATCAACCGGGAGGACCCCTGCCATTACCGGCAGAGCCTCCGTGCTAACCGTCCTGTAGGCCTTGCATAAAAATATCAATGCAAGGCGTTGACTTTGCAGTAACTTTAAACGTGCAGCACCAATAGTAGCCTTATCTGCCCATACCGGCGCCCCGTAACACATACAGCCTAGATAAGTGGCCCCGTAAACGACCTTCAGTGTTTTGAACGAAAGTCCCCATGTAGCAGTAGATATTCTCGACAACGCATAAAAGCTATTTTTAGCCTTTTCACCTACAGTTTTTATGTGCTCAACGAATGCAAAATTTCTCTCAAAAATCAATCCTAAATAGCAAACCGAAGTTTAATTTTTAATGTAAACGTTATTGAATTTAATGCGCGGTGGTACTATCAAACTTCCTTTCAAAAGCAACTGAAATGTTTTGTTGGGTGCAAAAAATAACCTGTTTCGTACGCCCCACTCCGCAACGACGCGCAAACACGTGTGGGCCAAGCTCTCGAGTCCCGCACGAGTATTCGACTGAACGAGCAACATACCGTCATCCGCATATTCTGTCATTGAACAGCCCTCCGGTAATGGTAAACTGAAAAAGTCATCAAATCCTAAGTTCCACTGGCGGTGGCTGGTGCAAAAGCTATTTAAGCATGATCGCGTTTATACCTGTAATTTACACTCATTTTAATCATGCAACACGAACGTTTATAATTTAGTATTTTCTGTTCACCGACGTTTCCGTGCTATTAAAAGCATATTCAACCGTTGTTCCCGGTTGCTAGTAATATGGCAGTCATCAAGTCAAGTTAGAATAAATGGTCATGAAAAATATCAAGAGCAGGTCGCCACAAATTGGGCGGGTCCATTTCAATCCATTTCAATACGGCAACACCTGTTATCTGAGACAAAGTCAAAAATCAGTTATACATAGTAAACATCTTAACTCGAAAGAAACTTTTGTGGATTGCAGAAACATTATTTTTTTAAAGCAGAGTCCGTGATTGTTGAAGTGCATTAGTGTAACCCACATACAATATATATGTATTTTAATTTGTTACAAACTGTTTTCTAAGACCAAAAATTACCAATAAACAACTATGTATAACAAATAAATAAATCGCAAATTGGTACAAACTTATTTATCAGTAAATAGAATTCTTGTAAGTGATTTCTATTCAACGCTACAAACAATATGCCGTGAAAAGTTTACGAGATCATAAAAATAAAATGTTTTTTCTGACATACGTCATAAATGCATGTAGGGAGTTTCAGAAGTGATTCATTTTCAGTCTCTCACTTTAAGTGGTTCCACGGAAGTGGTTCGACGCTTAGTGAGGCATAAAATGAATTTGAATGCAATATCTAACCAAAATGAAACTCAATCACTAAAAGAAAGCCATATTTATTTATAGCATACAAAAGTCACAGTAAGTTACAAGCATCTTAAACTATTATTAATCTTTTTGTACCTTGAATGTAAACTACGAGTAAATTATATTATTAAAAAATCCAGTTTCCTTTTTTCTCACTCTATTCAACAGCGTCTGTGTGTCGAATTTATTACAAACAACGGTAAAAATTTAAAGAAGCGAGATAACACTCGAACCCCCAAAGAGACAGGATAACACCCGAACACCTCTTGAACGAGGTCGTGGCAGCGGACAAAGTATGTTGGGAGCCCTAGGGCTATCCTTCCCAGGGGACACCCGGGTCTTCCGGCCATAGACAGATGAAAGGGATACGTGTGGTTTTGACCAACTTAATTTAAAGGACCTCTTTAAATGTTTCTGTACGTACCTTGTAATGCCTACACAGTTTTAATATATGTTACAAGCACAATAACTACAGCTCAATCATTCAAAACATTTTTATCTGGTTTTTACTTATTTCTTACTAGATAGTTCCACACTTTTCCACGCCTTCTATTCTTTGGGTTCAACCTATTTTCAATTTAATTTTTTTAGAGCTTTCTTTAAGAAACGAATTTATGATATAAATAAATAAATAAAATGGGACATTTTTTTTACACAGTGGTATCTAGCCCAAAGTAAGCTAATATAAGCTTGTGTTATGGTATCTAGATAACTGATAAACATACTTATATATTTCTAAATACATACATATACATAAGAAACACCCGAATTCCGAAACAAACATTTGTGGATCACACAAATATTTTTTCCGACCTCACTCGCGGCAGTCGCATACACTACTAAAGCGCCACGATATAGTATGAAACATGGACTGACTCGAGAGAGAGAATGCGACTACCATTGCTCTGCTGAGGTCTCAAAGAGTCCATTTCGGAACATATATTTTGTATGATTCGCAAATATTTGTTTAGGAGTCTAAGATGTTTTCGATATATAATATTCATAAAGATGTATAAGTATGTTTATCAATTGTCAGGATCAAAAAGAACTAAATTATTTTTCGCTTAATTTAGGTTAAATAATTTTATGTAAAAAACAAAGGAAAAATGTCCCATAGTTACTTAAAAATATTAATACATACATCTGTTGGCATTGCTCAATAATAGGTTTTAAATATGAAAAAGCCGCATAATATTCTATCCAAATTAAATTAATATATAAAGGTGTCAGATTTAAGAGTAAAACTTTCACAGGAACGGAAATTCTCAATTATAAATAATTATGTTGTATGTACGAATATCATTTTCAGTTCGGATTTTGAAAGTAAATAGGTACAGTAAAAATGAGAGTTTATTTTTTACAATACAAGTTTCGACGCGACATGGAGCTAACGCAGCAGTAACTGTATAATTTGGCAAAACAAAATGCAGTAAAGCAAGACAACAGAAAATGATATCACATATTTTGTGGAATTCTGATCTTCAGAATTCTACCGCAAAGATTTAAATCTATCAATTGAATGGTAGACTGTATAAACATCTTCTTGAATAATAAATACTTGATTAAATAAATATATTTACTTCAAATTTTTCGGCAGGTAACAGCAATTTCCTACTTACCCATTATAAAAATCTTTGTCTATGTCCAATATCTACAAATTATTACAAATACTAATTACTATTATAGTATTAAAATGTCCTGCACCGACATATATATGTAGGAATATTTAGAAGTACTCACTAGCTATTTGTAGACATATCTTTAGCCAAAGCAGCAGAATATGTACCTTATTTATCTTGAGAGTTATCTTCCAGATTGTGGATAAAAATCCACTAAACTAACACGGAAGAAAGCAACCATTGTCTCATGAATATTTAGGTTGTTGAAAGGATAGGAAAAAGGTTTAAGCATAGGTTTGTTGGTTTTCTTCCTCGCAAATATAGATTCCTCAACTGTTTTTTTCTTTAAGGCTTGGTATTCCTGCCGAGGCCACGCTTTTGAGTTTTTTAAAACAATGCGAATCGTAGAAGAAAGGGTTTTTGATTCTGAAAAAGATATATGTTAGTTAAGGATTTAAGCTAGTCAAAATGGCTTTCTGTTACAAAATCTAATAAACTTCACTTGATAGAAAAACATCCCAAGGTTGCACCCTTTTGAAATGTGTTTTCAAAACCAAATCTAAACTATAGAAAATTTTAATGAAATTTTTATACACAACTATAGCTACTAAATATTTATAGACATAATGGCTTACTTTGACTATATAAAGTGATTTTTATAGAACAAATGTTTAAATTATATCAGATCCGCGACGCTGTGGCCTGATCAGTCGCGCGCTGGCGCTTACTGAGGTAGGACCTGTGTTAGGTTTTTTCGTTGCGCTCCCCTTGCTATTTTTTCGCAATGGTACAGTATATTTATGAGAGCAGTAAGCATTCCATCATCATCCGAGCGTCTGTCCCAGTTGCATCTCGCGACGCCCGGAGTTCGCTTTATATAGTGTATATATATGAGAGTTATATATGCAATGGACTCACCACCCATTACGTGGGACAGGAATACACATGGCTGAAAAGTGGGCATATAAAATAATATGCCTCTGCCACCCTTTCGGGGATAAGGCGTAATAGATAAATAAAATATATGAGAGTTTTAATATAAAATAAAGTACCTACACTTCACAGAAGCGTTAGAATTATCCCTGTAAGTAGTATAAAATCGAACCCGGTACCCACAGGTTAGAAAACAGTTATATAACCAACTGAGCCAGTGGGCCGGTCATTGTATGTTTACCTATAAATAAATTCGATCAATAGGTTCTGAAGCTTAAACATACCGACTGCCACTGGCTGAAGTAATCAGTGCAGTTGTTATATTGAAGCTTCGCTTCGCATAAATTATTAAAATTGTATTCAAGACCTTTGTTTTATGCTTTCAGTATTAATTATTTAAGTATATTTATAAATTTATTAGCCACCACTTTATCCCCGAAGGTGTGGCAGAGGCATATTGTGGTGAGCCTGTGTTCAAATGGACAGGCTCAGATTGTAGCGACTCGCTGTTGTAATTTTTAAGTCGCTGAAAAGTTATTCACTTGACTTAACGAGTGTCGATTGCAACGTTAACGTGTCCTTCAAAGCACGAAAACGCTGGTAAATGAAAATGCTACAAAGCGGTCATCCATCCAAAATCCGAGAGAGTTTCTTAAATCAGTGATCTTTTACAGAAACCGAGTTAGTAGGCCTACGAGCGCTTTTTATATATGTTTTACTTTATGTTAGTAGTCTTAAACAATGTATGACATTTCATGTAACTAATAATTAATTAATTAATTAATAATAATATAGCAATTATTACAAATAATATAATTTAAATTTAAGGCAAACTAAGTTTAGTCGACTGTTCTCACATAAATCCAAAGGAACAATGTAAGTGTAATTTTAATGTTGTGAGCCATACCTATATTTTAAAAGAGCATCCATTGACTTTCTTCCTAGATTCTTCTTCTTAAAGTGTAGGCTGCCCTTAGAACTGGCAACTAGAATAGCTCTAATTTTGATATGATTTTTAACACAACATTGAATTTGTTTTTTGGTTTTATATAAATTCATTACTATATAATTGGTCAAACATTGTGTAACTCAAACTAATGTAATTACTGGCGCTTTTTTTGCGCTTTAGTGGATCTGGAGAAAGCATTTGATAAAGTTGTGAGAGAAACTCTGTGGTACTCGTCCGTGTGGCCTGGCTGGCCGTCTACACCATATCCGGGCAGAATATGGTGTGGACAGCCAGCTGCTGCTGGCGATACAGTCTCTTTATATGGGCTGTAAAGCTTGCGTGCGACCAAGGGGTAGGTTTACCTGGTGCCTCTTTTTGACTTCTGTTCGGGCGTCAAACGGGCCGTCAACGGTCCGCCTGGTTTTTCATAGTGTTTCTGGATAGTTGTGCAAAAGTGTGGCTGCAAAAGTTAAAAGATTATGATGTGTTGTAAAGTTGGAAATTTTACAGTACTTTGTCTGTTGTACGCTGATGATGCGGTAGTGATGGTCTCATCAGAAGCCGACCATCAGGCATTAGTCACTAATATAAAAGTAAAGGTCTTCGCTGCATGTTAAACTAAGTATCGGGTATTTGAAAAAGAAAAAGTAAGACTAAGTTAAGACTAGGAACATAAAATTATGATTTTTTGATTTTAATATTATTTAATAAAACAAAGTATAATGAGTACGGGACATTTTATTTGGTAGTTGTACATAAAGCCTAAATTTGTTATTGAATATATCATCATAAACTCCTACTAATATTATAAACGCGAAAGTTTGTAAGTATGGATGTTTGTAAGCCTAGAAAACTGTTTTTAATTTCGTCATTTACCATAACTATATATTATATATAATAGCTTATCTATCAGAATAACACATAGGCTACTTTTTAACCCGGGAACGAGTTCCTTTTGAAAACGGGAACGGAAAATCTACAACACGCGGGCGGAGCTGCAGGCGTCAACTAGTATATCATAAACCTAAAATAAAATCCAACACAATAACAGAGATGTTCCATTTCAATTGCTACTGCCAATCATTTTTACTGTGGCGTGCCAGCAGAAAATACATCGTCGATCTATCTTGGCGGGGGCTGAGGAAGCTTTGTGGTGCCTACGCGACTTGGCCTACCGGCCCTTAATGTGCAACAAAGAGAAAAATATGATTACTTACGTAATCATTATTCAGTTTATATGTTTAGTTTGGAAGTTGATATATTTCACTGTAGTCGAAAAATTTTATTTATGAATTTTTCTACTTTAGTCAGACTGCAGAATTACAGTACCTCAATGTGTTGTTAGTTAGAAAGTAATAATAAATATCGCTGGGACAACTCACACAATGCCATCTGATTCTAAACTAAGCAGAGCTTGTACTATGGTTACCAAATAACTGATAAACATACTTATATATTTCTAAATACATACATATTATAGATAAATAACACCCAGACACAGAATAAACCAACGTGCTCATCACAAAAAGTTTTATCTTGGGTGGGAATCGAAACCAAGACCTCTTGCGTAGCAGTCAATGATAAAAATGATGGTAATATGAAGATGATAATACTTTTAATGATTTCCACACAAATTAATGGGATTTAAAAGATCAAACTTGAAACCAACTCAACTTTATGTGGCGATAACGAACTTACATTGAAAGTTGGTTTTTCGTAGAGGTGTGTTACTATTTTACACAACGGCTGCTACATAAACGTTCTCTACAAAACTGGAACGGTGCGACACTTGACAGAATACGTCATGCCGTGCTTTCGTAACATGCGGAATAAACACGCTTCTATTCATTAATGTTAAGAGATTTCTGTTCAGATCTTTATGTGGCTAAGTAACTAACTTACTATCTTCATACTGTATCCCTGACAGGGTAGGTAGAGAGGACAGTTATTACGCTTCCTGCAGATTTATTAATTGTTTATTTACGTCGCCTTAAGACGTGAAGAGGTGGATTAATTCGTCAGTTACGAGCAGGTCACGGTGGTGTAGTTGGTAACGCGTCTGGTGCGTTGAAGCAGAAGACGCTGGTTTGAGTCCAGCTCGTGACTGAAAAATTTTTCCACTTTAAAATTTAAATTTAGATAAAGTTAGCATACTAATTACTTTTCAAAATTGTTTCTAATTGTTTATTTATTGCCATACACGCACGTCTGGGTATCCGATTACTTTTGCCCTTACCCTTTTTAAGTAATTGACCACGTGAGCACGTATTTTTATAGCATAATTTTGGCATAACCAACCCAGAAAAGTGTCTTGGTTCGATTCAATCACTAGTGGATTCAGGTTGAAGTGAACCGAAATCCGTGGCACCCGGTACAATATGAATCTTTAAAAAACGCCAAACAACCATCGAAACTATAGTATATAAGTTTTTTTTTAAAACATACTGTTTGCTAGTTAACGTAAAAATATTGTTAAGAGCAGCCAAAATCTCGGCCACTATTCCTGGCAACAATCCACTTCGTATGAATCAGAATCTAATTTCCTTATTTATGTTTCGTAGCAGATTAAGAGTGTTTTAGTTAGGTAAATTAGTAGTTGTTACGTAAATAGTTATATACAATTTGGTACATCCATTAAAATGCGATCTAACCAGCGAAGCGAATTGAGCCCCCCCTAGTTACAAGGCCTATGCTTAGTTAATAGTTTAGGGTTAAGAGGTACTATGGTTGTAAGAACGATTTCATGTAGCATCACACGCAAAATGAGTGTAACGTTAGGGATGCTTAAAGGGTTGTCGAACGCTTAGAGATTAAGACAAGACGCACTTGGTAAAAAAAAAATCATATATAATATGGAAATGTTTCAAATCAATATTACGAAAATTCATATTTAATACTACTAGATTATCTGGGCTTATGATTATAGAGTTCGAAAAGAGGGGTGTGGGTTTAGTAGACGATATTCTGAGACGTTCTTTAAGAAATATGGAAGAACACGTCACCTGTGGTATGCTTCGGTCATTAAATATGTCACTGCAGATTATGCAAAGTAAAGACGGCATACGACGTCAAAAAACGAGTGTTATAAAGTTGACCTATAGAACTAAAATTACCAATTCTTTGTATTTCTCATACGGTAGCAGGGTGTTTCGATGCGGTTTTTTATTAGTTTGGCTGGTATATGTTTGGCCATGCCGTCCCACCGGATAAAAGGGGAAGACCCAAGAAGTGCAGTACTGGCTTGACGTCGTATGAGATGATACGGGAATGTCGAAGGCCGTGCGAAGTGAAGGAGAAAAAGTAGGAAAGCAGGCCCCGGGCGTCGCGAGACGCAACTGTGACAGACTCTCGGATAATAACGATCATTCAGATGTTTTGTAGCTAAACTCACGAAGATTTGTTTACGCGTTGTTGGTCATAAAATAATTTCCTAATTAAGCAATTTTTTTTTGGTTTCCAACGAATTGGTGGTGTACGTTTGACGAAGAATATATATTGTGCGAAAGTAGAGGGTAGAAGGTAGGCCGAGACTTACATATGAAGCCGCGTACAGATATCGCGAGGCGTGCGACGCGAATGGTTCGCCTTGCATGCCTCAACTGAAGCATACGACGGTCATTTATACGTGCGTCCCGAACGACACATGCTTAAGCTGAGCACGCAAACTAAGACGCACGATGTTCATCAGTAGAAAAATGGCTCCGACAAGGCCAGACGTGAAGATTGCAGCTGCGACCTATATGGTGATACATTCAATATTAAAAAAACGCAAACAACGCCTGTCCGTCCACACTGAGCGCACGGTTCGTACTGAGGCGGCGTTCGCAACGATCGTATGACGCGAATGCTCACTGTGTGAGCACACACGTCCACACAGCCCGAGGCATGCGAGACGACCCTTTCGTGTCGCACGCCTCGCGATGTCTGTATGCGGCTTGAAGACCACGTAAGCAGATTGCTCAAAAACGAAAAAGTAAAAGTATTCGGATAACCAGATGTGCGTGTATGAAGCGATTGATGAATCTGCAAGAAGCGGAAGAAGTATGCATGGATCGCGAAGCCTTGCAATCTGTCCTCTTTGACTACCCCGTCAGGGATACAGTGTGAAGATAGTTAGTTAGTTAGATTTTACAGGTGGAAATATTCGGATATTGAGGGATTTTAATTTTAATCCTTAAAATGTTTTAAATTTATACAAAATTACGAATTGACAATTGATTTTAATAAGTTTATGTACAATTCCAGACATTATAATTAAATAACTTTACGTTAATGTTAAAACTTTGCAAAAGTTCTGAACAAAAGCATGAATAACTAGTTCTGAGTTGTATTGTCTCGAGAATTCCTTTGAAATCGAGAAGCCTACTGTGAACGATAGTTATATATATATTTAAGTATTCTTTGTGCATTTTTTTTTGTTGTTGTCCCTTTTAAAAGTAAGTTCCCTTATAAATTAAAAATAGAACAATCGCAAAAAAGAGCTTTTACAAAGGGTCTCATACCTTTGTAGCTCATCTTTGAATTTGAAATGAGAAAAGCTTTTTATATACCATATCAGCATCATAGCTACAGAAGTAATTAATATTTGTCTATGTATTTTATTATACTTAAGTTTAATAACAGATAACAATTCATTTTTATTTTATGCTAAGATGACTTCCCATTTTAATGACTCTAGCTCAACTTACCCCTATTCCAATTCTTTAGCATTGTCTTCTGAAAACTTTTGACACCTTTTATACCCTTTGGATGTTTACGAAAGTCTTTGTGATTTGCAAAAATAAACAGATTGTGTTGTGGTAAAATACCTAAACTGTAAAGCAAATTTCTAAATTTCCAATACGTTAGTAATTTTTCGTTCAATATTGACTCGTAGATAGATAGTGCTTTAGGTCTTTTATTTTCATTAGAGACCTTACAGGTTGTTCACCGTTTTTCTTGTGGCACACAATAACATATTTCGAATGCATTGCTATGTGATTTTAGTCTCAGATTTAGGTTTTCAATATTTGGTTTTCGTTTATACTGTAACGGTCCCGACGTACCGTTTACATTAATTAACGAACGTTTTGAATAAATCAAGATATTTTGTTAGCAATTAGTAATACTGATAAAAAGGAATAAGTTGAGACGTTTCCCAAGACCTTTTAGTTTTAAGAGAGTATGGGTTATTTATGACGGTTTCTAGTGAGAATTTCTTAAGTACAAATATTCTATTGATAGCTGGCAAGCCTCTTATGTGAAGCTGTAAAAAAGGGTCACACAATTTTATCCTGTGTTATCCACTTTTTAAATGGAACGCAAATGTTTTATTTTATGATATGACTAGGGTGTTATTTTAACACAATTTAGGGTTGTTTTTGCCACTTTCCAAACTATACAGCTGACAAAAAAAGAAACGCGACATGTTGACGCCTGTACTAAGATGGAATTTACAAGCAGAAAATAGATTAATATACGCAAAATTAAATATAAGTTTGTCAAATTAGAGGAGTTATGAATTTAGGTTATTAATGGTAAGATCTTGAAGAACTACGAATTCAAATTAAATTAGCATTATTCTCTTATACCTCTTGGGTATCAAACAGGAGTTTGAAATACCTAAAAGAAGGTGAACTAAATCTTACTTTAAGGTATAAGTACGATTAAATCTTTTAAGCTACTCAAGGATTTAACTTAACTATCTTCACGCTGTATCCCTGACGGGGTAGTCAGAGAGGACAGATCGCCAGGCTTCGCGATCCATGCATACTTCTTTCGCTTCTTCAAGATTCATCAATCGCTTCATACACGCACGTCTGGGTATCCGAATACTTTTGACCTTTCCGTTTTTGAGCAATCTGCTCACGTGGTCTTCATTTGTAAGTCTCGGCCTAACCTGACTTCTTCTACCCTCTGCTTTCGCACTATATATATTTTTCGTCAATCGTTCCTCACTCATTCGTTGGACGTGTCCTTGCCGTTATAATCTTTGCATACACTTTACTAGCTAAGCTGACCAAGCTGATCGCCCTGTAGCTGGAGCAGTTTAGGCGCGAGTCTTTCCCTTTGTAAATAGGTACTACAACTGCTATTATTCACCAGTCATCTGGGACCTCACCCGTCCGCCAGCACAAGTTGCATAACAGACATAAAGTGTCCCAGAAAGATTTAAATGCGGGTTTCTATATCGATAGATAAAAGTTTTATGCACAATACCTGCACATTGGTATCTACTTTGCATTAATAGCTAGTTAAGTAAATAGCCCTAACACACGACCGGATTTGATCTGCCGGACCTCGACAGATTTGATCCGCCGAATCTGCCGACCAAATCTGTTGTCGCAACAGACGGCCGGATCAGACCGCACCGGACGACCAGACGACCAGACGACCAGACAGGGTGTTCAGATTAGGGGCTTTTCCCTATTCTAGGGTAAAATTATTTTTTTAAGGAACTTTTGTGGAAATTATAAGTTTCTAATAAAGTATATTATTTTATATGCATTTAGTGAAAAGCTGCAAATTGGAAATTACACACACACACATTTCAATTTCACTTATCTATGTAGATAACTGGTATGCAGTATTCCTCTACATAGAGTAAATAAACACTACGTTATGTATTAAAGTAGCTCTTTTTTCTTTCTGGCAAAAAATGTAAGAAAAAGTAATTTTTTGGGGAAAGGTAAAATCGGTACTGGGGACGTTTTTGACAAACTAACTAAGATGACAACATTGGGAAAAAAAAATATGAAAAAGTGTCTATTTGGAGAAAAATTAAATTAAATCTGGGGAAATTAACGACAAAGTAGCTAGAACGGCAACATTGATCATATCCGATGCGGATCGAGGCGGACTCAATTAATAATAATTATGTCCGCCGGACTGCTCTACAGACGGTAAGATTTGGTCGGCCGGCCAATCAAATCCGCTGTCTGGTCGGATCAAATCCGGTCGTGTGTTAGGGCTTTATAATGGTCTTAACACACGACCAAATTTGGTCTGCCAGACCTCGACAGATTTGATCCGCCGAGTCTGCCGACCAAATCTGTTGTCGCAACAGACGGCCGGATCAGACCGCACCGGACGACCAGACGACCAGACAGGGTGTTCAGATTAGGGGCTTTTCCCTCTTCTAGGGTAAAATTATTTTTTTTAAGGAACTTTTGTGGAAATGATAAGTTTCTAATAAAGTATATTATTTTATATGCATTTAGTGAAAAACTGCAAATTTGAAATTACACACACACACATTTCAATTTCACTTATCTATGTAGATAACTGGTATGCAGTATTCCTCTACATAGAGTAAATAAACACTACGTTATGTATTAACGTAGCTCTTTTTTCTTTCTGGCAAAAAATATATGAAAAAGTAATTTTTTGGGGAAAGGTAAAATCGGTACTGGGGACATTTTTGACAAAGTAACTAAGATCGCAACATTGGGAAAAATATTATGAAAAAGTGTCTATTTGGAGAAAAATTAAATTAAATCTGGGGAAATTTACGACAAAGTAGCTAGAACGACAACATTGATCATATCCGATGCGGATCGAGGCGGACTCAATTAATAATAATTATGTCCGCCGGACTGCTCTACAGACGGTAAGATTTGGTCGGGCGGCCAATCAAATCCGCTGTCTGGTCGGATCAAATCCGGTCGTGTGTTAGGGCTTTATAGCGTTAACACACGTTCAGATTTGGTCTGCCGGACCTCGACAGATCTGATCCGCCGAGTCCGCCGACCAAATCTGTTGTCGCAACAGACGACCGGATCAGACCGCACCGGACGACCAGACGACCAGACAGGGTGTACAGATTAGGGGCTTTTTCCCTATTCTGGGGTAAAATTTTTTTTTAAGGAACTTTTTTGGAAATGAAAGGTTTCTAAAAAAGTATATTATTTTATATGCTTTTAGTGAAAAGCTGCAAATTTGAATTACACACACACACATTTCAATTTTACTTATCTATGTAGATAACTGGTATGCTTAGTATTCCTCTACATAGAGTAAATAAACACTACGTTATGTATTAACGTAGCTCTTTTTTCTTTCTGGCAAAAAAAATATGAAAAAGCAATTTTTGGGGAAAGGTAAAATCGGAACTGGGGACATTTTTGACAAAGTAACTAAGATGGCAACATTGGGAAAAAAATTATGAAAAAGTGACGACGAATTATGAAAACGACAACATTGATCACATCCGATGCGGATCGAGGCGGACTCAATTAATAATAATTATGTCCGCCGGACTGCTCTACAGACGGTAAGATTTGGTCGGGTGGCAAATCAAATCCGCGGTCTGGCCGGATCAAATCCGGTCGTGTGTTAGGGCTTTTAGGGCTGATCAATGTTGCCGTTTTAGCTACTTTGTCGTAATTTTCCCCAGATTTAATTTAATTTTTCTCCAAATAGACACTTTTTCATAATTTTTTGGCCAATGTTGCCATCTTAGTTAATTTGTCAAAAATGTCCCCAGTACCGATTTTACCTTTCCCCAAAAATTACTTTTTCATACATTTTTTGCCAGAAAGAAAAAAGAGCTACGTTAATACATAACGTAGTGTTTATTTACTCTATGTAGAGGAATACTATGCATACCAGTTATCTACATAGATAAGTAAAATTGAAATGAGTGTGTGTGTAATTTTAAATTTGCAGCTTTTCACTAAATGCATATAAAATAATCTACTTTATTAGAAACTTATCATTTCCACAAAAGTTCCTTAAAAAAATTTTACCCTAGAATAGGGAAAAAGCCCCTAATCTGAACCCCCTGTCTGGTCGTCTGGTCGTCCGGTGCGGTCTGATCCGGTCGTCTGTTGCGGCAACAGATTTGGTCGGCAGACTCGGCGGATCAAATCTGTCGAGGTCCGGCAGACCAAATTTGGTCGTGTGTTAAAGCCCTAACACACGACCGGATTTGATCCGACCAGACAGCGGATTTGATTGGCCGCCCGACCAAATCTTACCGTCTGTAGAGCAGTCCGGCGGACATAATTATTATTAATTGAGTCCGCCTCGATCCGCATCGGATATGATCAATGTTGTCGTTCTAGCTACTTTGTCGTAAATTTCCCCAGATTTAATTTAATTTTTTTCCAAATAGACACTTTTTCATAATTTTTTCCCAATGTTGCCATCTTAGTTACTTTGTCAAAAATGTCCCCAGTACCGATTTTACCTTTCCCCAAAAAAATACTTTTTCATAATTTTTTTGCCAGAAAAAAAAAGAGCTACGTTAATACATAACGTAGTGTTTATTTACTCTTTGTAGAGGAATACTGCATACCAGTTATCTACATTGATAAGTGAAATTGAAATGTGTGTGTGTGTAATTTTTTTGTCGTAAATTTCCCCAGATTTAATTTAAAGACACTTTTCATAATTTTTTTCCCAATGTTGCCATCTTACCGATACAGTACCGATTTTACCTTTCCCCAAAAAATTACTTTTTCATATATTTTTTGCCAGAAAGAAAAAAGAGCTACGTTAATACATAACGTAGTGTTTATTTACTCTATGTAGAGGAATACTGCATACCAGTTATCTAAATTGATAAGTGAAATTGAAATGTGTGTGTGTGTAATTTCAAATTTGCAGCTTTTCACTAAATGCATATAAAATAATATACTTTATTAGAAACTTATCATTTCCACAAAAGTTCCTTAAAAAAAATAATTTTACCCGAGAATAGGGAAAAGCCCCTAATCTGAACACCCTGTCTGGTCGTCTGATCGTCCGGTGCGGTCTGATCCGGCCGTCTGTTGCGACAACAGATTTGGTCGGCAGACTCGGCGGATCAAATCTGTCGAGGTCTGGCAGACCAAATTTGGTCGTGTGTTAAAGCCTAGGGCTTCGAATATGCAATACCAATGAGTTCGAAATATTCGTAGTAAAATGTTTATCGTAGTAGCTCTATACTTCAAAATCTGACTTAAGTTGTGTTCGTTAAGGTTCATTTTCGGTCTCATTCGAGTGTTTCGAAAAATGGGCGTGTTTTGGTTTTGGTGGAGGATAGGCGGAAACATCCTAGGAGTTAATAAAAACCCCGTGACGCGGAAAGGAAGGGCTTTTTATCTTTTATTTTTCAACCCTGGTGCGCAAGCGTCGTTTCGTTTATCTCGTTCATTATTCGTTTTGGAATTAATAGTTGGTGTACTTAAAGTTTCATTAACGACGCGTTGTGAGATAGTGAGATCTCTACTTCGTTTATTGATATTAGATATTTGTTGTTATTAGCTATATAAAATGTCGTGTTAATTCGGAAAAATACTATTTTTTAGATTAATTAGATTGTATTTGATTAAATTCATATGTGTTACTGTAGTTAAATTCCTTTTTGGCTATTCAGATAAAATTATAGTCAGTGTTTATTTTTTTTTTTTTAATTTCAGTTTAGTTACCTTTCGCATAATTCTTCTTGTAGTGTTTTAGTTTCGCGGGCTTGCCCAGAGATTTTCTTAACGGGAGGTCCCTAGCAATAACTAGGGACCTCCCGTTAAGAAAATCTATGACACGGTTTATAGTCTTGGACGAAACCTAGCGGTGTTAACGTAATCCAAGTCCATCTGTAGGTAGCTAGTAGCCGGATAACATTTGGAGAGTGCGGCAGTTGACTATTCTCGTTCTAGTGAGGTCGACTTATCTCCCTGTGTGGACGTATCGGGTGGTATTCAACTCGGTAGGGAACCGTCGAAGTGGATCCCGTTCCCTTTGGGAGCCAAGATTGGTACCATAGGAGCGTTCAGCTCAGTCTTATCTATTTATGTATTTATACCCACTACCATATATTCTCTAGGGTCTCAGTACACATCCCTGAGCTTCGGCTCATGGCTGAGACAAACAGTTATAGGAATTAGACAAAGTCAAGCCTAACTAGCTTGTTCCCTTAACAGCTTAGGGTTATGTTACATCACACACCACACGTTTAATACTAAATAAGAAGGTGTCCTTCTGGCTTTAACAAAATACACTTAGTTCTATTTGGGGTAGCGTTAGGCACACTGATAAACTTGGGTGGAATAGGGTTATATATATATAGGTTTATGAAGTGAACTAAACATAAGCATCTCGTCAGTTTTGTAAATATATGTAGGTTTGTTAGGTTGATTTAGGTGAACTATACATAAACATCTCTTTAGTTTTGTATAAGTCGTAATTATTTAGTCGTATACTTTGATAATACTTACCTCTTGTTAATTCATGAACTTTTGAGAGTTGTTCTCAGTTACTGAAATACTGAATTAGGTCTGTGAAAGTGCTAAACTACCTAGGTTATTAGCTTATTTGCAAACCTTGATAATTTTGAATTGTATCAATCAATTAACTCGGACTATATCAATCTTTTGATAGTTTTATCTGCGTCTCAAGGAACTCCCTATTTTGAGGATTGTATATTAGAATTCATTCTTGGCCGGGAGTGGTTGTCTCCATTTAATAGGTGTCCGCTAACCCAGGGACTCTATTACACTTCGACACGGTCAAATGGCAATTGCCTAATGGGTTTCAATATACTATTTCGCTGAGTGTGTTGAATAGAACCAAGATTTTAGTAATAATCATAAAATTACTACTACAGTTTTCTTGTTGTGTATTTCTGTTGGCTGAGTCGAATCATAGACAGCATTTTAACATTTTGAATCTTACTATTTCATCACCATACTTGATTTTATATATGACTTTGTTTTATTAAACAACTCTAGAGATTGTAGAAATCACACAGAAATTGAATAAAGTATAACTAACCAAGTGATACGAAATAATAGATCCGTACAAAACTTCCTATTTAGGAGTTCGTTGTATATAAACAGGGCAAGTTTTATGCCTATTAGATAATCTTTCAAAATTCTTATTAATTTTTATGCCGGTCATCACGGAGGTGTTACAGACCTTATAACAGAGTCTAGTATCACACTAATGATGAGAGAGGTTAATTAATGTTGGATGTTAGCCACCGTGTGTGAGCGGAGACTGGGACTTGACACCGAAGAAAACAATCCTCAGTTGTAGCAAATAGCCATTTACCACTTTATTGTAATTTCGCTCCAAAAGTGAGACTGACACCGAAGAAAAGCACCCACAGGTGTAGCAAATAGCCATTTACCACTTTATTGTAATTTCGCTCCAAAAGTGAGACTGACACCGAAGAAAACAACCCACAGGTGTAGCAAATAGCCATTTACCACTTTATTGTAATTTCTCTCCAAAAGTGAGACTGACACCGAAGAACACAACCCACAGGAGTAGAAAATAGTAATTTACCATATTATTGTAATTTCCTTTTGAAAGTGGGGTAATAATTTTTTTTTTTTTTTTTTTAAAGTGGGGTTGATACAAAAGAAAAAAACCTTTGTCTTCGGAAATAACAATTCGTGAAAACAATATTAGAGTCATTGTGTTCAAAGAGAAAGGGGTACAAAAATTTCTACGTCATAAAATCTATTCGTCTCATTTGCCATCGTTGTAGTATGAATTCTTAATATAACCGCTAAGTACAATTCGTATTAGTGCCGATATTATTACCACCATATTAGATATAATCGACTAAGAATTTGTCATTATTAGAAAATAGGTTTAGTTATTTTATTTTAGGTACGTAAATGTCTAGATTGCACATCAACTCTGTCTAAACTCTTATAGAATCAAGGGCGTTACGGAACATAACTAGGGTCATATCTAACCACTATACGATCACAGGCCAATTTAGTGTTTAAGCGGTAATTATTACTATAGGATCTAGTTATCAAGCGGTTAGTCTTAGCGATCGATAAGTTCAGTTTAGTCAGTTTAAGAATCATTTCGCTGGATTGTCACGATTAGGTCCTGTTTAGGAAAACATTACATTTAGGATCATTACAATTGGGTGTCGTAAGCCCAGGGTTGTTACAATTTGCTGCATTTGGACCAGGATAGCTTAGAAACATTACAATTTGATGCATAGTGATCAGGATATTTATACCTGAAATACAGCCGTTTCACATTAAACCATTTTTTTTGTCCACTCAATACAATATTTGGTTAAGTTAGAAGTGACTGCACATTAAATATTTTTTGCCCTGTCCACTCGAAAAGATCACTTAGATAAATTAGCAGTGCAAGTCACACAGTGATTTTACTCATTTATTTTTTGTTGTGTCTTAGAAGTGTGGTTTATAGCCACACAATTTGTTGCCGTCAAAAATAGGTAAATAGAATAATAATAATATGTAATTTTAGACAGATGTGTTAGATGATTAGTTTTAGTGTGAATATTATTAATATTGTATACATAAGTAAGGCGTAGGTAAAAAAATAGTTCGCCAGGGGTCGCGAATTTCCGTAGGTTAAATCTTGTATAAGCTTAGTTTTGTATTGGAAGTTGGTAGACACGGGGGGCCGTAAATACAGTCTTTATAAAAAACATTTGTACGAGTTGATTAACGATTAAACAATCAGAACTTTAATTTTACGTTAGATAACATTTGTTTAAGATTCATTTATCAGCATTGAACTTGTGTTACGTTTTATAGTTATTTGTATTATAAATTTACTGCCAATCTTGTAGGTTTCGAAAAGAAAACGTATTGATTTAAGAGTAATTGAATAGTATTGATAGAGTACCTGCATAATGAATAAATCAAGCAGAAAAAGAAGTACACCTGTTAGACACAAGGTAGAACAGGTAAATAGTAACAAGGTCAAAGTTAGAGAGAAAAATTGGAATGTAAAGATTTTACGGCATTTAAGTGTTTCGAAAAAATAGGTATTGCTAAAAGTAAGAAGAAATAGAAATTCACTTCTTTGGTTACCAATCTTAAGGTACATAAGAGGTTAACCAACACTATAGGGAATTTGAATGAAAGATTAGTCAGTAGAGCTAGCAGACCTGGGAAGTGTACTCTTCTTCTTCATTTCAATGTATTCCCAAACACTTCTGAATCCTGTCTGGGTTTGGAACCTAGAGTCTTAATTGATTTGACTGATAGGAGCAGCGATCGTTTAGCTTTTTATATCCTGCATTGTTAGATTAATAAGCCGATAATCAGCAGGTGCTCGTCTGCTAATCAGCAGGTGTGTAGTTAGTAGGTGAGGTTGACTGGCCCATTTCACCGTATCTGTATCTATTGTTAAACGAGATTGGAGACACTCATCATGTGTTAGTCCAGAGAATAATAGTTATTTCTAATAGCCTACACATAGTCAGTATTGCTATTTTTTTGTTAGTCAGCAGGTACACCACAAGCTGGTGAGGTTGCTTGGTTCTTTTCATCCCGTCCATAACTATTCTTAAGTTTGTTAGCAAATCCTCGTAACGTCTAAAGCCAGTGAATCCCTCTTCGTCGTAGCTAGTATTATTATAGTAAGCTAGTTGTAATAAGTTTTATACACAGGCCGTTGCAGCGTCTGTTAGTCAGCATTTATATAGCTAGCAGGTGAGGTCGCTTGAGTCCCGGAGGTCGGTGGGGTCGCTTACACACTGACTTTTACTTGTTAAATTAGTTTGGAATCTCTCATCACTTGTAGATCGACGAAGCCTGCACTAAACTAGTTTTCGTAGATAGGCCGTTGCCGCGTCTGTTAGTCAGTATGTGTACAGCTAGTGGGTGAGGTTGCATATGTAATACTAGCTAGTGAGGTGACTTGTGTACCGCTTGCAAGAAAGGTCACTTAGGCGTTTGTTGGGACCACTTATACGGAAAGTAATGCCCGTATATGAAACCTCTATCTAAATTGAGATTCTCTCCGAATCAGCAGCAGGATAGAGTAACTTTGGATGCGCCTAGCGTTAAGGAAACCTTGGTGTCCAATAATAGGTATGATGATCAAAATGGAATAGAGCTCAGAAGTAAAATTAGGAAAAGTCGGCAATAATATTAAGATACCAATAGCGATAAGATTAGTAGAAGTTCTCAAGATAAAGAACAACAGCTAGAAACAGGGATTGTCAATACCGTGTTGAACTTAATATCAGGTCATGAGGTTAGAGATTTTTGTATAAATTATTTACGTGATGTAGTCATCATAACAACAGATTGTTTACAAAACATCTAGAGCAGTTGGATATACCTAATCTAAGAAAATTAGGATTGGCAGAGTTATCGTATAACCTAAAGCTATGTGAATTTTGGTGCAAGGTAGTAAAGCTGTTAGGACATGTACTTTTAATTTGAGGATCCGAACCGATACAGAAAACTATTAGTCTAATAAGAAGCAAGGAAAAAATCTGGGTTTGGTTTACATTAGTGAATAAGAATGTCATTTTAGATTTAGTTAAAATAAAAATAAATATAAATATCCATCACGCCTTATCCCCGAAGGGGTGGCAGAGGCATATTATATGCCCACTTTTCACCGTGTGGATTCCTGTCCCACGTAATAGGTGGTGAGCCCATTGCCGTGTTGAAATAGACAGACGCAGGTTGTGGCTACCTGCTGTTGAAATTTTCAAGCCGCCCATAAGGCCTTCAACCAGGCTTAACGACTGCCAATTTACTGGCAACCGGGACCAACGGCTTAACGTGCCTTCCGCAGCACGGAAACGCTCGCAAATGTAAATGCCACAAAGTGGTCACCCATCCGAGGACCGGCCATAGTGAAAGTTGCGTAACTCAGTGATCGTTTACAGAACAATGAGACCGCGAGGCCACGAGCGCTTAGATTTAGTTAATCATCATAAAGTGAAATGTAGCGTCTAGCTAAACGAAAATACAGCATAGATTAGTTTAGGTGTTTGTTTTAAGATGAATGGTTAGTAGTTACATTGATTATTAGAAGTTGTTATAAAAATAATTATGTTGTGATATTAATACTAATAAAAGATAGTTGGAAGGTTGGCAGTAAAGTGCAAGTAGCTTGTTCAAAAAACAAAATAACAGTGGAACAGAATACGAGTACAAACAAACAATACTTTTGCCACATGTATGTCAAAGTGGTTTGTTTCAAATATTCTTTTTGTGAATTTTTTTTACACCCTGTCTATTAATGGTGTTCTTTGATGGACTTTACCTGAAAACTTCTTAATTATTGTCTACTAGTTAAACCATGTTACTGACCAATTACAATTCTTTATCCTTTCATCGATAATGTGCGTAGATCACATTATCGTTACTAAACTAATTAGTAATTAATATTCGGAGAGTCATTTAGTTAAATGGCAAGATTTTATACGTTGTTATTAGAAATATTTATTAGATTAAATGAATTAGATTTCTAAAGTAAACCTTTTTCTATTTTAACCTTTAAGTCCTTATACGTGCACCGCGGTATTACAAAAGCAGAAGAGATTTTTATTTAAAATAAACAATACTTGTAAATTCATCTCAACTTCAATTATAACGATAGCTCGCCACATTTTGTTGTTTTTGTAGTGCTGGTTGGTCGGTAGTGTGAAACACCACGACAGTTGGTTTTGATTGAGCGTTAGTTAAGGCACGGGTATGACATTATTGAAGGAATGATTGAAAGTGTTGAAGCGATGATTGAAAGTAGGAGGTATGTAATATGTGGTTATAATTTTAGAGTCAGCTCGAAGGAATTATCTTTTAGAAATATAAAAATATATTACAAAAACAATTGATATCCTAACTGCAGCTGTAAAAAAAATTTTATTGCATATAATTATAATTAAATAAAAAAAAATACCTTACCTAATTTTTTTTATTTAATGATAATTTTATCACAATACTTTATTATTTTAACAAAAAATAATGACTTGTTAAATAAATAATAATGAAGGCGTAACTTCTGGTAATTTCACAGTTCATATTCAATATTAATGAAATTTTAGTCAGGATATCAATTGTTTTTGTAATATATTTTTATATTTCTAAAAGACAATTCCTTCACTAGGGAACGAGGTCACGGGAGACTTTACTTACATACGACTACAATTTGTTTTTCAGGACAATGATGATGTTCCAAAATTTGGGTCACCTACCAGTCTGGACCAGGTCAATATATCCGACATGGATTCTGTGTTCGACACCCCCAGAAAAGCAGCGCTTAAGACGCGAGTTCGTAAATAAGTCTTTAAAAAAAAGATATTACAGAAAAAAAATAATGTTCTTAAAATTCAAAATAACAGATTAAGGAAAAAATTAACAAGTATGAAAAATATATTAAAGGTTTTTTAAAAAAAAAATATCATACGGAACAGCAATTTTCGGAACTCAACCTAAAAGCAGAACCATTAAACTTATTTAACAGAATATTACAAATAAAAAATTTAAGAAAAAATTTAGAAAAAAATATCCAGCAGCTCTTCGCAAATTTGCGTTAACTCTAAATTACTACTCCTCAGCGGCGTATAAATTTGTTAGGCGAGGATTTCATACTGCTCTGCCCCATCCTCGCGTTTTGGCTAAATGGTACCAAAATAGTTCTATGCTACCAGGTTTTACAAAACAAGCATTTGAAATAGGTACTAAGACAAAAAAGTAATTTGTCTCGGAAAAGAATTATTTGTGGCCTGATTGTAGATGAAATGGCTCTTAGGCATCAGACTTAATGGACAGGCAAAAATACAGAGGGATTCAGGTAATGCAGAAGAAATATTTGCTTTCCTAGAAAGGGCAAAAAAGTTGATACTTGCATTGCGCATTTACAATAAAAACAGAATCAACCGACAATGTGTATACCGACATGTATTTATGAAAATAACTAAAAAGAGACTCGTGCAGTGTAAATCTAAAACCGGTTATTTAGGATTTTTGATTTGTATCGAAAGCCTCAAACATTTATATACGTCTCTTGTTAAAAATGAAAAAAAGACTGAGCTACATTTCTACATACTCGTATAGGTTTAGTCAAGACCATATTGAAATATTGTTCGGAAATATACGTCGACATGGAGGGTTTAATAATAATCCGAGCACAATCCAATTTAAAGGTATTTATAAAAAAATATTTAATCATTTGGAATTACGATCATCTTTTACAGGTAATTGTATACCGGTAGAATATTTTCCAATTCTTAATTGCTCATCGGCAGTAAAAAACATAAATAACACGTGCGACGGACGGGCTCTTGATGAAAATTCGATTATGGATGATAATATTATGTTGGACAGTGATAAAAATCTGAAGAAAATATGTCTATTATGTCAGATTTACTTAATGACGATCATCACTCGTGTAATGTGGAACAAATAATAGGATATATTTCAGGCTGGGTATCTAGAAAACTTTGTGGAAGTTTAAAATGTGAAGCGTGTCGTTCTTCCTTACTCACGAATGAAAAGTTATGGTTTCATAAAGTCGTCACCTTTAAAGGTATGGGTGGTTGTGTTTTGCGTCACATGATGTATTTTTGGTTTGCTTAAAATCAGAATCAATTTTAAAGAAATTCGTCAAAGAAAATGGCCACTATTTTAGTAATTCTCAAGACTTTAAGCGATTACAATACAGAATTTTAAACCACTTTTTGCAGACCAATGTATTCGATACCTTGTTTGAACATTCCATGAATCAAACTCCTACACTCAATCATATACTGCAACTAATACGAACTATAATACAAAAGTATCTAAACGTCCGTTTGCATTATGAACACAAAAACAACCCATTCATTAAAAGCATGTCAAAAAGACAAAAAAGAAATAAGTTAAACTTATTTGAGGGTAAATAACATATTAAATGAAAAAAAAAGTAATTAATAAACTATCTTTATCTGAACATTTGTAGGTTTTTAAAACCCTTCGTGCGCGAGTCCATCACGCATTTATTCGATTTTTTAATTCTCCTCAAAACTTTGTTAGTGACGTATTATATGACTTTTGTTTTATCATTTTAATAATAATAAAAAATATGCACTGTGATTATGACAAACATTTTGTTGTAATTGTGCATAAATAGATAACAATTTCCTTTGTAGTTTTATTTAAATACATCATTTTACCAATCAGTGCAATATACCTTTTGTTATATTCAGTGTCCCTTCTGCTTGCAAGTCCGCATACTCTATGATTTATTAGTGTACTTCAAGCTCCACAGACTACAGATAGCTATCTCTTTCTGCATCATACGTTCTGTATTATCTATCGCAGTCAGAGTTGGAATCTAAGTACGTATAATAACAACGCAACAATAACTGACGCCGCTCATTATGAACGTAGCATATCTTCCTTTTAAATATCATTGGATATAACTATCAAAAGATTGATATATTCGTGACAGTTACTATTCAGTAATTAGTCGATTGACTTGGTCCGAGTTAAATGATTGATACAATTCAAAATTTATCAAGGTTTGCAAATAAGCTAATTACCTAGGTAGTTTAGCACTTTCACAGACCTAATTCAGTATTTCAGTAACTGAGAACAACTCTCAAAGTTCATGAATTAACAAGAGGTAAGTATTATCAAAATATACGACTAAATAATTACGAATTTCATTAATATTGAATATGAACTGTAAAATTACTAGAAGTTACGACTTCATTATTATTTATTTAACAAGTCAATATTTTTTGTTAAAATAATAAGCACAATACTTTATTATGTATCCTTTCAAAGTAGTATATTTATCGTCCTGTTTAAAATATGCAGAACAAATTGTACTACTTTTCGTAGGCATCCAGTCATGTTCACATCTTTCCGCCAGAACAATGCTGACCCATTTATGTTTTATAAGATCATCACTTGGAAATCTGAAAAATGATAAAATTGAAAGTATCTGCTTCATCTAGGTACATACACTCCAATAATATTACTAATAAGATATCTAATAGCCACAGTAGTAGGCTAGCACATGTTAAATTTCACCCTGTAGAGATTCCATTACTTACCAGTAATCTTTAAGACCTACTCTGAAATATTAAAAAGAAAGACGCTCACAAAATAACAAGAAAACGTTAAAACTTACGCTGCGCCATCAAGCGCCTAACGAATGCTATGTATTGTGCCTACAATTTCGCTTCTGGTTGACTAATCTATGACGCATGCTTGTCGTCCTTGTCGCGCTGCAGTTGCCATCGTATCCTCTATCCTTTTTTAACCGCCATGTTTATAGTTTGAGATTTGTTTATTAATTTCAGTAAATGAGAAATATAACAAGGCCAAAATACAAATATGACGTATTTTTATATACTTACGTATGGTATGAAACTCCTTCATTCTTATTTATCTTAGAACCATATTTTTTGCACTTTCTTAACACACAACTTGGCATTTTAATAATATTACTGACACGCCACGGGCACGCTTTGTTTCGCTCGCTGCTATTAGCCGACTAAGTCAAATTAATTCAAATTATTCTGATTTATTATAAAAGAATAATTGTCAGTCTATTACAACTGCACTGAATCAAACACAATATCCTATAAATAATATCAGTATGATTTTTAATCAATATCCCACGAATATATAACGAATATATTTCCACGTTATACGTTCAGTTTTAATACTTGACTTCAGGAATGATTGATTTCAATATTCCGCTTCCCGACTCGCCTATTCATCCCCCGATCCTGTGAAATTCAATTGAATTGAGAAGATTCGATTGTCAAAGACTAGCGGTAGGCCAGTATCGCGGCCGTCTATTGTCGTGTCTATCGCTGTATCAATTTGAATATTAAATTGAAAAAAAGTGGTATCGTCGGAATGTGGTAATGTGTCGACGATTTGATTTAAGCTTTGTTTTATGAAATTTTTGAAACAGAGAAAACAATCCTCAATATGTTACCATTGCGGCCCTTTTAATTTTCATGTTATGTCATATTCAATAGCGTTATTACACACGTATAAACATTATATTTTGCATAAACATTAAACTGGCGCTAGTGGGACCTATGTGCTACGTTTAAGTTTTATTTACTTTCCTAAAAAAACATATCACCTTCTGGAAAGGGGATGTAAACAGCTTTTTTAAACTTTTACTTTAATAAATTAGACATTTGTTTTCTTGGGCTTTGATGAATTTGATGGCAAATATAAAACAAAAATATAAAAAGAGTTGTAATTTTTTTAAAATAACACGCCTAATGCTTAGTCGAATTAATTTTCATGACAAAATCACAAAGTTGACTTTACCGACAAAAATTAACAACAAATTTAAATGTAAAATTTCAAAGGTTACCAAAACAAAATCGATCAGTGGTTTCATTTCTAAAACGTAATTTCTAATCTGCTAAAAGCCTTTGCCTGTCAGATAGTCACCAACAGGTGCACGTCCTAAATTTAGCTTTGAGATATCAAAGTTCAATTTAGGACGTTCTCGTTTGAACGTTTTGAACTTCGGTATTAGTCCTTTGATAGAAATCACCATTTTTTAGGTAAATTAATCAGAGGACGCCCTCAGTTCCATCAGCGTGAAATTTTGCTATTCCATTAAAAGCGATTTCCCAAGTGGAAAACATTTTTTCCAGTACTAATAGCAACCTATCGCTCTCCAATAGTTCTTAAAAGTATTCACATACATATATAGTATTTGGAATCGCTCGTGGCCCCTTTGACTCGAGTGTTCTGTAAACGATCAAAGCGATGCGTTAAGCAACTCTCTCTATGATTTGTCACAGGTGGGTGACCACTTTGTGGTATTTATATTTGCGAGCATTTTCGCGCTTAGGTACGATAAGTCGTTAGACAGAAATACCCACGGTGAAAAGTGAGCGTATAATATGTTTCTGCCATCCCCTTTGGGGACAAGGCGTGATTGATTAATAAACACATACAAATAATGTTAATTCGGTGTTCCTTACCTATAGAAAAAAAATGTAAATTTGGTGGCATGTCTACATTTAAATGCTATAGGGAAAGAAGCACATCGGTCCCAGCTTCGGTTTCAAAAGAATAATAAATTATTCCTTAGTAAAGAACTTTTCAAGCATTTTATGGTACATCTGAAAAATATGTAAATGAAGAGATACTTTACAAACAATTTGTTCTTATTGTACTTTTGACTTACAAGGATATTTTAAGCATTCGTGTTATAAATATAAGCCTTGAATATAAAATGTTCCCGAGGTATAATTATTATTTTCAAACAACATCTATCATTACAGGCACTTACCTTAGATTAACTTCGCAATAATAAGTCACTAATAGGGTTAAGGTATTATTATGTTCATTGCTAATTAGGATCGTGGAGATTTCATTATGGGGTGAAAGAAACGGGTGGGATGAAATCCTTGGGAGATGTCTAGAGTGAAAGTCGTTTAATATAGAATTTGGTTTCTCAACTGGATTTTCCCAAACGGCTACAGTATGGGGTTCTTCAAAATGGATCTTAGAAGGTTTTTACAAGGTCGGCAGCGCAAGTACCGCACTTTGGTGTTGCAAACGTTCATAGACTTCGGTGGCCACTTTCCATCAGGTGGGCCGAATGCTTGTCTGCCACCTTAGTAGTATAAACATAATTGACAGTTACCACGTATTTTACCACCAATTGAATACAAATTTATTCTCTTGGGAATGAACATCTATTAAATATATTTTTCAGATTCAATGTAATTTTAAACAATTGGATCTTTCTGTCACTATTTAATATTACATACCATTTAGTGGAATCGTTAAATCGATGATAATAATTTTCTTATCATCGATCTAACAATAACAACCATTATGAAGAATAATGATCTGTCTAAACCCGCTTTATTCATTTCTTCAACACCCTTTACATTAATTATATTCCTTTTGGTTGTAATTAAAATTGTGTACAATGGCTTATAATTTTTTAGTAACGAAACGGGGAACGCTGCCAGTATCTTCCGAACCTTGCCTAAAGGGACTCCTTATATTAATATATTTTAAATTATCATATTTTAAGGTTATTTAATAATTTGTTGTAAATTTTTAGTGACATGAATATCATTTATTGTTATCATTATGTTGGGAATATTTTGGGGTAAAAAGTACGTGTACGGGTAAAATGTATAACTAGCTGACACACTGGCTTTGCCTGTGACATACTTCGAAGTCCCGTCGCACCTATTTAATCCCATCGCTAATACATTTTACAATAATGTATGAAAATTTGCCCAAGATGTTGATATTTATAATTACTTCTCTGCTTTCCTGGGTAGTAGCGTGGTGATATATGACCTTCATAGGATCGATTGCGAAGAGAAGGAAAAGTCGAAACAATAATCTCTATATTAACCCATCTGACCAGTGTGGTATGGTGACCAAAAGTAACCCTTAAAAAGGATCGATACGGCGGTCTTCGGGGGAGAACTATACTCAGTAGTGGGTGACAATTGGCTGAAATAATGAGAATGAGATTATGAAAAAGAAGTTTAGTTCGTAGCACAATTAATACATACATTCTACATTGTGCATGTCTTTGGACACCACCATCGATACACAAGCGCCTTTACATCGTGGTAACTCTTATTAAACATGATGACTGACACAAGACTCATCAACAAGGCAAGAATAAAGTTTCCACAGCGGCATCGTAGCCCACACTCTATGTAAACTTTTACAACATGAAAAATAAAGCACTCCAACATGAATGTAGTCTACCACTACCTGGACACTATAAAACGGACCTTATATTAATGATTTCTTGTAAAAAAAATGCCCCTTAAGAAGGAGAGAGAGAGCTTTTTGTCAGGTATTTAAAGTAGTTATCGCACAAAAACATACCTATTTTCTCGAAAACATAACGACACGTTTCGCCAATTATATTTGTCCCACGCAATAACGTGCTGAGACTATTAATGTCTATTGCGCGTGGTTTCACAGCACCCTATTCTCATTTAATGATCTTCATCCAAAGAAATTGCCCGACTGAAGTGGTAGTAGGCGGGACGCAATTCTCACAAATAAATCTGACGACTGATGAGGTCGTAAGGTTGTCGAGTGGCAGCTACGTACCGGAAAGGTGAACTGACGACCTTAAATAGTCCACAACGATGGACGAGTACAACAATAATATCGGTAAATCAAGCAGTATCAGCCTAAATGTAACTTCTATCTAGATTGCTGAGTTCGTCTCTCTATATCAAAATGCTTATTACGCATCAAAGGGGTTTAAAAATAACTGATCACATGTGGGCGTATAATATATCTGGATAAACATCAAATTAGTTCCGAAGTATAAAGTGATTTTAAAACATTTACTTTGAAACTAATTTGTATTCATGCCGAAAGTGATAATGGTTATGAGCATAAAATTAACTATTTGAATCAAAGCTAATTACCTCCTTCTCTTTTACAAACCAGCCATTCTGGTTTCCGTGTAGGTATTTTAACTACATACTGTCACGTATTTTATCCATGTATTTTTCCCAGGGTAGGCCGAAGTAATTTATACACTTACATCTTATCAATTATGTTTTGATTAACATGTTATTGGGCACCGAAACTAATGACTTAACATGGCTTAAGCATAAAATTTGTACAAGAATACTATATATTATACAGGAGTATATATCCGAATCTATGTTAGTGTCTCATTTTTAATTCTTAGCTGGAATTACTTGACTTATTCTTTATACATTTTTATAATTACGTGGACTCAATTTTTGTAAAAGAAAATGTTTCAAAATGTCTGACGGAACATAATTAATAATTTATTGAAGCGAGGTCGGTGCAGGAAGTTTTGTATTACATAAATTGAAATACTTGTGTAAGTTGCAAATAAAATTTGCATTTCCTAATAGCAAATACGAGTCGGGCAATGCTTGTGAAGTTTAATCTAAATTGCAATGTGCAGCGGTATATTTATAACGCAAGTCAGAATAATGCTGACCGCTATTGCTCATTGCAAGGGTAGTTGTAGAAATTATGTACCATTTAATGCAGGTGGTTGCAAAGGAATTGCATAGAGATTTTATGGTGACGATTATACTTTTGGATGTTTTTGTTACCAGGTTAGTTTTACAACCATTTAATGGTCTGTGAGTGTAGTGCGTTTCATTAAATCTTAAAACTGTAAATATTTACACACACAACAATTATTAAACTGCTCTATTAAAAAAGTACCTGGTTATTCGCCAGCGAATAATCTAATTATCAAAACATTTATACAACGCTTTTTCTAAAACTGAGATTAGTTCTTGCCACGTATTATCGTTTATTTCTGCCACCGAATGAAAATGGGTACCACGAAATGGTAATTAGAGTATTTATATAAGGATAGAAGTGGATTGAACCATATCTGGTATTTACGCAGTGGTATTTGTTGGGATTTTAATTGATAAAATTATGCATAACAAATTTAAATAAATAAATATCGATAGGACATCTTGCGTAGCAGTCGGATACACTCCCACCGCGCCATAGAGGCCGTCATAACACGACGTGTTTGCCTAACCACCTATGTTTCTTTAACTAAATGATATTAGTACAGTAGCCTGAATTAAAAAAAGCAACCTATGACAGTTAAGCAAGTTTTAATAATATATAAGTGAAATTCATCCAACCGTATAAAAAAAACAGTAAGAAGTAAAGAAAAAAAGTAAAGTACTCATTTGACTAGGCACGCAATCCACGGAGCCCTTCATTTCTAGACACACTTGGCAGGCCATTAAAGTCTGCAATATAAATTCAGATTAGGTGATACGAACGTTTTTGTCAACACAACATTTGGTACTGAAATGTTGACATTAACCTAGAATATTGGCAATCCCTGATCTAAGCATTCATTGTGTGAGTGCTACAACATGATCGCTTACCTACTAATCTATATCTCATCTATTACATTTTCGAAAATTTTGTAAGTACTTTGAGTATTTCTATCTAAACACACCGTTAATCCAATTTTCACAAAAGCGCGGTTATTTTCAAAATGTAACAATATGTTTGAAGTCCTTAGTTTTGTCTACAGTAATAAATAATAGCGGTATAACAGCACAATGATAAATAGTTATCTCGGTGACGTCTGTTCCCCCGGAAGCAAACCATACGAGAAATTTATACAATATATACTCTGTATTAAGATACATACTAGTCCCCAGTTAAGGTGAAGTTCTACAGATCAGATTTGATCTAAAAAATGTAGGTCGTATTTTCTTTCACATCTAATACGCACTATTTATGTTTCGGCGACTAATTCACAAACCTTATTCACAACTTTTCGTAATGTTTTCGCTGAACATTTGACACCTCATTCGAATGTACATCGGGTTACAAATTATTGATCAAGTCTAGTAAATTATTCAAAGAATCTACAGGGTCGCTCAGCGAGCATCAGTCGGCAGCGCAATTGCTGCACTTTGGTGTTGCAAACGTCCATAGGCTACGGTGACCACTTTCCACCAAGTGGGCCGTATGCTTGTCTGCCACCTCAGTGGTATTAAAAAATATCGGGAATGAAAATTCCATTGATATGTTGAATGGTTGTGAAAAATTGGGATAGGAATACGGTAGCTATGATTGGAATCCCATCCTGAAAGTAAAAATATTTGGTAGCGAAACCAATATTGCACCATAGAAAGTTTGAATATTACACACAAACGCTAATATTATAATTGTGAAATTTTGTGTATGAAAGGTGGGTCATTGTTACTCAACCACGTTCTAACGTCTTAACCAATTTGCTTAAAATTTATACATTTACATACAAAGCTGAAATCAGGGAGTAATTTAACACATATGATACTTTTTATCCTGGGTTCCCATTTTGATGTGTAACTTTTAGCAATGTTTGTAAACTGGATATTGCCTTTTCCTAGCATGGCAATAACTAAGAATAGGTCATGGTCGCGGTTGAATGATTTAAGATAGGCAACCGCAAGGTGGACTCTAGACTTATTTGAGGTTGAACTACGTAATCTTCCATTCTTCCATGAGTCAGGTGTTGTTTCTCTTAGATTTAAAGCATACGATGGGTCCTACTCCAGGCACACCCAGGAGGAGCCAGCAAATAGTCCAAGAACGAATCGTGTATGTAAATTCAAAAGGTAAAAGTAGACCCTAGAAGACTGCAGTCTGGAGTAAGAAAACCTATAAGGATTTCAGTCTCATTTTTAAGGTAGGGTGGGGGAGGTGGGAAGTCTAATGAATAGGTAGATTACATTTTTTCCAACAATTTTAATTGGTTTTCAATGGTATAACAAAAGTTTACATTTTCTGCTGTTTGGTTGGTAACAAAAAACGTTTCCTTAATAAAAGCGTAATATAAATAATATAAATAACATGAAAAATAATGTGAAAAATGAGCTGGTGTATGTATTCAGCGCACTCTGAGGAGATCACGTAATGAATCGTCTTTTATTATTCATATATGTTGTGTACGGGACATTGCGACTTGAAACCAGAGGTATTGAGTTCGAATCTCGATTTATCTAAACTACAAACATTTGTTTACCGAACAAATATTTAACCGTTTTGCAAATATTTGTATACGACAAGAAGATTAGGTAATGCTTTTATTGACCTTTTTACCTTTTTGCGTGTCAATCAAAATATTGAAACAGTTACTATTGGATCAAATTTTACTGTCAGGATGATTTTCTCTGACACAACCTATCATCCAAAATACCCGTAATCGCGTTGACAACGAGCACTGACCGAACCTGACAGAACAGACGTTAAAAAAAATAGAAAAATTTATTGGAAAGCTGTCGGAATCATATGATTCTAAAAGCTTCCAATTGTAAGTTCTAACTGAAAAACTGATAAACATTAACTGAGATAAATCTTAATTATGATAAAATTAATAATGAAATGTAATTGTTCGTGTAACATAATAACATAATAAACTAAACTAGGCATCCTGATCACCTATGGGATGTTATGTTTACATAATGTCGTACCAAATAGCCTTTTTGCACTTCCAAACGTTCACGTTCGTGAAGGGATCACCCTAAATTTCACTTTACGTCGCTATTTAACAAGTTGATAACAACTACAAATAAATTTTACTTCTTCCTTCATTACTAAAAACGATTTAGAAACAACCCAAAAATACATATCGCAAATGAGCACTATTGTGTTAATTAATGTACGAGTAAATTAATCTATTGTATACTGCTGCTATTGCGCAATGAGAGTGTATGCGATTACCTTAGCTTTGGTCTCAGGTTCAAACCACGGGTTGGAAGAAAATATTTGTGTGTTCTGCATTTTTTCTATGTATATTTTTGTATAAATGTATTTATATAAAAATGTATAAGTATGTTTAATATTATCAGTTATATCCTAGTAGATCCCGTATCACAGCTTAGCTGGGGCTGGATGGTACTGCGTACAATTATATATTTATGTTTAATTAGACTCTCTCTTGTTTCAGATCAAAACCCTAAAAGGAAAATTAAGTTACTGAGCTTTTTAGCGAGAGGTAAGTGAAATAGATCCTTGTTATACTAGTTCTTAATGAACAGTAAAATGCCTAAACATAACACCGTGGAAAATTATGTAGGTATACCATAAAAATAGGCCGGATATTCCTGGGTGTGTCGTTTAATGGTAATTGACCCGTAAACTCGGGGTTCTAATGATCGTGCGTCGAGGATGTTTATGGTTTTGCTATTGAAATAATTAATGTTCCAATGCATGCATACTTCATTCGCTTCCTGCTGATTCGTAAATCGCTTCATACATACACGTCTGGGTATCCGAGTACTTTTGTTCTTTCCGTTTTTAAGCAATCTGCTCACGTGGTCTACATATGTAAGTATCGGCTCTACTCGACCCCAGACCCAGATTCTTTCTACCCTCTAATTTCACACAATATATATTCTTCGTCAATTTGCGAAGCCCGGCGATACCTCCTCTCTGGCTACCCTGTCAGGCTTAAAACGTGAAGATAGTTAAGTTATTTAGCGTTCCAATATACTCATATGATACACACAAGTATTCGAACACAATTCTTAGTCGATACCTACTATTTGCTCCATAGCACTAACAATATTGCTACAAAAGACAACTATTTGGATTTTAAATCCCATAAATATTAGTATAAAAGTCAACAGAGAAAGTTTATGTAAAATACATACTTACTGTATTATACATATCCTACGTATACTTCTCATATATTGCTCTACGTATGCAGTTAATAAAATTCAGTAGAGTGCTATGAAAAAAGATTATGTCATGCAGCAATCATATCATGAAATATGCTGCCGTGATTGATATAGGAACTTGGAAATCCAACGATATTTTAATGATTGTATTTCAAAATAAATGTCCATTTATTAATAACTAGATGACCCCCACAGCTTCGCCCGTGGAATATTTCGACCTCCCTTCGCACCTATTTAATCCCGTCGCTTATAAATTCTACAATGATGCCTAAAATTTGCCCGATTTGTCGACATTTATCGACTTTTGCTCTGCTCCCCAGTGTAGTAGCATAATGATATATAGCTTATAGCCTTCCTCGATAAATGGGTTATCTAACACAAAAAGAATTTTTCAAATCCGACCAGTAGTTTCTGAGATTAGCGCGTTTAACCAAACAAACAAACAAGCAAACAAACTCTTCGGCTTTATAATATTAGTATAGATGAGAATAAAACAACAGTAATCTGGATATATGTGAATTAGAAACGCTCATGCTTGCTCCTTGAGCATGTTGCACTACGGTTGATCTAGAGATGGGTGACCAGAGCGCGAGAAGAGAATCCGGTGGTGTCAGGAACATAAGCATTTGCCACACAGAAGTGGAACAGGGTGGGTCGCACGGCTAATAGATAGCTACTGCTACTGTGTGTGAGGCAGTATAATCCCTTATAGTAATAAATTATACAAGTAGGTACACACGAACAACTCTACACCGGCGAACTTTGTTATAGTAACTGTTAGTGTAGTATAATTACCATTATATGTAGAATAATGTATTTTAGTAGTATACAGTATATAGAATTGCTGATGTTTTTAAAATATCAGTCATGCCTTTACCTTCAAAGGAGGATTCTAATCGCCCAAATTAAACCGTAAGCATTTTAGGGGTAAGTAGCTGGTTTTGAGCCCATTGCCATGTTTATTTATTTAACACACATACATTATTATAGCTTGTTGATGGACAGACGTAAGTTGTGGCAATATGGTATTGAAATTTTTCAAACTGCCTTAACGATTACCATTTTTCTGGCAACCGGGTCCAACGGCCTAACGTGCTTTCCGAAGCCTGAAAATGCTCGTAAATGAAAATGCCACATAGCGGTCACCCATCCAAGAACATTTCCAGAATACTGAGTTACCGGGGCTTCGAGTGAGTTAGTTTAGTAAATTGCCATTAAATGAGGAATTCCGTATTCTGGTAGACTTCAGTAAATAAAATCACTAGAAATTACAGATACATGTGCCTATACCGCTCAGTGGCTGAGACCCTCGAAACAATGCTATAAGAATGAAAAACTACTCGTAAAACATTGATGTTCTTAACTGCCAAATAAGTGGACCCCTGGTAGGGCTTGAAGAAACGTTGGACATATATATTAGGTTGTACCTTAAGATTCCGAACCAATTATCGAGACAAAATTTGCATTATAATTTATTAGGTATTTTTATAATAACAATCATTTTAAATTATTCACAATAGTTG
Source organism: Thumatha senex (assembly GCA_948477245.1). Lineage (NCBI taxonomy): Eukaryota > Metazoa > Arthropoda > Insecta > Lepidoptera > Erebidae > Thumatha > Thumatha senex. The sequence continues at coordinate 30,735,887 of OX419725.1, read as the reverse complement.
CGACGCCTTGTGCACAATTAATAACCGTTGTGCTGGTAGCGTAGGGTAAGTTAGATATTTTGAAATTGTTCCACAAAGCGCAGGTAGTCGTGCGTTCTTTAAAATGAAATCGCGCATGTTATATTGCTTAGATATTGGCATTTCAACTTACAGAGTCCCTTTGTTTGTAACTCAACTTTAATCCATTTTATTGATAATACAAAGTGGCAATGTGGCCAGCCTCTGTGTTGAAACTTACCGGTCAACATTTTTATATATCTCGGGGTTTATTTGACAAATATAGCTATTAGGTACAAAACCTAACCTGTACTTCACAACGTTTCGACCGGATTACACCAACCGTGGTCACGGGTTGACAGATGTATTCAGGGTCACCTCACCTTCTTGAGTGTTTTTTTCTGCTACCTGTACTTAGTCGTCACCATTTTGACTGTTTTCAACAACGTTTTTTGACAATTTCATTTTTAAGTTTTAAAATTTTAACGGGATCGTCTGAGAGGACAGACCGCAGGGCATCGCGTAACAGTATGGGGTTCTTCAAAAGGGGTCTTAGAAGGTTTATAAAAGGTCGGCAGCGCGAGTGCTGCACCTCTGGTGTTGCAAACGTCCATAGGCTACGGTGACCACTTTCCATCAGGTGGGCCGAACGCTTGTCTGCCATATCAGTGGTATAAAAAGAAAATACACGCATTCTAAAAACAAATATGTGCGTGTACCGGAGTACACAGGTAAGAAGTGAAACTTCTTTACGACATTTTTTTATAGCTAGAAAAAATCCTTCATACATAAAGAAGAAAGAATAATAAATAAATTTCATAAAGAAGTTTCACTTTTGTTTCACTTCAAAACAAAATGTCGCGTAACCGAAAAACGTGACGACTTTTTTACAGCTATGAAATTTCCCTCAACGGGTTGCCCAACCTTGATTAAGAAGATACACTTCAAAAAAGAAATAATATGTTTAAATATTATGTTTAATATATGAATATATAAAATATTATGTTTAAATATCTAAAATACTTAAAACTTATTCATTAGAACAGGTAGATAATTAGACATTTTAAAGCTACTTTGCCTTCTTCAACTTGTTGGTTTTGAATACCTTCCAGTGGCAGAAGTGAACCCCTCATACGTTAAACGTACCTGGAACCGAATGTAAGTCTGTCATAGTATAAGAACTTGAAACTCTGCCAGTACACGTAATTCTCACCTGAAACAGTACCCACGCCTTAGTACATATCTAAGAGCCATAGGTTTGAGAAATACTAACTGTTAATAGCATTGTGCACAATAATACTCGTTATCGCTTTCAATATAATATAATAAAACTCGTCATGATTTTCCATATACCAACAAATAACATCCATAAAAACTCCGTCCGCAAAAATATGAAAATGTAAAAAGGAACGAATTTCAAAATTTCTAAATAAAACAACGCACTAGGCTAAAATCACGAAAGTAGTGAACTGTGCAAGTACATATTGTAAGGATAGCGACTACTAAAATATCGAAATAAATACCCTTGCTCAAGGCTTGGTTCGATAATAAAAGGTGTAGCGTTCGGTAATTTATTACTTTGTGCTAAGGCTAACGTCAGTATAAATTTACTATAAAATTCAAATACGATAGGTTTTTGGGATATTAGCTTTAACTTTAATGGGTCAAGTTATTTTCCTATATTTTGTACTATCACACAATATACTTTACGGTCCTTTAGTTAACCTATCACACAAAATTGAAGACGTGAAGAGGTATATCAGATGTTAAAGAAATGAATTGGAAAGTTTTTAAAAGCTTTTAATAATAACCTTTCCTGCACTGGGTAGATTGTTCTTTAAATAATAATACAAAACTACTATTGCTATCCATTAATAATGTATGTTTAGTTTACTTCCGCGCTGAGGTTTCTACGTATCGAATTTTAAGATTCTGAGTTCACGGGAGTATTGACAATTTGCAGCATAAATGATTGTATCTTTTGATATAAATTTGAGCTTGATACCTCCAAGCGTTTCTCAGAAAACAGTTCTTTACAAACAGACAGATGGACTGACGGCAAAGTGCTCCTATAAAGGTTACGTTTTTTTCCTTTTGAGATACGGAACCCTAAAAAAGGCTAAAAGCTAATTAAGATTGTTATATGGGAGCCCCCTTAAATATAAATGTTATTCTATTTTTAGTGTTTGTTGTTATAATGGCAATAGAAATACATGATCTATGATAATTTTTACAGTCTACCTATCAAGGTTTATGAGATACAGCCTGGTGTCAGACGGACTGATAGACAGATGGAGAGCGGGGCCTTAGTAATAAGGTTCCGTTTTACCCTTTGTACGGATACCTAAAACACCTTTAAAACTACAGTGACAATATAAAATTTCTGAAGTGAAAATCCGGTTAGTACTCGTTACGTAGAAGCGCACTCTTCAACGGCCAATGAGGTCGACTAGAAAGTTAAATTATAATTCTATTTTTTGTATCATCTCTTAGGAAAAAGCTTTCTTGTAACATTTGTGTTTAATTTATTATCTTTTGATCCTTAAGGGCCGGTAGGCCAAGTCGCGTAGGCACCACAACGCTTCCTCAGCCCCCGCCAAGATAGATCGACGATGTATTTTCTGCTGGCACGCCACAGTAAAAATGATTGGCAGTAGCAATTGAAATGGACCATCTCTGTTATTGTGTTGGATTTTATTTTAGGTTTACAAACTTGAGTTTTATTAATATACTTATTAATTTTAACATATTTATTTTTTCTTTTTTGTTATATTTATAATATGATTTAACATTAATCTTAGTTAAAAAAACAATTAAAACTATACCTAAATAAAAAAAAAACTACCTAACCTATTTATTAAAATTTAGACTGGGTCCCCTCGATAGGCTACCCATGATGCAGGCAGCATTCCCAACCTGAATAGCTATGGAAAGCCTCAGACGCTTACTTAAAGCCGTAAAAAAAAGACCATGTGCGCCGCGACCCCATGGACCTAGTGTCTCGACACCAAATGGAATGAATTCATATTGGGTACCGAGACAACTGTACTTGCCAACCTTCAGCCGCTCGCGAAGATTTGCCGCAGCGCTTGCTTTTTTGCTAGTAGCCGGGAGATAGGACGTTGCAAGAGTATCGGTGCAAGTGGCATCCCATACTAGTGCACGTCCCATTCTCCAGGGTACTAAAGACATCCCGTCGGGCCGCTTACCATCATCTCGTATAATTTGCGGTTCTAAGACCGCGGGGACATTTATACTGACAAGGGCTCGTCTCAGGATATCATTTAGTGCAGCGTGACGGAAGTGACGGCCAGCGGCAAAAGAACAGGCAAGCCCATGATGTCCAAGGTGGCTCACATAAGCTCCGCACGATACACAAGAGTGTTCAATGCACACATCAGCACCCAACCGGAGACAAACTGCTATGCGGAGTGTAGTGGGATCAATGAAGGTGCCAGTGTTCGGAGAAGGAAAGGCGTGAAGCCATTGCCCAGACTCTGATCGAGATACAGCTAAAAGCCTTGCTCGATTAGTACCGGAAGAGTTTTCAATAAGAGTATTGAGAAAAGCAGAAGAAGCTATTGTGTCCCAGGCCCTTTGCTTTTGCTTTGCTTTGCTTTTTTAGGTTTATGATATACTAGTTGACGCCCGCGGCTCCGCCCGCGTGATGAAGATTTTCCGTTCCCGTTTTCAAAAGGAACTTGTTCCCGGGATAAAAAGTAGCCTATGTGTTATTCTGATAGATAAGCTATTATATATAATATATAGTTATGGTAAAGGACGAAATTAAAAACAGTTTGCAAGGCTATCACCGGCGACTGCGACATCACCCCAATCCCCTGGCCTCACAACTAACGCATCGAGGTTATAGCCAAAGATTTAAAAGGAACAACATAATCAGTGACGACTGAGCCCATTGGAAATAAACGAGATGTGCCCACTGGAGAGCACACTCACTCACCTAATTACCCTCACACAATCTGCTTATAGTAGAACTGATTGCAGATAACAGAACACAGAAAAAAAAAGGTAAAGATTATTTAAATTCCATTCAGTAGTTTTACGTGCAAGTAACAAACATCCATACTTACAAACTTTCGCGTTTATAATATTAGTAGGAGTTTATGATGATATATTTAATAACAAATTTAGGCTTTATGTACAAATCCCAAATAAAATGTCCCGTACTCATTATACTGTTCTTTTTTTAAATAATATTAAAATCAAAAAATCATAATTTTATGTTCTTGTCTTCGGCAGCTAGTCACCATTGTTCTTCAGTCATATCTTCCGTCCGCGCTAAACATTCTCCTTAAGTACGCAATTTCATTCAATTGCTCTAACCGTTGCCGGTTTACCTAAATCTTGCTTTTAGTTCTTACTTTTTCTTTTTCAAATACCCGATTCTTAGTTTAACATGCAGCGAAGACCTTTACTTTTATATTAGTGACTAATGCCTGAAGGTCGGCTTCTGATGAGACCATCACTACCGCATCATCAGCGTACAACAGACAATGTACTGTAAAGTTTCCAATTTTACAACTCGTCATAATCTTTTAACTTTTGCAGCCACACTTTTGCGCAACTATCCAGATACACTATGAAAAGCCAGGCGGACCGTCGACGGCCCGTTTGACGCCCGAACAGAAGTCAAAAAGAGGCGCCAGATGAACCTCCCCCTTTGGTAGCACGCAAGCTTTACAGTCCGTATAAAGAGACTGTATCGCGAGTAGCAGCTGGCCATCCACACCATATTCTGCCCGGATATGGTGTAGACGGCCAGCCAGGCCAACGGACGAGTACCACAGAGTTTCTCTCACAACCCTATCAAATGCTTTCTCCAGATCCACTAAAGCGCAAAAACCTTCGCGTTAATATGTTGGGATTATTAATTGATGAATGAATGAAAAATCTTTATTCATGTAGGTCACAATGTAACACTTATGAACGTCAAGATTATTGCTTCTACATTTACATTTACTGCCAGATTCGCAAAGCAATAGGTAGAGGCTGAGGAAGAACCTGGCAATAAAACTCATGGCCACTCTTTTCTAACCGCCAGTAATTACATTAGTTTGAGTTACATGATGTTTGACCAATTATATAGTAATGAATTTATACAAAACCAAAAAACAAAATCAAAGTTGTGTTTAAAATCATTTCAAAATTAGAGCTATTCTAGTTGCCAGTTCTAAGGGCAGCCTACACGTACTACCTTAAGAAGAAGAATCTAGCAAGAAAGTCAATGGATGCTCTTTTAAAATGTAGGTATGGCTTACAACATTAAAATTACACTTACATTGTTCCTTTGGATTTATGTGAGAACAGTCGACAGTTTGCCTTAAATTTAAATTATATTATTTGTAATAATTGCTATATTATTATTAATTAATTAATTATTGGTTACATGAAATGTCGTACTTTGTTTAAGGCTACTAACATAAAGTAAAAACATATATAAAAAGCGCTCGTAGCCGTACTAACTCGGTTTCTGTGAAAGATCACTGATTTATAAAACTATCTCGGATTTTGGATGGATGACCGCTTTGTAGCATTTTCATTTACCAGCGTTTTCGTGCTTCGAAGCACACGTTAACGTTGCAATCGACACTCGTTAAGTCCAGTGAATAACTTTTGAACGACTTAAAAATTACAACAGCGAGTCACTACAATCTGAGCCTGTCCATTTGAACACAGGCATTGACATTATTCCCGAAAGCGTGGCAGAGGCATATTATTATATATGCCCTCTTTTCACCATATGTATTTCTGTCCCACGTAATGGGTGGTGAGTCCATTGCCGTTTTTAAAAAAAAAATATATATATATACTATATAAAGCTAACTCTGGGCGTCGCGAGATGCAACTGGGACAGACGCTCGGATGATGATGGAATGCTTACTGCTCTCATAAATATACTGTGCTTTGCGAAAAAATAGCAAGGGGAGCGCAACGAAAAAACCTAACACAGATCCTACCTCAGCAAGCGCCAGCGCGCGACTGATCAGGCCTCAGAGTCGCGAATCTGATATTATTTAAACATTTGATCTAAAAAAATCACTGTATATAGTCAAAGTAAGCCATTATGTCTATAAATATTTAGTAGCTATAGTTGTGTATAAAAAATTCAATAAAATTATCTGTAGTTTAGATTTGGCATTGAAAAAACATTTCGAAAGGGGGCAACTTTGGGATGTTTATTTATCAAGTGAAGTTTATTAGATTTTGTAACAGAAACCCATTTTGATTAGCTTAAATTCTTAACTAGCATATATCTCTTTCTCAGAATCAAAAACACTTTCTTCTACGATTCACTTTGTTTTAAAAAACTCAAAAGCGTTGTCTCGGCAGGAATACCAAGCCTTAAAGCAACTTCTCGATTTATACCTATAGATGCACTGCGAGTAAAGTTTAGACCATTATAACTTCTATATTTTGAATACTAGATTTTGAGTAGAAGTATGCAGATATTCTACCCAAAATTTTATGTAGGCTACCTGAATTTGTAACCTGTGCTACACTTTTATTGACTGCTATGGGAGGACTTATTATTTCCGACATTCAAAGACACTAATTGACATAATGTGTTGATTTGGTGCAGCGAGAAACATAAATTAACTTCAGTAGTTCTCGTGGGATAGGTAGTTTATCCAAATTATACTCCACATGCAACGAGTTTTATATTAAGAAACTTCAGCCGCCCTCAGTGTTGCTTGCGCCAACTTTAAACGATATTTTCAGGTGGAAACCTTATTATCTTATTACATTTAAACTTATTCTATGGTACTTCTACCTACTTTTTTTATTGTTATGGAACTTTTTAGTTAATTTTATTTATTCATCAATCACGCCTTATTGCCGGAGGGGCAGAGGCATATTACACGCCCACTTTTCACTCTGTGTAATTCTGTCCCATGTAATAGGTGGTGAGCCCATTGCCGTGTCAAAATAGACAGAAGCAAGTTGTGGCTACTTGCAGCTTTCGTGGCCCCGCTGTCTCAGTGTTATGTAAACGATAACTGCGTTAAGCAACATTCGCTATCGCTGGTCACCCATCAGGTGACTACTTTGTGACATTTACATTTGCGAGCGTTTCTGTGCTTTCGGAAGGCACGTTAAGCCGTTGGTCTCTGTTGCCAGTAATACGGCAGTCGTTAAGCCAAGTTGAAGGCCTGATATGATTAGAAATCATTTAACCTCTGCGAGAATGAGATAGAATGCAGATATTAACTAAAAACAGACAAAAATATTCATAAATAGGATTTGACCTGTTAGAGAATGAGATAGTATACAATATTTAAATAATGTTTACTTTCACCTTTGTCCTGCGTATTATGAATGTTTTAGAAAATACAAATTGCACTAACTACTTTTTTTCATTTACTGTTCGTGAAAACTTACTAATCATCCTCTAGTCCTAGTACTGGATAGATTAATCTTAATTATGTCAGTATTCACTAGCTTTAATGGATAATTCTATGTATGTAACAAGTGTGCATACTGTGAAATACGCAATTTCACGGAATACAAACATGATACAAATATATCTAGCATGTATGACCGGCTACCAGTATAATGACAATTCTCCTCGGGAATGCTTTTGTCAGTGGTTAACAATAATTTGGTATTCAATTAAAATAAATAACAACTATAGTTTGTGTATGTGATACTACAACAAACCTACATACATACATACATCTTGTCACGCCTTTATCCCCAAAGGGGTAGGCAGGGTATACTATACTACCGCATTTTGTCTTTGCATTTTTATCCCACGTAACAGGTGGTGGAATAAAGACCAGGCGAAGGCAGTGGCGACCTGCTCTTGAAATTTTTCAAGCTGCCCATAAGGACTTTAGCTGATCTTCACGACTGCCATTTTACTGGCAAACCTGTGCGGCTGCAAATGTAAATGCCACAAAGTGGTCACAAATCCAAGGACCAGCTATAGCGAAAGTTACTTAACGCAGTGATCTTTTATAGAACACTGAGTTAGCAGGGCCACGAGCGCAAACACTACAACATTTTGTTGCGCAGATCCGGAAAATGTATCGGCTGTCAAACCCTGAGAATTTAAAAATAGTCCGAAAAGACGCCTACAACTTTGTGTTAAACAACTGAAGATAATTATTTTTTACTATTTCTGTTCCAAATAGTCCGTAGCTGTTTTTTTTTGGTTTCGCGGGGAATGCCTTTACGCCCCGTCATCCCCCGGGGCACCCCCTGGAACACGGAAAGGGTGCCCGTCGCCATGTGGCCAGTTGGGCGGGGTCCCCCGACCATCCGCCCAGTCGACCATCCGCCCAAGTCCGTAGCTGTAACGTTTCACACCGAAGAATATAATTTTTTTTTCAATATTTATGTGTAATTGACTCTTAAATAAACACAAAAGTCTTTTATTAGTAAGTATATTACTTACCCATAATACAAAAAAATACCTAGTACAATTTAGTAAAAAGAAGAAAACATTACTTGGTTGTAAACAAGCTCATAATTAAAAAATACAAGTACCATGTTTTATAACGGACTAAAAATGGCGCCAGAACCTCAATGAGTACTTACACGTATAATTGTACTTGGGTTGAAATGCTCCATTTAAGACATCTTCGTTTTTCATATTTTCATGCATTCTCTTCCACTTCTGAGTTTATGATGATTTGATTTATGATATTTTGTAATATGAACAGAGTACTAGATAGAATTTCAAATATGGGCCAAATCATTATGAATTTAATTATAATTCAAAAAAAACGAGTTAATAAAAACTATTTTAAAATTAATCCTTAATTCGGACTTTAATGGTAGGGCAGGGAGCAACTGGGAATACACTAAGGTGACGATAATAATGATAATTAATTTCTCTATTTCTCTTACTCAGTAGAATGGTGCATTACAAATTTAATGAGCAGCTGTCTGTCGCGCATTCATGCCAAAATGACTAAACCAATTTAAAATAAATTTGGTATAAAGATAGTCTATAGCCTGAAAAAGGACATAGGGTATTCTTGTTCCGGAAAGAAGTTTCGGTGGTAAATTTGCTTTTGCTCATAACGCGGGCGGAGCTGCAGGTGTCTTCTAGTACTATAATAATTATTAAGCGCTAGACTGTTTGTTTTTTAAAATAATTTTGTCAATATCAATAGAAGATAGAAGGTCTATTGACAGTACACCTTCATATCTTTCAAACTTTCAGCTTTCAGTATTTGCTTCGAGTCCAATGGACCGGATGGCGGACCTTTCGTAATGCCGAAAGTAAACTTGAGCATTACGAAGTACGTCGTCGGTAAGTCTGGAAAGTTGAAAAGTTATGAATCACCTTACGTTAACAATTTACATATCTAGAGTAAAAGTTTTACATAACAATTTACATATTTAAGTTTTAATGTTGAATTTAAAATTAATGGAATGACTTTTAAATATAGCTGTAGTTACTTTTTACCATGTCTTTATTAATTTTTTCCTTGTATATCTTTGAAATTTGTAGATAAATAATTTTAAACTGAATTCACGATGAGCTATTACTACTCGAAATTGGGGCCATAGCTTAGAACATGAAAATATGGAAAATACTCTTTAGTTCGTTACAAAACATATGTTTTAGGCAACATATGTCATACTAAATATATGTTATAGGCGACCCGCACGGCTTCGACTTTCGTCGCACCTATTTGATCCCGTCGCTAATAAATTCTACAATAATGTATGAAAATTTGCCCGGTTTGTCGACATTTATGGTTACTGCTCCACTATCCAGGGTAGTAGCGTTATGACATATAATTTGTAACCTTCCTCGATAAATGGGCTATTCAACTTAAAAACAATATTTCAAATCCGACCAGTAGTTTCTGAGATTACCGCGTTCAACCATCCAAAATAACCTCTTCAGCTTTTTAAATAAATTAGTACAGATTGACCAAGACAATTATTATCGATTTTCTCTCACTGATAAATGTAAGTCCATAATTTTTTGTGGTGCACTCTCTGACCAATGTACTAATCTCTTTTTCGGGCCCCGTATGGAATTGAGAAATCAAACAGCAGTCAATGCCGTATAAAAAAAGTCAATTTTAGTTATCCATCAAAGCGGACCCCAAACTATAAAACACAGGTAGAGTTTAAAAGCAACTGGGATGATACAAAAACCAAGAAGAAGAAGAATTTAAAATAGATAGACAAATAAAAATAACTAACTAACTAACTATCTTCACGCTGTATCCCTGACGGGGTAGTCAGATAGGACAGATCGCCAGGCTTCGCGATCCATGCACACTTCTTTCGCTTCTTCAAGATTCATCAATCGCTTCATACACGCACGTCTGGGTACGTACAAAAGGAACAATTTTGTAACGTATGTAGTACGCTACATTAATTCAGTAGTCATTTGTAATCGCCAGCACGTCGCATCGTCAATAATTCTTGTTCTTATAATGTTTAGACCAAAACCAAACCGGATAAAGTATATTGAAGTTATCTAATTAAATCAGCTAATCGTTCTGTCGTTAAGCTAAATTTAATTATTCCTTATTTACTAACACTTTTTACGATGTTGTAAATTATTTATTCAATGTTTTAAATTATATAAAATTTGAAGTCCAAAAGATTGCAAATATATATAATATGCAAATAGATAGCTAAAAATAAATTCTACATGCACAACCTCTTATTCTAAAAATCACACACATGCACATAAACAAATTTCATACATTTCAGTACATATGATACATATATATTTTATTATAATATAATCTGTTTAAATCTGACCCGTTGAGCCTCATAATGATGCTCACTCAACGATATCTTCGTATTTAATTAATTAATTTTAGTATTTAACTTACATCCATGAGAAAATTCATAATCAAACACTAAATAAACTCAGCTTATTAATTTTATTTGCACACTGAATTATCTAGATATATTTTAATAAATCAAAACCAAATCTATTAATTAATCTTAAAGGCATTCGAATAATAATCCATCTACCTAGAAAATAATTAATTTAATTTGAACAAAAGAATATCAAAGAAACAATAGATGATTTCAATAAGTAATCATACTTAATAGGAATAATTTGAAACAAAACCAGTCTCAGTAAATACAAAAGGATAGTCTCAATAAGTAAATATAGGTACTTAATAGAAATAATTATAAACAATCGGCAGTCTCAATAAGTAATTATACTTAATAGGAAGAATTATAAACAAAAGGCAAATCTCAAAAAATAATACTTAATAGGAAGAATTATAAACAAAAGGCAGTCTCATTAAGTAATACTTAATAGGAATAATTATAAACAAACGGCAGTCTCAATAAGTAATTATACTTAATAGGAATAATTATAAACAAACGGCAGTCTCAATAAGTAATTATACTTAATAGGAATAATTTGAAACAAAACCAGTCTCAGTAAATACAAAAGGATAGTCTCAATAAGTAATCATACTTAATAGGAATAATTTGAAACAAAACCAGTCTCAGTAAATACAAAAGGATAGTCTCAATAAGTAATTATAGGTACTTAATAGGAATAATTATAAACAAACGGCAGTCTCAATAAGTAATCATACTTAATAGGAATAATTTGAAACAAAACCAGTCTCAGTAAATACAAAAGGATAGTCTCAATAAGTAATCATACTTAATAGGAATAATTTGAAACAAAACCAGTCTCAGTAAATACAAAAGGATAGTCTCAGTAAGTAATTATAGGTACTTAACTTATAAGCAGCTAGTCACACAAGCACTAGACCTTTTTCGGAGGTCTTACTCTTAGTTAGGCAGATGTGCCTGAATACGCGCCCGGTTGGCAACTGAATAGAACTTTTCATAATTTGAACTCATGGTATTTTGGCCCTTTGTCCTCAGTTTTGAACAGAACAAAAAAGGTATCCCTTTTTTGTTTACAAAAAATGCGCGCGTCCTTCAGAGAATATTATTTTAACACAAACATGTGTCAAGTGGTCACAAGACAAAATCTCAGATATCAACACAAAAGTTTAGCAGAAAAACTGTTTAAATGGTTTAGTTCCCACTTATGCGGCCAATTTTAACTAAAATTAATATCATTGTACCCAAAGCACTTATGAACTGTCACCCGATTTTACTATTTATGTGCGTATTTTTAAATGAATACCTCTTAGCATTCGTCTGACCCAAAGTTAAAATAAGTACAAAAAATATAACGATTTATGGCCCGAACCGCACTTGTATGCAAACCCAACGAAGTTTTTCGTAACAACAAAAAATTATAAGCCATTTATGTACTCCACTAGTTACTTTTATTTATTATATAAAGGGGGGCGGTAGAGGCCGTCACAGTACTCCAGACCATAGCGCGAGCACTCATTCATCTTATCTGCCATTCCTCCTCTAACATTCCACGCAGCTACCCTGCACTCCATCCTCCACTTCCCTGTGTGTCGGGCCGCGCGTGTAGGGTGGCGGTCCCCTACGCCGCTCTGGCTCACACTTTTCGCTCCAGCGGGGACGAGCTGGTGCGCGTCGCCTCGAGGGCACGCCCTAGCATAGTTCGCTCCTATGGCACTCGTGTTGGAGTAGAATTGCAGCCGTAGCTGGTACTCTTTATCCCAAACTCAAAAATCAAAATAATAATAAATAAATATATTTTTTTTACAAACAGCCGTCTAGCCCAAAGTAAGCTGATATAATATACATAGGAAACATTCAAACTCATCCGACCCGGGAGTCGAACTCGGGATCAAATAAGATATTATGGGATCTAGACGACTGGTAAACATATAACTTCTAAATACTTATATATTTTACATGGGAATTACCGAAACTCCGAAACAAACATTTGTGGATCACACAAATATTTTTTCCGACGAATTATAGTCATACTGAACGGACTCCAGATTCCATCCTTTGAACCTAGGACGTTTAACTGCGGTTGTATGTCATGTATGTAAAAAAAATACAGTTGGGGCACTTATCACACTTTAAGCTTGTTCCATAGGATCTAGACAACTGATGTACATACTAATATATTTCTAAATACATACATAAAAATTAAGTAAAAGTTAATTAACGACTTTACTCACCAAGACTTACCCGGTTCATGTTTTACGAGAGGATCTTTAAGAACAAAATCATAAAATCACTAGCTGTTTCCCTACGACTTTGTTCGCGTGGAAATTATGTTATGACGCAAAATTTGTAGTTATACAAATTTTGCGTCATACTCTACCAAGCACCTCGGCAAAGTAGTGTTTGTTAGTAAAAATAGTTAAAATCGGACTATTCATTTTTGAAGACCAACTTTAACACACAAACATATTGAAAATTTAATAAGCTAGTGTTTTGAGGTTTAATATACTCAATGCAGGTATAGATATATAATACATACAGCAAACTTTCTTCAAAAATATTCAATTACTATTTAAATACCCTATACTTAGCCCAGATATATAAGTATATTTGTGTAGAAATACTCATAACTACCTCGCAAAGCACAGGTGATAAAGTTTATGTGGCAATACATATATTTACTTATATACTTAAACTAATCCCCGTGCTGATCCAAGTTGTAGTTTTACTTTTTGTTGGCAAAAGCAATTATAATGATATGAACGTTAGCTTATTGCTTTACAAAATTATCCATGGATTGAGTGGAGTCCATCGCATCTATGTCATAAAATGGTTAAAACGCTGTTCATTGATATCAGAGTTGTTATGTAGCTGATATATGACTCTGATAATACTCTTAAATGACGATTACAATATAGTGAAGAATTTCAATTTGTTTCGGTACAGTTCGGGTAGTTTAGTGGCGCAGAACATTGCTCTGGTTAGGTAAAGGTTACGGTTCCTATCCCTATCCTACACTTTTCTGGATACCACTATTAAATAGGGGATAATATTAATAAGAAGTTGAGATGAATATAAAAGTTACACAATTTCGAAGAAGACAAATTTTAAAAAAGCTTTAGCGATTGACCTCTCGTCGTTAGTGATGTGCGCTAGAAGTTCACTTCCTCTAATGTGAAAGAGAAGAGAAAAAGGGATTGATTTTGTGTCGTTATTTTGACAGACTACAGTGTCCGTAAACCACTTTACACTATACACATTTTCCGAGAGAAAAAGCTATACCTATCTACTTATAAACGTACTCTTCCAGAGGACAGTCTCTGGTAAAGTGCCTTCGCAAAGGCTTAGAAGAACTTCTGAGAATTCATGAGCTTGCGAATTGCAAATTGTTTGAACAAATCTGTGAGACCACCAATCAATTGTTCGTTCCTACGGATTTATAGTAAAGTTCTCTAAATGTTTACATTTCTTTTCTTATAAGACATCGACCATTTCATTCCAATTTTGCGATATGAGGGCAATAATTGAGCACGTGTTTCTTATTTTTGCTGCATTATAAAGGAGTTTCGGTGCTCTTTTTCTTGAATTGAAAATTCTGTATAATGCAGCAAAGAAAGTTATTGTTCTACGCCAGTGGCTCCAGGCTGCCCCTTACCCCAGAACAATCATAATGCGAATACCACGTCATGGATAGCGGAGCAAGTGTACTAAGAACTTTGCGGAGTAATGCAAAGACGTATTCGAAGCAGGGTCTAAACTTAGTCTTGGAGAACACTTCTAGTACTACGTGAAGAATCTCCTCAGGATTCATAGCTTCCGTGAGGCTAGCCAACATCAACCTTTCCAGGACTTTTTAAAAAAATTGTCTTTGATCTGAGGCGTTACCACGATTGACCTCTGAAATATTCAATAAAGAACATAATTATCGCTAACTAAGGCTATACATAGGCTACGGTCGGTATAACCTAGATGTTATCGCGTGATAATATGTAGCCTCTATGTAGATCCAATGTCTTGTTGTCATTCGTGTAAGATTTAAATTAAATTCATTGAGTAGTTTTCACGATTATCGCTCTGATATATGTACCTAATAGTTGTCAACCGAGCCCCTAGGATAGGTAGAGTGATAATATGTAGACCAAACGACTTGTTATTCTTCGTGAAAGATGTCAATTAAATCTATGCAGTAGTTTTTTGCGTTTTGCCCGGTTAAATATGCGGAATTTAATCGTTCTCTGCCGAGCTCTTTGGTTACCTATATAGCGTAATTATATATAGCCTATATGTAGACCCGACCTATTGTTAATACTCAAACAAAATTTCGATTAATTCCATTTAAGAGAACAATTAGGTATGTCCATACCTAATTGTTCTCTGCCGAGCTCCTAGGTTATGTAGCGTGATAATATATAGCCTATGTGTAGACCTGGTATACTGTTTACCAAAATTTGAATAAAATCCATTTAGTAATATCCGAGTTTATCCTGGACATGCGTTTATAGCTAATTGTTCTCTGCCAAGCTCCTACGTTATATAGCGTAATAACATATAGCCTATGTGTAGACCCAACATATTGTTAATGTTCATGCAAAAATTGAATTAAATCCAATCGGTAGTTTCTGAGTTTATCCCGGACATGCATTTATAGTAAATTGTTCTCTGCCTAGCTCCTAGGTAATATAGCGAGATAATATATAGCCTATGTGTTGACCCGACCTAATGTTAATGTTCGTGCAAAATTTGAATTAAATCCAATCAGTAGTTTCTGAGTTTGTATCGGACAAAGGTACTGCGGAAAAACAGACAAACAGACAGACAAAACATTTAAACATTTCATTTTTGGGTTTGGTATCCTTCGGTGAACCCGACAAGAACACACCTAGTGATTTTTATGGTATTTTTATGATATTTTTATGGTATTTTATGATACCCATAAATAATGGTAATCAATCAATCAATCAACTTATCGTAGTCCTTTTATTCACTATGACCTCATCTGTTACTAGCAGGTGCACCTCTTTCATCCTCATCATATCAATGTTGAAGATGAAGGTTTACTCAATTATGTCGAAGCGCTTGTGCTCCCGCGGGCTCAGTGTTCTGTAAACGATCACTGCGGTAAACAACTTTCGCCATGGCTTTTCCTCGGATGGGTGGCCACTTTGTGGCATTTACATTTGCGAGCGTTTCCGTGCTTCGGAAGGCATGTTAAGCCGTTGGACCCGGTTGCCAGTAACATGGCAGTCGTTAAGTCAAGTTGAAGGCCACCACAAGCGTCTGCTTATTTCTACACGGCAATGGGCTCACCACCTATTACGTGGGACAGGAATACACATGGTGAAAAGTGAGCATATAATATACCTCTGCCCTCCCTTTTGGAATAAGGCGTGATAGAAATATAAAAAATGTTTCATCACGGCATACAATTTTATACCGCTGTAAATGTTAGCTACTTGAAAATTGTTATTATTATTATTTTGAAAATTGTGACATCCAAAATCCCAGTTATATAAGAATCACACATATTGTCACGCCTTTAACCCCGAAGGAGTAGGCACAAGCATTTGCTACCACGGAAGAAATACAACCTCTGTTTTACAAATTCATACTAAAAATGAGAATTTCTCTACAGGATATTCTTATAATTATTTTCCCGACCTTACCCATCAACAGAAGTACTTACAGCTATGCGACCGAGGCAGTTACGGCAGTAATATTTTCTTTGGTACAAAGTAAATGTTGAGTGAATTGTTATCATAATTACTCCAGTAGGGTACGGTATGGAATGAGCTTCAGTTGAAGCGCAAATAAGTCAAGGTTAACAACCCTCTTCCTTTTAAGCTAGAGATAATAATGAGGTAAGGTTCAATTGTACAAAAGAGCCATACTACAAGATTGGGGTCTAGTTACCAGTTATTTTAATAATGGAACTTCCTTGTCCTTTCCATTAGTTTCAATTGATAGAGCAATTAGTGTGCTAACTTTTTATGATTATATTTTTTTAAAGGAATAATAAATATTTTATATTAAATAAATTTATTAATACATATAAATAAAATGTCAATTCAATAAAAATTTACACGTCAAATTCAAATAACCCGCCCGTGACCGTTCCCCGTCCAAAGGTATAATATAATACTAGCCGCGTTTCTAAGTTGAATAGCTGTAGCCAACCTTTGCACCAGGAAGGATCTTGAGCGGGAGTCACCTGTTTTCTCCCTTATTCTACGTCCTAATTCCCCTTTTTTTTATTTGTTGGAATGTTATAATATTTTGTCACAACCACTCTCCATTTGATGCACCCATTTAAAAGTACTTTTGTTATTTAACTACACCCATTTACCTTATTAGGTGAGCATTCAAAAGCTTTTTTAAAGTAATTTAAGTTCCATACTTAAATGTTTTATTGAGAAAAAGTTTTAAGCCTCACGGCCAATTTTAAAATTCAAACAATGTTTTCCAACTCGCACTGGAAGCGGCAATTTTCCTGTAACTTAAATGGTATACGCATTTTGTAAAATGTCGTAGATATTAAACCTCTAATACACGGGCTATTTATCCACGATTCTAATGGTATAAAATTTATTAATTAAAACCACAGACAACATTGTTTAAAAAGGTTTTGAAAGGAGGTCAGTACAAAAAAAGAAAAAGCAAAAAAAATCTGCTGCTTTAGCAGCTTGTACGTTTGAGTGGGTATTGTTGGCATCACAACTACATTGTGTATAAAGAGGGCGCTTGCAATTCATTAAGAACAATCATAAAATATGGGGACAGTTTTTTGTTTTTGACAGTTTCTTTTTTGCTCGCTATAGTGACGCCGCCCGCCTGATGGAAAGTCACGATCACAATCCACGGGATTATTAACAGTGGCTCCCAAGTTGGCGGCCGAATGATGTGACTCTCCACGTTCCGCTTGAAGAACCCTGGATTATAAGAGTGGGAAACAAGTGCGCTGGCAGTACATTCTAAACTTCAATTGTTCGACAGGAAAACGATATTTTTAATTGCTCAGTTCTGGCGAAAATTCTTTTCACTGTATGAGAGTGGCTCTGCTCGGCAGGCATTGTACGGGATCGGAAAGGAGAGGGTGGGATTAGGTTGAAGAGCTATTTAGAACATTCGCCGGTCAACTAATAGGTAACTGGTATATACGGTAAAACAAAGCCAATGAAACTATCGTTCTACACTGCGCCAGCTGTTTAAGTGTTCTTGTTACCTTAGGACAATTAATAATTTGAAATGCAGGAAAATTTTAACTTTACCAGAATAATCAGAATGGGTTCTAGAATTACATTATAATCTTCCCGTTTCCTGTTTTGTACAATTGAATATTCACGCCCCATCCCTCCCAGTCCAGCGTCATAAACACATCCTCAAACGCGTTAATAAATCATTAATACAGCTGTGGATGAATATTCTCTTATTGCTTTCGTATGGAGTTATATCCGCCTGTTTCAAAGTATCTATGAAAGGAAATTTTCATATAATAATTGTTTGTTTCTTCTACAGCCAGAATGGTGAAGCCGTGTGAACGCAGGTCGATTGCGTTTATTCTGTTGGCTATCATCGCAGTGGTGGCAGCTGCATCGTATGATCGCGAGAGACTTGAGATCGCCAAGCAGATCTTAGAAGAAGTACCTCTCACCGATGGGTTTGTAGAACGGTTTAAAATAATATCTTATAATAAAAAAAATGTGTATTCACCATGACTATGCTTAACCATACATACAAAATATTGTCACGCCTTTATCTCTGAAATGGTAGGCAGAGGCGTATTATACGCCCACATTTCAACGTTTGTATTTTTGTCCTACGTAAAAGTTGGTGTGCTCATTACCGTGTTGAAATGGACAGGCGCAGGCAGTGGCGACCTGCTGTTTAAATTTATAAAGCCGCCCATAAGACTACGCTTAACAACTGCCATTTTACTGACAACCGGGATCAACGGCTTAACCTGCCTTCCAAAGGACGGAAACGCTCCAAATGTAAATGCAACAAAGTGGTCACTCATCCAAGGACCAGTCATAACGAACGTTGCTTAACGCAGAGATAGTTAACAGAACACTGAGTTAGCGTGACCACGAGTGCTTCCTCTACATTTCGTTGGCATTTTTTTTCTAACTTTAAAATAAAGTTTTATTTTTCACCCTTTTCCCGAAAAAATTACAAGAACTATATTTTGCGAAACCCATATTTTTCGATAATTTGTGAGATTTGGTTAAGCTGTCTCTTTTATCCCCCTGAATGTGATGGATGTCAAAGTCTAGTATCTAAATACAACCAGGAATACTGTAAGATGAAGAGCCTATGTGGCAGAAAACTACACGTACGGAATATTTATACAACAGAATAAAAGTTTCACTATTACATATAGAGGAAAAATAGATAGAAAAGTTCACAAACTGTGGAAGTGGCTTTTAACCATCGTAATAATAAATTTAGTAAAGGCCCTCAACCTCCATACAATAGTAGGGCTAAGTTTCAAGCTCCTGAATATTTAAGTGTATAAATGAAGGATACATAGGTACGGAACTTTTCTATGACAGCCGTCTGTAAAGCTAAATAACTTTTTTTCTTCGTTCGTGAATATATTTTCTCATTTACGTACTTAAAATAAAGTAGTACGCGAAAATGTTTCACATACGTGACACAATTATAGACAGGCATAATGAAATTATGAAAAATAATTTACTAACATATTGTGCATTAAAAATACTATTAACTATCTTTTCAAACTGTTCTCACAGAATTAGTTAGAATTGTCACAATGATAGAAGTGTCAAATCGGTACTAGATACATAATTAGATTAATACGAACGGAACTTTTAAAAATAACCTAAATTTCTAAAGATTGTTTCTATTTACAGAGAGGCACGAAGTATTAATTTCTTAAACGTCAAAACCCTTTATCCAATAGAGGAGATTCATTCACTGAATGTCCATCTTCGAAATACTATACAATAGTTAGTTGACCGCTAACCTAAGGCCTTGTCGGAGCCCCATCAATATCTCTGGGGCCAAGACAAGGCCTCGACGATGGTGTCTTTACGGTATTGGGAAGTCAGTCGGCAGTCGCTTCCAACAATGCCGAAAACTAAAAGTTAAACGCAGTCAAAAAAGGATTGAAAGCGACTGAAAAAACACTCAAGAAGAAGGACCACCAACCATAGTTAATAAAATAATATATTATATTATGTAGTAACGTATATTATACTACGGTAGACTATTTACTTCTTTAAATATTAATTAAAATATGGACGCAGTTTGTCTCCAGTGACTATCTTCTCGTTGTCGTATAATTTTAAAATTTTCAAGGTTAACTACGTGTTAACCATGACGCAAAACACCAGCTTTGAAAAACTTACTAAAAACTTAGGCAGGGAGCTCATTCCACAATCCAAGCATACCTGACTTTGTCGAATGCAAGCGCTCCGGATGCAAAGTATGAGAGTGAACACATTAATGTAATAAATAATAATGTCGAAGATCAAAACCGAAAACAAAGCAGTCAAATAAAAATGCCAATTCCAGGTTCATCCATAGTTTAGAACTAGGAATACTCTGACATGAAAAAGAATAAGAGTAGAGCTGACGTTCAGGGAGTAATTTAAGCTACTTGATTTTAGAAAAAGAATTAGTGTTCTACGCAAAAAGTGTAAAGCCGTGGGCATCAAATCAAAAATCTTTGTTTTTACCAAAAACCTTATTTTACCAAAAGCAACAAAATAAGCGTACCCGAAACCACACATTGAAATAATGAAAAGTTTTCCGTAGGCCACATTCGGTAATACAATAAACGTAATCACGTGCCAATATGTGTAGTTAACACAAAAGTTTGGCAGTAGGAAAGGAGGATGTTCCTAATAAACCGCGATGTGTTTGTTATTTTTGTTATCGTGTTTAGCTTCTCTATCTCTTTCTACCTTATCTGTTAAGAAATTTCTGTGCGCATCAAATGGGCCGTGAGGTTATTTGATTTAATATATTTGACAAAACTGGTAAATAGGTGACAGTGAGGGTGCTATTTGCCACACAGATAGTTCTAGAAAGAAATTGACAAAGTTTTCTGGCACCGGAGTGCATATCCAATGCGAAAACAGAAAGGAAATCAGTAGATCTGTACTTCTTGGCAGGTTCACTAGTATCTTTCCACAATTTAACTAAGCTAACAAAGGCTAGTTATCTATCTCTCATCAACATTACTGGTAATATAAATTGTTTTTAATTTGCGTTTTTAATTCAAAGTATTTGACCGGTCATCAATAATGGGTAGTACCAAAACACTGTGATTGCTTTCCAAAGGATATTTCTTGAATAAAATAGTTGTACTGTTCCACTTATTTAAGTACCTACTCAATGACATCCAAAATACATAAATTATGTGCTAACCTTTGACAATGCCGTAAGGTGAAACCGGTCAGGTTTAAATAGTAAATAAGTGGAAGTACTACAAGTGTTTTATTCAAGATGTGTAGCAAGTTCCACCAAGTGCCATCAATCAACAGCATAAACAGTCAAAGGATATTTGTTTCGCAGTGTGAGTTTCCCTATTATGTATTTGTCTCTGTAATTAAGGTCTTTACACACACACTAACCTGGTTTCGATGTTCCAATAGAGACCAAAATTGTAATTGAGTTCCTTCGAAAATTACAAGTAGGTAAGGCAGGTAACAGTAGAACTTTATTAATTTGTCTCCTTGCAATTGATATAACTTTAGTAATTGAAATAATGTCTTTTGTGATTATGCATTACTATGGAACGACTGCGGTTCCGCCCGTCTGGTTAAGTTTTCCTGTGTTAATCCATTGTGACAGCTACCCCCACAATGACATTTGTCGACTGACAATCCGTCCTCTCTGACATAAAATTGCATCACATTTATACCACAACTCTATGTTTGTAACAGAAATGATAAATTAGTAAGAAATAACTACTCAAAGAATGAAACTTACTTTTAATGTTTAGTTGTTATAGTTAGTTAGGTTAACCTTCGCCTATAGATGTTTTACATCAAAAATTCATAACAATTGGTCCACCCGTTTGGAGGAGTGTGTCCCCAAACACAATGATCTACTACAAGACAATTTTAATTATTTGATTTATAAATTATTTCTCTTATTTCTCTTTCATAAAGTAGCTCATAACCGCATAACCGCACTTTTAGCTTTTTTTTAATCAGCAAATGTGTTAATAAATAAAGTTTATTACTTAAAGTACTCGTATAACAAATAAACGTTTATTTTCATACCATTATTTAGTTTTGTGTACAAATTTTATTTATTTAAATTTATTTATTTAACATTTAGTGTTATTAATTTAAAAAAATAAGTTGTTTTGTTTATTTATTTATTTAGCGTGCGCATCTACGGCAGAAATTAATATGCGCGCCATTTTTCTTCTAATTAATTTTATTTTTATTTATACATATTTTGGATATCTAAAAATTATAATTTCTAATAATTGGGAAAAGACGTGTGTTTTTACTACTTTTTTATAGCATTACATAGTGTTTTTATTCTCTCGTGAAAATAACATTTTTGCATTTTGATGTTATCGGTAGGTACCTGGTACCTCTGTTATATATAATACATCTGCTATCACTACATATTATAAAACAAAGTCGCTTTTCGCTGTCTGTCCCTATTTATGCTTAGATCTTTAAAACAACGCAACGAACTTCGATGCGGATTTTTATAATAGTTAGAATGATTCATAAGGAACGTTTTTATGTATAATTTATTACGTTTTTGTATAAATTGACTAAATTATAACGATATTTGTTGGGGATGTCGGAAAAAGTAAGCTATCGTGGAGCTTTCAAGGAAAACGCTGCCTAAACCCTTTGAGATATAACAAAAATTATGTATTGTGTATCTAATATAGGTCTACAAAAAAGTTCGCGACGGTATATATCTATATCTTAAGGATAACATACTATATCTATTTTAAGACTTTAAAAATCCACCAATAAAAAAGCGGTAATTTGAGGGTTATTTACATATACGTTATTTATCCGTATCATTTTTAAGACGTTAGTTGGCTTTAGCATACCATGATGATTATTTTGTCTATTTGCTATATAAATAGATGAATATCTTAAGAGATAAAGCAAAATCAAAAATATGCGCAAAGAAATTAATTTCGTGTAACCATAATTCAACTAGGCCGTGCGGGCGTAGGTAATGAAGGTAACTTGAGAGCGGAGAATAGTAATCAACGAATTTTGTTAATGTTTATACCATAAATGGGTGCCACGGGGTTCGAAGTATGTCACGGGCGAAGCCGGGCGGGAATATTATATTTTACTTTAGTGAAAAAATAAAATTTTGATTGATTTTTTTTCTGTCTCCTTCCAAGTCTTTTAGTTCACTTACACATACTTATGCTTTTATCCCCAAAGGGGTAGGCAAAGGTGTAAACGCCCACACATTACCCCCTATTTGTACTTTGTCCCGCGTCGTAGGTGACGAGCTCATTGTCTTGTTAAAATGGACAGGGACAAATTGTGGCTACCTGTTGTCAAAATATTCCAAGCCGCCCATAAGGCCTTCAACTTGGCTTACCGACTACCTCCTTCTCGTAAAATTTAAGATCTTTAAATATTCTTAACATATACACAACAAAAGGGTGCCGCGAGATTTTTTTGGCTGACTCATTTTGCAAAGTTTTACCCATTATTGCAAGTTAGACAATATTATGTATATATATCATTTAATGACCCACTTTATTTGTCTGACTCATTTTGCAAAGTTTTACCCATTAATTGCAAATTAGACAATATTATGTATATATGTCATTTAATGACCCACTCTATCAAAGATGCACCATAACCCATTAAAACCAACAAATTATATTTCCATATAAATTTATTAGTTGCCACTGCTGAGCCGAATAAGCTATTTAGTCTTTGTCAGAAGCACACAACTGTGCTTTTGACAATTTCATTACGTAGTCGTTAATTGTACGCAAACATAAGTAAATTGTTGCAGGTCCACCTCTAAATGTATAGTATACACGCGCGGTAACCTTTGGCAGCATTTTGCTTTGATATGCTTTGAGTTGTTGTCGATAGTTGTTCAACTGATAAATCAAAAAACAAATGGTTTTTTATGTTTTTTGATAATATGTATAATATGGATCAGTTCTTTGATTGAAAATTGTATACGAAAATGCGGTAGGTATTATAAAAGTTGGCAGTTGTTTCAAATGTCGAAAGAAGTCATACCAAAGTCACCAATTGTAGTTTATTTAAAGCAGACTTAGTAGATTTTGGATACAATCAGATGTTAACGTTCAGAAGGGAAAAAAAATCACCACTCCTGAGAATACGCAGCCTTATGTTTAGAGTTCGAAAATTTTCTTAATTTTAACGCAAATTATTAAGACATTTTGTTTTTACAGGCATAATGATCTACCCTGGAACATCAGAAAGTTCTTGCGCAACCAGATCAACGAATTTGAATTGGACACTGATCTCACTGTGGTAGAGCCGTGGTCCATCTCCAAATACTCACATACCGATTTACCCCGGCTGAGGCAAGGAATGGTCGGAGCCCAGGTTAGTCGAAATTTGTCTAGTATCGGATAGATTATGGTTTATGATAATTAACGATAATATTACTGTGATGAATAATATTGACACACTTTATAATGTATGTAATGAAATGGTTTTCACAGATTATTTTTCGCAAACATCTTATAGCCTACTTCATCACTGAAGTCAAATTCTATTCGCTCCTTTAATTACTAAAAGCTATATTATAGCCTACTAGTTTTCGACCTACAATGCAACACGGCAATGGGCTCACCACCTTACGTCGGACAAAAGTGCAAATATGTCTATGTCTAGTTTCTAACCTAACGGTCCAGTGGAGACCTTTGTCAGGAGCAGATGCCACGATACAAAACACATGATATTTTGGAAAACGGTTTAGAAGTGATGGATGTTGGCGAATAGTAAACATTCTCTCTTTAAAACAAGAACCCTTAAAGACTTCCATTTAAGGGCTTTTTCTTGTTTTTACTTATCTACTCGTATCTCTGTGTAAAACGTTGTTTGTAGGTAGTAAGTAGTTACATAGTTTTTTTATTTATAAGTATTTGTTTATTAGTGCTGTGTCATAACCTGAACGGACACAAAACGTTAAGGCATCTTACTTTAATTTACAATATTTTAACTAAAACTACGGAATGTCTGCTAAAGGTATTGACTCAATTTGCAATATTTAGTCCTGCCTGTAAACAAAGAGAAAGCTGCTGACTTTATTCACATTATAAGTTACAAGATTTTTTACTGTATATAAATTCTCTTAGATGAGTTATTTGGATCAAATCACAACCGCTTAGCAAATCAACTGAACAGTTACCTTATCCCATTATCCTATACATGTCCACACAAACTGATAAATTTGTCAGATAGTAGGTATTCGTATAGCAAATATTGTTTTAAGAAAAACTTGATTCAATCAGATATTTTATGTAGTGTGTTTGTGAGGCTAGGCTTACGTATAATGTTGGCTATAACAAAACTGTCAATTGCATATTCCTACCTCACAAAAAAATCTAATATTTGTCTGCAGTACTACCGAATAGCTCAATCGATTGCCAATCATCCTTTAAGCGATTTTATTACCACTCATTTGACAGTTGGTGACACGATAGTTATTCGTTTTGCACGTACGGTCCTATTTATGTTAGTTGTTAGTCTACCATATTTCGCATATCCATAGTCCCATATTTATTTATTATTATTTATAATAGTAAATGGTCTCTTCTCTTTATCTTAGTTTATTCACAGACATTTCCAAGCCAAACTATAAACATTTGTAAACATTGCATTTGTAAACTCGTGAAAACTTTTATTGGCTGCTAGAATAAGATTGCTTTATGTGCCGTCATACATTTACTCTGATTATTATATACGGCTCTATAATTTCGCTGGTTAGCTGGTGATATTTAGAATTTTGTGCAGGCGAACGGCGTCTTTGAACTAATTGCTAAAACAATGGAAACTTCATGTTTGTCACACTTCATTCTTTATGTGCCTTTAGCATGTTCACTTACAACCGTGACTCGATTGCATGAGCTACTTCACTTACGTACTCAACTCCCACATGTGTACCATAGACCTCCTTGATTCTGCTCTGATTTCAAAATAGACCCTTGGATCCCATTTCAATACTTTTTAATTTATCAACCTTCATCCACATTCGACCATTGTAAGCTACCATAGTACAAGCTCTAATTAGTTTGGAATCAGATGTTGACGTTGTGTGAGTTGTCCCAACAATATTTATTTATTATATTTACAATAGTTATTTCTCTCCTGTACCAAACACAAATTTCATATAAGATAGACAACCATTACCTGATTATACGAAAGCAATAAAGCAATATTTCATACTGAAGTGCAGTTCAGGAGAGCCTAGTGCTATCTTTTAAAGCAATATAATTTCAATATTTATTTCATAGACAATATTTAACTTTCACACAACGAATTGAACCTTGCTGTTGTTCGTCAGGATATTAAAACATAACACTAATATCCTGATGCTGACTGTCCACACTGGGAAAGTTGAAATAAAATTGCAAAAAGAGACGGTGATAGCCTCCTCGATCAAATATAGATAACAACAATGCGGTTAAAAGTAGAGTGTAGTGTTAACTTGTCAGTGATATACCTTTAGCCCACATATCGATTAAACGCAAAGGCTAAAACACAAACACAGCAAAATGTTTTTTTAGTCGTGGTTTAGACAAGTGTAGTTAGACCATTGGCACGCATGTCATCCCTTTCGTCGTCAATCAGCACTTCTTGGGTCTTCCCCTCTTACCGGGACCCGGCGAGGCTGACATGGCCAGACATTTGTTTCCCACGTAGCCCGATGGTTGCCGCAAGACGTGACCATACCAACGCAGGCGACACTCTTGCAACTTATCTGCAATGTCGTGAACTTGAAAGCTGCCGCCGATGCGAGAGTTCCTCACGCGGTCCATCCGCGTGACTTCACACATCCACCGCAGCATCTTCAATGAAATCTTATTAGATTAAAGCAGTATAACTTGTAACGCGTATACATAAGTACACAAACACTTATTTTTAACATTATATTGGGACATTTTAGTGGGTATTTTTTTTTTACACAGCGCCGTCTAGTTCTAAGTAAAATATATAAATAAATATCCATCACGCCTTATCCCCGAAGGGGTGGCAGAGGCATATTATATGCCCACTTTTCACCGTGTGGATTCCTGTCCCACGTAATAGGTGGTGAGCCCATTGCCGTGTTGAAAATAGACAGACGCAGGTTGTGGCTACCTGTAGTTGAAATTTTTTAAGCCGCCTATAAGGCTTTCAACCAGGCTTAACGACTGCCATTTTACTGGCAACCGGGACCAACGGCTTAACGTGCCTTCCGAAGCACGGAAACGCTCGCAAATGTAAATGCCACAAAGTGGTCACCCATCCGACGACCAGCCATAGTGAAAGTTGCGTACCTCAGTGATCGTTTACCGAACACTGAGACCGCGGGGCCACGAGCGTTTCTAAGTAACCTAATATAAGCTTGTATTATGGGATCTAGACGACTGATAAACATACTTATATATTTCTAAATACATAAATAGTATACATAGGGAACACCCTAAGTCCGAAACAAACATTTGTTGATCACATACATATTTTTCCAACCCGGGATCTCAGTCGCCTACACTACCACTGCGCCACCGAGTCAGTCATTAGCTGACGCTTACGGGTATCTACTAGTAACACATGAATTTTGTAAGTAATATATTCAAATCCTTGTCTGCGGATCAAGGTGCGAGAGCACCAATGGTGCAAAACGAATATTTTTACTCGAAATCCTTTCTGATGTGGAATTAGTATTTGTTTTTTATTCTGACATGTAATTAGAGGTTTCCTTCTGTGTCACAGTGGCGGTAATGTGGTTGTTCGGTTGGATAAATATAAGGTCGTGTAAAAGTTAATATTATTTAGCATACAAAATTAAATTAACTGAATAATTAAAGGTGTATTCATTACATATATGTTGTTTCTCTAATTGTGTTGGATGTTGGCGTATATGCTTACCAATTACTGTTTCATTTTAAATGAACACAATTAGGCCTGCGCCTTGGGCAATACAATTAGTATTTTTTGCGAATGAATGAACACCTGAGCTCAGCTCCATTTTCACGTCTTCGTTAGGAACCTAACGAAGACGTGAAAAATGAAATAGGTGACTAGGATAGTGTTTATTGGTTAGCGTGGTCAGGGCAGACATTGAACCCGTTGATGCGTTGACCCACTAGTGAACGGACACTAGAAAACACGCAGATGGTAGTAAACGTTGGTACTTGATTCGAATGACTAGAATGTGCATTAAGGCGTCATATACCTAACAGGTCGGGTGTACTCAACTTATTCTAACCAATATCCATCATAGCGATAAAATTGTTAACAGAGGCATGTTGTATCCCAAGTATTCATTCTGGAACTCCAGAATCGCGTTAATTTGTACGATTTTACTATATTTTGATATTTTGGGGGACATCTAGTCACATAAAACCAAAATAAACTTTTTCGATAGTAGATCTCTATTGGCATAAAATATAGAATTTAATGATATATATTAATTGGGAAGGTTACTTTGCAATTGTCACATCACAGGAACGGTGGGTAAAGGATGTAAGTATTCGGTGCCATCCATCATCCATTCCATCCATTCATGTTATTTTATTTTGTACTAGCTGTTGCCCGCGACTTCGTTCGCGTGGAAATTATGATATGACGCAAAATTTGTATAACTCTCTATCGAGCCCCTCGGCAAAGTAGTGTTTTATTAATACCAATAGTTAAAATCAGACTATTCGTTTTTGAAGACCAAATTTAATACACAAACAATCTAACAAACAAAATGTAATTTTAATAATCTAGTGTTTTGAAGTTTAATATACTCAATGTAGATATAGATATATAATACATCCAACAAACTTTCTTCAAAAATATTCAATGTATATTTAATATCATATTTAAATAGCCTATACTTAGCCCAGACATATAAGTATATTTGTGTGCAAACACTCATAACTACCTCGCACAGCACAGATGAAAAAGTTTATGTTGCAATACCAGAAACTAATCCCCGTGCTTAACCAAGTTGTATTTTTACTTTTTGTTGGCAAAAGCAATTAAAATGATTTGAAAGTTAGCTTATTGCCATGGATTGAGTGGATTCCATCGCATCAATGTCTTAAAATAGTTAAAACGCTTTTCATTGATATCATCACGCCTTATCCCCGAAGGGGTGGCATATTATATGCCCACTTTTCACCGTGTGGATTCCTGTCCCACGTAATAGGTGGTGAGCCCATTGCCGTGTTGAAATAGACAGACGCAGGTTGTGGCTACCTGCTGTTGAAATTTTCAAGCCGGCCTTTGCATCGGCATTTGAAATTGTCAATAAGGCCTTCAACCAGGCTTTACGACTGCCATTTTACTGGCAACCGGGACCAACGGCTTAACGTGCCTTCCGAAGCACGGAAACGCTCGCAAATGTAAATAATACAAAGTGGTCACCCATTCGAGGACCAGCCATAGTGAAAGTTGCGTAACTCAGTGATCGTTTACAGAACACTGAAACCGCGGGGCCACGAGCGCTTCAGGGTTGTTATGTAGCTGATATATGACTCTGATCATACTCTTAAATGACGATTACAATATAGTGAAGAATTAAAATTTGCTTCGGTACAGTTCGGGTAGTTTAGAGGCGCAGAACATTGCCCTGGTTAGGTAAAGGTTACAATTTCAATCCCCGTCCTACACCTGACTGTATACCACTATTAAATAGGTGTAAATACACAAACAAAAGTAAATGTTTATAAAACTTCTTTATAAGCTACGTTCACATCATTGCTCACAGTACCCAAAAATTATCACCCGATACCGACCGACAATTGTGTGAATAACTGAACACCGCTTTCTCAATGTGAGAACATATGCAACTAAAACTCAGGTTGAAACTCGAAGCTGACATTGAAGTGTTTGCCCATGTGTCTTGCTAAGAATCTTTATAAAACTTATGCGCACAGGAACTGCACGCGCTTGGATTAGAAAGGGGTGACTGTGGTGAATGACGGGAATCAAAAAAAAACCACTGGCTCGCCGAGACGCCACAACTCATCGGAATTTTAGAAGTTGAATTGAATATAAAAGTTACACAATTTCGAAGAAGACAAATTTAGAAGAAGCATATATACCGATCTTAGTTGGTGGTGTGCACTAGAAGTTCACTTGTTCTTCTGTGAAAGAGAAGAGAATCATTTTGACAGACTACAGTGTCTGTAAACCACTATACACTATGCACAATTTCCGAGAGAAAAAGCTATACATATCTACTTATCAAGGTAGAGAGGACAGCCTCTGGTAAAGTGCCTTTGCGAAGACTTAAAAGAACTTCTGAGAATTCAAGAGCTTGCGAATTGCAAATTCTTTGAACAATTCTGTGAGACCACCAACCAATTGTTCGTTCCTACGAATTTATCGTAAAGTTCTCTAAATATTTACACTGCTTTTCTTTTAAGGCATCGAACATTTCATCCCAATTTTGCGATATGAGGGCAATCCTTGAGCTCGTGTTTCTTATTTTTGCTGCGTTATAAAGGAGCTTCGATGCTCTTTTTCTTCACACTATGGGAGATTCTGTAAAATGCAGCCAAGAAAGTTATTGTTCTACGCCAGAACAATCATAATGCCCCTTACCCCAGAACAATCATAATGCGACTACCACGTCATGGATAGCGGAGCAAATGTACTAAGATTTTTGCGGAGCAAAGACGTATTCCAAGCAGGGTCTAAACTGAGTCTTGAAGAACACTTCTTGTGCTGCGTGAAGAATCTCCTCAGCATTCATAGCTTATGTGAGTCTAGCCCACATCAACCTTTGCTGGACTATTTAAAAAATTGTCGTTGATCTGAGGTGTTACCACGATTGACCTCTGAGAGATTCAATAAAGAACATAACTATCGCTAACTAAGGCTATACATGCTGTAACACATAGGCTACGGGTCGGTATAGCCTAGCTATTATCGCGTCATAATATGTAGCCCCTATGTAGATCCAATGTCTTGTTGTCATTCGAGTAAGATTTAAACTAAATTCATTGTGTTGTTTTCTCGATTATCGCTCAGATATAT
Source organism: Thumatha senex (assembly GCA_948477245.1). Lineage (NCBI taxonomy): Eukaryota > Metazoa > Arthropoda > Insecta > Lepidoptera > Erebidae > Thumatha > Thumatha senex. The sequence continues at coordinate 30,704,868 of OX419725.1, read as the reverse complement.
ATGTACCTAATAGTTCTCAACCGAGCCCCTAGGATATGTAGCGTGATAATATGTAGCATATATGTAGACCAAACGTCTTGTTATTCTTCGTGAAAGATTTTAATGCAGTAGTTTTTGCGTTTTGCCCGGTTAAATATGCGGAATTTAATCGTTCTCTGCCGAGCTCTTTGGTTACCTATATAGCGTAATTATATATAGGTAACCTATATGTAGACCCGACCTATTGTCAAATTTCAATTAAATCCATTTAATTGTTACTGAATTTATACCTAATTGTTCTCTGCCGATCTCGTAGGTTATGTAGCGAGATAATATATAGCCAATGTGTTGACCCGACCTACTGTTAATGTTCATGCAAAATTTGAATTAAATCCAATCGGTAGTTTCTGAGTTTATCCCGGACATGCATTTATAGTAAATTGTTCTCTGCCTAGCACCTAGGTTATGTAGCGAGATAATATATAGCCTATATATTGACCCGACCAACTGTTAATGTTCGTGCAAAATTTGATTTAAATCCAATGAGTAGTTTCGGAGTTTATCCCGGACAAAGGTACTGCGGACAAACAGACAAACAGACAGACAAAAATAATTAATAATTATATTTTTGGCTTTGGTATCCTTCGGTGAACACACAGCAGTGTTTTTTTGTAAAAAAATATTTAATGTACAATTTTTACTTTGTTGGAATGGTTACACAATTACACTAATTTCATTACCAAAGCAAATATCATTGTAATGAAAATGATAAAATATCAAGGTTAAGGCAACCCACTATCATATCATACCGTTGTGTGTCCTGGCTTCGCTATTCGTGTAACTAAATTGCGGTTACCCAAAGATAACTCATTCACTTTTTTTTCTCTAACGAACCATATACCAAGAGTAATGACGGTAATAAATAAACCGTTATATTTTCATGTTTTCCAAATATCATTTATCTTTATATATATATTCTACTGTATATTTGTATGTCACTAAACTCCTAAACGGCTGGACTGAAGTAAAATTTTTTTTTGTATGCGTTTCGTGGCGCGCTGGATGGCTTAGATTCACAAATCAAAAAAGGGGCTAAACTCTTCTAAAATTGTAAAATATATCTAGTCTATACTATTCTAAAAATGTAAAATAATCCGTGACGATACATTAAAAAAAAACAAAAAAAAATTGTAATTGACTAGGGATTCTGAGTCCGAAACTGTAATTATTTTTCATTGTTTGAGCAGAAATTGGTTCAGCAGAAGTACGAAAGTATAAGTATGAAAGTTTTGAAAGACTAGATATAATTTAAGAATCATTATGTGTATGAAAAATTATGACAAAAATATTTAGATGCTTTTGCTGATAGATACATAATTTAATACCCACCGTCGTCGTTCATCGAGAAATGGTCATGTTTCAATATCAAAGAGTATTACTAGGGTCATTGTCACCGTGAAGTAATATGCTGAGTAGAAGGACCCTCTGCTAGGCTATTTCAAAAAAATTTCATCGCTTACATATGTTTATACAACAATGCCCCGAAATTGTGTATCAGAATTTTACCGCCCCATACAATTCTGGGTTAATTGGGTAGTTCGTGACTTTGTATACCTGAAGACCGACAGCTAAAAAACTATAAGAAAGAAGATATTCTCAGTTATAATTTCCATGGGCCATTCACATTCCTGTCGTTGTGATCAATGCATTGGGCATGGTTGGTATCTGACATCATATTATGCACACGCACAGATAATATATAAATTCCTTAAACCCCAAAACAACTCACAACATCCTTACACATCATCTACCCATAATAACACAACCCAAAACCATTGAAGGCACATTGTCGGACGTATAAAATCGCGTTACTTTGTACCTTTCAACGTAAAACTAAAAACACGTTCTCTTCACTGCTGTCGTCACAGTATGGATTTTTAATTGATGTACGTACTGTTTGAGACTACATTAACCATTTAAGAGTTGTGTCCTCAGGTTTGTTATATTTATATTTCTTTTCTGTTAGATATTGTGTGCCTTGATTTCGTTAGGAAATTATGTTTTGGTGACAGCGCCGATTTGACTTAATGTGTATCATTCTCGCGATTCTTCAATGATCCTGTGTTTGTTTCCATGTTTTATTTATTTTTCCCCTTTTATGAATGACTTATTTCATAAAACGTATGTCGTTAGATACGTTTCACATACCTTTTACTTAATTTTCTGTGGCACATTTCGTCTAACAAAGAGCTCAAATATCTTGTATGTTACTACTACATAACGCTATCTCTAAGACACGAGCTTAATCCCATTTGCAATAGCACCTGCGCGCAATATTTGCGTGTAAAATGAGTCTTTTTGTACAGGCTGTTATATGAATTGCCTAAATATAGGGCTTCATGTGTTTTACAAACCAAAAATTTATCATAAAATATAGGTATTTTGTAGCAAAACAAACAAACAAAATAAAATACTATAAAATTTTGGTCTTTGCATATATGATTAAAACCTCTTTTTCAGAAGAAGCTTTCCATTGACTCCTATATAATATGAAACTTCGTTTATTTGAAGCAGTATATCAACTTGGTGGCACTTAAGTGTTGCTTCGCGTCTTATAAGATTGGAGTAGCTCACAGAAAAATCGGTCTACTAAGGCCTCATCTAGATCTTCGAGGCAAGGGGTACCCTTTCTCTCTCTCTCTCTCTCTCTCTCTCTCTGTGTGTGTGTGTTGAGCAACGGACTAAGCTCTAGCGCAGGGTTTAGGAGGTCAGAATGTAGTCAGTCCCTACAACTCTACAAAGAATATAACATAGTCCAGGCTCTCCATTTTTTATACCACTGAGCTGGCAGGCAGAAATACCTGATGGAAAGTGGTTACCGTAGCCTATGGAAGACAAAATGAGACTAACTCAAGAAAAAAGTAAATTGAAAACCATAGTGACTGTCTACCCCTATTGAGACAGGCATTATTATATATTGTATTGTTGGGACAACTCACACAACGCCATCTGATTCCACACTAAGCAGAGCTTGTACTATGGTAACCAGAATATGGTAAAAAGAAATAACTAATAAATATACTTATATATTTCTAAATACATACATATCATAGATAAATAAGACACAGACACAGAATTAACTATCGTGCTCATCACACAAAGTTTTATCCTGGGTGGGAATCGAATCCACGGCCTCTTGCGTAGCAGTCGGATGCACTCCCACTGCGCCACATAGGCAGTCATGTTATAATGTGTATGTACGAGTATGTAGGACAAGGAAGATTTATGTGGCGGTGCTTTTCAAGATAATTCCTCAACATGGGTATTACCGTCTGTTGCCAAAATCGCTATTTCCTTGAAAAATTGTATTACTGTCCTTAACTCAGCATCATGCTACTTCATTCACGTTGGTTGCAATCCAATCGAACTGGAATCAAGATAAAATTATTTAATCAGTCAAGCTAGTGTTGCTGGCAATCTCCGATTCTTACCAATAATTTGTAGCAAAATGAATGTTGAAACTAGGGTCAGCATCGCGAGTGCTGCGTTTCTGGTGTTGCACACGTCACCACTTTCCATCAGGTGGGCCGTATGCTTGTCTGACACCTCAGAGGTATAATTTTTTTTATTTACCTGTTACGCCTTTTCCCCGGCATATTATGTGCCAATTTTTCACCATAAAAAAATCTATTGAAAATTGAGGGTAATTGAAATTAGTAACATTTATAGATGTTTTGTATTTTGGATAGTCCTATTACATGACTAGACTACGATGGGTATTACTGATAGGATTTATTCACACACAAAATGTTTAGAATAAGCTCCTGCAATTTAAACGATTATAATACCACATGCGGTTAGAAGTATTCTACTTTGTGGTATTCATTTAGAGCCTTCCTGGTTTTAATTAACATGTATAAACAAATATTTATATTCCAATTTTTTTAATAAAATGGAAGAAGACAATTCGATTCGAGGGGATTGAACCCGTGATCTTTGCCTAACCAGGGCAAGGATATTACCGTCAATCCCCTTTCTCGAATCGAATTGTCTTTTTCCACTTTATTAAAAAAATTTAGCAAAATATTTGCTTTAAAATATATCCAAATATTTTTATTGTTAGTTAATTTTTTTCATTTTTCAAATATTTAAAACTTAATGCATCCCATTCGAATCGTTATGATTTCCGGCAGTATACTAAACGTAATCCCGTTATCGGTTCTACAATAACACGGGGCCCTAGGCACACCTATGGCCGAGAGTTTCTGGTGAGCTCTCGGTAGGATTAACCCCAGGGCTCCCGATACAGACAATGTCCGGCTCCGCGACCTCTGCTCGGGGTTTTGGGTCTAACCCTCTCCATCACAAGGAGGGAGAGGTGTTGTCCCGCTTATCTGGGGATGCAAAAGCGTATTATTAGTAACCTGGAGGAATAATGAAGCTATCTTCCGTCCTCAGGACCAGTTTTAAGATAGTGCATGTTAGTAGTATTTTGTTCGGAAAATAGGACATGAAGTTTTTAAAGTTATTTTAAAACTTAAATTTACTGATAAGATACTAAACACGATAAAATATTAACAATAAAATGTGTCTGTTATTAAGCAGTGAAAATATTATTTCAATTATATATTATGGACATAGAAACAAAGACATTTATTATCTGGTCATTTGTATAATATCCCCATTGAATATATGAATGTAGTCAATGAAATGACTATTACATTTGTTTTAATATGAATATGAATTACTGGAAATCCTGGACGATACTAAATAATCATATTTCCAATTATTCATTAACTAGCTGTTGCCCGCGACTTCGTTCACTTGGAAATTATAATATGATGCAAAATGAATATTACTCTCTACCGAGCCCCTCGGCAAAGTAGTGTTTGTTAATACAAACAGTTGAAATCGGACTATTCGTTTTTGAAGATCACATTTTAAACACAAACAAATTAATAATTTAATAAGCAAGTGTTTTGAGGTTTAATTTACTCAATGTATAATACATACAACAAACTTTATTTAAAAATATTTAATGTATTTTTAAATACCCTATACTTAGCCCAGACATATAAGTATATTTGTGTGGTAACACTCATAACTACCTCGAATAGCACAGGTAAAAAAGTTTATGTTTCAATACCACTGACTAAAACTAATCTCCGTGCTGAAGTTGTAATTTTACTTTTTGTTGGCAAAAGCCATTAAAATGATTTGAAAGCTAGCCAGCTCCACTCACACTATTACTTTTAAAATTTATGAATGGATTGAGTGGAGTCCATCGCATCAATGTCTTAAAATGGTTAAAACGCTGTTCATTGATATCAGAGTTGTTATGTAGCTGATATATGACGCTGATCATACTCTTAAATGACGATTACAATATAGACTAAGACTTTCAATTTGTTCCGGTGCAGTTCGGGTAGTTTAGTGGCGCAGAATATTGCCCTGGTTAGGTAAAGGTTACGGTTCCAATCCACGTCATACACCTTTCTGCATACCACTATTAAATAGGTGTAAATACACAAACAAAACTAAATGTTTGGAAAACTTCTTTATAAGCTACGTTGGAAGCTCTCGTGGCACCGCGGACTCAGTGTTCTGTAAACGATCACTGCGTTAAGCAACTTTCACTATGGCTGGTCCTCGGATGGGTGACCACTTTGTGGCATTACATTTGCGAGCATTTCCGTGCTTCGGAAGGCTCGTTAAGCCGTTGGTCCCGGTTGCCAGTAACATGGCAGTCGTTAAGCCCAGTTGAAGGCCGTATGGGTGGCTTGAAACATTTCAACAGCATGTCACCACAACTTGCTCCTGTCCATTTTCAACACGGCAATGGGCTCACCACCTTATACGTGGGACAAAAGTGCATACGGTGAAATGTGGGCGTATAGTATGCCACTGCAAGTTAAGTTGAATATAAAAGTTACACAATTTCGATGAAGACAAATTTAGAAGAAGCATAAACGATATACTGATCTTCGTTGGTGGTGTGCGCTAGAAGTTCACTTCTTCTTCTGGGAACGAGAAGAGAAACTAAGGATTGATTTTGTGTCGTTATTTTGACAGACTACAGTGTTTGTTAAAAACTATTTATAAAATATAAGAAAATAACTTTACAGTTATACACAATTTCAGAGAGAAAAAGCTATACCTATCTACTTATAAAGATACTCTACCAGAGGACAAAATCCATCTATGATCTGCTTTTCAGAAGTCTAACTGCCTAATTATTGCAAATAACTAATTTCTTTTTGCTGTTAACGTCAAACATCAACGTTTTAATGGCCGCCCTGGTGTTCATAAATTTTGGCACGAACAAACTATCCACGTTTGTAAATGCGAATCTCATCACGCATATGGTTTCAGAGGTTCAAACGTACAACCGAACGTTAACGCTGGCTCTATCTACATCCATTTCACAGTTTAAATAATTACTCTATTCATTTAGCACTTACAAGTTACGTGTAATATAATTTGTTACTAGCTAGCTTTTTCTTCACCGAGATAAAGTTAACAGCAAGTACGGACTGACCACTTACAGAATCTTAATATAATTGGGTGAGAACTTTCTAGAGCCGAATGGACGCTAGAAATACGTTTCCCTGTATGAATAATTCAGATGGCTAACGAACCGACAACCGCCTCCTCCTTGGGAACAATTATTTACCAAAACGTGATTGAAAATTATTATGAACTTGAAAGACGAAATTTCTGTATATGTGACCGCAATAAAAAAACGTATGCCTTAAAAAATATATGCCTTATTTTTTTTTTCGAAAAATTGAATGGTGGTTTATCCACGAAAGGAAACAAAAAATATGTCAAATTCAACGCGGAGCCGGATTTAATTCTGTATATCAGTATTATCAGTCACGCTTTTATTGACAAAAAAAAAAAATATCCATTTCGCCTTATCCCCGAAGGGGTGGCAGAGGCATATTATATGCCCACTTTTCACCGTGTGGATTCCTGTCCCACGTAATAGGTGGTGAGCCCATTGCCGTGTTGAAAATAGACAGACGCAGGTTGTGGCTGCTGTTGAAATTTTTTAAGCCGCCTATAAGGCCTTCAACCAGGCTTAACGACGGCCATTTTACTGGCAACCGGGACCAACGGCTTAACGTGCCTTCCGAAGCACGGAAACGCTCGCAAATATAAATGCCACAAAGTGGTCACCCATCCGACGACCAGCCATAGTGAAAGTTGCGTACCTCAGTGATCGTTTACCGAACACTGGGACCGCGGGGCCACGAGCGCTAGAGCCTAAGGGGTGCAAAAAGCATACTATACGCTGAAAATATCACCATATGCATTTTTGTTCTTAACAGGTAGTGAGCCCATTACCGTGTTGAAATGGATATGTTTCAAGTCGTTAATAAAGCTTCAACTTGGTTTAAACACCTGGTACGCGTAATATGCTAAATAAAGACAATTAGAAACTTTTAGACTGTCGCAGCGTAGATATTATATTGTGACATGCAGAAGATGTAAGGGGTAACATTTAATCGATTTATAGATTTCTACATAATATAAACAAAATAAAATACAAAAAAGAAGCTTACAAGCTTTAAACGAAAAGAATAAATGCTAATTACTTTAATTATGCTAAGTAAGAGAATGAATCTTTAAAACTTAAAGCTCCGCAAAAGTCACCTATTTTTGTAAACTAAAGTTCTGCCACACTGGAACCACTGAAATAATGTTTTGCGAACAACTTCGAACAAACCTTTCTACTTTCTATTTGGGATTGGTGACGGAGAGAGTTACTTTAGAAAAGTTAAGGGAGTATCTGGTCTGTGTGTAGGTACCTACTATAATTCTAAGTACCGCGTCTTAGAAAGTTCTGTTTACAAATTGCTAAAAGTAACAAGCTCTGAACTAAATTGGCGTGGAAATTAAATGGCTTGCCACGTCAGCGATATCAGGGTGGATTTTTAAAACAATCAAAAATATTTATTTATTTTTGTAAAAATGTTAGAAGGTGCAATTTATTATTTATAAAATTTAACCCTTTGCACTATTCTATTCAGTATACTAGCTGATGCCCGCAGCTGGGCTCGTGTGGTAAAGTTGTTCCAAATACGTTTTCCTCGGTCTTATAGTAATTAAGTAGCCTTAAAAAAAAGACATTATACCGTCACAGATTTTTCTGTAAACCTGTATAAGATACGCAATTTCACAATACAATATTTTTATCTCAAAGAGTTTAGCCAGCGTTTTCGTTAAAGCTCCCAGATGGCTTATTTTGCCAGCACCTCCAACTAGCCAATGTAAACAAAAGCTAACAAATTATATACTAAAACATTCCCAGAGAACTACTTTATATAATAATGAAAACAACGTGAAAATCAATGCAGTAGTTTTTAAGTTTATAACAAAAAGACAGACCATCGGACAGACTTTGTTTTTATAAGTATATATATATAAGTGATAATTCCAAGTATCTTCCAACCAATCCTACTCCAAACAAAGAATAATTGTAATAGTGGACACTAATGCCTAATATGGATCAGCATAAGATGGTATTTTTTTTAAATACGAAGTCTTTTTATTCGATTGCCTCGGGGCATAAATTTCGACGAGTTCTATGCCCGGGTCGGAACAAATATTTGTGTGGTTCGCAAATTTTACTTTCGGAATTTAGGTGTTTACTATGTATGTTTATCAGTTCTATAGATTCTATAGCAAGCCCAATTTTTTTCAATTTGGGTTAAAAAGCGTTGCGTGAGAATGGGAAAAATATTAATTTATTATTTAGGTATTTATTTACTAACTTTTCTCCAAAATTTGAAAAGAATCTAAATGCATATCTTCGGGTGCAGTGAGGAAGAAAGCTGTCCAACCTCAATCTTTTTCGTAAGAAATACGCGTTTTTAATTATATATTTAAGTATGGGTCGCTGTGTGGCTTTTAAATGTGGCGCTATTTTCTTTTTTTCAATTCCACTTTTAATTCAACGACTCGTCAGGTAGAATATATGTTTTAAAGCTTTTTTCCAGCACATTAAGAAACTAAGAGCAAAAACTAATTGCAAGACGAAGCAGGTTAAAGGTTTTGCTATGGAACTTAAAGTTTTCTGTGTAACAAACACACAGCGCCCTCTACATAAAAGTGTTGCGTTTTCTTCCCCATTGGGCTATAGAAGTCAAATATTCCAAGACTGTCTTACCTGCAAGTGGTATATCCGGTACCTGACAAATTTTATATGTAATTGCCAAGAATTTTTTTTTTGATTTAGTTTGGATGTCTATGGTCACTAGCTTGTAAAAAAGTGAACCCTAAATTCCAGGATATAGGAATCGTATTGGGACCAACGATTATATCCCATTCCATACATATACCTTTCACTTAAGTAGTGTCTCAAAAAAATTAAAAAAAATATTTTTATTTATGTTCCTACAGTTCTGGTCCGCGTTCGTGCCTTGTGCCACGCAAAACAAAGATGCTGTACAACTGACACTGGAACAAATTGATGTCATCAAGCGGCTTGTCGACAAATACCCACAACATATGCAGTTTGCTACTTCAGTAACAGGTAAGAAATTTGATTTTGTCACACTTTTAACGACAAATTCTTTGGATGAGTATTTTAACAGAACATAATCCCTTTTTAAATTTTAATTTAATAAAATTGCATCAAATCTAAAATAGTGTATAGTGTTCTTAACTATCTTCACGTTGTATCCCTAACGGGGTAGTCAGATTGTACAAATCGCCAAGCTTCGCGATCAATGCATGCTTCTTTCGCTTCCTGCAGAGTCATAAATCGCTTCATACTTGCACATCTGGGTATTCGAATACTTTTTTTTTTTTTTTTTTTTTTTTATTCGAATACTTTTTTTTTTTTTTTTTTACCTTATTTTTGTTTACATTCTCCAGTATAAATAATTTGAAACGCCAGGCAACTAAAGGTATGGCTGCGTTTAGTCCCGGTAATAACTAATATACATAATTATATGTAATTTGACTTTGTTATTGTGTGAGCACTATGTAGACTTATTTATTATTTTGAAATTGACATGATAGTTGCTGTGTAGTTTTTGGGTATGTCATGCTCGCCTAAGTGTCCTGGCAGTGGTGGCGTATGTATCGGGTCGCCTTGTTCCCTACAATACGGTTGAATAGGGCGATGGCTGATATATGCGTCATACCCGTGAACGGGTGCCGTCTGTTGGGACTGGTCAGCTCATAGCTGTTATAGCAATTGTTTGAAATTTGAAATTTGAAATTGAAATTGAAATTTTGAAATTTGAAATTTGAAATTTATTCACTTGAAATAGAGTACATTAAGGTGTTAATTACATATTAATAGTAGTTCTTCTATTCTACCTCCAAGAGGTATGTGAATTATCATTTCATATGAATATGAAATATCATTCAGTAATACCTATAGTTTATTACAAATTTGGCTAAGAATTCATTAGTTTTTTTATCTTATTTAAATTCAGGTTATGTCATGCAACTCACATAATACGTAATATTATACAAAGCATTAGGTACCTACTCTATGAAAACTATTCCAACATTTCTTGTACATTATAGAAATTTCTAATTAACAACCATTTTTTGAGCTCTTTACAAAATTTAAACAATGGTAACTTCTGTAATATCTTTGGTAACTTATTGTAGATTTTTATACACATTGCATAACAATTCCTTTGAAACATAGTCGTCCTAGGTATGAATTCAAGTACGAGCCTGCTAGAATTTCTCGTATTTCGAGGAAATGCATCTTTCGCTGAAATGAACATGTGCTGATTTTTTTTTACAAATACACTTGTTTCGTAAATATACATCGAAGCTAAAGTTAGTATTTCATATTTTATAAAGAAGGGTTTACAAGACTCATCAGGTGGTATTCCAGCTATGGCCCTAATACATCGTTTCTGCGATAGAAAGACTCTGCTCACTTCCGTAGAGTTGCCCCATAGAACCAGTCCATAACGTAAAACCGAGCCTACATAGCCATGGTAAGCTAAAAGGGCAGTTGATAACGATGATGTGCGTCTTAGTCTACTGAGAGCATATACAAATTTATGAATTTTGGTACATAGTATGTCAATGTGAGGTTTCCAATCAATGTGTTTGTCTATTGTTATGCCTAGGAATTTTATAGTGTTTGTTTCTTTAATTTCTATGTTATCGTAAGCAATGCGCCTATTAACTTTTTTTGACTGTCTGGTCTGAAATTCTACAAAGTTGGTTTTAGTCAAATTTACATTAAGATTGTTAAAATCTAGCCATTGTATTATAGATAAGATTGTTTTATTTATGTCATCGTCGTAAGTCGTTAAATCATTACATGTCAAAATTATTGAGATGTCATCTGCAAATAAAATACATTCGTAGTTTGTAATGTCTGGAAGATCATTTATATATAATAAGAATAAAAGTGGCCCAAGCACGCTCCCTTGCGGCACTCCATATCTATTTATTGCATATGGTGACCTGCTCTGGGTTTTATTTAAATTGTTATCCACACAACTTATTTCTACGCACTGTTGTCTGTCTGTCAGGTACGATTTTAGCCAAGAAAACGCATGACCCCGAATTCCATAATTATTCAGCTTTTGTAATAAAAGAGTGTGTGAAACAAAATCAAAAGCTTTCGACATGTCAAAAAAAATTGCTAAAGTTGGAACTTTTTTGTCAACGTATGAAGTTATCTTATGCACTAGCTTGAAAGCCGCCAATGTAGTGGACTTACCCTTTTGAAATCCGTATTGTTCCGGTTTGATTACTTTATATTTTTCTAAAAACTGAGTTAGTCTAATATGCATAGCTTTTTCGAATATTTTCGATAATACAGGAATCAGCGTAATTGGTCTATAGTTTGCCATGTCGTTTTTTTCACCCCTCTTGTAAACTTTGTTACAAATAATATTATTTAAATTTAAGGCAAACTAAGTTTAGTCGACTGTTCTCACATAAATTCAAAGGAACTATGTAAGTGTAATTTTAATGAACTCAACATTTATTTTGTTTTTTTTTTTGTAAAATTTCTTTACTGTATAATTGGTCAAATATCATGTTAATCAAACTGTGTCAAATGGCGGTTAGAAAAGAGTGGCCATGAGTTTTATTGCCAGGTTCTTCCTCTGGCTCTACCTATTGCTTTGCGAATCTGGCAGTAAATGTAAATGTAGAAGCAGTAATCTTGACGTTCATAAGTGTTACTTTGTGACCTACATGAATAAAGATATTTGATTTTTGATTTTTTTTTGATTTTTTGACAGTTCCGTTTTGGAGCAATCTGGTCACGTGGTTCTCATATGTAAGTCTCGGTCTGCCCTGACTTCTTCTGCCCTCAACTTAAGTATTGGGTCCGCCAACGTTACGCTGTACAATTGTATTGTTGTCTATTTAAGGAATTTCAAAATATTCATACCATACCTTGAAGTAACATAAGTGTTTATTTTATCAAAATCGATTCACTATATCAAAAGTTATTAGAATTTGAAGTCAATAGTTACTTTATTAATATTGTGAAGAGAAGAAAGGCAATAATGAACGGGATTTCACACGGCTCTGTGTAAAGGTGGTATGAAAATAGATCAAATTGGACCTCTGATTCACTTAATGCGCTGTACACTGAAAAGTTTAAAGTGAAGTGGTTATGATATTGTTACAAATTTTCTGTAGAATAGCTACACACATACACTGGCGGAAATAAATAGCTAGAAAATAATTGACTTAAAATATATCGTTTTAGTTTATGGGACCTTTTATGTACGCCATTATAAATAAGACATTTCATATTATAACCCTAACTAGAAACACTAGGAAAAACATCACTACGATGTTGTTACATCTATTGAATTACAAAGGCGCTGAAGAATTTCTTAAAGTTGAAAAATTCACACCCTCACAAATAAACACAGACGGAAAAACAGAAGGGGTAATGTGTTAGATCCTTAACACCTACTTGCACCACTATCACAGAACTAATATTATGTAGTACTAAAATATTATCATTCCTAATATAGTGCTACCACAGAACTGAAATTCTCTGCCGTTTTGATACAGAGAAGCATAATATAGACACTGTATTGTACTAGATTGGACAAAAATGCATACGGTGAAATGTGGGCGTTTAATATGCCTCTGCCTATCCCTTCGGGGGTAAAGGCGTGACAATATGTATGTATGTATTGTACTAGATATTAATTACTAAAATACCTTTCACCCTTGTTTATTTTATTAAATGTTGTTGGAAACCCTGCAGACCTGGGGCTTTCTAGTTATATTAAAAGGAAAATTAAAATGTTTGGAATGAGGGGCGTCGGTGCTGTAAAGTGATTTTATGTTGTAAAAGCTGGTCTCAAAGAGAAAAAATAAAATAAATGTCGCTTGTTTACATTAATATAATGCTCTTGCTTTATTTGTTTTGATACCGTTTATTGTTTTGATAGCTAAGCATTCATGCTCTGGCATAGTGATCACCATTAATAATAAAAACATGTAGGATGTGTTTCAAGAGTCAGTAAAAGGGGGGGAAAAACAATATTTAACTATACCATTTTCTTGTTTCGAAGTTTCGAGCTTTTCTATGTAATGCCTATATATTTCTGAAATTGGCATTCGTTAACGCTGACTGGCTTTTTATATGTAGCGGACGCTTCGCGGTTTCACCGGAATAGAGAGTTTTCATTGGAAAACGGGATTAAAATGTAATTTAAGTTACTCCTTATATCAATAGCTATTTGCCAGTAAAGTCACGTTAAAATCAGTCAAGTTGTTTTCGAGATTTAAACGGCACGAGCAGACAGACGTGAATAAAATTGTGATATTCATGGAAAATTACTCATAACTATATTATTAATGTACAGTCCTTCGATTTTATTGTAGTAGTAGTAGAGATGTAAAGTTAATTTTAGTTTATTATTGATTAAACTGATTTCTATCACTACTGACGTAGTTAAAAATTAAAAAAGAAATACAAAAATATATTTTTTTTGTTCAATCTATTCAATAAGTTACAAAACGTGAAAAGTTTTCGTTTTCAACAACTTTTGCTATAGAAAACTTGCCAAGTTGTACAGCAAAATACTGGGTATAAACAACTTGAATACAATTTCAGTACTTGTGAAGCAAATTTTAGTACATCTATGATTCCATCAGATGCTCTGCTTCTAAATATACGATACTATCTTATTTTATTTCATATGCGATGAAAACTATAAATATACCCAAAAGACTTACAATACACTGCGCATGCAGTTCAGCAACTCATTCTGGGTTCTGTTAAGACTACCACGCATCTGCAATGTTTGTCAAGTCACGTATAGGTAGTTTCAATCAATCTGGCAAAAAAAAGGTGGCTCTCTGCTGGGCAGGGTGGCAGCGCCAATAGTTTATTGCGTACTATAACACTCCTGGCCAAATATTGGTGTCCCGCACTAAATCTATATTAAAGATTAAATACAAACATAGGATTTAAATTTTAATTATTGTTACTCGTTAAGCCGTTGGTCCCGGTTGCCAGTAACATGACTGTCGTTAAGTCAAGCTGAAGACCTTATAGGCGACTTGAAGAATTTCAACAGCAGGTAGCCACAACCTGCGTCTGTCTATTTCAACACGACAATGCGCTCACCACCTATTACGTGATACAGAAATACACATGGTGAAAAGTGGGCATACAATATGTAATGCCTCTGCCTCACCTTCGGGGATAAGGTGTTATAGTAAAATAAAAAGTTTGGAAAATCCAAAATTGCACGCCTCACGCGCTTTTATTATATTATAAAAATATGGTCTCGTTTTAATTGAAATTTCGACACAAGTCTTTTCGCACAACTCCATCTAACCAAAAAAAAAATTAAGGAATAGTTAGCTTAAATTGCGCTAGATGGCGTTGTGCTAAAATTGTTTATTTAATAACAATTAAACCACATCGAATCAGACCGTGAAAATTGAAAGGGTTCTATTCCTATTTATACTGAAGCGTAAGAGAAAAAAAAGGACTCGATTAGTAAAGTATTTCGGTCGTTATCGTGTTAACAAGAACATAATCCGTAACATACAGACACACGGACGTCCAAGACGGAACTTTTTAAACAGTTTTTTAACTAGTTTAAATAACAGAAATGGCATCAAAAATATCATGAGTGTTAAAAATTGTGTTTTTTCTTGATATGTGTGTGTGTATATATTATTTTACAAGTGCAATATATGATAAATAGAGACATTTTAAGTTTGAAAAATCAGATGTATTGGGCGATGTGACAGTAGTACCCACCTCAACGCTTCGCTTATGAGGCGTGCAATAATAATTATTGTTACTAACATTGTTATGGACCGTTCGGTTGTCTATTTGAATCAAATAAAATAACTTTATAGGCGGCCGATATAGGTATATTGATATGATTATTTGCAGATATTCTGGAGGCTCACAGTGCTCGTCCTCGCAAGATTGCCTCCCTCATCGGCATCGAAGGAGGACATTCCATTGCAAACTCTCTTGGAGTTCTTCGAAGCTTTTATCAACTTGGAGTGCGATACATGACTCTAACACACACTTGCAGTACACCATGGTAAGTAGATATTCAAAATGATTACCAACACTCCTCACTATATCATATACACCTGAATACCCGAAGATTATCAGAATTGCCGAGACGTAGACTGTCTATATAAACTGGCCTTAATAGGAATATAAATTTCACAGAAATTACTTTATTAACTTTAGTACTTACTATGGCAGCTGTCAAGCCGAGTTGAAAGCCCTATAGGCTGCTTGAACTGCAAAACTTTAACCGCAAGTGCACGCAAGCCACAACCTGTGCCCGTCCATTTCCCTCTGCCCGTCCATTTCCCTGTGCATCCGGATATGGTGTCGGCGGATACTGTGATACTTTCATCTTTTAATATGCTGCAACAGTGGATCGAACAGCACTCAGGGAGTTTCGTAAAATCCTCATTGGTCCCAATGGTGCCTAGGATATGATACGTTACTATATAAGACCTATTTTCACTTTTACAACCAAAACCTCAGTCATTTATGATTTCCTGGTACTATAATTTAGCTGGAATAGTAAAATTGTGAAATTAATATTAACATACAAAAATTTCAAATACGGGCGTAGTGCGCCTCTGTCACCCATTCTGGTATAAAAGCGTGAATGATAAATAAATAAAAATAGTTTACGGTCTATTCTCAGACCTACTACACACTATTAAAATTACCCCCTCAGGGATACAGCGAAGATAGTTACGTTAAATTGTACTATTTCAAATTGTTACCGTGTTACCGACACTGCTAATAAGTGCTCTGAGACTTTATTAGTTAAGTTATTCTATCATTACAATTGTGTTCAGGTTTATTTTAATCATGCTTAAGTTAAATGGTTTTCATTTTACTTAGTTTAATGTTAGTTCAGTTTAATTCTTAATTAGTTGCTTTAAGATTTGTGTTATAAGAGCCAATTTCAAGTAACTATCAATTAGAGGTTATATATTATTGGGTACAAAGCCTACCTTATACTTCCCGACGTTTTGACCGGATTACACCAGCCGGTTAACCCGTGACCACGGCTGATGTAATAGGTCGAAACGTTGGGAAGTATAAGGTCGGCTTTGTATCTAATAATATACGTCACGAATAAGACACGAAATATCATAAAAATGTGTGAAAAACATAAATTAAAGGTTAAATCACAAAGCAAGGAATGTTATTCGTTTCCTCGTTCGGCTCGACACCTTGTTTATTAAATTCTAGTTGACGCCCGCGGCTCCGCACGTATAGTAAAGTTATCCAGTTCCAGTTTCTCACAGGACCTTGTTCTCGGGATAAATGATAAAACAGATGTGTAAACTATATTATTGTACAGTTTCATCAAAATCCATTCAGTAGTATTTGTGTGAAAGAGTAACAAACATCCATTCTTACAAACTTTTGCGTTTATAATATTAGAAGGATATCATACAGTCGATAATATAGTAGCCAGGCCGCAATATTAAAAGTTACTAACATGTTTTTAGTTTTTTTTTGTGCAAAATAAATAAGTACATGAACTAACTATCTTCAAGGTGTATTCCTGACGGGGTTGGCAGAGAGGACAGATCGCCAGGCATCGCGATCCATGTATTCTTCTTTTACTTCCTATAGATTCATTAATCGCTTCATACGATACATTGAGATACGTTAAAACAGTCAGATTTATACTCCAGTCCAGAGTTATTATATATACTTATTGGGCGATATAAATATCGACATAAAGTTGCATGATAACATACGTGAGTATTATTTAAGTAGTATGGCTGAGTGTGGCCTAGAGCGCGCAATATCAGATTACACAAGAATCGAAAAACGGGATAATATTATCACACGTAGCTGTATTGATCATATTTTTGTAAGATCGCGCTCGCTAGACCTATGCTCTGCCGCGCTCGACACTGTAATGGCAGATCACCGAATGATTGTCTTGTCGTGTATGGGAGAAGCTATACGAGATATTAGTTGTAAAATATACAGAACGAATCGATTATAAGTTACTTAAATTAAAACTTAATGAAATAAATTGGGAAGAGCTTGATAATGTGCAATGTCCCATAAAAATTTTAGAATATATAAAAAATAAGTTTGATTATTGCTATGAAAAATCCAAGTATATGCAGAAAAGTAGTATAAATAGTAAAAGAAACAAAGATCCATGGATAAATAGTAAAATTAACTGCATGTGCCATAAACGAGATATTTTATTTAACCAATGGAGAAAAGATCCGAATGATTTTTTACTTAGACTAGAATTCAATAAGCTACGAAATAAAACGCAAAAAGTAATAGAAAAATCGAGAAATACTTATTAAAATGATTTAATAAATAATAATAAATTAAACAAAAAAAAGTTATGGGATATTTTAAACAAACTGTCTGGACGAATGTGTAAATCGGTTGATGAAGCCATCATTAAAACTTTCAAGAATAATAACGCAACATTAAAAATGATTGCTAATAATTTTGGTAAGGAGTTTAATGAAAGTGTTAAAAAAAATTTACACAATTTACAAAATTTTACCAGAAGCAGATTATATATTTCCACAAAATAAATCAATGTTATTTAAAATACCTACTAAAAGAGACTTAATAAAAATAATTCGTAAATTAAATTCCAATAAATCAGCAGGTAATAATGGCATTAGATGCATAGATGTAAAGATATTAAGTGACAAAATTGTAACTGTTATCATTAAGCTTATAACTGCGAGCATTAGGGTAGGTAAATATCCACAAGAATTGAAAACTGGAATCGTCAGACCGATTTACAAAAAAGGATCCCACAAAGATTATGGAAATTACAGGCCAATAACAATACTACCAGTCATAGATAAGGTAGTCGAAAAATATATTAGTCAGCAAATCCATAAATTCTATAAGCTAAACGATGTACTATCAACTGTTCAATATGGTTTTCAGTCTAGTAAGTCAACTACTACATTGCTATCAAAATTTACAGATGAAGTAAATCAACATCTGAATGATAAAAAGCATGTAATATTACTATTTATTGATTTTAGTAAGGCATTTGATACCCTCAGACATGACACACTTATAAATAGATACATGTCTAGTGATGGCAGATAAAGACTTGTCTAGGGCCGAACATTACATACAGAATGATTTTACCAATCTCTGTAAATGGTCACATGATGTAGGTCTGGTAATAAATGCCAGTAAAACGAAAATAATCCATGTTTGCTCGAGCCACTTGAATAATTATGATAAGAGCATTAAAGTGGTTGCACAATGTCACCAGTGTTTGCATGATATACCCACAATAAATTGTAAATGCAATAAAATACAACAGGTCTCACACAACAAATATTTGGGTATTGTGGTAGACGAACGATTTAATTGGAGCTACCACATTGATACAATTTGTGACAAGTTAAGAGCATTATTAGGAAAATTCACAATATTAAAACACAAAGTACCTTTTCCCATCCTACTTAATCTTTATAATGCACTGGCCGAGTCAATTGTGTCATACGGGATTACTAGTTACGGTAGGACCTTCAAAACATATCTAGACAAAATATACAACTTACAACTCCGCATTCTAAAAACCATAACACCAACCAAGTTACGAGAGTCTGTCTGTGACGGAGGTGAAGTCAGAGGGTTATTCAAGTTTTGTAAAATTTTACCCATTCACTTAAAAGTAAAACAGTGGCTATTAACAGAGCAATTTCCTAACAAAAAATTACAAGTAATAATTTTTCATAAAATCGTGACGCGCAAAATAACCCATTCAAAATTAGAAACACCTATATTTACTAATTATTATGGTAAAAGAACGAATGCGTATTTATTGCCAAGTTTCATGAATGAAATACCAGTAAATTCGCAATCCAAAATAACAGATATAAATTATAAAAATAGATATAAATTATACTTTCATTCACTATTATAAATCGAAGGGTTGATTGTATTGTAACTAAGATTCTTTGATATTTTGTGTTCTATTTTTTGAATATAGCATGGATATACGATCTATGTTATTGCAACATCCTGTATATCTCTGCCGGCCGCTTGCCTCTAACCGGTTATTGTCTCAGGCTGTGTCGCTTAGTATGTACCTAGAAGCGAAGTTTTATGCAGTTTTTGAATTGTTGAGAAATGTTACTAATTATATTTGCGTGCATAGTATAAGTAAGTAGATGTTTTAGTTTTAGTTATTTGTAAGAAATCGTGTAATAAAATTGCTCAAAAGTGTCTCAGCATCCAGACAAACCTATGTTGGTTGTTGTGATGTTTTTGAAATTATATTATGTTTTATATTTACGCAATAAAGGAAAAAAAAATACATGCACGTCTGGATATCTGAGTACTTTTGATCTTTTCGTTTATGAGCAATCTGCTAACGTAGTCCACGTATGTAATACTCAGTCATTGGGGTTTGAAATAATGACGATCAAAAAAAGCTAATAAAATTTCTCCTCTCTAATTACAAAATTCCTGACTGGTATGTGTGAGATTCCATTAATTTAGTATTTTATTGTATAAAGATAATTGACTTTCGACACATATGATCAAAATAAATATGTATAGATTTCTCTATCTATACATACATCTTCTTTATTATTTGATCAGAATGCAATAGATAGAGAAAGCAACCAAACGTGTGGAAAAGTTACTGACATTGCTACGAGGGAAGGCTTTACGATTAGATATGTTTCTCAGTTTCCATTTTTAGTATAAGAATTATATTATATTATCTGTGATTTTTAGCTAGCTTTATTTATTTGAATGGAAAAGTGAAAATAAGAGCAACCCAATAACTTTAACGATTAATAAAATTAAATTATCTGTATGGAATTTCAAATTAATAGCTTTCCTCTAAACACGATCAAAGTAAATTGGGTCGTATCGCGTTAAAAATTATATTTCTTTGGCGTAAAAGTACATTTAAAAAAAAATATCTTTCGCCTAATCCTACGTTTGTAGAAAAAACTAAAATGATAACTATAGCTAACTTCAGACTGTTGGTTTTTCGTGACGGTCTGCGCGCGCATCGTAATAATTACCTCTCATAATTTTTCACAAACACGCTAAATCAATTATAACTTCAATAATTTATTATAATTTTCTCAGTCTGTCCCGCTAATCTCAGGAACGGTTGGACAGATTCTACTAGCACTTTCTCTGGCTGATAGCAAATGTTCTATAGAGTAAGTTAGGCAACATTTTAACCCCGTAATCCTACGGGAACGAACGGAAATGGACGCGGGGCATCCCCTAGTTTACTAATATAAAGACAGTGTTTCATATATAAAATGTTCCTGTCATTTTCATTGAACCTAGGGTCAACTACAGCATGCTATCAGTTTGTTGACGTTGCAACGTCGAACCTCAACACACAGACCACAAGTATTTCACCAAGCATTCATTATCTTAGCAGCGCGCACAGTATAACACTCATATACCTATCTATTTAATACTACGCTGTATAGAAATGTATTAAGAATTATACTCTACCCGTTGTGCTTAGCTTAGATTGCAACATGTCAAGCTCTGATGCTACCAAATATGTCCAATACATTAAGCTAGAAAAGGGCGTGCTCTGTTGGTTTGGACATGTCCAACGAATAAGTGAGGAACGGTTGACGAAGAATATAAATACTGTGCGTAAATAGAGGGTAGAAGGAGTCAGGGTAGGCCGAGACTTATATATGAAGACCACGTGAGCAGATTGCTCAAAAACGGAAAGTTAAAGTAAGCACTCTGATACCCAGACGTGCACGTATGAAGTGATTGAAGAATCTGCAAGAAGCGAAAGAAGTATGCAAGGATCGTAAAGCCTGGCGATTTGTCCTCTTTGACTACCGCGTCAGGGATACAGAGTGAACATAGTTAGTTCCATTAACGTCAAAGCCCATGGGTATTCTAAATGCTCTTTATTACATTTCGACCCACACCCATCTAATAGCTAGTGTATTTTGTGATAGGTAATGATAAAATTACACAGGTCAACCCTAATAATTTTTCAATGAATTAACTAAATCACAAACTTACTATCTTCACACTGCACTGGGTAGTCAGAGAGGACCGATCGCAAGACCTGGCAATCCATGCATACTTTTCCGTTTCCTGCAAATTCATTAATCGTATTATACATGTATGTTTGAGCATAAAGCGTGAAGATATCATAATTAATAAGTAATTCGAAAACAGAAAATATTTCAGCGACTTTAAGAGCTATCAAAACATCAATTTAGGTAATATGTACTTTATTAACACTACAGTGAATGAATAAACATGTATCCTATTTAAATATTTTTGGTCTGTTGCTCACAGAGATAGAAGCAAGTCAATTTAGTAAATTGTTGATCTAACGACATAAATAAATTTGGTGTGGAATATTTTGACATTTTTTTTTAAATATTGTTGGGACAACTCACACAACGCCATCTGATTCCACACTAAGCAGAGCTTGTACTATGGTAACCAGATAACTGATAAACATACTTATATATTTCTAAATACATACATATTATAGATAAATAACACCCAGATACAGAATAAACCATCGTGCTTATCACACAAAGTTTTATCCTGGGTGGGAATCGAACCCACGACCTCTTGCGTAGCAGTCGGAGTCGGTTACACGCCCACCGCGCCACAGAGTCAGTCAAATTACATTTAACTGAGTAAGATTCTAGTGTCGGGTAGTAAAAAAAACGGTATGAAAGTGGAATGTAAAAAAGAAGTAAAACTCAAAAGGAAGTATCCGTGGTGGGATATTGCAAGAGTTGTTTCGTTACGCGTTTTTAAAGATTCTTTCTGTAAATCTGTAATTCACATCAAAGTAATAAGTAACTTAAATAAGAAAATTTTTTTCTGTTATTTTGGAATGAATATCCATTGATTCCTGTAGACATCTATTACAGAAAGATGCAGAAGTTGAATTAGTGAATATTAATGAAAAATGCCTTTGAATTCTTTACACAAATTGCTTGCTTCATTGTACTAGTAAATCTTGATACATCTAGCTACTATTGTGCGAGTTTGAAAGAAATAACAATAAAAAATGCCATACGTTTCTAAATACAAAGCTACAGATAGTAGGTACAAAAACATTTTTTTTTACATTGTCGGGTATAAAAGGGAAATTACCTACAATTCAATTTTGGCCAACAATAGAAAATTTATAATTAAAACCAAGTATCTCGAAGCAATTTCTTTGAAACATACAAAAATAAATATATTTATCTGTAAAGGTTGATCTCCCGCTGCCTCCATCCAATCTTGTATAAAAGATTACAAATTGTTGTACTTATTTCATTACGTTTGGCACAATAAATAATACCAAAGACCAGTCTACTGTACTGTACTACCGAATAAATCTATATCAGCTGTTTGTACTTGTGATAATGGAGTAATATTTATTATAGTTTATATGATATTTTTGGAGAGTAATAATTTTACAAATAATATGTAATAACTTAAAAAAAAAAACTTAACTATCTTCACGCTGTATCCCTGACGGGGTAGTCAGAGAGGACAGATCGCCAGGCTTCGCGATCCATGCATACTTCTTTCGCTTCTTCGAGATTCATCAATCGCTTCATACACGCACGTCTGGGTATCCGAGTACTTTTGACCTTTCCGTTTTTGAGCAATCTGCTCACGTGGTCTTCATATGTAAGTCTCGGCCTTCCCTGACTCCTTCTACCCTCTACTTTTGAACAATATATATTCTTCGTCAATCGTTCCTCACTCATTCGTTGGACGTGTCCAAACCAACGGAGCACGCCCTTTTCCAGCTTAACGCTGACACTTTCAGTCAAGCCTGCCATATTGCGTATCACTTCGTTACGTATTCGGTCGGCCAAGGTAACGCCGCACAATTTTCGAAGTGATCGCATCTCCACAGCATTCAATTTACTTTCATGCATCTGCTGACATACCCAGGTTTCACTACCGTAAAGCAAAGTTGGCACTAGCACTGCGTTATGAATCGCCATATGTAATAAAATAATTTTTAATCTATATTACAATCAGGTATAGAATTAACTATTGTGATAAACTCACAAAAATTAGTTTGAGTGACTATCAATACGATTAGCAGTCTAATCAGTTAGTTTCAATCAAATTTAGTGGTTAAAATAGTTATTTAAACTTTCTACTACACTTTTTCTTTGGAATTTGAATAACAAAAAGTGAAAAGTAGTGCAAGATTTGGGTAAACCAAGAATATCTAGAGCATGTGAATGAAATTTATTTTTGCATGTTTAACACGAACGGAAGATGTGATTCGGATGTAGACTGGTAAGTTTCTGCCAAAATCAAGGTTAACGGTGATCTGTCACAGTTAGTAAAGCAACAAAGCATCGTAGAAGAAGCTCGCGTCGTGATTCACAACGCAGTTGCAGTGCCAGCGTTGATTTTCGTTAGTAAAATCTAGGTATGTCACAAGATGCATGAATACAAATTGAATGCTGTAGAGATGCGATTACTTCGAATATTGTCAATAAACGAAGCTTTAAAAAAATGTCTGAATCAAGTTGGAAAATGACGTGCTCCGCCGTAAATAAGTGAGTAGCAATTGACGATGAATATCTGTGTAAGTCAATGTAGACCGAGGCCTACATACGAAATTAAGTAGTATTTAAAGAAATTTTTGCATGCTATTGGTTATGGGTTAAATGGCTAAATGAGCTAGTACTACAATATTGTGAACTGAGATTTACCATCTTGCTACAACCTCATTTACAGCAAATAAATCATTTGGATTTGAATTTGAAAACCACGTCAGCAGATTGTTCAAAAACGGAAAATTCAAAAGTCTTCGTTCATGTAGAAACCGATTAATGAAACTATGGGAAGCGATAGATTTATCGTGGTATCGTAAAGCCTGGCGACCTGTTCTCTCTAACTACCTCTCCAAAGATACAGCGTGAATATAATTATTTAGTAAATACAAAATAAAATGATTTAATCCCAGTAAAATAATTCTAGTTGCGGTGGAACCTAGCAACACTGTAAAAATTTATTGCGATACCTTATGACACGTTCCCATCCCAATATATTGTGAACCTGTAACTTAGTAACAGCCGTTATTCGTGACGTTTGTGGATTTCTCTGTTAAGCTTTAGATTACCACAACAAATTAGAGGCAAGAAACTGCGGTTTGATATTCTGATGTGTGTAATTGTTGGTTTAGTTAGAATAGTTTCTATTCAGGTTGTCAAATTCATAATGATAAATCTGGTGCCTGCATAATCGATCGATTAATGACCTTTATTTATCCGTTGGGTTAGACACGTCCAACGAGTGACTGATATACAGTTGACAAAGAATATCCTGTTGTGTGAAAGTAAAGGGTTACAAACAAAGACCGCGTAAGCAAATTGTTTAAAAATGGAACGGTCTAAAGCACTTGGACACCCAGACGTGCATTTATAAAACGATTAATGAATCTGCAGGAAGTGAAAGAAGTATGCATGCATCTCTGTCTGTCCCGTCAGGAATACAGAATAAAGATAGTTAGCTATCAATTTTATCAGTTTCAAATTTACCGGCGCTAATAACATGTCTAATCTAAACTAATATATTGTTGTAAATTTATAAATAACATGTCTAATCTAAACTAATATATTGTTGTAAATTTATAAATATTATCAAATCATACGTTAATGTAAAATCTATAAATGATGGGATTAAATCGCTGCTACAGGGATTCAAAGCAAGTCAGTTTAGTCCGTAGAATATTTTAAAAAAAAAAGTGTATGTACCAGAGTACTGTTAGTTAGGTTAAGCAGTGAAACTTAACGACATTTTTTTACAGCTATAATATTTGTCTCATACGTCAATAAAGAAGTTTCACTTATGATAAAGAAGTTTCACTTCAAAACAACATGGCACGTAACCGAAGAACGTGACGATTTTTTTACAGTTATAATATTTCTCTCAATGTCGATAAAGTAATTTCACTGTAAATATTTAATTTATACGAATGGTCTAACATATCATTAATGAAGATTAATCCATATATAATAGGTAAGTAAATTTTATATTCAGAATTAAAATAACTAGTGAATCACAATAAAAAGGCTTACAAACAAAGAATAACAAAAATAAATCCCGGACAACATAACCCAAGTACAGTATATTCTCGTTACGAACGTCTATTACTTATAACTTTACCCGTATAACGAAGGATAGGGATAAAAATTATAATACAAAGCTCTTTCCTAAATGAAAAACGTTTGTGTAATACATTAAAATATATACCTATACTAAATATTTTGAAACATTTGACACAACGCCGTCTAGCCCAAATTAAACCTATATAAGCTTGTTTTTATTGAGCTATGGGAACTAAACAACTAATAAACATATTATAAAGTATACATTTTTGCCCGATTTGTTGACATTTATGACTACTACTCCGCTCTCCAGGGTAAGTAGCGTGGTTATATATAGTCTATAGCCTTCCTCGATAAATGGGCACTCTAAAATAAAATATTTTTTCAAATCCGACCAGTAATTCCTGAGATTAGCGCGTTCAACCCAACAAATCAGCTTTATAATATTAGTATAGATAGGTGCAAGCAATTATTGACCTTATTGATTTCAAATAGTAAAAAGAATCTTTCCAATTCTGTATAAGAATATATAGTCAGCATCTCTAATCGGATTGTTCCAAGAAATTCTTACAGTGAAAATAAGGACCAAGGGCTCATTATGTCTACTGAGGCAAAGGAAGAGCTTTTAAAGTGGGGTTGATCTGATTGAATATTCAATAATTCTATGCTATTGTGTCATGCTTTTGTACAGGTATGTTCTGTCCCACTTTTATTTTGTAGTACTCAACCCGTTTTGGTTTTATTTCTTTAAAACGGCAGGTGTAGCTTGCTGGTGCTTTTTTTTTGCAATATTGAATGATTTAGGTAGCCCATTGCAACCAAATCATTTCATATTGCAACATATGTACAACAATTTTAGCAGAATAACACCAGAACGAGCCTGAGGTAGCGGACAAAGTCTGTCAGGAGACCTGGAGCTATCCTTCCGAGGGCTAACCCGGGACCCCTGGCACAGATAAAGGGAAACGTGTGGCTTTAGTCGGTAGGAGTCCGGCATAGCATCCATGAGGTATTCCACACGAAAAAAAAAGGAGTGTCCACTTTACTGTTGCAAAAATAGCCCCTTAAGGATTAATGTATTACAAACGTATGTTAATTACTTATTTATGGTCGACGAGACAAAAACCTTTCCTTTCTAAATGTACTCAAAGTACACTTTAAATAAAACTTTTATTATCTTTCAAATATAGATGTGCCACATTCCAAGAAATAAATAAATAATAATTATTATTATTATTATTATAATCAATATAATCCTATGACTACGTGATAATATATGAAAATAAGACAATCAATTTAATATTACTTAACATTTTAGTATTTTAGAAATAACTACTAAACCAAGGAATGAAGTATTTTAATGCCAGTCCATTTATAACACCCAATGTATGAATGAAATATCTTTATTCATGTAGGTCACAAAGTAACACTTATTCTATGCTTCTACATTTACATTTACTGCCAGAGAGGTAGAGCCTGAGTAAGAACCTGGCAATAAAACTCATGGCCACTCTTTTCTAAGCGCCAGTAATTACATTAGTTTGATGATGACATGATGTTTGACCAATTACATAGTAATGAATTTATACAAAACAAAATCAAAATCAATGTTGTGTTTAAAATAATATCTAAATTAGAGCTATTCTAGTTGCCAGTTCTAAGGGCAGCCTACACTTTAAGAAGAATCTAGCAAGAAAGTCAGTGGATGCTCTTTTAAAATGTAGGTGTGGCTTACAACATTAAAATTACACTTACATTGTTCCTTTCGATTTATGTGAAAACAGTCGACTAAACTTAGTTTGCCTTAAATTTAAATAATATTATTTGTAATAATTGCTATAACAGCTATGAGCTGACCAGTCCCAACAGGCGGCACCCGTTCACGGGTATGACGTATATATCAGCCATCGCCCTATTCAACCGTATTATTGGGAATAAGGCGACCCGATACATACGCCACCACTGCCAGGGCACTTAGGCGAGCATGACAAACCCAAAAACTGCACAGAAACTACGAGTATCATGTCAATTTCAAAATAATAAATAAGTCTACTTGGTGCTCACACAATAACAAACTCAAATTCCATATTTGTATAGTAGTTATTACCGGGACTAAACGTAGCCAATTAAGAAACCTTTAGTTGTCAGACGTTTCAATTATACATAATGTAAAAATGTATAAATACAACATATATGCAGATTCAACATTCAAATCCTAAATAGTTCGAGCGAAGAGCAAGCAACTCATTTCCATTTATTTTTATCATTTAAATAATCATTAATTGTGTAATAGGCCCTTTTCAAGAGGTGTGTCTTAATTTTCGCCTTAAATTTATATAACGGCAGATTCATAATGTCTAAAGGAATTTTATTATATAGGCGTACGCCAATTCCAGCAAAAGAGTCATGAATTTTTTGTAAACGATGATGCGTTCCAATTAGTTTATGCTTATTTCTGGTACTAGCTGACCCGCGCTTCTTCGTGAGCGCCACATAAGAGAAACAGACAGAGAGATTATTTGAAGAGGGTGGCGGATAAGCATCTCTCTTCTTATGAAACAACTTCTGAAGTATTCGCTTTTTAACAACAAAAAACTGAATGAAATCGGTATATAGGTAAAATTTTGCAAATCCGCGATACATGTACCCATATATTTGTAACTAAAAATAGTTGTACATAAATTCATGTTTTTAACTTTGAGCATGACGAACTTCCATACAACCGTTTATCGCTTATTTACTTCCTTAGGGGTAGAATTTCGCAAAATCCCTTCTTAGCGGAAACCTACCTATAAAAAGAATCTCTATGCGAAGTTTGAGTTTCATAGCTTTGGTAGTTTCAGAAATTTCGTGATCTATGAGTCAGTCAGTGATTTTGCCTTTTATATATTTCTAGTATTTATCAAATGTATGTCACTGTGTCTATTGTATAAATGAAAATATAAAGTATTCGCATATCATTGACTGTTTATTCTGCTTTTATAATTCAAGCAGTAAACAGGATAAAAGTCGTAATGTCTACTGCTACATACATTCTCTAAACACTCTATAAAATTGGAGTTTATATCCCTTTGTAAGCATCCATTAACGGAAAGGGTAATAGGTACTCAGAAATCACAGAAAATACCCTCAAATCCATCAATGTGTTCTATCATCTCATTTTGGAACATAATATATACTCGTACATCGGGAGTACCTACCAATCGTTGTGCTATACTATCCATAATTTCCGTTGCCTCGGTGAAGAGCCACATTTCATTATATTAATGAATACTGCTTTGATAGATCGGCTCAGTAGATATTGGATAGATCGAGCTTTTGATGGTGTCTGCTTTGTTACCGTAGCTATACAGAGTTTGGTGTCAAGTCAAGCATAGATAATGATAATATTATACTTATCAAATAGGGCTATACAGCACACGTAATTACAAATACACGTAATACAAAACACTCATTTGAAAGTACCGGTACTCAGCAAAAGTTGGTGGCAAATAAACAGACAAATAAGTACTTTGTATGGTTGTAATAAATTTATTGAGTTATAAATCTTAATAAAGTAATAAATCCATTTGAATGCAAGTTGCTGGTATGATATACCGGCTGCCCAATTTATTAATATGTAACCAATGAGAAAGATGAGAGATCTGTGGTTTGTATCTGTACTGTAACAATATTTTAGTGAGTTTCCTTTCATTGTCTCAGTCGAATGCCGCCTATTGTGGGTATAAGACGCCCACAAAGATCTAACAATAAATTTTTGAGAAGTATTATTAAGTGATCCTTACCTGAACCAATTACTAGAAAATGTAATATTTATGACGTATAATGTTCAAATAATATTAACATTACTTATTTACCAAACCGCCCAAGAGATTGTTGTCATTGACACAACAATTAGTTACGTGGTTTCCTTGTACGTGGGTTTGTAATTACTGTATCCGATGTTGTGTCTGTCGATATACCCAAACGTGACAATCGAACCCACGATAATATTAAGTGAACGTTGACAGCCTGAATAATAATATGGATCTGTTCAGTTAATGATGAAATAACAGTAGTCGAATCCGTATGTGTGTAATAATAGTTGTAACTTGAATCGGGGCAATTATTTTGAATGTGTTTATTAACAACCATTTTGAATGTACTGTTGTGTGCTTAGTGACTAGAACTCTAGAACAATTTGCTGCTTAACTTTAACATTGATATATATCTTTTGGACAGTTACATACACATTTATATGGATGGATGCTTTGCCGGACTCCTAGCGACTAAAACCACACTTCTATCAGGAGCCCCGGATGAGCACTCAGAAGGATAGCCCCAGGGCTCCCGACCGACTTTGTCCGCTACCACAGGCTCGTTCAAGGGGGGTTTGGGTGTATATCCTGCCTTTTTGGGGGGTTCGAGTGTTAGTGTGAGTTACATACTCATGTGAGTGAGTTGTTATCCAAAAAGGAAACTTTTTTCCGAATATATTTGATTAATGTCTGAAAAATTCATGTAACGCAAGCAAGCTCGCAGTTTATACACTCAGGCTCAACATCTGTGCATACAGTCATACATACAAGGGCCATGAGTAATAAATTCATACAATGTAGATCAATCATTGGCTGTTAACGGTATACGCTATAGGTGTGCTTCATTTATCATTTTGCTATCTTTCTGAATTGTTTGCAAAATGTTTGCTATTATACAGACTTCTTACAGTTATTCAAATTCAACGTTGCAGATGAATATATATGTTGCAGCTCTAGAATAAGATATTTTCTCCTTCATTATGTTATATGAGATATTTCATCTAATTCGGTAATAGATGTCATATATTCTTATCCTAAAGTTAAGCACATACAATTAGGTACAAGTAAATATTAACTAACTTCACGCTATTATAGGTTACTTTTCGTATTTTTAGTTTGTGTGTAAACATTTAGTTTTAATCTGAAATTGTAATAAAATCTAACTCGTATCTAAAATGAAACTCAATCTATATCCAAAGCGCTTGCAACCACAACAATCACGTATGCAGATTCTCTGTTTAGACAAATAGACCCATATTCAGAGTATTCTTCTTTCGACAAGGAGCGTAGCGTGTGTGAATCCTATGTTTACGGTATACATCCGTCCAATTTTATTTATAAACACTTATAATAAAACAAAGTCGTCAGTCGTGTCTGTCAGTCTGTCTGTTCGAGATAAACAGAAAAACTACTTACTCATTCCAATATATCCACCGAGTCTTGAAAAAACTAAACGTTAAACAAAGAAAAAACTGTTTTCAATATTTTTATTGGATATTCTATTGGAATTGCATGCTGTCACAAAACAAAGATCAAGAACTTCAGTAGCTAAGTCCATAAGTAAATAGTACTGAAGGCAAGTCACTTAAGGAAAGGCAGTTGTTTGTTTAGGACGCTACTGCTAAAATTCCTGCTAATACTCCGAAGAATAATATCTAATGAACGTCCTAATTTCAACGATAGCATTTACTTTATTTATCTATCACGAATTATCCCCGTAGGGCTGGCAGAGGCATAGAATATGCCCACTTTTCACCATGTGTATTCCTGTCCCACGTAATAGGTGGTGAGCACATTGCCGTGTTGAAATAGACAGACGCAGGTTGTGGCTACCTGCTGTTGAAATTTATCAAGCTGCCAATAAGGCCTTTAACTAGACTTAACGACTGCCATGTTACTGGCAATCGGGTCCAACGGCTTAACGTGCCAAATGTAAATGCCACAAATTGGTCATCCATCAGAGGACTAGCCATAGTGCCATAGTAGCCATAGTAGTTTACAGAACTTGATTCCGCGGGGCCACGAGCGTTTCTACTTTTACTTTATCTATACTAATATTATAAAGCTGAAGAGTTTGTTTGTTTGTTTGTTTGGTTGGTTGAACACGCTAATCTCAGAAACTACTGGTCGGATTTGAAAAATTCTTGTGTGTTAAATAGCCCATTTATCGAGGAAGGCTATAGGCTGTATATCATTACGCACTGGGGAGCAGAGCAGTAGTCATAAATGTCGACAAATCAGGCAAATATTTATGCATCATTGAAAAATTTAAAAGCGACGGAATTTAATAGGTGCGACGTGAGGTCGAAATATTCCACGGGCGAAGCTGTGGGGGGTCATCTAGTTCTATCATATACTAAACAACCCTAACTCCTCTAACTATATAAAAACTATATTAACATTTAATTATTGTAATTTATTTTTATATTAAGATATTCATCATCAAGTGCTGTAGAGAACGTATTTTTTTACTGTCAGTTAAAGTTCTATAATTACTGAACTCCTTGGCGAGATGACTGAATAGCCGGCGTTAACTAACTTAGGGGTTTGTCTTTGATTTCCGAGAGATCAATAATTTGATTTAAAATTAACATCAACCCACAATATACTTAAATTAAACTAGATTTCAAACAGTTTCCGGTATAGCATTCGATGAATTTAAATCTACGAGTACAATGTTACTGTTTTTTAAGTATTGATATCTCGAGTGTAAAACTTGAAAAATAAGACGAATAAACTTTTGTAACTGGATTGGATGAGACGAGGCTTTATTTGGGTAAACATAAATAGGACTGAAATGTAATAAATAATAAATTCTTAATATATTCAAGAATAGACATTGTCAATATGAACAATCGGTTAAGTTCTACCCAATTCTAGTTTTATATGGCACAGTATTGAAAAATCCAGCAGCAGTTTTCAACAAAAACATTTACATACCCTAGTTTCTTCAATGCCTCTCCACTGCCATAGCACTGCGAAGTAACAAAAGCGAACGATTGTATTTTTTCTCTTTATTTTTCTTTGTGTGTCATTTGTTCTATCTTTCAGGGCCGACTCGTCCAACGAACCGCCGACTGCCAATGGACTGACTGAGTTTGGAGAGGTAAGATGAATTCAACTTTATTGCTCACGAAATAAAGCTTTTGCAAATTGTTTGTTTATGATGTGTGTTTTTTGATTTTTGTAATCAGTATACAGCATCGACTGTGAATTGGATATCTCATTTATGACGCCGTTTGAAACTAAAAGAATCTGCTAAGTATATTTAGATACAAAATTATTGTAACGTTGCCAAAATTAGTGCTGATAATGAAACAGAAATACATACATACATAATGTTACGTCTTTATCCCCAAAGGGTTAGGCAGAAGCATATTAAACGCCCACGTTTCACCATGCATTTTTGTCCCACGTAACAGGTGGTGAGCCCATTGCCGTGTTGAATTGGACAGGCGTATATCGGCCTGCTGTTGAAATTTATTAAGCCGCCCATAAGGCCTTTAACCTTGTTTAACGACTGCCATTATTATAAACAGTTATAATTATGGCGAATAACGATAATTCCTAAACTAAACCTATAGAGAAAACGATTAACAATAAAGTAAATTGGACGCACACCTTCCTAGTTATCTACCTATAAACGTCTCAAAGCATCAGCAACACTCCGCAACTTTTTCATTCCAAATATAAGTTTCTGAACACGGGAAGTGTTACGTCTACGTACTTTTTCCAGCTCAATGTATTATCAATACGTGCTCCTAGGTAACTGACGCAAGACGCTTTGTGGATTATTGAACAATTGCAAGTATCGCCTACGTGGGAATCCTTACTTTGAAATTAAGAACGTCTAGGGTGGTTGCGACGTTCACTGAAAAATGTAATGTGTTTTGTCGGTATCAGACAGAGCAAATTGTCAGTACAGAGAGCTTTTCCACACGAGAATATGCAAGGCCCCAGGTGTCAACATTGGGTGCCAACATTGGGTGCGGTGTCATCTGAAACACAAATCTTTTAGTTTAGTATCGAGATTTAACAGAGCTTAGTTGACATAAATAAGGAACAACGCTGGGCATAGCACACTGCTTTGAGATATCCTATAATAAGGTAAAATGCTATTTTTACACTTTGAGTGTAATATGTAAGGTAGTCTTTAAATAAATTTCACAGATTTTGTAATAGAGATTCGTAATAATTTAATTTAATTTGATGAGGCTTAAAGTAAATTTCTAAGAATTTATACTTAGCTAGACTGGTTGAGATATTTTGCTTTTGCTTTTATGTTAATGGACTTACCTCACATTGTCAAAAGAAGACTCTTGATATTGAATTTCCATTGTAAAAATATTAAAGATATTATCTATCCAAGACGGTATTTTCTTGTAACGCAACGAATATTGTCACATATATTTTTCTTCAGGAGACTTTCCACAGTAAGAACAAAACTGTTAAACATTTTCTTTATTACTAAATTGCATGGATGCGAAGACAGACGTTTTCTTATTATAATAATTGTTCTTAAACCACGGCATATATGTGGCATTTTGGTATATTTTTGTCTACCTCTGCAGGAAAATAAGTAATTTTAATTTATGGATATACCAATATAAATGGGTAACATACCATTTTGTTTAGTTGTCTTAGCGACACTTACTGTTAGAACTCGTAGTTTATTTTCGTCATGTACGAATGTTGAAAACAAATCAGTGCCAGTCCAGCACTGATTTATTTATTTTTCTCCATTTTGTATGTTCTTGCAGTGGTTGTGCATTCCTTGCTATCAGGTCTAATAACAGTTTGCGTGTTATCCTTTAACACCGTAAGCCCTAATATTTTAGATTAGGTATTATACCTATTCACCTGAGTCAAGCCGGAGGCAGCTTGGCCAGACACTATTTCCCCATCCCATGTTGTCTTTCTAAACCGTGGGTGTACCAGTGAAAGTGCCTCTTCTACAGCTTGTCAATAAAATATCTCGAACATGAAGGGGGATGAGAGTTCTTGAGGCTAAGGTGAGCGTAGCATTTTTATCTCCGCATGAATAAATCTCAAAATCATCTGAAGTTCATAATTTTAATATTCTGTAATTTTCTACTATTAATTTTATGGTGTACAATAAAGCATATTGTATTGTATTGTATGAATAGGTCAAATTATAAAGTTTTGAATAGTCTTATAAAACGGCTTATTCTGACAGTCCGTCCGCCTGTATGCATCTATTTCTCAGGAACCATAAGATAGAGACAAACGGTTTGCGGCATTCGATCCACAACACCTAACCATGAATACATGCATAGGCGATTTTGAAGTTTCTACACTTCCGGTATTGAAACTGGTTACGGTTAAAAGTATTTTGATTCCTTCGATACAACAGTGAAGAGTGCGTTACTTGTTGGACTGGCATGAGACTTTATAGTCTCAAATGTTGCCACAGAATTATGCATCAATACGCATAAATTTATAGAGCGGTACCTTGGCGGGGAACCTCGATTAATTCACCAATAAGTTCTCCCTATCTCGAAGATTGTTACCTTTTATTGCTACAGGAGCTCGTTATCGTAATTGAAAGTGACGTTTACATTCGCTGGCAATTTGTTCCAATGACGGGAATGAAAGAGTTTCGAGAAAATATTTTGTAGGGTATAATATAACAATACAAGGAAAATATCAGTTTTCTGACTACGTGCTAAGGACAAATCACTACCTACAACAGACAGTAGTCAGTAGAGATGGCCATTTTTATTTAATATTTATTTTGATTTATTTTACAAGCGATTGGTTTGGTTTCCCTTATAAACATTCGTCTTTGGATTAACGAATATTATACTTACCGAATTTATGGATTCACCATTAATTCGTTAAGTAATTTAAAATATCTAAGAGCATAGACTGCGGGAGCGACTTTATTTTATACTGTGTAAACTGATGACAACACTAAAATGTTACAACGTGGCTTAGCGACAACATAATAAATACCTACAGTGGCAAATAAACGTCATTTCTCAATTGTCAACAGAAAGTGGTGCGTGAAATGAACCGCCTCGGTATGCTGGTGGATCTATCTCATGTGTCTGATAATACTACCAGAGCTGCTATTCGACTCTCGAAGGCACCAGTAATCTTCAGTCACTCTTCTGCCTACAGTCTTTGCAACCATAACAGGAATGTGCCAGATGATATTATTCAATCATTGGTAAGTCTGATATTAAACACACACAGATACACTGAAACTTACTAACATTGTCCTAGTCCCTGACCTTATTTATACCGAAATAAAAAGGACTCGAAAAAGAGTTTAATTTTGTACATAAAAATTTCATAGTCGGTAACCTTCTTTTAAGAAATGGCTGAAAAAAGCTTTAAACCAAAAATAATCCTTTTCCAATTACAATCTACCATTCAATTTTTATGTCTAGTATTGTATACAATTTTTTTTTGATTGATAAGTCTTCATTCAAACGCTAGGGTCTGTATTCCAGAACTTTTCTCTATACTCAATCAATACTTGAGGCTAGATTTTGCCTTATAAATACTACTCTCAAGCGTCGATTGTGTATTGAGAAACGTTCTGGATTACGGCCCTAAGTTAGACAACAGTATTTAAACTTATTTATCATTCTTCACCTGAAAAATGTGCTTGGATCATGACTTTTCTGGAACAAGGCATCAGTATGCGTCGTACTGCAAGAATGGTGGGTGCGACGTTACGAACCGTCCAGAAGGTAAAGCAAAGGTACGAAGAGACTAGAAACTATTTGAGGAGACCTGGTAATGGCAGACCAAGGTGAGCATTGAGTAGCAAACGGTGATAAACACAAAAAAACACTATAAACACGTACAGTGGGATCAAGAAGAATGGTCAAGAATTTTGTTTGGATGAGTCTCGATTCTCAATTTACACTTCTGACGGAAAGCGAAGTGTCTACAGGCGACCTGGTGAGCGATATCTTCAAGCTTGCTGCTCAGAAAGAGTCCAGTGTGGTAGAGGCAGTGTATATGTATGTGCTGACATAACTTCAGAACGTCATAGAAAATGGTACTCTGACTGGATAAAGATGTGCCCAGGAGATTCTCAATGAGTACGCGGGGCCGTTCAGGTTGGTATCAGAGTGATGGCTAGGCCATCAAGAAGTCCTGTCTTAACCTGATTGAGGACGCATGGGTTGAGCTAGTGAGGCTAGTCAGAAGCCACAGATCACCACCTACCATCATCAGGGCACTAAAACAGGCCCTGATTTTAATTATAGAATATTCCCCAACATCGGCTCCGAAACCTCGTGTTGAGTATGCCAAATCAACTTAAAGCTGTAAGCAGAACCTGAGGAGGTAATACCAGATATTAAAAATAAATAACATGTAAAAAGTACTCATAAATGTTAATTGAGTTTTTATGCTAAATATTGCTATTTTGTAGTTTTATCTTTGTAATTTACTTTTGTAATATATAATTTACTATAGCTTCAAAGAAAGCCGATAAAAATTGCTATAAAACGTTTTTATTTTAAATCTCTGACTTCTATAGTTTAGAAAATTATGAAATTTTTTATGACCTGACCTTTACAGGCCAGTGTACTTTATAAAAAAAAAACTATCTAATGTAATTACTGGCTATTAAAAAATAGTGTCTTTAAGTTTTATTGCCAGGTTCTTCCTCAGGCTCTACCTATTGCTTTGTGAATCTAGCAGTAAATGTAGAACAATCAATAGTGCAATAATCTTGACGTTCATAAGTGTCACTTTGTGACGTCCATGAATAAAGATATTTTCATGTCATTTAGTTTTTTTAATTTCTTACTAAATAGTAAATAGAATAGTGGGTTAGCTCCTCTGTAAGAACCATTTTAAGCCCAAAAACTTTTATTACTCTTTCAGAACCCTATCCTTAACAAAAAGTTTCGACAACGTAGAAGTTGAACTCTCTAAGAAAAAAAATTGGCGACATCTGTCATTCTGTCATTCGTAGTAGTTTTTTTTTATACCTTAAATAGTATCTCTTTAGAAAAGACTGATTACACGATATAGGGAAACAAATATTATATAATTCTTTTATTTTTTGAATTATGACAGGATTAGCAAAATAAAGGCTTTAAAAATTTATAAATATTTTAATCAAAAGAAAATCCTAAACATTTTTATATAATCTGTGACAATAGTGTTTTATAACCTTATAGAAGGAAGTTAAAGTACCTGGATTACGTCCCCGTCTCAAAATTCCGTCCTACAAAATGAAAATAAATTGTCGTAATTTCTAACCGTTTACCAAATGCCACAGCTAGATTGCCATTCTTCCATAACTTTCTTTTTTTTTAAAAAATACTGATGGAATAAATTCAGGGCCACTCTTAAATAGCGACAAATCTCTCCTCTATGTTCACCTAATCCTCCGCCTAGAGGGTATCCGTTATCATCTACTTTTTTGGTGATTTGTGAAGTGTTGTTGAAGTGAAACTATAGTCTATGTTTCCTATTGTTATCATTAACATTTACATTTTTATTACAGAAAGAAAATGGTGGCCTCATGATGGTGAACTTCTATCCCGAATTTATAAAATGCTCTCCTAATGCGACTATCTCGGACGTTGCAGGTACGTTACGTCGGTTTTCCTTGGCCCTAAGCAAGATACGTATGTCACTGCTGCATGCCATAGGATTCAAAAGAGAACTAAAATACTTATAATACTTAGTAAATTTAATTAATGATAATAAAATTACAATTAAAATTTAAGCAAATATTTGGATCGATGTTAGAATTATAATACACAACGCTTGGGAAGTCGCTCAAGTTTCCTATAATGACGAACATCGCCTCATCGAGTCAGCAGTTTTATCTCCATGTATAAGACTGTTTTCGGCAGTATAATGGGTTCGGTGCGTATTAGCGTTTTCTATGCCAAAGTCAGCCAAAAC
Organism: Thumatha senex; assembly: GCA_948477245.1. Classification (NCBI taxonomy): domain Eukaryota; kingdom Metazoa; phylum Arthropoda; class Insecta; order Lepidoptera; family Erebidae; genus Thumatha; species Thumatha senex. The sequence continues at coordinate 30,666,586 of OX419725.1, read as the reverse complement.
TTCACCGCGTGTATAGCTGTTACTACACTAGCGGCACGCTATGATGACCGATCATTTTACATTTTCGTCCCAGGAAAATAGTATATATCTTATTAATATTAATAAAAATACCCTAAATATAGAATGTTTAAAACAAGAAAAAAAGTAACTACGGAAGGTATTTTATTTCATAAAAATCGTTTTTCTTTTTGCATTATTGCAATATGTCAAACGGCCATCATAGCGTGCCGCAAGGAGCTGGGAATGAGGTCGCTACATGGTTGTTGTTAGTACTATTACAAGCGCGCTTACGCTGATGTTGAGTAACTGGGTAAGAAAATCTAGGTTGCTATTGCTAGCTCAGTGTTCGATTCCTAATATAGGTAAATCATCTTACGCTACTTACGACAGTCCTGGGGTGAATAAGTAGCGTATCTATTAACGAGTGTCTCGGCTGTTGATTTCGGCTGACAGTAGCAATGTAGTCGATATCGAATCCGCTCCTGACCGTTTCTGTGAACTCCCCCGGGGAATAAATCGCAAATGTAAAATTTTATGCAATCCAATATCATCCAAAAAAGAAATTATAGTATTATGTCTGTACCATATATTTATTGAATCCGGTAGTATACAAAGTGAAATGCAGTATGATACTGTACACGAGTGAGCGGTGCTTTAAACGCACAAATCCTCTTGTAGCCGCGTGCAATGCCTAACCGAAACATTTAATCCCTGACCGAGCCTTGCTGGCTTTAATCCTATATTGTAACTGTAACTAACAACAACGACTGAGCTATTTGCCAACTTTTGATATTGATTTGGAGAACACAAAACCAGCATTTTATATATCACTGTATTAAAAATTTGTTTGATGTTATATTTCGGTCGAAATAAACATTTATGCAAGGTTATATTACTTAATTCACATGCCGCGAAAAACTAGTACAAATGTTCGAAACAACATTTTTAATTAAATGCAAGCAAACTAGTAAAATTATTTAAATATTTTAACATGTTTCGATAAAATGTTTTATCATAAAACCAGTTAAAACTAAATGACGATGTAGAATATCCTAAAACGATTCATTTTCATGATTTTCAGAATTTATGCATACCTATACGCACATCCACACAAGCGCCCAATTTCGAGACTGTATTTTCTTTTATTGTTAAATGTATACACATAGATATAAGAATTAGAGGTAAAAGACAATGAGTGTTGGAGATAGTATAGTATACTAGTAGTGTAGCGTAGGATTAAGCAAGATCTCTGGGGCCTATGCGGTTTTACGCATAACTTCGTTTTTGTTTTAATCAGTTACAATGTGCGTGAGTTTTAATAAACTGCAAGTTGCCTCCAAACCCCAGTTTTGGTATAAAAAACCTGAAAAGATTTAAAAGCAACTAGGTATACTCTAAGATGAAGAGAAGAAACAAATAAACATAAAAAAATATAACTAAACTTTCAAAATAATGGATGCTTGTAAAGCTTCATATAATGCATTCTGATTTCTGAACTTTAGTTTATAATATTTATCCTATCCACAATTTTTTGGTTGCTAACAAAAAGTACGGGAAAACAAGAAGAAAAATACATGGTAAATAACTTTTGCATATCCACACACGAAAATATATTCCATATTTACAGACAATACAGCTCATAGTTAAGATTCCGACAAAGATAAAACTAGGTATGTACGTAAGGGTAGAGCTCTGCACGTCCCTTGACAGCGTGCCAATGCTGCTTGTTCCAAACTAAACCAATTTATATTCTCCCTTCAATGAACTCGCTACAAGCCCTGTTTAGTGACCTTGTTAGCAGACCAATATTTATTTATCACTCAAAGTAATTGCTTAAATTTATAAATCGCTTAAAGTAATTGCTTAAAATAAAGTCTGTAACGAATTAAAATGACACGAACTTATTTTTACCAGTAGATATAGAAATATATATATATTTTAAAAGAGCATAATATTTGATTTTGTAATATTTTCCGTTTCTCATAATGTTCATGAAAAATAGTTGAGAGTGTTACAACCAACTTTTTTTAAATATTGTTAAGTGATTCCATAAACTTTTTAAAAGCGATTCGGCCGTTCCAAATTTAAAAGAACATTATAACTAACAGGTTCAATTAAAATTCCCTCTATGATGAAACTATGTACACGCTACGGGTAAAGTTTCAGCCACGTCTTTTGACAGCGGCGTGTCAATGCTGGTTGTTCCAAACTAAACCAATTTATATTCTGTCTATACCTCAAGTCACTATAAACCTACTCTGTTTAATGACCTGGTTTCTATACACGTTGTTTTAATAATGTTACCCAAATGTACACGTCGTTTTTATTTGCTGAATAAAAAGAGTACGGCTCATATCTAAACAAATAATTTGATTACAAAGTTTTTTTCCCAATTATTAAATTTTAATAATGATATTATAGAAACCTCCCATATTTGTTTAATTTTGTATACGAGTGTTCGAAGTGTTAGGGCAGAAGCATACTACACGCCCATATGTCACAGTATCTTTCTTGTCCAACGTAACAGGTGGTGAGACCAACGGTATAACATGCGTTACGAAGTACATAAACGCTCCTAAATGAAAATGGCACAAAGCGGTCAGCCATATCAAAAGATACTCATATCATTATTTAAATTTGAATTTTTATCTTAAGATATTTGATGAGTTTATTCAATTTAATAAGTTTGTCTGAGTTCTTCAATATTCTATTCAAATGCAAATTGTGGTGCGTGCGGGCTCCATACAGAATAAAATGATTACAAATTCAATAGGAACTGATTTATAAATTTTCTGGTCGGTATGTAAATGCCGTAATTGTAACAACTTTTACTAAAATTAATACTATTTACATGATTTATTTTGTAGTTGTAAGTGTATATAGTGGCCGACAATTATGAATATTCAAATACTTATAAAAATATAACTTTACTACTAGATGTTAAATTATTTATAATATTATTTATGAAATATTCCTTAATTTAAAAAGGTTAAATACCCTTATCATAGACCGGTTTAAGACGTTATACTAGCTAGTTACGCAGTTGCCAAAGCTCAATTAAGGGCCGGTAGGCCAAGTCGCGTAGGCACCACAACGCTTCCTCAGCCCCCGCCAAGATGGATCGACGATGTATTTTCTGCTGGCACGCCACAGTAAAAATGATTGGCAGTAGCAATCGAAATGGAACATCTCTGTTATTGTGTTGGATTTTATTTTGGGTTTATGATATACTAGTTGACACCCGCGGTTCCGCCCACGTGATGAAGTTTTCCCGTTCCCGTTTTCTAAAGGAACTTGTTCCCGGGATAAAAAGTAGCCTATGTGTTATTCTGATAGATAAGCTATTATATGTATATAAGCTGATATATATAGTTATGGTAAAGTTTATTTAAATCCCATTCATTCGTTTTACGTGCAAGTAACAAACATCTATACTTACAAACTTTCGCTTTTATAATATTAGTAGGAGTTAGTGATGATATATTTAATAACAAATTTAGGCTTTATGTACCAAATAAAATGTCCCGTACTCATACATTTTTTTTAATAATATTAAATTCAAAAAATCATAATGTTATGATCCTGTCTTCGGCAGCTAGTCACCGTTGTACTTCAGAACATATCTTCCGTCCGCGCTAAATATTCTCCCTAAGTTAATCAAATACCCGATTCTTAGTTTAACATGCAGCGAAGACCTTAACTTTTATATTAGTGACTAATGCCTGAAGGTCGGCTTCTGATGAGACCAGCACTAGCGCATCATCAGCGTACAACTGACAATGTACTGTAAAATTTCCATTTTACAACACATCATAATCTTTTAACTTCTGCAGCCACACTTTTGCACAACTATCCAGATACAATATGAAAAGCCAGGCGGACATAACACAACCCCGTTTGACGCCCGAGCAGAAGTCAAAAAGAGGCACCAGATTAACATCACCCTTGGTCGCACGCAAGCTTTACAGTTCGTATAAAGAGACTGTATCGCCCGCAGCAGCTGGCCGTCCACACCATATCCTGCTCGAATATGGAGTGGACGGCCAGCCAGGCCACACGGACGAGTACCACAGAGTTCCTATCACAACGTTATCAAATGTTTTCTCCAGATCCACTAAAGCGTAATAAACCTTCACGTTAAAATGTAGGGATTATTAATTATTAGTTGCATGAAATGTTATACATTGTTTAAGGCTACTAACATAAAGCAAAAACATAAATAAAAAGCGCTCGTAGCCCTAGTAACTCGGTTTCTGTAAAAGATTACTGATTTAAGAAACTCTCTCGGATTTTGGATGGATGACCGCTTTGTAGCATTTTCCTTTACCAACTTTTTCGTGCTTCGAAGGACGCATTAAGCTGTTTGTCCCGGTTGATAGTAACGTTGAAATCGACACTCGTTAAGTCAAGTGAATACTCTTTGAACGACTTAAAAATTACAACAGCGAGTCGCTACAATCTGAGCCTGTCCATTTGAATACAGGCATTGGGCTCACCACAATATGCCTCTGCTACGCCTTCGGGGATAAAGTCGTGGCTAATAAATTTATAAATATACTTAAATAATTAATACTGAAACCATAAAACAAAGGTCTTGGATACAATTTTAATAATTTATGCGAAGCGAAGCGAAGCTTCAATATAATAACTGCACTGATTACTTCAGCCAGTGGTAGTCGGTATGTTTAAGCCTCAGAATCTAGTAATCAAATTTGTTTAGAACCCAATTGAAAGTATACGCTACAATTTTTTTGTTTTTTAATTCGCCGGCATTTAGCGGAAACATAGGTAAACATACATTGAACGGCCCACTGACTCAGTTGCTTATATAACTGCCTTCTAACTTGTGGGTACCGGGTTCGATTTTATACTACTTACAGGGATAATTCTAATGCTTCTGTGAAGTGTAGGTGCTTTATTTCATATTAAAACTCTCATATATTTTATTTCTCTATCACGCCTTATCCTCGAAAGGGTGGCAGTGGCATATTAGTATATGCCCACTTTTCACCATGTGTATTCCTGTCCCACGTAATGGGTGGTGGGTGAGTCCATTGCCGTATATAACTCTTATATATGTATATACACTATATAAAGCTAACTCCGGCCGTCGCGAGATGCAACTGGGACAGACGCTCGGATGATGATGGAATGCTTACTGCTCTCATAAATATACTGTGCCATTGCGAAAAAATAGCAAGGGGAGCGGAACGAAAAAACCTAACACAGGTCCTACCTCTGTAAGCGCCAGCGCGCGACTGATCAGGCCTCAGCGTCGCGAATCTGATTTCAACATTTGTACTATAAAAATCACTGTATATAGTCAAAGTAAGCCATTATGTCTATAAATATTGAGTGGCTATAGTTGTGTACAAAAATTTCATGAAAATTATCTGTAGTTTAGATTTGGCATTGAAAAAACATTTTGGAAGGGGGCAACTTTAGGATGTTTTTCTTTCAAGTGAAGTTTATTAGATTTTGTAACAGAAAGCCATTTTGACTAGCTTAAATCCTTAACTAACATATATCTCCTTTTCAGAATCAAAAACCCTTTCTTCTACGATTCGCATTGTTTTAAAAAACTCAAAAGCGTGGCCACGGCAGGAATACCAAGCCTTAAGGTAACGTCTTGTTCACAGAACATTTCCATTACATCAAGAGATTGATCGGCGCCGACTACGTTGGCATCGGTGGAGACTTCGATGGAGTTAACAGGTATCTACATTGAATCTGTAACGATTACAATTACATCTTTAGCGATGGAAGGATCTATGTGCATTCACTCATTGGTTAATCCTCATACCATCATACTCCTTAGATGGACAGACAAGTCCTGAAGCATTATTTTTTTTAAAATGATGTCATCATAATTGTTTTTAGGAATAGTTTTTGAAGATCTCCTCATTAGTTCTTTATTAGATATAAGAAATTTTACTAACTTCCATGCTGGAAGATTGGTGTCAACTGTCGTAGTAATATAAAACTACCCTCACTCTATAAGAGAAGACACTTCTATGAACAGATGAAAAAATAACTACAATAAGCAGTACCGAATCTGCTACTACTTATATTTTTTTAAATGTCGAACGGCTTCATAGATCTATTTCTATGTTCAGTAATAGTTCAATACAAATTAATAACCGCTTTTAACGTCGAATTATTTCTTTATTAATGATTAATTGCTCTCAAAGAACGTTGTTATATTGGTGGTCTACATTAATAGATTTAATCACAGATTCAATTTCAATTGCTAGAGTTCCTCGAGGGTTGGAAGATGTTTCGAGATATCCGGAACTTTTTGCGGAGCTGCTTCGTAGTGGCCAATGGACGGTGCAAGAGTTAAAAAATCTTGCTGGACTGAACATGCTGCGTGTCATGAGGCAAGTGGAAAAGGTTAGTATTCAAATTCCGTGAAAAGTTCATAGACCGGTTATAATTTCAGTATAAAACAAGCTGAATGTGAGAATTGAATACAGTCGTTCGAATAATTTCTTGCCTTATAATAAAGAAGAAAAGTTAAAAACACTCTCTGGACTGACCTGATTAATTGCCTGTGCCATAATGTTAAAGCTGTTAACTCGGTTTCGAGATATGAGGAAACATCACACAGACACTACTACTAGTAATTCATAGTCTGTTTGCCTCCTGCAAGCAATACAATTCAGAAACTCAGAGTACAAAGACACTTTGTACATTTACATGATGTAGTAGATACCGTCCTAACGTATCAATCATCCTCAACTAATAGCATACCACTTATAGCAATACGTTAGTACTATTAATTATTCTGTGATAATAGGTATTAACATAAAGCAGAATGGTAGAGAAATGCATCCCAATTATTTACCTCTTTCATTACCTCTGTTCATGAAGCTTTAGTATCTTCTGAATCCAAATGTATCAGGGAGTATCGTTGTCTTAACCATCTTCCTTAGGGCAAGGACGAAATCAATGTAGGTACTAGAAGTGCACGACTTGTCCGCGGTTATCGTATGTACAATAGAGCCAAAAATATTGCAAAGGGACGTTAATCGCGGTCTAAAACTATGTGGCAAATCATGGGCACACGTGAACTTTCTGGCGGCTGGTTAACGTTGTGCTTTAAATAATTGTTCATTAACACTATAGGTACAAGAGCATACAGTTATTTGCTTCTTCATCTTGTTACTTCCAAACCATTCATTTCCTTTTACTTCTAAACCTTGGATTTGGAGCCTGGATTTCGTCTTTAATGACTGCTAGGATCAGCTTTGTTTTGGCTTTTAATTTTCGGCATTGTAGTGAGCAACTGGTGTCTGACCTCCCAACCCGCCTGCATTGTCGTCGTTGCCTCGTCCGTTGATCAGAAGGTTAAGGCCTAGCGGTGCCGCTAGGGCCCTGGAAATATTGTTGGGGCCCCTTTACCTCCCACAACCGTAAGAGCATACTGTTTATCTGACTTTAAATGGTCAGAAATAGTAAAAAGCAAACTATCTGTTTATCTGACATTAAATGGCTACAAAACCTCTACAAGTACTACCTATTGAGAAAAACAAGGAGAGAAGGAAATAAATTAAGCCACCTCGCCCATTTAAATATACTTATGATAATTTACTTTCCAGGTTCGTGACGAGATGCGTACTAATGGCGTTGAGCCCGAAGAGCATCCCGATTCACCACACGATAACGGAAATTGTACCAGCAATGCTTTCCACACCGAATACGTGTAAACCGCCCGTTGCTGAAGAGCTTCTACTAATTTGATCCTTATTGTTAAATGATTACAGTTTCATTTTGTTAATTAAGTTGACTCAGAAGTTATTGAATGCAACTTTTACATTCATTATGAGTTAAGACTGGATTTAATTTCAGCTTCAAAACGAATATAAGATCATGCATGCCCGAGTACGGCAGTAATTATTGCTACTGTTTAATATTTGTGACGTTAACGTGTAACCAAAATGTGGTACAGTGGACATACGTCCACTGTACCACATTTTGGTAAATAAAACAATTTACGTGCTCAGGGTCTAAAACACGACCACAACTGGCAATACGTGGTGTGAAAAGTGATTTTAGGTTTTATTTTATACCTACACTCAAAAGTAGGTCGTTTCGTTTAATCCACTTACATTTGTAATAGTGTATTAGTTTGTGACTGAATAAGAAAAGATTCGTGTTCAAATTAGTAGTTGCGTAGTAAACAACGTAGTTAGCAGGCTATATGTGCAATCTGGCAATTTTATTCAATTTCATTGGTGTTTAACCTAATAAGTGTCTATATATCAACATCTCACCGCTTTTTCACATTTGAATTAGAATCAGCAAATGAGGATGCGTTACTTACATCAAAAATTATGGTACTGTATAACTATCAGCTTCTCTAGATCTATAGCATAAAACACTCAGTTCCTTAGGCAAAAATAATGCACCTACACAAATGTGAAACGGTGAGCCGATGACGCAACGGCGTTCATGTGTCTGTTGAGTTTTTATTCAAAACGATATTGGTCATATTTCTTAATACGTCGTTTATCAAATTCAAACATAAATTCATGTAGCTTGGCAAATCTGTATCTGGATGCAAGATGACAATGGCAATACTATTTACTATTTACTATGGAATTGTAATTTCCAATAATAATTTTCGACACAACTTTTAGTAATAAATTCTCTTCTTGATTTTGATAAATATGAATAGGCCAGTTTTAATGAAATTAATTTAAACCCAAATCATTATAATTACTCGCACAAATTACCCTCGGCTATAGTAATACAATTATACCCTTAGCCGCTAAGCCATCTGCTTACACCGTAGCTGTCGGAACCATTTCTAATGAAATTCATTCAAGTGAATTCAATTATAATCATTGAAGCATGGGCCTTGAAACCTTTACAATTTAATTTTGAATTTGTAATATAAATATTCCGGCCTATTTATCCAAGTACGCACTTCATACTGGAAAGTAGGAACAGGTATATTACTGGTATCATATAATGTATATACTTGTTCCTCATCAAGATTACAAAATAATATAATATGTCTTCTGAAATATGACCAATTGTGGTAAAATATGTGGTAATAGTATTAGGTAATCAAAATATTTATTAATCAATGTTGTAGATGCATGATAGGTGTTATATTGTGAACTATGCACTTCTTTCTTCTGATACATAAATGACTTGTAGGTTGCGTTCACATATCACCAAACTTAACAACTGTCACTCTATCTGATAATACGACTTTCTTTGTAGTTTCTATCAATGTCTACTATGGGCTATTATTTTATGTTCAAAAGGTTGCATTATCAGGACAGAGTAGTTAGATAGAACTCAAAATTGAAATTAAAATGAGGTAGTATGAGAGAAAAGTAAAATTTACTAAGTAAATAGAAAAAAACTATCTAAAGAAATTTTATTTTACTATCGTGATTTAAAATCTATAAAATAAATAGTTCGATTGAGACCGAGAGGTTATGTAGGTAGCAAATAAATTTTTCTAATGTCTTCTATTATTTTTGTATCAAGGTATAAAGAATTTTTTCAATACACTTACTAATAATATGGCTCTAATCTCACCGCAATTAGGTACATAATGATACCTATTATCAAACGGCTTTTTGATTGTTATTAAATCACGAGTGGGATAATATATATTTTTTATTATATTGGTTGAGTTGCATTATTCTTGAAAAAATCGATGCAAAAAAGATCAATAGAACAAATAAATTAATATACCCACCTATTGCTTGTTCATTTCATGCAACTTCGTATTTAAATAGAAAATTTCATCTTGTACGTGTATAATAATCAAAACTTTTACTTAATTATAAATTTTGTTTTCTCTCTGTTAAGGACTTAAACAACAACTTTAACAAAAAAAATAAAGTATGATTCTTTACTCTGTTGTCAATGCGCGCATAAAAAAAAACCTAATTTGTTTTATTTAGTATTATATGTATTATTCATAAGTGTATTGAAAAACGTCGTATGATACACGTGTGTATTGTTGATTACCGTCTTCGGCTCTCTTTAGCCCGCCTTACGGCTCGGGTCTCGTATAGCGCCTCAGCGGTAATCACCAACTTTACACACTTATACCATAATCTACTAAAGTAATTTAATAATAAAAATATTAACCTACATTATAAGCATTAAAGGCTAGTAATTGGAACATATGGTCAGTGATTTTGATATGTTGAGTATTCTAATACATTTCTTATTATTTTCATCGTCTCTGTCAACTACTATTTTAGGTAAACCTGTTAAAATAGGGCAAGAGAGAAATGAAAGAGCATTGAAATATTATACAGTCCCAAAGCAAAGACAAGTAAAGTTGACAAGAATCTAATATTAATTCGAATTTCTATCGGGTTAGCAAAAAAACCATGCCAAACTATCTCATTTATTACGAAAAGAAAACACCGACTAAGAGAATGGGTTCAAACTCTTCTCAGTTATACTTGCGTGTCAATTTTGGAACAACCCGATTAGTTTTGGACATCACGGAGGTCATCTTCGATGTTGCGTCAATCTACGTCACGTATGAGTCTTCTCACGAACTACCGCTTCGACCTCTAGACTAAAATCAGTAAGCTACCAGTAAAGTAAGATTGCGGGGTTATGTGAGGTATGTCCAAAGACCTAATGTTTTATAAGCCAAATCTAATTTAGGCTGTAAATTATACTTTCTATAATTTTATATCTTTTTACGGAAGGGAAGCAAATATCCGTAATTTTGTTCGTCATTGGGACAATAATACCATCCCACATAAACGATGCTGTGAATTTCTTATTATATTAAAATAGAACTTAAAAATACAACTATTTCTTATAAATTGTGACTGAACAATTTTTGACCTGTATTTGAACTAAACTTAGGATGTACCGAATCTTATTTTGGTATTCTTTTAAACATAAAAATGTCTGTTTCTTAGGCGCGCGATTGGTAAAAATTTTATATTAATTTCATTTTTAAATAAAAATAAATACGTAAGGCTACTATGTATGTCTATTTTGAACAGTAATGACACATAAATATAATTTATATAATAATTGTAAGGTGTTATAATTACATATTTTTTATACCTGGATGAATATAAAATTATTGCTATTGATTATAGTTATACATATTGACTAGAACATCATTTATTATGATTTTACAAATTGCATAAAATTTTCGTGCGCCTATTATAAATAAGTGGTTTGTCGCATTTGTACACTCGATGAACCCCTTTGATGGTTACGTCAGTAAAGCGTCAATCCACTAAAACTCTGAGCTGTTTATATATTTACTACACTTGATAATCAATAAACACGTTGCTGTAACATATTATGTTTTATTGCATTGACCCCAAAAGATTGATGAATAGACACTATTCCTCTTTATGTGGCAACACTGACAAATTAATCCAGTATAAGCTTGTGCTATGGGATCTAGAAGACTCATAAACATATATACATATTTTCAAATCAACATCATCATCCGAGCATCTGTCCCAATAGCGTCCCCCGGTCCGGTTCCGCTAAAATACATTTATATAATAATAAATAAATATTTTTCGGTTTTTTTTTGTACTTTTTTTTTTTAGACTGAGCCGTCTAGCCCAAAGTAAGTTAAAGTAAGCTTGTGTTATGGGATTTAGACAACTGATATACATACTTATATATTTCTAAATACATACATATTATACATAGAAAACACCCAAACTCCAAAACAAACATTTGTGGGTCACACAATCGGGAATAGCACCCGGGACCTCGGTCACGGCAGTCGCACGCACTACCACTGCGCCACCGAGGCAGTCAAATACTATTATTTATTTATTTATTTTATTTATTATTTTCGAGGATTATGTTGAAGAGTAAACTGGTTGCCGACCGGTTTACCGTTATGAGGATTCTCACCAAGCAGTGTAAAGTACATATATTCAATAAGCTAACAATAGCACTGAGGTTCTGTATCATCTATTGTCGCTGCGAACCGCCGTGGATCAACCCTTGACCATCACCTTCACCTTAAGGCAAACGCAGTCTGCTTGTGACCACGGCTGGTGCAACCCTGTCGAAACGTCAAGCTATTTAAGGTAAATAAGCATGATGGCGTTAATACCTGTATTTTACACTTATTTTAATCATGCAACGCGAAAGTTTAAAAGTTAGTAAACGCAGTGTATCGTTATTAATTTAGCAAACCTTAGCCTTATTATTGGTTGGACTCACATTACTGCTTTTCAGAGTAAGTGATCAACAACTTTTATTTGGAAGGGCCTATTTTTAAGTGTGGATATTCCCACGGATGTATGTATGTATGACTCTAACTAAAATTGAACAGTTGACGTTTATATTCGTATTTAATTATGATTATTGTCCACATGCAACCCTTAAGGCAAATGCATGCAAAATATAAAGTTTCTGGAACACCCAATATGTACTGCATCTATTTATAAAGGTACTATATAGCATATTGGTCCCGGCAAATTTTGCACCGCCTTAGAATCGGGTTCCAAAGAAAATCTATGAGAAAAATATATTTTTTATATTTTCTCTTTCTGCTGTTTTCATTTACTCTGCTAATCGGTGTAGAGAAAAATTCAACAACCCAAGAATCATAAAAATCGGGTCCATTTTTTCTTGAATGATAAATTGTGTAATTAACTTTATATAGATTTCCGATAGAATCATACCAGAGTTATAGAGACACCTCTCATAAAATAAATTGGTTGATGATTGACCTTCAGAATGTAATCCTAATGTATCCTTAAAGTAAAATCATGTTGAATCTGTATAATCTGTCGCTGTTTACGATCCCAAATAAGTCATATTTATACTTGGGACGTGGATCGCTAAACAAACAACAGTGCCTACAGTTCGCAACCCAGATCCGCAATGTCACAGACTTAAGTTCGTATGTTTTTGTATATACATGAGTGATAATGGGCTACCATTTTGTACTTTAACATTATTTTTTAAATTTAACCTGAATTTTAGAATACTGAATATGAACTAATACTAATCTATACATTTAATAGGTCGTGGGTTCGATTCCCAACCAGGATAAAACTTTGTATGATGAGCACGATGGTTTATTCTGTGTTTGGGTGTTATTTATCTATAATATGTATGTATTTAGAAATATATAAGTATGTTTATCAGTTATCTGGTTACCATAATACAAGCTCTGCTTAGTATGGAATCAGATGGCGTTGTGTGAGTTGTCCCAACGATATTATTATTATTCTCTTTATTTATTTATATAACATATCAATTACATTTTTAAATATATCTAAAAAATAAATACCTTTAAAATATAAAAAATAGTGACCCACCGGTATCGGGTACAGGGACCAAGCTACCGGTGGTTAGGGCTCCAGAGAAAGGAATTTCCTCACAATACGTGCCGCGTCGAGAAGAACTGCTTTCTGTATCAGGCCCTTGATCCAGCTGTTTAACGCGAGCCTTTGTAGGTGTTGGTCAAGGCTCTTGGCTATAAGTCCATGGACAGATACGACTATCGGTACAATGATCGCTGAATCCACATCCCACACGTCGACAACCTCATGAGCCAAGTCTAAATATTTCTTTTGTTTGTCTACCTCGGCTTTCGTGAGGTTTTCGTCGTGAGGTATGGTGATGTCAACAATAATTGTACGGCATTCTAATCGATCTATTACCACGTTGCAGCATTCTATGCTGCAACGGCCGCACAGCATAGAATCGAGTGCGTATCACCAAGGTCTTCACTATTATCCAAATAATCAAGTAATAGCGAATCTAGAGCACACACCAAGGCCATATTCCGTTTATGCATAGGCAAACGCGGTAGGCTAGGTCTACAGCCTGGACTCATAGATCGATATTTCAGAATCGCATCCTCCAATGCACTCCTTAAGTTATCATTACACTGGATACTTCCGGATATAGCCTCAACTGCAACAACTTCATCACTATGTGTTTTGTGTTTGTTACCGATGAATTTGTAACCTGTGATGAAGTTGGACAGTCAAGGCTATTTCGTACCTCAGAACGTAGCCGCTCAAGTACAGCACTATCCAACATGTTTCGTTGAATAGCCCGCACCTGATCCGATAATCGTTGTGTTATTTCTTGATTTGCATATATTATATTTTCCTTTACTGGAAATACGGTTTATAAGCTTTCCGGCTATGGTAATATTATTTTAAATATTTTAAGATTATGTAAACGACATTTGCTATTTTATTTTATTATTATTATTATAATAAAATCGTAACAACGTAAAAGCTGTACATTAAATATTGTTACAAAAAAACACTTGCTGTGCGTTCACCGAAGGATACCAAAGGCAAAAATATAATTTTTTAAATTTTTGTCTGTCTGTTTGTCTGTTTGTCCGCAGTACCTTTGTCTGGGATAAACTCAGAAACTACTGATTGGATTTAATCCAAATATTGTATGAACATTAACAATATGTTAGGCCTACAAATAGGCTATATGTCATCACGCTACATAACCTAGGAGCTTGGCAGAGAACAATTAGCTATAAACGCATGTCCGGGATAAACTCGGAAATTACTTAATGGATTTTTTTCAAATTTTGCACGAATATTAACAGTAGGCCGGGTCTACACATAGGCTATATATTATCACGCTACATAACCTAGGAGCCCGGCAGATAACAATTAGGTATAAACTCAGTAACAATTAAATGGATTTAATTGAAATTTTGTTTGAGTACAATAGGTCGGATCTACTTATAGGCTATATATAATTACGCTATATAGGTAACCAAAGAGCTCAGCAGAGAACGATTAAATTCCACATATTTAACCGGGCAAAACGCAAAAACTACTGCATTAAAATCTTTCACGAAGAATAACAAGACGTGTGGTCTACATATATGCTACATATTATCACGCTACATATCCTAGGGGCTCGGTTGAGAACTATTACGTACATATATATCTGAGCGATAATCGCGAAAACAACTCAATGAATTTAGTTTAAATCTTACACGAATGACACCAAGACATTGGATCTACATAGGGGCTACATATTATCACGCGATAATAGCTAGGCTATACCGACGCGTAGCCTATGTGTAACTGCATGTATAGCCTTAGTTAGCGATAGTTATGTTCTTTATTGAAGCTCTCCTCTGAGAGATTCAATAAAGAAAACAAGAATAAAAGAAAAAAATAAGAGAAACATGCACATGATGATTGACCTCTGTCAATCGTGGTAACACCTCAGATCAAAGACAAATTTTTAAATAGTCCAGGAAAAGTTGATGTGGTCTAGACTCACAGAAGCTATGAATCCTGAGGAGATTTTTCACGCAGCTCTAGAAGTTTTCTCCAAGACTCAGTTTAGACCCTGCTGCGAAAACGTCTTTGCTCTGCAAAAAATTTAGTACACTTGCTCCGCTATCCATGACGTGGTATTCGCATTATGATTGATCTGGGGTAATGGGGCAGCCTGGAGACTCTGGCGTAGAACAATAACTTTCTTGGCTGCATTTTACAGAATCTCCCATAGTGAGAAGAAGAAGAGCATCGAAATTCCTTTATAATGCAGCAAAAATAAGAAACACGTGCTCAAGGATTGCCCTAATG
Source organism: Thumatha senex (assembly GCA_948477245.1). NCBI lineage: Eukaryota > Metazoa > Arthropoda > Insecta > Lepidoptera > Erebidae > Thumatha > Thumatha senex. The sequence goes on along the minus strand of OX419725.1, from coordinate 30,651,014 downwards.
TAGCAAAATTATAATGAAATGTACGATATCTTTTAAGAAAAGCAGTGTAAACATTTAGAGAACTTTACGATAAACCCGTTTTTTGAAAATACCGATTTAAAATCCGATTTAGATTACTCTTTTTCTCTCGGAAATTGTGTATAGTGTTAAGTGGTTTACAGACACTGTAGTCTGTCAAAATAACGACACAAAATCAATCCTTAGTTTCTCTTCTCTATCACAGAAGAAGATGTGAACCTCTAGCGCACACCACCAACGAAGATCGGTATATCGTATATGCTTCTTCTAAATTTGTCTTTTCAAAATTGTGGAACTATTATATTCAACTCAACTTCAAAAATTCCGAGGAGATGTGGCGTCTCGGCAAACCAGTGATTTTTTACTGATTCCCGCCGTTCACCACAATCACCCCTTTCTAATCGAAGCGCGTGCAGTTCCTGCATGCATAAGCTTTACAGAGATTCTTAGCAAGACACAGGGGCAGACACTTTAATGTCAGCTTCGAGTTTCGACCTGAGGTTAAGTTGCATCTATTCTCACATTGGGAAAACGGTGTTCAGTTATTCACACAATTGTCAGTTTCTCCTTCGTCATCAGTCTGGCAAATGCAAGCAAGCAATGATTTGAACGTACCTTATAAAGATGTTTTATAAACAATTTACTTTTATTTGTGTAGTTACTCTTATTTAATAGAGTTATACAGGAAGGTGTAGGACGGGGATTGGAACCGTTACCTAACCAGGGCAATGTTAATAAACTACCCAAACTGTACCGAAACAACAAATTTAAATTCTGAACCATATTGTAATCGTCATTTAAGAGTATGATCAGAGTCATGTATCAGCTACATAACAACTCTGATATCAATGAGCGTTTCAACCATTTTAAAACATTGATGCGATGGACTCCACTCAATCCATGGATAATTTTTTGCAATAAGCTAACTTTCAAATCATATTAATTGTTTTTGCAAACAAAAAGTAAAAATACAACTTGGTTCAGCACGGAGATTAGTTTTAGTCACTGATATTGCAACAAACTTTTTCACCTATGCTATACGAGGTAGTTATGAGTGTCTACACACAAATATATTTATATGTCTGGGCTAAGTATAGGGTAATTACAATACAATAAATTATACACTACAAGATACTAAACATCAAAGAACCTGCACCGGTTCGTACCCGACCCAAGGGTACCCATAACACTGGCAGCATTGCCGCGCCGAGTTGCAATGGCCAATCTTTGTGCGAGGTACGTCCTGGCGAAGGAGTCAAGTGGTTTCTCCCGTAACCTACGCCCGATCTCCAAGCCTCTTCCCCCCAGCAACCTACCGTTTCCACAGCTAATGGCACCATAAGGTATCGAGCTAGGTGACTTGCGGCGAACGTACTGACACAAGTCGCATCCCACACCAAACACTTCCCGTTCCTACGCGGCAACAAAGTCATACAATCTGGCCTTTTTCCATCCGAACGGGAGAGACCAGGTGGCTCAAAAATGAAGTATAGGGTATTTAAATATACATTGAATATTTTTGAGGAAGTTTGTTGTATGTATCTATACCTACATTGAGTACATTAAAAATCTAAACACTAGCTTATTAAACTTTCATCACTTTGGATGCGAATTTTTTGTACATTTCGGTCTTTTGTCATCTCCTTACAATTAACATACTGTTACGTAATTGCTGAAAATTGTGAAAAAGACATTTAAAAGGATAGTGGACAGGTACTGGTAAGTAAGCAATATAGTATTAATCTCAGATAATATAGTCAACATTTTCAATTAGTTACGTAATCTTAGGTATTGCTAGAAGACTATCACAAACCTGCACAAACCGCATATGGTACTATTAGGTTATAGGCTCAACTGTCAGTGTTTCTAACACATTTAAAGTATTCTGAGTTAGTACAGTTAGTACAGCTTATCAATTCATTAAATCGATTACTTCTTTCATTCTTAGTTCATCTACACTGGGCAACGGCATGATCGATTAAAAAAAATACACTTGGTAGATACGTGTAATAGGGTGTCACTAAATCTCCAAAGCCTAAGCTTTCCTATTTGCTAGCGGTACACTACAAAAGATCAATTGCCAGGACGAAATTGGATTTTGTCGGCAGAATTAGTAAGCGACTTCTGGTCACTTAACAAATAATTATCAGTTACGGTACGGAAAGCGGACCCCGGACGTCGCGAGACGCAACTTTGGCAGACGCTCTGATGATGATGAACACAGATACTCTTGAGTACAAGGGCAACATTGTTTTAATTGAAATTTTAATAAAGAATTGTAACTACCTGGAACATTTTCGTCCATTAAAAATCTCTAGAGTAAAGGCTCCAGTTTTGTTGAATAATATTCCTGAAAAGTCAATAAATAAATTCTAAATATACCGAATTTTCGCAGCTTTAAATACTTTGTACTATGTCGCAATTATTATTTATTAGTACCCATCTCCGGAGAAAATGTCTCGGTGGCGCAGTGGTAGTGTATGCGACTGCCGCGATTGAGGTCCAGGGTTCGATTCCTCGAAAGAAATATTTGTGTGACCACAAATGTTTGTTTCGGAGTTTGGTTGTTTTCTATGCATAATATTTAGAAATATATAAGTATGTTTATTAGTCGTTTAGATCCTATAATACAAGCTTAATATTAGCTTACTTTAGGTTAGACGGCGCTGCGTAAAAAATATGTCCCACAATATTTATTTTATTTATTTAACTATGGGATGTTGGGGATATAAGGCGTGAAATCTTATTAGTAGTGGGTAGTTAGAGGCTCTAAACCGTTGGCCATTGCCATTTAACGTAGAAACGCGGATGGTGTTTAGGTACTTGTGCACCAGGAGCTGTTAGGGGCGGGCACGGGAAATTGTAACATTAATTTGACTGGTAGATCTAATGACTAAAATACAATAATAATTATAAATTTTAACTATAAAATTAATAAACATAAATAAGAAAATCATTTGCCGCGTTCTCGACCAAAGCGGCAGATGCGATGAAAGCAATATGGCGACAACCAGCGACTGCGGTGCGATGATGCAATGCATTCATTTATTATGAAAATGTCTGGGACGACACCGCCTCCGCAATCGTTGGGGCAGGTGTACCTTTGTGAACGACCGATGTTGAATTTTTGATAATACTGTATCAAAAAATCATCTACCGCTGTAGCAGATACAAATACGAGTACGTGAGTTTTAACGTGGGCAATAAAATGACCACAACACAAACAACCACATATTTCTATATAAATATAATTATTGAAACTGTAACCTTCTACGTTTCCGAGTGGTGTTATGTGAGAACCAAACTTTAACGCCCTTGTTTTCATTATATTCAGTTCATAAACAGTAATACTCCGTAGTGTAAACATAGCGTCAGTGCATCGAATAATCCGGGAAAAACATACATACAATGTCACTCCTTTATCCCCGAAAGGGTAGGCAGAGGCATACTATATGCCCACATATCACGGTATGCATTTTTGTCTCACGTAACAAGTGGTGTGGTGAGCCATTGCCATATAATGGACAAGCGCAGGCTGTGGCGACCTGCTGTTGAAATTTTTCAAGCCGCCGATATGGCTTTCAACCAGGTTTAGCGACTGAAATTTTACTGGCAACCGAGACCATTGGCTTAATGTGCCTTACGAAGCACGGAAACGCTCGGAAATGTAAATGCCACAAAGTGGTCACCCATCCAAGGACCAGTTGTAACGAAAATTGCTTAACGCAGTAATCGTTTACAGAACACATCCACAAAATGACGCTTGTAAAACATAAATATAACTTTCAGCTATAGGTACTATAAAATTTTGAGAGATGGACATTATAATTTTCCTGCTTTTCCGTGGGCCCAAAATGTTGCTGCAATTATGTTTTCGTTATCAGGCAAAGGTCGTGATTTTTAGTATGACACTTTCTTTGACTATTAATAGCTATTAAGATTAATTCGTTCCAAAAACTTTTCGTAACTAAAGCCGCTAAAAATATTTAATAACTTTTCAGTTCGAGAATATATTCATTTTAAAAGGAATTTTCACTTTTCTCTACAATTAATCAATAAATCCTACTAATCAGACGCAAGCTAAATATTTAAAAAGTAACCGTTGGGTGTGAGAGCTCCGGGAAGAACTCCGGAGCCGAATCTTCGACGCAGCCCTTACAGTGTTAGAAGGTAAGGGGGCAGTCGCTTCCAAAACCAATACTGAACATAAAAGGCTACACTATATCTGCTCCTAGCAGCTAATAAAAGTAGACCGCTACGCTAAAAGTTCGAAAGCAACAGCAACACTTAATTATGATGATGATAACTTAGGTGATGGGGCAACCATGATTTACTAATCTATGCGCAGCTTAAAACAAGGCCGAATTCTGTTCAAATTTGGCGTCTTCATTATGCAAACTTCACTTTGTGATTTTAAATAAATACACTGTATAAATAGTGTCGTGGTCTAATTTACAGTTTCTAGGTATATATAACTTTGATCGATTGGATATACATCTACGAGTAAAGTTTCCAAATTAATTGTTAGTCCATTAATCATTGTTTGCTGAGAAACTTCTCCGTTGTAGTTTAAGGCAGCTAAAAAGCGTTCTGGTTATCGGAAATAACCAACTTAGCTAGTTTATTAGTTCTATCAGTAATAAATGTTTAAGCATGAAAGTTGTCTCTAGTTTATTAAAAGCTTATATTTAACTTGCTCTCCTCGTGGTCTCGTATTATAAAAACATTGTTGGCAGGTATACGATAAAACTGAAAAGGTATATTCATTCGGAAGATACGGTGACAATATAGTAATTGGGTAATGAAACGTTAGTGATTTGCCCAGTAGTTTCTCGATAAAGGTACTCTTCAACGGTTATTTTTAGATTTTTTTTATTAATATATTATTCCTTTACCTTTTAAGATATAATTCTGTTATATAATTTAATAGATGGGATGGCAGAAGCGTATTATACGCCCACTATTCATGGTGTGCATTTTGACGCACTGGTGGTAAGCTCTTTGCCGTATTGAAATACTTCAAAGTTTAAAGCTTTAAAGCGATTAGGTTTTTAATTTTTTCATTATAATATATAAAACAGATTATCAATAGCTAATAATGTACACATAGTATAAAATTGTATTAAAGCGACTGAGAATGAATGACATAGTTGATTAAATGGACGGCAGCTGACCGTGTAGCATTAAATTTTCCCAGACATTTCTAGTTTAATCTTGGATCGCCGCATATAGCGATGTCTGACTCGGACGATATCGTATCCGGCCCGTGACAGCTTTCCAATCGTACATACATTCCCTACACAAAATACTCGATTAGGTTGAAAATTTCTGACAAGTCATCTTCTTCGATTCTATTGGACGTGTTGTTTGTTCTATCGTTTGTTTAGTTTGATAATGAAAATACTACACGAATCTGAATTGATTTAATTAATAGTAAAACCCGGTCGTCGTCTTTGCTTTGTATCAGGTGGACGACGCCTGTCTGACATGGCAAATTAATTAATAAAAAAGTGAGAACTAAAAATGCGGAAAAGATTTATTAGTTCACGCCGATATAAACATCTTAAACATTTATTAGCTTAATAGCTCCTTTAGATATTTTGCAGTAGGTACAAATAATTTATACCTCTTTATACTAAACTAACTTAACAACTTATCTATCTTCCCTGACGACGTAGTCAGAGAGGACAGATCGCTAGGCACCGCGATCCATGCATACTTCTTTCGTTTCCTGTAGATTTATTAATCGCTTCATACAAGCACGTCTAGGTATCCGAGTACTTTAGACTTTTCCGTTTTTAAGCAATCTGCTCACGTGGTCTCTATATGTAAGTCTCGGCCTACCCTGACTCTTTCTGCCCTCTACTTTAGCACAATATATATTCTTCGTCAATCGTTCTTATTCGTTGGTCGTGTCCAAACCAACGGAGCACGCCCTTTTCTAGCTTAACGCTGACACTTTCTTTCAAGCCCTTTTACGTATCACTCCGTTACGTATTCGGTCGGCAAAAGTTTCACCGCACAATTTTCGAAGTGATTGAATCTCAATAGCATTTAATTTACTTTGATGCATCTGCTGAAATACCCAGGTTTTGCATTTCGCTACCGTAAAGCTACGATGGTTAATAATTATTCGGCCTTTTTTGAGTGAAAAATAGTAGTAACGTGCCTTTTTTCAAGTCCTTTTTAGATATTTTGGACATTTATTTTTACACAGCGCCATCTAGCTCAAAATAAGTCAATATTAGCTTGTTGTATAGGATCTAGACTTCTGATAGACATATTTATATATTTCTAATTACATATATACATATTATACGTAGGAAACACAAATACTTGTTCCAACCCGGCAATTGAAACCGGGACCTCAGTGCGGCAGTCGCATACACTTCCACTGCGCAACCGAGGCAGTAATATTTTTTAGTATTGTATTAGAAGTTAATGCATTTCTCATATTTTTTTTATAAAGTGAAAAAATGCAATTTGATTCGAAATGGGGATTGAACCCGTGACCTTTGCCTAACCAGGGCAATGTTCTAGCCACTGAATATACTATAATGCATAAATAAATGCACTGAATATAATGCATTTTGACTCGAAGGTTTTTTATGGTTCAACATTGCCGAACTAAATCCAGGTTTTAAATTTTATAGCTGCTGTTGTAATTTTACATGCCGCACACATAAGGTCTTGATTTGACTTCTGTCTGCTTTGCGACCGGCACCAAAAGTTTGGTATAAATTCCTAATCAGGAGAACGTTCACCCCACCTCAGGATTGCACGATGCTTATCACAGAGATCGCTTACAGAAGTTTACTGAACAATCAGGGCAACGAGCATTTACTTAATGACATGATTTCAAAGCATTTAACAAAATCCTTGCTCATCTATACCCTACTTTGTGTGGTTCTTTCAACGCCCTCCAAAATGGGCGTAAATGAAACAGGGTTGATGTGATACATACCAAAAATCAATCTTCTGACCTTATTCTATTGTTAAAACCTACGTAAGTGCTGAAGACCTTCCATATTTCATGCCATTGTCGCGTCCTACACCATTACACAAACCTAAAGTCGATAAGCTAGAAGTGACATAATAAGTCAAACTATATCATCGCTTTGGTTGTCACCAAATGTCACCTTTATTACTTAACGTATACACTGGAGGCTAGCGAGTTGCTAAGACCACAAATGCCATAAAAAATATTGAATTGAATTATATTGTATTGTATATGGTTGTAAAAAATATAGATGCTTTCTTTATATACAAATCAATAGTTTTATACCCTCAGGCATTAAATTATATAATTCTCGATAAGATCATTTACCTTTTTTGTATTAAGTTTTTTTTTATTTTTATCCCCCGACGCAAAAAGAGGGGTGTTATAAGCTTGACGTGTCTGTGGATCTGTCTGTCTGTGGCATTATAGCTCGCTAACGGATGAAGCGATTTCAATTAAGATCTTTTTGTTTTAAAGGTGACTTACGTGCGACTGTTCTCAGACATGTTTGATGAAAATCGGTTGAGGCGTTTAAAAGTTATGGGGTGAAAGTGGGGAAGGGTAACCTATTGTCTGTAAAATATGCAAAATATACTCGTGAGGGGTCTCAAATGAACGCACATCACGTGCACATAAAAAAATAATGTTCATTTTTACTTTTTAAGGGGAACTTAGGTTTTTGAGGCGGGGATTCTTTAATTTTTAATTAAATTAAATTATAAGAGTCAAGATACCGTTTGATGTACCATGTTCTGTTTTCTTCTTTCTTGTATTGTTGTATTTGAAATATAATCTCTTTCTAAAGCTCAACTAATCATACGCATAGCTCTTATTTATGGGACATTAGTCAAATTGCTAACAAATTGCGGTTGATAAAATTGTCACAATCAGACTGATTCAAAAGAGCTCAAGTGATCTCAAATTTACCAAAAAGTATTCCGTAATGCATTTTCTTGACGACAAAACTGTCAATAGTATTGAAGTAAATAATATTGATTGATCTGGTAATGTGTTTTCTCTGACACGTCATGGTATTAGCGTGAAGAAAATTAGTTAGTTATTAATAGACATTGTGTAAACAAAGTTGATATTTAACAAACCTATTTAGACTCAACAATATGAGCAAAATCTACAGGTTTTGAGGTTATGTCAATTCTTATAGCCTATTTAACTTGTTCCAACCCGGCAATTGAAACCGGGACCTCAGTGCCGCAGTCGCATACACTTCCACTGCGCAACCGAGGCAGTAATATTTTTTAGTATTGTATTAGAAGTAATGCATTTCTCATATTTTTTTTAATAAAGTGAAAAATAGCAATTTGATTCGAGATGGGGATTGAACCCGTGACCTTTGCCTAACCAGGGCAATGTTCTAGCCACTGAATATACTATAATGCATAAATAAATGCACTGAATATAATGCATTTTGACTCGAAGGTTTTTTATGGTTCAACATTGCCGAACTAAATCCAAGTTTTAAATTTTATAGCTGATGTTGTAATTTTATTTTTGAAAAAAATAATGTGCGTGTAGTTGAATGAATAATTTCAAAAATTTTCGTCTGTGAACATTTGTAATTTTAAATTATAATATTAATTATTTACAAATTATAATGATCTATAATTATAGCTAGATCCCTTGACTGCCGGGTACAATAATTTGCTTGCAAATATTCAATATAAATTTTTGCTTGAACATTTCTGTTTGCTATCACTGGTTACACAATGGACACTATGCAAAGTACTATTGATGCCCTGACTGAAACTATTAATAAGAGAATGGAGGCATTTGAAACACAGGTTTTGAAGTCACCAAATGCACCTGTCTTACGGGTCTAAACACTGAATTTAATAGTTTTCGAGTATTCGTCACTCAGGCCTTAAGAATGTTGCAACAGCAGATTAGAAATATACACGCTATACTTGTTTCTGAAACATGGTTGAAACCATGCTTATCCTCTGCCCCTTATGTTCTGCCTGGGTTCAACCTCATCCGTAATTATCATGGACCGGGTGGCTATGGTGGTGTGGCTATTTATTTACGTTCTCACTTTCCTTATAATGTAGTAAGTTCATCACCACAGCCGCCTCTTCCACTTTCTGGTGAGCATCTTTTTCTTGAGGTTGAACTCTTCCACAACAAAAAATCTTCTTGGTGTTTATTATGGTCCCTCCTCTCATATAAACTACTTCTCTTCCTTTGAAACTCTTCTAGAAAACGTCATTTCAATGTGCAGTCACATAATAATCATGGGGGATTTCAACACATGCCTTCTTAAAAATGATTCTCGCTCTTCTAAGTTCCAATCTATCATCCAGTCCTGTAACCTATCGGTTCTCCCTTCCAAGGCCACCCATCATTTTTCGAACCGTGCTCCGTCACTACTTGATCTTATAATCGTTTCCACCCCAAGTAGGGTGGTTAAGCATGGCCAACATACGGCTGACGAGTTTTCTTTTCATGATTAACTTTTTCTATCATATCGCCTTCGTTTGCCTAAACCCAAACCCAAATTTCTTGCACTGCGCAGTTTTAATGGTATGAATCTCTATGAATTGCACGGGGACGCCGATGGCATTGACTGGGACCCACTTTTGCGCTCAAATTGCGTCGATGATAAGGTAGAACTGCTCACTTCACATTTAATTTCGCTATATGACGTACATGCTCCAGTTCGCAAAATTAAAATAAAACATCTACCGTCGCCATGGCTCACGAATGACATCAAGGTACTGATCACTAAAAAGCTACAGCCAAGTCGAAATTACACGTACAGCCTCAAATGGGATAAATATGTACTCATAAGGAATCATTGCAGCAAGGTGTGTAGGAATGTTCAACGCCAACATATTCACAGTTCTGTTGAAAACGGAGATCCAGCAAAAGTCTGGAAATTTCTAAGGTCATTGGGAGTGGGAAAGTCTGATCAAGAGTCCTTGCCTAAAGCATTAGATCTGAATTTACTCAATCAGCATTTCTCATCTTCGTCGAATTTTGATAGAATGATAAAACAAAAGACACTTAAACATCTTTCAACTATATCCCCTCCTGCCTGTTCTCCTTTCTTTTTTTAGTCAATTATCTGCTTGTGATGTTAAAAAGAGTATAATGTCAATCGGTTCTAATGCGGTAGGTACTGACTGTCTAAGCCGTAATATGATTATTCCTATCATTGACTAACTTCTTCCTGTCATCTGTCACATCTTCAATTTCTCTATAACCAACAGCATATTTCCAGTGGCATGGAAAAACGCTCAGATCATTACCATAGCTAAAAAGAAAAATCCCTCCTCCTTCTCTGATTACCGCCCCATCTCCATTCTCCCTTTTCTATCAAAAATTCTCGAACGGCTCCTTTACTCTCAACTCATGAATTACCTCTCTAATAACTATCTCTTAAATCCCCTTCAATCTGGATTTCGTACTGGTCATAGTACAACCACTACGCTAACTCATATTACGGACGACATCAGAGTGGGCATGGAAAATGGCAAGCTCACAGTACTAGCACTGCTGGACTTCAGCAATGCCTTTAACACGGTGGACTTTGATATTCTACACGGTATACTGGCCTCCCTAAACATATCTCCAACAGCGATTGACTGGTTTCATAGTTACCTGTTTGACCGACGGCAGCGTATTAATGTTGAAGACTCCTCTTCATCGTGGTGCAATGACTCTGCTGGGAGCCACATGGTGGCGTTTTATCTCCCCTACTCTTTGCAGTTTTTATCAACTCAATCTCAAATGACTTAACTTCTTCCTACCACCTTTATGCAGACGATCTCCAGATATATTCCCAAGCTCCGTTAGATCAACTTAGCGAGGCTATTGACAATGTCAATGATGATCTGCGAACTATTTGCAGCTGGAGTAAATCGTATGGATTAAAAGTGAACCCATGTAAAACTCAGGTTATCGTTGTTGATGGCTCTAGGATGACGTCTAAAATTGACTGGTCACAACTTCCAAAAGTTATGTGCAACGGCATTGATATTTCCTACAGTGATAAGGTCAAGAACTTGGGCATTTATTTAAACTCATGTTTATCCTGGGGCCCACAGTTGAATGAGGTGAGACGCAAAATGCTTGCTGCGGCTGGGTCCTTGCGCCGGTTGAGAAATTTCTTACCTATTACAACTAAGGTTGCGCTTGTGCAATCGCTCCTTTTCCCCATTCTTGATTATGCAGACGTCAGTTATTTAGATCTTAATGAGGACCAGTTAAATAAACTTGAGAGACTCCATAACTTCTGTATAAGATTTATATTTGGATTACGCAAATATGATCATGTTTCTGAATTTCGAAAAAGACTCAAGTGGTTACCTATTTGCCTTCGCCGGAATACTCACATCCTCTTCTTATTATATACCATTATTTTTAACCCCTTTACTCCTACCTATCTCAAAAAACGTTTTGAGTTTCTGAGTGACTCCAACAATAAATGTCTAAGATCATCAGAGAACCTGAGATTGAAGATGCCCGGGCATTCTACTAATTTCCTGGACAAATCTTTTTCTGTCCAAGCGGTTCGGTTGTGGAATACACTGCCAGTATCTATCAGACGTGCGCAAAGTCTAGCCACATTCAAAAAGTTAGTCAACGACCATTACTTGCGAGCCATTGGCTATATCTAGCGTTTCTGCCTTCAGAGAGACACCGTTAATATTTAAAGTATTGTAGGTATTTGTGTATATGTGTGTATGTATTATGTATGTATATATTATATATGTATTTATTATGTATGTATCTGTGTATGTATGTATTGTATATGTATAAATTTATGTCACTGAAAATATAAAAATTACCGAAGTGGCAATATTTTAATGTACTCACAAACACCAAAACACACGTGGTAAACACCATTCTGCCCCAAATTTAGGTCTCATAATACGAGTAATTCTCCATCCAAAGGTTGCCTGTAAGAAATTGCCTCTGTGCGATAAGGCCGCCAATTGTAAAACCATTTTGTATCACATTGTAAATATGTTAAATGTATTTTTGGTGTTACAATAAAGAATAACTAACTAACTAACACGCTGCGAAGATGCAGTGGGTGACTTCTTAAGCAAAAGGAATGAAAAAATAGGACGCTCTTGTAGTTCAAATAAATGCAAATACTTAGCCGCATCAGTTATGCCGGGAAGAAAATGTGAATGCCGTGGTACCTATTTTTAATAATGTTTGTCTGGAAATTAACGAATAATTTAATGAATTTAAAAATGATTTAGTTTATTCTTTGCATTTTTCGAAACTAACTGTTTTCATGCTTGTAATTTTGGCTGCCATGTGTTGCGTCGCAATCACAGCTGCAAACAAGATTTTAGTTGCGCTTACTTATGAGTCAACGAATTTGAATGAAAACCACTATGAAAATTTGATTCAACACAGAACATTTCTTCAACATATTAAGTGTTTCCCTAGTTGAAACCCAGGCTCCAAACCCTACACGAATTTAGAGCCTGGGCAACACTTTTATTTTGTTACTAGGAGCCTGCTGTCTGACCTTCCAATTCCTTAAGGGCTTATGGGTTAATCAGCAGGTGCACCGCTAGCAGGTGAAGTTACTTGGGACCCAGAGATAATTATTTAATGGCCTGGTTACTAAGACCTTTTAGCCAAATCTTATTTATATGATATTTCTTCAATCTTATGTTTTAATCTGGTCCTGACCAGTCCTTTGTCGATGTCAAGTCCAGTCCTAGGTCCTGTGTCCTTGCCCCATTAACGTGGTAGAGGGTTATTGAGACTTTCAGAGGAATTTGCGCGACAAGATATAAATTAGCATTTCACTGCAGTATCTTTCCCTTCTATGTCTAAGAAACACACAACTTTTATGTCTGAGAAACTACCATATTAACACATAGAACGAGGTTAAGGCACTAGTTTTGGAAAATAATATACAGCAAGCGACCGCCATTTACCAAGATCCCGCGCATAGCCCCGGGAGATCTTGTTGGGGCATCTTACACCCTATTCAACAAAGAACTTTATTGTTTTCTTTATGTACATTAAAATTTGAGCTAAAAGGCAACTTTATATTAAATAGTGCTAGCCTAGCGCATAGCGAATGGCCCGTATTGGGTTGCATAAATTTAAAAGGCATAACTTGAAACTACATAACGTTTTTTTGCATACTTTTCGTTTCGCATAACGTTCAAACAGAATAAATCATTTGGCATACTTTATTGTCCCATAATTTCTTTATAATAATGATTTACCTGCATAAAATTTATATGATATATATATTTCACGTATAGAGAACATTCAGAAAAAGTTCATTAGGTATTTATGTTATAGAACTAAAACTAGATATAGTTCAACTGATTATCGCAAACTTTGCGCAAAATTTCATATTCTTCCACTAGAAGTACATCGCGAGATAGCCGATGTCACATACTTGATGGTAATATTAAGCGGGTCGATTGATTGCTGTGAGATGTTATCTAAAATTAATTTCAATGTTCCAGGTATAGTGAGGAGACACTATGTGCCTATTCACTTACCTTTAGCATCTACTAATTATAGACGGAATGCATTTCTGTGGCGGGCGAGCAGTGCACTGAATGAGCAGTATAAAAAACTACAATTTGAGGTTTTTGATGCAAAGCCTGAGACGGTGAGGCGGGTACTTAGTCAGGACTTTTTCTCTGCCCATATGCCATAACTGTGACATTGCAACTTTTTATCAGAATTTTCATCATAGCTAATATTTAATTATTTTAGGTTTTGAAGATGTGGTACTCTTTTCCGAAGTAAAGTTTAGAATTTACTATTTGAGCTTGCTACGTTTTACTGTTGTAGAATTGATGTTTGTATTTTTGTGTTCTGTGATTCATGCGTGGAGACCTATAATTGGCTTTCAGGTATTTATTATATAAGTCTATTGTGTTGTTATTAGCTGTTGGTCTTCCAAAAATAAAAATAAATAAATAAATAAAATGTGTACGCATAATTTTTTTTACAATAATTATTACTAATCATAACATTTATTGGCATCACACTCTATGGCATAAAGATTACAAGTCATATATATATATATATATATATAGAATACCATAATGTTAACGAGTACATATTTATATTTTTATATCTAAGCTTGAACTGTCTAAGATTGAAATGCCCACTGATTAAAAATGTTGATAGTCACTATACTGAAGTTCAAAATGTCAACACTTATATATAGAATATATAAATAAAATACAAAAAGAAGTAGGTAGATTAAAACGAGCGATTCAGTACTGGCGCATCGCCGGCCGCTGCCTCGGCACGTTCGCATAATCTTTTTCAGCATAATGTAGTTTGGCATAACAGTTACAGCATAAAGTTTTCTCGCATAAATTATAATAGGCAGAGTGTTATAAACGCATAATGGTTTCATTGGCATAACTTTAACTTACTCTAATTTTTCTTCCATAAATTTAATTAGCATACATGTAAAGGGTATAATTGTTTTACGCCTAAAGATAATTTATCATAAAATACAAAACACATAATTGGGGTATGCATAACCGTTTAAATCATAAATGAATAATATATTTGACTAAGAATATTTAAGAAATGATAAGACACCATTGTAAATAATCATCTCACTCACACACTGAATTCTTTACTTCAATATATTTAATCGTGTTGCAGTTTATTACTACTATCAAACATGATAAAATAGTATCTACAGTGGCGGTAAAACTCCATCCAACATTTATTTTGATAATAAAAAACGGCCATCCAGATGTAACAAGCAAACCACTTAAGGGACGACGCTCATTTTTGTGATCATGTTACTGAATAATTTTAGAGGACGGCAAAGTGAAAAACGACTGTATTCAGACCCCGCATGAAAGAGTAGAATTTTTTTATTAAGTACGCTTAATGTGCTCTACTTTTTCTGTCCTATTTGAAAGAGGAAACATTTGTTTGTTTTTCTTTGGAATTACTGGACTGAAAATATCTTTATTTCACCATTGGAAAACATACATTAACATCATGAATAAAGGCAATTTTTCATTTCAATAAATGAAGTGTCAACCTAAAAAAACATTAATGTTGGTTTTGTCCTACATGCAATGGAGTTGGAGCGTTTGCGATAGAATTTAATATCAATCAATCAATCAAATCGGCCTATGACAATTCACACCACAACACACGGTCCTGTGCCTTTCGCATCCAGTCTCTCCCTGCAACCTTTTCCATCCATCTGGCGGGTCGTAGTACGTTTGTTTTACAAATATACTATTACTATTTTCACGCTGTATCCCTGGCGGGGTAGTCAGAGAGGACAGATCGCCAGGCTTCGCGATCCATGCATACTTCTTTCGCTTCTTCAAGATTCATCAATCGCTATACATGCACGTCTGGGTATCCGAGTACTTTTGACCTTTCCGTTTTTGAGCAATCTGCTCACGTGGTCTTCATATGTAAGTCTCGGCCTACCCTGACTCCTTCTACCCTCTAATTTCGCAAATATTTTGACGGTTCGCTCGCTTATACATGGAGACTAACTCCCTATCTCATTACAGTTGATACTTGCTTATTGTATCGAAAAACAATTTATTTTTCAAAATTTTGAACTCTGTTGTAGATAGCGAGCCTTTATTCAATTGATATACTTACTTATTTTATTTAATACTTACTTTGTTTAAAGTAGCTTAATAACTACGTTTATATCATATTTATTTAACTATGTTTTAAATAAATAATTATAACAAATTCTTTACACAAAGAAATATTTTATAATTGTCCAGTTTTCAGATTACTATCTTGTACAAAGTTTAGGCCGAAATTTGTTATTATACATGTAACCTACATGTTTCAATGGAAATAGAAAACGTAAAAAATACCTTTGATTTTTCTGACTAGAACATTTAAAGTTGATTTAAAATAGCACTAAGCCCATTAGATTTCAAACAAGGTTCTTTTTATCAATTTCTTCTTGTTATATGTAATTAAACGTTATTGTACAAATTGAATGACGTGGCTCCCCCTTTTTGTGATGATACTCGGTTGTTCTATAGAGGTCTGCAATTATTGCGCACCTCTCTATTCATGATAATAATTATTTGACCTCATAAAGGTTTTACCCGGGATGGTTAACAAAGAGATCCTCTTTTTATACACTTGAATTTCGATAACACCGTTCTTTTATTATAGTGTTGAGTAGGGATTCAGTTATTTCAAAATAAATAGCTAAAAGTTGTGATAAAAGTGAATATCACCTAATTTGCTTGAGAACGTGGTTGAGTAAGATCCTAACAAACTTCATATTAACAATATTAGTACAATGTTGGTAGAAATAGTTTACAAACATACATACATATAGTCACCTCTTTATCCTCGAATGGGTAGGCAGAGGCATACCATACGCCCACGTTTAACCGTATGCATATTTTGTCCCACTTAACAGGTGGTGAGCCCATTGCCATGTTGAAATAGACAGGTGCAGCTGTGGCGACCTGCTGTTGAAATTTTTCAAGCCGCCCATAAGGCTCTCAAACAAGCCAAACGACTGTAATTTTAGTGGCAACCGGGATCAACGGCTTAACGTGCCTTCCAAAGCACGGAAAACGCTCGCAAATTAAAATTCCACAAGTTTGTCCCCAAAAAACCCTATCCAACAAGGACTACTACCTTGTATTATTTCAGAGATTCTCTTCTCTTCGTTTTAGTGTATTCCCAATTATTTCGAACTTGTTTTTTTATATAACTTATATTTTAACTTTATATTCGTACTTGGATTTGGTGCCGGTGGCCTACTTTTATTTTACTTCTAGGAGCAGCTATTTTATGTTTGTTTACTGCCAGCGTTCTTAGTAGCGACAGCTGTATAATCAAGCCTACATCGTTGCCTCGTAGACCGCAGGTGAGTTCGCTTATCAGAGAGATCTTTATAGGGCTCCTTACATCAAGGTCTTTCATGTTCGGACTTCTTTAGAATTCTTTCGGAGATTAACATTTATTTATCACAATACGATTATGAAAATGCTTGTACTAACATTGACTTCTAGACATGTTAGTTAATAAAATATTAATCTATACATATAATAAAATCGTAACAAAGTAAAAACTGTACATTGAATATTTTTACAAAAAAACACTTGCTGTGTGTTCACCGATGGATACCAAAGACAAAAATGTAATTATTAAATTTTTTGTCTGTCTGTTTGTCCGCAGTACCTTTGTCCGGGATAAACTCAGAAACTACTCATTTGATTTAATTCAAATTTTGCACGATCATTAACAGTAGGTCGTGTCAACACATAGGCTATATATTATCTCGCTACATAACCTAGGAGCTCGGCAGAGAACAATTAGGTTTAAACTCAGTAACAATTAAATGGATTTAATTGAAATTTAGTTTGAGTATTACCATAGGTCGGGTCTACATATAGGCTCTATATAATTACGCTATATAGGTAACCAAAGAGCTCGGCAGAGAACGATTAAAGTCCGCATATTTAACCGCAAAATGGAAAAACTATTGCATTCATTTAAATAAAATCTTTCAAGAAGAATAAAAAGACGTTTGGTCCACATATAGGCTACATATTATCACGCTACATATCCTAGGGGCTCGGTTGAGAACTATTAGGTACATATATATCTGAGCGATAATCGCGATAACTACTCAATGAATTAAGTTTAAATCTACATTAAAATTAAATTTAAATTTACACGAATGACAACAATTTATTAATTAATTTACGGCAATGGGCTCTCCACCTGTTACGTGGGACAAAAATGCATACGGTGAAATGTGGGTTTAATTTGCCTCTGCCTACCCCTTCGCGGATAAAGGTGTGACAATATGTATGAATAAGCTACGTTCAAATCATTACTCACAGTACCCAAATATTATCACCCGAAAAGCCAGAATGGTGACGAAGGAGAAACTGACAATTGTGCGAATAACTAAACACCGCTTTCTCAATGTAAGAATAGATGCAACTTAACCTCAGGTCGAAATTCAAAGCTAACATTGAAGTGCCTGTCCCTGTGTTTTGCTAAGAATCTTTGTAAAGCTTATGCACACAGGAACTGTTTATGAAACGGGTTAGACTAAAGTATTGATCCCAGTTTAATTGTACCTATGACAGAGCTAAATGTCAGGCTGCTAAATGAACAGAAGGCTAGGCTGTTAATAAATGGAGGATCAATTATTTAGCTGCGACTGCGACATATATATACATTCATAACTCGAGTTTACCATGCAAACAATAACCTAACCTCAAAAAATTAAAACTGCGATATATTTTTTCTTAGACGTCTTTGGCTAACAGTGTAAAATAAAGAATTGCTTAACAATAAACTCTCAATCGTTTGATATATGTTGCAGATCTAAACGGTTCAATTCTTCTACCTGCCATTACCCTTTCTGACCAATATAATATATTAGCACTTGTTGAGTAACAAGCATGTAGACACCCATATTTTCGCTAGAAAGTATGGCTATATAATATTAAGGATTACATTTGATAACCTCAGCATCATATTACGGCGCCGTGGTTCGAACCATAACCGGCAGCCGATGGCTACGAAAAGAGAGAATGCGAGAGTGGGTGCGGGTGCGGGTGCGGGTGCGGGTGCGGGAGCGAGCGTGACGCACGCTTTTGTCCCGCCATCAAGTTCAGGGGTAAACGCCGTTCGAAATTCGTGCGTGCCCCGACTAGTCTAGTTAGATAGTGGGGCCTTCTTCTGGCGGCTTTGGTGGCTCCTAAAGAACCGTGAGTCTTTCATAGTGTACCTGCTGGTATGACGGCGTGGAAATTGCATTCCCCACGTCAATAAATAGAACAGCCTGCGCCTGTCCATTTCAACACGGCAATGGGCTCACCACCTATTACGTGGGACAGGAATCCACACGTTGAAAAGTGGGCACATAGTATGCCTCTGCCACCCCTTCGGGGATAAGGAGTGATGGATATTTATTTATTTTATTTTATCAAATAGAAAATTTTAATAAGTAGTTACTTATGTACTTATTACATTATAGCCTAATGTAGTTCTGTAGATATTTGAGTTAGTATCTAAAAAAATATAACCAACAGTTTCGCACAGGTCAACTTACAATACCCCTCCTTTTTCCTCGGGTGTTATTAAATTTACGTAACCATATCATTCTTGCTACTTCACATTATTTTTCATACCCATTTTGAAGTCCAACACAAAATTATTTTAATACATAAAGGAAAAGATGAATTGAGTAGGAACTCCTAGGTATAAGGAAAATTATTTATAAGCATGTTCTGCATTTTCCGTCAATTATTTATGACCATGTGCGATCTCTTGTTACCAGACTATAAAAGCCAAACAGAAAGGAAAATAAAGTTGCACATAAATGCCCAAACAGCTCAATAGATTTTGAGAAATGATGTATCAATAGAAGCGTGTTACTCCACAATGCAATCTTAATGACGGCTCCATACCGCCAACAAGGCCGTTTTGACATTCTTTATGTTAGGTTTTGACACATTAAAATAGTGATGTGAAATCCTACTAATATTAGAAACGCGAAAATGTACTGAATGGATTTTGATGAAACTTTACAATAATATAGCTTACACATCAGAATAACACATAGGCTTCTTTTTATCCCGGGAACAAATTCCTGTGGAAAACTGGAAAGGGAAAACTTCACCACGCGTGCGGAGCCGCGGGCGCCAACTAGTCAATTATAATATCAAAATTGCCAAAATGCTATCTGTACGAGCTTTATGAAAATCCAATATAGTCTATGTTACTCACGAAGAATGTAGCTTTCTAATGGTGAAAGAATTTTTAAAATCGGCCCTGTAGTTTCGGATCCTATTCAAGTGATACACAATATGGCAGGTTTGAAGAAAAGTGTCAGCGTTAAGCTGGAAAAGGGCGTGCTCCGTTGGTTTGGACACGTCCAACGAATGAGAGAGGTACGATTGACGAAGAATAAATATTGTGCGAAAGTAGAGGGTAGAAGGAGTCAGGTTAGTCGGAGACTTACATATGAAGACCACATGAGCAGATTCTTGAAGCGAAAGAAGTATGCATGGATCGCGAAGCCTGGCGATCTGTCCACTCTGACTCAGGGAAACAGCGTGAAGATAGTTTAGATTAGTTTTTTTTTATTTCCACATAAGGAACCAATTTATATAGGAAGTAAGAAAAAAGGATTTCTCTGTCGTCACTGTTATCATCACTTAGCTACTATAAATACAAATTCATTATCTGAAATATTATCTATTTTCACAGCTCTCTGAACTTTCCCATATACATATAACAGTTCTAATCACAACGTTTTTCCAATGTCCTTTAGTTTCAAATTTACAAGATAATTCAATAATTTTCGACCCTAGTCGATAACTGATTAATTATCACTTGATCAGTTATCCCCACCCAGCGTCTACCGGTGTCACTTCTGATCCAGTAATCCTACAAATATTATGACTTTGGAGAGGTTGTCAAGTGTATCGTGGACAAATAAAGTTTCTGTTCCTTTACAATTAATAATATAATAATAATATATCTCTTTTTTGTACACCAAATTTAAAATAATAAAATAAAAAAAAATACATTATTTATGTAAGTTGTAGGTACAATTGGCGGCCTTATCGCGCTACGGCAATCTCTTCCAGGCAACCATGGGATGGAGAGAAAAAAAGTAAATTTATTAAGGGCAGTGTGGTGTACGCATACTGATTACGATTCTCATTACTATGTAGTTATGCAATCAGAAAAAAATTGGCAAAAAAAAAAATAATAACATAAAAAACAAGTAAATACTTTACATTTCATATATACCATACCAACATATAATCATACATATTTACAAACTATACCAATATTTAATCATACAATAAATCATACATAAATATACATCCATACACACAATACAGTTCTAAAGACTTTAATCAATGATCTTTAATGAATGAGCTTTCACGTAAGTAATATTCCTTTAATGATTTTTTGAAAACAGGCAGAGATTGTTCTCTCCTAATTGTCACTGGCAGGTCATTCCACAACCTCACCGCCTGAACCGAAAAAGATTTGTCTAAAAATTTGCTAGAGTGGCAGGGAATTTTTAAAATTAAATTTTCAGATGATCTCAGTGTCCTGGAGTGTGCGTAATTCATAAACTCAAAGCGATTTTTGAGATATGACGGAGTGTGGGGGTTAAGAACATTATACAACAAGGACAATTGTATTGTAGATGCTTACGTTCCACTATTTATCCCTCTCTTATCTGGCACTAACGAAGTGGCGTGTCTCAAAGTCAATAGAAAAGAATTCCACGCTGCCTTTTGAAAATGTTCAAATTTCATCTTTTCGTGAGGCAAACTGTAATAATACCATTCATCATCATCCGAGCGTCTGTCCCAGTTGCGTCTCGCGACGCCCGGGGTCCGCTTTCTTTAGCCGTGTTGGCCCCTACACACGGCAGCCCTAGCCCACTTGCCACAGGAGTCGGGCGGGGCTCATGCGCGCCGTTTTGCGGCGGCGCCCTATCCCTAGCAGCATTCCTTTTCTGACTGTTCATTTTTTTTTTGTTTCGGCGGTTGCCTTTTACGTGAGCGACGCCCTCAGACCTCCCAACCCCAGAGGGGAAAGCCAGCGCCAGAGCCTCGTCCGTTAATCAGCAGGTGCACGCACTAGCACGGGAGGTTGACTTGGGCCCCGAAGATCTTGGTCCCCCTTGGGGCCCCTTACACCCTTACAACTGTAATAATCCCATTATAAGATATAAATTTAATATCGTCAATGCTGTTATTTTTTGTTAGAAACCCTTAAGGATTTGATCCCCAGAACTCAGAAGAAACATTATAAGATTACTAGCTGTTGCCCGCGACTTCGTACGCGTGGAAATTATGATATGACGCAAAATTTGTATTTCTCTCTACCGAACCCCTCGGCAAAGTTGTGTTTGTTAATACAAATAGTTAAAATCGGACTATTCGTTTTTGAAGACCAAATTAAACACACAAACAAATTAATAAAAGAAATTGAAAATTTAATAAGCTACTGTTTTGAGTATAATACATACAACAAACTTTCTTCAAAAATATTCAATGTATATTTAAATACCCTATACTTAGCCCAGACATATAAGTATATTTGTGTAGAAACACTCATAATTGCTATACCAGTGACTAAATCTAATCCTAAAAATGACTATGATCATACTATTAAATGACGATTACAATATACATAAGAAGAATTTCAATTTGTTTCGGTACAATTCGGGTAGTTTAGTGGCGCACATCCTGGCTGGATGGCGAGAACATCCTCTCGTAAAGTGCCTTAGCAAAGACTTAGAAGAACATCTGAGAATTCATGAGCTTGCGAATTGCAAATTATTTAAACAAATCTGTGAGACCACCAATCAATTGTAAGTTTCTACGGATTTATCGTAAAGTTCTCTAAATGTTTAGGCTTTTCTTACAAGACATCGAACATTCATGCCAAATTTCCGATATGAGGGCAGCCCTTGAGCACGTGTTTCTTATTTTTGCTGCATTATAAAGGAGTTTCGGTGCTCTTTTTCTTCTTACTATGGGAGATTCTGTAAAATGCACCCAAGAAAGTTATTGTTCTACGCCAGTGGCTCCAGGCTGCCCCTTATCTCAGAACAATCATAATGCGAATACCACGTCATAGATGCGGAGCAAGTGTACTAAGAACTTTACGAAGTAATGCAAAGACGTATTCGAAGCAGGGTCTAAACTGAGTCTTGGAGAACACTTATAGTGCTGCGTGAAGAATCTCCTTAGGATTAATAGCTTCCTTAAGGCTAGCCCACGTAAACCTTTCCTGGACTATTTAAAAAGTTGTCTTTAATCTGAGGTGTTAACACGATTAACCTGTGTGAGATTCAATATAGAACATAATTAACGCTAACTAAGGCTATACATGATCTTACACATAGGCTACGGGTCGATATAGCCTAGCTGTTACTGCGTGATAATATGTAGCCCCTATGTAGATCCAATGTCTTGTTGTCATTCGTGTAGATTTAAATTAAATTCATTTTGTAGTTTACGCGATTATCGCTCAGATATATATGTATCTAATAGTTCTCAACTGAGCCCCTAGGCTATGTAGTGTGATAATATGTAGCCTATATGTAAACCAAACGTCTTGTTATTCTTCGCGAAAGATTTTAATTAAATCTATGCAGTAGTTTTTGCGTTTTGCCCGGTTAAATATATGGAATTCAATCGTTCTCTGCTGAGCTCTTTGGTAACATATAGAGCGTAATTATATATAGCCTATTCATAGGCTCTATATAATTGACACTGTTACTGTCATATTAAAATCTTTTTAATTGAAATCTCCTTGGTTTTAAAAATAGAATACCGTTTATTTATTTTAAAAAAAGATTCGCGGTCTTGTCACAAGGTTTTGTCAAACTTGTTTAGTCGTTGAGAAAATGGAATTGACTTGAGAAAGTTCAAGAGCAATGATTTATTATGACTTTCGAAGTGGTTTAACACAAAAATAGTGTGTTGACCGGATGATTTCTGCATTTGGTGATGAAGCCCCATCCAAAACCACAATTTATCGCTGGTTTGCTGAATTTCAACGTGGTCGTGTCAAGCTCAGTGACGATCCCCATCAAGGTCGTCCAAAAACTGCAGTCACTCAAGAAAACGTTGATGCTGTGCGTAAGCTGATTGAGGAAGATCGACATGTGACATACACGCGAAATTCAGGCAACTTTAGACATTGGCATGAGTCAAATACAAATAATCTTGCAAGAACAATTAGGTGTAAAAAAGTTGTTTTCCCGATAGATACCGCATTCGTTCTGTGAAGAGCAAAAAGCGACTCGCGTTACTTGGTGCTTCAGAACTCTTGAAAGATTCCACGCAGGATCCTCAAATGCTTTTAATTGACTGCCTCTGTGGCGCGGTGGGAGTGCATCCGACTGCTACGCAAGAGGTAGTAGGTTCGATTACCACCCAGGATAAAACTTTGTGTGATGAGCACGATGGTTTTTTCTGTGTCTGGGTGTTATTTATCTATAATATGTATGTATTTAGAAATATATAAGTATGTTTATCAGTTATCTAGATCCCATAACACAAGCTAATATTAGCTTACTTTGGGCTAGATGGCGCTGTGTCAAAAGTGTACCACAATATTTAAAAAAAAAATTAAATGCTGTATAAAACATCGTATCAGGTGACGAATCCTGGATATACACGTACGAACCCGAAACAAAAAACCAGCCACGAGTTTGGGTGTTCAAAAATGAGTTAAAGCCAACAAAAATTGTTCGTTCACGGAGTGTTGCAAAAAAAATGGTGGCCACGTTTGTCTCCAAAACCGGCCATGTTGCGACTATTCCTCTTGAGGGACAAAGAACGGTTAATGCAGAATGGTATGCTAGCATTTGTTTGCCACAGGTCGTTTCTGAACTCCGTAGAGAGAACTGCAACCGCCGCATCATCCTCCATCACGACAATACGAGTTCTCACACCGCGCACAGAACAAAAGAGTTTTTAGAGCAAGAAAACATAGAATTATTAGACCATCCGCCGTACAGCCCCGACCTAATCCCTAATGATTTCTATACTTTCCCTAAAATAAAGAATAAATTGCGTGGTCAGAGATTTTCATCACCTGAAGAGCTGTGGACGCCTACAAAACGGCCATTTTGGATACCCCAACTTCCGAATGGAATGGTTGCTTCAATAATTGGTTCCATCCTATGGAAAAATGTGTAAAATTTCGCGGAGAATACTTCGAAAAGCAATAAATACATTTTTAAATAGTAATGTTGTGTCACTTCCTTAATTCCCGAAATTTTCAGTATGTAGACGCGACCTATTGTTAATACACAAACAAAATTTCAATTTAATCAATTTATTTGTTTCTGAGTTTATACCTAATTGTTCTCTGCCGAGCTCCTAGGTTATGTAGCGTGATAATATATAGCCAATGTGTAGACCAGGCCCTCTGTTTATATTGTATTATATTGTGCAAAATTTGAATACAATCCAAATAGTAATTTCCGAGTTTATCCCGGACATGCGTTTATAGCTAATTGTTCTCTGCCAAGCTCCTAGGTTATGAAGCGTGATAACATATAGCCTATGTGTTGACCCGACCTACTGTTAATGTTCATGCAAAATTTAAATTAAATCCTATCAGCAGTTTCTGAGTTTATCCCGGACATGCATTTATAGTAAATTGTTTTCTGCCTAGCTCCTAGATGTAGCGAGATAATATATATAGCCTATGTGTTGACCCAACCTACTGTTAATGTTCGTTCAAAATTTGAATTAAATCCAATTAGTGGTTTCTGAGTTTATCCCGGACAAACAGACAAACAGACAGACAAAAATTTAAAAAAATACCTTTTTGGCTTTGGTGTCCTTCAATGAAAACACAGCAAATGTTTTTTTGTAAAAATATTCAAAGTACAGTTTTTACTTTGTTACGATTTTATTATATGGATAGATTAAGTTAAGACTTTTCGTTGTTCGTTAACTTACATCAAAATTCCATGAACTTGTTTGTGGTTGTCAATATTATTTCAATTATATGCTCGATGACTTCAAATGATCCGCAGTATTTTATACACGGTAAGTATTTTGAAGAGGATTACTTACTTCGATTTGTATTCGTTAGTGTACAAACAAACTCACAAATTCTCTGGTTAGGCATTTCAGCTTCCTTTACAATATTTATTTACATTAACTGTTTACCCTTTACAGCTTACAAGTAAATATAAATGGTGGCCCCGCTGATTCAGTGTTCTGTAAACGATCACTGCGTTAAGCAACTTTCGCTATAGGTGGTCCTTGAATGGGTGACTACTTTGTGGAATTTACATTTGCGAGTGTTTCCGTGCTTTGGAAGGCACGATAAGCCGTAGGTCCCGATTGCCAGTAAAATGGCAGTTGTTAAGCCTGGTTGAAGGCCTAATTCCTTCCTAGGCAGCTTGAAAAATTTCAACAGCAGGTCGCCACAGCCTGCGCCTGTCTATTTCAACACGGCAATGGGCTCACCTGTTACGTGGGACAAAAATGCATAAGTGAAATGTGTGCGTATAGGATGCCTCTGCCTACCAATTCGGGGTTAAAGGCTTGACAATATGTATGTAAATAGATAGGAACGCGTTTAATATTCAGCATTAGCCTAAGTACCTCTCAGCTGAAGACAAGAAAGGAAATTTAATTTTAAATTAAATTTTATAAATTATAATAGATAATAAATATTTTATTTATTTATTATTAGAATTATTATACAAAATAAAAATTTAATACAGCACTTAATATTTTGATAAATTAATTCTTAACTAACTAAAAATAACTAAGAAACAAAGACCTAACATGCGTCATAAA
Organism: Thumatha senex; assembly: GCA_948477245.1. NCBI lineage: Eukaryota > Metazoa > Arthropoda > Insecta > Lepidoptera > Erebidae > Thumatha > Thumatha senex. Next base: position 30,624,674 of record OX419725.1, on the reverse strand, counting down.
ATTTCTCCGCATCGCGCACAATGGTCACGAGTAGTGTCAATTAGGCGCTTTACAATCTCTTAAAATAGATTATGAGCACTTGGACCCCAAGACCCTAACGTCTCGACCCCAAACGGCTCAAAAACGTAATCACCTACGAGTTGCAAATATTTCTGCCGTTTAAGGGTCTCCGCAGAAGCAGCGGCGGCACCGGCACAACCAGCAGTACCTGGAAGATGAGTAGGAGCAAGAGTGTCGACACACGTAGCGTCCCACACCAAACACCTACCCATCCTCCACGGCATTAAAGACATACCGACCGGTCTCTTGCCGTCGTCGCGCGCCAAACCATTCGGTTCAAGTTTAGCTGGCACACCGCCGGCGACAAGAGCACGTCGGATTAAGTCGTTAATGCTCGCGTGCCGTGGTAATCGCCCAGCACTTCTGCAGCAAGACAAGCCATGATGTCCAAGGCGATCGACGACTACTCCACAATGGCACTGGTGCGGAGAAACACATGGCGCACCCAAACGAAGGCAGGAAGCAATGCGAAAGGTAGTATCGTCTAACATGGTCCCTATGTTAGACGAAGGAAGAGCTTGTAGCCACAGACCCGATTCCCACGTGCCCACTGCCAGTAAACGGGCTCGCTCAGCAGCTGTCGTACTAGAGCTCAATAAATTGTTTCTTACTAAACTGCAAAGCGGCCCGTCCCACTGACGCTGTGAGAAAAGGTTCCTTGGCAAGTCGGAGTTCGGACAGGCATTTTTCCAAGCATTTACTGCTTCAATCTTACACAGTATTTCGGAATTAACTAGTGTAGGTGCGAGAATTTTCCTAGTTAACGCCTCCGTACTGTGGACTGAGGACAGGAACGCTGGTAAACTAATATCGGAAATTTTGCGAATGCCGAGGCCACCCAAACGTATTGGCCGTTCGCTTGCAGTGACGAACGGTCATTCAAGGCCACGTTTAAAATCTTACTGAGAGTGTTTATAATAATATTATCTATTTTAGCTAAAAGGCCACAGTGTTTCCAAAATTGAGTTGAACATTAGTAAATTTTGGTACAAACAAGCAAAACCGGAGAATGGTGTAAGCCGAATGAATGTTAATTTTGAGTAGACGATCGGAAATATCACAAAAATCTTGAATTTTCTGTTCTATAAAATTATTGCAGGCATCTTCGAAAATTGGGGACCCTAGGAGGCGAAGTGAATTTTTCCCGATAATTTTGATACCAGGAGTTAATGAATTAAATTTGGAAAATATTAATTTCTTGTCCATATTATCATTAATAAAAATTTCGCATTTATTTGTGTTAAGCTCTAAACCAATGGAACAAAATTTATTTTTTAAAAATACGAAGTCTTGTAAAACTGTCTCAACTTCCCCTCCCAAAGTACCATCATCTAGATACCATACATTAAATTTTGAACTTTTAACTCGCGAATAATAGGATGAATAGCTAAATTGAAAATTACCGGTCCGAGGGGATCACCTTGTTGACACCCAACAGCTGATTCTAAAACATTGTCCTGATATAGCAGTTTTGTTGGGTATCTGTAACATTGCCAAAGAAAGTTGTTTATTTTTGAAATTTCTAATTTAGCTTGGGACAACAAAGTGTCCCTATACACCGAGTTGAAAGCATTCTTCACATCAACCTTGAGGATTACATAGCTTTTCCCACTGTCAAGGTATGTAGAAAGTGCGTGTATGGCAGCCTCACAGCCCCCTTTCGAACCAAAATCTATTTGGAGGGACTGAAATTCCTCAGCTAAATGCTCTTTATAAAAATTACAACACATTTTTGCTGCCATACGACAATAAGTACACCCTACAGCAATGGGGCGAACGCCACCATCTTTCTTGTAAAGAGCACACAGATTGGCCCCATACAAGAATTAAATAATAATAATATAAAAAATTATAATAGAATAAATTCAAAAATAAATTTCTCTTTTAACTATCAAATAACAAAAAAAAAATATCCATTAAAACTTCCGAGCACCAACGCTTAATTCCAAATTGCGGCATTTTTAAAAGGAAAAAGAGTCATACAATGGCGATACACAAGAAGGGTTAACATTATGAACCTAAAAGTGTATTAGTTTGCTTGTCCTTTGGGGTAAATACACTCCCGGACCTTACATTCCCGGGCCTTAAAGCCCAATACACAAAAAATATACAATATAACAAAAAAGTTTTTATGCATTTTTAATGCTGGCATATTTCATCGTCTTTCCCGTATGTATTATTCAAAATTAGAATTTTAGATTTTAATATAAAGAACAAAAGCCGAGCTTGGTCATTGATTTGAAAAAATAATGGTTGTTGAAAGTTGCTTTTGAAGCAATTTAATGTCAATTTGGTTTGAATTTTCGCAATTGTTGTTAACCAAACTTTAGTTTAGTTATTTTTCTATAATTTGAACCGTTTTTGGCTATAAAATTATGGATACTTCACCTGAAGTAGCCGCGCAAGCTGTAGCACTTCTTCAATCTGGGCTAAGTCAGCGAGATGTGAGTTCACAACTTCACATAAGTCATTCCGCTGTTCAAAGAGTGTACCACCGATACCTGGAGACTGGCGGCTTCGTTCGGCGAACAGGAGGACTTCGTTACCGAGTGACAACGGCGAGACAAGATCAATACATTGTCACTACTAGCTTACGAAATCGACGCCTTAACTCTGTTCAGATACAAGAACAGCTCAGGGACTTTCACGGAGTGGCTGTAAGTGCTCGGACCGTTAGAAGGCGACTCAATGAACGTGGTTTAAAGCCCCATAAGCCAGCCAATGGACCCAAATTGACACGAGCACACCGAATAGCCCGTCTAGAGTTTGCGCGCGAACAGTTAAATTGGAATCGACATCAATGGAGCCAGGTTCTCTTCACAGATGAGTCCAAGATAATGCTATACGGTTACAACGGAAGGAGTAAGGTGTACCGAAGACAGAACGAGCGTTTCGCGCAATGCTGTATTGACGAGAAAGTGAGTTATGGTGGAGGATCATGGACAGTCTGGGGAGAAATCTCTATGGAAGGTCAAACTGAGCTAGAGGTAGTGACGGGACCACGACTCCAATGTTTAGAGAACCACGTGATGCCATATGCTGGATTTATTGGCCAAGATTTCGTTTTAATGCATGATAATGCAAGGGCCCATACTGCGGAAATCGTCAGGGAGTAATTAAATGACATTGGTATCACTGTTATGAGATGGCCAGCGCGAAGTCCTGATATGAATCCTATAGAGCATCTATGGGATGAGCTGAAGAGGCGTGTTCGAGCTCATCATCCTGCCCCGCAAACCATGCAGGAGCTCAAAAATGTAATTTTTTAAGAATGGGAGGACATTCCTCAACTTGTCATAACGACATTGATTAATTCTATGCCAAACCGTATGAGAGCTGTCATAAATGCTCTAGGAGGCAATACAAGTTACTAAATAAACATTTCTTTTCATGTAAAACATGTCTTTATTTAAAAATCGATTAGAATATTTTCCTTAAAAAAAGCAAATATGGACTTGTTTCAAGGTAACTCGACTTTTTTAATAAACTGTAGTTTAAATTTAGAACAGTGGCACTCTAAATGAATGATGAGTTATACCAGCTCCAAAACTGCCTCAAAACATTTTCCTTCTACATACATCTTTTATAAGTTACAGTACTCTAAACCAAAAAAATCAAGGTGGCTCGATTTAGGTGTCCGGGAGTGTATTACTTATTATCAGAATAGTTTTAGATCAGCAGGAACCGAAATAAGTATACATGAATCATATATCCTGCCGATATGTCATCACTGAATACCCCGTCTGGGATACAGGTTTAGTTAGATTGATATAGGCTATTTTATTGCTAAACAAAGCGCTGGTGGCCCCGCTCAGAGTTCTGTAAACGATCACTGTATTAAGCAACTTTCACTATGGCTGGTTACGAAAGGGTGAACGTTTTGTGGTATTTCCATTGACGAGCGTTTCCGTGCTTCAGAAAGCTAAAACGTAATCTCCGTTGCCAGTAACATGGCAATCGTTGAACAAAGTTGAAGGCTTTTGAAAATTACAATCAGCTTACTACCTATTACATAGGAAAAAAATCCATACGGTGAAATGTGGGCGTATAATATGCCTCTGTCACCCCTTTGGGGATAAAGCGTGATTGATAGACATTCATTGCGTAACAACATTTTATTCTTGCAATAAGTAAAATACTGTTCTTGTTTTACTTAATACTCTGTCCTGTCGTGTCTACACTACGGAGGTTGTACAGACTAGTTGCAAAGTCCGGCCAGGGCTTTATATTTAGATAGATATCGTGCGAAGTACCTCCACAAGCACATGTGGGAATGTCCTCATCCAACTTATCGAAGCGTTGATCGACCAATGTATGTTTAAAAAATACCAATTATACAATATAGTACGTATACTAGATTGCATAATTGGTATTTAAAAAAAAACTTTTCTTTATGCCAACTTTCATAGAAAGTGCCTACCGGCTAAGATTACATGCTTTAGGAGACCAAACTTACCTACCTAGCTTTGGGAAACCAAAACAATGTTAATAGAAGGTGGTTCAGTTTATAGTTGTTTAGACTTATATGAATTATACACAGACAACTCGGGTCTTATGCACCTCTAATACTCTCACCAAGCCAAACCGCTTATGACTGAGCACCATTCGACGCTAGCTGAAACACTAAATGCAATAATTTAAAATATTATAAGCCAAGTGGTCATAATATTATAATAAAAATATTATGACCACTTTGTCGCATTTAATTTTGCGAGCGTTTCCGTGCTTCGGAAGGCACATTAAGCCATTGGTCCCGGTTGCCAGCAAAATGGTAGCCGTTAAGCCTGGTTGAAGGCGGCTTGAAAAATTTCAACAGCAGATAGCCACAACGTGCGTCTTTCTATTTCAACATGGCAATGGGCTCACCACCTATTACGTGGGACAGGAATCCACACGGTGAAATGTAGGCATATAATATGCCTCTGCCACCTCTTCGGGGATAAGGCGTAATGGATATTTATTTTATTTTATTATAAACTTTTTTAAAATGAATGAAAAACAATTGATGAACAATATATTGTGCGATAGCAGAAGGAGTCAGGGTAGATCGGGGCTTACTTATAAAGACCACTGGAGCGGATTGCTCAAAAATGGAAAGGTCAAATGTCCGACTACTTTTATTGTGGTATCTGTACCCCGACGTACACGTATGAAGCGAATAACGAATCAGCATTAAGCGAAAGATGTATGCATGGATCGTAACGCCTGGCGATCTGTCGTCTCTGACTACCCCGTCAAGGATGCAGCGTAAATATCGTAAGTTAAATTAATTTTTATAAGCATAAGAACCTGTGTTGTGTTGTATGACTTGTGACCAATTAAGTGTTAATTAACACTCTAAAACTGTAAATTTACAGTCGCCTACATTACTACTAATACTTTAAACTTAATAATAATAATTGGGAGGCAGAGGCATAATATACGCCTATTTCATTTACCTCTCGACTTTTATGTGGAACGAAATACAAGCGTATTTCGTTCCACATAAAGGTCGAGAGCCCAATGCCGCGGTGAAATGAACTAGAGCGGAATGCGGTTACTTGCTATAGAAAATTTTCAAGCCACCCATAAGGACGTCAACTTGGCAACGTGCATTAAAATGTTAACTATTCTAAAGGAAAATAGTACGGTAAAAAGTTTTAATACGGGTACTTTGCACAGTCTTCATAATGGCCTTCAAGTTAAAAAGTGACGCTGTCTCTTAATAACTTGAAGCCTTTATGAACTATTATCAACTAAGAAAATTGCCCTCAATTTCTGGGCGTAGATTACCCTTGTCCATCAAACGGGTGCCGTCATTTTGGCGGTAACATCCCAGAAAATTATGCATCAAGTACAAGAAAACACCATGAATATTATTTCTTTTCATTATTATAGAAACTATCGTTCTTCAATGCAAAAAGTAGTTTTTTACTTATTGTTGAGAGTATACTTTTTATGTCGTAATTAGTGCCTATTTAAATAAAATTTGAAGGCTCACGCGGGACTACAGGTCATAGCCAGATGAAAGGGCACCGTGTGAATATAGTCGGCAGGATTTCAGCATAGCATCTATGAGGACTTTTACACGTAAAATCCCTAGAGCGCTGGAAGTGCAGTAAAATTTTCGATGTGAATAGCAGGCTGATTTTCAAGACGGCTAAAACTCTACCTAAATTATATTGATAGAACTATGTTACGATCATATTTTAAGTTAGTCCGGTCAAATTAGACCATAACATAAGAGTAAAGCTACCTAAATTCCCACCAAGCTGAAAATCAGTAAGATTGTGTAAAATATGATAAAAAATAAAATTTGTATGGAAAAAAAAATATTCAAGGCCAAAGGTAAAAAAAAATGAGTTTTTGGGATTTTCAGCAAAACGGTAATTTTTATCATAAAAATATTTCGGACTAAATTGTAGATCATAAAATTATGTACAAAAAATTAATACATACTTTTTTTCTTAAGTGCGACCGTTTTTGAGATATAACGATTCAAAAAGTTGAAAATACACATAATATGCACTATACACTCACTGCTCGAAATCCAACTGAAAAAAACTATTTTCTTCTTAAAACCAGGAAAAGCTCAACATCAATCGGAAATATATTCATCAAAAAATTAATCTACTTGTGCAAAGTGTCAAAATCATTTACTATTTTTACACACAATAACTGGCTGTGATACGACATCACCGTTTTACAGGAGAGGTAAAATAACAGTTTTTAAAATGTTTGGAATACAAAATTTAGTTCTATGAGCTGAAGTTTTTAAATAGGTACAGAAATTAAACTTGACAAGAAATTATCACTAACGGCATTCGCTTTCTTCCTTTTCGATCTATGTACGGAGCTCCTAAAAAAACTACCTGCTTAGAAAAGTATAGATATGCATGTTTCGCTAAAAATACCAAATGTAAAACACAATTACAATTAGCTGCTGCTCATCAACATCTTTTTCGGATATATTACCAAGTTCAAATGTAGCTTAGTTATCAGCTAGACCCTATAGACTGGGGTTGGAAGGTGGTCAACAATTCATTAGAACCCGTCTAAATTTTACTTCCACCTGCGACGAAAAAACTGCTGAACATAAAGTTTTGCAACTGCAAAACGGGGCGCAGTGCTAAATGTGATTGCAAAAACGGACTGTCTTGTTCTCTGGCATGTACACATTGCCAAAACCGGGCGTGCTCTAATATTGAATCACCTACAGTGGACGATCCGTATGATTCCAACGTGGCGACATGCGATAGATCACTATTAATGCAGTTTACATGCACTCAAGATGAAGATGAAGAAGAACAAAACGAACAAGATCATGAAGAAGAACTATCGTCATTTTGTTGAGATTTGCGTCGCACCAATGTCAATGAGAACGAGATAATGGTAAGTTTTGATGTTGAGTCACTTTTTACAAACTTGCCAGTGGCCGAGTGCATTGACGTCATTAAACTCAGAATTGAAGACAGTAGTAGTAGACATACCTGTGGACTACGCCACACTGTGCATTACTGTAAGTCCACAAATTACTTCGTGTACAGAGGGGAGTACTACCTCCAAGTCGACGGCGTGGCAATGGGAAGCCTTGTGGCTCCACTGGTTACTAACCTCTGGATTGGAGCATATTGAAAACATAGCCATTATAGTAGCATCATACTGTGGAAGAGGTATGTAGACGACGTTTGTGGTATGCTCAAAGGTGACGAGAGTGTTGTTCGGGATTACGTGGCATTCTTGAACGGGCTTCATAACAGAAAAAAAGAAGTTTACGTACGAATTGGAAAGGGACAGGATGATTTCGTTTCTTGACGGAAAGGTAAGAGTTCGGGTGGACGGTTCAATTAACCACTCCGTATACAAGAAGCCCGCCCACACCGTTATTTGCATGGCAACTAGCTTCACCCCCCACGTCGGTAGAACTCTGTGGTGACGTCACTTACTGACGTCGCATACAGTCTATGTGACGAGGACACTTAGAAGAAGAGATTAACAATCTAGGGGGCGTTCTACAGAGCAACGGTTATGACGGACGAATCATGTTACCTAGACACGCTATAATACCTAAGCGTCTGGACTATAAGGTTAAAAGACAACACGCGTACTTTTTTATTGGGACTAATCCTACCCACATTCCCATTACTGTGACTCCTGTAAACCAGAACAGTAATGACCAAAACACCAGAAAAGTTACACCGAGCTCCATCTCGGTGATGTCCCAGGAGAAGTTAGCATGTCTTGAAACCCGCAACGAAATTAATCAGAAGATAATGTGAGGAAGTAAGAAAAGAACGTAATGCCTCTTCCCTCCTTTGCAAAGCGGGAGACCTGGAAAGCAACTAGGTGTAAATCCTATAGAAATAGGGAAGCACCGCGGTTATAGTATATTACGGGTCCTATGTGAGCTATGTTTGATTCCAGTAATATGTATGGCAGAAACGTTTAAAAGCACGAAAATTTACCCTCGATGCCACGAGATCCGCATAGTAAACTACTCCCGACGTTACTTGTAAACAATTAAGCATATTATATCGCTCATTTTGCCAAATGCTACACTCCCAAAGTATATGATGGGCGGTCTGATCATATTTGGCGTCAGCAGTTGAACACTGACAGAACGGTGACTCAACCAGCTTAAACGAATGTAATTTGCACCTAAAGTTACCATGTCCCGTAAGATATTGAGCAACACAGTGATCAACCTCCAGCCAGGACATTCCCAGGCGTTCACGAACATCTGGGAAAAACTGGTAGAGGTGGCGCCCTTTGATGGAAGTGTTCCAACGCAGCTGCCATTCGTCTAAAAGTTCTTCACGTACATTATCACGATACAGTCTGGCAATTCTATGGCGATCTCTTTCTAACAAAAACCTATCATCCATGCCATCCTTAGCCGAATAGTATAAAGCCGCGCGTCTCTGAATTTCGAGATCAACCTGGAGGACCCCTGCCATCACCGGCAGAGCCTCCGTGCTAACCGTCCTGTAGGCCTTGCATAAAAATATCAATGCAAGGCGTTGACTTTGCAGTAACTTTAAACGTGCAGCACCAATAGTAGCCTTATCTGCCCATACCGGCGCCCCGTAACACATACAGCCTAGATAAGTGGCCCCATAAACGACCTTCAGTGTTTTGAACGAAAGTCCCCATGTAGAAGTAGATATTCTCGACAACGCATAAAAGCTATTTTTAGCCTTTTCACCTACAGTTTTTATGTGCTCAACGAATGCAAAATTTATCTCTAAAATCAATCCTAAATAGCAAACCGAAGTTTTATTTTTAATGTAAACGTTATTGAATTAAATGCGCGGTGGTACTTTCAAACTTCCTTTCAAAAGCAACAGAAATGTTTTGTTGGGTGCAAAAAAATCACCTGTTTCGTACGCTCTATACCACTCCGGTATCTACTCCGGTACCACTCCGCAACGACGCGCAAACACGTGTGGGCCAAGCTCTCGGCCAAGCCCCAATGCTAAATGTACTCGTAACTAAACTAAGCCTAGTGTAATAATTTTGTGTGAGTGAATATAAAAATACATTTATTATTATTATAACTATTTAAAGCGGTTTTCAGTTAAAACTCTACTTACCCCTTTCAAGAAATTATCAAAATTATATTTTAGGTGGCTAGAACATTGCTCTGGTTAGGCAAAGGTCACGGATTCAATCCCCGTCTCGAATCGAATTGTCTTTTTCCACTTTATTAAAAAAATATGAGATATTTAGCAAAATAATTTCTTAAAAAAAATTATCCATAGCCTGAGTGGAGTCTATTGCATCAATGTTTAAAAATGGTTGTAACACTGTTCATTGGTATCGAGTTGTTCATTAGCTCGATAGATGGCTCTGGTCATACTCTTAAAATGACGATTAAAATATGGTGGAGAATTTCAACTTGATTCGATACGGTTCGGTTAGTAAGGTGGTTAGAACATTGCCCTGGTTAGGCAAAGGACACGGGTTCAATCCCCGTCTCGAATCGTATAGTCTTTTCCACTTTATTAAAGAAAATATGAGAAATTATCACAATGCATGCGTGCGCCCAAAGATAGTTTCCCCTTAGAAAATCCATGTGTGTACAAAGTAGACTGCAACTGTGGGGGCTCCTACATAGGCCAGACCAAGAGAATTATCTAAAGCCGAATAAAAAAGCACATTAGGGCGGTGAAAAACAACGAATCACAAAAATCCACGATAGCTCAACACCTTTTAGAGGCAGGTACAAAACACTGGATTGAGTTACACAATCCTCAGGTTCTCTCGTCAGAAGGCCATTAAGTAAATACTTAGAATTGTTAAAAATGCCATAGAAATAATAATGCATAAAACCTTTAACAGGGACGGTAGGTTTCCACTGTCGTGCATCTGAAAGCCAGTGATTTGCCATATTACAACTAGACATGAAAACGCCGTGATAATCGCGAGGTGATACTGTGAGTATTGTGTGTTAAGATCTTCAGTACTTAGCCTTACATTAGATTTAGTCAAAATTCCTTGAAATAAGAATCTCAGCCTCTGAAACGCCACATACACATATTTAATTCAAATATTTGATACAAAATTTTAATGCTGTAATTAGTAAAAGTATTCTTACCGACTAAGTAGGTTTAGGTTTAAAGACTTTATTCTCAAAAAAGACTTACAGTCACTTACATGAGAACAATTTTTTAACTTAATAAATAATTTCATACTTCGGTCGTCTAAAGTATACACAACAAAGTGGAGTGAATTTAGTTAGTGTCGTTTACAGCAATGGATTATGCATTACGTACTGGTATAAATTAGTCTTAAACAATTCAAAACAATTAGCATCTCTCACAGGTTTTGGTAAATTATTGTAAAGTTGAGCTCCTTCAAATTTGAGCCCTTTCTTTCCGTAATTTGTTCTTATTTTTGGCAGAACAAGCAGACATACTAAGTCAAAAATATAGTCAAATACTCGTAAGTAAATCAGTTCTTGGCACTAAGCGAGTTGCGAATTTGAGTTTGAGGTAAGAAATAATAAACATTAAGCATTACTCGTACTTGTTATTATTAAAATTTAAGATCTAAGTGTTTCAATGTGTTATTCTAACACAAATATAATATTGAATCTGTGTGTCAGATCTGAAATCTCGCAAGTGCGTATAAGGCGGGCGGTACAATCTTTATACAATTCAATAAAGACCCTTTTTCTTATTCAGATCACGTTTTAACAAAGCCTCGCCAAAATTTGGGTCCTTTATTTTTCTCATATGTACTGATCATAAAGTATTGAATATTCGTATAACGTAAATCCCTGTAATTTTACATAGTACTGAATTACGTGGCTTCAAGATGTAAGAGCTGAAAAATTCTTCAATTTCGAATGTCCTTGGTAGCGTAGTTGGTTAAGTATACCCGGCTAATAATAATAATATCGTTGCGACAACTTACACAACGCCATCTGATTCCAAACTAAGCAGAACTTGTACTATGGTAACCAGATAACTGATAAATGTACTTATATATTTCTAATATAGATAAATAACACCCAGACACAGAATACTCGTAAATCATCGTGCTCTTCACACATCAAGTTTTATCCTGGGTGGGAATTGACCCCACGACCTCTTGCGTAGCAGTCGGATACACTCCCACCGCGACACAGAGGCAGTCAAATAAGTCGCGGGTTTGACTCCTGCTCAAAACTGATTTTTTTTTTCAACTTTATTATCAGTAAAATTATTTATATTGTTTCGGCAGGTGTCATTACAAATTCAACAAATAAAGGTGTAATTAAAAACATTTATGCTTTAATAAATGCTGGTCGATGGCACCAACGTCACCTAAAGAGTTGACGAGATGCTATAAACAAACGCATCAGTTATGAGAGTTCTCGGTAGCACAGTGGGCAAAGCAGCTCACCCGGCAATTGAAAACTCGTGACTTCGAATCCTGATCGAAGTTCATAATTTTTCGACTTTAAATTTATGACATAGTGAGTAGACTAATTGCTTATCAAAATTAATTGCATAGAGTTTACATAGATATTTAAATATGAATTCATTAAAATTCTAATTTAAATGCAACATATTAGCACTTACTAAAAATTACAATCACGTTATACAAATTTACCTAAAATATACTTTTATGTTAGTATCTACTTAAAAAAATCTCATTATTGAATATAAAAGCATTTATAAGGCTTCCTTCTGCTTTTTAATACATGAACATTAAAATCTGAAGTTGTAAGTAAAAATAACTTTCATATACCTACTAAATGAATGAAATAATGCCAGTGCAAAAGGCCGTGCCAGAATTATTTTTTTTTTGATAATGCACATACTTATATCTACGTAAATTCTTAGTAACGATATGCATCTCAATTTTGGCATACAGTAATTATTTAATCTCTTTCTCTCTGCTGTGTTTGGAAACATCAGCAATGTTTGGGGTATGCTCCTTCCACTAATACGCCAACTAATAATGTCGGAGTTTGCAGATGTTACGTTCTTACTGTTTTATCACTGGTATTCTCACATTATATTATTACACTAACGAACGTTAAAATGGGCCTGAGTATTATTTACGATGCCGGGTATTATTAATGTAGTACGTCGTTGAAAGTTATCGTTACAAAATTACGAAGCAAACAATAATGAAACTTATATTCTTTGCTAGCAAAGTTTATATCGTTCATAAGATTATAATATCTAATTAAAAGATTGTTCCACATGACTCCTGCATCATGTGGAACAGAGTGACACAGGAAATAAAAGAATGGAAATGGTTGGAGGAAGCCTTTGCCGATAGGCAAACAGATCTAGGAATGATAACCAAGCAACAGATATTAGCTTAAATAGTTTATTTAGTTTAATAGTCCAGTGTTATTATATTAAAAGATTAAATCCAATGTCAAAAGGCTATATTATTATTATGATTAAAAGATTAAAGTTAACACCACGTATAATTTACCAAATCAACTACAAAAATAATATGTATAGTGTGAGGGACTCCCGGCTCTTTACAGGCCTAAACCTACCCTACCCACTAAACTCCTTTGTTTCTGCCTTCTTCCCAAACGGGTCGTAGGGTAGGCCTGGTGGCTATTCACAGTGACCCGCCCAAGGAAATGTCCAGAGAAGACCTTCTTTTCGGGCGGTTTGATGTGCTGCCCATGCAATCTCCAAAGGAAGTTAAGCTGTGCCCGCTCCAAGCCACCCTCGAACGTACTTCTGCCTACAGAGGCGATGGAAAGCGGTCGATCGGGCACTAGAAGGCACCCCGGAACACGAGGGCTGCCAGTCGGTAGATAGCAATTGTGGGCGGGGCCCCGACCTGCCGCCCACGGCCAAAACAAGTTGGGAGCGCCTAAAAGTTTGGCACGGCAGCAACCCCAAATATGCAGGCGGGAAGGGAGCGTGTGTCCAGCAGTATATATGAACTTCCCTAACGCACGGAGTCAATAGTCCTAAATAAAGTGGCCCTGCTGCCTCCGTAGGGTAGCTAAATGTGTAAATGCAGCAACAACAAAATGACAGTGCGGGTGCGAGACAGACTTGCCCACCGAGGGTCCTGTACAAATTTGTAGGTATAATTATAAATACTGTTCCATTTTTTCTCTCTGTTACGGAACCCTAAAAACGAAATCCATGAAAGTAACTTCTATGGAACCTGATTCTTGTTAGAACAAAAATCAGGTATCATAGAAAATACTTTTTTGGATTTCGAAATTTCTCCAGGACCATTAGTTTAATAAAAAATATAATAAACGAGGAGGTATATAAGTACCGATTTAATCTTATTTTATAAACGTGTAAATTTGTTAAAGCTAAAATCTGTTGAACTGTATTCTTGGGTACAATTAAGTATTACTTACGCCAATCTAAACTACAAAACCGATTTGAAAAACTTTTTGTAATTGCCCATTTATATAGGAAGGTTCTAAGCTACATATCATTACGCCACTATATAAGGGAACAACTCGGTACTTAATGTGGGACATGTCTAAAAATTGGTTCGCCTTCCATAACGTTATTTGCAAAGCAAACCCTAGAAAGAATGATAAAATTTACAAATTGATGCCATAATAGCGTTATCTATGTAGATAATACCTAAATAAAATCTGAATGTCTGATGGTAAATTGTCTTTGCACTAAATCACTATCACTACATATCATAAAACAAAGTCGTTTCGCTGTCAGTCCCTATGTATGCTTAGATCTTTAAAACAACGCAACGAATTTAGATGAAGTTTTTTTTAATAGATAGAGTGATTCATAGGAAAGGTTTTTATGTATAATATATTAAGTTTTTGTACATATTGACAAAATTATAACGATATATGTTGGGGGTGTCGAAAAAAATAAGCCGTCAAGGAACTTTTAACGAAAATGCTGCCTAAACCCTTTGAGACATAACAAAATAATGTATTGTTGCATTGTGTGTCTAATATAGGTCTACAAAAGTCCGCAACAGTATATGTCTATCCCTTAAGGATAACATACTATATCCATTTTAATACTTAAAAAAAAACAGCATTTTTTTAAGCATTTTATGAAGATTATTTTGTCCCTTTACATCTTGAAAATTAAATTAATATCTTAGGAGATATAGCAAACCAAAAAGATGCGTAAAGAAAATAATTTCGTGTAACCATAATTTGACAGGGCCGTGCGGGCTTAGGTACTTGAGAGCGAAGAAGTAATCAAGTAATTTGGAAAATGTTCATACATTATTGTGTAATTAATAAACGGCGGGATTAAATGGGTGCCACGGGGTTCGAAGTATGTCACGGGCGAAACCGGGCCCGACAGCTAGTGCTAGGTATATAAACAGGGTCCGTGGTCGCATGACCAGGGCGAAATCCATATTGACACTCCGAGATAGTACACTCCTGCCGGATCCGGAGTCAATGATCTTCTCAATATCTTCATGGATCAACATACGGTACCTACGAGTACTCCATAACATACTTATTATATACCTATGCTTTGTCCCTATTAGTAAAACAAGACAAAGCATCGTAATTAGTATTTTAATACTTTTAAGTTTGAATTGATCTTAATAAAATATTTTGATTATCACTCACTTCTACGTTTTGTCTATGCAGCAACAATAAGAGTTTACAATTTTCTATTTAGAATAAATAAATATTTAATATTCAACGAAGATACTAGTACAATTTACCTGTTACCGATAAGCTTTTTCCAACAGTTTTAATCCTAAATACAAAGAAACAGCCATAAGTTTACGTAAAGCTTTGTTGAGACGGAAATTGAAGCAAGTCTAAACGAAAGTGTTTAGAGATTTATAGTCGCAAGCGAGATGTATTTCAGCGTTTGTCTCCTAACAATTTGGTGCAATACATAGACTTAAGCGAGAACTTTAAAATGAATAAAATTTCTGTGATAGCTATATTTCTATCTATGATAACTATAGTAGGTTATTTTTAAAGTTCTTCTATAGTTACACAGAAGAGTTTTGTATATCTATCGAAATATAGAAAAATGAATCCCTATTTCCCTTGGTCACGCCATCACGCGTGAACAGCTGGAGCGATTAGAAAAATTCTTTTTGTATTGGATAGCCCATTTATTAAGGAAGGTTCTAAGCTATATATCATTACGCCACTACACAGGAGAGCGTAGCAGTAATCATAAATGTCAACTAATCGGGGAAACCTTCATAAATTTTTGGAAAAGTAATATGCGACGGGTTTAAATAGGTGCCACGGGGTTGGAAGTATGTCACGGACGAAGCCGGGCAGGTCAGCTAGTTATAATATATATATAAGTCTAAAAGACTTTATGAGTAAATGTATTCCAAGTAACACTAAAGCTTAGATGACAAACAATTCTTCATTAATAGGTAATGAAAAGTTGTTATCTATTTCCGATTGCAGTTAGTAGACAATCATAAGCCTATGGCTACATTATAGACTAGAACAGAGTTTATAGTGAATTGAGCTCCATATTGAGTCAATCTACGTAAATTTTTTTATAAAAAATTACTTTCATATTTCTTTTGCTTTTCCTCGCAACTTGAAGAGTAGAGTTGTGATAGCTGCGCTGAGTTTATACTTTGACAGCTGTCTACAATTCAGTTTTTTAACTTCATATGCTAATAAAGAGTATTATTATTATTAACCTCTGACATCTTCTACAATACACAGTATCCACAGATTCTTCTTTAGCGGATAAAAGAAATTATTCTTTTCGCTTGAAATTACTTCTTGCAATATTTTGCGTCTGGTTTGTAACTACAACGACATTCGCCTTATTTTGTGACGTAAAATGCCTAATCTTTTGTCATAGCTCACGCTTAATAATATTTAAATTTTAAATAAACCTCTACATCTTAATAAGCGTTCACCAGTATAAAAATTTTGATATTCCACATAATTAAGCTAAAGAAAACTACTTCAAGACGACGACGAAGAGAGACGATTTTTTTAAGTAACTAAGCTTAACTATCTTCACGCTGTATCCCTGACGGGGTAGTTAGAAAGGACAGAGCGCCAGGCTTTGCGTTCCATGCATACTTCTTTCGCGTCCTGCAGAATCTTAATCGTTTCATACATGCCCTTCTGGGTATCCGAGTAGTTTAGACCTTTACGTTCTTGAGTAATCTGCTCACGTGGTCTTCATATGTAAGTCTCGGCCTACCCTGACTCCTTTTACCCTCTACTTTCGCAGAATATATATTCTTCGTCAATCGTTAGCCACTCATTAGTCAGACGTCTCCAATTTAACAGAGCACGCCCTTTCTCATTAAACGTTGACACTTTTATTCAAACCTGGCATATTGCATATCACTTTGTTACGTATTCGGTCGGCCGAAGTTGCGCAGCACAATTTTTGAAGTAATTACATCTCCTCAGCATTCAACTTACTTTAATGTATCTTCTGATATACCAGGTTTGTTTACCGAAAAGCAACAATGGCGCTGGCACTGCGTTATTTTAAGTAGAATATAAAAGGAAGATACATACTAAAATAAGGTTTACATTGAAATGATATATTCGGCGACAATTTGTATCCCTGACGGGGTAGTCAGAGAGGACAGATCGCCAGGCTTTGCGATCCAAGCATTCGTCTTTTGCTTCTTCGAGATTCATCAATCGCTTCATACGTCTGGGTATCTGAGTACTTTTGACGTTTCCGTTTTTGAGCAATCTGCTCACGTGCTTTCGCACAATATATATTCTTCGTCAATCGTTCCTCACTCATTCGTTGGACGTGTCCAAACCAACGGAGCACGCCCTTTTCCAGCTTAACGCTGACACTTTCATTCAAACCTGCCACATTGCGTATCACTTCGTTACGTATTCGTAGATCGCATCTCCACAGCATTCAATTTACTTTCATGCATCTGCTGACATACCCAGGTTTCGCTACCGTAAAGCAAAGTTGGCACTAGCACTGCGTTATGAATCGCCAGTCGTGCTTCTTTTACGATGCTTTGTCGCTTTACTAATTGGGACAAAGCACCGTTAACTCCGTTTCCGGCAGCTACTCGCCGTTCTACATCCGAATCACATCTTCCATCCGCGCTAAACATACTCCCTAAATACACAATTTAATTCACTTGCTCTAGACGTTCCTGGTTTACCCTAATCTCGCATTTAGTTCTTACGTCATCTCTTTCAAATACTAGAACCTTAGTCTTCAGCTTAGCATTCAAGCGAAGACCCTTACTTTCACACTCGTCTTTCATATTAGTGACTAATGCCTGAAGGTTGGCTTCTGATGAGGCCATGAGCACCGCATCATCAGCGTACAGCAGACAGTTTACTGAAAAGTCACCCAAATTCACACCCATATCACAATCTTTCAACTTCTGTAGGCAACTGCCCAGGTACACTATGAACAGCCAGGCGGACACGACACAACTCTGTTTGACGCCTGTACAGACATCAAAAAGAGGTGTCATATCCCCCCTACTCGCACGCAAGCCTTACAGTCCTTATAAAGCGACTGTATTGCCCGCAGCAGCGAGCCTTCCACACCATATCCGGGCAACAAATCCCACAGAGTTTCCCTCACAACGTTATCAAATGCTTTCTCCAGATCCACAAAAGCGCAGAAAACCCTCTGGCTAATAGCCAGAAACTTCTCCGCGATCATGCGGAGAGAAAACACTTGATCCATGCAACCTCTTCCACGTCGGAATCCGCATTGAGCCTCCCATAAATACCTTTCAGACTTTTCTTGCATTCTTGTCGTTATAATCTTTGCATACACCTTACTAGCTAAGCCTCGTAAGACCTCACCCGTCCGCCAGCACAAGTTGCATAACAGACATAGAGTGTCCCAGACGCGCGACCCACCGTACTTGATCATCTCAGCAGTAACTCTGTCTTTTCCCTCAGCCTTACCACATTTCATACTTCTTATCGCTTGTTCAATTTCTTTCATACTAATGACTTCAATGACATCGGGATCCGGAGCATCGAAGTGAGCTCCACTTCCCGATGTGGCATCTCTGTCTTTTCTTGCATACATCTTTCCATAATATTCACTCCATCTCTGCAGGACGTCAGTTTGGTCTGTTAGGACGTCATTGTTAACACTAAGCACTTTATTCATACTGCAGATTGCCGAACAACTCCGGGTCTTGCCTACCTCTTTCCAGAAGAGCCTGGCATTATCCCGGAAATTGGACGACAACCTTTCATCCGCTTTCATTCTGCACCTTTCACGAGCTTCTTCTATCAGTGCCTTCGTGTTAACTTTTTGCAGCTTGTATCTCTCTTTCATATTAAAATCATTCCGCGAGGCTAAGTAGTCTAACCATGCTTTTATCTTCATTCGAACTGCTTCTTTCACTTCCTCATTCCACCATGCGTCACGCTTATTACTACTGCCTCTTCTCGTTTCTCCACACACTTCTACAGCGACATTTACCATACTATCCCTAAGGTTCTGCCATACACTTTCCACATTCTCACTACTAACATTGACGTTGCCAAGCTTTTCGGCTACCCTTTCTTTATATTATCCCTAATGGATGCATCCTGCAGCTTCCAGCTTTTGATGCTATGAGTCTGCTCAGGTTCAGGACACTCGGTGCGATGACGCCAACCCGCGAACAGACCCCTTATCCTAGTTATTACTAGGTAGTGGTCTGATCCTAGTTCAGCGCTTTGATAAACCCTTGTGTCCATCACCTGTTTACGGAGCCGACTATCCATTAGGAATAGATCTATCATGCTTCTCTTTGACTTACATCTCCTCGTATACATATGAATTTGTTTGTGGTTGAACATTGTGTTCCCCACAAACAAATCCTTTTACTTACAAAATGCCAGTATAAGCTTGCCAGCGTCATTCACCCTTTTATCCCCATACTTCCCGAGTACCGACTCAAAACCATCGCGAGCGGTACCCACGCAACCATTCAAGTCTCCACATACTATAAGTTTTTCATTTCCTTCTATCACATTTAGAGCTTCTCTCATACTCTCCCAGAAGTCCTCTAGCTCACTCGCGTTCGACGAAGATACTGGCGCGTAAGCAGCTACCAGGAAAATCTTCGTCAAACCAAGTTTTAGACGGATCCAGAGGATTCTAGGACCTACCAGTTTGTACTCATACATACCGGAGGCCAATCGCGAGGACAACAAAATTCCAATACCCCGACTGCCATGCTCGCTCTCTGGTACTCCAGACCATAGCGCGAGCACCCCACCCGGGAGCTCCACGACTTCGCTGCCCTTGCGCTTGGTCTCTGTCAAGCACACTACATCTAACTTTCTCTCATTCATAACATCCATCAACTCATTCATCTTATCTGCCATTCCTCCCCTAACATTCCACGCAGCTACCCTGCACTCCATCCTCCACTTCTCGCCGTGTCGGGCCGCGCGTGTAGGGTGGCGGTCCCCTACGCCGCTCTGGCTCACACTTTTAGCACCAGCGGGGACGAACTGGTGCGCGTCGCCTCGGGGGCACGCCCTAGCATAATTCGTCCTGGTGGCACTCGTGTTGGAGTAGAATTGCAGCCGTAGCTGGCAGGGATGGCGACGTGTACGCTTCTACTCTTCATCCCCAATAAAAGACAACCTCTATTTTACAACATTATAAGTAAAATTTTGCAAAACTGCGATACATATATCCATTTATTTTTAATCAGAAAGGTATACGTAATTTCATGTCTCTAACTTTGAAAATGACGAATTTTCATACAACAGTTTATCCCTTATTTTAGCCCCTTAAAGGTGACATTTCCAAAAGTCTTTTCTTGTGCGTAAATTATAAGGGCAAAATTAAAAAAAAAATATCAAGTTTTAAAGTTTAGTGTAGTGATGTTGGAAGTTGATGGATAATTGAGTCACCCAGTAATTCTATGATTTTACCCGTTATATACTTTGAAATCCCATTACAACCATCCTCTCCCCACTCCTCTAACCCTTGCCTCTTATTAGAATTCAAATATTTTTATTCAAACTTTCATCTCCTATTTTACACCTTTATGAGTAGATCGTTCGCTTCGCTGCAAAAAACTACAGTGATGGCTATGCTAGTGTAAGGTAAGCACGCCGGACCGAATGGTTAGCTGTGACGCTGATTTGTCCTTTCTTTTTAATCGTCTTTATATATTCCCAGTTGCTTCCAATCCATATCTTACCTAGAATTGGATCCACTTTTATTTGGATCCACTTTTATTTGGATGCTATTTATAGCTTTTATTTGGATGCTATTATAGACACATGATAGCTGTTCCAGCCATTATTTGGTTATGGAATTTCTCAATCCTTGCCAGTGATTATTATGCTATTCGCTATATAGCTTGTTTTTTAATAACAATAATCCTTGAGCCACTCCAAATGCAGCATAGAACAACTACTTTCATATTTACATTTTACCTAAGAAGGCGAGTATTCCGCGAAGAACTCAACTCTATACAACTCTTTTTTCATATATAGTAACACTCAAGTTCTAAAACAAGGATTTGTTTCAAATCGCCTTTATCCCCGAAGTGGCGATAGAGCCATATTATAAGCCTACATTTCACTGTATGCATTTTTGTCCCACGTAACAGGTAGTGAACACATCAAGCGCACATTGTGGCAACCTGCTGTAAAAAAATTATAAGCCGCTCATAAGGCCTTCAATTAGGCTTAACGACTGCCATTTTACTGGCAACCGGGACTATCAGTTTAGCGTGACTTCGAAAGCACGGAAACGCTCGTAAATGTAAATGCCACAAAGCGGTCACTTGTCCGTAACCTGATTTAGCGGGGTTACGAGGAGTTTTTTTTTAGAATTGGGGTGTTACTATGTATGAAATAAAATATAAAATATTTAATAAAATGAAATACTTGTAATTTAAAAAATTTGTAATGCACCCAAATATTGCTACGAGCCGAGATTTCAATACGAAACGGCAACCGCAGTCGCATACACTGCTACTGCGCCACGTAACCAGTGGGGAAGTAAACTATCAAATAGTTCATTGTAGAGGGCGCCAAATGTTTGTTACAAAGCAACTGTTAATCCTCTTCGTTCGAAATATGCGTTTTTAATAATTTATTGAAAAAAGCGTGTTAAAAATAGGGTCGTTGTGTAGCTTTTATATGTGGCTTTTTTTTCTTTTTTTAAATTCTTAATTTAATTCTTCGACACGCCAGGTAGAATAGAATAAATAAATAAATAAATAAATATCCATCACGCCTTATCCCCGAAGGGGTGGCAGAGGCATTTTATATGCCCACTTTTCACCGTGTGGATTCCTGTCCCACGTAATAGGTGGTGAGCCCATTGCCGTGTTGAAATAGACAGACGCAGGTTGTGGCTACCTGCTGTTGAAATTTTTAAGCCGCCCATAAGGCCTTCAACCAGGCTTAACGACTGCCATTTTACTGGCAACCGGGACCAACAGCTTAACGTGCCTTCCGAAGCACGGAAACGCTCGCAAATGTAAATGCCACAAAGTGGTCACCCATCCGAGTACCAGCCATAGTGAAAGTTGCGTAACTCAGTGATCGTTTACAGAACACTGAGACCGCGGGGCCACGAGCGCTTCATAAATGTATTCAGAATACATGTTCTAATGCTTTATTCCACCACATAAAATAAACTTAGAGTAAATACAAAACGCAAGACGAAGCAGACTATAGGTTTTGATAAGAAACAACGTTTTCTGTATAATAAACACATAGCGCCTTCTAGATAAAAGTTTTGCGTTTTCTTCCCCATTGTGCGGGCAGAGCTGCTGTCATCCGTTAGAGTGAAGTCAAGACATACTTCACCTAAATTTTATAATACTGTCAACACAGGTAATTAGAAAATTGGTTATGACGTGTCACGTAGCACCCAATTTATTTGCATTCGATGAGGCGACGGCGACGGAAGTGCCAATCAAAAAGAACGTGAGATTTTTTTATCGGCTTAAGTTATTTCACGATCCTAAAGATATTGAAGTTTCTGTTGTCAAGAATGAATCTCTAAAAGCCTATTCTAATTGAATAGAATAGAATAGAAATATTCTTTATTGTAAACCAATTATTAATATTTAGAAGTAAATGGAATACAGGTTTTGAAATGTACAATGGGCAAATATTATTATTATTTCTGGTTGTTCATTCCTTTGACAATTTATTTAATCGTGTAAGAAATAGTACAATTACACATGGATTTGTATCCAACACTTCACTCAAACATTTTATTTATAGCTAAGGGGTATAAGAATACTTAACATTTTGAAGGTTAGTAGGATAACTATCTAAAAAATGTTAAGTTACCATATTGGATTTCTTGTAAACTATGATGATTTACATATAATATATAATTAATTTGGATTAAAATTC
Organism: Thumatha senex; assembly: GCA_948477245.1. NCBI lineage: Eukaryota > Metazoa > Arthropoda > Insecta > Lepidoptera > Erebidae > Thumatha > Thumatha senex. Next base: position 30,601,858 of record OX419725.1, on the reverse strand, counting down.
ATAATAATTTTAGCCATATGTATTATCTTTTTACTTTTTACTAATTTTAAGTAGTTTCAATTTTTCGTCTAGTTTTTATAGTTTTCAAGATATCTCGATTTCATTTATTTAAACTAACATGTATTTAAGAAAATCATGTCGTCATAAATCAGGACGTTGTAGTGGTTAGTATACTGTCTAGTAACTCAAAATGCAATAAATGAAGTTGAGATATATTTGATGACCAGTCATGGGTACACGATATTTGTTATGTACAATAAAGTATTAATTAAAATACCAAAGCCACGTCAGAATATTAATTTGATATTATAGTATTATCGCTTTATAATTACAAGTAAAAAAAAGAGGCTCACCACCTTGAGGCTGAATTTAATTTGCGGTGGCATCTTTGTAGGCAATTTCGGTGGTGATGGCGGTAGCGAAAGCGTGCGATAACGGCCCCTCGTAAAAGCATGGTTCAATTATGTCTGTGGTTTTTCGGTCACTGGGTCTTTACACTTTGTCTTATTATAAAGTTGCTAATACATAACTGTTGATAGTAGTGGCTTTTGTTAAAAATAAATCATCTAGTTGTAGACATGGTCAAACCTAGTAAATAATCGGTATTTTCCATTATGCCTCAAATTTTACCGAGCTACAAAATCTATAAAATATAATAAGTGAAAGTAAACGATTATTTTCTAGAACGAGCTCAAAGGGCTGTACTCAAAGTATTGGCGAAAAAGCCTATCTGGTTTCCTACAATCTCCCTATATTCACTTTGCAAAGTACTCTCGCTACGACAACTGTACTACGCGTCGTTCTTCGTAAACACGAGCAACTCCCTTATAACCATGACCACTATTCGAATAGGCGTCGGTCCGACAGAGTTTGTCACATTCTGCATTGTACTACCGAGGCTGCGAGTCATCAATATCGACATATTAGTTGCAATATGTACAATAAAATAAACAAATCGCTCAATATTTATCATGAAAAGCTGAAATCCATGCTTGCAGAGTTTTTTTCAATTCCATTCATATTTATTTGCTAGAAAGGTACAATGCGAGGTAATTATAGATATGTAGTACATTTTTAGACCCATATCAATCACCATATACATAATGGCATGCAAATTGTAGTCATGTTGGAACTACTCAAATATTCAATTATAAAACTATATTTACAATGTCACGATTAATAAAAGTATTACAAATGGAGGTAATGTCACATTATTGATACTCATTCAATTACATTTCATTAAATATGAGTAGTTTTTTCTATATCATACAAATAAAGTTATAACCATAAAATAGCATGTCCAAACAAAAATAATATACAAAATCACAAAATATAACATTAAATTATTAACATTTGTTGTATTTAGAGTTCTGAAATTCCTGTATCGAATAAAAACTTTTCATAAGAAGCCATTTTTTTAACTTGCTCCTAAATAGTTTAATTAGATTCGGTATAGCGTATTAAATATAACCACACATAGCAAAGCAATTTTTCTGATAAAGGCTTGTTCTAGGCACCCGCTCTAGAACTATCCTATTAGGGTTTCTGGTACATCTAGGAAACACCTCTTTAGCTCTAGCAATTAGTGTAGGGTGTTCTCTTACAAAGATTGCAACTTGGTATATATACATACTGGGGAGGGTCAAGAGCCCAAACTTCTTAAACTATGGTTTACATGAGTGCCATGGCGCTGCGCCACATATGGCTCGGACTGCCCTTTTTTGTGCAATGAAAGCTCCAGTTACATGAGTAGAGTTGCCCCAAAGCATCAAACCATAGTTGTAACCATATATATATTATAAACATAATAGAAACCGTCCTGGGATTTGAGGTATTTCTAAGTTTCGCCAGCACGTAGACAAAACTATTGACCCTGTCACAAACTCTATCTACTTGTGTTTTCCAGTCTAAACTCTTGTCAATCATTAAACCCAAAAAACACGCATTATCAACTCCTTTTAAAATATGTGTTTAATATTTTATACGTGTTTATTTTATAAGTGGTTTAGGCTTTTTAGCATAATTATGAAATTGAATATACTGAGTCTTATCTAGATTGATCTGCAAATTATTATTGTGTAGCCATTGTAATATAGATTTGATTAAATATAAATAAATAAATAAATATTGTGGGACACTTCTCACACAGCGCCATCTAGCCCAAAGTAAGCTAATATTAGCTTGTGTTATGGGATCTAGATAACTGATAAACATACTTATATATTTCTAAATACATACATATTATACATAAGAAACACCCAAACTCCGAAACACACATTTGCGGATCACACAAATATTTGTTCCGACCCGGGGATCGAACCCGGGACCTCTTGCGTAGCAGTCGGATACACTCCCACCGCGCCACAGAGGCAGTCAATCTGCTGATTGCATCATTTATGTCATTTATGTAATTATCATTAGAATAGTGAGATGTGAGATGTCAGTCGGATACACTCCCACCGCGCCACAGAGGCAGTCAATCTGCAGATTGCATCATTTATGTCATTTATGTAATTATCATTAGAATAGTGAGATGTCAAGAGAAGAGACATCAGCGAATAATGTACAAGGATAGGTGATGGGCAAATCATTGATAGAAATCAGGAATAAGAGAGGACCCAAAATACTTCCTTGAGGCACACCATAATCATTGATTCTAAAGCAGGATCTATATGTCATTTATCCCTGTTAGTTGTTAAAATTCGTTAACTCGACACATTGTGCGCAAGACCCTGAATACCATACTTATCGAGTTTATCCAATAGTAGTTCATGGGGCACTAAATCAAACGCGCTTTTCATGTCCAAGAAAATAGCAGTCGTTTGAGTATTATATGTGTCTAAGCTCTCTAAGACCTTAGAAATCAAGTTAAAACAAGCCTGAGTAGTAGATTTTCATTTTTGGAACCCAAATTGCTCATCACGCAAAACTTTATGCTTTACAACAAAATCGTATATTCTCCTATGCATAGCCACTTCAAAGACCTTTGACATAACGGAAATCAACGTAATGGGTCTATAATTACAGAGCGAAGTTTTGTCACCTTTTTTATAAATGGATTTTTAATAATAGATTTTTTTAGCAAAGTCGGGATCTTGCCTTTACTGAATGATAGATTTATCAAGTAAGTTAAAATAGGTGTTAGTGATATAGCACAGTTCTTTAAAATTTCAGTACTGATCTCATCATAAACTACCGAACTGGTATTTTTCAGTGACATGATAATCTTGAAAACTTCGGTGCAGTCGCATGGCTCAAGATAAATACTGTCACAAATACTCGGTATGTTTAGGACATTTACACTACGATTAAAGGAGTGACAATATTTTGAACCAGCCTCCATAAAGTGATTGTTAAAGACGTGGGCTATTGCTTGCGGGTCTTTTAAAAGCTTACCCTCAGTATTTATCTCACTAATTAAGTTCGTTACTGATAAACCTCCAGTCTCCTTTTTGATTATCTGCCATGATGTTCTACAAATATTTTGGCAGTTACTAAGTTTAGTGTGGTTGCAAATTTTCATAGATTCATTAATACACTTACGCAACAATTTGGAATAAGACTTAATTTTTTCTCTAAGGGTATCTGTCTTTTCTCTATAGTACTTTAGACGTAGTGTGCGTTTAGTTTTACAGCTTACTCTGAGTCCCTTGCTAATCCAGGATATTTTTTTGTTGTTTATATAAAACCTGCTTTCTTAATACTGGGACACAAAATAAAAAGATAAGATCCTGAAATTTAAGATAATTCTAAATAAGATCCTGAAATTTTAAAATTCCTTTCTTACTCGGAAACCGGAGATCTAATTCCAATCGGAATCCAAGTATAAAAACATAGGTGGAAGTGACAGAGATAACTAATTGATAGATTTTAATACCTATTTTTTTTTCTTAATTGAAAACGCTGTTATATTTTTAAACGAGGGCTTTGATAGTTACGACACAGTATTATTATTTTTGTAGTTATCTCCGTATCAAAGTGTTTATTTGTAGTACAGTAATGAAACGTAAATAATAAAAAGAAATAAAACAAAGATAGCCTCAATGTTATGTTCCTTGTGATGTGTATTTTACAAATGCAATAAAATTAAAATAAATCAATTTAGTAGGAAAGCATGTTGGTTGCATAGTTACGTTAAAAATTACGAAAACAAATGCGATTTGGCAATCTATCTAAATATATATATATATGAAATTGAATCCCTATTTCCCTTAGTCACGCCATCACGCATGAACGGCTGGGCCGATTTGAAAATTCTTTTTGTATCGGATAGCCCATTTATTGAGGAAGGTTCTAAGTTATATATCATCACTATACAGGAGAGCGGAGCAGTAACCATAAAGGTCAACAAATCGGGGAAACTTTCATACATTTTTGGAAAAGTAATAAGAGACGGGATTAAATGGGTGCCACGGGGTTGGAAGTATGTCACGGACGAAGCCGGGCAGGTCAGCTAGCGCAGGAAAACCATAAGTTTCGTAGTCTAATATAGTGTGGATCGCTTTCCAAATTCCTACCAAATCCACTCCGATTACTGGCGCAACAATAGTAACGCTACAAGAACAAAAAATACCTTGAGTTCATTTTCCAAAACCACATGTTTCTCTTCCATCTGTCTATGGCCGATGTCCCGGGTGAGTCCTCGGAAGGGTAGCGCCGGGGCTCCTGACAGACTTTGCCCGCTATCGTAGACTCTTTCTGTACTATTTATTTATTTATTTATATTTATATTGGTGTGCGTGTAAATGGGGCAGGTGGGTCTGCTTTTACAAGAACGGCGAGCAGCCCACCGGCCGTTCTTAGGTTCCTGGTCATGGAGGATGGTAGTCTTGGGTGAACAAAAGTCTGCGGAGTTTCGCCACAGACTGCGGAACTTGGGTGGAAGAGTTCTCTGCCACTCCCTCTTCGCTGCCTCTTTTGCGAGCATGAAGTTCGGAAAACACGCAGCAGCGTCGCACTTGCTTCCGCCGGAGACCACGGAGTTTATTGTTATCTCGTTTAAAGCCCGAACAGATGTAGAAAAGCAATGTCACACTAACAATATTTCCATTTTAATTTAGAGTAAGATCGGCATATCTTTCCTTATCACATTTCCACAACTTTTATAATATATAAAGGAAATAACATCATTTCTTTCCTTTCCCTGGAAAAGCTTTAAAATTAAGCTTCCTTGGCAGTCACGTGAATGTTGCACCTAAGCATTACTAATATCTTTGCATCTACGCTGTCCAACCCAACTTCACCTGTGGGTTACTCTCTCCCAAGTCCCAACAGTGTCGATAACAAATGTATTATCGTAGCTGCTCCTTGGCAATACCTAGTACCTAGTCAACAAAAACTGATCCCAGGCTGGAGCCTTCAGGTAAGACTTTTAATTGGGGAAACGCAAAAATAAAATAGTTAGATCTCGTAAAATTTTTTAGCAGATTTGAAATTTTGTGCCCAATTTTATTTGGAACGGCTATACTTAGTGCAAATACAGACATTTGTCCCAATTTCAAAATATAATTAAATATTTTACCTTGGAGACATGAAGTATTTTTAAAGAGTTTTTAGCTAGGGCAATAATTTTACTAGGCAGAGACTTTGAGAGTTATGATAAATGTATCCTCATTTAACATTTTAGTTGTCACTAAAATTGTAATATTTGTCGTTACACTAAAATTTAACTAGACTAAATAAAAAAAACTATCATCATACAAAAAAATAATTTAAAATATGTTTAACTATTAAGCAAAAAGATAAACAATATTATTATTAATTAATAATTAATTAATATTGTTTATCATTGTTCTTAACATAATTTTTGAAAATGTTAACATTTACAAGATTAAATTTAAAAAAATATTAAGCCAAAAAATACTTAAAGTGTAAGTACTATTGAACCCAAATTCAATGACTGCTGTGAGTTTTCAAAGAGTCGGGTTCTCTGGAGATGACTCTGGTTGCAGCATCAGGTTGCAGATATCAATGAACTGTCTTTAAAAATTATAATTGCAAGCGTTAAGTACTTAGATCATGCGCCAAAAATGCCTTAAATCATATTGGAAAAGAGCTGATACTTTTACACTACTGGACCGATATTAAACAAACATAGCTAAGAACCACCGCAAGAAAACTGACATTTTAAATGAAACAAACAGCATTGAAATCGATCCGTCCGTTTAAGAGCTAAGATGCTACAGACAGACACACACATACAACGACATCGACGTCAAACTTATAACACCCCTCGTTTTGCCTCGGGGGTTAAAAATATCAAAGTAATAAATTTCGAATTGTAATATTGTTGCATAATAATCATCTAAACAAAAGGCATAGGCAGAGACTATTACTTGTCACAATCCAGACATACAATTTAACTTCCTTTTTATTTTCAAAAGCGATTTCATACACACACGGGGGTACTCTTGACGTGGCTCTAGTTATCTTTTGGCGATAACTTCAATTTTTTTTATACCACAGAGGTGGCAGACTAGCGTACGGTTGACCTAATGGAAAGTGGTCACCGTAGCCATAAAAAAACTGAAAAAAAACTAAACTATCTTCACCCTGTATCCCTGACGGGGTAGTCAGAGAGGCGTCCGTATTGGGTTGCATAAATTTTTGAGGCATAAATTAAAACTGCATAACGTTTCTTGGCATACTCTTCGTTTCGCATAACGTTCAAACAGAATAAATCATTAGGCATACTTTATTTTCCCATAACTTCTTTATAATAATGATGTACCCGCATAAAATGTGTACGCATAATTTTTTTTGCAATAACGATTACTAATCTCAACATTTATTGACATCTCACTCACTCTCCTATAAAGATTATAAGTCATTACATATAGAATACCACACAATGTTAACGAGTACATATTTTTATTTTTATATCTAAACTTGACCTGTCTAAGATAGAAATGCCCACTGATTAAAAATGTCGATAGTCACTATACTTCAAGTTCGAACTTCAAACTGTCAACACTTAAATGTAGAATATATAAATAAAATACAAAAAGAAGTAGGTATATTAAAACGAGCGATTCAGTTTTGGCGCATCGCCGGCACAAGTGACCTAACACTCCTCCTCGCTTCGCTCGTCGTCGTACCTATTTACGACTTTGCTAAGGACTAGTCTTAAAAAAATAACACTAAAAATATCGTTTTATATGTTACAGCTTACAAACTTGGCTATGAGTGAAATGATTATTTACAATGGTGTCTTATCATTACTAAAATATTCATAGTCAAATTATTATTAATTTATGATTTAAACGGTTATCCATACCTCCATTATGCGTTTTGTATTTTATGATAAATTATCTTTAGGCGTATACCAATTATGCCCTTTACATGTATGCTGATTAAAATTATGATAAAAATAAAGAGTAAGTAAATGTTATGCCAATAAAACCATTATGCGTTTATAACAGTCTGCTTATCATAATTTATGCGAGAAAACTTTATGCTGAAACTGTTATGCCAAACAACATTATGCTGAAAAAAATTATGCTATAGAAAGGGCTCCCTCACGCTCCATGCATACTTCTTTCGCTTCTTGCAGATTCATGAAACGCTTCATTCATGCAAGTCTGGGTATCCGAGTACTTTTGACTTTTCCGCAGCCTATGGACGTAATATTCTAAATCCCACTCATTGTTTGATTATTTATTCTTCACATGATATCTATCTCCTTTAGCCTTTACATCAGCTCGCGCAGGAACACATTAGGTACGCCACCACCTTAGGCCACCTCTTATTTACCTGTTAGTTAGAAACATCTATACTAGCGAATTATACTTCCATAATTGAATTTCATTAGTCTTTGCTTAAGAAAATCTCACGTGTCTAAGACCAAAAATATACTTTAAAAACGTTGATGGCTGATTTTAATCTTTAAATTGACACTGATGTCTGGGTTGGTGCTAAGCATTAAGTAAAATTGATGCCAAAGCGTCTGATTATTTTTATAAAATGTCTTAAATCACGTCGACGATGTTATTTAGCTTTACACAAGCGGCACGCTTTAATGGCCGTTCATTTCACATTTTCATCTCAGGAAAATAATATTTTTCAGATTGATAATAATATAAAATACCCTAAATATAGTATGCTAAAAAGATTTTTTTTTAAAGTAATCACGTTAAGTTCTTAAAAATCGTTTTTATTTTTTGCATTATTGTAATACTCGTATGTCAAACGGCCATCATAGCGTGCCGCTAGTATAGTGAACAAGGTGACTATTATTTATCCGGATTTAATTCTTCTAAATTGTAATAGTCTAGTCATTATATACATTTGGAAATGCAAATGAACCGAGACAGCCAAATTTTGGATATTACGTGGGGGGGGGGGGGGGGCTAGAAAAGCTTAAGTTCAAATTGTCGACCAAAATAACCTCATGGGTTTTCCGCCATCCTAAATAAGTAAAATAAATAAAAAATTAAATAATAAATGTGTAAAATAAAAATTATAAAAAAAAAAAATTAAAAAAAATTAAAAAAATGGAAATAAAAAAAATTAAAAAAAAAATTTCGAATCTCATCGGTGAACCGAGTTATGATGAAAAACTGAATTTAACGCTTTTTTCAAGATGCCCCAACGTAAAAATATCCAACACGCCTTATCCCCGAAGGGGTGGCAGAGGCATATTATATGCCCACTTTTCACCGTGTGCATTCGTGTTCCACGTAGTAGGTGGTGAGCCCATTGCCGTGTTGAAAATGGACAGATGCAGGTTGTGGCTGCTGAAATTTCTCAAGCCGCCCATAAGGCCTTCAACCAGGCTTAACGACTGCCATTTTACTGGCAACCGGGACCAACGGCTTAACGTGCCTTCCGAAGCACGCGAACGCTCGCAAATATAAATGCCACAAAGTGGTCACCCATCCGAGGACCAGCCATAGTGAAAGTTGCGTAACTCAGTGATCGTTTACAGAACACTGACACCGCGGGGCCACGAGCGCGTAATATCCCCCACGTAATATCCAAAATCTGTCTTTCTCGGTTCATTTGCATTTCTAACCCGATTTTTCCGACGTAATGACTGGACTATAATCTTTGTAGCAGCAACAGTAATACTTACCTATTACAGATACTGTTTAACGACTTTTCAATTGAATACATTTTTAAAGCAATTATTATGCTAAATCTCTCTCATATTTTTGTTTAAAAATGTGAAAAATGACAATTTTAACAGAATTTAAAAAAAAATTGAATGACTTCTAATAGTTATCAAGAAGGATGACTTTGCCTTTGTAAATGAATAATGATTAACATTATGATTTCATTACTTCACAACATAAGATAGGATGTTCCTATTCAAAACTAATGTTAGAGTTACTGAAAGTTGGAATCCAAGTTTAGTCAAGCTGAATTAACACGGGTTTGGACCAGCCATATTGTTTCTATTGTTGTATTACCCTACGCATTGTGCTTACAACCTTTTGTATTATGTGTTAGCTATTGCTTCGTAAATAATTATGTAGATATTAACTATATACATACTACATAGTAGTAGAAGTGGGTTACTTGGTTATATATGGAGATGGAAAAGCTGTGTCAGCCCTAATGTGACATTTCTGTTGCACGTTTTGCATCTAGTAAAAGTTGTATGTAACTTTTTAATTATGTTTTTTTTTAAGTTTTACCTTCCAGCTAGCTGCTAAGCTATGCATCTCCATACTTTGAGTAATCTAGATGATAAATGAGGCAGTAACCCTGAGTCGAGCCATTTTCCCACAGGTGAATGTTTTCATCTTTTTACTACATTTAGTTGGTTTAGCAGAAATATTTTATTGCTTGCGTAATATTAGGTCTTTACCTATGAAATTGCCGTTTTGTATTAAAAAAATTATACGATTTTATTTCATGTATTTTTTATTTGTATTAATTGAAGTAATCACCCATGCAATCAAAATGTTTATGATAAATGAGGCAGTAACCCTGAGTCGAGCCATTTTCCCACAGGTGAATGTTTTCATCTTTTTACTACATTTAGTTGGTTTAGCAGAAATATTTTATTGCTTGCGTAATATTAGGTCTTTACCTATGAAATTGCCGTTTTGTATTAAAAAAATTATACGATTTTATTTCATGTATTTTTTATTTGTATTAATTGAAGTAATCACCCATGCAATCAAAATGTTTATTCCCAAAATCCCCACCGACGATTCCCGACCAGTGGGGATTTTAACATGCTTTCCCGAAATCGCTCGTGATCGGAAGCGCTCGTGGCCCCGCGGTCTCAGTGTTCGGTAAACGATCACTGAGGTACGCAACTTTCACTATGGCTGGTCGTCGGATGGGTGACCACTTTGTGGCATTTACATTTGCGAGCGTTTCCGTGCTTCGGAAGGCACGTTAAGCCGTTGGTCCCGGTTGCCAGTAAAATGGCAGTCGTTAAGCCTGGTTGAAGGCCTTATAGGCGGCTTAAGCAATTTCAACAGCAGGTAGCCACAACCTGCGTCTGTCTATTTCAACACGGCAATGGGCTCACCACCTATTACGTGGGACAGGAATCCACACGGTGAAAAGTGGGCATATAATATGCCTCTGCCACCCCTTCGGGGATAAGGCGTGATGGATATTTATTTTATTTAAATCCCCTCTACTTAAATAAATTCAGCTTAGTGGGGATTTCTGGAAAAAAAAGTTATAATTATTTATAAATATACCCACCAGTTATTATTATTTCTGAATTACTTATTCAACAAAAATGCTAAAATCAAATTAATTTTCAAAAAAGCGTAGTGAAACAGAGCAAGAGTAATGTTGCTCGCTCCCTCTCGCTCGTGCTTAATAAAGACGAAAGTAATAGGTAATAATACCACGTGCCAAGTTTACGTCAAATAGTGTGCGAAAATTGCATACGCCAAAATGTCAAAATATCAGTAGCCTACCATTCGTCTGAAGTTATTAGTGAATTTAGTTATAGGGTAAGGCCGCCACGCGCTTGGTTGTATCAAATAATACAGTAAGGCGTTTCTAGTAGAGAGCGCGCGAGTGACATTGATTTCTTGCTCTGTGATAGTAAATATTGCAAAATTTCAGTTGTCGAAAATCAATTTTACGTTCAGATACATATATAATATACTGTCAGCCCTTTACTCCCCAAAGGGGTAAACCGAGGCATATTTTACGCCCAGTTTTCACGGGGTGTTTTCCTGTCCTACGTAATAGGTCGGGAGCCCATTGCCGTGTTGAAATAGACAGACGCAGGTTGTGGCAACCTGCTGTTGAAATTCTTCAAGCCGCAGAAATGCCTCCAAATTCGCTAAACGACTGCCATGTAACTGGCAACCGGGACCAACGGCTTAACGTGCTTTCCGAATTACGGAAACGGTCGTGAACCACAAAGCGGTCATCCGTAACCAGCCATTATGAAAGTTGCATAACAAAGAGATTGTTTAGAGTACACTGAGTCAGCAGGGCTAGAGCGTCAATAATCCTCACTGATATTTATGGTGTGCACCTTTATAATGCGGTAGCTCCTGCACTCCTGCACTGACCCCTTACCTTTAAAGACCGGAATAATAAAATTCATTGATTTCAAATCCTCGCTCAAGGAGTACGCGGTAGAAAGGTTTGCTAAGATCCACCATTGGAACGCATCGCCTTCCAGGCCTCGGTGAGGACTTTATCGGATCCGACAGCTTTCCCTTTTTTAATGCGGCGAAGAGCACTAGCTCCTGACACATGACTATTTTTTGTTTTTTAATAGAAAGAAGCCCCTGACTCCAAGTCAGAGATACGGAGCCTGCACCTCTTTGTGCGATTTCGTTAGATTCAATTCTCGCCCGTTTTTCCAAATGGTTTAAATTTCTAACGGGTGTGGCTTGGGTAGTGTGACGTTATGAGAATAAATTATAAAGTAGTGATCGCACTACGCTCGGAGTTCCAACGCCACTTGTTTGCTATCAGCCATAGCGAGCGGACGTGTGATCACTCCTCTACCTGAAATACAAACTGTTGTTTTCTTTGACTACCTAATACCAAAGTATATATAAATATATGTACTGTGCTAAGGTGCTAATACTTACTCTTGTGACAAGTAGACGTCACAAATGGCGGCGAGTTTGTGATTAAGTACAAAAACATTTGTTAACAAGAAAGGATAGGTGATAAGTATTTCATGGTTGGAAATAGTATTTCGTGCTAGCTGTAGGCATCTAAAATAAAAAGTGTTTCTATGTCAACTGAAAAAAATACACTAAACATTTATATTTAATTAAGTATTGCATAACAACGTCCATTAAAACAGCATAGCAACAAACTTTATTCTTGTACTAGATCACATACTAAGTAAACATGTTCGTTACTCTGTTTATTAAACTTTAAATTTCTTTTATAATATTACACAAAATACACAAAACTTTTAAGTGGGTATTCCACCAATAAACTGCAAGCACGAAATCACTATACTCTATGCTAAATCTTGCACAACCACTCTGTATAAGCTATTATTGGACTGAGTGAACCCCTTGTCATTCTGTTATGACTATGTGTTACTTCTATCTTGTTGTAATAGTAGTAGGTCGGACGGTGACTGGCACGAAGACGTGCTATGATAAACGTAATTGTGAGATTACTAATTTATGTCTATCGATCTAATTTGATCGAGTGTACAATAATTACTAGATGTCATAGAAAATAGTACACCGATCTACATTCATAAATACTTAAACTGCCCAAATGACGCAGTGGTTTAAGTATCAAGTCCTGTTATGGGTACTTTTGCATATACGTTATCATCGCTGTTTGTGTGTACTGTTACATCCTTCAACTGTTGGCAAAGACACTGACCAGATGCTGACACAGCATCTCTCCCCGTAAGGCTCAAGTCTCGTGTCAGACTCAGTTCGGGTCGGATCGCGCTACAATAAGGACGTATTCACGACAGTGTGATGTACAACCAGTCAAAATATCTATACGTATCATTTTCATCGTAACAGAATATAGAATGGAATAGAATATAACTTTATTTGTACACCAAGTTAATAAAGTTTACAAAAAGTAAAATTTTCAAGGTATTGTACAAAGGGCGGCCTTATCGCTAAAAAGCAATTTCTGCCAGGCAACCTTGGTATGTACAGAAAAAGATATTAGACATAAGATCGATGGGTAGTTTTGGTGTAGAAATAGGAAGATACTTACACAATATATAGAGTTAGTAAGTAAATAAACATAAAATAGCATATATATACATACACTTATACCTACATATATATATATATAAAAATGAATACATTCAAATTACACCAGTAGTAAACTGATGATATCGGTTGGTACTAACAAAATAACACATTATTATATACATAAACGAATGTATACCTAGTATTAAACTGATAATATCGGCTGGTAATAAAAATATAAATAAAATAAATAAATATCCATCACGCCTTATCCCCGAAGGGGTGGCAGAGGCATATTATATGCCCAGTTTTCACCGTGTGGATTCCTGTCCCACGTAATAGGTGGTGAGCCCATTGCCGTGTTGAAATAGACCAGTAATATGGCAGTCGTTGAGCAATGTTGAAGGCCTTAAGGGTGGATTGAAGAGTTTTAATAACACGTCGCCACAATCTGCGCTTGGCTATTATTAAATGGGCTCACCAATTGTTGCCTGAGACGGAATTGCACACGGTGAAGTGTGGGCGTGTGGTGTGTCTCTGCATTCCGGGTGGTAATTACTAACCGAAGGTGGTATTGAAGCAGTAGAGTGATAATTTAACAATACAACCAAAACTCCATAACAGCAACCGTAATTAAAATATACAAAGAATATATAGAATCTGCCAAAAATATAAAATGATTGCGATGTGACAGCATAGGTATATCATGCTGAAAATAGTAACATTTGTTAGCAAAATTTAAAGTTGTCTGAAATGCGAGTAAGTCGATTTTAGAGATCAATGCCATTAAGATAATAGAAAAGTTTAACTTTGACAAATCTGAAAGTAAATTTTTAAAAAAAAAGTTGTGTGCAATAAAGATTATGCAGTACTTAACCCTGACGGTTAAGTGAAATTCTGTATAGATATGTTAAGTGCTACTGATGCGATTGATGCGAAAACCACTTACTGCCTACGATGAATCAATTACTTCCAAAGTTCAAAAAACACGCGTTGTCTCTAAATTGGACGCGTCTCATCAGAATCAGATTACTGAAGGCCCTTAGGATATCACTACTTATATAATAGGACGTGGCATTTAATGCTATAAAATGAAAAAAACTAATGTTGTTAATCTCATGTGCACCTGAACAATTTCAAATTAAATTAGAAAGGATTCTTTTACCATGTGATTTTGTGGCAAACTTTATAGATGACATCTTAGTTTATGACTAAACGGATTCCAGATATAATTATAGACTTACAAAAGGTCTTTACATCGTACAAGTTCTTGCACAGTTCTTGGGCCTCGTAAATTACGTAACCTAGTTCTTGATATGGCCACCAAATCAGAACCTCGCTAATATGTTCCCATGAGATCCAAAACATGTTGAAGCGTTTTTAGAGCTAAGGAGAGCATTAAGTAATATTCATTTGCTCGGTTACTATAACCCAAAAGATAAAGTTACTGTTATGGCAGACGCCAGTCCTGTAGATTTAGCAGTGTTCATAATTATTCAGTCTGACAATAGTTAGACCCCCAGAAATCATGTAAAAAAAAGCTTAACTGATATCGAAAAGCGCTGTCAGACAGAAAAGAAGCACTTGTACTAGTCAGGGTGGTTGAACATTTTAGAAAATGTCAAAATAGCAATAAATAATTTGAGTTTGTAACTGGCCGCAAACCATTAGAGATTATAGTTGATGGAAGACCAATACCATGCGCTGAGATTGAGGTACTACGTCTTTAAGCATATATATCATTTTAAACTATTATAATATAGATTGTTTGTCTTGGCTATGCGTTACAGATAGCCACCGAACGTTGATAACTAGGTATTACCTAATAAATCAAACAGTTCAGCACTCAAGACTCTGTGCAATAGAGATGGCTTTGATCGGCGAAATCTTATTTAAAAATAATAATAATAAGACTAGTTAGTTACACTCTATTATCGAATAACCGAAACGCGTTAAAACACTTATAGAATATTTCGAACAGAGCTCTAGATGCACTGTTGTTAGATGTTAGGTAGTAAACTCATTATTCCACTTAAAACTACGTCATCAAGTATTGGAGGCAGCACACGGAGGACATCCTGATAATGTCGCAATGAAGGCGCGGCTGCTAACCAAGGTACGGTAGCCCAAAATGACACTGTCGTTGATAGATTTATAAAAAGTTGCATAGACTGTACCTTGGTGTCCGTGCCGAATCCCATGATATCGAAAATGTGTTGTGAGCTGCAATCATAGGCTTGGGTGATTTTATGAGTCCACTACCTAGTTAGTGGACATCATTGATTTCTTATAATAGATTATAACAGCAGGTAGTAACTGTATACGTTTTTACAACAAGCTTCCCTGTGACTTGAGCTATTGCCATTAAATAAATTTAATAAATTCAACTATTTGCAGGACAGGGACGCCTGGAAATAATCTGCTGGCAAAGTGCAATAATATAAAATTGTAAATAGGCCATTAAAAAGAAAAAGCCTTCCTGAGTTTCTTGCCGGTTCTTCACAGGTGCACCGCAATCCGAAGCGGTGGTCACTTTAAAAGATTGTAAATAGAGTATGATATTTTGTAAGCTCCGTTAAAATGGTCTATGCAAATTAATTATATTTTATTTTTAATACAAAGAAATTAAAATTATGAAGGTTATAACATTATTATTATAACATTTAAGTTCAGTTCTATTGGCTGACAGGGAACTCCATTGTGTATAACCACTTATAGTAAAGCTGATAGTAAAATTGGTTTAATAGTCAGACAGCTTCAGAAATTATAAATAAATATAAAATAATGAAAGAAAAAGGTAGTATGGGAATAAGAAAAGGAAAACAGGGGAAATTGATATAGGAATTGGGGAGAAGGTAACCTTAACTTAACTGACGATCGTACAGCACGTAGCAGTAACGCTGTAAGATCGTAAAGGAGTCAATTATAATTTACGAAATAATGAAGCTGGGCAGATATTATCCATCCTAAGAGGCAGGAAGGACAGTGGAAAATATATCCAGATAATAATTCAGAGAGAGAGAGAAGAGTCAGATTATTAGAGATTTATAAATAACGACTAATATGAATTATTGTACTAAGTGTATAATGGTTAGTTATCATAATAGTTTAGTCATTAACTCAATTAAAGAGATGAAATCGTAACCATTAACCATAATTGGCATGGGTGACAGAGGCATTTTAAATGCCCACTTTTCACCGTGTGGATTTCTGTCCCACGTAATAGGTAATGAGCCCATTGCCGTGTAGAAATAGACAGACGCAGGTTGTGGCTACCTGCTGTTGAAATTTTTCATGCCGCCCATAAGGCATTCAGCTTAACGTGCTCTCCGAAGCACGGAAACGTATAAATTAATTAATGAAATAAATTAATGAATGTATATTTATTTCCAGAAGGTTTAATTCAATACTTAGTTATTAAACTTTTACATTTCATTCGCTTGATCGTCACCTATAGTTATAGTTATAGATTTAACAAATACATTTAAATAATAAAAAGAATAATTGAATTATATAAATGATTTTGTGCTGCTTGTGCACCATAATAATTATCATTATATTAATATCTAGCTGTCCTGCCCGGCTTTGCCCGTGACGTACTTCGAACCCCGTGGCACCCATTTAATCCCGTTGATTATTAATTTCACATTCACAATAATGTATGAACATTTTCCAAATTCATTGATTACTTCACCGCTCTCCAGTACCTACCTACCTACGGCACGGGCCGGTCGAATTATGGTTACACGAAATTAATTTCTTTGCGCTTTATTTTGAATCTGCGATAACTCGTAAGATATTCACTTAATTTGCAAGGTGTAAGTGGACAAAATAATTTCCATGAAATGCTAAAGCCAACTAACGTAGTAAAAATGATAAGGATTAATAGCATATTTTTATACCGCTTTATAACTTTTCAGCGTTTTTGTACTCGGATACCCAGACGTGCGTGTATGAAGCGATTGATGAATCTCGAAGAAGCGAAAGAAGTATGCATGGATCGCGAAGCCTGACGATCTGTCCTCTCTGACTACCCCGTCAGGGATACAGCTTTATAACTGATGGTTTTTTAAAGTATTGAAATGGATATAGTATGTTATTCTCATGAGATAGACTCGAGATAGATCGTCGCGGACTTTTTTGCAGATCTACATTAGATACACAATTGCACCATACATTATTTTGTTATATCTCAAAGGATTTAGGCAGCGTTTTTGTTGATAGCTCCCAGACGGCTTATTTTTTCCGACATCCCCAAAAAATATCGTTATAGTTTGGTCAATGTATACATAAACTTAACAAATTATACATAAAAACCTTCTATAAGAATCACACTAACTATTACAAAAAACCGCATCGTAATCCGTTTCGTAGTTTTAAAGATCTAAGCATACATAGGGACAGACAGCGAAAAGCAACTTTGTTTTATAATATGTAGTGATACAATATGGTGATGAAATAAAAATGTACCTATACATTATTACATAAGATGTAGATTTGAATAAAGGGGAAAGGTGTGATGTTATGAGAATAAATTATAAAGTAGTAATCGCACTGCGCTCGGAGTTCCGACGCCACGTGGGACAGGAATACACACGGTGAAAAGTGGGCGTAAGATTTGCCTCTGTTTACCCCTTCGGGGAGTAAAGGGCTGACAGTATATTATATATGTATCTGAATGTAAAATAAATTTCCGAGAACTGAAATTTTGCAATATTTACTATCACAGAGCAAGAAATCAATGTCACTCGCGCGCTCTCTACTAGAAACGCCTTACTGTGTTATTTGATACAACCAAGCGCGTCTGGTGGCTTTACCCTATAACTAAATTCACTAATAACTTCAGACCAATGGTAGGCTACTGAAAGGTCGCGTAAGCAATTTTCGCATACTATTTGACGTAAACTAGGCACGTGGTATTATTACCTATTACTTTCGTCTTTATTAAGCACGAGTGAGAGGGAGCGAGCAACATTCCTCTTGCTCTGTTTTACTACGCTTTTTTTGGACATTAATTTGACATTAGCATTTTTTTTTGAATAAGTATATATAGTAATTCAGAAATAATAATTACTGGTGGGGATTTTAACTTTTCCATAAATCCCCACTAACCTGAATTTATTTAAGTAGTGGGGATTTCGGGAAAAACATTTTAAAATCCCCACTGGTGGGGAATGGTCGGTGGGGATTTCGGGAATTAACCAATCAAAGCATCTTTGCCAGTGCACTGGCAGTTTATTGATCATATTGTTTCTTTAAGAAATCAAATGGACGGGAGGCTACAAATTCTTCAAAGGCATTTTGTACTGCCTCTCAGGTATGGAATTTTTTTCCCGCCAAAAAGTTATCCAAATTCTGGAAAAAGTAGTAGTCCGTAGGCGCAAGATCTGGTGAGTAGGGCGGATGACGAAGAGCTTCCAACCCCAGTTCTTGCAACTTGGAGACCGTCAGCTGTGCAGTATGAGGTCGCGCGTCGTCGTGCAGGAGCAGCGGAGACGAGCGTTTGACCAATGCTGGTTGGAGATGTGCCAACTTCTCCATAATTGTGTTCAGTTCTTCATAGTACACATCTGCAGTAATGCTCACCCCGTTAGGTAAGAAGCTGTGATGAATCACACCGGCGCTAGACCACCAAACAGTGACAATTACTTTTCTAGGGGTAAGTTTTCGTTTAGGGCATTGTTTAGGTGCTGAACCAGGATCCAACCACCTTGATAAGCGCTTGCGTGTAACAATGCGGTTCTAAATTCCTTAATTTGTGTGTCTGTTGAGCAGTGCAAGACACGTCTCGACGCGTACTTCGCGCTGGCGATCATTGAGTTCGTGGGGCACCCATTTGTCAAGCGTTCTTACCTTGCCAATTTGACGCAAATGGACCAATATTGTTTAGACGCTAACGTTGAAAGCTGCTACTAATTCAGCCGTAGATTGTGTAAACAAAAATTATTTTAATTTGAAATGGCCAGTACTGCAGAATGGCAATTTCATAGGTAAAGACCTATTATTTGAGATTTGTTATTTTTCTTTGTCAATTCCTTTATTGTCTGACTTTGTAAACAAAATTAACATGGGCTTAAGTAAATCCTATTTTATTAGACTCCGTAAAATTGCCCATTGTGACTTTCATTTGGCTGATCTATTGCTTGGATAAAAGGACGTCGCCCAGGAGATTTCGATACGGCCCTTTACACTCTAATTCGCCAATTTCACCAGGGTAGATACCTGCCCTAGTAAACACAAGAAGATCTCAAGATTTTGAAGACATATTATGACAAATAATGCAAAAGGCCACCTCAAGCAATGCTCCAAGTAGGTACTACGAAAACAAAACTATTAATCAAAACTCGAAACGAAGTGAAAAGACCTATTAAAAGTTTGTACGTAAATGAAATCCAATATCGTGCTGTGTAAAAAAACGTTAGTCATGAAGCAATCATGAAATACCCCGCCGTGGATGAAAATTCTCGGCTACCGTACTGATATTACATTGTTGTATTTCATTTTACTTTTATTAAATGTTCTGCAGCTAAAACTAGGTTCTTGGAACGGACGATTGCACAATGCACTGTTAAATGGAGACTTCAAACGTTTAATTTGAATTTTGACGAATTAATCACTGGGGAACAAAATCAGTTAAAGAGTTTGTCTTGATGTTGATGTGTGAATTTATACCCTGACAATACATCAACAATTGAAATGTATAAAATTGCTTGTAACGTATTATTATAGTATTATTACTATATTTAGAAGTGCTCGTGGCCTCGCGGTCTCAGTGTTCTGTAAACGATCACTGAGTTACGCAACTTTCACTATGGCTGGTCCTCGGATGGGTGACCACTTTGTGGAATTTACATTTGCATGCATTTCAGTGCTTCGGAGGGCACGTTAAGCCGTTGGTCCCGGTTGTCAGTAAAATGGCAGTCGTTAAGCCTGGTTGAAAGCCTTATGAGCGGCTTGAAAAATTTCAACAGCAAGTCGCCACAGCCTGCGCCGGTCCATGTAGTATGCCTCTGCACAACACTAAATTCACGCACAACAGTCTGCAGTGAAAACTTTGACGTAATCAACCTTTAAAATTCCAATAACATTTCGTTGTATCCGCTGTAGTAGATTCTAACGCCAAGTTTATAGATAAATATAAATACCGTAAATTCATGACTAAAACCAAATGGCCAGAATAACATTTTATTAATTAACATTGAATACAAAATCAATTGATTCAAAGTTGGATTTAATATCAGTTGCTCTAAATAACATTCTAGAGATTTAGGTAATGATCTACAACGTATACACATATTATTACCCAAACTTATTAGAGTTATGTTACTGTTAAGATTGCCCCATAAAACCGATTGTTAATTATGTTTGTAATATCTGGTGAAATTATTATTTTATAATTCAAAATTGCACTTTAAGTTAACCGAGTACATTTGACCTTTTCCATCAAACTTTTTCATAAACTTTTATTATTCTATTTATTATTTAAGGTCCCTTTTACCAACTTAGGTAATTAACGACCACAGTTAACATTATTAATTTAAATTATATATAATGCTAGCTTATTAATATTACAATTATAAACAAGTTAAGATGTACATATTGACAAAACCATCGAAGCGTTTGCGCTTGGCTGTAAAATGTGTCTATATGACCAAAGTCTTCAATAACACCGAAGATGTGCAGGTGGGTGAAGAATATTGTACCACTCGGACTCCAGAGCGGAGGGTGTATACCACTCAGCCCGTCCAGTTTGTGACTGTGGTCAGTGCAACCCAGTGATAACGTCATGTAACAAAAATGTAACGCAAACTAATTGCGTTTAAACTTCGGAACAGTACAATACGCTTGTAAAAAAAAAATTAAGTGGTAAATGTGAAAATAAATATTTATAATTTCCATCCTGCTTTAGAAGGAACGTGGTTTTTAGATCGAGTATCGAGTGTCAATTTCAAAATTAGTTGTAAATACGGATTTCTTTTGGTCACTTATCGAATAGCATTGGCTGTAACTGAGAGTACGCTTGCACTACACTGCATAGCGTGAAGCTCAGTTAAGCGATATCTATACTATCTATCGGTATCAGCTATACGATAAACCAGGATTGAGTGAAATTTTTGGTATCGCTAATTCAATATTTGATAATTTTTTTAATAAATGTGGCAATCAAATTATAATTTTATTTATATATTTATATATATAATAATTATATTATACAATATTAATAAATATCAACTTAAATTAACTTAATGTTAACATTAAATATAACCTTAAAAATATGATACATAACTAAAATATATTATTAAAAGAGGTCCCTTTAGGCAAGGTTCCTAAGATACTGGCAGCGTTCCCCCTTTGAATAGCTAGACTTATTCTTTATCCGAGGTAGCTGCCAGCTCTTCGGTCTCCTGTGATGTCGACTAACCTTTTAGTAATTTCCTTAAAAAGCCCCTTATAGCGCTAGGACCCCACGGACCAAGAGTCTTGACACCGAATGAGACAAAATCATATTCGGAGCCAAGGCCTCTGTATTTGAATGCTTTAAATTTTTAGCAGCTTCACAAGCCGCACCAGCTCTGTTGTTGGTTCCATGTAGATGGGAAGGGGCCAGCGTGTCTGAACAGGTTGCATCCCATACCAGCACCCGGCCCATCTTCCATGGAATCAAACTCATACCGTCCGGTCTCTTGCCATCGTCTCTTGCAATACCAGTTGGCTCAAGTAGACTTTGCACGTTGACGATGGCAAGGGACCGGCGTAAGATATCGTTAAGTGCGGCATGTCTCGAGAAACGGCCCGCACTTTTTTGGCAGTCCGTGATGTCCTAACTGGTCGACATCACTGCCACAGGGGCATTTATGAAGAGCGCAGACCGGAACCCCAAGCCGTAGATAGGTTGCGATTTGGAGCGTGTCAGGCTCAATGTCATATCTAAATGTAGACATATTTATAAAAATGAAGAGGAAGCCACGGTGTGTTATAATCTCCCTTATTAGTTCAACAAGGGGCACCCCAGAGTGGGGGGGTCCGTCTTAGGGCAGCCGGAAAAGCGACCACCCCGGAGCTCCCTAAGGTGCTGAAGAATCTAGCCCGTACCTCCACCGCTCTTGAGCGCCCCTCTGTAAGCAGAGGAGGCAGAGAGCGGCCAGTACGGGCGCGCGCTTCGTTGGCACCCCTCGGAACACGGGAAGGGTGCCCGTCGCCATGTGGCCAGTTGGGCGGGGTCCCCCGACCATCCACCCACAGCCAGACACTATTCGGGGGCGCGCATGATTTGAGCACGTCGTCGACACCGAGCAGTACAGCGTGGCAGAAGCGTCTGTCCCGTACGCTCCCGCACCCGCAAAGCCTCTCGTTTAGCCGCCATCCACTTGTGACGTTGGGGTGGGTTGGTGGTAGACCAACTACCCCTAGTCAACAAGTTAAGGAAAATAGGTGAGTCAAAAAATAGGTGAGAGCTTGAGAGATAAATTAAGCGATGAGACAATTTAAATAAAACAGTAACTATATTAGAATTTTAAGTAGTTAGGAACATTCAGGGCCTAGGAATTATTAGTTAAAGAACACTCTTGGAAGTCCCTCCGCGTGCCCGAGATGGAGGGAAGGACTTAGCTTGCACTAGGAGGCGTCGGCGTAGGCGCGGCGCTGATGCAACCGGACACGACGGGAAGACGGGAAGAAGTGGAGAAGAAAAGATGGAAGACGAGACCCTGTGAACAAAAGAACAGGTGTCAGTACGAGTATGTAATTTTACATACCGCTAAGCGGGACACAGAGGAACTCCCTATTTAATACCCTATTAAATTGCATTCACAGGAACCCTTGTGATGCACAATCATCAACACGGCATGAAGGTGGGTAGGTAACCGGTAACATACAACGAGTATGCTGCAGTATTAAATAGTTGTAGAATTCAACTGTTTTCAAACACAGCGTGATTTACTGGATGCCCTGTGAATGCTAAAATGCTAAAACCCTGTAAAAATGTAATTATTAAAATTATTAAAATGGAGCTTACCCGGATCAGTGTAAGTGGAGAGCGAGGCAATTATTTTTTTTTATAATATACGGTCGATTTCTAAATTGAGATTTAATTTCAATAAATAATTGTGTGGTACTTAATATCCGCAATTGTTACTAATTTCAACTTCATTTGCGTACTAAGCCCTCGGCTCCATTAGGAATTTCCTTATATTCTTGTCACGTAGAACAATTGTCAGCTCAATTAGCGTAACTGGTTGGGTACGCTGATTATCCTGTAGAATCCAGATTCGCTGGAGACATTGTGACATGATAATAGCATTTACGTATAATTGGATTTATATGTATCTTTAATTACACCATTGTTCGTAAAAATATATGCAGTGTACAATTTCGGATATAATATACCGCTGAGTATGTTATTTACACCAGCCAATTGGGATGCGAATGCATCGAACCTCGTCTATAAATAAAAATTACATAACCAGGATATAGGATCTCTCTTTATCTCAGTGTATTTCCATTTGCTACTAAATTTTGACTGCTAGATACAGCCATCGATAAACTTTTGATTTTTGGGATCTGGGAGCGTTTACATCTGACCTCCAACTCGGTAAAGGTGCCTGCATCGTTGCTTCAGCAGATGCATCGCTATCTGGTGTGTTCGTTTAAACATCTTGATGGAGCTCTTTACACCCCTTTTATTTATGAAGAAAATATGCATGTCAGTGGAGGATCAATAATAATACAGCCTAGGATATCAACAGATATAGAAGGAGTCAGTGGTAACAAAAAATATTAAAATTCAGAAGCGTGGAGATAACATCATCCATTCTTAATGAGTTTGGGTGTAATTTTCATATGAAACGAAAGAGTTGGAAGCCACTATAGCCACTATAGCCATGTATAGTTGTGAATAAATATTTATCTACTCTGATACTATAATACAAAGATAAAACTGATAACAAAATTCTTATGACAAACATTACGTACAGGCCAAAAATAATAAAAAAAAAGTTTGATTACGATACAGGTCTTGTATGGACACCTGTATCATAATATAACTTTTTAATCATAACGATACACCTATACAACCTCCAGCTGGACCTAGGAGGTAGAACCTCTATTTAAAAAAAAAAATTAATCATTGTTTTCAATGAACGAGTCCGCGACGCAAGCGCGCATGCGCAATCAATGTTAGCGCATTGGCGCCAACATTTGACATTTAAAAAATAAATTTGTTGTTATATTCATCATTTTATTTGCAATATTGTTTTACGTATTATAGTATGAGAGTAGATAAAGTAGTGTATGACACTGTACATAACTTGGTCTTATAACACTTGTGTGATACTATAAAAAACTCACCTACGGCTCTTTTTTTTAAACACACTTATGTTATAAGAACCCTTATAATGCAACAGTATCATAAACTACTATTATACACTAATATACACGGTCCGAGTGGGAAACAAGACGAAAGCGGCGGCGTGACGCAAGTTATACGCACAACCCGTGCCTCAAGCGGCGATGGTGGCCAAACCTGCCAGGATAAGCGCCTGGCGCTAGTCCGGTAGGCAGGGAACATGTGCTCTTAGCCGGTTCGAGTCCAGCTGTTGTTTTTGTTGTTTTGTTTTGTGTTGTTGTTGTGAGTCTTGCTGTTGGGGAATTCCACAAAAAAATTTAAATGATCATGTACTTAATTACATGTGTTCTTCGAAACATACACATATCTATTTGGTATCTTATGTATTTTCTAATATGTATTAAAAGTCATAATACTACAGTTTGACAAAAAATGTAACGTTTCTTCTTTCACAAAAATCTTCTTCTGCTTCAAAAAGTAGTAACATTTTTTTTTGCGATCCTGAATTTTACTGCATATTTATTAACGTGAAGTAAATTTTTAGCCGAATGTAAGTGGGGTAGAAGGGGAGATTGGGTTATTTATCATCGTAATTATTCAGGCTGGACATGACATGTAACGAATCACGCTGATGGAGTTAGTGGGTCAAGGTTGTCAACATCAACAACGACGTTTGATATGTGTACACACGCAAATATAATGATAATTTTAAAATTGAATATACAACCTTTTGTAAAAAAGTAACGGTGTTGGCTAGTTTCTTATTTATTACCAGCTGACCCCCGCGGCTCATGCGTTCGGCGTGATGATATATAGTACACAACTTGGCTACACAACATGAAAAAAAAATCAATTCCAACCAGTAGTTCCAGAGTTTAACGCATTCAAACAAACAAACTCTTCAGCTTTGTATTAGTATAGATTGTTCATATATATCTACCTCAAAATTTAATAACCCCTGAAAATCAGAGAATGCAGTGAGGGCCAATCTTTATATTTTTTATTTTGTTTTTATTATACAACCCGTTTAATACACAAACCAAAATCTCCAAGTCTTCCACTAGTTCAAAACGCATGTGCAAGTAATATCAAAAGGTTTATTGAACAAAAATTCCCAAACATTCGCTCCAGTATCAAGTGAGTGTTATTTATGAGGAAATCACTTGTACTGATCAAAACTAATATAGGTAGAGACGGTATGGCGCAGAGAGTAGGTACGAGTATGTAGTTGTAAAGTTAGTAGCGGTTTACTTAATGTAATTTGCGTATGATTGTTTCCACAATAATTTTGTCTATGGGTGTACATTTAAATTCCTATTATTGTTATGCTGTGCATTGTGATGCTACTTAAGGCTCAATGACATTATATGTGTTTGGTTCTCTTTTGTAAAGTAATTTAGTAATTAAAGCCTTGGGCGTTTCCCCACAAGGCTTAATACCAAAGGACATGATATAATAAAACGAGCTGTAAAAAATCTAATTTCAAAGTAAACGTAAAAGCAGATAAGGCCGTTTATGCTGTATTAAAACGTATATTTCGACACTCTCAAGGGAATTAAAATTTTGAGTTGAGTGTTTCCCGTTAACTAAGAAGTATTAAAAAATATACGTTTTATACTACAAGTATAGGAAAAAAATCTAAAAACTGTACTTTTTTATGACATAATTAACGTTGCTGTTCTTTTTACAACTTTGTAAAAATGTTATAAAAAAATAAATTTCAGGACTGATTATGGCTCGACTAGGTATCAAAGAATTCCTCCCTTGAAGTCAACTGGTAAGGTTCCCATAAGGCTGGCCATTGCGATGGCATAAGGCACGTTGTATTGTACGCCAATATAAAGCAAGTGGGCGCCACGAGCCCAGTATTTGCCAGCCCAAACTTTTATAATTACCAACTAAAATTAAGATTCTCGGCAGATACAGCAACATTAGTACAGGCACACTTCGACTTTAAAGATGTGACGAAGCCCGGATGTGAACACAAGTACGTTCCAAACAAAAGCACTTTTTCACGTTCCGAATAGTATGTCCTTGGTGCCGACCAATGACATTCCGTTCAGTCTTTTACCATCCTCACGCGCCAAACCATTAGGCTTTAGTACAGCTAGACCGCCGCCGCCGCTCGGCAATGACAAGAGCCCGACGGATAATCTCATTACGCCCTGATGTGAATAGCGTTTTATTGCTGCATTATCATTGCTGCGAGTTCTGTAACCAGCATCTGTTAGAGGATCTTAAGGATAAATTTAGGGAGTTGGGAAAAAATTCCCACATTTACAAAGCAGTAGAACTGAAAGGTAAAAGGATGTATTTGCTGTTGAAAAAGGGATGCACTGCGGTAACAGTATATTACGGGTCCTATGTTTGATACCAGTAATATTTTATTTACCGCAGAAACGTCTAAAAGCACCAAAATTTACCCCATATGCCACATAATCTGTATGGTAAATTACACTCGATGTTATTTGTAAACTTCTTACTACCTGTATCGCTGACGGGGTAGTCAGAGAGGGCAGATCGCCAGGCTACGCGATCCATGCATACTTCTTTGACTTCCTGAAGATTCATTAATCGCTTCAAACATGCACGTCTGGGTATTAGAGTACTTTGACTTTTTCGTTTTTAAGTCAAAAGCATGTTATATCACTCCTTTCGCCAAATGCTGTACACTCTCAGAGAATGTGATTGTAAGTTAGATCATAAGTGGCATCTGCTATTAAAAACTCATAGAACAGTGAATCGACCAGCTTATATGAATGTAGTTTGCTCCTTCAGATACCCTGTTTCGTTAGAAATTGAATTTATCTACAATAAAGACCTATAAATCTGTACAGAACCCGCTTTGGGCGAATCCGACTCGCACGCTATTCCAGTTTTTAAAAAGTCCTAAATTATGCCTTAATACATCCCACTATTAACACATTATTAACCGGATGTTTACTATGTGTTATTTTAATGTATCCAATGCTTTATAAACATAACACATGGTTATTATCTCTAAACACATGGTTATATGTTAGCTCTAACACAAATATAATAAATTTTACGAATGCATAATTCATATTAATGAATGCAATCATAGAATTTTGGTCGACCTCACTAACTTCCAGCCAACTTATCCAATTAAACTGCTTTTATATTCATGTAAGTTTTAATATACTCTATTTAATTTTAACTTTCTATGACTTTTAAAAGAAATCTAGCACACTGTTACTTAGTTTAACAAGAAGTTTCACAAAAGTAGAATAGTGTAATCTCAGCTCATAACCTTAAGTTCCGGTTGCATATAAAGGCGACAGCCGGGATAAGTTTGCTCCTATTGCATTTAAACCAAATGTATAGTGTTATCATCCTTTTAATAAATACAGTAAATGTGTCTGTATATTCATACTTATTATATATGTAATGTAGTTATAATAATTTAGTTAATATCTACTCTGACAAACTAGAAGTGTCGAACTCAGGCGGCAACATTTTACCCCACTTGCTGAAAACGTTATCGAGCCTGGCTCGGCTTTCTTGTTCCGAACAAAAATATTATTGTGATAAACAAAGAAACTGAGTGACATTATAGTATTGTGCAAAAGTAAGGTGTTTAAAACGTGTATCTACAGACGAAATAAAGTGAAAGTGTTCGGTGCACATATTTACAACAGACGAGGCTAACAGCACGTTACTGAGTTGGGGGTCAGTCGACAGTCACTCCCAACAACAGCAAAAATTAATAGCCAAACGACAGTGCTCCTAACAGCCAAAGAAGACCTCTAGTAACTGAAGGAACAACTCCACCCATTCCTCCACACTCATCAGCGTTGTTCTAATTTAAAAGGATGCCAACGAGTTCAATTTCCCGGGTCGACTAAAATATTAGTGGGTACCCAAAAATGTAAGTTTGGGTGTTCCCTATGTGTAATATGTATGTATTTAGAAATATAAAGTATGTTTATCCGTCGTCTAGATCCCATAACACAAGCTTATAATGCTTACTTTGGGCTAGATGGCGCTGTATTTTTTTTTATTCTTTTATTTTATCCATTAGTTCACGAATCCCTTCTTTCACCAACACTGTATTGTTAAGCCCCACATCTAAGTATAATTAATTTACAGAGCGACCTGTAAACCCTTTCCTAAACATTCGTGTAGTGTCCGCACACGCACTAGATCATCCTTTAAGCCAACGAGAGACACCATTTTGTGCAAAAAGATAATCATTTCAAACAATTTAATTACTTTTAAAGCCCCGTTGTTGGGACCTTTATTATGTATTCTAAAGGAGAAAGGATTACCTGGTTTATGTTACGAAATTAGAACTCCATATTTCTTAAATATGTTTCAAATTTAGATGATTGGGTGAGAGCATTTCGATGTTTTTAACTAGATGTGATAGTTACGAAAATAGGTAAAGAGTGTCAAAATTTGGGAGCACGGAGCTAAAAAGGGCAGTCTTCCTAATTGATGGTTGTTTTCAATAAATCAAATTTGGTATGGTTTATTTCAATTTACATAGTCAGTATTATAATTAATTTCCTTCTTTTTCCGACTCCCTCAAATTATCTTCTGATTAATTTCGTTGCCGGTTCCAAGACATTGTAACTTCTCCTGGGACTTCACCGAAATCGAGCTCGGTGTAACTTTTCTGGTTTTTGTCATTGCTGTAGATCCTGGTTAAAAGGAGTCACAATAATGGAAATGCGGGTAGGATTAGTCCCAATATAATTAAATTTCATTAGATAACTATAACGTGATTTATGAACTAAGTTTACAAATTTAATAATACTAAGCTTTTCATATATTTTAAAAACTTTTCAAACTTCTTCTTTTATTGTGTATACCTACAAAAACAGAATTAAATTAGTGTCACATTTTATTTCTTCACTTCACAAAGAGTTATGAGTTTTCATGGAAAAATCTAATTTAATGATGCCGCTTTTGAGATGTCGGTGTGAGCGCGCTTCGTA
This sequence comes from Thumatha senex, assembly GCA_948477245.1. Classification (NCBI taxonomy): domain Eukaryota; kingdom Metazoa; phylum Arthropoda; class Insecta; order Lepidoptera; family Erebidae; genus Thumatha; species Thumatha senex. The sequence goes on along the minus strand of OX419725.1, from coordinate 30,572,432 downwards.
TAAATTTTACTCTCATTATTTTTTCTAGGCGTGTGCGACAAGAAGAAGCAACTTATGTTAGATTACTTCTTCTACATAGAAACTTGGATCACTATACCAGCACACAATTTCCTCTTCCTAAAGATCCGGGTTCTTTAATGGGATTGATATCTCCATGGCTCTCCATCTGGCGAAATGCGTCATCATGATAAACCTAAATAATAAAAGAAAAAAAAAGATGTGGTGTCGTGGGACACCAGGTAGGAACGAAGTTCGAACTTTCGAAAAAACTAATGTTCAAAAAAAAAAAAAAATTATAAAACCCCTCACCGTCACCCTCACCCTCACTCTCACTGAAAGAGGGAGAAAGAGAAAGGTATGAGAGGGTGGGGTGAGGGTGAGGGCACCCTCACCCCACCCTCACTGAAAGAGGGAGAAAGAGAAAGGTATTATACACTACTCTCTTGTGTATACGACATTCGCGCCTGCGCACGTCTCATTTAACGGTTTTATTCCACGGAATTTTTCTTACGGTTTTACTTATCACATTTTTTTCAGTTCGGTCGCGCAGAAAAATCCATATAAATCAATATTTCTCCTCCAAGCCTGCCGTAAGGAACTTCGTTCCAAAAAAATAAGGTTATAAATAAAAAAATCTTCGAAACAAGAACTATAACTAATCGTTGAAACATTATCGTTACGTTAATCTTGTGATGCAGCAGCCAATTCCAGGTTACTATTTCGTGGAAACACCATCAAGTACCAAATTGCAAATCAATCTGAATTGTGGATTTAAGTGAGATCCCTTCATTACCTAGGAAGTAAAGTGATGATCATTATTGTTATATACCTTCGAGAGCTATACTGCCACAGACAAATACAGAGACACACAGATAGATATAAGTTTAACCTCGTTTTTCATGACATCAGGGTTTAAAACAGAAGACGACAGCAACATATAGTTGTGGCCACCGGTAACCGGACAGTATCACGGATTAGTGACTGTGTTAACACTAAGTTACTACTGAGATTATTAAGTACGGTTGATCACACTGTGTCTGTTATGCAACTTATGCTGGCGCACGGGTGAGGTCCCAGATGACTGGCGAATAGCAGTTGTTGTAACTAGGAAAGGAAAAGGCTCCTACAGGGCGATCAGCTCTGTCAGCTTAGCTACTAAGTTGTATTGAAAGGTTATAACGGCAAGAATGCAAAAAAGTCTGAAAGGTATTTATTGAACTACCCCAATGCGGATTCCAATGTGGAAGAGGTTGCATGGATCAAGTGTTTTCTCTCCACATGATCGCGGAAAAGTATCTGGCTGTTAACCAGAAGGTTTTCTGTGCTTTTGTGGATCTTAAGAAAGCATTTGATAACGTTGTGAGAGAAACTCTGTGGGACTTGCTGCCCGGATATGGTGTGTACTGCTCGCCACTGCGGCAATACAGTCACTTTATAGGGACTGCCTGCAGAAGTTAAAAGATTGAGACATGGGTGTAAATTTGTGTGACTTAATAGCAAATTGTATGTTGTACGCTGATGATGCGGTGCTCAATGCATCATTAGACGCCGACCTTCAGGCATTGGTCACTGTTGCAAACATATTATTGTACATATGTGTTTTTCTTAACCTTATTTTATACCTTTTTTGTCTATTAATTTTAAGATTAAATTCGAAAATAATAACAAAAATATTGTAAGAAATTATAATATACGTCAAATTAAAATACTACATCATTTTCAAACTAACCCATCGAACTAAGTGCGAGCTTTGGGTAAACACGGCAACGGGGATAAGGCGTGAAAGTTTAGAGCATGTGAATAGTAAGTTTACAATGAAATTCTATACTTATTTAGGGAGTATGTTGAGCGCGAACGAAAAATGTAATTCGGATATGAAACTGCGAGTAGCTGCCGGAAACAAAATTAACGGTGCTATGTCTCAATCAGTAAACCGACAAAGCGTCGTAAAAGTAGCACGACACGACTCATAACGCAATGCTAGTGCCAACGTTGTTTTTCGGTAGCGTAACCTGGATATGTCAGAAGATGCATGAAAGTAAGTTGAATGCTGTGGCGAAGCGATCAATTCGAAAATTGTGCGGCGTAACATTGGCCGACCGAATACGCATTCAGATACCCAAACGTGCATGTTATGAAGCGATTAATAAATCTGCAAGAAGCTAAAAAAGTATGCATGGATCGAGAAGCCAAGCGATCTACCCTCTCTGACTACCCCGTCAGCGATGCAGCGTGAAGATAGTTTGTATTAGCCTTTAGATCACCCTGTGATCATAATCTAACTAACATAACTTAAGAACGGGTCACTGGATATTTCTATGTTTGCAGTTGTCTCTATTTGGAATACCAGAATAAGTAAAAAAAAAAACAGAAACATCACCAAGATAAAAACAGAAAATACATTTTCTATGAAGTCTAATTTTAAAGCGATGTAAAGCTTCCCGGAACTACTAGTCTTTTATAAAATCTTCAATTTACTGACTGATTAACTCAATGATTAAAGAATCGTATGCTAAATAAATATACATAACACAAGTGTTTTCAGAAAAAAGAAATGTACAGGATAAGGCAGTGTTTAATTTTGTACTTTCAGCGCATGCATATTCATTTGTTCAGGATTCACATCATATGCGTAGACGTGAGTGTACACACAGACGTACCATTGGCTGTACCTACTGTTTATATTGTATGAGGCACGGCTCTAACACACATCTTGTGTATAATGGATAACCCTACGTATTGCACAACATGTTGGAAAATATATATATTGAAATAAATTCTGAATATCTGATCTATTTTTATGGTTTTCGAAATATTGCTAGCAATGGGTTTTTAAATACTAGACCACTACTGACTACGGCGTCATATATCGATTTAGATTTTTATTAGTATTCTATTTAGAATATCTATAAATTATATACAGAACTACGAGTACAAAGTTTTGAGGGTACAGACAGCGAAGGTTGCATTGCAATTTATTGAAAGGCAATAACTACTCTGAAGATATGAATAAAATAGTTAGACAAATCTAAAATATCTAATTGTTGTAAAGCGAAATCGTCCATTTGTATTGGCTCATATATCATATTCCCAATTTGATATTATACAGACAATCATCGATTTAATATATATAGTTCTACAGCATTTATGATTTATGCATTATTATGAATGAAAGTTATAAAGAAAATATTTTAAATTTGCAATGATAATGGGGCCCCACCAAGATCTTCGGGGCCCAGGCGACCTCACCTGCTATCGGTGCTCCTGCTGAATAACGGACTAAGCAACAACGCAAGATAGTCTTGCAAAAATTTAGAGCTAAGCGAGAGCTGCTCTTAGCAGCCAAATAACTGTGGACTCCAGGCTCCAAATCCAGGTAGGTTTTGAAAACAACTGGGAAAATTCTCAGGCCATTCTTTAAAAAAAGTGTAATGTCATTTATGAAGTTTTGTCCATAATATTTAAGTCTTTTTTAAAGGGGCAGCTGCGGATGTCTCCATAAATATATCTTAACAAACGAAAGCGAGTTCAGCATTCCAGAATTCCATGACAGAAAAAAAAACAATAACCTAAAATCTTTATACTATGTAAAAAAGCGCTCGTGGCCCCGCGGTCTCAATGTTCTGTAAACGATCACTGAGTTGCGTAAACTTTCACTATGGCTGGTCCTCGGATGGGTGACCACTTTGTGGCTTTTACATTTGCGAGCGTTTCCGTGCTTCGGAAGGCACGTTAAGCCGTTGGTCCCGGTTGCCAGTAAAATGGCAGTCGTTAAGCTTGGTTGAAGGCCTAATGGGCGGCTTGAAAAAGTTCAACAGCAGGTAGCCACAACCTGCGTCTGTCTATTTCAACACGGCAATTGGCTCACCACCTATTACGTGGGACAGGAATCCACACGGTGAAAAGTGGGCATATAATATGCCTACATATTGTATGCCCACTTTTCACCAAGTGTAGCTTTTCAAGGTCGCAAATAAAATATAAAAGCACTACAAAATTTTATATCGCGATGAGTCTCGAAAAATAGATATAATTTCATCCCGCCAGATTCTAAATAATTAAAACAGCCTTTTGTAATTGAAACAAAATAAACTGTAGGTACCCAATTTTCTATTGAAGGCAGCCTAAATATTCATTCATAACATAAATTCACTTCATCTCCCCGCCTGTAATTAAAGGTGCAAAAAAAGGATAGCCCCAAGGCGAATATTCCTCCTATTCTCCACAGAACCCTTTGGGATGCCGAATTTTCTTTGTTTTCTTTTACTTGACGTAATTAGAGTCAGTTTTTGTGTCTCAATGGCCGTAATGTGGTTGTCTGGTTGGATGAATTTAAGGGTCGTGTGAATGTTGTCTCTAGATATCTTTGAACAAGTGCCCTTAGGATTATTGTGTTCTTTATCTAACTGAGTGTACTTTAAATAATTAAATTTAACTGCCGCATTTACGTAAGCGCATCAAGAGAGACTGCTCTTCACAAATTCCTTTTTGTACTATTTTTGATTATCAAGAAAAGCTATGCATTTATTCTGCAATTTCACGATCAAATAAAGCGACCGGGATGCAGGTGTTCGGCATCAATATGTTTTAAAAGGCAGTTCTATCCAATGTCGATATGTATATGACATTATACTTTTTTTTACAAGCATTTTTAAGCACCCACCCTCTTTCTGTCCATATGACACCCACTCTACCTAGACAATGAAGAGGTAAAAAAGTTCGTTTGACTTCTCTTATGTATACGGTGCCACTAATTAAACCAACTATTTTTATTTTCAGCGCACGTGATCCCGCTGACTCAATGTTCTGCAAACGATCTGTTTCCGATGGGTGACCGCGTAGTGATATTTCTATTTACGAGTGTTTTCATGCTTCGGAAGGCACGTTAAGTCGTTGGTCCCGGTTGCCAGGAACATGACAGTAGTTAAGTCAAGTCGAAGGCCGTATGCCCGGCTTAAAAAAAATTTTTAACATCACGTATCCACAATCTGCGTCTCTCTTACCTTCTATTACGTGGGCCAGGAATGCACAGATTTGACGTCCCTAGTTTAAACAGACAGACGGACGGATGGAAGGACAAGATGAAACGTCTTAACCTTAATAACAATCATTAACATCAACCAGAAGTGAGCTAAGAAACAGAAAATTAAATACACTATTTTACACAGCGCCAGCAAGCCCAAACTAAACTACAAGCTTTTGCTATGGATCTGGACAACTGATAAACATAGTTAGGTATATATTTCTGAATAGATACATATTTTACACATAAAACACCCAAACTTCGAAATAGACATTTAAGTATCACACGATTATTTGTTCCAACCTGGAAATTTAACCTTCAACTTCAACGCGGCAGTGACATACACTATGCTTACGCAACGAGGCAGTTTAAAATTTATTGAAGGCCCATACCAAAATACAAAAGACACGATAAAAGAAGGGGTTTGAGTATTGGAGGGTCCTACTCATTATAATAAAAAATTCTACCATAAACGCAAATTTATTTAAAATAAAATATTTTTTGCACTCAGAAGCCTTTTGGGATTAAAAAAAAAAGGTTTCTTAAAAGATGTTGCCATCCAGTTTTAGCGCTGATAAATGCAAATATTATAGTCATGTTGTGTGTAAAGTTAAATATATAAAAGGTTGCTTTCGCTCAAGCACTTTCCCAGGTGCGCCCTTATTTCGTACAGCGTCAGCTCTCCTCATTACACTTTATAAGTGGCAATCGTGAAACAGATTAAGTATTACAGCGAACTACATTCTTGCCAAAGTACCTAAATTGAGGTTAATGAATGTTTTTAAGGAATCTGTGTATTAAATTTATTCGGCCCTTTGGACCACCCCAATTCCGTGCTTCGGAAGGCGTTGGTCCTAATAAAATGGCAGTCGTTAAGCCAAGTAGAAGGCTATATGAGCGGCTTAAAAAATTTCAACAGCAAGTCGCCACAGCCTGCGCCTGTCCATTTCAACACGACAATGGGCCACCTGTTACGTGGGACAAAAATGCATACGGTGAAATGTGGGCGTTTATTATGCCTCTGCCTACCCCTTCGGGGATAAAGACGTGACAATATGTATGAAAGTATGTAAGTAGAATTGGTGAATGTTCGTCACACGACGCGCGATTATGGGAAGTGGTGAATATAGGAAATGAACTTTTAAGCTGAGTTTCTTCATATCGACAGATTCCCTGTCATAATCGTTGAAGGATCTTGAAGTAAAGTAAGTACGTTAGAATGTTGTTTTAGACCAATATTTACCTCAATATTATATTTGTAAACGTCTAAAAAGAACACTATAAATATCACTGTTAGTTCAAATCCTACTAATATTATAAACGCGAAAGTTTGTAAGTATTGATGGATGTTTGTTACTCTTTCACGGAAAATAAACTAATTGTATTTTGATGAAACTTTACAATAATATAGCTTACACATCAGAATAACATATAGGATACTTATTATCCCGGGAACAGGTTCCAGTGGGAATCGGAACGAGAAAACTTCACAACGCGTGTGGAGCCGCAGGTGTCGAGTAGTAGTAGTTAGTTAGTAGTTAAGCGTTAATTAAAGCAGGATTTTTGTAATAAGTACTAGATCGTCTCCGCGACTTCGCCCGTGACATTCTTCCAACTCCCGTCGCACCGATTTAATATAGCCGTTTTCAAATGTTCCAGTAATGTATAAAATTTGCCCGACATTTATACTACTGCTCCGCTCTCAAAGGTATGAAAATATAAAGCCTATAGGCGTCCTAGACCAATGGGCTTTCTATACAGTTTTTTTTTAAATCAGTTATAGGATATACTATTGAAATAAATTTAGAATTTAGTAATTCCAGTAGTACAAACAAACAATCTCTTCAGGCTTCAGCTATTATATTAGTATTGATAAGTACTAGGCGACGATTGAAACTCCGCGTACATTGCATACACTATTACGAGCATAAAAATAGCCCATGTAGTGTTCCACACTATATTATATTTCAATGAAATTTTTCATCTACATACATTAAGCGAATCTACACATAGTAAGAACGTGATTAAGGTCTGTATTCCAGAACGTTTCTCAATACTCAATCGACGCTTGAGAGTAGATTTTATAAGGCAAAATCTCGCCTCAAGCGTTGATTGAGTATTGAGAAACGTTCTGGAATACGGACCTAAGTCATTGAAGTCTTACTTCATAGATAGCACAAAATTTCACCCAAACGATTTCAAATCGATATCATGAATATTCTCAGAGCTCATTAGCTATCTGAGACTCTATTAAATCAAATAAGCAGTAGCTTTGCATTTTAAGTACCTCGAAGTTTCCTATATAATTATTTCTCCTACTTGCCGATTGACTGTAATTGGTAATGTTTTGCTGGCATTATTGGATGTGAGGCGGTAGACTCCGGTGTGATTAAATGGAGCTTGAAGAAGCAACTACTGGCGTTACACCCCCTAACCCCTTTACTTTTTTTGAAATAGGCTTTGATACCATAGCATAATAAAATTGATAAACTCTTATAATGACTTATAGACTTATTAATTTAATAATTTTCAACCACAAGTAGACCTCATACCATGTCACTCACCAGTGACCCTCATCATAAGGTATTAGAGAGAAGACAGTTACAGCCGAATCATAAAGATTTCAACACTGAGATTTTCCCACGAATTATAACTTCAAGACCTTTTAAAACGTAAATGCTTTTATTTTCAATTTAAACCCCTTCCTTTCATTAATATTACTAAAGTACCCTCAGACATTTCATAGTAGGGTCAACAGCATCATAAAAATATTGCAGTGAAAAATTGCGGGACATTTGACCCCTCAGGGCTGAGCGATAAAAGAAAACTTGGAACTCGTAAAAGTTCCTCGAGAGTTCTTATCACATCGCAGTGGCCACGAAAACGTTGTTCACGGAAAATTATTACTGATAAAACAAACATTAAAACTAAAACATAAGTGCACTATTTTTTAAGGAGCATTAGACAGATCAATATTACTGTAGTTATTAATCAATCGAATCCGGGCTTTATCTTCGGTGCGAAAGTCTGAAGGGTGATGGCAGATTTCCATACATAAAATTAGTTGAAAAGAAATAAACCATTTAGATCTGCAACATATATCGAACGATTGAGTTTTCTTATAAATCAAAAGGACCAGTGTAATTTTAATGCTGTAAGCCATACCTACATTTAAAAGAGCATCCATTGACATTCTTGCTAGATTCTTCTTTTTAAAGGATAAGCTGCCCTTAGAACTGGCAACTAGAATAGCTCTAATTTTGATATATTTTAAACACAACATTGATTTTGTTTTTTGTATAAATTCATTACTATATAATTGGTCAAACATCGTGCAAATCAAACTAATCTAATTACTGGCGATTAGAAAAGAGTGGCCATGAGTTTTATTGCCAGGTTATTCCTCAGGCTCTACCTATTCCTTTGCGAATCTGGCAGTAAATGTAAATGTAGAAGCAATAATCTTTACGTTCCTCAGTGTTACTTTGTGACGTACATGAATAAAGATTTGTAATTTTTATTCTTGAGTAATTCTTTATATTACACTCGCCACTTACGTTCGCCAAAGACGTCTAAGAAAAAAGATATTGCAATTTTATCCTTTGACAGTGTTTTCCTAACTTAAGCTTTCTAACTTAAGTTTTCAATACTCATTTTTTTTGATATTTTTTTTTGGCCTGTATTTGTACCTACATACACATTATCACTAATAAAAAAATCAACATTTATTGTTCAGTTTATCGACATAGGTGTAGCCCTACTGAATTTTTCTTGCAAAATGTTACACATTTGTGTGCGAGAAGAGAAACACAAGAAAAATCCACATATTTTTAACAGTGTGTTGCAAATTATTATAGTGCGATGCAAATTTTTATTGTGTTTGTTTATAATTACATGACGATAGTGAGCAGAAGTAGTGAATTGTGAATGTGTGTGATTGTGACACATCTTCACTACTAGCAGAATATTTTTGTATGCGATGGATCACGTAAGGCGGGTCCGTTAGTTACCTGGTCTAAGACACTGGCATTACGATGGTTTTAAATAAATTATAGAAGAAGAATATACATTAAAGAAGTGTCAAAACAGTTGATTTAATGGCCCAAAGGCGACTGGTACCCTCACGCCACAGTCAATTCGAGTAGATGAAAGTAATTGTCAATAGAGCAGTGTATTATATTTATAATTGAACACTAAAACTACTTTTACTTCTATCTTCTTCTGTACAATCTATACTATAATAAATTTGTAAGTGGCCTCTGTCTGTACATCTATCTTCTATCTATCTGTTACTGGTCGCTGTCTGTACATCGAAGATAAATGAAAAAAAATATTGCGAGGGCAGTTTCTTAAGGCAGGAGTTTCTTCATTTTTCTGTTTGCTCGCATGCCAATCCGATGAACAATGCGACCTGTAGACTGAATGGACGGACGGACATCAATAGCATTTTTCCCGCACTAGTGGAGTTAAATTAACAGTTCAGTTACACTAGTGGTTCTGTGAACCGTAGACATCGGAGATTTTTTTTAATTTATTTTTTATTTCTTCTTCCTTATCGATTTTTAAAAAATCAACATTGCTTTTTTTCGTTTTGAGCGCTCTTGCCAACCACTACGGGACCATTTTCCCTCCCCTGCCTACATCCCCCCCCCCCCCCCGATCGAAAAAAAACCCCCTCGCTAAAAGTTGTTGTCTACATCAAGGATTGTCCATGCCAAGTTGCATGCAAATCCGATGAAAAATGCGACCTGTAGACTGAATGGACGGACGGACATCATTAGCATTTTTCCCGTACCAGTGGAGTTAAAACGGAGATTTTCGTCGGCTCGCACGCTTGCCTCCTTAGTTAATTAAAGGAAAATTAGACTAGACTAGATTTTAACACCAATACCTATGTAAAGTGATACTGAAACTGGTATAACGTGACCGTGCTAATCACGGTCAACTTTTGGATGGGTGATCTTTTTGTGATATGGAAAGTAGTTACATTGTAATCTGATTCTGTGATTACGTACTAAAGGGTTAAGGTTATCAATCATCAGTAAACTTCAACTTCTACATTATGAATGAGATTTATGTGTTGTTGTCCCAAAGCTTCTATAAATAATAATAATAACAGAAGATTGACAAAGTAAATTAACTAACTATTTTCATGCGGTATCCTTAACATCAGTATAGTTAGAGAGGACAGATTACCAGGTTTCAGATCCTTCCATCCCTAAGTACTTCTTTGTATAATTACCTGCAACCTTTCATTTCCCTATTATTAGTTACTAGCTGTTGCCCTCAGCTCCGCACGTGTTACAACGTTTTTTTATTACCCTCAAATTCGTTCTCGTTGTTACCGTATATAACATGTCATTTAAAATTTAAAAAATAAACGTTTTTTTTGTCCGCGACTTGGATTAACGTCGACTTTAATTTTTGAAATTTCTCTTAACTCCTGATTGTATAAAATTTCTCATTGTGTACTTGCCTAATTTAAAGAAATAGAATAGAAAACAATTGTTATCTATATACTGCGAAGCTTCTACCCAATATTACAGGTGCATTAAATTGTCGATTTTGCAACAGCCCTCCAGGTTCTAACATGCTACAAAGGTGACCCTATACAGTTATAGCTGACTGTGTGAAAACCAGCTAACACTTAGGATACGCTTTCAACTTTTAGCACCTTTTAGCTTATGGCCTAGACTTTATTAGTCTAGACTCGCTTCAAACTAAATGTTCGTCCTACAGCTGTAGAATGAGAAAGCGCATGGAAAACCGACATACACCACAATACTTTTCACAGGGCATGGCCTCATTACCAAACACGAAAAAGATTACGCTCGAGTGTGCGTGGCGTAGGACCGGTGTGTGAACGCGGTTGGTTGCCCGTTCTCTACCTCTCTGATCTCAGCGATCCCTATCGAATCCATCAAGAGCGGAACGTGGGCGGAAATGCTACTTAAGAAGTTTGTGGCGGGAGAGGAGAGGGGCGTCTATCAGGCCTCCGAGGAGTGCCACAACCCGGTTTGTCCTTTTGCTGTATCACAGTGAATAATCCTCTGACTTTAATAAACCATTTAAGGCGAACCGAAAATGAGACGCCCCGGACGGAGTGGAACACGGATTCCGACACAAAACCGCATTGATACTTCCATGCAGCAAGGTAGCGAAATACCCATAATGCATTCACATGCGAAAAGAAAAACTGACAATCGGATTTCACGGTCTAAGGTCCGTATTTCAGAACGTTTCTCAATGCTCGATCAACGCTTGAGACTAGATTTTGCCTTATAAAATCTACTCTCAAGTGTTTCTTGAGATAGATAATGCGTCATTGGACACCGAAGATCTTTGCCCTTACACCCTACACTCATCTTTATAACACTTTTGATTAAAAATTAACATTCTGCAGTGGCTAGGATTCTAATTTCACATTCCATTCAAAACAAAACTACACTTCTCAACTACTAAGTTGGCCATCGTCAGGCCCCCGGTCAAGCAGGCCAGTAGCCTAACAAGTCTCTCGGAAAGGAAAGTTCTCTCCCGCTCCCTCTCCGCTGCCTCGATCGCGAGCATGAATATTATTTTATTATTTTGGTGACATATGATTCGGTGATTACGCTAATTAAAGGACACCCTAACATCACAATTTACATCAGCCCTGATGCTGGTTTTATACTACGCCCGCAAAATTTTAATTATACAGTCGTAACTTATTTTGGCTGGTTATAAAATCTCGCGGTGTCACAAAAGCTTTCATTGTTTTCCATATTGTGGCTTTAATTCCAGACCTTTCTGCTAATTTTATATTTTAAATGTTATTTTTTTTATACTCGATTAAGGTCACAAAATCGAACAAATCTTTGGAATTAATTTTAATTCGCCCATGTCACATTTATTTCCGTCGTTTATTAATTTTACAATACCTACTGAATGATAAATTTCCCGATTTTTGAACAAAATATATATGATTACTGCTCCACTTTCCTAGGTATACGTGATGATATATAGCCTAAAGCCATGTATTTTTAGGTCCTTTGTATGAGCACTAAGAAAAGAATTCCCAATATTCCCATGTACGGGAAATACGCGGAGGAAACCAAAACAGCCTAATCTATTAGACACAGATACCTAAAATTTGGTGATACTATTCAATAGGTATCTTAAATGAATACTAAGAAAGAAATTCTCAGTATTTTCACGGGAAAGGGACCCACGTGGGGAAGCCACAAACGGCCTAGATTGGTAAACATAGGATCATGAAACTTGGAGAATGGATTCGTTAAGGTCATGGGATGAATTCTTGATATTGCCATAGGAACGGAAACTACGCGGGGTGCAACACAGGCCTAAATTAGACATTGATACCAGAAATTTGGTGACGTATTCTTTACTTACTTTAGGTATTCCCATGGCAATGTAACCCTACTAATATTATGAATGTGGTTGTCAAGTGTACCGTATACAAATAAAGTGTCAGCTTCTTTAAAATTGCGTTATATTTTAGTTATATCCTTACGCCCCACAACATGGGCTACTTTTTATCCCGGGGATAAGTTGGTGTAGGAAACGTGAACGAAAGGACAGAGCCGAGCTGATGCCAGATCAACTAGAATAAAATATTATCAAAATTTATGATTGGCACCTATACTATTGTAACAGCATGCCTTGACTGCAGGGCCAGTCATCATAAATCCTTTCCCGATCGATACTTTACTTTATGGAAACTGAAATATTACAGTAAATCTGGTTCTACTGCGCATCAAAAAATACTTTCGTTCAGGAAATATTCAAACAACGCACAGGTTGAAAGTAACTCATATACTGGATCAATGCAATCTGCATCTTTTATTCAATACCATAAGGTTTGAAATTGTATGTAGGGTTGAAAGAAAGGTAATTGAATTAGAGCACCAAAAGGTTTTCTTTTTATAAATTCGTAAGCGTGTTCAACGCTACGTATTGGCTTGATGGTATTTTATTATACGTGATAGGTATGTTTATCACGATGGTCGACATTGTCCGGATAAGGTTATGTTAAATCTTAGATTCAACACAATACAAAAACTATTCTTACCTAACCCATTCTCCATCCCAGTCTAAAGTATTCTCACAGACAAGAGAGACATCTACCTATTGTTAAGTCCTGAAAATAGTCAATTACTCTCTAAATATATAAAAGTAAAATAAATAAAAAGGTAAAATGGTATAAAGGTAAAATGCAAAATTATGAACTTTTAAACTATATCTTTCTTAACTCGTACGTCTATAGTATGACGTTTTTTAAAAGGGGTCTTAAGGTTTTCACAGGGTCGGCAGTGCAAGGGCCGAAGCTCTAGTGTTGCAAAACCCATAGGTTACGGTATCCACTTTCCATCCAAAATTCAGGCGGCGTACGACCCGGACATGGACCGGCTAAGGCGGTATACAGCAGATCCACAAATGACAGCAAGAGAACATATAAAAACCGAATTTTATGTAAAACTAGGTGCATTTTATATAACTTCTTCAAGATTCATCAATCGCTTCATACACGCACGTCTGGGTATCCGAGTACTTATGACTTTTCCGTGTTTGAACAATCTGCTCACGTGATCTTCATATAAAAGTCTCGGCCTACCCTGACTCCTTCTCCCCTTTACTTTCGCACAATATATATTCTTCGTCAATCGTTCCTCACTATCTTTTTTATATATATCTTATGTTAGATAAAGATTATATTGATTAAATAAAATAGTAAGACGTCAGTATAGAAGTTGTATTGTAGCTAAAATAGATCAAGCTAAAATCCATCTTGAATCTCGTTACATACCTTGCCAAACTACGGGCAAACAAAATGGTTCTATCGATGACAGGACGAAGATTCTACAAGTTTCATTCTCTTTTTAGTTGCAATGTACATTTTTTAAATCTTTGTTGAACTTTGTCTAAAATAAAACAACCCCATATAAAAAAGAGAAAATTTTATTTCAAGTTAATCAGTCTAATATAATAATTATCATCATTTCCACCGATTAACGCCCACTGTTGGTAATGGATATATCTGGCCTATATCTCAGACCGTCGTGGATTATTGCTGGACGCAAGCGACACAAAACCGAGCAATGTAGCGAATACCATAATACGTTACATAAAAGTACAATTACACAAAACAATTAAGACGTTTAGTAGTGCCGTCAAGTTATAATAGAAAATTTTAAACCAGAGTCTTAAAATAAACCCAGAATATGATATAAATAGGAATTGAGAAAGTATCATGAATACTTACTCAATTCCACAACAGATATCGTGAAAATTATCCAGAAATAGGAATGAATATAATAAAAAAGATGTCAATATTTGGCTATAAAACAGACTGTCAATCTAAGCGAAAAAAATTGGTTTTGGGTGCCATTGAAATATAAGCTTTTTGACCCAAATGTTTATAAAATTTTGTACGACATCCAAGTTAAATAAGACAGCGAACAGGGGTTCATTGATGTCATGATGTCGTCATTCAACAATATAGTAAAATAATATAGTAAAATAATATTTGGAGCAGATTAAACTCAAGTTCAAATCTGTTATGACTGATATGACTATCAATAAATATCTCGGGCTTATAAACCAAGAGTGACCTAATGGCAGCTGAATAACTCGTTTCAATCGGAATACTGCTAAAGAAATAGCAGATTTGAAATATGTCTGCCAATGAGTCCTTGTTATAGGAAATATAACAAGGACGTACGAGAAACAAAAACTTCCTTTTAATTCTGGTTGATAAACAAAACATTTACTAGAAAGACTATAACCAAAATCGAAGAATGAAGAATGTACATATATAATTTAAAATGTTCATTAAAGCAGGGTTGAAACTTTCAACTCTCAGACATGGTCAATGTTTTATGCACTGTTATTACAACCTAATTAAGTAGATAAAATCTAAACGAATTTATTTCTCACTATCTTTTCACCGTATTCTTCGTACTGTTGCTTTAGTACCCATGCTTTTTTGCTGTCTTCCATTCCAGCATAGACAGCTGCACCTAGCCATGCCACAGTGTAGGGTTCCGGAGTATCCGGAATATTCACCGTCCTATCGGTAGCCTGCTCAAGTTCAAATGCTAATCTTTGACGAAGTCCTGGAATTGCTGACATACCGCCAGTAACAACAACAGCTTGAAACAATTCATCGTGCAGGTCCTTATCACATTTATTAGCCGATTCTATTATAGTATCTTGGAGTGGGAGAATATTAGTACCAGTTTCCAATATTTTCTGTGGGTGGAAGAATAATTCTGTGGCACAATGAATTTCTTTGCCAATATCTATTTTTCGTCCGTCAGGTAGCGTATACTTGATAACAGGACAACATTCACCTCCTCTCGGATGGACATAAAATACGTGACGTTTTATATCTTCTAGAATAGCGTTTTTATACACACCTAAGTCTATACCTCTATTCTGGAGACTCTTATTCATGTATTCACAGAGTTCGCCGCCACTGAAATAAGTCTCCATGCGTGCGTAGCTTATGAGTCCACCTTCGTAAGCAGGATTTATTTCGGTAATATCATACCCAAGATCTACAGAAATTCCAGTAGTAAATCCTGATCCGTAGAGTGACATCACGCTTTGTGGTTGAACACACAAAGCAGGTACATTCAGAGTTTCAAAAAATATTTCACAGAATTTGTATCTGTAATTAAAACACTTTAGTTAATTACGTTGAGGTCGAAGAAAATATATTTGTCAATCAGCTATGTGCCAGCTAGCAACTATGTTCCCCTGAAAATTTTGAATTTTTTTTTCTTGTTCACAGAGTTCAAGATTAATAGAATTAGCACATTCTGATGTGTTTTATTTTTATCCAGCTAGTAGTCAGGAAATAAATTCTCTAAGCTCGGCAACCACGCGGGCGTTCGATGAAAAACTTTGTTGAGACAAAACTTTGACTTCCGATACCGAACCTCATTCATAAAGAACGTGAAGGATATATATAGTCAGCCTCAAATTCAATAAAATTTATAGTCATTACCATCAGGATTTTTCAAAAATAATGAAATTTTATACGTTACAATTTGATCGTAACAGAGGATCCAGAGGGAAACTAGGGAGAAGAAAGCCCCCTTTAAAAAGTGGCAAGCGTAAGGATCTCCTGAAGATCGCGATGCATACAGGGCTACGAAGCGCGCCACTAAGAGAGCTGTAGTCAGGGATTGAAGTGACCACTTACTCTATATGAGAAGTTGGAATCGTCTGAGGGGCATAAGCTTATCTATAATTTGGCGCGCTCCAGGATGAAAGCAGCACAGGATATCTCCAAGTGCCGCTGTGTAAGAGGTCCTAAAGGCACCCTAATATGCGAAGACCTCGCAGTGACGGAGAGATGGCGCTCGTACTTTCACGAGTTGCTGAATAAGCAGCAAAAAGAGGTGCAGCTTTCGGACCTCCCTCCGAATCAGGGACTAGTGCCTCCGATAACGCCTGCATAAGTCCAGATTGCTTTTCGCCGCATGATGAATCGGAAAGCTGTCGGAGCCGATGGAGTCCCCATCGAAGCCTGGAAGCCGATGGGTTCGCGCGGTGTGGGCCTCTTCAACCGTGTACTCCTCCGCGGGCAGTGAGTATTATTTCTCCAGTCTTCAAAGGTAAGGTGTCGGTGCAGGAGTGCGGGAGCTACAGTGGTATAAATGTTATGCCCCACACCATGAAGATCTTTGAGAGGATTATAGACTCCCGCATCCGGCAGGAGTGTATTCTCTCGGAGTGAGAATATGGATTTCGCCTGGTCATGAGACCATGGACCCTGTTTTTGCCCTGAGGGTCGTCGCGGAGAAATATAGGTCGAAGAACACGCCTCTGCACTGTATGTTCCTAGATATGCAGAAGGCCTTCGACTGTGTTCCTCGAGCGATGATCTGGTGGGCACTGCGGTCCAAAGGGGTTGCAGAGGTCTATATTGACAATATTCGGTTTGTACCGCGACTCCGATTCCATGGTTCGGACTGCTGTTGGCGATACGAAAACCTTCCTCATCACCGTCGGGGTACACCAGGGTTTAGTCCTTAGTCCGCTTCTGTTCAGTGTGATATTATACGAATTGTCGGACAGCGTCAGGAACTCGCATGAGCAGCCTCCGTGGTTGCTCATGTATTCTGACGATATTGCGCTGGCAAACGCGGACAGGAGCAGATTGGTGCGACTTGTGAAGGCGTGGAAGGAGACGCTGGAGAACGGCGGTCTGAAACTAAATGTGGCGAAGACCGAGTACTTGGCGCTAAACTCGACAGATCCCAGATCCGTGCGCATTGGCGGTGATTTGGTCGAGCGCACTGACCAGGTTAAATACCTGGGATCTGTATTTCACACGTCCAGTGACATCGATTGCGATGTCAAGTCACGCATTTCTGCCGCTTGGGCCAAATGGCGGGAGATGACCGGTTTCATTTGTGACCCAAAAATGCCAATCCGGTTAAAGGGACATACATGTGTACAAAACCATCATTAGACCTGTTCTTTTACATAGGACTGAGACGTGGCCTATATTGGAGGACACAAGCAGGTGCTGCGTGTCACGGAAATAAAGATGCGGCGGTGGATGTGTGGAGTCACACGGATGGACCGCGTGAGGAACACTCGCATCCGCGGCAGCCTTCACGTCCGTGACATTGCAGACAAGTTGCAAGAGTGCCGCCTACGTTGGTAAGATCACGTCGTGCTGCAACCGCCGGGCTATGTGAGAAACAAATGTCTGGCCATGTCAGCCCCGCCAAGTCCCGGTAAGAGGTGCAGACCCAAGAAATGCTGGCTTTACGTCGCAAGGGGTGACATGCGTGCCAATGGTCTCACTACAGGGGATGCCGACGGCCGTGCGAAGTGGAGGAGAAAATGTAGGAAAGCGGACCCGGGCGTCGCGAGACGCAACTGGAGCAGACGCTCGAATGATGATGATGATGATGACTATTTGATCGGAAGAACTTATTATTATATTTTAATTATATTAATGTATATTATATTAATGGTCCCGCGAAGGTGAAACCGGCGCCGCAACGCTCGACAACCCAAGCCGCTCACACCGGTGTTGCCCTCTGTCGCCTTACAGGCTTATCATGCCTGTGGTGATTGTATAGAGGGCCCACCTAGTGAGTTGGCGAGTCACCGTCTACCAGTAGTTTAATAATAATACCTATATATTAAAATGGAAGACGTCGTTTTCATCAATATCTTAAATCAACCAATCCATTTAACATATCTCACATATCTCCTATTACCGTTCTTCTACATAAGGCGGGCGTGGACTAAATGCAGTGGGGTCTTTATTTGGTGCAAAGAAAGAAAAAACGTAAAAGCAATTAAAACATTAAAACACTTAGTTAGCTAATCTGTCCTTATTCTTGCACCAAATGGGTGCCCAGTTCAGCATAAGTCAGGATATATCCTGTTAGGGCCTGACGCTGGTTTTCAACTGGACCCCTATATGGATGCGACTGATGATGCTGTGGTGAGTACTTTTCGTCGGTGTACCCATGCATGCACAAACCTACGCAAGTAAACTGACACAAATACACACACAAATATATTTATACTCGCAAACGTACATACACATATAAAGGCAAGATATACACATACACACAATACTGTATTTTAAAACTAGTTCCACAATATTGTCCATTCGCCTAAAAAACCAAGTCCAAGGACCACCGCCCCAACAAACAAATGATGCTTTCAGATCGAAGCACACCGGTGCCAAGTGCATCTACATCAGATTAGAGACAAGTTCGTGTTAACATTATCCAGCCTTCGTTGCGCCTCTAGGAGATACAGTCGTAAACGTTTCCTAAATGTGGTTACAGACTTAAGAGACTGCAGTGGTGGAGGGATATTGTTCCATATTTTAGTGGCCGAATAACGAAAACTGCCTCTGAATGATGCGGACTTAAGAAGCTGCATCGACAGCTATTTTGTTTTAAGAGAGTTCAGATGTAGACAATTGTCTGCTGACCACTCAGCTATTGCGTTAAGATCGTCGGTTAGGTTAGCAACAGCCGCTTGGTAATTTTCAGGTTTGAATGACAGGTACAACTGCACATCATCAGCATACATATGATACCGTGAGTTTTTGAGACGGGTTGTTAAATCAGAACAATACAGTATAAACAGAATTGGCCCTAAAATTGAGCCCTGGGGCACGCCTCTTCGAACTGAAGTAAGGGGTGAGGTTAGACATGCGCCATCGCTCATGTTCAGCTCCACCTGCTGCCTACGGTTATGTAAGTAACTCTGAAACCATAAAATGCTTTTATGGTCCATTCCATAATAGTTGAGCTTCGACAGCAGTAGGTCCGTGTTTATAGCATCAAATGCGCGACTTAAATCCAGCAGCACTAAGAGCGGACACATACCCTTGTCTTGAGCAGCCATTATATTGTCTGTGACATCTAAAAGTGCAGTAGCTGTGCTGCGCCGCTTCCGGAAGCCAGACTGGAAATCAGACAATATGCCACTACCTTCAAGATATTCTGTGAGCTGTTTACAGACTACGTTCTCCATTATCTTTGAGAGACAAGGCAGTATACTAATAGGCCGGAGGTCCATAACAGCGTTTGGATTGGGTACTTTTGGAATGGGGCAGATAACAGCAATTTTACAAATATCAGGAAATGTTGTGATATTAACTTCAATAATATATAAATGCGTAAGTTAATGCCTTTGTTCTTCTGTAACGCTTTCACGCCTGAACCACTAAACCGCTTCTGATGAAATTTGATACAGATATAGACTAGAGCTTAAAACATAGGTTACCTTTTAATGCGAAAAAAGGTTTCAAAGAAAAAAAATCACTATAATATAACTATCTCACCAATATTATAAATGCAATTGTAAGAATGTATATTTGTTACTCTTTCATGCAAAAACTACTGAAATATCGGCAAAATTGGCAGCTTGGACAAGAGAGTTTGATATTCAGGCTAGTTTCCAATTGACTAATGACTTGCCTTGCTTAATGGTCATGCACACACATTGATGGTGAAGTGTTAGTGTTTCATTCTCCCTGCACCCACCGTCAGAGATAAAGGCTTGATTATCAAATCCTACAATTCACGAGTGCACATGTGCCACGGCAATACTTAGGCATTGTCGTGGCACATTCTGTAAATAATACGTACTTTTCTTTCATAGTGGTTCTGGGATCAGTAGCCACAATCACCGCTCTTTCTTCAGGTGCAACTTTCAGCTCTTTATAGAATATATGGTGCCAAATTCTCTCTATGTTATCCCAATGAACAATCTTTCCTTTTACTATTGGTGAAAATATATTGTAGTCGTCATGTAAAAGGGCTTCTTCTCCTATATAAACATCATAATACCCTTTACCATAAAAGCCTTGAATATTTTTTGGTCTACCAACCACAGTCCTGAAGATGGAGACTGGGTGGTTGTCACATGCAAAACCAGCTTTACAACAGTAACTTCCATGTTCTATAACAATCTCTGGCCCAGAATAAGACATTCTTTAATCAAAGTCATTCGATTTTCTATCCTTTGTACAAATCAATTCAATAATTCAATTCAATTTTTTGGGTATGGCACTCGTCGAACGCACTCAACGATTCAGCCAAAAACAGACATGCGATGGAGATTATTTGTAAATGGGAAATTGTAGGTATAACAATTTAGCAATTTAATATGACGCAATATTATGTCAATTACGTCGATGACGTTGACTTTTATTTTTTTTATTAATAAAACATATAATCTGAAAAACAAACCTTTTTTTTATAGTCATGCACACATGATAACTGGAAGGAAAAAGGTTTCATATTAAGGTTTATGAATGCTTTCAGTGTGTGATCTATTATGTATTCTACAGTTACAATTAGTCAAATTCTATACTCTTACGTATGATATACAAATTTTTTTGCTGTAAGAACCGTAAGAGCTAAGCTAACAACATTGAATTTTGGAAAATGTGTTGTTCGATTGCAGACCAGAGGTAGATATACTCGTATATATCTGCATCTATACTTTTTACACCTGTATCTCTGTAAACAGCGCGCTCAGACTTCTAATATTCTTTATTCTAATATTGTTTATTGAAACCAATAAACATGGTTATTTATATTATACCTTAGGCGAGATCATTGAGTTACTAGAAAGAGATACTAGAAAATATTAATTTAAAATTTATAAATATATTTTTTTATTCTGACTTGTATATAGTATTTTCGTCTGTATCTTAGTTTAGTGTTGTTGGAAGAGACTGTCCTTTGACCTCCCGTCCTCGTATAGGCACCTACGACGCTGCTGTATCCGTCAATCAGCATGCATCTGCTCAAATCTGCTGCCGCTAGCAGGTGAGGTCGCTAGGGCACCAGAGATCTTAGTTTGGCCCCATACACCCATCTTCTTACTTAGTTTTAGTATTCAATCAAATCAGCCTATATCAGTCCACTGCTAGACGTAGGCCTCTCCCAATTAACGCCACAATACACGGTCCTGCGCCTTCCGCATCCAGTCCCTCCCTGCAACCTTTTCCAGGTCGTTGGTCCATCTGGCAGGAGGTCGTCCTACCGTACGTTTGCCGAGTCGCGGTCTCCACTCCAGAACTCGTCCGCTCCATCGGCCATCGGTTCCTCTACAGATGTGGCCAGCCCATTGCCACTTTAGCGTGCTTACTCTACGAGCCATGTCGACAACCTTATGGTTCTCTGACGGATAACCTCATTTCGGAGTCACCCCCAGCATAGCACGCTCCATAGCCTGCTGTGCATCCTTGAGGGCATGGATTTAGTATTGTACAGCTAATACTACATACCCCGGTTAATTTAGCTTATCTACTTACTTAATCTAAGTTCTAAATTATCTAGAAGTCTTTTATGCTATTTTTTTTTAATTGATTACTAAACAATCGAGTGAATCAAATCTGTTTGCCACCGTATTGAGTGCCCGTAACGCCCGAGACTAAGACGCCAGATGGAGTAGGATGGTGCCCGTTAATGGCACTTGCAGCAACTTCTGCTTCCGTCTCGGCTTACTTTAGAGCCATCCGGAACGCATAAAAGTATATCCTACTAGGACGATTGGGTGGTATGGGTGGTAGTTTTATAGACAAGACAAATAAGTAATTACTGTATACACCTCAACCGGGGACTAATAGAAGAGTTGAGGTGAGAGGCCTAAAGAGAGTGTAAGGGACGGTATCAACATCTCTGGGTTGACCTCACCTACTCTTGGTACGATTGCATGTGGCGCTGAGCGACGTACAAGGCAATCGTGTGTAGTGGTGGCTGCGTGGTGCCAATTGGCACAATTTTTGCACCACGCAGCCACAGAAAGCCCTCCATGTAATCCTTGGCTTATTACGGGGTACTGTGGCTGCAGTCCGGGCTTTTGTAAGAAAGGATATTTCAAACCGTCAACTTAAGTACCGCTAACGTGGCCCTGCTGGCTATGATATCCTCAATCACGGGTCGTCGATTCTGCTCGTGATCAAGCTGGCGATGCCAAACAATCAAAAATAGAACAAGCAAAGCCTGGCTGAACATAACATAGGCCATGGTATGTGGATTAACGGCACTACTAGGCAAGAAGAAGAAGAAGAAGTGCTCGTTGCCCCGCTAACTCAGTGTTCTGTAAACGATCACTGCGTTAAGCAACTTTCGCTATAGCTAGTCCTTGGATGGGTGACCACTATGTGGCATTTACATTTGCGAGCATTTCCAGTAAAATGGCAGTCGTTAAGCCCAGTTGCATTATGGGCCGCTAGAAAAATTTCAACAGTAGGTCACCACAGCCTGCGCCTGTCCATTTCAACTGTGCTATGGGCTCACCATGCATTTTTTTTTATGTTGTCTCATCAAAATGACGTATTGCATTGTATGGCAACATTTAAATCACAAATTCTGTTATGTTTATTTTAACCACAAAATATCTTACACAAAACTACTCAATCTTAATAGAATTTGTACAGGACTCTCTCAGAACCCGTGTCTTCATACTCTTGCTTTGTCAGCCAAAACCCCTTCAAGTGTGACATGGAAGCCATCATGGAGCCACCAGCCCAGGCTGCGTATTGCCTAAGCTCCATCGCCTCTATTACAGGTTTGATATTTGGTTTTACTTTTAAAGTTAGGTCTTTCTGGATTCTGTCTACAATACCAGGGAATAAGGTGGAACCACCTGATAGTAATATATTGTTGTAGAACATTTTCCTGTGGAAAAAAACTAGTTAAAGTAAGAAGACAGACTATTTAGACCTCTATTACAAGTCAGTAGCCAGTTATTGTTATTTTTTAGCTGTAGCGGCCCTTTGCTAGCCACTATATCCCAGTAAAATACATAGTAAATACTCGGATTAGCCAGAAAATAAAATGAAAAAATTACAATATAAGATAAAATAGCTGTATATGCAAAAAAGTTAAAAAATAGAAGTAATAAATTTAAATAAAATTCAAGTACTGCCATTTACACCCTATTATTTAATCTGATTTGTTTCTGCAGTCTATATATTTTTTTGCATTTCGAATATCAGAATACCATCACTTTATGATCCTACGAAGACTACTATTCCAAGTTTATTATTTGTAATTATTTTTTTGCAATGGTAAAATTACAAAGTAAAAATTATACTAAACATAACAGAACTAAAAAAATGAACTTAAAAGAGGCGCTGTATGTTGGAATCTTTCTGTCTTATACTCGTATGTCTGTGGTTGGAATATATTAATTCAATTAGTTAAAAATAAAACGTAAATAATTTAAAAATCTTTTTTTTATTATTTTCCACAGAGCAGTGGGATAAGACATATCTATCTATATATTGTAGTCTCACAGAAATTAAAGATGGTATGCACTAAAAAATCGTTTTCGTAGAAGTAGTCGAAACCCTCCATACAAGACCTAACTAGCTACACGCTGTATCCCTAACGGGCTGTATCTTCAAAAAGGACAGATCGTCCGATTCTGCGATCCATGCATACTTCTGTAATAATAGTGTTATTTTATTTTTTTAATAACACCACTTGTAGGTACTGATCCCCTTCATTTACTTTACAAACTTAACCGGATTCGCCTCACGGCATTTTCAAAGGCATGACCTCAGGGTGTTATTTAAAACACACACAAGTGGTGTTGTATTTAATAAATAAATGAAATAAATAAATTCTTTCGCTTCCTGCAGATTCATTAATCGATGTGCAAAATTTACTATGAATCAAGATCGCAAATTTAGTCATTTTTGACACAAGCTGCTCGTCGTTATCAATGACTATGAACAGTTATACCGGATGGGAAAAAAGAATGGAAACCCCGGAAAATTCAGAAAACGCACGAGGTTAGTCATGAAACAAAGGTCAACCTTTGTTTCATGACTAACCTAGTGTGCCAATTTTTGAAAATCAGGATAAAGGTGAAATCCGAGATCACCGATTACTCGTTGAAAGTTTGTTTGTTTTACGACTTTGTTTCACGACTAACCTCGTGCGTTTTCCGAATTTACCGATTTCCATACTTTATCCTCAATCGCAATAACCAGATCCAACCATTTCATCATTATTTGAGTTCAGTAGTGTGATTAATAAGTAGTCACCACTTAGTTCACTGACAAATCCACTCAGAAACCTATTAAAAATATATCAACAGCTACCACTTTAGAACTTGCAATGGTGGTCTGTCGTACTTTGTTATTGGGTACTTACAAATCTGATTAATTAGTCGGGTGCTTAAAAATATAATTTAATCAGGTACCTGTAATCGAGATCACACAATTCGATGCTGGCTACAATCGAGTCAATTAAATTCTTGCACTTGCAATTCGTCAACTCTGGTTGGAAAATTGGTTCAGCTACTTGAAATCGTTCCTCTCCTAGTATTATGTGTTGGCCGTCAGGCAGTGTATATTTAACTTTACTATCGATAAATCCAGCTTTCTCTGCCAGTTCAATCTCGTAATCTTGTGCTACGTAGCAAACTTCTGCCTAATAAGATAAGGAGATTTAGATTTTAATTTTAATTATTGTTATTAATATTATTTTTAAAACTTATTAAAAATATTTTTAAAACTTACATGATAACAATAGTTTAAACATTGAATGAAATCTACTTATGAGGTACTTTGTAATACTATCATAAGGCCTGTCATATTATATTATAGGCCATGATTTTGAACCGGAAGACGGATAAAAGTAAAGTGCATGTATCTGCTTAAGCTAAAGGTGGATGGGTAGTGTGATTACCGTCTGTCTAAGGACTATACTAAGGTATAGACATGTTATGAGAAGAGATGAAAGTCATGTAACCAAAAGAACGATGAATATGAATGTTAAAAAGAAAAGAAAATATGGATAGATTGTATAAGGAATTATATGACTTTAAAATGAATAAATGATTTTATAACGAATAACAGGGACGAATGGAACAAGAAAATATACTGCACCGACTCCAAATAAATTGGGACAAGGGCGAAAAAATTACGATACTTGTGGTTAAATTATAACCAACAATTCAACAATTTAAGGTCGTAAGTTATATTTAAGAAGGAGTTAGAAGCGCTCGTGGCCTCGCGGTCTCAGTGTTCTGTAAACGATCACTGAGTTACGCAACTTTCACTATGGCTGGTCCTCGGATGGGTGACCACTTTGTGACATTTACATTTGCAAGCGTTTCCGTGCTTCGGAAGGCACGTTAAGCCGTTGGTCCCGGTTGCCAGTAAAATGGCAGTCGTTAAGCCTGGTTGAAGGCCTTATAGGCGGCTTAAAAAATTTCAACAGCAGGTAGCCACAGCCTGCGTCTGTCTATTTCAACACGGCAATGGGCTCACCACCTATTACGTGGGACAGGAATCCACACGGTGAAAAATGGGCATATAATATGCCTCTACCACCCCTTCGGGGATAAGGCGTGATGGATATTTATTTATTTTATTTTTTTAAGTTATATTTGTAGGTAAATTTTGAAAGATATTCATGAAAGCATAGTGTAATATTTAACAATAATCAAGACCACTAAATTTAGCACTAGTAGAAAAAACAACACGAACTTAATTTGTGTGACTCCAAAAACTAAGTAGAACTTACCTTAATTTGATTGAGTAAATCGAATTCATAAGGAGTTGTAAATGAATATCCTAAATCGAACAGCAAGTCTTGCAGCCTCTTTGTCAAAGCTTTCCCGGTCATAGGTGTTATTACAGTAGAATGCTTCAGGTGAAATCCTTCAAAAACCGGAGCTACATAAGAACATTCGTATCCATTCTCCCAAACTACGCCTGTGGTTCTTCCACTGGCGAAGAGACTAAGTGTTGGAGACTTAGCTAAATAGAGGCCGTGTACGGTGAAGGACTCAAACATAATTTCGGTTAGTTTTTGCCTGCATAGATAAAAATCCGTTAAGAAGGATTATAATTTAAGAAAAAGGGTTGGTGGAAATTAGCCTATCGCAATCCAACTGAACGCAACACAAGCCTCTTCCAAATTCATTTTGTGAGGGTGAACTAAAAACTAGAATCAACCTGTGTAACCAATGTCTTTAGTTCTATAACGACACTGACTAGTACTATAACGATACTAGCCAAAGGGGTTGTACAACGTTCCGTTTGACACATGTTAACATAACTAACGCGCATTTCTGACGATTAGAAATGAGTGACCGTGGGTTTTTATTGCCATCTTTTCCCACAGGCTACTCGTACTGAGTTTCCAGTTCGGAATCATTTGGCCGTGTAAGACAGGTTGAAGGGCGCCCCAAGGTTAAAATGTCACACACGTCGACTTCAGTAGAGGCCGTGGCCTATGCAAATTACTATAGGTACATTGTACATGTACCTATAGTAATTTGCACATTTGTGTATACATTGTTTTGTTATGATAATACATTTGGTATTTTGTTATCATTTAAGATATTACCACATTTTTAATAACTAGCTTTCTTGTATGTCTATCTGGGTGGAATTTTGTATTTGTATTAAATTAACGTCTCGAAAAAAATCTTTTGGTTTTGACCATTTACCGATAAACCTACCTAATATGTAGGTATATAGTGAATGCGAGACCTTAAGATTTTTTTATTTTAAGTTGGTTTTCGGTAACCCATATGACGACCTGGGGGGCCAAGTCTATTATTGACAAACCGTAGAACAGAACCAGAATCGCCGATTTTAGCTGTCAAAATGGTAGTAGACTAATATAAATAAGAGTACAACTGACAAGCGGCCACTGGCGTGGTACCTACGTGTTAGTAGAATTCTATCGGCCAACTGATAGGAGTCTATTGGAGTGCGATTGTAATAGTATACTACAAGAAATTGACAAAATTGTACCGGAGACTTTCTATTGAGCGACGATTTCGACACGATTGAAAATTATGCAGAGGTATACTATATGCACATTTCCCCGTATGTATTTTTGTCCCATGTAATAGTTGTGTGTTGAGACAGGCACAGGTTGTGACGATCTGTTGAATTTTTTTAAGTCGCCCATGAGGCCTTCAACTTTTCTTAAACTTTGCCGCTTTGTGACAACCAGAACTAACACCTTAACGTGCGTTCCTAAGCAGCGGTAACCCATCTTACTACCAGCCATATTGGAAGATGCTTAATACAGTGATCGTTTACAAAACACTGAGCGGAGCTACGAGAGCTTACATTGGGCATTTTAAAATTTAACAATGTTGAATTAATATGCCGAAATTAGTTGGTAAAGTAAGAAAGTTGTCAAAATATATTTTAATAACTGTGTAAACTATCATATTTCAAGCAAATAAAGCATCTATTTACCTATCTATTAAAACGATATTATACTCAAGTAAAATATCAATGTGAATTAGATTACAAAATGGTGAAAGATAAGTATGAAAGCGTACCATGGGACATAGTTCGAGTACTTCCTGTGTGTGCTTCAGAACTTCCGATACCACAAAGACTAATATTCTGCACCATAAAAAAAAACTTAACTATCTTCACACTGTATCCCTGACGGGGTAGTCAGAGAGGACAGATCGCCAGGCTTCGCGATCCATGCATACTTCTTTCGCTTCTTCAAGATTCATCAATCGCTTCATACTCGCACGTCCGGGTATCCGAGTACTTTTGACTTTTCCGTTTTTGAGCAATCTGCTCACGTAGTCTTCATATGTAAGTCTCGGCTTACCCTGACTCCTTCTACCCTCTTCTTTCGCACAATATATAATTCTGCACCATAGAAGGTCTAAAGCTGTCCAACCACAACCACCGACAACCACGAGGTTGTGACAAACTGAATCCGCTCTCTTATTTTCTAATATTTTTTTCTATTATGATTTCTGAGTTGATTAACGCCGGCTAAGGTGCGGTTAAATTAGCATATGATTAAAATATTAATAAATATCACCTTAACTTAACTTAATATTAACATTAAATATTACCTTAAAAATATGATACATAACTAAAATATATTATTAAAAGAAGTCCCTTTAGGCAAGGTTCCGAAGATACTGGCAGCGTTCCCCCTTTGAATAGCTAGACTAATTCTTTGTCCGAGGTAGCTGCCAGCTCTTCGGTCTCCTATGACGTCGACTAACCTTTTCGCAATTTCCTTAAAAAGCCGTATAGCGCTAGGACCCCACGGGCCAAGAGTCTCGACTCCGAATGGGACAAAATCATATTCGGAGCCAAGACCCCTGTATTTGAATGCTTTAGCTTTTTCAGCCGCTTCACAAGCCGCACCAGCTCTGTTGTTGGTTCCATGTAGATGGGAAGGGGCCAGCGTGTCTGAACAGGTTGCATCCCATACCAGCACCCGGCCCATCTTCCATGGAATACCAGTTGACTCAAGTAGACTTAGCACGTTGACGGTGGCGAGGGACCGGCGTAAGATATCGTTAAGAGCGGCATGTCTCGAGAAGCGGCCCGAACTTTTTTGGCAAAACAGTCCGTGATGTCCTAACTTGCCGACATCACTGCCACAGGGACATTTATGAGGAGCGCAGACCGGAACCCCAAGCCGTAGACAGGTTGCGATTCGGAGCGTGTCAGGCTCAAGAAAAGTTCCTGTATTTGACGAAGGGTACGCATGAAGCCAGTAGCCGGCCTCATGTGCACCCACGGCCAAAAGCCTAGCACGTGCCGAACCTGTACTACAGCTCAAAAAATTGTCATAAGTCAATTTGCAGTTTATGTCGTCCCAGCTCCTCTGTGAATTTGGAGAAACTGGAAAATTTTGACCTGGGCAAGCAATTAAGAAAGCGTTTCTAGCTTATTCCAAGCCAGCCATCTCAAAGTTTGAAGGGGATGCCCTTAAAATTTTTATTTATGAGATTTGCTGAACTATGGACAGAAGATAGAAAGGCTGGTAAAGCGACACTGGAAATATTTCGAATCCCTAAACCACCATAACGGATTGGTAGGGATGTTTGGCTCCAAAAATGCTCGTTCAGCTGCATATTAAGAATCGATTCTAAGCTAATTTTAATTAAGTCGTCTACTTGTGTCAAAAGATCTGGGTGATTCCAAAAGGAGCAGCAACGGAGCACGAAAGTAAATTTTGGGACGAAAAGACAGAATTTTAAGATGCAATTTGTATAATGGGGACTAATTTCAAGGAGACGTTCAGCAGAATTTTGAAATTTAGTTATTGAATTATTAATGTATTCAGAAATAGATTCATTAAAGATTGGAGAGCCTAAAAGGTAAAGGGATTTACTGTTAACTATTTTAATATTTGGAGTCAAAATATTGAATTTTTGTTTAACGTCATTGAAATTTAAGGCAGTTATTTATAAAAAGTTCGCATTTGCTAAAATTAAGCTCCAAACCAAAGGTTTCAAATTTATTTTTGATTAAAAATAGGTCCGAAAACACAGTATCCACATCTCCTCCTAGGGTTCCGTCGTCCAAATACCAAACGTTGAATTTTCGAATTAAAATTTTTGATTATCGGATTTATAGCCAAACTAAAACTTGCAGGCCCAAGGGGATCACCCTGTTGACAACCTACTTCCGAGGACAGTTCATTAGATCGATTTAACAATTTTGTTGGGTCAGCGTAACTGAGAAGAAGATAATTGTAAATTTCCGGTATATGTTGTTTTATTTCGGTCAGCAGGGTATCCCTATTTACCTATTTGAATGGCGGCTGCCTCACACCCTCATTTTACACCGAAGCCTAACTGTACGGGTTCAAATTCCGAATTTATTTTTGGTAAAATATGTCGAACAGCAATTTTAGAGGCCAGACATCCAACAGCAATTGGTCTCACCCCTCCGTCCTTTTTGGTTCGCGCCGAAAAGGATGGGAACAATTTCTGGATTGACATTACCGGAATATATAAAGTTGATTAATTTAGTGATTGAATTTACAAGTTGCTTGCCTGCATCACCCACAGAATGCGATGTTATTGGCTGATGTCATTTAAATGTTGGGGTGAGATTCCATCCAAACCTGCAGCCGAACCTGGTTTAAAAGATAAAATGGCATCCTTTACATCTTTGTTTTGAATTAGAAGGCATGCTTGCCCTGCTATTGGTGGGTCGAGAAAATATATATGGGCTGACAGGTGCTGGAGGATGTTTTGACCGTAAGGCCTAAAGGGTGTCAGGAGTATCTGGCGGCACCTTTGAGATCTTCGTCACAGATTTTGTTTTCGATGAGTATTTTGCGATTATGAGGGGCAACATGTTTAATTAAAGGTGCGGGAGAAGGCGAGGAGCTTACAACACAGTTATTCTTAATCTTTTGTGTCAAGGATAAATTCGGTTCAACAGTTTTTATTTTATGTAGTGTGCTGTATGAAAATAAAAATAGGCTCTGCCAGTCTTGAGTACAATTGCTTATGTAACATTTTTGGATTAATTAATTGACAAATGTGTAGCAACGGTTATTCGAGCTCCTCGAGGGATTCTTTTAACTATGGGTATACTATTTTTCAAATGGCTTAGATATGTGTGAAAAGGAGTTGGATCGTTGGCTACAAAAGTAGGCGCACTCGGAATAATGGGATGGATGTCTAAAGGGCTTGTTGTTGTTTTGGCTAAAACATTTCCTGTGTGTTTTTGTAGTGCGTATGTTAAGGCCTTTTAAAGATTTGACTGACTTATTGCACTGTTTACTTGTATGGATCGCGTTCGACGTGCTATCACAAGATTGGTTCACGGACTGCATTCACAACAGTTAAATAGATTCACGAAAAAGAACAACTTAAAACAATTTAAAAAAGCAAAGTGCAAAGGAATAATCTTTCATCGGTAAGTAACTAGATAATCATTTTAAAACTTAATTTGAGAAAAATAATTTAGTGTAAGCCATTGTGCGTCATTCGTCATAGACTAAACATTTAAGATGTGATATTGGGTGTGTAACAAGAGTAAATATTACCTGAAGTATCTTTTTATGGCGGAAAATAATAATAATCTATTCAAAAAAAACATTCCTATAACTAGTTGGTTTTATTAGAACGGAGTCTTGGCTAAAACTTAGCCGCAACTTAAAAAACTTACCATAAAAGGTACCTATTTCTCAACCAAGCGTAACAAACACGATGCATACAGAGAAACAAATAATATGTATCTGAAAAATTATTTGATGTTGTTTTTAAGTAATCACAGGTATTTCCATTACACATCTGACATTGGCAGAGTCGTCATCAGTGACATGTTGACACCCAAAGAGTATAATAAGTAAAATTGATATTGACACCGCTTGCCATAAAGAAAAATAATAACAATAATAAAGTTACAAATTTAAAACAGAATAAACTGTTTATTCATTGAAAAATTGTGAAATCATTAAAGATAAAAAGCAGTTACTACTACTTTACTTTTTAATAAATAAATATTCTTTATTGTACACCATAAAAGAATCACATTCTAAGAAAAAAAAATAACTTTGTATGTACAATAGGTGGGTTTACTACTTACTAACCTATTTATTTTTTAGATTTTATTGGTGTATTGATTGATTGTTTATACATATTTTGTTTATTCAAGGTTTCCACGTTTGGGGTGTAACGATAGGGAAAATTGGATAAATATCGTCCAAAACAACCGCAGTGAAGAGACCTGGTTACCATCCAATCTCAGTCATGTATGTTCGTTGCATTTTCGCGAAGAGGATAAATATACTACGAAAGCAGGAAGGCGTTTTCTGAAGAAGTCTGCTGTTCCTTGTATTGAGATAAGTAGCAGTAATGAAAGTAGTCTGCAAATTTCAACACGAGAAACATTTTGGCAAAACCAAACTTATATTGTTTAAGGGAGACTAAATAAACATATTCTACAAAATTACACGGCTTTCATTGTTTTGTACCTAAACTTAAGGCAAAATTTGTAGACTTCTTATGAATAATAAAAGTATTTATAGTATTATAAAAAAGATAACATATACCTATTGAGCTATTATAAGATTGACCAAGTTGGCCCTTATCTTGATTTAATAATTAATACCTTAACGTACGACAAAAAGTAATATTGCAGTTAATTAATATAACCAGTTACATATTCAAAAGGCAGAATATAAACAAAGTGTCGCCTCTGCATGAAATGTCGCACTCTATGGCTCGGGCGCCTCCTCCCCCAAACCCCGCACCGCCTCGCGTAGCGCACAGATTTTGTTCGCGCAGTCTGCTCCATGTACGTAGTACAATATTAACTCAATGACTAAAAACATAAAAAAGTCAAAGTCAAAATATGAAGGCTGCTTGTTTTGGTAACAACACGCATACGTCGTTACGTAGGTGTCACAGGATGATCTTGCAATTAGGCGCTGCAGTGGAAGAGACCTAGCGACGCATGACGTCGCTAGGACAACCGATAGCGGCCT
Organism: Thumatha senex; assembly: GCA_948477245.1. Taxonomy (NCBI): domain Eukaryota; kingdom Metazoa; phylum Arthropoda; class Insecta; order Lepidoptera; family Erebidae; genus Thumatha; species Thumatha senex. The sequence continues at coordinate 30,539,648 of OX419725.1, read as the reverse complement.
TAGCAACCGCGTCTGAGCCTGCTTGTCACTGTTGATATTATAGTAACAGCAAATTAATTCTTATTGATCGACTCATTAAATTGCACTTTTATTGACTTTATTGGAGGATCAATGAATAGATAGCAATATTAGAGCATAAACTAAAAATGCTCGACAATTTAACAATATTTATATAAACATTTAAAATTTTTTTTCTACAAAATTCAAATTAAAACGAGGACCTCGATCTCAGCAATATGACAAATCAAATGAAATAATATATGATTTGTTTATCAATTTATGATAATAAAAATAGTTCATGAAATATTAATATGAATCTATGCTGCACATCGTATTCTCATCTCCCTCTATTCCATCAGATATCGGGTAATATGTATCGAACTAGTATTGGCTTATGTGTTCCTAGTAGAAGAAGGCGGTAAAGGTGAGAAGGTTAATATTAGCATAAGACATGAGATAACAAAAATAGTTAAGGAGATGTCAAAATCGTTTCCGTCTCCCTCTAATCTATCAGATATTGGAGGATCATCATCATCATCCGAGCGTCTGTCCCAGTTGCGTCTCGCGACGCCCGGGGTCCATATTGGGTTATAATATGTATCGAACTAGTTTGGCCTATGAATTCCTAGTAGAGGCAGGTGGTTAAAGTGATAAGGTTAATATATGCATATGAAAAAATAAATAAATATCATCACGCCTTATCCCCGAAGGGGTGGCATAGGCATATTATATGCCCTTTTTCACCTTGTGGATTCATGTCCCACGTAATAGGTGGTGAGCCCATTGCCGTGTTGAAATAGACAGACATATATATGCAAATGACTTTGAATAAATTACTAAAAATGCCTACGATAAAATGAAATTTATGAGTTAATGGTTCGATTGCCCGCGACTACGTCCGCGTTGTAGTCGAAATCATTTTGTATTAACAAACATACTATTATACAAGCTTTCGCGTTTATAATATTAGTAAGATAGAATTATCTGTCTTACTCCTCTGCCTTGAGTAGTAACTAATGGTAACCTACGTTACTGCTGATTAACCGATTTTTTTATTGAAAGAATTTTTAAAATTGGTTCGATTGTTTATCGACTAGACAACACATTTATCTTTGCCCTTCATAATATTAATATCGATTTCAATACACACACGGGCCACAATACCGCGTGTAAATTATACACAAACCATTTTGAAGTGTTTTCTCTTAAATAACTGGTACCTATTATTATTATTATTTTCTTGTTGGGGACGCCGGCACCGCCGAGCGAACGATCCGACCGCATCTTTTGCCGCCCACTTCGCTCATTTCCCCGAAAAACTTCTCCTTGCGGTTTGGATTGGGTATCCCAGCAGTCTTCACGGCGCCCCGTCGAACCTTCTTGTTTCCTTGCAGAAGCTTACTATCTGATCCACATTCAGATGTTCTATGTCTTCTTCTTCTAGTCTGTCGGTGCCCATAATTTCCCATCTTGTTAACGAATACATGGGGCACTCAGCTAGTAGGTGGAAGCTGGTTTCTTCTTCCTCCATGCATTCTGGGCATAATGGGTCATCCATTACTCCTATCACTGTTAGGTGCCTGTTGAGGCGACAGTGTCCTGTGATGATCTCTATGACAAGCCTCATGTTTGCTCTGGTAAGTTTGACCAGTCGGCTTGTCCTTTTCGCATCCATTCCCCTGATGAAGATCTTCGACTGTCTCATGCCTATCGAGGACCTCCATCTGAGGTTGGTTTCTACTGTTATGCTTCTGGTAATTACTCCTTTCGTGATCTTATGAGCGATCGGAAGCCATGGCTCCGGTCCGATCACGCATTCGTCAGCCCCTTCCCGGGCTAGTTTGTCCGCTAGTTCATTGCCCGGGACTCCCTCATGTCCGGGGACCCAGGCAACGTGGACTTCAGTTCTTTCCGCCAGCTTTTCGAGTGACTTTTTGCACTCCTTGACTGTTGCTGACATTGTCTCTACTTTATTTAGGGCTTTCAATGCTGCTTGACTGTCACTGTAGATAGTCACCTTTTTTATGTCTGTATGGCGATGTATAGTTTGCGCACACTCTGTGATGGCGCATATTTCCGCCTGAAAGACACTTGCGAATTTGCCTAACCGTATTGATCTATTAATCTCCGTTCCATTTGCACATTGTATGTGCACTCCGGAGCCGGAGAGCTTAGTAGATTCCTTTCTAGAGCCGTCAGTGTAGCAGATGACGCCTCCGGTGTCTTCCGTCTGCCAGCTCTCTCTTTGTCCTATATGTATTCTATACTTTTTGTCAAAAACCCTCTCCTTCTTGATTAGGTCATTGTTAGAGAGAATCATTGACAATTTGTCTTCGTATTTCTTATTGATACTAGCATGTCCGCCATCTTGAGGATTACCTCTCCATAGGCCCACTGGTACCTAAGTAACCTGGTAAGTACTTTATAACCTATTTTAGATACTAGTGGTTCTGTTAACCGTAGACTTCGGACTAAATTGAGGAAAAAGGCTAAATATTTTTTGGTTAATTTGTTAATTATTATTAGTAGAAAGCAGGCATGGCTTTCCTGAGCGCACTCATGAGCTACCATGTACATATTTTTTATTTTTCTAATGGTTTTAAAATAAAAATTAAAAACGCTTGACTCAGCAGCACACTTCAAGCCTATATCACACCCCATACCGTTTTGAGCGCTCTTCCCAAGCACTATGGGACCATTTCCACCCGATCAAAAATTTTCTCGCTAAATTTTTTGTCTACATCATGGATTATCCATGCCAAGTTGCATGCAGATCCGATGAAAAATGCGACCTGTAGACTGAATGGACGGACAGACGGACGGACGGTCGGACATCAATAGCATTTTTACGGTACCAGTGGAGTTAAAACTAACGGCGTATAAGATGCGTTAACGCCCTCTTACCGATATTTTCAGGGATCAGCCTTATCTATAAATTAAGTATTGCACTTGCTGGCTATAGAAGAATATCAAGGTTATGAGAAGGAAAACTGGGCAGAAAACCCTGTACCAACCCGTCTGGCCATTTATCAGGTCAATCATCCGCCCAAAATGATATTGGGAGAGACCGTAGATATCTTATCTTGAGTTTATCTTCAAAACTAGTTAAGATATCTGTGGGAGAGGTCTACGTCCAGTAGTGGACTGTGATAGGTTAATTTGATGGATACCACAAACGACACATATGAAGGACTTTTTACAAAACAACAATTGGCATTTTCGTCATTTTAATTATTGGTATTTTCTTGGTTAACGTTTACTGAGTGTTCGTTTGCTACTAAAACTTATCATTCACGCCCACATTTTACCGGAAGCATTTTATTACCACGTAAGAGGTGGTGAGCCGTGTTGCCATATTAAAATGGACAGGCTCAAATTGTGGATAAGGAAATAAGGACTTTAAGATAACTAAATAACGACTGTCATGTTACTGGCAACAACGACTAACGGCGTAACATGCCTAAAAACGTATAAAAATTTAAATAGGACTTTTTAGCAGGTACATCTAAATAAAAACACAAAGTTGATACGAGAGAGTGATAATGTCACCCAATCTTATACAAATAAAACGCATAGGTTTTCGATGCAACCAAGAACAAAAATAATATAGTATAACACTCTTTTCTCATTCCTACATATACAGATCTTCGTCTCGACGACCCTGACTCGAGAGTGACTTGCCTTACGTTTAGCATTCGCAGATTTACGGCCTCATTCTTGCTGTTATCAGCTCCATCAGAGACTTGTTTTTAACATACAATTTACCGCACTTCTCTTATATTCCAGCTAATTGGAATTGTAAGTTCGTTAAATTGGATAATGAACTTTACAATTTAAGTATAGTTGATGAAGCTCGTATTTTTTTTCAACGTAAGCGCCATCTAGTAACACAGCTCAACAACATTTCAGTGGATTCATTGCCTTTCATGAGCCCCAAGTGATGAATGTATTGCGTCATAGCGATTGTTCATTTTAGTTTGATTCACTTCTTATGGATTATGTGTTCCTGGTAGCTCTTATCAATATTCGGCGCGTGTACGCCAGGTGCGACGTGTTTAAAGATGACAGCTAGGTCATTTTGTACATGAATAAATCGAATTGTTTCTCGGCCACTTGCATTTTTTTAGAAGTTATTATTAAAAATACAAAGGATTTTCATGTGTACTGTTAGAGTTCTAAACCCAAATGTTTAGAAAAGTCTTATAAAACGGTTCAGTCTGTCCATCCGTCTGGATGCATCTAAAACTCGGGAATCATAGGAGATAGAGACAAACATTTGCGGCAATCAATACATAGCATATTTATTCATTCATAGGCGGCTTTGAAGTTTCTACGAAAGTTCTTTTTGAATTCGCCACCTTATTTTTTGCAGTTCCACGTAAAATTTGTATGCTAGCACTTTATGGTCAAACACTTAAAATATTAGCAAATTGAAAGAGCGCCGCGCCGTACAAAAGCGGAACTCTCACGTACGTATTTTGAAGTTGAAATGCTAATATAAAGGCCTGACTTTAGCAATAAAATTTATTTAGATATAGGCATAGATAACGGCATTTTAACAGAGCTGAAATTTGAGCCATAACGCCAATTGGGGATGGTGACACAATGAGCGTGGAGGAGGGTATAACGCCGCAAAAAAAATTGTTGAAGTGTATGTGATTGCCATAGCTGAGGCTTCGAGTTTAAATCACGAGTCAAAACATTTTTTTTTATTGTTTTTTTAATCTACACATCGGTCCCGATTCCTCAGAGTTTTGTTGCCCTTCTGCACCGGTTAGGATTTAATGGCCTAACGGGAGAGCAGTGAGAGTGCTACTCCCGGGAGTGCAGCAAATCTCAACTCTGGCTTGCCTTAATTGGCCGGTCAGAGGGAGGGAGCCAGAGCTATATGCTCGGGGGTGGAAGTGTCATTTTCAAGGGCATAAGTACGGGGAAGCCAGCTCCGGGCCTGGCCCGCGGAGGTGAAACCGGCGCCGCACCGCTCGACACCCCAAGCCGCTCACACAGGTGTTGCCCTCTGTCGCCTTACAGGCTTATCATGCCTATGGCGATTGTATAGGGGGCCCATCTAGTGAGTTGGCAAGTCACCGTCTGCCACTATTTTGATAATAATATATTAAAAAGGCAGACGCCGTTTTCATCAATAGCTTAAGTCACCCAATCCATTTAACACCCAACCCAATAGCCCATTTCATAGTTAGCACATTTCACAATAGTTTAACTCCCATTGGAGGTGATCCATTACCGTTCTTCTACATAAGGCGGGCGTGGATTGCCTGTAGTGGGGGTCCCATTTCCTATTAGATTAAAATTCTCAAAGGGCCTCTGCGTGTTGGACCAATATGTCCCCATGTAAGCCTGCCAAAAGACCGGGTATCTTCATAAGAAAAAAAATAGAAGATACCCGTGAAGAAGAGACAATAATAATAACTCCCATTGGAGGTGGTCCATTATCGTTCTTCTACATAAGGCGGGCGTGGACTGTCTCATTTCCTTTTAGATTAAAATTCTCAAAGGGCCTCTGCGTGTTGGACCAGTATGTAAAGCCCGGGTATCTTCATAAAAAAAAGAAGATACCCGTGAAAAGAAGAAACATAATAATAATAATTTTTTACCCCTCGAGGACAGTCGTTATCTTTTATAGGATTAACGCAACCCTATGAGGGCATAGTAGATTCGCTTTTTGAGTCATCCACTTTCTGATATCAACAAAAAAATTGTATCAGAAAGTTATTGAAAAGCTCACATCCGCAGGGCAGCTTGTGGCGAGCTGAATGTGCGTGGCTACACATCGGTCCCGATTCCTCAGAGTTTTGTTGCCCTTCTGTACCGGTTAGCATTTAATGGGCTAACGGGAGAACAGTGAGAGTGCTACTCCCGGGAGTGCAGCAAAACTCAACTCTGGCTTGCCTTAATTGGCCGGTCAGAGGGAGGGAGCCAGAGCTATATGCTCGGGGGTGGAAGTGTCATTTTCAAGGGCATAACTACGGGGAAGCCCGCTCCGGGCCTGTCCCGCGAAAGTGAAACCGGCGCCGCACCGCTCGACACCCTAAGCCGCTCACACCGGTGTTGCCCTCTGTCGCCTTACAGGCTTATTTTGCCTATGGCGATTGTATAGGGGGCCTATCTAGTGAGTTGGCAAGTCACCGTCTGCCACTATTTTATATAATAATATATTAAAAAGGCAGAAGCCGTTTTCATCAATAGCTTAAATCACCCATTCCATTTAACACCCAACCCAATAGCCCATTTCATAGTTAGCACATTTCACAATAGTTTAACTCCCATTGGAGGTGATCCATTACCGTTCTTCTACATAAGGCGGGCGTGGATTGCCTGTAGTGGGGGTCCCATTTCCTATTAGATTTAAATTCTCAAAGGGCCTCTGCGTGTTGGACCAATATGTCCCCATGTAAGCCTGCCAAAAGACCGGGTATCTTCATAAAAAAAAAATAGAAGATACCCGCGAAGAAGTGACAATAATCATTTATTCGGCTCCATATATGGCAAATATATGTTGTGTGAGTTTTGGTGGTATATATATGTAACTTACTGTTGATCATATGGCTACTACTGGTGTGAATTGCGATGGGTCCTGCCGAGAACTTTAAGGCCAAACTAGCCTCACCTTCAAGAGATACACCTGCTGATTAATGGGCAATGGTATGGTGAAGAAACAGAAAACTCTTAAGCAAATCCTTTACCAACCCATCTAGACAACGTGGTACCGCAAGGTTTAAGGTCATTCGCCATTTCACAGGCAAGCGTGATCAAAGGCACGCGTGGATTGAGTTAAAAGTGATTTGTGATTGATTGATCGTATAGCTACTCACTGATCTTCTCTGGGCATAAGAGGATGCACAGCGTGCATAACTCTTGTCGTCTCCGGTGGGACGTGCAGTTCACTATAAAATACATAATGCCAGAGTTTTTCCATTTCATCCCAGTCCTTGATCAATCCTTCTTGCACTGGCCACACTAAATTGCAAATGCCCCTGTTCCTTATTGCTTCTTTACCGCAATAGACCAATGGGGTGCCATCAACTAGAGCGGGGCGGCGAAATCTGTATGCATTAAGAAATTATTAAAACCATTGCCCTTCTTATAGAGGCAACTGTAGATATTCAAGAATGTATTACCTCCAATATTTTAAGTACATTATAAACAACACTGAAGGCGGTCATCATCATCATCATCGAGAAGCGATTTTTTTTTAAATAATTATATAACCAGTCCGTAAAAACATGATAATATTAGAGAGTGTAAATATCCATTTCCAATCAGGATTTTGTTAAAGTCTTGTGTCAAAGTTAATAAAAAAATCTCCTTACCTCCCGATGGTAGTGGGAAAAGTGATTCTAGGAGAATTTTCACCTGCAAAGCCAGCTTTAACGTTTTGAGAGCCAGCGTCTATCACGATTCCTAAGCTATCATCAAACATTTTGATTTTTAATTATTCCGAATCCTACAAAGATACCGTTTTGATAAGCCATGACATGGCCATGACCATTTCGATTATGAATATGTCTCATTAGATGTACTTCTTTTTTAAATATGTTGGATTTGTGTAAGATTTTATTATTTTTTCGGTTTTATTTTTACTCATCACAATCTAGTTCAATCTAATCAGTTAATATTAGCGTGTACTATCAGGCGCGTGCGCTTCATACATGCAAATAAGCATACCCTAGCCCAATCTATATTATCTAATTCTATTATTTAAAAACAACAAGTTGTATAATAATAAATACACAATAAAATTATCAGATGTGTGTATTGTGCCCCTGCCATCTATGAGTCCTTCAGCGAACTTAACAAACAACTAGTACATATCATATCACACACGCGTCGAGCCCAACGCCGCCGTGCCGCGCGCCGGCTGTAAGCAGAATGTAATCTTGCCTACTCAGGAGTCGTATGAATACAGTAGATACTTTGTTTGTGTGCGTAAATTGTAAGATTGTGTGAGAAATTATAACACATGATTTAAGCAGTGCTTCTTTGACAAAGCAACCGATTTAAGTAACTATTAAAAACAGAATAATTGGTGGATGTGTTAAGCCTATTTAATTTACTTGCATAATATTGTCGTAATATTGTTTCACTTCACATATCGTACGAGTGATTTTGAGCGCATCTAATTAATTTGTTAACTTACTAGAATTACTGTGAAATATTTAAAATTATAGCTGTGAGATCTGTGTTGGTGATGTGTGTTTAATAAATAAATCCAAAACTCGGGTTTGATTAAAAAAAATGTTAAAGGACGTTAGTTTACGATTTGGATCTAAAGGGTAATACCACTAGGTACGTTCTTTTAATAACAATTATTAAGATAATTACGTAAATCTGGCTGTCAAGCTGTGTACACAAATAAATTATTTTAAAAATTATATTAAACAAGATCAAAATAAAGTTTGGACCTTTAACGGATATTCAGATTTAAATAATTTTCAAGTATGTAAGTAATGTTATTTATTTATTTTTGCTTATTTCGCAAATAACGCGTTACTAGTATGGCAGACGTTACGCCAAGTTAGAAGCCAAGGATTGAATAATTTCAATAGCAGGTCGCCACAACCTGCGCCTGTCCATTTCAACACGGCAATAGTCTCACCACATGTTACTTGTATATGTATAAGCCTCTACCACCCCTTCAGAGATAACTCATTAATGATAAGTATAAATAGATAAAAAATTGTAGTTTTTTTATTTTGAAATGTATATACGCTAGCTTATCTCATTGAGATCACTTTCTTGCAGGGTTTTCGGGTAAGTGCATACCCTATCCAAAATCCTTCTGCACGCCACTGTGTACTATGGTTAATGTTAGTAGTTAATCAACAATTCCCAAGCCACAAAAAAGTTGTAAGTTGGTGTCAAACTGTCAAGAAAACCGTTTGTCCGACTCCGTATACTCAAAAATGCTGTGTTGTATCTTACACCAATCAATAGATTTTATTTATCTACTAGCATTTGACCGCGGCTACGATCGCGTGGTTTTTGTAAGTAATTAACATTAGGTTCAAAACTTGTAAAAAAAAATAACATTTATAATTATTTCCTGTGGCAATATGCACTATTTTAAAAGTTACTGTTCCACGCAGCGCGCGAAGTCCAAACGAGTTAGTACAGGGTTTCATTTAGAGTTTACCTTTTTTAGCCATGTTAGGAGCACTACTTTTAGATAGAGCCTCTATGCACCCCAATGTTCATTTTTCAAAGTTCAAAGTGTCAGCGTTAAGATAGAATGGGCGTGCTCCGTTGGTTTGGACACGTCCACCGAATGAATGAGGAACAATTGACAAAGAATATATATTGTGCGAAAGTAGAGGATAGAGGGAGTCAGAGTAAGCCGAGACTTACAGACCAGACCAAGTGAGCAGATTGAGCAATCTTCAAAAAAACCGTAAAAATCAAAAGTATTTGGATACCCTGATGTGCATGATGTATGAAGCGATTGATGAATCTTCAAGAAGTGAAAGAAGTATTCATGGATGAAACCTGGCGATGTGTCCTCTTTGACTACCTCGTCAGGGATACAGTGTGAAGATAGTTAATTAGTTAGTTTTTATCAATCACGTCTTTATTCCCGAAGGGCTAGGCAGAGGAAACTATACGCCCACATTCCATTGTATGAATTTTGTCCCACGTTATAGGCTGTGAGGCCATTGCCGTGTTGAAATAAACAGACGCAGGTTGTGGCTACCTACTGTTGAAAATATTAAAGGCCTTTCAACTTGGCTTAACCACTACCATAATATGTTCCTGGCAACCGGGACCAACGGCTTAACATGCCTTCCGAAGCATGGTAACTCTCGTAAATGGAAATGCCTCAAATTAGTCACCCATCCGTAACCAGCCATAGCAAAAGTTGCTTAACGCAATGATCGTTACGAAATATATACATACAAACACTCTAAAATGAATTTGAAACATTAGCGTTTCTCTGCAATTTATAGATTCGCACTTATAATACATACAATCACGACTGTTTATTTAAGGGGTAGACATAGGATATACCATAAGACAAATAACTATAATTTTAAATCTGATGTTCAGGTAGAGCCATTGGTACAAAATTTTGTTTGTATTATGTAAAAATTGTATCTATCCGTTGGTTATTATTAATTTAGTTCATTGAACATTATACATTAGTGGCAATTGCCTGTTGCCCTTTATCAGTTAGCTGCTGCTAAAGCCGGCTTGAGCCAAGTAATGTGCCTTATGTGCAAAAATATCACAGTTGTTTTTAGAAACTGCAGATTTCTCCAAACTCGTCCTCGCCCTTCCAAAAGTTGACCATGCTTAGATTACTTTACGTCACTGAACTTTTACCCATTAATGAAAAATGTCTGCTGAAATGTGTTTCACTTTCTCTCAAAGTGTCTCTTTAGTCTTTAACTCGATGTGCATAACTGACCCATCTAAAAGTAGACCGCGGCTAGGGTTTATCTTCTCTGATCCTGTATGAATTAGAGACTGTATCTAAAATAAGCGTGTCTGCTGATGTGATGCACCTACTTTTGAAACGTTTACCCATCCAAAATTTTACCACACCTAGATAACTTAACTTTGCTCATCGTTTAGTCATCAGTGTACGCAACTCGATACGATTATGTGCATAACTGAAAATTCAGTGGGCATGTGAAAAATGGTGTCTAAATTAAAGCCAAACAAAAACCAAAATACTTTGACCTGTCCAATGTATTGCTCGTCTAGCAAGATGTAGTTCAAGCTGTATTATTCCAACTGCTGAACCGATTTGATAAAATATAGCGCAGTAGTTAAGCTGGAAAATTAGCCGCAATATTGTCATAGCAGAGTTGTGATCAACCGCCTGTATTTTGCTCCAACCCCGAACAAACAAACAAACAAAGAGACACGAAGAAAAAAAATCACAGTTTCGGATTCAGAATCCCTTAATTAGTCGGTTACAATTACTTTTTTTTTATTTTTAATGTACGTCACAGCTAATTTTACAATTTTATAATAGTATAGATTATATAAATGGATGTTTTTATCAATCACGCCTTATCTCGGAAGGGGTGGCAGAGGCATATTATAAGCCTACTTTTCACCGTGTTCAATCCTGTCCCATGTAATAGGTTGTGAGTTCATTGCCATGTTGAAATAGACAGACGCAGGTTGTAAATGGATATTATCTTGAAAAAACAATTTGAGATTTGGGAATTTTAATTTTATATAGTGTAAAAGTTACGTTACAGAATCATTTAGACCATATTGTTGGTAAAAGTACCATCTATGCAGTACATAGTAAGCGATTGGAGAGCAGAGCAGAGGTCCAGCGGAACCTTTCAGACCATCAAGTTGAATTCGCATAAAGTTTCATTACGTCAAAGTTTATTTCCCAAAATGTTTACTTTTTTTAGATTTTGCAATATATTGAATTCTGTTAAAGTTATAATCCTGGGGGCCTAGTCTACTATTGCCAAGACTTAGAATAGAAACAGAATCGCTGATTTTAGCTGTCAAAATGTCTGAATAGCGGCCACTGGCACGGTACGTGTTAGTAGAATTCTATTGGCCGACCGATAGAAGTCTATTGGAGTACGACTGTAATAGTAGACTAAGAAAATCTGACAAAACTGTACCGGTGGCTTTCTATCGAGCGACGATTTCGATTCTATTTCTACACAATTGAAATAGCGACTCGGCCCCCGGATATGTAAAACATTTTTATTTCCGTAATGTGACTACGGTAATAGCGTATTTATGGGTCATAGTTTTGACTCTGTATTACTTGCTATATGTTGGGGCTGTACAGAAAATTTAAGTCGTATGCAGAGAGACTCGAATGTTTGAAGTTGCGATCGCTTGAGAATCGCCGCAAGTGTAGTTATCTGGGGGCCGAGTCTACTATTGACAAGCCGTAGAATAGAACCAGAATCGTTGTTTTAGCTGTCAAAATGTCTGCTATCAAAAATACAACTGACTAGCGGTAACTGGCGTGGTACGTGTTAGTATAATTCTATCGCCGACGGATAGAAATCTATTGGAGTACGACTGTAATAGTAGACTACTAAAAAAATCTAAATCTACACGATTGAAATAGTAAACTCGGCCCCCTGGTTACTCTTCATAACATTGGGATTTCTTTATCTTAAATTTCAAATTGTAGCACGATGTGCGCATTAACATCATAAATTAAGTCATGATGGGTACGCTTGTTTTTGAAACTCTGGATGATTTGGAAATCTGGGACTGAACCTTGTACCTTTTGTTTTGTCTATTGTAAGTGATTGTTATCTGCTTTGTGTATTAAATAAATAAATTAATAGTAAAATAGTAATGAACCACTAAAAATTATGATAATGCTTAAGGCACAGCGAAAAAACGCAGGTAGCAACAACCTGCGTCTGTCTATTTCAACACGGCAATGGGCTCACCATCTATTACGTGGGACAGGAATACACATGGTGAAAAGTGGGCATATAATATATATGCCTCTGCCACCCCTTCGGGGATAAGACGTGATAGATAGAAAAAAAGGTACCTAATTAAAATTTGCTTACATTGAGAAACGCGCGTTACAAAACTTTTCTGCATTTGGAATTCCTCTAGCACTTTTTCACCGTCCAATTAGAACACTCCACGTAGTTTTAATTAAATTGCCTTGTTTGTATTTGGTCAGTTAGATCCTGTAATCTATACTGGCTTCGCATTCCTCACAGGCACAGCAGTGGCGTCAAGTTTGGTCCGAGTTGGGGAATAAAACTAAATGCTGCACACAAAAAGTATACTCATTACATTACTTACTAAATACCATAAAAGATACGTTCTGAGTGCCTGCGCCGTTGCTTCGTCCGTTGATCAACAGGTTCACCGTGTGCAAGTGGGGTCAAGTGGGGTCAAGTGGGGTCAAGTGGGGAAAAGAGAGTGGGACGTAAGAATGAATAATATAATTCTAAATGAGCTGAAACTTTATTTGTACACTATATACTTTAAACCAGGCATTCCTTTCTTCTCTGGTATATCTTTCCGAGGAGTTACCCGGGGCGTCCGGTAATAGATAACTAGGCAGGGACCGTGTGGTTTTAGCCGGTTCGAGTCCAGCATGACATCCGAGACGATTTCCACACAGAAAAAAACATTTCTTACTTGGTGCTTAAGTTACTAACCTATAGACATTCTTTAGGTTAGTAAGTTAGATCACCAAATGTCAGGTATCTATGAGAATATTGGCAATTCATAATCATCAACATAATTATTTTTTTGCTGATCAAAGGTTTACAAAAGTGTTCCATTTTGATACATGTTTGTACTCTTTGGTCTACTTTGCTGGCATCCGAAATTATTATCTTAAATTATACATTATCTATACACAGTTGATACATTTTAATAATAACAATATCAGTAGTCTAAAATGTAACAATATTAGTAGTACATAAGAAATCTAACCAAAATTTAGACAAATTAATACTGACATTTCCATACAGTTTGTCAGATAAGTGAAATGTCATGTTATGTTTAATAAATAACAATAATTAATGCCTAATACATATTCGACTAGATTTTCCTTTCTTAGTACTCATCTAAAGTACTTAAAGAATACAATTAAGTACTGTATTTCATATTTTTATGTTTAGAAATCTAGGCTTTTTGAGGTTTCACTCGCGTGGGCATCTTTCCCGTGGGAATATTAGCAATTCCTTTCGTAGTTCTAATTTAAGGTACCTACCTAATCTATAGAATACTTTCACCATATTTTACGTTTTCTTGTCTAACAGTTTAGGCTACGTGTGTATTTGCTGTAAACTCTAATTGATTTCCATATTATAATTGAATGTAGCTCGATGCAACATTTCTATGTTGTTAATTTAGATTGAATTGAACTTCATTCCGCAAATCGTGTTGCTCATCAGTTGGAATTGCTCTCGTATATCTTTGACTTACAGCATGGTTTGTACGTCTAATTCCTCGCAATTTCAAAAACGAAGATTCAACAGCAAATTAAAGAAAATTATAGTGTTTTTTTTTTATAGCCAAGCATAGCACGTGTTATGTTAGTAACGCATTTGTTATTCTATCCAAACTTACCAAAGCTTTTTAATGTTAGGCGTGATAGCTTCATAGCTATCACATCAAATATCATTTTTTTAGTGCACATTACGGTTAGTATGAACTAACCGTAATGTAAATTCATTCATTCATTCTTCTTTTTTTCACTTCTCTTCTTTTTTTACATTGTCTTTAGCGATATTTACTTTACTGCCGGGTAAATACCGCTTCTCTGCATTTCTATAAGTCGGAAGTGAGGCCCACACACGAAATAGTGTTGTATCCTTTAAGCCTGTGTTCCTGAATACCACCTTCGGCCTTTTCACTCATCGGCACAAAGAGGTTGGGGTTATCAACGATACTTTACTTGCGCGTGGTGTCGAGCTCCTTCGCGTCAGGAGAGACTTTGTCTCCTTATGCATGTTATATGGCCTGTAAATAGTTTGAGATCTGAGGAATTATTTGACTGATACGCACGGCAACTTTCCATCACGGCACCGCTCGCTACTGACAGGGTGTTCATCCTATCATATTTCTAGGGTCTACTGTCTGTACGCTTGGATTGTGCAATTAAGGGTTCTTTAAAAGGTGTCTTAAAAGGTTTTTGCCGGGTGGGTAGTGCGGCTTCAACACGTCTGATATTACAAACGTCCATAGATAGCAGTGACCACTTCTGATGAGGTGCCAACTCAAATACAAACATACTTCTACGAATCTACGGTTGGTGTAAAAAAAAAACTGTAATTTTGTCTTGTATAGCAAATGGAGACTATGGAGACATGACATACCCACATGAACGCCATTAACTGGGTCCAATTGTATTTTCAAACAATTCAGTAACCCATTTAAAATATAAACACAAAATGTCATCCAAATCTATTCCGTCATAAAGGAGTTAGGTGACAAATACACGTACAGAATTATTATATAAATTAAGTTTGTTTCTATTCGGCAACCAACTGACATTACATCTTTTATTCCTGACACAAAACTGTTTAGTATTTCGACAAAAGCAACCAAAGAGATCGGATCTCATACTACACATTAAAACAGACAAATTTCTTAACTCACTGATACATATTTGACTGCCAGCTAAACAAAAAAACTAAAATGACTAAACGAACATCAAAATTTCACAAGTAGCAACATTCTGTATTGAAAAAAATTATCGTCATATTTAGATTTTACTTTATTTATTATTCTAACCGTTTAAACCTATCCTGAACATTTACAAACCTTTCAAAATCAAAATTAGGCAAATCGGTCCAGCCACTCTCAAGTTTCAGCGAGACTAACGAACAGCATTTCATTTATATATAGATTAATATAAATATCTTGTGCATCACATGACCTTAAATAACGCTATATCGTATGATCAATTTAACTGCCTGCCTGTTAATGGAAAAGCTCAGTGCGCGTTACAGCGCACTATGATTCTAAAAAAAATGTTGAAAGGTATTGCAACACATGCAAAGGTAGAGCAAGTGGGCAGATAGAAATAATTTAAGTTTCTGTTTACTGTGTAGTATCGTAAAGATAATGAGCCTCCTCCTCTGTTTCCTTTATAGTGCCTGAGATTAGCGCCCTCAACAAAACAAACATCTCTTCAATTTCATAATATTAGTAGGGATAAAATTTTACTAAAATGACATCCATTTTATCCGTGGGTGGGAGGGCTAACAGGGTGACCAGAGTTTTTTTCCGCGGCTTACGTTGCTGTTTTACCCTTTCATTAGTATCATTTTAAAATGTATCGAATATTCCCTCATACGACACTAAGAAAAACAAATGAAAATCACACATTTTCTTAAATATAATTATCAAATTAAATATCTTTATCAAAACAAGATACAAATAGTACAGCCAAAAAGATTTTATTACAAGTTCATACAGACGACGTATATGAGCAAATACTTTTCCCCAACCTAATATTTATTGACATTAATGTTCTCCAGTCTCACTCTAGACTTCATTTTAAATAACTGTTAGCTTTTTGCCCCACGGCTTCACTCGAGACGTGCCTCGAAGCCCGACCCCATAACAGCAAATTCAGGACGGAATTTTCATTTTATTTGCCAAGTATAAAGAAAGGGCTTCATTCCACTAGCTCCATATGTGGAATTAGGGACACTTATATTTCCTCTCCGTTGAGCGGTTTTTTTATAGATTAGGCCAGTAGACATTCTTTGTAAGACATACCCTGGCTGGCTGGCAGAAGACAAATGAGAATAGCACGCTATGTGGTTTAAGTAGGGTCAGTCGGGTGTAAAGTCTGTGAAGATGTTCATATGATTAACAATAAAGCATATGAAGTTGAAGACTGAAAGTGAACCCTAAGCACCAAGGTAAAAATTTCGGCGTACTTAAAATACGACCAAAACTAACGCTATAATGACAATACTAATATATTGTCACCATAATAGATTCTTGCTATACACAGCCTCAGATCGAGCAAAGCAATTCCAGACGACCCAGCTATCCTTTAAATGTGAAATGAAATGGAACCTATTCTTTGTTCAACGTGATCGATTGAGGCTATATTCACAATATAATATCGCGTCGCAGATGGCGCTGTATACTCTAAGTTATTAACGAACAATATTCAATTCGAAAGGATTGGGCTATGCACTTTGCTTTGTGAGAACTTATCGAACAAATAGCTTGAGAAAAATTGTTCATGATAAAAATACGTTATAAATAATAGGATGCCTACGTAAGTTATGAGGGACTCCAGGTGTAACGACGACTAGGAACAAAAAGGGTGTTTAAGGTGCAATACTGAATGTTATAGCGAAACTTGGAAAATCCAGCAATCAACTAAAGTGGCCGTAAAATAAATATCACACTTTTAAAATTGGAATAACTTTTTCATCACATGATATACTTTCGAAACAAAAATACTCGAACAAAGATTTTAATTTTGTACATTTTTGTACATTACAAAAATTTCATTGTCGGTAACCTTATTTTAAGAAATGGCTGAAAAAATCCTTTATATCAAAAATAACCCTTTTCGAATTACAATTTTATCATTCACTTTAGTTTCCATTTGTTGTTTCATTTTTTTTTTCATGATCAATGAGTCTTGTTACTGAGCTAAGTTAGACAACAGCATATCAACTTTTTTATCATGCCTCTCACCTGAACAATGTTCTAGAATCATGACTTTTCTGGAACTAGGCATCAGTATGCGTCGTACTGCAAGAATGGTGGATGTGATCTTACGCACGGTCCAGAAGGTTAAACGAAGAGAGTGGAAACCATTTGAGGGGATGATAATGGCAGGTGTACTAGTGCCTGAGAAGACCGTTATATTGTTCCACTGTGTTGAGAAATCGCCACCCAAATGCAGTTGAAGTCCAGTAACAGCATCTTCAGACCGGAAGGGACTACATTAGTGACAATGAGAAGAAGACTGGCTAAATAAACCTTAATCCCCGAAGACTAGCGAGTGGCCCCAAACTCGAGAGAGAGCATCGAGTAGCGAGACTGCGATATGCCCGTGAACACATACAGTGGGGTCAAGAAGAATGCTCAAGAATTTTGTTTACAGATGAGTCTCGATTCTCACTTTACATTTTAAATGATCTCTAGATGTGAAAAAATAACAAACAAAAACATTTTTTTTATAATATGTATGGGTATTTACGTCCTTTTTGCAATGAGGTAGATAAAGGCATACTGAACGCCCTCACGGATTTTGCAATATAGCCGAAACGTCGAAAGGGGAGCAAATGTTTTGTTTTTACGCGAAGAAGACCCGATAAACATAATATGTATAGTACAAGTCGTGTGAGTTTAAAAACATTATACAGCGTGAATATTATTTACTTAAAAAGTTATCGTTTGGTACTTTGGCATTTGATTTCAGACATCGTTGGGAGCGAGGACTCTTGGACCAGTCTACATATACCAGTCTTTAAACAATAACATTAGTAATTATGACTAATTTAAAGCAAAGATAATTGTAATAGTACATAGTCAAAGGCTAAAAAATTCGTTTAATAGTCATTGTACGGATAAGTATGGTAAGAAAAATATTAGTTTAGTTTCAAAGATTACAAAAGAATCTCTTTTTAGAACTGCAAGTATAATATTATTAAGCTTTATGAGACCGTAATTTCTTGCAGGATTTAAATTGGAGGTAATAGTCAAAAGAATAATAAAAGAGACCTGCAACGTGAAACAACAATGTATACAGTGAAATGTGGACATATAGTATGTCTATACCAACTCCATCGGGAATTAAGGCGTGTCTATATTATGTGTATTATTGAGACGGGGCTACATCACCAAAGAAAGGACAGCTTCGACGAGTTAGTAACAGTCTGTTAAATCTAGAACTAGATAGAAGAGCTTCGCCCGTGGAATATTTCGACCTCCTGTCGCACCTATTAAATCCAGTCGCTTATAAATTCCAAAATTTATGACTACTGGCTGCTACCCAGTGTAGTAGCGTATAGCCTAGTATATATAGCTAGTATATATAAAATTTTTTTGTCTGTCTGTCCTATTGTTCCTGAGATTAGTTTGTTTGTTTGTTTGGTTGAACACCAAACAAACAAACTCTTCAGCTTTATAATATTAGTATAGATATCTATTTGATTTGATATTTAAAAGTAGGTATTTATTATCATCATCATCCGAGCGTCTGTCCCAGTTGCGTCTCGCGGCGCCCGCTTTCCTACATTTTCTGCTCCACTTCGCACGGTCTTCGGCATCCCCTGTAGTGAGACCATTGGCACGCATGTCATCCCTTACGACGTCAAGCCAGCACTTCTTGGGTCTTCCCGGGACCCGGCGGGGCTGACATGGCCAGACATTTGTTACCTACGTAGCCCGGCGGTTGCCGCAAAACGTGACCATACCAACGAAGGCGACACTCTTGCAACTTGTCTGCAATGTCACGGACGTGAAGGCTGCCGCGGATGCGAGAGTTTCTCACGCGGTCCATCCGCGTGACCCCACACATCCACCGCAGCATCTTCATTTCCGTGACACGCAGCTCCTGCTTGTGTCGCTCCAATATCGGCCACGTCTCACTGCCATGTAAAAGGACAGGTCTAATAATGGTTTTGTAGACCTGTCCCTTCAACCGGATCGGCATTTTAGGGTCACAAATGACACCGGTCATCTCCCGCCATTTGGCCCACGCGGCAGCAATGCGTGACGTCATAGACGATGTCACTGGACGTGTGAAAAACAGATCCCAGGTATTTAACCTGGTCCGTGCGCTCGACCAAATCACCGCCTATGCGGACGGATGTGGGATCTGTCGAGTTTAGTGCCAAGTACTCGGTCTTCGCCACATTTAGTTTCAGACCGCCGTTCTCAAGCGTCTCCTTCCACGCCTTTACACGTCGCACTAATCTGCCCCTGTCCGCGTCTGCCAGCGCAATATCGTCAGCATACATGAGCAACCATGGAGGCTGCTCATGTGGGTTTCTGATGCTGTCCGACAATTCGTCTAATATTACACTAAACAGAAGCGGACTAAGGACCGAACCCTGGTGTACCCCGACGGTGATGGGGAAGGGTTTCGTGTCGCCAACAGCAGTCCGAACCATTGAATCGGAGTCACAGTACATGTCCCGGATAGTGTCAATATAGACCTCTGGAACCCCTTTGGACCGCAGTGCCCACCAGATCATCGCACGAGGAACACAGTCGAAGGCCTTCTGCATATCTAGAAACAAACAGTGCAGAGGCGTGTTCTTCGACCTGTATTTCTCTGCGACAACCCTCAGGGCAAAAACCGGGTCCGTGGTCCCATGACCAGGGCGAAACCCATATTGACACTCCGAGAGAGTACACTCCTGCCGGATCCGAGAGTCTATAATCCTCTCGAAGATCTTCATGGTGTGACATCACCTTAATACCGTGGTAGCTCCCGCACTCCTGCACTGACCCCTTACCTTTGAAGACTGGAGTAATAATACTCAGTCTCCATTGGTTTGGGATCTGCCCGCTGAGGAGTATGCGGTTAAAAAGGTTTACTAAGATGCCCACACCGCGAGGACCCATCGCCTTCCAGGCTTCGATGGGGACTCCATCGGGTCCGACAGCTTTCCGATTCTTCATGCGGCGAAGCGCAGTCAGGACTTCTCCAGGCGTTACCGGTGGCACTAGTCCCGGATTCGGAGGGAGGTCCGGAGGCTGCACCTCTTTGTGCTTTTTATTAAGCAGCTCGTGGAAGTACGAGCGCCATCTCTCCTTTACCGCGAGGTCTTCGCTTAACAGGTTGCCCTCAGGGTCTTTTACACAGCGACACTTGGATATATCCTGTGCCGCTTTGACCCTGGAGCGCGCCAGCTTATAGATGAGCTTCTGCCCCTCAGACGATTCCAGCTTAAAAATCTATAATTATTTTTGTTTTTAAATGTTATTTTTGCAATATTCCGCTTTTTTAGAATGTCGTACGATGTCGACACGTGTTTCGCCTACACACGAGGCATTATCAAGACTGTTTGGCAGCCAACATTGATAATGCCTCGTGTGTAGGCGAAACACGTGTCGACATCGTACGACATTCTAAAAAAGCGGAATATTGCAAAAATAACATTTAAAAACAAAAATAATTATAGATTTTTTAAAATGGATTTCCGCCATGTAACGCCTGATTCAATTAGTTATTTAAGATTCCAGCTTATCATACAGAGGTTGTAAGTGGTCACGTCTGGCTCTGGCTACAGCTCTCTTTGTGGCGCGCTTGGCAGCCCTGTACTCGTCGCGGTCTTCAGGAGATCCGGTCGCTTGCCACTTTTTAAAGAGGGCTTTCTTCTCCCTAGTCTCCCTCTGGACTGCGTCGTTCCACCACCAAGTTTCCTTGTCACATTTGCGTCCACCTTTAGACTCAACGAGCACCACCTTTGCCGCTCCAAGGATGGCCGCCTGAACTTTGTCCCAGTAATCTTGAACTGGTTCGCCTTCAGTGTCGGTGCACTTGTCACCGACAGCTGAGACGAACTCCTGGGACCTAGTTTCATCAAGCAGCCACCATCTGATGCGACGCTGGCACCGCTCGATGCGTTTGTCTTTGGGCTTCACGCAGAGGTCCATGACAAGGAGACGGTGTTGTGCAGTAAGACTCTCACCGGGTATGACCTTGCAGTTGGCCACCTTGCCGATGCTGTGTCGCCTAGTGAGTAGGAAATCGATCTGAGTTGTACGCCTCCCGCTCTTGTAGGTGATGAGATGTTCGGATTTCTTTTTGAAATACGTGTTCACAATGGCCAGATCGGCAGCCGCACACGTTCTGAGGATAGTTTCTCCTTCAGCGTTGCGGGTGCCGTACCCAAAACCACCATGAACACGCTCAAACTCCTCACACCTCTCACCCACATGACCGTTTAGGTCGCCGCCCAAAACGATTCCCTGTGACAACGGAATGCTCCGAAGCACTCCCTCGAGTTGACCCCAAAACGACACCTTGTCGGCGTCGCTACAACCGGCCTGTGGCGCGTAGGCACTCATCAGGTGGGTAATAATCCCATCGATAAGCACCCTCACGATCATAAGCCGGTCGCTACAGCGTTTCACCTCCAAGATGCCACTCTGCAGCCCCTCGGAGAGCACAGCGGCCACCCCGTTCTCCCCACCAGGCGCACCCGTGTAATACAGCTTGTAGCTGTTCTGCAAGGGCCGGGCTCTGTTGCCCTAGTAGCCAAAAGTAGGTATTTATTATAAAGTTACATAAATATAGATTTAAAATTGATTATCATTTATGTGGTGTATAAGCCTAGTCCTATTAAGAACTGAAAAATCCTTAATACTAACAATATTAACAAATGTGTAATATCTAACAATTATGGATTTCCTCCATAAATATCTTAACATCTATGATTTTCGCTATTCATATCCACACTAATATTATAAACTAGTTGATGCCCGCGGTTCAGCCCGTCCGTTCCCCTTTCCCATAGGTACTTGTTAAAGGAATTGAAATCTGCCTATATGTTATACTGATGTGTTATTATTAAGATCCTTCATAATATAATAAACTATTCAGTAATGTTTGAAAGAGTAACACATATCCAACAATACATCCTTGCTATCTTTCGCATTTCGATTTTGTATTTTTTTGTTTATTCAATCAGGCTCTAACCACTGTACCGATTTGTCTGAAGATTGATTTGCATTTAGTAACGTCCTGGAAGGAAATAAAGAACTTTCAGGTTCCTGTGGGAGAAGATTACGGTAGAACTTAACCACGCGGGGGGACCCTCAGGCTTCCTAGAGCCTGAAATAAATCTTATTTCCTAATCCTATTTCTAGCGGATCTTTAGATAAAGCTAGAGTGAGCGAATGTTGCATGTTTGCTCATAGGGGACCAAATCACTCACATCATTCTATTCACTATACTGTTATTACTCGTAGTAACAAAAAACATTTGAAATTATTGTAATTTTAACTGATAGAGTCCGATTATGTTAAGGATTTTTTTAACCGCGGACATAAACTGCTTGGTTATTGAGGGAAAATTAATGTTATCTCATTAGACATTGTGGAAAAACGCCGTAGTATCTATATATAATATAACTATAGTAGCGAAGGAATGAGACGACTTCTAAACCGACACCGGTTTCAAAACCGGAAGTGGTAGAAACTTCAAAATCGTCTATGCACGTATTCATGTCCTGTATCCTGAATCGAATGCCGCAAACTGTTTGTCCTTATGGTTCCTGAGAAATAGATGCGTACAGACGGAAAGACGACCAGACTGAGCCGTTTTAAAAGACTTTTCTGAACTTTAGGGTTTAGAAGGCTAAACGATAGTCCGTAGTATGAAATGAGAAGCAAGTAGCGATTTAATTAAAATCGAGCGTTGCAAATTTCTTTACAGAATTTCGGCTCTTGGTAGATTATATATAATTGTTTATATTTAAGTAACCAAAATAAAGTAGAAACAATTTTGAAAAGCAATTAGAATGCTAACTTTTTCTAAATTTAAAATTGGATAGATGGCGCCTTACGTCGCCTTAAGACGTAAAGAGGTGGATTAATTCGTCAGTTACGAGCAGGTCATGGTGGTGTAGTTGGTAACGCGTCTGGTGCGTTGAACCAGAAGACGCTGGTTCGAGTCCAGCTCGTGATTAAAATTTACAAAATAAAGTAAATTAATTTGATAATTCTAATAAATAAATTATGCCTGTACAGTTTTATTTTTTGCTTCTTACTTTTTAAATATTGTTAATTATCTATCACACCTTATCCCCGAAGGGGAGGCAGAGGCATACATATAGTATGCCCAGTTTTCACCACGTGTATTCCTGTCCCACGTTATAGGTGGTTAGCCCATTGCCGTGTTGAAATGTACAGACGCAGGTTGTGACTACCTGCTGTAGAAATTTTTCAAGCCGCCCATAAGGCCTTCGACTTGACTTAACGACTGCCATGTTACTAGCAACCGGGACCAACGGCTTAACGTGCCTTCCGTGTTAATCACAATAATTAAAATGATTAAAAAGTAACTCCATATAAACATAGTAAATAACGTTAAAGTATGATATTTGTCTTATTTTTGTCTTACGACTTTAAACATTTTCATTAATCGTGCAGCAAAGTTTGTATGGAAGATCGTCTGACTCTAGTTTCTCCTTAACATGGAGAGTAAATACAGTGATGTAGTTACAAAATTTACTTACTTTGTGAAAACTTAAACTTTCACCATGCTTTCCTCGTTCCATTGTAGCGGAAAATGGCGCCGACTACATAAACGTTAGCTGCTCGTGTTTCATGATATCCTTGTACTGCTATAAAGTGGCAAGTTTCAGTATGAACTCACTGAATCTATTAGCATAGCATTCAATTAAACTATTACCACGGGTGCTTTGAGAAAGTTTAAAGTGCCTTTTCATAATAAAGCAGAGATATAACTAACGCAACTGAGGGACTCTGAAGCAAAACGCTTGGATTATGATGATGATTTGTGGTTATTACATTCTTACATTAATCATTATCAATATAATTGTAAACTTTATCTACAACCATGTTTTAAATGTTATAAAAGCTTCTAAAACAGTTAGTTTATTGCCAACATTTAAACGCCCAATGTCTTATTAACCACTAGCTGTTGCCCGCGACTTCGTTCCCGTGAAAATTATGATATGACGCAAAATTTGTATTACTCTCTACCGAGCCCCTCGGAAAAGTAGTGTTTGTTAATACAAATAGTTAAAATTGGACTATTCGTTTTAGAAGACCAAATTTAACACACAAACAAATTGCAAATGTAATAAGATAGTGTTTTAAAGTTTAATATACTCAATGTAGGTATAGTACATACAACAAACTTTCTTCAAAATTTATTCAATGTATATTTAAATAATCTATACTTAGCATAGACATATAAGTATATTTGTGTGGAAAAACTCATAACTACCTCGCACAGCACAGGTGAAAAAGTTTATGTTGCAATACCAGTGGCTAAAATTAATCCCCGTGCTAAACCAAGTTGTATGTTTACTTTTTTGTTGGCAAAAGCAAATAAAATGATTTGAAAGTTAGCTTATTGCTTTAAAAAAATATCCATGGATTGAGTGGAGTCCATCGCATCAATGTCTTAAAATGGTTAAAACGCTGTTCATTGATATCAGAGTTGTTATGTAGCTGATATATGACTCTGATCATACTCTTGTATGACGATTACAATATAGTGAAGAATTTCAATGTGTTTCGGTACAGTTCGGGTAGTTTAGTGGCACAGAACGTTGCCGGGGTTATGTAAAGGTCACGGTTCCAATCCCCGTCCTACACCTTCCTGTATACCACTATTAAATAGGTGTAAATACACAAAAAAAAAGTAAATGTTTATAAAACTTCTTTATAAGTTACGTTCAAATCATTACTTACGGTACCCAAAAATTATCACCCGATAAGCCAGCGTGGTGACGAAGGAGAAACCGACAATTGAATGAATAACTGAACACCGCTTTCTCAATGTGAGAATAGATGCAACTTAACCTCAGATCGAAACTCGAAGCTGACATTGAAGTGCTTGCCCTGTGTCTTGCTAAAAATCTTTGTAAAGGAACTGCACGCGCTTAGATTAGAATGGGGTGATTGTGGTGAATGACGGGAATCAGGAAAAAATCACTAGCTCGCCGAGATGCCACAACTCATCGAAATTTTTGTAGTTGAGTTGAATATAAAACTTAAACAATTTCGAAGAAGACAAATTTAGAAGAAGCATGTGGCGTGCTCTAGACTTTCACTACTTCTTATGTGAAAGAGAAGAGAAACTAAGGATTGATTTAGTGTCGTTATTTTGACAGACTACACTGTCTGTAAACCACTATACACAATTTCCGAGAAAAATAGCTATACCTATCTACTTATAAAAGTACTCCACCAGAGGACAGTTTGAACAAATCTGTGAGACCACCAACCAATTGTTCGTTCCTACGGATTTATCGTAAAGTTCTCTAAATGTTTACACTGCTTTTCTTATAAGAGATCGAACTTAATTCATTAAGTTTTTTTCGCGACTATCGCTCAGATATATATGTACCTAATAGTTCTCAACCGAGCCCCTAGGATATGTAGCGTGATAATATATAGCATATATGTAGACCAAACGACTTGTTATTGTTCGTGAAAGATATTAATGCAGTGGTTTTTGCGTTTTGCCCGGTTAAATATGCGGAATTTAATCGTTCTCTGCCGAGCTCTTTGGTTACCTATATAGCGTAATTATATATAGGTAGCCTATATATAGACCCGACCTATTGTTCTCAAACAAAATTTCAATTAAATCCATTTAATTGTTACTGAGTTTATACCTAATTGTTCTCTGCCGGGCTCCTAGGTTATGTAGCGTGATAATATATAGCCTATGTGTAGACCCGGACTTCATGCAAAATTTCAATTAAATCCAATCAGTAGTTTCTGAGTTTATCCCGGACATGCATTTATATTAAATTGTTCTCTGCCTAGCCCCTAGGTTATGTAGCGAGATAATATATAGCTTATGTGTTGACCCGACTTACTTATAATGTTCGTGCAGAATTTTAATGAAATCCAATGAGTAGTTACTGAGTTTATTCCGGCCAAAGGTACTGGGGAAAAACAGACAGACAATTTTTTTTAAAATTATGTATTTGGTTTGGTATCCTTCGGTGAAAACACAGCAAGTGTTTTTATGTAAAAATATTTAATATACAGTTTTTACTTTGTTACGATTTTATTATATGTTTTATATTTAATACTCTTTATTCTACAACAGTTTCCTAAATAACTAATATAGATTAACTATTATCATGTATGGTGACACCCTATGTTTCTATGGCTTACCTTTTTTTTAGTATTTACGGACGTGATATATCTCACTTATATCTAATGATACAAGCGATCAATCCCTACTTATATTACAACTAGATGACCCCCACAGCTTCGCCCGTGGAATATTTCGACTTCCCGTCGCACCTATTTAATCCCGTTGCTTATAAATTCGTACAATGATGCATAAAAAATTGGCCGATTTGTCGACATTTATGACTACTGCTCTGCTCCCCAGTGTAGTAGCATAATGATATATAGCCTATAGCCTTCCTCGATACATGAGCTAACTAACACAAACAGAATTTTTCAAATACGACCAGTATTTCCTGGGATTAGCGCGTTCAACCAAACAAACTCTTCAGCTTTATAATATTAAGTATAGATTATAGAACAAAAGACCTCGCCCCACTCGTCTGTCCGATAGAATCAAAATCTATGAATTTTCACATAAACATTATGTAATAGAAGTGTAAAACATTGACGGGGTCGTAAACCGATCCACGCAAACAAGTCACGGGTACAAGCTAGTGTAAATATACTAAAAAAAATTTTCTTCTCATTCTTTTGGTGGCTTCTCTTATAAGTGAAAAATCCTAGAGAGATTCATTAATCCTTTCTCAATGTAACTCTGTGTCATCATTAAATAATTAAATATAGTAGAACACTTTTTTCACAGCGCCATCTAGCCCAAAGTAAGCTACTATAAGTTTGTGGCATATAACTGATAAACATACTTATATTATTTAAAATACTATTATTTCTAAATACATACATATAATAAATAGGAAACACTCAAACTCCGAAACACACATTTGTTGATCACACAAATATTTGTTCCGACCTGGGAATCGAACGCGGGTCCTCAGCGCGACAGTCGCATTCACTACCACTGCGCCACCGAGGCAGTCCAATTCAATTATTATTTCCCTCTTCATTCAAATCTCGTATCTATACACAAATTTTAATAAAAACCTCTTCAGCAGTAAGTGAGTGGTAGACAAGTATGTAATTTTGTATAATTTTAGGTAGGTTCATTAGTCTCTCGGAGCCCCACTAACTCAGTGTTGTGTAAACGATCAATGCGTTAAACAACGATCTCTAGGGTTGGGTCCTCGAACTGCTTTATTGCATTTCCATTAACGAACGTTTCCATGCTTCGGAAGGCACGTTAAGCCGTCGTTAAGCCAAATTGAAGGCTTGAAAACTTTCAACAGCAGGTCGCCTCCACTTGTGCCTATCCATTTTAACACGACAATGGGCTCTCACTACCTGGGGTCTAATTCTCGAACATACGACTTGACAGCATAGACGGAAATTTGCTGCTGAAATTTTATTTGTTTCAAATTTAGGAACGGGGAAACACGAGATATAAGCCATTTAATCAGTGGGCCGAGTCTGCTATTTCAATCGTGTCGAAATCGTCAACATAGAAAGCCACCGGTACAATTTTGACAGTTTTTCGTAGTCTACTATTAGAATCGTACTCCAATAGACGGTATATATATAATATAAATCGGCCGTCCGTTAGAATTTTACTAACGCGTACTGCGCCTGTGGCCTCTAGTAAGTTGCACTTTTGATAGTCTACTAACATTTTGACAGGTAAAAACTAAAAATTCTGGTTCTATTCTACGGCTTGTCAATATTAGACTCGGCCCCCAGTAAATTTTCGTCCACGTTTTCAAGTTGATCGAGAATTTGACCCGGTTACGTGTGACAAAATGCTTACGGTGAAATTTGGCTGTATAGTAGCCTTCGCCACTCCTTCGGGGATATAGGCGTGACTGATTATTTATTTACCGTACTTTATCTACCTTCTGTAAAATTATGTCAATATCAACTACTTTGTTATAACAATTTATCATCATAAATCATTGTCTTGATTGAAATTCGCCGAACAGCTTGAAAATTAATTTTCTGAAATTATTCAAATTACTGCTAAACTTATATTACGACAGCACAAACAACTTTGTTTACGATTTACTTTTGAAATTGATGATACAAGGAGAATAATAATAAATATTTGGTAATTTATCGCCGTAATTAATACAAAAGATTGCTAGTGATAATTAATGAAAATCCTAAATAGACAACTGTGTTTCATCAGTATTACAACATTGACAAGCGGTGAAATCCAAATTAACATTGTACTTAGAACATCACAGTGTACCTATGCTATACAGGGTGGAAACTTTCAGCGGGGAAGTAAGGAGAAGTACCTTTATCCTTTGCAGTTACACGAAAATTGTCTTAGAAAATTATCCATTTGTTTTTTTGGTTTTATGATTCCATTCACAGATTAAAAAAAAATTACAGTATGCAAAAAATTAGCCACTTTACATTATCACACTTTTTGATGCCAATCGATCCTGTTTCAAATACTGATCAAAAAACTTCTAGGGGACCAACTATCGTTGGAGTACCCAAAAAGTCACAAATTGGAAAAACTCCTTTACATTTTGTAAAGAATTTGTGTAAATTTAAACCTCTTACTTTAAACTTGCGTAAGTGTAACAGTATTCAATCAAACAGCCTACCATACTCCACCGCTGAGTTTAAGCCTCTTAAGCCTGATTATTAAGAAACGTTCTAGAATACGGACCTTAATGGTATTTTGGCAGGATGTTATTACTAGGGTACTTACTGTACCTCACTGGGCAGACATTTTGGCACCGGGATTTTCCTTACTTCCTTCTCTTTGTTTTACCCTCGTCTGCTTATCAGCAGGTGCGCCACTTGCAGGTGAGGTTAGCCTCATCAAGGTTCCTTGGGCTCCAAAAATGTCCGCTGGGACACATCACATCTACTTACAACACCAAAAACAATACCAAAAAATACATGTATGTTTAATTAGATAATTTTCGTGTTGCATGTCTGTATAAAACATATCGATAGAATATGTAATTAAACCTCAATCCTGAATAGTTTTATCTACTCACCATAATCACTCTTCTATCTTCTTGTCTCTCTAATTGTTCTTTTATTTCCAATTGCTTTCAATCCCTACCCGGATTTGAAGCCTGAAGTTCACTTTTATTTGACTGTTTACATATTGTCACACCGTTATCCCCGAAGGGGTAGGCAGAGGCATACTATGCGCCCACATTTCACCGTACGCATTTTTGTCCCATGTAACAGGTGGTGAGCTCATTTCCGTGTTGAGATGGACAGGTGCAGGTTGTGGCGACCTGCTGTTGAAATTTTTCAAGCGGCCAATTAGGCTTTCAATTGGGCTTAACGTTGATCGTTTATAAATCGTGGGCCACGCAACCGCATCAAATAATATAGACATATGAACCCTAAGCCTATCATCAAAATTCAAGTTATTCAATTAAGTTTAAGTACACAATCAATTTAGGACCGAGTATTGGCAATTTGAGATTCATTGAACACGAAATATTCAGTTTACACTTGACGTCACGGTAGATGAATGGATTGATGTACTTTAAGTAAGTAAGTAAATGTGTATTCCATAGCGGCAATACTTTATAGGTTTTATATGGGCATTTTATTTAGGCTTTATATGATCAATGGTTGGTTCTACGTTTTTAAAAATATTAATTTATTTGTTTTTGTATATAATTTGGCAGTATAGTGTTGTGTACATTACGTGTAATAGTGTCACCACGAATTCAATTCCCACACGCGATTTCACCTTGCTAGCGGTGCACCTGGTAGCTAACGAATAAAGCAGGCACACGGGCGTCAGGCCGGTATGAAATTCGGAAATCGACAGATAGAAATCGGCTTCTGTCAATAAAAGCGCACTTTAGGCTTCTAATCTAGATTTGGTAGCAACATTTAGACGAATAAAAACTGGTGTGTTGCCTCTGCCGCCCCTTCGGGGATAAGGCGTGATAGATAAATATATAATAAATAATTTGTTTTGGTGCTACATAACTAAAGCATTAGTGGACGCTGATAGACAACTATGTGTACTATTGCTAGAATCTGTTTTTTTACTTTAAGGAAATAAGAACAAAATAAATAAACCATATTTTTTTAAATTTGGAGGAACATATTTAGAGAGATCAAGCCTGCGTCGCCGAAGCATTTAAAAATAACAATGGCGAATAAATAAACATCGAGCAACTCGATATATTTAAATGACAAAACTTCATAAAACAAGAGCATACCTTTCAGGACAAGTACACCATTTGAAAGTAACTTTGCCACTTAAGTTCAAGCTGTAACGATACTTCGACTCCTGTGTATTGAAGACGTACCTACGTACCTACACACGTGACAAGCAAAAAATCTACGGTAGAATCATTTGATTAGTATTTTTCCTATAGCTGCTGTAACAATGTAGTTTTTTTTTAGTTCAGTTTTAACCGATTCTTTGTCGACTCTCTTTCACTCCATTCCCAACACTATGGGATCAGTTGTGTCTCTTCACTAGTCAACAGAGAAGAGGTGTGGCTAGAGGCTAAATAAAACAGTTTGCTCTAACGGCATTGACCCCTTTTTATTTCGCCACGCTAATCGCTTGCACTGATCCGGGGTCTTGTCTCTTCTAATACATCTCTTCATCTGCGTGTCTTCGCCCGCCGTCGAAGTGGTTGAACCAGCGCCGTGCCTACGCCGCCGCCTCTACTGCAAGCTAAGTCCTTCCCTCTATCTCAGGCACGCGGAGGGACTTCCAAGACTCTAACTTATATCATACCTATTCCTACGGAACCATTTCATCGAACCCGGCCTTGAATATACTTTCTTTGATTTTTAATATTCATATTGTTGTATTTAATAATAATAATAATGTCTTTATTTAGGACTCAAAGATCCATATCCAAACTACAAAATAAAAAGTAAAAGTAATACACAGTCCAGATAAAAATATCTAAATAATTATGTGGCAATAGCCACCCAGTGTCGGTAAGTTGCAGTCAGGGGCAATCTTTCTGCAAGGCTTTTTATAATGGTGTTCTTACACGTGTCAACCATAGACATAAACTATGCAATTCGCTTACGCTGTATAGCGTTAAAGGAGTCTACTCGCGACTCCGTGTACATCTCAGACGCACTACAATACCAGCCCATCAGGTGCCTGAAAATCTTATTGTAGGCAACCCTTAACGCATTAAATGCTTTTTGCGTATATTTAGTCCAGAGCTGACACGTGTAAAACGATTGGCAGAACGATTGAAACAACGTAATCTTCACGCCATGCGCCGCTCCGAAAAACTTCCGGGCGACCATGTTACCGACTACACAGAGGGACCTTCTCTGTCTTTCCATGTCTTCATCATCTGATAGGTTGGACGTTATAATATGGCCAAGGTACTTGAAACTATTCACGATGGTTACCGGCTGCCCACTAAGATGGACTGCCGGCACATTGTCGGGCCCCTTTCCCGACCTAAAGACCATCATTTCTGTTTTATTTGCGTTATATACAAGGTTGTGTTTACTTGCGTACTGTTTGCAGACTTCCAGAAGTTTTTGCAAACCCTTAATCGAGGGGCTGAGCAACACCATATCGTCGGCGTAGCTCAGGTTGTTGACGTATCTGCCATACAAACTGAGCCCGACGGGGGTGCCGCTCAGCTCCACGATCAGGTCATTTACGTAGAGGTCGAACAGTTCGGGAGAGGACAGCTCCCCCTGCCTCACTCCGCAGGGCAGCCGGTAAGCATCCGAAATTTCGGAGTCCCATCTAACGTTGTTCACCTGGTTGCCGTACCAGTACGCCAGCACGTCAACAACTTCAGGCGCTATCTCTGCCTCTGCCTCATGCAATTTGTGCCATAAAAGGTCGTGGCTAATCGTGTCAAATGCACGGCTTAAGTCCAAAAAACATGCATATACTGTAGTGTCATGTTTGGTGTAATATTTAACTACTTGTTTCAGCGAGAATATTGCCATGTCAGTTGAGACGTGCTGACGAAATCCAAATTGCCCGTCATCTATATTTATGGCACTTACATGAGACAGCACAAGTCTATCAAGCACCTTGGCCACAACCGTAGCCAACGAGATAGGTCTGTAGTTTGCCGCACTCGAGATATCACCCGTTTTGTTTTTTGCAATCGGTACAACTAGAGTTCGTATTAATTTCTGCGGTAGGTAACAGTGCCTCAAACAGAGATTAAAAAGTCGCGCTAACATGTGACATATATGTTGACCCGCAAACAATAGATGCTCCATGCTAAGACCATCATGGCCCGGAGACTAACCACGCTTCATGTTTCTCAAAATCACTTCAATTTGTTTTGATGTAATTGTTACGTGGTGAGGCTCCGAGCCACGACAGGGCCCTGAGCTAGATGCACCGTTCCTTTATCTACATTAAAATGATTTTTAAACAAGTTGGCTATGTTTTTCTTATTTGTTTCACCTTGCACATTAACTGGTAAGCGGTAATTTTGCTAAATTTTGGAAAGAAACAAAAAAGTTATTTTTGTTTCTTTCCAAAATTCAGCAAAATTACCGCTTGCACGGTGTCGAGCCAGCATGTCCATTTTGATCTTATGCTGATTTTTTAGTACGTATTTAAGTGCGGCTTTGTACTCTCTGCGTGAGGTAGTCATATTTTCGTAGTGATATCCCGAGCGCGGGCGCCCGTACAGAACCCACACGGAAAACATCTCCCTAGCCTTCGCGTGCGAACGTCTGACGTGAAAATTCCACCCTATCACTTTATCGTGCCTTCGATTGATTTTAGAGTTCGAGCTATCAGCTGCTGCTGACTGCAGCTCACCGACAATATCCAAATAAAACTTATCAACACATTTGAAATGGTCCGTACATTTACAAAAAAAAATATTCTCAATACATTGCATATTATTAAATACATTGTCATAATTATTAATCAATTCAGTAAATTGGTTATCACAGAGTTCCGTATATAATAGTATTTGGTGACGTTCCCTTCTACCCCATATATATTTTGGACTATTTCGCACTCCACTATTGTTTTTAATACAAGTTGTCTTAGGAACGTATTTACGTAATAGACGCGCACGTCCGTCACGAGCCAGGCGGCCGCCTCAGTAACGAGACAGTGGTCGAGCCAGCGACACGCGACGTTTGCGCCGCTTACATACGTGAATATATATGCTCGTCGAGTTCATTTAGGTTTAAACACACCAAGGACTGTTCAGCACAGTAATCCACCAGCTCCTTTCCAAACAGAGTTTGTGGATGTGAATTAAAATCCCCAAATACGAGGCTACATTCCGTGTCTGAATTCTCGATTACGGCGCTAATGAGCGCGAGACACTGGGTAAATTCTGGTAGATTATCCTAATCATTCGTCGGCATGTACACACAGAACACAAGCAGGTCACAATCGCCTTGACTTAAACGCACCGATATAACGCGGTCACTGTCACAAGGTACAACTTCAGCTTTGGTGAATAGACTGGATCGCCACATCAGCGCAGTCCCGCCGTAGGATCGACCCCTCCGAAGTACCGTCGCGTCCATCGATGATTTAGTGCAACTTCCTTATCTATGTTGTCAATCAAACCTAGCTCGTGCGGCATTAGCCAGTGTTCCTGAAGACATACTACTATATATATACTATCAGATACGCAATCTTTTATACCATAACAGTTAAAAGACGTAAAACGAAGCTTATTATTAGGTCGTATATCCATTAGACTTGTTTAGAAGAGGCGTTATTGTTTCCTATTGATCGCTGTTGCCTGTATCGCCTGAAAACCAAGCCTTCAGGCCAGAAGTCTTTTTGTAGGAACGTATTAATTTTTGAGGCCAACACTTGAATTTTAAATGAGTTGAAATTCGTTTCATGATTCTGTTGCAGTTTTTCAACGCTCAAACATTGCTCATTTAATTCATTAATGTGATCTTTAATATTTTCTTCAGTAATACATTTCTGAGTACAAGACAGATAAACATATGCATATAATTCGGCTGCTTGCAGTTTAGTAGAATTTTGTAAGGTACCACGTGCACTCTTGTACCTATATAATGTTCTTTTTCGGGTTACAGGCGTAAATCCATCATCGCCTCCCCGCGCGCTCGAACCTCTCACCTTGTTGACATTATGCAGCTCCGCTTCGGCAGCTCAGGTGTGAAACCCATTCATACCCACTCTTGGAGTTATTACGCTTTCCGTTACGGTATTTCTCTTATCCTTATCTCCATGATAAGGCCTGAGAAATAGATCTTTATGTTTTCCATCACCGGCAGTACGAGCCTCCCGCGGCTCCGTTATCATTTTTTTACGTCATCAATTCCTTTTTTTAAATCTAAATCTGAAGGTGCCGCGTCGATGCATGGTTTAGCCTTGATACACTACACATTTTTAATATAGTCATTTCCTTCAGAAAAGTTGTTATATCGATATAGTCGAAAGAGACGGGGGGTATTTTATTCAAGTTTTTTGCTACAAAAGTAGGTAGGCTGTCCGGATCAAATTCTTTAATTAATTTAATTATTTCTTGTATACTTTTCTGTTCTGAACCCTCTTTTCGCCTCATGTACTTTTTCGACGGTGCTAACAATTTACACGCAATAGATCTGGCATTTTCAATTTCTTCAAAATTGTAGACACTCGAGCAGATTTGGATTATTCCAGTCTCGGGCAGCGTGTCAACTTTGTTACTAATGAATGTTAACATCTCGTTCACAATATCTTTACACTTATTGCATTGTACGTCATTATTTGTAACTCGCAAATTTGCACTCGCCGGCGGTGAGTGCATCGTAGCCATACTGGACACATCCAACCCGCGCGGACGCGGAAGCGTGAGTGTGAATTTAAATTGTCTCATCACTTAATTTATCTCTCAAGCTCTCAACTTCCTAATTTTACTTAACTTGTTGACTAGGGGTAGTTGGTCTACCACCATCATCCCAGTTGCGTCTCGCGACGCCCGGGGTCCGGTTTCCTACATTTTCTCCTCCACTTCGCACGATCGTCGGCATCCCCTGTAGTGAGACCATTGGCACGCCAGTCAGATCCTTGTCATCCCTTACGACGTCAAGCCAGCACTTCTTGGGTCTTCCCCTCCTCCCGGGACCCGGCGGGGCTGACATGGCCAAACATTTGTTTCCTACCTAGCCCAAGACGTGACCATACCAACGAAGGCGACACTCTTGCAACTTGTCTGCAATGTCACGGACGTGAAGGCTGCCGCGGATGCGAGAGTTCCTCACGCGGTCCATCCGCGTGACTCCGCACATCCACCGCAGCATCTTCATTTCCGTGACACGCAGCTCCTGCTTGTGGCCAGGTCTCACTGCCATGTAAAAGGACAGTTCTAATGATGATTTTGTAGACCTGTCCCTTCAACCGGATCGGCATTTTAGGGTCACAAATCACCCGTCAGCCCCCGCCATTTTGCCCACGCGGCACCAATGCGTGACTTGACATCGCAATCGATGTCCATGGACGTGTGAAAAACAGATCCCAGGCATTTAAACTGGTCCGTGCGCTCGTCCAAATCACCGCCTATGCGAACGGATGTGGGATCTGTCGAGTTTAGTGCCAAGTACTCGGTCTTCGCCACATTTAGTTTCAGGCCGCCGTTCTCAAGCGTCTCCTTCCATACCTTCACACGTCACACCAATCTGCCCCTGTCCGCGTCTGCCAGCGCAATATCGTCAGCATACATGAGCAACCATGGAGGCTCCTCATGCGAGTTCCTGATGCTGTCCGACATTTCGTCTTATATTACACTGAACAGAAGCGGACTAAGGACCGAACCCTGGTGTACCCTGACGGTGATGGGGAAGGGTTTCGTGTCGCCAACAGCAGTCCGGACCATGGAATCGGAGTCACAGTACATGTCCCGGATAGTGTCAATGTAGACCTCAGGAAACCCTTTGGACCGCAGTGCCCACCAGATCATCGCACGAGGAACACAGTCGAAGGCCTTCTGCATGTCTAGAAACATACAGTGCAGAGGCGTGTTCTTCGACCTGTATTTCTCTGCGACAACCCTCAGGGCAAAAACAGGGTCCGTGGTCCCATGACCAGGGCGAAACCCATATTGACACTCCGAGAGAGTACACTCCTTCCGGATCCGAGAATCTATAATCCTCTCGAAGATCTTCATGGTGTGGGACATCATCTTTATACCGCGGTAGCTACCGCACTCCTGCACTGACCCCTTACCTTTGAAGACTGGAGTAATAATACTCAGTCTCCATCGGGTCCGACAGCTTTCCGATTCTTCATGCAGCGAAGCGCAGTCAGGACTTCTACCACCAACCCATCCTAACGCCACACTACGTCTAAATTATTCTTTCCTTTTTCTTGTTCCCTAATTAAAATGCATTTGCCCGCGGCTACGCTCGCGTTGTTTTTCTGTATGTCATTAACATTCACTTCAAAACTTGTAAAAAAAAACATTTATACTTATTTCCTGTGGCAATATGGACGAAGACCTTTCTAAGATGACAGCCGTCCTTCTCGTTGGGACAGGATTTCATTTCTATTGTTTAGTTTCATTTGTATTCTTAGTAATAATAAATAATAAGTAAAACAGAAAATACCAAAAAAATATATATTAAGGCTGTGTAAAGCTCTAAACGTAAATTCTAGCCAAGTTAACTTCTGAAATATGAGATAGGCATCGGAAAACCTCCACGTTTCATACCCTGTACGGGCTTGCCAGTGGTCAGCGGAAGCAGGAGTGCTGATGCACCCTGAACAGACGGTTATAAGTCGAAGTACGAATTCCCGGCAGCTGACCCGTTGCAAGAGAACATTATGGTTTGGTGGACCTGCAAGGCTTGCGGCATTGCGGTACTCCCAGGCTGTCTGGTAGAAGCGAAATACCGAAAGTGTGTTTGTAGTAACGTTGGTTTGGATGTATCAATTCCGGCGAGTTTGGCACCCTGCCCTCGTTCACCGTTGAGGTGATGGCAGCGCTTTGGTTTGAAGGCGCCACCTCGTGGCTATCATGTGCGACTACGACTGGAGTAGCTGATATTACTCCATCCACCAAAATTCATATGATGCCCCGTGTTACCGCTTTCCACCCCCTTGGAACGTAGTAACGTTTCGATAGTGGTGAGGCGGAACAATGTGGTGGTGTAGTGGTTAGTACACTCTCCAGGACTGGGAGTTTTCCACAAAGCCGCTCTACGGCTCCCTGAAGGAAGTTAGTCATCACCATCACTCGAGCGTCTGTTGCAGTTGCATCTCGCGATGCTTGCGGTCCGCTTTCTTACATTTTGTCCTCCACTTTGCACGGTCGTCGGCATCCCCTGTCGACGACCGACGACGTCAAGCCAGCACTTCTTGGGTCTTCCACTCTTACCGTGACCCGACCGGCATGGCCAGACATTTGTTGCCCAAGGAGTCAAGCGGTTGCCGTGGAACGTGACCATACCAGCGAAGGCGACACACTTGCAGCTTATCTGCAATGTTACTGACGCAAAGACTGCAGCGGATGCGAGAGTTAAGTTTAGTGAAGTGCCCTAATGCATTCAAACACACAAAAAATGAAACTTATAAAATCTGAACTTCTACTTAAGCTAGGATTTAAGCTAGGAATCGAAAATGAAATTTGAACAGAATTAAAGCAATTGTGTATTTAGGGAGTATGTTTAGCGCGGAAGATGTGATTCGGGTTTAGATCGGCGAGTAGCTTCCGGAAACATAGTTAACGGTGCTTTGTCCCAATTACGAGAGCGACAAAGCATCGTAAAACCCAGGTTTCACTACCGTAACGTGAAGCACGTCACTACCGTAACGTGCTTCACGTTACGGTAGTGAAACCTGGGTATATCAGCAGATATACCCAGGGTATATCAGACAATAGGGTATATAAAGACCGAAACATAACGTGTAAATAAAAAAGTGATACGCAATATGGAAGATTTTAATGAAAGTGTCAGCTTTAAGATAGAAAAGGGGGGGTGCTCCGTTAGTTTGGACACGTCCACCGAATGAGTGAGGAACAATTGACAAAGAATATATATTGTGTGAAAGTAGAGGATAGAGGGAGTCAGGGTAGGCCGAGACTCACAGACCAGACCAAGTGAGCAGATTGAGCAAACTTCAAAAAACGGAAACTATCAAAAGTTTTCGGATACCCAGACGTGCATGTATGAAGCGATTGATGAATCTGCAAGAAATGAAAGAAGTATTCATGGATGAAGTTTTTATCAATCACTTGCTTGCACAAGCCTTTACTCCCGAAGGGCTAGGCAGAGGTCTATACGCCCACATTCTATTGTATGAATTTTTGTCCCACGTAATAGGCTGTGAGCCTATTGCCGTGTTGAAATAAACATACGCAGGTTGTGGCTACCTACTGTTGAAAATATTAAAGACCTTTCAACTTGGCTTAACCACTACCATAATATGTTCCTGGCAACTGGGACCAATGGCTTAACATGTCTTCTAAGGCACGGTAACGCTCGTAAATGGAAATGCCACAAATTAGTCACCCATCCGTAACCAGTAATAGCAAAAGTTGCTTAACGCAATGATCGTTACAAAATATATACACTCTAAAATGAATTTGAATGCTTATATTACTTTACGTTACTGAACTTTTACCCATTAATGACAGAAACTTGTGCGTAACTAAAAGCAAAATATCTGTTGAAATGTGTTTCACTTTCTCTCAAAGTGGTCACTGCCTTAAAGTTGATACATGAGTCTTTAACTCGATATGCATAACTGACCCATCTAAAAGTAGACCGCGCCTAGGGTGTTTATCTTCTCTGTTCCTTTATGCATTAGAGACTCTAATTAAAAGAAGCGTGTCAGCTGATGTGATTTACATACTTTTGAAACGTTGACCCATCCAGAAAAATCACAGTTTCGGACTCAGAATCCCTTAATTAGTCGATTACAATTACTTTTTCTTATTTATTTTCAATGTACGTCACAGCTAATTTTATAATAGTATATATATGTATATATATCTATATATATATATATATATATATATATATATATATATATATTATGTCGGAGGAAGGGTTTAGTTGCTTAGGCAACACAATAATCTAGTAATGTGACTGGTCGAAAGCGTATTTGTACTAAAGTTAATAGTTTGTTTTAGATATCATAATATTCACTAGTAATGTCTTGTCATATCTTCATTTAATTAGAATTGATTTATCAACTAATAATATCGTATAAAATCCCTCTCTAAAATTAATGGCTTGAAAAGAACATGATGAGGAATGAA
This sequence comes from Thumatha senex, assembly GCA_948477245.1. NCBI lineage: Eukaryota > Metazoa > Arthropoda > Insecta > Lepidoptera > Erebidae > Thumatha > Thumatha senex. The sequence goes on along the minus strand of OX419725.1, from coordinate 30,500,223 downwards.
ACATGTACTATTCCTAATTAAGTAATAGCGGTTTCTTGATACTAAAAGGCCTATGTTAATTCCTAACTCTATTTAATTAGATTTATCCCACATTTATATCGTATAAATACTTTGTGTTTACATTATTAATCTTGAACATGACACGAGTTGAGGCAGGACCTGCCTCAGTGGAGTCGCGGGCCAGCGAGCTAAAAAAGGAAGTCGGTCGATTATCGTTTGTCAAGTTTTAAGGAGTTATGAAAAAGATGGGGGCAAGTCTTGTGATGTGAATGAGATAATGACCGAAATAAGAGTTAGATTGGACCACGAACCCACTACTCGTGTATTGTTAATGTTCTTTATTATATTATCGATAATCTGTGAAGATAAATAAAAGTGTTTCGAGTTTATTGAGTTATGTACTTGCCGTAACCCGTAATGACGCCCAAAAAACCTGATACCTTTGAAGAGGATGTTGAATATCAGGTCATTCTCCGACATCAGAAGTGGGATTACCTGTAACATCATAGCAGCGAGCAGATCAGAATTTTATTACTGACAATGAGCGTGACAGGAAGAAAGTTTTTTTTTTTGAGATCCAATATAAATTTTCGATGTAGGTTCGTGCTACAAAACCGCCAAAGTACTGAGATTGTTTTTCCTGAATATAATCCAGTAGTATAAAACACTGATGCACGTGCCTATTCCTGATTTATGCACGCAAGAGAAGCCCTTATTGATTGTCATTTGTCATGCTAAAACTAAAGCAAGAATTGATGGCGTAACTTATTGTAAGCGAGATCCACAAGGCAAAATTCTTGTCAACCATTGATGTTGAAATGTTGATGCTAATAAGCGGCCGATAAACTAAGCCGGCGGTTATTACAACTATGACCAGATGAGAACGTTTCGTCTAAATAATGTTACAGTAAAAGCAAGCGAGACAACTATAGTAATCCACATTCTGAGTTTCCAGTCTACTATTTAATAAAAGTCTATTAAAGCCTAGACAGTGGTTGAAAGAAATTTGAAGCCAGTCCAGCCAATATTCCTTGCTGCATCAACATTGAGCAGCGGTTAAATCAGCTTGTGAAGAATCATCTCTGCCACCGTTTGCATCAGCATTGAGGAAGTGGAACTAATCCTTGGGAGCATAAATACAGTAATGAGTGAGTTCGTTGCAATTAGTTATTTTGTAACTTAACACAGTGGTTGGAAAGCTTTTAAAAGTTTCATAAGTACTCTGTGTTGTAAACACATTTAATTAAAACATTTGAACTTTTACAGTGTAAACAATAGTAAACAATAGTCTAATTAAAAATGTTAATTTTGTAACATTTCATTGCATTGACAGCTAGTGCATTATTCCTTACCTATAGGTAACAATATTCAACCAGCTGAGTGGTTCATTGACCTTGAAAGCATAAAGGCAATGCGAGTGGTTCCTTTCCACTTAGCAGTTTACAGTTTTATTTATCATGGTGTACCTGCCTATATAAATGCGACATCCGAGTTTGTATAATTTGAATTTACATTGTTCACTACTGATCTCAAATAAGCAGCCAAACTTGTAATAATTAAAAGAATATTAATGTTTTAATTTACTCAAAAGCAGTAAACAATTGACAGTGATCTGCAGTAGCATCTAAATAAATGAAAAAGAAATGTTTACAAAGACTTTCAAGAATTAAATAGAAACACTTAGTGCTTGCCGAGTCTGCGTTCACCGAGTGTGAGGAGTCCAGGCGGCAGGTCTGGGACCTGGTGGCCATTATGCGCAGCGTGCTTGGCGCTTTATCCCAAGGCGCTGGGTCTGAAGCGAGCTTTGGAGATTCTAACTCAGGTGCACATTGTTTCAATAGATTTGTTTGTTTGCGTGGAATTGATATACCTCATTTTGAAGAGGAATTTAAGTGTAAGCTGAGCAAGAAATTTGAAAATTTTGATGACGTATGTGGGATCGAAGTAGTATGGAAGTCATTTAAGGAAGGTCTAGTGGAAGTTACGGTGGAAGTGTGTGGGGTAAGTAAGAGAAGCCAAGGATGTAAGAGAAAGAGAATGTGTGCAGAAGTCCGAAAGGCGTTGTCTGATAAGAAGAAAGCATGGTTGGACTGGTTGACTACAAAAGTCAATCAAAGAATGCAGAAGGCTACGGATAAGGACCTAAAAATGGCAAAAGAGGAGTACAAAAGGTATAAGCGTGTTGCAAAAGATGTAATGAAAAGAAAGAAAGAGAATGGCAGAGATGAATTTGATAAAAGGTTATCTGATGACTACCAACAGAATATGAAATTCTTTTGGAAGTCCATAAGAACAGTGAGGGGTCAACAGACGACATCGCATCTCAACCATATCAGAAACCAAGATGGTAGTCTTGTGAAAGGAGAAGTATGTGTGTTAAAAAGATGGAAGCAATATTTTGAAAGCTTGTTTGAAAAAGAGGATATGCAAGTACAGACTAGTATCTGGGAAATGAACGAAATTGGTAAGGAAGAAGTCATAAGTATGGAAGAAATAGTGGAAGCATTGAATAGCATGTAAGTGGGAAAAGCTGCGGGACTTAATAGGATCTCTGTCGAGATGCTGAAATCGGGACAAGGCGTGGTAGTTTGCCAGCTGTACTGTCTTTTCAACCTTTGTTGGAGGAATGGCAGCGTACCAAGAGATTGGTGTAAGGCTGTCATCGTGCCACTTTATAAGGGAAAAGGGTCACAGCAAGAGTGCAAAAACTACCGCGGCATAAGCTTGCTCAGCACCGTCGGCAAATTGTATGCAAAAATCTTTATAAAAAGAGTAATGAATGAAACTGAAGAAAAAATGTGGGATGTACAAGCAGGATTTATGAAAGGAAGAGGTTGTACGGATCAGGTCTTTTACTTACGATGCGTAGCAGAAAAGCTATTGGCGAAAAGTCAAAAGGTCTATTGCGTATTTGTAGACTTGGAAAAGGCCTATGATAAAGTGGTGAGGAATAAACTGTAGTCAATACTGGCCAGGTATGGAGTAAACAGCCACTTGATACGAGCACTGAAATCTCTCTATGAGGGCTCCAGTGATTGTGTCAGAATCAACGGAGCATGTACAGACTTTTTTCACATTGAAAAAGGTGTGAGACAGGGTTGTGTAGCGTCGCCGTTGCTGTTTAACCTATACATGGACAGTTGCCTGAAAGAACTGCAAGAGAGTAGGTATGGTATAAAAATGGATGAACTGACCGTCAAGTGCCTCCTATACGCCGATGATCAGGTAATACTAGCATCATCGGCGGAGGAGTTGCAGTTGATAGTTAACATTATGTATGATGCGTTAAAAAACAAAGGAATGAAAGTGAATGTAAATAAGTCGAAAGTAATGGTTTTTGAAAGAGTGGCAAGTATGACGGATTGCTCAATTGTTGTGGAAGGAGAAAGAGTAGAACAAGTAAAAGAGTTTGTATATCTAGGTACAAAATTTGCGAGAGATGGAAATTATGGCTATGACTTTGAGCGAATAGTATTGGCAGGAAATAAAGTGAATGGGGCCATGTACGCCTTTATGAGCAGTCAGAACGTTTCGAAGAAGGCACGACTAGCTGTACATAGAAGTGTGCTGGTCCCCACACTTATGTATGGTAGTGAAAGTTGGGTATGGCAGAAAACGCATAAAAGTAAAATAAATGCAGTGGAAATGAGAAGTCTGCGAAGTATAGCTGGAGTGAAGTTGATGGATAAAGAAAGGAACAGCACGATAAGGGAACATTGCGGTATGACAGCAGATGTAGTGACTAAGATAGAAATAGGGATGCTTAGATGGTTCGGACACGTGGAGAGGATGGATGAATGTAGACTGACGAAGCAGATTTATGTGGCGAGAGTGAATGGGGAAACTGGTAGGGGTAGACCTCGGCGTACGTATGTCAATCAAATCGAAGACCTTTTGGAAAAAGGCCAGGTCAAGAGTACCCTTATCCGGCGAGCGTGTACGAAAACACTTAAGAAAGTAGAAGAAGCGAAAGTGGTATGTCAGGATCGTAGCAAGTGGAAAACCAGTCTCTGCCTACCCCGATGGGAAACAGGCGTGATAATATGTATGTACGAATGCATGTATGATGGGAACTACCAATGCTGAATTGAGTATAAAGAAGGCTTATTTTGGTTTACAATAATGCAGGCATTGTACGGTTCACCCGTACAATATTACGAATAAGCAATTATCATACGAAGCACGGTTGCTTAGCGAGCCGTGAAAGCAGTCCGCGTTTAGCCTTTTCCGGATTAGGGCTTACCATACGTGTTCCGTGGCATACTATTTACTAAGTATGTGAACCAGCATTTATAGCAATTATATCAGTTTTAAGTAGCAACTGGCTATTATTTATAAATAAAATAAATAAAATAAATATCCATCACGCCTTATCCCCGAAGGGGTGGCAGAGGCATATTATATGCCCACTTTTCACCGTGTGGATTCCTGTCCCACGTAATAGGTGGTGAGCCCATTGCCGTGTTGAAATAGACAGACGCAGGTTGTGGCTACCTGCTGTTGAAATTTTTTAAGCCGCCTATAAGGCCTTCAACCAGGCTTAACGACCGCCATTTTACTGGCAACCGGGACCAACGGCTTAACGTGCCTTCCGAAGCACGGAAACGCTCGCAAATGTAAATGCCACAAAGTGGTCACCCATCCGACGACCAGCCATAGTGAAAGTTGCGTACCTCAGTGATCGTTTACCGAACACTGAGACCGCGGGGCCACGAGCGCTTCAAATTTTTATTTAATTTTTTTTAATTTTTTTATTCAATTATTTATTTATGTGAAGGAAATACAAAATCCCCCCCATAATTTGGTACTTCGAAAGTGAACAGCAGTGCACGTGTTTGGTGTTACTAAAGGAAATCGGCAGCGGACCACAGCAAGCAGACTTCCGCAGCATATGATCAGTCAGCGGTTTCCAAGTAAGATCTTTCCACATTTTTTACTTGTTTTGAGCAAACATGGAGAATTTATATCTCAATCAGCAAAATATCACGGAAGCTATCAAAAAGTTTGCCAAAATTTGCAAAAAGCAGGGTCCGAGAGAAGGACCCCAGATTACTTTCATAGGCGGTTAGATATCCTTGAAAGTTATTGGGTAAAGTATCAAAGCAATCACAAAAGCATTTGTGGGCTGAAAATTAAAGACCATCCCTATTTCACTAATTCGGAATATGAGCATACAAAAGAACTTTATCTATCAGCCAAAGAACTTATCAATCAGCAGAGTCAGGATCTATCAGTGGCGCAGCCCTCGACATCAAAGTCGTTGGCAAAAGAAACAAAGCAGGCACAAACATCTACAACAGAAGCAGAACGTGCTACGAACGCAATGACCAAGGTTTCCCAACCATTGTCGGTGACGAGAGGAACGACGAGTAAATTAGATGATTTACTTCGTAAGCAATTTGTAAATTTCAAAGCATTTATGAGATCAGCAAATACTATTAACATATATGACATCAACGAGAAATGGGAGTTTGAGGATGTGTTGAAGGAGCTTCAGTCTCGCTGGACAACAATCGATACCCTTTACTGGGATATTCACATGGAATCAAACGGAGAGGATGAAGAGTATGAAGCTTTGTTTACTAAACATGAGACAAAATTCGTAGCTCTGAAAAAAACCATTAACAAAAAACTTTGGTCGGTTTCTCACCGAGAGAAAACAGTTCCCAAAATAGAGATACCTATATTCTCTGGGAACTACCAGCAATGGACATCGTTTAAGGATCTCTTTAACGAGACTGTCCATAATAACCCGTCACTGTCCTTAGCTCAAAGATGCAATTTTTTAAAGGACGATTACGTGGAGAAGCGGAAAGGTTGATTCAGCATTTGCATATAAGCACTGACAATTATGCGGCATGTTGGGAAATTCTCAACAATAGGTATAATAACAAAAAACTCATATTTACAGCACATCTAAATACTTTACTTGGGTTACCCAATTTAAACCAGCAATCTTTAGTAGAAATCAAAAGAATGCATGATGTCACTCTTGAGACACTGCATGCCATTGAAAATTTAGGAGTCGAGGTAACATCGTGGGATCCTTTTTTAGTCCACGTTTTGGCCCAAAGCTGGATAGCGAGTCATATGGCTTAAACCTCGTCCGCACGAGGGCCTATTTCCACTTTGGGTGTACCAAATGATACACCCATTTCACTTTTACACTTCACTGTACTTTATTTTTATTTCACAAAACATAATATTTTTAATTATAATTTTATTCTGTAATTTTGATTCAACTTTCTAGTGGTGACAGTTCCTTATATACTAGGGGGCGGAGGATCTTAACACCGCGGTCTAAAATGACGGTGGCGTCATTTATTATTAATGAGATGTTTTAAAATATGTCAAATCTATTTTTTACTCATACATACCGCCCACTATGGACAAACTCAGTTTTGTCCATCACAAATTTAACAATCTTACACACAATAGAAACTTGTGTTGAATCTGAAATCTTCATAAAATTTATAAAATACATTGTTGATACAATAGCAAAGAAAGTTATCAATAATTGTAACGATAAACAAAGCAAAAGTATTAAAACTTTATTTCAATGTAGCATAAATAACTACCTTTTCAACACTAATTCTAAAAACAAACAAAATCTTATCTCGTGATAAGAAAATATAATAAATTATTCTTCTCTAGCTATTGGTAGAAAACAAAATTTATTTGTGGGTCTTTTAATAGTACCATTTTTTACCTTGAGAGTTACGACTCGTACAATATTATCAGGACCAGGATGAGTATCTATTACCCTACGATAAAGCCATCTACCAACGGGCAAGTTGTCCTCTCGTACTGTGACTACATCACCTATACAAGGTTGAGGGACTTCCGACGATCCTTGGTACCGTTTATAAAATCTATTGAGGTATTGTCGTGACCATATGCGCCAGATACCTTGAACGAATCTCTGCGTATATTGCCATCTCCGAAGTGAGCTAATTATTGACCCTTCAAAATTGGTATCAGGTGGTGTCACCAAAGCTTCACCGACTAGGAAATGTCGCGGTGTCAGCACCAAGAAATCTTTCTCATTGTTTCCAGTAATCACTGACAAAGGCCTGGAGTTTAGACTTGCTTCAACCTGAGCAAGTACTGTGGACATTTCTTCGAACGTAAGTGTCGATGAACCGATTGTACGCTTTAAGTGGTACTTCACTGACTTAACTCCAGCTTCCCAGAGACCACCAAAATTCGGAGCCTGGGCTGGTATAAAATGCCAAGTGCAACCGTTGGTTGCTAAAGATTCAGCAATTTCCTGAACTATAGAACCTCGTTCATTCTTAAAAAGTCGCTGCAGTTCACTAGCTGCACCAGTAAAATTTATTGCGTTGTCACTCCATATCTCAGAACAATATCCTCTCCTTGAAACAAATCCTTTAAATGTTTGAAGAAAACCTTCCGTAGTAAGATCACTTACTACTTCTAAATGAATGGCTCGAGTCACCAAACATACAAACAAGCATATATATCCTTTTTGTGATTTGTATCCACGACCCTTGGCCGTCCTTAGTAGAATCGGACCCGCATAGTCAACGCCGCTTGATTTCAATGGTCGGGATGGTGTTGTTCTTGCAGCTGGTAACTGTCCCATTAGTTGATTTTTAGTCCTACCTGTATTTCTGACACAAACAACGCATCGCCGAAAGCATGCCTTAACGAGACGCCCTGCTCCTATAATCCAATATTTGGACTGTAAATAGCCTAACATTAGTTGGGAACCGCCATGTAAAGTCTGTAAATGTGCGTCACGAACTAAAAGATTAGCCAAATATGATTCTTTAGCTATCAAAATCGGATGTTTTCGCCCTTCGGTTAGTGGTGAATGTTCCAATCTGCCACCAACACGTAAAATTTCGTCTTTGTCCAAGAAAGGGTTTAGACATCGCAATGCACTTTTCTTTGGTAAATTTTGATTTTTCTTTATGATATCTAACTCTTCTGCAAAAGTTTCAATCTGGCACTGCTTTATCGAATATTTTAACACAGTACCTAGTTCATGGGTAGTTATAAATCCAACCTGTCGTTCTATTTTCTTAATTTTCAAATTATTCTAAAAGCGTTTGCAATAAGCAAGAACCCTAAGCATTCTGGTAAGAGAAGAAAATCTTTTAAATATGGAACTTAGAGATAGTATCCGACCTCACTGCATGGGCATTTTTGGCTGCTTTCCGAAGATTTGCAGCAAGACGGGGAGCACCAGGTCAAATATATAGAGACAATGGTACAAATTTTGTAAAAGCCAACAGAGTATTACAAGAAGAGATAATTAATCTAAAATCAATTTTGGACGATCACTTCTATAATATCATAACAGAAATGCAGATCGAATGGCATTTCAATGCACCACTGTGGCCGACTGCTTCAGGACTAGCAGAAGCCGGCGTGAAAAGTTTTAAGGGCCATTTAAAACGGGTAGTAGGGGAGCAAAAGTTGACATATGAAGAATTTTCTACCTTATTAGCTCAATTTGAAGGCTGTCTCAATTCAAGACCTTTATGCCTACTCACAGAAGATCCAGAGGATTTAGATATTCTCACACCAGCACATTTTCTCTCAGGGGGGCCCAGATTGACCATAGTGGACACAGAAAAGGACTTGAGAACCAGATGGCAGTTAACCCAGAAGATTTTTCAAGATGTCTGGAAGAGATGGCAGTCCGAGTATTTAACCCAACTTAATGCTCGGTCCAAATGGAGCGGTACAACAATATTATGTCGAGTCAGAAGTTCCCAGGCAGCCACGAGCGACGTCGGCGACGGGCGGGGTCTTATTAACGCCGTGGGTAATATTGCACACAGCTTGTTCGGTGTACTCGATGACCAATTCGCTGAACAATTTAAATAGGATTTCGACTTAATAAGAATAAACCAAAATCATTTAATGACTCTATACAAGAACCAGACTTCGGTAGTAGAGGCCGAATACAACGTATTGCAAAGGATGGGCTTCTTCTATTGATAAGCAACACAAAATGTTTAACCAACATATAAACCAGTTGCAAAATGTAACCAATTCGATAAAGAACCAGATTCAAGACTTTGAAACCACGAATGAGTTCCTTATGTCTTCGATCGCTGCAAACATTTTGTTGATGTATTTGAAATGTATTCAAGATGTACTTCTAGATACTGTATCAGAGGTCAATTATGGCAAGTTCAATGTTCATTTATTAAAACCAGAACAACTACTAGACGAATTAAATACCATCTCCGGAAAACTTTCAAGAGAACTGAGTTTACCTATTGAAAATATTCCTTCTGAATTACCAAAGATATACCATTTGTTAAAAGTAAGAGCGAGAATGACCAAAAAATATGTTATTTTTGAAATTAAATTCCTCTCACGGGTCGAGATACGTACGAGTTATATAAAATATATACAGTCCCGAAGAAGGCTAAAACCAGTATGGTCACCCTAATCCTTGTCTCAGATTACGTGGCTATTAACTTGCAAAAGGATTTGTATATACCACTGTCCGTCGATAATATCAATGAGTGCGTACATTTTGATCTGACGACACAATTATGTCCATTGCAAAGGCCTATTTACCATATAAAAATAGACGAAAAATGGTGTTTCAAAAACCATGAATCACAACAGTGTGAAACTAAATTAAAATTAATTAAATAAGTACTACAAATACATATATGTTCTTTTGCTGCGATTCCCGATCCGTCAGAATCGTGTGAGGAAACGATGTAACCTCTGAACATCTTAGCAACAATGGCATCCTGAAATTGGGTAACGACTGCATAGTAAAGGGTACAGACATTACTATTATTTCACAGAAACAACAATTTAATGACATGACTATACAGGCTGAGGTCATAAAGATAGAAATACCACCTATGAACTATATACTTCACCAGAATTGGACAATCCCTCTGTTGGAACCAGAACCTATTCTCAGTGGTCATGAAAAGGATTTGGGAGAAATAGGCTCAAAAATCAAACAACTTAAGTCGGAGACCGGTTTAGTGACCCAGGTCTCACAGCACGACGTACACATATACTTGCTGGTGGCAGTATGTTTAAGGACAGCAGCCGCATACGGAGTGCGGCAGTGGCAAGCCCGCCGCCGCAGAGCTTCTACAGAAGCCCCTTCTGCTGCGGCATCAGCCGTGGCAATAACACCTGAACAAACTTTCCATCGCGGCATAAACTACGCTGCGTTTCATTTTAGTGTAACTGACCAAAGTGTTAGTGTAATTGAAAATGCAAATCAAGGTACAGTGAAACCTACACCTAGTGTCCGCGTTAACGAGTCAACCTCACCTATAATCTCTAGACCAGTGTTTAGTGATCTAACCAACGGCAAACCATAGGGACACTAGATTATTTTGCGCAATCACCTAATCACCTTGTTTCACTATCATATACCAAATTGTTTATCACCTTGTCTCATCTCATTCACAACCATCAAATCATCTCCACCGCTCATCTTGCCAGGCGGGAGCATGTACGAGTCTCGTATAGAAACAAACATCGTACATCACGTTGCGCGTATTCAGCAATTTACGCCGATTTGTACCATTTCGGCTCTACATTAAATTAGTGCATCATCGACTACCATTCCGTTCGGGTGTACTCATAACCATAAACCATTTAGCATAAGTTAAGACAATGTACCACTTTTGTCCTTATGTTTTAATACAACCAATTCCTGTACGGCTACCAGTGCCCCGTACATGTATATTAAACATTCTAAATCTATAATAATTTCGTTTTTACGTGCAAAGTAAGGTGTTTCTTCCTCGCAACCCGCTACCGACGGCCAACCAAACATAACATAACCTGTTATTCTACTTAACAAAATATCTTTATTTGTTTCCCTACTAACATCTTAAGGATGTGTTAACAGGTAAGCATTCTTGTAATAAATACAAATAACTTACTGGTACCGATGGGCGTCGCTCCGATGACAACGGTAAGCGAGACAGAGCATCAGCCGGACCGTTATCCAGCGAACGTACAAATTCGGTGAAATCATAAGCGGCCAACCGGGCGGCCCACCTTTGTAAGCGGCTCGCGGCGGTTTGAGGGATACCCCCTTTATTACCAAAAATGTATGTTAGTGGCTGATGATCTGTGCGCAAACTAAACTGCCTTCCATATAAATATTGATGATGGCGTGTTATACTGAAAAAAATCGCTAGCGCCTCCTTGTCTAACTGGCTGTAATTTTTTTCTGCTGCGTTTAATGTTCGCGATACATAACTAACAGGATTTTCTGCGCCGTCTGGGAAACGATGAGCCAACATGGCACCGAGACCGTAAGAACTGCTATCTACCGACAGTATTAGAGGGCGACCCTCGGTATAATGCGCCAACACCCGCTCGCTCAACAACACACGTTTACATTTCAAGAAAGCTGTTTCGCAGTTATCACACCATGTCCAACTAATTCCTTTTTTTTACAATGCGTGAAATGGATGTAACAAAGTACTCAAATTTGGAATGAACTTTCCATAGTAGTTTAACAGGCCTAAAAACTTTTTAATTGAGTTACGTTTTCGGGCCTAGGAGCATTCGATATAGCTTCTAATTTCATCGGATCCGGATGTAACCCTAACTTATCTATTATGAATCCTAAATATCTAACATTATTTTTCAAAAATGAACATTTATTTAATTTTAGAGTCAAGCCCATCTTGTACAATCTTGTGAGAACATTACGCAAGTTACTCAAATGCATTGACCTAGTAGGCCCTGTGCAACAGATGTCATCTAAGTACACAACACAACCCGGCACCCCGCGCAAGGTCTCTTCCATTATTTTTTGGAATTTTTCCGGATTACAACTGAGCCCGTAGGGCGCACGTCTATACACGCGTCTACCTAGGTGTGTCGTTATAGCGGTGCATGGCTGTGACTCTTTACTCAAAATACACTGAACTAATTTTGAAAACTCCTCTCCCCATTCAAAGCTGTAAAAAGTTCCTCGATACGTGGGAGAGGATAAAAATCTCGCTTTAATTTAGGGTTAATCGTTATTTAATAGTCCCCACATATACGTATATCCCCATTAGTTTTTACTACGAGAACAATCGGGGTGCCGTACTGTGAGTGTTCTACCTTATAAACAGTCCCCGTCTCGCTCAAGCCGTTAAAGCTAACGCTCCACCCGTGCGCGTAGTGCCAGGGGCACTGGTCGCGCTCGAACATATACTGGTTCATCATCGGTCAATTGCAAATTAATTTCCTGTTTACAAGTACCTAACTTATCCGTGAATACCTGGGGAAATTCCGCTGTCACCCGGCTGACAAATCCGTCATCAGTGTTGATTTCATTTAAATTTATTTGTTTTATATTTTAAGCACGGATCCACTCTCTGCCCAGTAACGGCGTCCCTCATTTTTAATGATATGCAGTGATAAATTAGGTATCTTAACATCACCGAGTTCCACTTCCACCTTTATGAAGCCTAATGATCCAATACGGGACCCCGAATAACAACGAAGTAACAGATTATCGGGCTATAACAACTTGTGTGCAAAGTTATGTCTATAATAATCTTCACTTATTGCCGAAATTCTACTACCGGTATCTATTTCACATTCTATAGACTGACCGTCAATCTTCACAAATAGTAAATAAGGTTTATTACCGTTAGCCACTAACCCAATATTGTAAAAATCCTCTTCCTCCGTCGAATCACGTTCACTGACATAATAATGAATAAATAAATATAAATAAATATATATATAAAATAATAAAATAAATATAAAAATATAAATATAGTTAGCGAACCGACGCCTATCGGGGCGATGTCCCTTGCCGCATCGCCAGCAGCGCTGCGCCGGCGCCCCCTGTTGGGCTAGGCGTCGGCGTGCGCGCCCCGAGCCCGTCCGCTTTCACCCGCCTCGCTGCCTACACCTGAGGTCCCTGCGCCCACCGTCGTAGCACCACTTTGTAGATAGTCAGTACAAGACTCGCCGATTTTCTGCCTACGTTCTCTAAAAACGTGGCGCTCCGCTATTTCAGATTTTTGTGGCTCCAGATGATCTGCCACAAGTTTCACTAGATCGTCAATTGTTTTCGATTCAGGATGATCGATAGGCGATTGTCACACAACGAAACTCACATGCGCTCGTTATATTCGCTAACCGACTCGTCGCCAGTGCAACGTCAATCAAACACATAGGCTAGTGGTAGACTGATTTATTCGCTGTGCGTTAGGTACATACATAACTATATGCATAGGTATAGTTGCTGTTGACAGTAATCGGTCCTTACACAACAGAAACCACTGAACAAACGCCAAATGTGCCAAGTGTTAGTATTAGTAAAACAGACGCGGCGTGTACACCCATTCCCCGAAGAGTGTTCTATACATCAGACTGATTTATTTCTTTTTCATTTAATTTGTAGATTTTGTGTATCTTTTGTATCATTTTCTGGCCCGGAAGCATGTACGGTTCACCCGTACAATATTACGAATAAGCAATTATCATACGAAGCATGGTCGCTTAGCGAGCCGTGAAAGCAGTCCGCATTAAGCCTTTCCCAGATTAGGGCTTACCATACGTGTTCCGTGGCATAATATTTACTGAGTGTGTGAACCAGCATTTATAGCAATTATATCAGTTTTAAGTAGCAACTGGCTATTATTTATTTATGTGAAAGAAATACAAAATCCACACGCGTGCAATGCAAGTACTACATTAGCGAGATGATTCATTATGACAGTTGTGACAGACAAATGTATTGTCATACTGATATAGGTATTGTCTAATGAGCGATGTGATTTATTATGATAATATGACTGACCTGACAAGTGACATGTATTGTCTAATGAGTGAAGTGATTTAGATTTAGAATTAAGACTGACAAACCTATGTATATTGTCTGATGGTCGAGGTGTTTAACTATAACAATTGTGACTGACAAGTGGTGTAGACATTGTCTAATGAGCGAGTGATTCATTACGACAATTATGACTGACAAATGGTGTAGATATTGTCTAATGAGCGAGTGATTCATTATGACAATTATGACTGACAAATGGTGTAGGTATTGTCTAATGAGCGAATGATTCATTACGACAAATATGAATGATAAGTGGTGTAGATGTATGTAGGTATTGTCTAATGAGCTAGTGATTCATTATGACTATTATGACTGAGAAGTGTAACAGCTGTGATCCGTGTAACGTCATGGGGAGTGTTCTTCACAAACTGAGCCTAATTTTGCATTTCTTTGGTAAATAAATATTTGCTATCACTTGTTATTGAACTATTTTCAATCATATGAACGGTATGCTTATTTGTTACCTTAGATGTATAAAGAAAATTGGTAATGCCACTAAGCACGCACTGACTTTATTATCAGGAGTGGCCGAACGGTTATAAACGAGTTTTGTTTATGTTTATACCAAAATGTTGCATCACACGAGGACGTGTGAAAGGTCAGGACGGCAGTGTCGGAGGAAGGGTTTAGTTGCTTAGGCAACACAATAATGTAGTTACGGAATTGGTCGAAAGCGTATTTGTACTAAAGTTAATAGTTTGTTTTAGATATCATAATATTCACGAGTAATGTCTTGTTAAATCTTCATTTAATTTGAATTGACTTATCAACTACTAATATTGTATAAAAATCCCTCTCTAAAATTAATGGCTTGAAAAGAACATGATGAGGAATGAAACATGTAATATTCCTAATTAAGTTATAGCGGTTTCTTGATATTGAAAGGCCTATGTTAATTCCTAACTCTATTTAATTAGATTTATCACACATTTATATCGTGTAAATACTTTGTGTTTACATTATTAATCTTGAACATGACACGAGTTGAGGCAGGACTGCCTCAGTGGAGTCGCGAGCCAGCGAGCTAAAAAATAGCGGGAAAGGAAGTCGGTCGATTGTCGTTTGTCGAGTTTTAAGGAGTTATGAAAAAGATGAGGGCAAGTCTTGTGAAGTGAATGTGATAATGACCGAAATAAGAGTTAGATTGGACCACGAACCCACTACTCGTGTATTGTTAATTTTCTTTATTATATTATCGATAATCTGTGAAGATAAATAAAAGTGTTTCGAGTTTATTGAGTTATGTACTTGCCGTAACCCGTAATGACGCCCACAAAACCTGATACCTTTGAAGAGGATGTTGAATATCAGGTCATTCTCCGACATATATAAATAAAATTACATCTTAATCTGACAGGACTTCAATCTTTGACTATGAAAAAAATGGCAAAGACTAATTGTCCTTAAAAGTTTTGAATAAAAAGCAATATCCTACCTGTTTCCTACAATACCCATGGGCGCGGGGCAGTAATCATAAATGCCAACAAAGTGGCCTGACTGCTAGACATTGTTATAACACGAATATAATTACGTCTATATGGGTGAAAGCAACGGGAGTTCGAAGTAGATCACGTGTTATGCCACACACAGATAATAATAGTATAAGGTGTAATTCAACCACATTCAGCAGATTTGTGTAGTGAGATTCGAGAGGGCATGGGCTAACTGGTAGTGGTCGACCTTGGCGTAGGTACGTATTTCAATAAAATCATAGAGCTTTTGGACAAAGCTAGAGTATCTAACCTTAATCGGCGAGCGTGAACAGGCCATAGTCTTTGCGTACCCCGATGGGAGACAGGCGTGATGATATATATGTATGTCAACTACATTCAAAACTGTTATTGGATTATAAACAATATCGGTATTTACAATACATATATATTCAAGTATAACGTATGTCTCGGAAAACTTTATTTATTTCAAATTGAAAAGTTGTTGTTGTTAACGGTGTGTGTAGTTTTTATTATACAATCTGCCACAAACTGTATGCCAAGTTAGACTTGTCGCATTTGGCTCGAGTGCTTTACGGTATTAAAACTTTAGTGGCCACTAAAGCAAGTTACACAGTTAGCGTAAATTTAAAGTAGTACGTTTTTTGTAGAAAGCTAACCACACATATATTTCTATTACGTTACTAAAATATGTGGACTTATTAGGCATATTATATGCCCACATTTTGCCGTATTGCCATATTGCCGTGTTGAAATTTACAGGTTACCTGCTGTTGAATATTTTCAAGCCTAAGGCCTTCAACCAGGCTTAACGACTACCATTTTGCTGGTCACCGGGACCAACGGCTTAACGTGCCTTCCAAAGCACGGCAACGTTTGCAAATGTAAATGCCACAAAGTGGTCACCCCTCCTAGGACCAGCTATAAGTAAAGTTGCTTAACGCAGTGATCGTTTACAGCACACTGAGTTAGCGGGGCCACGAGCACTTAAGATTAAGAAGGATTTCATTTCATCAATATGTTCATATGATAATAATATTACAATGAAGTAACAATGATGTAAAAATGTTACTAAGAAGATCTACAGGGCCAAAGCCGCCCTTACCTACAAGTTGTTTGGCAGACTGACGCAAAACAACATATCCCAGGCACCGGAGGTGGTGATAGACAGTCGTTGTTTCGAACAAAATGTCCATTAAGACAGCCAAGTAAAGTGGTCTCAATCAAAGCGGAACGTTTCGTTCATATAAAGAAGCATACCATAGTTTTCGTAAACACAGGAGAAGTGGCATGCGGGAACATAGTGTGTCGCTGCGACATGCTCAACGTGCTCAAGGTTATTCACAAGTGGCACGTCGTACAAACAGTGTTCTTTTGATCCCCACCGCGAAGTTTACTTAAAATACGTCTGTTTAATGAAAAACCTGAATTGAAAACTTTCGTCAGCCATTCATAATACATATGGTATGTGATTCCAGGACTAGTGAGGTTTTAAACGTACTTGATACTTATTTATCTTTGAGCATGCCGCGGCGACACACAAATGTTCCCGCACGACATTTTTCCTGTTTTTACAGTTTCTATGCGTAATACACAATTGTCGAATCCCTACCCGTACATTAATAAGAACCATAACTATCAACATTTACGAGATTGAACTATGTATGTTTATAATAAAGGTGTTCTATTTAATGTATAGTTTATTTTTGTTAGCTAACGAGCTTTCATCTATACTATCACAAAATTATGTAGAAATTATTATTTAATATAACTAACTAAAAAAAAAAACTAACTATCTTCACGCTGTATCCCTGACGGGGTAGTCAGAGAGGACAGATCGCCAGGCTTCGCGATCCATGCATACTTCTTTCGCTTCTTCGAGATTCATCAATCGCTTCATACACGCACGTCTGGGTATCCGAGTACTTTTGACCTTTCCGTTTTTGAGCAATCTGCTCACGTGGTCTTCATATGTAAGTCTCGGCCTACCCTGACTCCTTCTACCCTCTACTTTTGAACAATATATATTCTTCGTCAATCGTCCCTCACTCATTCGTTGGACGTGTCCAAACCAACGGAGCACGCCCTTTTCCAGCTTAACGCTGACACTTTCATTCAAACCTGCCAAATTGCGTATCACTTCGTTACGTATTCGGCCAGCCAAGGTAACGCCGCACAACTTTCGAAGTGATCGCATCTCCACAGCATTCAATTTACTTTCATGCATCTGCTGACATACCCAGGTTTCACTACCGTAAAGCAAAGCTGGCACTAGCACTGCATTATGAATCGCCAGTCGTGCTTCTTTTACGATGCTTTGTCGCTTTACTAACTGGGACAAAGCACCGTTAACTTTGTTTCCGGCAGCTACTCGCCGTTCCACATCCGAATCACATCTTCCATCCGCGCTAAACATACTTCCTAAATACAGAATTTCATTCACTTGCTCTAGACGTTCCTGGTTTACCCTAATCTCGCATTTAGTTCTTACGTCACCTCTTTCAAATACTAGAACCTTAGTTTTACTTGCATTCAAGCGGAGACCCTTACTTTCACACCCCTCTTTCATATTAGTGACTAATGCCTGAAGGTCGGCTTCTGATGAGGCCATGAGCACCGCATCATCAGCGTACAGCAGACAGTTTACTGTAAAGTCACCCAAATTCACACCCATATTAAAATCTTTCAACTTCTGCAGGCAACTGTCCAGATACACTATGAACAGCCAGGCGGACATGACACATCCCTGTTTGACGCCTGTACAGACATCAAAAAGAGGTGACACATCCCCCCCTACTCGCACGCAAGCCTTACAGTCCCTATAAAGCGACTGTATTGCCCGCAGTAGCGAGCCGTCCACACCATATCCTGGCAGCAAGTCCCACAGCGTTTCTCTCACAACGTAATATAACTAGGAATGTAAATATTGTGAATACCCAATAGAAATGAAATTCTGTCACAACTAGAAGAACGGCTGGCATCTTATAAAGATCTTAAACCATATTTGAAAGATGTTGGGCTGGTTTGCACAGACTTTTTTTAACTTGAAAAAGGTGCGAGACAGGGTTGTGTAAACTGGCCAAAATGGGATCAGAAGAAACAGTATATGGACCGGAACCATTACTACCCCTACCCCAGGCACAGATAAAGACATGGCTGCTCACAAACACTGAAGAAGCACATAAGACCGCATGGATAACCCTCGAAGGTTGTAGGCAAACTAAGATGGCGATTCCGGAGATATCTAAAAGATTTACCCGCAACCTCATTAGGCTAAATAGGGAAAGAATAGGCAAGATTGTAGGAATCTTAACAGGCCACTATCCCCTTAACAAACACTTTTTCACCATAGGTGTAACAGACAGCCCCCTGTGCAGAGGATGCATGGAGGCAGAAGAAACGCCACACCATGTGCTCATGGAGTGCAGGAGCGTGGCAGATGACCAGGCGCGCATCCTACAGTCGCCGCAAACACTCCCGGACGCATGCCAGGGCCTTAAAAGGCTGCTGACCTTCTGGGACTGCCTTGGATGGTTGGAGTGAAAGGATGAAGAATCCAAGCACAATGGCCCAATCAAGTGGCTAAGCGGAAACGGCCCAGTAACAACAACAACAGGGTTGTGTAGCGTCGCCGTTGCTGTTTAACCTATACATGGACAATTGTCTGAAAGAACTGCAAGAGAGTACGTATGGTATAAAAATGGATAAACTGACCGTCAAGTGCCTCCTATACGCCGATGATCAGGTAATACTAGCATCATCGGCGGAGGAGTTGCAGTTGATGGTAAACATTATGCATGATTCGTTAAAAAACAAAGGAAGGAAAGTGAATGTAAACATATCGAAAGTAATGTTTTTTGAAAGAGAGCTAAGTACGACGGATTTTTCAATTCCTGTGGAAGGAGAAAGAGTAGAACAAGTGAAAGAGTTTGTATATCTGGGTACAAAATTTACGAGAGATGGAAAGTGTGACTATGACATTGCGCGAAGAGTTTTGGCAGGAAATAAAGTGAATGGAGCCATGTACACCTTTATGAGCAGTCAGAACGTGTCTAAGAAGGCAAGACTGACTGTACATAGGGGAGTACTGGTCTCCACACTAATGTATGGCAGTGAAAGTTGGGTATGGCAGAAGACGCATAAAAGTAAAATAAATGCCGTGGAAATGAGAAGTCTGCGAAGTATAGCTGGAGTGAAGTTGACGGATAAAGAAAGGAACAGCATAATAAGGGAACATTGCGGTATGACAGAAGATGTAGTTACTAAGATAGAAAAAGGGACACGTGGAGAGGATGGATGAATATAGACTGACGAAGCAGATATGTGTGGCGAGAGTTAATGGGCAAACTGGTAGGGGTCGACCTCGGCGTACGTATGTCAATCAAATCGACGATCTTTTGGAAAAAGGCCAGGTCAACAGTACCCTTAACCGGCGAACGTGTATGAAAACACTCATAAAAGTAGATGAAGCGATAGTTGTATGTCAGGGTCGTAGCAATTGGAAAGCCATAGTCTCTGCCTACCCCGATGGAAAACAGGCGTGATAGTATGTATGTTAGGCTATACACGGAATAACTTTTTTTGCGTTTTTTAGAGTGCATACCCTCTTATATGTTGTATAATACTATTCCTTATTCGAATTTAAAGTTTTAGCTTTCTAAGTTAACTTTAACCCGTGCCGACCGGGTCTGAAAGTTTATGGTAGAGAGTAGCTTTAACACTTATCAATATGGGACTAAATCAGCACGAGTATGCATACTTACTAAAGGTAAATACTGATTAAAAAGATTAAAATGTTAACCTCAATTTTAATAAAATAAATAATCTACGGGTTTTTTATTAAAATTGAGGTTCATAACTGCTAAGAATATTATCTTTTCAGGGTATCTAATTTACAGTCTGTATACATTTCATATGGTCTTAAACACATCGAAATATGAACTGTTTTTGTTCTTCTTCCGCGGTAATTAAACCATGAATGGCATTAGCTTAACAATTCTTTCAGCTGTATTAGTCACCACTTTTAAGCCAATAATATTTTTTAGATGCGTTTTCATGCCGCTCCTATTGATTTCGTTAAAGGAAACTGGCATGAATCAAGTGAATTTATTTTTTTAATTTGGTAGACTCTACCAATGATTTCCATATAACAACAAGTAGAATTAATATAACAAATAATTTCTTTATCTATTAAAATAAAAAACAACATATTCTGACTCATCATATTAAAACACAACTTCCTTAGAAGGTCGCTTTCTAAGTTGACTATAATTGCCGCTTTACTTTCGTCGTCAATATCATCGTTAAATAGTGCTAGTGTTGTAATTGTTAAAAAACGCTACGTTAAGGCTTGGTATTCCTGCCGAGGCCACGCTTTTGAGTTTTTTAAAACAAAACGAATCGTAGAAGAAAGGGTTTTTGATTCTTAAAAAGAGATATATGTTAGTTAAGGATTTAAGCTAGTCAAAATGGCTTTCTGTTACAAAATCTAATAAACCTCACTTGATAGAAAAACATCCCAAAGTGACCCCCTTTCGAAATGTTTTTAATGCCAAATCTAAACTACAGATAATTTTAATGACATTTTTATACACAACTATAGCTACTAAATATTTATAGACATAATGGCTTACTTTGACTATATACAGTGATTTTTATAGAACAAATGTTTAAATAATATCAGATTCGCGACGCTGAGACCTGATCAGTCGCGCGCTGGCGCTTACTGAGGTAGGACCTGTGTTAGGTTTTTTCGTTGCGCTC
The DNA here is from genome assembly GCA_948477245.1 of Thumatha senex. Lineage (NCBI taxonomy): Eukaryota > Metazoa > Arthropoda > Insecta > Lepidoptera > Erebidae > Thumatha > Thumatha senex. The sequence goes on along the minus strand of OX419725.1, from coordinate 30,479,184 downwards.
CCCTTGCTATTTTTTCGCGATGGCACAGTATATTTATCAGAGCAGTAAGCATTACATCATCATCCGAGCGTCTGTCCCAGTTGCATCTCGCGACGCCCGGAGTTAGCTTTATATAGTGTATATATATATATATATATATAAATAAATAAATAAATATCCATCACGCCTTATCCCCGAAGGGGTGGCAGAGGCATATTATATGCCCACTTTTCACCGTGTGGATTCCTGTCCCACGTAATAGGTGGTGAGCCCATTGCCGTGTTGAAATAGACAGAAGCAGGATCTGACTACCTGCTTTTGAAATTTTTCAAGCCGCCCATAAGGCATTCAACCAGGCTTAACAACTGACATTTTACTGGCAACTGTGACCAGCGGCTTAACGTGCCTTCCGAAGCACGGAAACGCTCGCAAATGTAAGGGCCACGAGCGCTTCTATTTATGAGAATTTCGCGTGTATATATAAGAGAGTTATATACGGCAATGGACTCACCACCCATTACGTGGGACAGGAATACACATGGTGAAAAGTGGGCATATACTAATATGCCTTTGCCCCCCTTTCGGGGATAAGGCGTGATAGATTAATAAAATATATGAGAGTTTTAATATAAAATAAAGTACCTACACTTCACAGAAGCGTTAGAATTATCCCTGTAAGTAGTATAAATCGAACCCGATACCCACAGGTTAGAAGGCAGTTATATTACCAACTGAGCCAGTGGGCCGGTCAATGTATGTTTACCTATAAACAAATTTGAGCTTAAACATACCGACTGCCACTGGCTGAAGTAATCAGTGCAGTTGTTATATTAAAGCTTAGCTTCGCATAAATTATTAAAATAGTATCCAATACCTTTGTTTTATGCTTTCAGTATTAATTATTTAAATAAATAAATAAATAAATATCCATCACGCCTTATCCCCGAAGGGGTGGCAGAGGCATATTATATGCCCACTTTTCACCGTGTGGATTCCTGTCCCACGTAATAGGTGGTGAGCCCATTGCCGTGTTGAAATTATTTAAGTATATTTATAAATTGATTAGCCACGACTTTATCCCCGAAGGTGTGGCAGAGGCATATTGTGGTGAGCCCTATGCCTTTGTTCAAATGGACAGGCTCAGATTGTAGCGACTCGCTGTTGTAATTTTTAAGTCGCTTAAAAGGTATTCACTTGACTTAACGAGTGTCGATTGCAACGTTACTATCAACCGGGACAAACAGCTTAATGTGTCCTTCGAAGCACGAAAACGCTGGTAAATGAAAATGCTACAAAGCGGTCATCCATCCAAAATCCGAGAGAGTTTCTTAAATCAGTGATCTTTTACAGAAACCGAGTTAGTAGGGCTACGAGCGCTTTTTACTTATGTTTTTACTTTATGTTAGTAGCCTTAAACAATGAATGACATTTCATGTAACAAATAATTAAATGACTAATAATAACTAATAATTTAATAATTAATTAATTAATAATAGAGCAATTATTACAAATAATATAATTTAAATTTAAGGCAAACTAAGTTTAGTCGACTGTTCTCACATAAATCCAAAGGAACAATGTAAGTGTAATTTTAATGTTGTAAGCCATACCTACATTTTAAAAGAGCATCCATTGACTTTCTTGCTAGATTCTTCTTCTTAAAGTGTAGGCTGCCCTTAGAACTGGCAACAAGAATAGCCATGATATGATTTTAAACACAACATTGATTTTGTTTTATTGTTTTGTATAAATTCATTACTATATAATTGGTCAAACATCATGAGTCATCAGAGTGGCCATGAGTTTTATTGCCAGGTTCATCCTCTGGCTCTACCTATTGCTTTGTGAATCTGGCAGTAAATGTAAATGTAGAAGCAATAATCTTGACGTTCATAAGTGTTACTTTGTGACCTACATTAATAAAGATTCATTCAATTAATAATCCCAACATTTTAACGCAAAGGTTTTTTGCGCTTTAGTGGATCTGGAGAAAGCATTTGATAACGTTGTGAGAGAAACTCTGTGGTACTCGTCCATGTGGCCTGGCTGGCCGTCTACACCATATCCGGGCAGGATATGGTGTGGACGGTGATACAGTCTCTTTATACGGACTGTAAAGCTTGCGTGCGACCAAGGGGGATGTTCACCTGGCTTTTTGACTTCTGTTCGGGCGTCAAACGCGGTTGTTTTATGTCCGCCTGGCTTTTCATAGTGTATCTGGATAGTTGTGCAACAGTGTGGCTGCAAAAGTTAAAAGATTATGATGTGTTGTAAAATTGTGGAAATTTTACAGTACATTGTCTGTTGTACGCTGATGATGCGGTAGTGATGGTCTCATCAGAAGCCGACCTTCAGGCATTAGTCACTAATATAAAAGTAAAGGTCTTCGCTGCATGTTAAACTAAGAATCGGGTATTTCAAAAAGAAAAAGTAAGAACGAAAAGCAAGATTTGGGTAAACCGGCAACGTTTAGAGCAATTGAATGAAATTGTGTTCTTAAGGAGAATGTTTAGCGCGGACGGAAGATATGTTCTGAAGATGATCATAACATGACTAGCTGCCGAAGACAGGAACATAACATTATGATTTTTATATTATTTAAAAAAAAAGTATAATGAGTACGGGACATTTTATTTCGTACTTGTACATAAAGCCTAAATTTGTTTTTAAAAATATCATCATTAACTCTTACTAATATTATAAACGCGAAAGTTTGTAAGTATGGATGTTTGTTACTTGCACGTAAAACTACTGAATGGAATTTAAATAAACTTTACCATAACTATATATTATATATATATATATATATATAATAGCTTATTTATCAGAATAACACATAGGCAACTTTTTATCCCGAAAACAAGTTCCTTAAGAAAACGGGAACGGGAAAACTTCATAAACTTATCATAAAACCTAAAATAAAATCCAACACAATAACAGAGATGTTCCATTTCGATTGCTATTGCCAATCATTTTTACTGTGGCGTGCCAGCAGAAAATACATTGTCGATCTATCTTGGCGGGGGCTGGGGAAGCGTTGTGGTGCCTACGCGACTAGGCCTACCGACCCTTAATAGTAACGTCAGATGTTGTTTTACAAAATCAGTACATAAAAATTTATTCTATCGTTTGGACAACGATCTGTGCTCTGAGTAATTGTTTGATATGACGGGTACCTTCTATCATCGCACCGCTCGCCATAAACAGGGTGTTTGGGTGAATACCCTGTATATGGCAAGCGGTAAAAAGTATTAATAAGTAACGAATAGACCGAGTACACGCGGCACCTGTAATGAGGCATGTATGAAATTGTTTACGCGCAAGTCGGCACATGTTGTTGTGCTCATAATGAGGTAAAATTTTATTTTTTACTGTTTTAGTGTCAAATGAACATATCAAGAACCTATGCGTTAGAAATTAATAACTTCAAAAAATAAGGGACAACCTAATGTATGTATGTTGGGTTAAAGGTCAGAGCGCAAAAAAATCTCAAAGAGATCATCAATCCTTTTTGAGTGATGTCTTAAACAGTGATTAGCGAGTTTCAAATCTAAAAATGACCATCCGTCATCTTTGAGAAGAGCTGTGATCACTCAACGAACAACGAAGCTTTACTATCAAAATATTCAACAACACCCTCTAAAAATACCATGTGAAATGGAAGGAGTGATGTAGAGAGATGCGAATGATCGAAAACGCATAATTTGGACCAAAGAGCAGTAGGATTATTGTTATGTGATGAGTCGCAATTCAAGGTTCGGTCCGTTTCGGTCTGATAAAAGAAAATTAACATTGGGATGCATAGGGTCCCTATCTGCAAGTAGTGCACCTAATATGGCTAAGAAGAGGTAAACTCTAAACAAAACCCTGTACTAACTCGTTAGGTCCGCGCGCGGGGCGTGGAACAGTAACTTTAAACATCCTTCATATTGCCACAGGAAATACATATAGTGTAATTTTTTTTTTACTATTTTTATAAATAATGTTAGTTACTAAAAAACAAGCAAGCGTAGCCGCGAGCAAAAGCTAGTAATATATATAATTTTGTAAGCTCTGTGTGTAACTGGCTTAACGTGGTAACACGGCAAAGCTAAGTAATGAGAATTGAAAACTTCCCTTGACTAGAAGATATCGTAGTGACGTATCGCTACCGAGAATTGAAAATATTTGTAATAATTGAATGAAAATTAATAGGCATAACAAATTTACCTTAGAAATAATTAATATTTATAATAAACTAGTAAAAATATCGATTGAGGGGTATTAAGAAATTGATGATAAAAAGTACTCGGATACCCAGACGTGCGTGTATGAAGCGATTGATGAATCTTAAAGAAGCGAAAGAAGTAAGCATGGATCGCGAGACCTGGCGATCTCTCCTTTCTAACTAACCCGTCAGGAATACAGAGTGAAGATAGTTTTTGCTTTCTCTCGATCTATAAAAGCTCTTATAAGCTCCTATAAGCTTTTATATTTAGTTATATAAAATGCTTTAGAGCTAGCGGGCTTACGAGCGCTTTCAACTGCCTATAATTCTATTCAACTTGTGAAAATAAGTTTAGGTAAAAATTTAAAAGGCATTGTAGACCCGCAATCCCTGCTTTGTTAGCCCGTAAACATAACAATAGACACCGCCCATTCACCCCTTACGAAGTTGAACGGGTTGGAGGTGTGGTGGAAAATTACTGCCAACATTCCAAACCAAACAATTACGTTCTTTGTAACTTACGATATAATTAAAGATTGTACGAGTACGTATTATAAAGAGAACACTAAATATCTGGCGCTCGTGGCCCCGCTGACTCGGTGTTTTGTAAACGATCACTGGGTTAAGCAACATTCGCTATAGGTGGTCCTAAGATGGGTGACCACTTTGTGGAATTTATTTTTGCGAGCGTTTCCGTGCTTTCGAAGGCACTATTTCCCTTAAGTGTAATTTATTTTAGCTGCACATTAGTTTCATCAAAATCCAACATAATGCGTGTTTGATACAGCATCAGAATGTCATGAATTCATCATAAAACAGAATGTCAGGCGTGTTCCTACAGATCTGAACTTTGGCCGTACTTTCATTTATCGATCTCACGTAGTATACTTGAAGTGGCTTCAAGTGTAATGTTTACCCCCAAAGGGGTAGGCAGAAGCATAATATACATTTCAAACTTTGCATTTTTGACCTACGTAATAGGCGGTGAGCCCATTTCAGTTTTGTAATGGATAGGCGGAGGTTGTGGCAGGTTGCTGTTGAAATTTTTAAGCCGCTAATAAGACCTTCAACTTGGCTAAACTACTGCCATGTTCCTGGAAACCAGCGAAGCCAGGTGACTATAGAGAACTTTCCAAGTTTGTCTTCCAACGATCTACGATCAATTGTCGCTAGATTCGCTTTTTAATCTCCAGATTCCCCGGTCAAAAAAACAGTTTAGAAATAACAAAAACACTCACATTTCAGTACTAACTGTACTGACATGTACGGCTGCGTGAAGTTTTCTCTTGCCCGTTTACCAAGGAAACTTTTTGGGATATAAGTACCCTATGTGTTAATCCAGGGTGCCATTATAAATTTTATCCAAATCGGTTGTCGTTGGAGCGTGTAGAAGTAACAAACATACACACAAACTTTCGCCTTTATAATATTAGTAGTGTAGTTTTATATGTCTGTAGAGAATACGGTCCCCTATAAAGAAAAGGTCCTGTTTAAATGATGTGGTGCTGAATAGATTCTGACGGGACTTTCGCTAACAGATCTTGATCATCCGAGGGTTAGTTCCGGTTGCATCCGAAGCGGATCCGCTTTGTCACCCTTCTTCCTCCTTTTCGCAACAATACTTATCTAATCTTCGGGTTGTTGATCGCAATACAAGAGAAGCTGAAAACCAGATCTTTCACTGTTTTCACAAACGAAGTCACGGTTGTCGACTAGGTTAAAGAGGAACTGTCGTTATGGCTTTTTTTTATTGGGACTAATCCCACCCACATTCCCATTACTGTGACTCCTGTAAACCAGGATCTACAGCAATGACCAAAACACCAGAAAAGTTACACCAAGCTCGATCTCGGTGATGTCCCAGGAGAAGTTAGCATGTCTTGGAACCCGCAACGAAATTAATCAGAAGATAATGTGAGGAAGTAAGAAAAGAACGTAATGCCTTTGCAAAGCGGGATACCTGGAAAGCAACTAGGTGTAAATCCTATAGAAATAGGGAAGCACCACGGTAATAGTATATTACGGGTCCTATGTGAGCTATGTTTGATTCCAGTAATATGTATGGCAGAAACGTTTAAAAGCACGAAAATTTACCCTCGATGCCACGAGATCCGCGTAGTAAACTATGCGTGTGTATGTCGTTATGGCTGTGAAACGTGGCCGGTGCTTAACGAGCTAAAAAAGAACTACCAGTATTAAGGAAGTGCTGCAGTGGATATGCTAAGTCACGAGACTCCGTGTGACAAACACCATCCCCCGCAGCATCCTTAATTTTCATTATATTACAGACAAAGTCAAAGAGAGTTGCCACCGCTGGTATGGTGTTATAGATTTAGTTTTATGCTAAAGGGTTCTATTCGCAATCCAAAAAAAGTTTCAAATTGTTTGGGAAGAAACACAAATTTTGTATATTGAACGTCGCTTGGAAACTGTAGGGATAAACAAATAAGTGGGGTTGTGGTATGGGGGGTAATTTGTCCCTTCTCACTTCTCAGAGCGGAGTCGGCAGGTGTGACTAACTGCCTCCCTACCAGTTTACAGTATTGTATCGGAAGGCTATAATAGGCAAAATCACGATGGCAACGGCCGACAATAACTAAGATTGCGTGCGATTTTAAACTTAATCAGTTGTTCTTTAAGGTGTCAGGTAGCAAAAAATGTAAACAGTAAATTAATAAGTAGGTAATTTAGCTATACAATGTTTGAATAGATAAAATAAGGGCCCTGAATCGGTAAATGACGTGGGACAGTTATACACTTGGTGAAAAGTGGGCGATATGCCTCTGCCATCCCTTTGGGCGTGATAGATAAACAAACATTTTTTTCTACACCAAATTGTAGTCAACATAATAAATGCTTTTGAAAATTATTCCTAATGTTTGGATAGGTGTTTTAGGTTTGTAGTCTTGTTTGTCTACATGTAGTACATTGATTGAACATTGATTCGTACATTGAAGATTTAAACATGTGTTTTACCGATGTACATTTGTACATTATTATACATACAAAATAATATTTATATACATCTTGTAATTGGATTTACATTTAGTCATTTCATTTTACCAATGTTCAATTTCAATCATCGCATGAGATACATAAAGCTTTATTTAGTCCAAAATAATAACACGTATTAACGATGTACAACCTAGTTTGAAAGAATCATAAGAAGGTTCCGGGAAAAAAGCACCAGCAAATGTAAGCTGTAACAAAACAAAGCAAAGTGCAGGTGATTCATGAATCACCCTTTCTATCATGAATACAGTTGGGTAGTTACACAACAGACACTACCATCTCAACCAGTACGTACCAGCCATTAATCTGCTATATTCCGGCAAATTTTCAGAAGGGCCCACCGCCACCACTGCGGGACCGTGGTTGTATAAATACTGTTGGCAAATTTCTTTTATCATCTGTGGGTGAACTACTCCTATCTGGTCTAGCTTCACACGTAGAGAATGTCTTCGGCAGGCATACATCATTTGAGTGCCCATATCTCGACACGAGTTCAATACACCGTAGTGTCTTCTAGCCATTTCCATCTTTGCCATATTTATAGCCTTAACCACCTCTGTAGTAGTAGTCATAAGACACATTTTCATCAGAGCGTGCTGTATAGAGTAAACCATATCATCCAAGTGAAGCTTATCCCCTACGAAATACACGCCCCAAAGCCCGACATCTTTGTATGGTATGTAAAAGGCTTCATAACTCTCGCAATGGCAAGCATCCGCCGCTTGCGCCGAATAAAATGGCTGATTCTCCTGCCGCCCCTGACTCTTATCCCAAGAACCAATAATATATTTCATTACCATCATTGCATAATAGTGGACACTGTTAAATCCTGGCGCTTCGAAAGCAATCGCCACGTGACAAAACGGCATGGAATCATCACGGTATTTAACCTCAGAACTGGTGAAGCGTTGAGGTCCACTGTCTGCGTGCCAGTCGCCACAGGCAGTAAGACACCCAAAAGTACCTCCGGCAGCTCCCAATATCTGCTCATGTTTCACGCCGCCAGAAGCAGCCAGGATTAGTCTGCAGGTTGTATAGTTCTCGCATAAGAAGGTAGCTGTAGTCAACTTATCGAACTTCGCTAAATTGCGTGTAGGACCGATTACTGGTTGTGCAAGAGGTGTACCTTGAAAGGCTGTTGCATGTAAATAATGAAATAAGGTTGCTTTAGGATCATTGTCGTTGTCAATCGCTTCCAAGCATAAATTGTATCTTTCTTTTTCCAATTCATTTTGGTGGAGCGGAATTTCAAGGAGAATTTTTGAGAGGTACATAACTCCATCCGTAGCAGATTCCGTGGGAATTAGCATTGAGAATATTTGCATTTCTCTGCAAGTCTTAGCCAACATTTTCGCACCGGCATGAGCTATACATTTTTTAAGTTGTACCTTTGATATAGATTTAAATCCCTTGTAGGCCAAGTGTTCGATGAAATGGGTAAGGCCATTACTGTTAGCCGTTTCATACCTTGGTCCGGCTACCACGAACAGTGAGACACATGTCAGTGGCGAGCTGTTCTCTTCAGTCATTACTCTAACCCCGTTAGGTAAATATGTTACCCTAATGTTAGGATCAAACGGTTCCTCGGGACACCAACAGGAGCACAATCGTTTACATCTCGCGGAAATCCTCGTAACGGATCTAAATAACGACACAAACATTATTAAACAATGTGTTATAAAGCAATTTTGCTAAATTAATATAGGCGTGGATTAATAAATATTTATCTACCGTAACCAAAATGTGTATAAAATACGTAATGACAGGTTAACTGTGACTGTAGTCAGAGAAAAAAGAACGTCATAGAAAATACTTGTTTCTGGAAAAACGGAAAATCTTTTCTGAATATAACCTTAGACAGCCTTAGACTAAGTACCAACCTTAGATCTACATTTTGAATTAGTAATAAGTAGGTACCTACTAGCAGTACTTGATTTTAAGTGGTACAGAAAAAGATATTTACTACGTTCATCTTTAATGCTAAGTTATTATTTATAGGGCCACATAACGTGATTCCTGGATGCTTCAAGCAGTAATTATTGAATCGTAAAGAGCACTGCACCAATTTCATTTATATTGGGTATATTAAAGCATCTTAAGCCGTCACGAGAACGTAACAGTGGTAGCTTTGGCTAGTTGCCAGGCCGTCCATCCATGGTCAGCTGTAGAAAATACGCTGATCCAATAAGCATGATATATGTCGTCAGCTTCTTAATAACATTCCGAAACCAATATCTATAATAATAATATCAATATCTTTTATAGGATTAACGCAACCCTATGAGGGCATAGTAGATTCGCTTTTTGAGTCATCCACTTTCTGATATCAACAAAAAATGTATCAGAAAGTTATTGAAAAGCTCACATCCGCAGGGCAGCTTGTGGCGAGCTGAATGTGCGTGGCTACACATCGGTCCCGATTCCTCAGAGTTTTGTTGCCCTTCTGCACCGGTTAGGATTTAATGGCCTAACGGGAGAGCAGTGAGAGTGCTTCTCCCGGGAGTGCAGCAAATCTCAACTCTGGCTTGCCTTGATTGGCCGGTCTGAGGGAGGGAGCCAGAGCTATATACTCGGGGGTGGAAGTGTCATTTTCAAGGGCATAACTACGGGGAAGCCCGCTCCGGGCCTGTCCCGCGAAGGTGAAACCGGCGCCGCACCGCTCGACACCCCAAGCCGCTCACACCGGTGTTGCCCTCTGTCGCCTTACAGGCTTATCATGCCTATGGTGATTGTATAGGGGGCCCATCTAGTGAGTTGGCGAGTCACCGTCTGCCAATAGTTTAATAATAATATATTAAAAAGGCAGACGCCGTTTTCATCAATAGCTTAAATCACCCAATCCATTTAACACCCAACCCAATAGCCCATTTCATAGTTAGCACATTTCACAATAGTTTAACTCCCATTGGAGGTGATCCATTACCGTTCTTCTACATAAGGCGGGCGTGGACTATCTGCAGTGAGGGTCCCATTCCCTATTAGATTAAAATTCTCAAAGGGCCTCTGCGTGTTGGACCTATGTCTCCATGTAAGCCTACCAAAAGCCCGGGTATCTTCAAGAAAAAAAAAAGAAGATGCCCGAGAAAAGAAGAGACATAATAATAAACCCCTCGAGGACAGTCGTTAACTTTTATAGGATTAACGCAACCCTATGAGGGCATAGTAGATTCGCTTTTTGATTTATCCACTTTCTGATACCAACAAAAAATGTATCAGTAAGTTATTGAAAAGCTCACATCCGCAGGGCAGCTTGTGGCGAGCTGAATGTGCGTGACTACACATCGGTCCCGATTCCTTAGAGTTTTGTTGCCCTTCTGCACCGGTTAGGATTTAATGGCCTAACGGGAGAGCAGTGAGAGTGCTACTCCCGGGAGTGCAGCAAATCTCAACTCTGGCTTGCCTTAATTGACCGGTCAGAGGGAGGGAGCCAGAGCTATATGCTCGGAGGTGGAAGTGTCATTTTCAAGGGCATAACTAAGGGGAAGCCCGCTCCGGGCCTGTCCCGCGAAGGTGAAACCGGCGCCGCACCGCTCGACATCCCAAGCCGCTCACACCGGTGTTGCCCTCTGTCGCCTTATAGGCTTATTTTGCCTATGGCGATTGTATAGGGGGCCCATCTAGTGAGTTGGCAAGTCACCGTCTGCCACTATTTTGATAATAATATATTAAAAAGGCAGACGCCGTTTTCATCAATACCTTAAATCACCCAATCCATTTAACACACAACCCAATAGCCCATTTCATAGTTAGCACATTTCACAATAGTTTAACTCCCATTGGAGGTGATCCATTACCGTTCTTCTACATAAGGCGGGCGTAGATTGCCTGTAGTGGGGGTCCCATTTCCTATTAGATTAAAATTCTCAAAGGGCCTCTGCGTGTTGGACCAATATGTCCCCATGTAAGCCTGCCAAAAGACCGGGTCTCTTCATAAGAAAAAAAATAGAAGATACCCGTGAAGAAGAGACAATAATAATAATAATAAGGGCCGCTTGCGGCGAGCTGAATGTGCGTGGCTACACAAGGTCCCGATTCCTTAGAGTTTTTTTGCCCTTCTGCACCGGTTAGCATTCAATGGGCTAACGGGAGAGCAGTGAGAGTGCTACTCCCGGGAGTGCAGCAAATCTCAACTCTGGCTTGCCTTAATTGGCCGGTCAGAGGGAGGGAGCCAGAGCTATATGCTCGGGGGTGGAAGTGTCATTTTCAAGGGCATAACAATGGGAAGCCCGCTCCGGGTCTGACCCGCGATGGTGAAACCGGCGCCGCACCGCTCGACACCCCAAGCCGCTCACACCGGTGATGCCTCCTGTCGCCTTACAGGCTTATCATGCCTATGGCGATTGTATAGGGGGCCCATCTAGTGAGTTGGCGAGTCACCGTCTGCCAAAATTTTGATAATCAGATATTAAAATGGCACACGCCGCCTTTTTCCACAGTTATAATCAGCTAGTTCATCAAATCCCTATCCCAATAGCCCATTTCTTAGTTAGCATATTTTACAATAGTTTAACTCCCATTGGAGATGGTCCATTATCGATCTTCTACATAAGGCGGGCGTGGACTGTCTGCAGTAGGGGTCCCATTTCCTTTTAGATTAAAATTCTCAAAGGGCCTCTGCGTGTTGGACCAGTATGTCCCCATGTACGCCTACCAAAAGCTTGGGTATCTTCATAAAAAAAACGGTACCCGTGAAAAGAAGAAACATAATAATAATCATACTGTGCCAGCTTGGCAGTGTAGAATTGAGCGTCGTATCGTTTGGGCTAGGGCACTCATCGGGAAGCTAATCTGTTTTAGATCGGGAAATACTCGACCAAGGGTCATGCGCTTTATGAGACAGGCGTTCTCGGGCACTAACATCACGCCTCAAGAATTTAGAATTTATGAGTACGTCATGTGTCACAGAGCGCATCGACTTTCTAAAACAGAAAGTTTATGCATGGGCCAACCGGATACGACGTTATAAAAAACGCGTAGACCGATATACCCAGAATCACATTTTTCAAAAGGATGAAAGGTGGGTTTATCGAAAGTGGGAGAAACCAGAGTCCGATGTGGATGATGGACCGCGACCAAATGCTGATGCCACAAATGCATTTTGGCGTGGTATTTGGTCGAGGTCCGTTAGTCAAATTGAAGGCGAATGGATGAGAGAGGTTGAGCGGACATGTGAATCTATACAGACAATGGACCCAATTAACATATTTTTTGCTAAACCTGAAGTCCAATAACATAAGTACCACAGCTTTTTTGAGACATTCGGTTTTGTCTAATTAGGTACTTATAAATACAATAAATAGAATTTTAATTATACAACAAAAGAAGATACTAATTAGATATCCAATTGTGATACTCGCTGCAAGAGTGATAATCGCTCATCACAGACAATCTTTCTAAATTCATTTAGGTTGTCATGGAAAACATCTACACGGGGGCATATAGAATTATACAGCTTCAACATTCTAAAAAGCGGACTATTTTTGAATACATTGTTGTTGCTAGTAGGCACGACAAATAGTTGTGGGATACGCACCGATCGTGTCGGTATTTTGAAGGCCAACCTGCTCACGAGATAACTATCGACTCCACCATTCGCAATTTTGTGCAAAATGCACAAGTCTGCAATCAACCTCCTGTCCTCGAGGCTCACCATCCGGAAGTGATGAAGTCTGTCATCGTATTGACTTAACGTTCTCCTCAGGCCTGATCGTGCGCACAGAGTTCTGACAAATCTCTTCTGTATAGATTCCAATCTGTCTGTATGGATATCATATATGGGGCCCAGACAGCCAAGCAGTACTCTAATATGGTCCTTACTAGGGAGCAGTACAAGGTTATTAGTGAATCAGCACGCTTAAATGGCTTGGAGATTCGAAGGATAAAAGATAACATTCGATTAGCTTTACTATAGATGTTGTTATAGTGTGGCCTAAATAATAAAGCTGTGTCAAAAATTACACCCAAGTCACGAATCTCGTCAACCCTATCTATGGTTACATTCCGTATATTGTAATCATGCTTAATCAGATTCTTTTTATTTTAGAAAGTTATGACCTGGCACTTTTTTATGTTTAGTATCATGGAATTTTCGTCACACCAATCAGAAATGATATTAATGTCGGATTGCAGAGACTCACAATCATGTATAGTTGATATGCGACGAAAGATTTTGATATCATCTGCATAAGCCAAGCATTCACTGCTGATTTTATATAGCAAATCATTAACAAACAGCAGAAATAACAAAGGACCCAAGTATGAGCCCTGGGGTACACCAGATGTTGCCAAAAATGGGACAGATTCATACCCGCTAACTGCAACTTGTGTAGTGCAGTAGGTTGGAGTTTGTTGATCTACCGGTAATAAATCCATGCTGTCGTGAGCACAACACATGTTGAAGATGTGTGTATATATGCTCATAGACAAAGCCTTCAAACAATTTAGCAAACCAGTTTAAAATACAGATAGGTCTATAATTGGAAACTTCAGACCTGTCTCCAGATTTGTACACAGGCGTGACTTTACCTATCTCCCACAAACCAGGAAATATGCTTTCCTTCAAAGATTTCTCAAAAATTATTAAGAGCGGCGTCACCAAAGAAGTAGCGCATAACCTGATAAAGACAGGAGGGACTCCATCAAAGCCACCATTCTTAGATACTCTATAACTTTTTCAGGAGTTCTCTCCTAGGTATTTTCAAACTACCAATGGAATAGTTGGACGACGGAAAGTTCGCAGTGTAATGATGTGAGTTATTCGAAGAATAAACAGATGAAAAGTAATCTGCAAATAGGTTAGCTATTTCACTCCCCGTAGTACCGACTCTATCCTTATAACACATCCGCCCAGGGATATTATTAGTGATACGTTTAGATTTTGTGTAACGCCAGAACGATTTCATTTAATATCATACTCAATTCGGTCAATATACGTTCTGAAGTACTGTTTGGTAGCTTTTTTTACTCTAGATCTAAATAAAGAAAATTCATCGTAATCCCTAGGGTTTCCAAATCGCCTATAACGAGTGTGAGCTTTGTCTTTACATGAGATTAATTTAATGAGATTTTTAGTGACCCATATCGGAGTCATACTTCGAAGTTCCGCATCTTGGTGTATATTTTTCTATAATTGAATTTATTTTGTTGTAAAACAGTAATAAGAATTCTTCACATCCCATATCCAATGCATATGATGATAATAGAAGACGATGTAGCAAATGCAGTCCGTTCGTTGCCCAACTGGAAATCAGCGGGACCGGACGGACTGCATAATTTTTGGCTAAAGTGGTTCCGTAGTTCACATGCTCGCTTAGTAACTCAATTCCAGTCGTCTGTAGAGTCGGGCTCTCTGCCCGATTTTATAACGACTCGAATAACCCACCTTCTCTATAAATCTGGCGATGCCTTGGATCCCAAAAATTATAGACCAATCACATGTTTACCAACAGTCTATAAACTTCTAACATCCATTTTGAGAATCAAAATTACATCACATTTAGATAAAAAATCAGTCTTGTCTTTGTCTCAAAATGGATGTAGAGGTGGGACCCGAGGCACCAAAGAGCTCCTTATTATTGATATGACCATTAACCAACAGGTACGCCGTAATCGTCGCAGTCTGGCGACATATCGGATTGATTATAAAAAGGCTTTTGACTCTGTGCCTCATACCTGGCTTCTAAGGGTGCTGGAGCTGTACAAAGTGTATGCAATTCTTTGTACTTTCCTGAGGTCATGTATGAGGCAATGGAGAACAGACCTTTGCTATCCAGGATGTCGTCAGACTGTAACAAATGGCTTGCCTATTGAGCGGGGATATTCCAGGGCGACAGTCTCAGTCTTTTATGGTTTTGTCTAGCACTGAACCCTCTTAGTACTATACTAGAGAGTTCAGGGCTAGGCTTTCAGTTGCGGAGAGAAGGTCGAGTTATATCCCACCTGCTTTACATGGACGACCTTAAGCTATTTGCCACCACCAAGTTGGAACTGATAGAACTATTGAAGATAACAAAATCCTTCAGTAGCTCTATTAGGATGGAATTTGGCGTTGACAAATGTGCAGTCATGCATGTAAAGAAGGGTGGGATTGTGTTGGTCTGAAGGTGTTGAACTTTCGGATTCCATAATACTCAGATCTCTCTCCACTACTGAGACCTATAAATATCTGGGTATATCACAGGCATTAGGAATTAACCAATCCGGTCTGAAACAAACATTGAAGGAGCGATTCTTTGGCCGTCTGAGAAAAGTACTGAAAAGTCTTTTATCAGGCGGTAATAAGGTGCGTGCCTTCAATGGGTGGGTCATACCGGTCCTAATGTATTCCTTCGGTATACTTAGATGGACTCAGACTGAATTAGATGCCCTGGATAGGAGAGTGCGGTCCCTGTTGACCACATTTCGAATGCTTCATCCTTGTTCATCAGTAATGAGGTTGTATATCCCTCGGAAGTGTGGAGGTCGAGGTTTTTTTAAATGTCAAGACCCTCCATAACCGTGAGATATGCAACCTCAGAGAATATTTTCTTAATGCTGACACGAGGTTGCATCGCGATGTGGTTGCAGTGGATAATGGACATACCCCGCTCTCGTTGGCTAAAGAGAATTGGCATAAACCTATAGTACTTAGTGTTACAGATCGCAGGGAGGTATGGAAGAGTAAGGAGCTGCATGGTCGTTTTTATCAGGCCTTACACAGGCCTGATATTGACTTCAATGCATCAGTATCTTGGCTAAGATTTGGTGATCTCTTTGGAGAGACTGAAGGGTTTGTTATTGCAATTACTGATAAAGTTGTAATGACGTAGAACTACAGGAAGTATATCTTGAAGTATGGTACGGTGGACATCTGTCGGGCATGTTATAGTCCCGGAGAATCCCTTAGGCATATTATTTCTGGTTGTTCGAGTCTTGCAAACGGTGAGTATTTGCATCGACACAACCAAGTAGCCAAGATCATTCACCAGCAACTTGCTCTTAAGTACAATCTTGTTGATTTAGAGGTACCATACTATAGATATGTGCCCGACCCAGTTCTCGAAAATGGTCATGTCACATTATACTGGGATCGATCTATTATCACGGACAGGACTATTGTCGCCAATAAGCCTGACATAGTGGTAATAGATCGATTAGAACGCCGTGCAATGATTGTTGACATCACCATACCTCGTGAGGTCGTGACGAGAACCTCATGAAAGCCGAGGTAGACAAACAAAAAATAAATTTTGACTTGGCTCATGACGACATGTGGGATGTGGATTCAACGATCACTGTACCGATAGTCATATCTGTCCATGGACTTATAGCCAAGAGCCTTGACCAACACATGCAAAGGCTCGCGTTAAACAGCTGGATCAAGGGCCTGATACAGAAAGGAGTTCTTCTCGACACGGCACGTATTGTGAGGAAATTCCTTTCTCTGGAGGCCTAACCACCGGTAGCTTGGTCCCTGTACCCGATACCGGCGGGCCACTATTATATTCTTAATTTTTTTTTATAGATATATTTAAAAATGTAATTTATATGTTATTTAAATGAATATAGGGAATAATAATACTATGTATTTATTCGGTGCAAAAAATAAAATACAAACAAAAAAAAAAAAAGTAGTAAAAAATAAAACATAAAATAGAAAACTTCAACTAAATTCTTATCTAAATAAAACATTAATCTTGCACCAAATGGGTGTCCAGTTCAGCATATGTCAGGAAGTGTCCTGTTAGGGCCTGACGCTGGTTTTCAACTGGTCCCCTACACAGTTGAGACCGATGATGCTTTGCTGAGCGCCCATCGTCTATGTACATTTTAAGCATGAACACTTAGATAAAATCTATATATAACATAGGTATCATACATACACATACACAAATCTACACATACATAGGCTGATACATAAATAATTATTATACACATACGTCATACACATATAAATACGGCAATGGGCTCACCACCTATTTCGTGGGACAGGAATACACATGGTGATACATATATCTACATAGGCTGATACATAGATAATTATTATACACATACGTCATACACATATAAACACGGCAATGGGCTTACCACCTATTTCGTAGGACAGGAATACACATGGTGAAAAGTGGCTAAAAGTGGTTAAGAAATGAAGAGACTGCAAAGGAGAGGAGGGATGTTGTTCCAAATTTTAGTGGCTGAATAACGGAAACTGCCTCTGAATGACGCAGAACTATGCCGCTGCATCGACAGCTGCCTCGAGCAATGTCTTCTATCACCCGCTCTCCTACTGCCGACCCAAGCGATCTTGGCATGTAGGTACTGAGGCTCAGCAGATCTAATGACACCGAAAAGACGACAAGCCAAGTGCATCTTTCGCCTAAGTTTTATTTTGAGCATGAAGTGTTCACTAAGATACGGCGTGACATGCCCTCCACCCGGTATCCTGAAACAGAACCTCGCACAAGCGTTTTGCAACCTTTGTAGGAGCCGCTCTGTTCGTGCCAGCAGACGCGGACGATAAACGACGTCTGCGTAATTTAATTTCGATAACACTAAGGATTCTACTAGCTGCACTCTCAACTCCTCATTGAGGTATGGCCTCGCTCTATACAAAATCTTGAGCCTGTAAAAGCAGTTTCGAACTGACTCAGGTATATGTTGTTCTTACTTTACTTACTTACTTTACTTACTTTAGGTTTGGATCCACATATAGACCCAAGTTACGTGCACCATAAACCCAACCAATAGGCTCTCCTAATAAAGTAATATTAAGGTACGGTACCTTCTTGATCTGGCCCCTGGTAACGTACACCATATACTTAGTTTTAAAAGGGTTAAGATGTGGACAATTGCTTGCTGACCATTCTACTATTGCGCTAAGGTCTTCAGCAAGTCCAGCAATAGATGCTTGATAATGTTCCGGTTTGAATGACGGGTACAACTGCACATCATCCGCATAAATGTGATACTGCGAGTTTTTGAGACAGGCCACCAAATCTGAACAATACAAAATAAACAGGATCGGTCCCAATATTGATCCTTGGGGCACGCATCTTCGAACCGAAGTAAGGGGTGATATTGTACATGAGCCATCGATCATATTCAGTTCCACCTGCTGCCGACGGTTATGTAGGTAACTGTGAAACCATAAAAGATTTTTATGGTCCATTCCATAATAGCTGAGCTTCGACAGCAACAGGTCCGTGTTTATGCCATCAAATGCGCGACTAAAATCTAGCAGTACCAACAGTGTGCACATACCCTTGTCTTGGGCAGCCAATATATTGTCTGTGATATCTAAAAGTGCAGTAGCTATACTGCGCCTCTTTCGAAAGCCAGACTAGAAGTCAGATAATATACTATTACTCTCAATATATTCTGTGAGTTGTTTACAGACTATTTTCTCCATAACCTTCGAAAGACAGAAAGCAGGTCCCTCACAGTGCATGGGTTGGGTGTTTTTGGAATGGGGCGTAGAATAGCAATGATATATATAATGATAACTGATTATTTTACACTTATAATTGAAGAATGTTTACATGTTCAAATTATTTATATCTGGCCACTTATTCTATTTATGAATATATTTATTAGTTCTGTAGGACAGTGCAATGGGATGTGGGTACATATGTTGTTCTGCAGGTGTTTACTACTGAATATATATTTCCTAATGAACCCTAATACGTTGTGGAGCATGGCTATAGTGGCGAGAGCTTTTGATTGCGGATACAAATCGTTGAACGAATCACTAATGTACTGCGTTGCGTTTGGCTGGAAACGTGTAACAATGGGATACGGGAGGAATGGGAGCGATAATAGCGTTTCAAATATGGAAATGTATGTAGTGCTAGGACGTAAAAATGCATAACAAAAAAGACAAGCGTTTGAAACTCGGGTTATTTAATGCTGGGTCGTTGGGGACAAAACACGAGGAATTCATTGTGGCCATGGAAGATTTTGATGTGGACATTATGGCAATCAACGAAACATGGATCAAGACAGGGCAGCACACTAATTAGCTGCAGGTCCCTCACAGTGCATGGGCTGGGTGTTTTTGGAATGGGGCGTAGAATAGCAATTTTCCAAATATCGGGAAATGTTGATGTTTCTATGGACCAGTTGATTATATTTGTTATATAAGGCAATGTGAACGGCAATGTTGACATGAGCATGTTTAGGTTAATTCTGTCGTAACCCGTAGCGTTGGATTTTAAATCCGTTAGAACTCGCGACACTGCATCTTGGGTCGTAAGTTTAATTGTGAAAACAGTGTCAGCGAATCTGTGAAACTCAAAGTATGTCTTTTTTTTTTCTTTTTTAATTTTACGTTGAAAGTTTAGTCAGACATGACATACTAACCATAGCGCCACCTGGTACCTCCAGGAAACACTCATTTATCTGGGATGGATTCAAAAAATGGGGAGGCAATTGCTTATCATGATGTGATTTAAGTACAGACTTTTTAAGATTTTGCCATAACAGTTTGGGATTACTAATTTCTTTGTTAATATTATGTTTGAAGTAAGCAACTTTCTCGTAGAATAAGGAAGAAGTGACTAGGGATTTAAATTGTTTATAATATTCCTTTTTTGACTCTGATTTTGTAGCTCGATACTGAGATAAAGGATCGTCACGCAGCTTCATCATACGTTTTATGTTCTCTGTGATCCACGGATATGAAGGTTCCCTCATAATCGTGGTCCTCAGCGGTGCATGAGCGTCGAGAACAGTCAGGATGTTTCGGTTTAATGTTGTAACCATGGCATTCACAGAACCAGTCGGCATATACTCATTCCAATCCAATCTGCATAAATCCGTGGTAATGACATCAAGACACACATCTCTTAACAGTCTGTACCTAATGTAATAAGGTTTACATTTTTCCTTTTTAACATTTATTTCGCAAGTAATGACACAATGATCCGTCGTGCTCCGAAATGGCTCGACACACACGTTTCTTGCACGAAGGTCAGTACACAACAGGTCTATCAGGATCGCACGCTCATCAGTGTAGTGGGTAGCTGTGCAAAAATTCAGTGACTCTTTGCGACTTAGTACTAGAAACCAACATGTCAGAGTTGAAGTCACCCAGTAATATGCAATGATCGTAGTACCCTAGCGTAGCATCCGTTACGGCATCCAGAAACAACTGTAAGTTCTGTCTAGGAGGGAGGTAAACAAAAAAGTTATCATTTTCGGTACTGCTTATCGTACCAAAAATGATAACTGATTATTTTACACTTATAATTGAAGAATGTTTACATGTTCAAATTATTTATATCTGGCCACTTATTCTATTTATGAATATATTTATTAGTTCTGTAGGACAGTGCAATGGGATGTGGGTACATATGTTGTTCTGCAGGTGTTTACTACTGAATATATATTTCCTAATGAACCCTAATACGTTGTGGAGCATGGCTATAGTGGCGAGAGCTTTTGATTGCGGATACAAATCGTTGAACGAATCACTAATGTACTGCGTTGCGTTTGGCTGGAAACGTGTAACAATGGGGTACGGGAGGAATGGGAGCGATAATAGCGTTTCAAATATGGAAATGTATGTAGTGCTAGGACGTAAAAATGCATAACAAAAAAGACAAGCGTTTGAAACTCGGGTTATTTAATGCTGGGTCGTTGGGGACAAAACACGAGGAATTCATTGTGGCCATGGAAGATTTTGATGTGGACATTATGGCAATCAACGAAACATGGATCAAGGTTGATACTGGCAACGGTCGAGCGCCCCAGGTGCCGAACTATAGGCTTTGTCATACTCCACGACCAACTTATATATGTGATGGCTGTGGTGGGGGTGTGGGCTTTTATGTGCGCCGGGGGATACATGTGCGAGCTGAGCAGTTTCCTAACGCTCCGAATGTAGAGCAGATGTGGCTCAGACTCAGTGGTGGATCACAGTCAGTGGTGGTTGGTACAGCTATAGGCCGCCCCGGTTAAACGTGAATACGTTTATAGACGCGGTCGTGGATACAATACCTTCTCTTTCTAAAGCTGATAAAATAATTCTTCTTGGTGATTTTAATATCGACCTCTTGGGGAGAGAGGACTATAAAACATAGCTGCTTGACTCGTTCCTGGTCAGTATGGGTACGGTCAATTTCGTAACAAAGCCTACTCATTTCACAGACCATAGTGAGACGTTGACAGATTTAATCTGTACTGATGCCAAGGCAACAAATGTCTAGGTATTGCACATCCCAGAACTTGGACGGCATGCTATGGTCTCGGCGGAGTTTGACCTTCGAATTGAGAAGCCGTCTTCCAGATTGATTATGTATAGACCTCTCTCTGACATATTGATGGATAAGTTTGAGGAAGACTTGGGAGCCATGGACTGGGACTGTATCGGGGATTTGGGACATGTGGATTTTGGACATGTGAATGGTCCAAACTTTAAGCACTCATATTCTCACTTTGTTTGACTTACATGCACCAGTGAAAAGAATTTTATGTAAAGATAAGTGCTACCCTTGGATCACCACTACTGTTAAAGATATGATGCACCTTCGAGACAAATATCATCAAAAGTACAAAGCATCTAAACAAGACTTACACAAAGATTCTTATCTTCAACTAATATACTTAGTAAGAAATGCCATTGAAAATGAGAAAAAGGCCTACTTTAAAACACATATCAATGGCAGTATTGGGGATCTACGGAAGCTATGGAAACAGCTTAAGTCGAGTATTTTGATGAATAATGGGAAACCTGATGAGATACCTGACTTTTTTAATAACCCTGAAGTCATAATTCGGCACTTTTTACAAATACCTAGAAATGATGAAGTGTTAATTTCTGATCTCACCTTCTTTGAATGGAATCGGTTTTACTCTGAGACATTTCACCTGGAGTCTGTCACGGAGGAAGAAGTTAGGAAAATTATTAGGACGCTTAAATCAAATGCCGTAGGTGTGGATGAGATATCCTAGGATATGTTAATGATGACACTCCCTCAGACACTCAGTATCATAACATGTATAGTGAATAAATCAATCTCAACTTCGGTATTTCCCCTCTCATGGAAAACAGCTAAGGTGAGGCCAATACCAAAAGTACCGTGTCCTAATGGCCCTGGGGACCTCAGGCCAATTAGCATTCTCCCATGCATGTCCAAGATATTGGAAAGAGTAGTCAGTAATCAGTTAATAAAATACTTGGAACACGTAAATGTGCTACCGTCAAGGCAGTCAGGTTTTCTTAAGGGTCACAGCACAGCGACAGCTCTTTTAGATGTTATAGCTGGTATCCTGCAGGCATAGGACCAGTCCATGGGTACGGTGCTCGTTCTGCTGGATTTCAGCCGGGCTTTTGATGGAATAAATGTTGCAATGCTCTTGTCTAAGCTTGCTTATTATGGTTGTTAGGAAGGGGTAGTCAGATTGTTTCATAGTTACCGATTAGTAGATTTTAAGTAAGTTTGTGTAATTTAAGGAACGTGTGCCTTAATAAAAAATATTTCTTTCTTTCTTTCTTTCTGTTTGTTTACCGTGAAAGTCAGCCACATCTGTTCGACAGATGCGTATCTCGGGTCCACCGGATGCGTCCACGACCGGACGTTAAATCCTCTCCTTACATAGAATCCCACACCTCCACCACGGCCTGAGCGTACAAAGCTTGGACGCGGAATGTGACGCAGCTGGTAGCCCGGCACAACTGGGGCACGAGCTTCTTCACCAGGGCGCAGCCAGGTTTCGTTGATGGCCATGATATCCACACTGTACCTATCGAACAGTGCTATGAAGTCATCATGGTGTGTGCCCAAAGAGCCTGCGTTATGAAAACCAATCATCAAGAATTTATCTACTAGCATGGCGATAATACCTATCTGAATAAACAACAAACATTGCAGCTATAAACGCAACGAGACAAAGTATGTTGCTTCTGGTCACAAAAGGCAATAGTACAAGGTAAAAATATGTGGGAAAAAAGAATTAATACTTGCATAGACATAAAATATACTTAAGATGGCAATGATCAACCTGTGTAAATAGAGAACAGTATTAATAACATAAAATATATAATGTATACTCAAATAAATAACATGAAAACAATGTAAAAAAATATATAGCTCATTTCCCGGAGATTTGGACACTGTATGTGCACACACTGGATGAGGTTAAGTTTGTCGTGCACATTATAAAATATGGCAGCAAAAAAAGCTACCGCTTTAGCTGTATAATTATCTATTCCAACGCAATAACACTCCATACTACCATATACAAAAACCATTGAAGAATTCAAACTGCAGTAAACTATAATATTAAAATATAAGTATAAAAATTTCAGAGTAATATTTACGCCGGTATAAAAAACACACATAATACTATGAAACCTCCGTGAATTATATTAAGCATATGTACAAAAAATAATCTGTAAAATGAAATGAGTCATTCCCATACACATTACAGCAATCGAATCCTGTGGTTCACAGTGCATGCAATAGAAGGTAACAAAAAATTTCAGTAGCATGGGCATAAGATTCAAGTACGCACACACAAAATGACTGAGTTTAACAAAGCAGTAGACCACATATAAATATTTTGAAAAAATATTAAAGGATCAATATGTAACAAATAATGCTTCACAACTATATCTTTTCTATAACAGATTGTATAATAATAATAATATCTCGGTTTTATATAAAAACATGCGATAAAAAGCTCCGCGATGTCCCCGGCATATCGATGTCAGTCGTTAGTAGTAGTCGATCGCGAGTCATGCGCTGCGTAAACCGTTTAGCTATAACTCGCGGTCTCTGCATGGCGGTATCAGCAGCGACGTCCACGCCGTTACCCAGCGAAATGCGGTTGCGCCGCGTTAATCCGATGCGCTCGATATGCACAATATCTTTGCAATCCAAAATCCAAAACTTTACCGCGATTAACGAAGCGACGTGGGTCAAATTCTCATTTTTTGGCTCCGGTATTCCCGCGATTACTAAATCATTACACAGCAACCGTTGGTCCCGCTCATTTAACTCTCGCCGGAGATCCATAATCACATTTTCTACAGGATTGTTATTTGCACCGACGCCTTCATCAAACCTGGTTTCGAGCGATATCAACCTTTCCTCCACGCTTATTAAACAGGATTGAAAAAGTGACTGTGCCAGTTTAAACTCCGCAATCTCCTTACGACATTCACGGATCTCAGACCTCACCTTCTCTGAATGACCTGATTTCCAACGCAAGGTCAGCTTGCAATTCCACTGGAGGGCTGTTGGTGATGCACTCGCTTGAAACAGCGACCCCTTTGACAGCTGTGTCTTGCCGGTTATGCCTAGGTTGATTGTTAGAGCACTCAGGACACAACCAATTAGGATGTTTGGCGGCCTGTTTGGCCTTTTCCAGACAAGGAAGATGGTAAACCACCTGCTACAGGTGGCGCCATCTACTATGTTCATAAATCGACCGCAAGCCCCACAATTAACCATTGTTCTAATTTTTATTAATGGATTTTAGCGGAAGTATTATTATTAGCAGCAAATGTCGCCACTAGCACAGTATAAAGAGTAAACCTATCAGTAGCGTTACGCCTTTGAAGTTGACAAAAATGCCGACAACGTCTAGACAGTGATGCTTGTAGGGTTGTCACAAGTATACAAGGCTGATGTTATTTATAATTTATTTATTAACTCGTACTCGCAATCAACTATCAACATTATAATATAATATCTTAATCTTAATAATATTATAAATGTGAAAGTTTGTAGAGATGTTTGTTACTCTTTCACGTAAAAACTACTGAATAGATTTTAATGAAACTTTACAATAATATAGCTTATACATCGGAATAACACATATACTTTTTATCCCGGGAACAAGTTCTTATGGGAAACGGGAACGGGAAAACTTCTCTACGCGGGCGAAGCCGCGGGCGTCAACTAGTATGTATATATAATAAATCAATAATATAAATACCGGTTTAAAAATAAGGATCTGAGATTTCACCAATTGCCGCACAAGGAAATAAATAAGGTTCATTTCATGTCGAATCGATAGTTTTTTTTATGAGAAAGCGTTTACGAAATGGCTGCCGCGTAGTAGATATAAAATGATGGGGTTTCTAGCAATCAATATGGCCGCCGAACTAGTCGTATAAAATTTCATGTTGGTATCGTATAAAGGGTTTTTTGGTATGCTGAGTACGAATTTCGTGTTAATTTTGCAATCCAATATGGCCGCCGCGTCATGGTTATAAAATTTCATGTTGGGTATCGTATAAGTGGCTTTTTGGCATGCTGAGTACGAATTTTGTGTTAATTTATGAGAATTAATACCAATAAACAAGGCATACCAAAAAACCTCTTATACGATACCCAACATGAAATTTTATATCCACGGTGCGGCGGCCATATTGGATTGCAAAATTAACAAGAAATTCGTACTCAGCATACCAAAAAACCCTTTATACGATACCCAACATGAAATTTTATAAGACTAGTTCGGCGGCCATATTGATTGCTAGAAACCCCATAATTTTATATCTACTACGCGGCAGCCATTTCGTAAACGCTTTCACATAAAAAAACTATCGATTCGACATGAAATGAACCTTATTTATTTCCTTGTGCGGCAATTGGTGAAATCTCAGATCCTTATTTGTAAACCGGTATTTATATTATTGATTTATTATATATACATACTAGTAGACGCCCGCGGCTTCGCCCGCGTAGAGAAGTTTTCCCGTTCGATATACGACGATACCCAGCAAGAAATTTTAAAACCACTGCGCGGTGGCTATATTGGATTGCAAAATTAACACTAAATTCGTACTCAGCATACCAAAAAACCCCTTATACGATACCCAACACTAAATTTTATAACCACGGCGCAGCAGCCATATTAGATTGCAATACTAACATGAAATTCGTACTCAGCATACCAAGAAACCCCTTATACGATACCCAACATGAAATTTTATATCCACGGCGCGGCGGCCATATTGGATTGCAAAATAAACACGAAATTCGTACTCAGCATACCAAAAAACCCCTTATACGATACCCAGCATGAAATTTTAAAACCACGGCGCGGTGGCCATATTGGATTGCAAAATTAACACTAAATTCGTACTCAGCATACCAAAAAACCCCTTATACGATACCCAACACTAAATTTTATAACCACGGCGCAGCAGCCATATTAGATTGCAATATTAACATGAAATTCGTACTCAGCATACCAAGAAACCCCTTATACGATACCCAACATGAAATTTTATATCCACGGCGCGGCGGCCATATTGGATTGCAAAATTAACACGAAATTCGTACTCAGCCTACCAAAAAACCCCTTATATGATACCCAGCATGAAATTTTACAACCACGGCGCGGTGGCCATATTTGATTGCAAAATTAACACGAAATTCGTACTCAGCATACCAAAAAACCCCATATACGATACCCAGCATGAAATTTTAAAATCACGGCGCGGCGGCCATATTGTATTGCAAAATTAACACGAAATTCATACTTAGCATACTAAAAAACCCCTTATACGATACCCAACATGACATTTTATATCCACGGCGCGGCGGCCATATTGGATTGCAAAATGAACACGAAATTTGTATTTAGAATATTAAAAACCCCATGAATTAAAGAAATCTATACAAAAATTCAAAAATCATAGCAAGCGGTCGTGAATGCGTCAGCCCTGAAAGACTGTCCCGAGCTACTAACAACAATTTGTTCGCAGCTCGGGACAAATCCTCCCGCGTCTCGTCCCTTGTCCCCCGCACGATTGCTCTGTCTAGACAGCTTCGTCGACCGACTGAGATTGCTAATGACAGCTGGTTTTGTTTACACTATCAGCTGATTCAGCGGTACAACGATAAATAGTTTTTCTATGGCACCTCCTTATCGAATAGTGTACGCAATTTTGGTGTTTAATTTAGCAATTTAGGACACAGTTTGTTATTAACAGTGATATAACACACAATTATCCACTTTTATTAAACTTTCAATACTTCAGAATGATAATATCACCGACCGTACACACTGTATATACACACACTGTTCACCAGTCCATTCCGCGTTGTATTACTTTGCGAACGTTTTATGTTAAACTTTGTACATAGGACTTTCACTAAATTCAGTTTGCCAGTAAATTACAATCGTTTATAAATTTGTATAAATTTACTATGCAAACTATACACACAGAACGTTTGCACTCGACGGCAGCGCCATCTAGTCTCTATATCTATATGAATTGTTTTTACTAAGAGGCAAGTGGACGTTTAACTCACAATGGCTATGGTTCCAAACGATATATAATTATAAATACAAAATCAATTTAATTCAAATCATTTTTTTTTATTTCATTAAAATCAATTTATTAATAGTATACACACGGAAAACTCCACTACATGTTAGACAGTGGCGGAATTGCCGGTACGGTAGCGGCACTGGCATAGGTCAAGAAAAAAAAGAAACAGAAGAAACGTCGTCGAGACCTAGAATATTGACTTTTATAGGGTGTTCTGTAATACCTAGTCAGGTCATAAATTCTGTCACATGTTTAATATAAAATAATTGAAACAAGTTTATTCATTATGTAACCATTTATATACCAAAATGAACTTAACAAAACATTGATTCTTATGACAATAAAGTTTATTCAAAATGACCTCCGTGATTTTTAATACAGGCCTTCAATCTGCGCGGCCAGTCGTCTATCGCAGCACGAACGAGGTCCATGTCAATATCGACGGCTCCCTTAATCAAGGATGTCTTGAGTGACTCCAAATTGGGATGAGGCTTTGAGCACGCCTTTTCCTCCAAGTGTTGCCATATCTTGTAATCTAACGGACTCAAATCTGGACTGTTTTTACACCTTTATCACGTTTTCGTTTTTACACCTTTATCACAAAAATGTACCTCTGTTAAGCCCCAATAAGAAACTTCCAACCATACCATGAGCGAGGGTGGAAAATGACCTCGTTGGACACGCGGAATACGGTTGCTCGCTTCTTCACTACTGTGTGCGTTCACCTTATCATTTTGTTTGTTGTAGCTCTCTTCTACGGTAAAAGTTTTTTCATTTGTAAATTTTTTTTCCCGCGTACTGCATCAACAAAGCGCGGCATCTCTTCAGTCTCAGGTCCGTTAGACGAGCATTTAAACGATGTCCTGTTTTTCTTCGATATGACCGAAGCCCTAAGTCTTAATTTAACACCCTTTTCACCGTGGTTCTGCTTAACCCCATTTGAAGGGCCAACAGTTTCTGCTTACGTTTGGGATTTCTTTGAATTCGCGCCTTCACAGCTTTTATCACTGCTGGAGTCCTAACAGACCGAGGGCGACCACTTCTTGACCTGTCATCTACACTAGAGTCTTCATTGTATCGTTTGATGGTACGATAAACTAAATTCAAATTTTTCAGTATGTCAAAAATTTGAATTGGCGCGTAACCGCAACGATGCAACGCAATAACTTCAACACGGTCTCCTTTATCTCTATATCCACTCCATATTTAAAAATGAGTAAAATTCTAAAAAGTATACATTTTTATTTTCATGAACAATTCGAAATTCGAATTCAATAAACTTTTTTGTGGCCAGCATTCTAAAAGAAAAGTTTTTACTGTGTGACAATACTTATGACCTGACTAGGTATATAAGTAGAGGATATAAGTAGAGGTAGGTATATAAGTAGAGGTACATATTATGCACGCTGCTGTATTTGAAATAATGAAGTATAGAGATAGTCTATATTTCATTATTCCAAATACAGCAGCGTGCATAATATGTACTCTACAGAGTTTACAGTACATATACATACATATAGTCACGCCTTTATCCCCGAAGGGGTAGGCAGAGGCTAAAACATTACTAGGACCTAATAGTACTAGGACAGTCTGGAGCTAGCCTTGACTCTTAAATGAGCGTTCTAGTGAACAGGGTAGGCATTGTTTTCTCAAATCTTAAAATTAATGTTTTATTTACCTTCTTTGTAAAAGTCAGAAGCCAATTTTAACTTTTCGTCAGCCGAATCAGAAACATTCTTTAGAATAACAGTAAACAAAGAAACAGGAAATTGGCACCCTCGAAAAAATGTTGTTATTGGATCTGAAGTAGGTAGGTAAATAAAACAATGTTTTAAACTTTCGAGCTCGGGCTATTTTTACAAAAAAGATTTTGTTTTGAGAGCCCTTAAAATATATATTAGATAAATTGTGAGTAAGTAATATAAAACAATCCCTTGCAACAATGTCTTAACGTAACTTATCAGTATTATTGTGGCTATTCATTACGTTATAGATCCAATGTAAATGCGGACTGATAGCTGTGAACACAGATACCTTATGCGTATTATAATTGAATAATTCGTAGGCGACACCGATAACTTTATCTTCAAAAAATAATGGTCCTCCAGAATCTGCCGGCATCACATATAGTTCGGCGGTGCAGAGAGCCGCCACGCACACTTGTGTTCCTACAGGTTGCTTCCATTCATATCTATCACAGGAGGTTGCTACTCCACCGCCTTTCTGCATTGGTTTCATGTAGTCATCTATGACGTGGTAAACGTCCCAGTCCCAATTCGTTCGCCCTCCGCCTACCCAATCCACGTGAAGACCATATAAACTTCGATAGTCAAGCGATGACAATGTAGCGTATTTCTGTAAAGGAATTCTTTCTACCAGCAACATGGCAAGATCACAATGTCTGATATATTCAAAACTCGGATGTGGTATTCGTTTTATCAATTTACTGGTCGTAGTAATTTTTGTCGGTCTTACTGTCATGTTACCATATTGGATGTTGTCTACTCTGCAATGTGCGGCAGAAAGTACCCAGGTAGGTGCCAATAGTATCCCGGTGCACATTCTTAGTTGCCCTATGAGTAAAGCGACGACGTATTTAAAGCGGCCGGTTTTCACATTCACACCATTGTATACTCTTTGGACTTCTTGCGGTAAACGATTTGCACACCCATTCCATGCACAAGTCACTAGCATCAGCAGAATCACTAGTGCTAACGACTTCTGGGTTTGAAACAGCTGAATCTTCTATTCTAGAACGGTAAACTACCGCACCGCTCATGCAACGATTCTTGGTGTAGCTCATTAAATGATAATGGACAGTTTACTTAGACTACTTATTTATAAACTACTGTAATCCATGCAATCGGAATAAATTTATTTTACCTACTAGAGCCATTTTATTTTTATTGATAATAACGCCATAAATGGAATTTGCACAAGTTTCGCAATATTTTATATTACTTGTTAGATTGAATAAATTACCATGCGATCTGAGCTGTGTGCAGAATAAGTGGGATTGATTCGTACATTATAACAATATCTGGGCGAAATACGTGTTTTTTCACTATTCACTATTTATTTTTTGTTTATGGTGGTAAAGTGACATACAAACCACTTGACTTAAAGCAGTCACAGTCAAATCCTACACTAGTGCAGGAACCCTTCGTGCGCGTGTCCAACCCGCACTTGGCCGATTTTTTAATATTAACAGTTTTAGGATTAGGTTTATAAAATAGATGCAAAAAAAAATTGATGAAGAGTAGAAGCGTGCACGTCGCCATCCCTGCCAGCTACGGGAGTGCCACCAGGGCGAATAATGCTAGGGCGTGCCCCCGAGGCGACGCGCACCAGTTCGTCCCCGCTGGTGCGAAAAGTGTGTGCCAGAGCGGCGTAGGGGACCGCCACCCTACACGCGCGGCCCGACACGGCGGGAAGGGGAGGACGGACTGCAGGGTAGCTGCGTGGAAAGTTAGGGGAGGAATGGCAGATAAGATGAATGAGTTGATGGATGTTATCAAGGAGAGAAAGTTATTTTATTTATTTTTTTATTTTATTTTATTAAACACAATACAGATTACAACTATTACAATACACAATATGAAATCACATGGTGCAGATCTGAATCGTAATCCAAACATTTGTGTTCTTTGAGAACTTCGTAATAAAACCGAGAGCAAAATGGCAACACTGCCTTGGGGATTCACGTGATAATTACTATTTTTTATTCTATAATAAAAATAATATAAAAAGGTAAATGAAAATGTAACTAATAATTCTAACTACTGGGCGTGGAATAAAGGACACCTTTGAGCTGTTCAATGTATGCTGCTATCTTAGGAGTAAATATATCAAGAGAAGCATCTTTTTTAGCTAAATCATTATACTGTCGAGCCATCCTAACAATAGGGTTAAAGTATGATATATTGTTTTTATGTATATGTAGTGCAAAAAGACTCGTCTGATTTGACCTTCGCGCGCTGTATCTTGTGTTAAAAATCACTTGAGAGAGCAAATAAGGAGTATCAAGTATAGAATTAACTATTTTATAGAGATAAAGGAAGTCGATGAACTCACGACGGGTATCCAACTTCTGTACGTTAAATCTGGTAAGCCTATTCTCGTAACTAAGACTGCGATTGTTGCGACCCAATTGTTGACGATAGCACATAATACGCAAACACCTTCTCTGAATGCTCTCGATTCAATCTATGTGCACCCTGTAGTACGGTGACCATGTTGAGCTGCCATATTCCAAAGTTCCCCTAACAAGTGCAAAAAATAGAAACAGTAGTGTCTGAGGGTTCCTGAATGCTATCGTGGATCTAAGAACAAACCCAAGGAGTAGATGGGCTTTTTCTGTTATGCGTTCATAGTGTGCTCTAAACGACAGTTCATTGTCAAACAAGATACCCAAATCCATTGCCGCACCAGACTTCCTCAGAACCTGACCACCAATTGTGTATTCATAAACGATAGGATCACGCTTGTTGGTGAACGTTATGCTAAAGCACTTACTGATGTTCAAAATCATATGATTTGTCTTACACCAGTTCGAAATAATCCTAAGATCATTTTGTAACAAATCACAATCAGTAGTACTCGAAATGGCATTGAATACCTTTAGGTCATCAGCATAAAGCAAACATTCACATGATAAACACTCAATAAGATCGTTAATGAAGATGATGAATAGAAGAGGCCCCAAATGTGACCCCTGCGGTACACCAGAAGTAACTTGTATTGGGGATGAGAAGAATACCTTAAGAGTGACTAACTGACTCCTCTTACTGAGATAAGATGTCATCCATCGGAGCAAGCTACCATGAATGCCATAAGAAGCCAACTTCGCGCAGAGTAGTGTGTGATTGACTCTATCGAACGCCTTTGAAAAATCCGTATTGACAGAGTCAACCTGCCCACCAATAGCAAATCTCTTGCATAGATAATCCTTGTATACCAAAAGATTCAAGACCGTGGATCGACCCTTGACAAATCCATGCTGTTTTTCGGATATAAAAGGCTTTAGATAGTAGATACAACTGGTCATACACCAATGATTCAAACAGTTTAGCCAAACGAGACAAAATACTTATTGGTCTATAATTTTCACATCGGGTCTTATCTGCACTCTTGAAGATTGGCATAATATGGGCAGTCTTCCATCGCTTCGGAAATACTCCACAGGCAAGAGATTTATTAAATATGATGCTAAGCGGGATGCACTTCACCACATTGCTTTATAAAAGACGGCGGTAGCTGGTCTGGTCCAGGTCTTTTGTTAGCATCAAGCTGTTTAATCTTTTTTAACTATGTCACTTTCGGTAATCTCAATATGCGCGAGCAGATTCGAAGCTCTGTCCTTAATAGAGGTGATGGAGATAGTGCTCGAACGCTTTTCATTTCACTGTCGTCGAAAACCGAACAGAAGTAACCCGAAAACAGCTCAAAGATCTCAGGACCATTTGAGGAAGATTTTTCACCGAAATACATCGTATTCGGGATTGAGGCGTGACCCTTATTGTCATTCACAAAGGACCAAAACAACATAATGTTCTTCTTCATGGATGCCTCGATGGAAGCGATATTCTTTATAACAAATGTCGGCCATTCTTTTAAATCTATCACGCAACAATGAGAATGTGTCGTAATCACGAGGGTTTTGAAATTTTTTTAAAAGTTTATGGTGCCTAATTTTCTCTTCATTGCACTTTATCAAGGGTTTGCTGTACTAAATTATATAGTTTTGTGGTCTAGAAGTCGAGAGTGGTGTGTATTTTTTAATAATATCAAAAAGTGATTCGTAAAATACATCAGTGCAGTCATCTATATCAGAGCAAGATAAGAAACTACACCAATTAACACTCCCTGATTTACATCGTATTTCCCGATAATTACATTTAGCGAAATTCAGTCTCTTTTTGTTTGGCTTTTTCAAACATTTTGGAGGTACATTCGACGACAGCAAAGGAAACTCAAACATCAGTACCGGGTGGTGTCTATCTTTTAGACTTAGCGGATTTGTCTCTTCTATTTTCAGATCCTTAACTGAGGATAATACGAGATCAAGAAAACGATTCTTACGCGAACGGAATTTTGAAGAAGCGAAAGAAGTATGCATAGATCGCGAAGCCTGCCGATCTGTCTCTCTGACTACCCCGACAGGGATACAGCGTGAAGATAGTTTTTGCTTTCTCTAGATCTACAAAAACTCATAAAACCTTCTAGTTAACCGCCAAATAGTTTTTGACGATCATGGGAAGAGAATACATCTTTCACCGTGCAACCTCTTTCACGTCGAAATCAGCATTGTGCTTTTCACAGATACTTTTCAGAGTATTTTGGTTTTGCACCCTTGACGTTATTAGCACAGATTAGATAGAATTAGATGTACTCAGATGTGATCTGACACCCTGACATCGCTTGCCATAAAAAATTGATTCACTAGTTTTGTATACTTAGCACTTTTGAGATTTTATACTTTCCTAGAATGATTATATCTTCCAAGTTATTAAAAAAAATATGGCACCCAGTGAAAACTATTGTTAGAAACCATCCATATCCTACGTATTTTACCCATTATTTGCAAAATAATGTGGAGACTACACAATATTCTAAGCTACAGAACGGCTTAACTATCGCTACGGAAGAACGCATAGGAAGTCCAAACACTTGTATCGGAATCTATATTGATGCTGGTTCCAGATACGAGAGCAAGTATGAGAATGGGATAGCCCACTTTTTCGAGCACATTT
Organism: Thumatha senex; assembly: GCA_948477245.1. Classification (NCBI taxonomy): domain Eukaryota; kingdom Metazoa; phylum Arthropoda; class Insecta; order Lepidoptera; family Erebidae; genus Thumatha; species Thumatha senex. The sequence goes on along the minus strand of OX419725.1, from coordinate 30,444,965 downwards.
GTTTCAAAGGCACAAGAAATCGAGATCGAGCAACCTTAGAGGCAGAGATGGCTGCTATTGGAGCTACGTTCAGGTGCTTTACGACGCGGGAGATGTTATGTTACTACGTCATATGCCTTTCCGTGCATGTACCTATAGCACTTGACTTACTCTCTGATTGTGTATTTAATAATGCACTATTAAAGTCCGACATAGAGTGTCAAAAGAAAGTAGCTTATGCGGAGATGTTAGAACACGACAAGGATACTAATGAGTTATTATACGATTACTTGCATGCGGCTGCGTTTCAAGGTACAACTCTTGGAAATACCACTATGGGTCCGAGCAGTAACCTATATAACTTTACAGTCGAGAGTCTATTCGGGTATCTGAATAAATTCTTCAGTCCATCGAGAACAGTGCTGGCGGCAGTGGGTGGTATTAAACATGAACAAATCGTATCTCTGGCAAATTGTTACCTAAACAACGTGGAACCGTGTAAGGCTGTAGATTATGATATTTACAGATACACGGCATCAGATGTACGATACCGTGATGATTCTATGCCTTTGGGTAACGTGATCATGGCAGTAGAGGGACCGTGCTGGTGTGAAGATGATAATATTGTTATGCAGGTATTAATAGTATTTTATGACTTTATTTCCCATGTTCTTTTGTGGTCATTGCATACAGAAACTTTTTCCAATAAAGCCCATTAATTCATTCCGTTACTTTGAGCTAATCGTCATTGCCGATCTGTCGCTGCAGACAATTAAATTTCTGTATCGGTATGGGACACCGTGGACTATATAGTTTTAGCATCGACGAAGGCCATCTAGTCAGTTTTGAGAAATAAATGCCGCAATCGAGCGCTCTTCTCAAAACGCTGGAAATCGCGAAATTCCGATGCTGCATCGCCCAAACTCAATGCAACATCGATACAGTAACTCAAAGCAAAATCGCCGGTCGCCGAAGCAACAATTCAAACAAACCTGCGTTGTCCCCAAATGAAAAACAACAATTCAGTGTAGGTGCCTATTCAACATATTGGTATAATAAAGTATTTCGTAGCCCCGCTTTTTCAGTCAACGAGCAGTGCCTTAAACATCTTACGCCACAGACAGTCGATAACCTTTTGTGTCGTTTGTACATTTATGAGAGACTTCCTGCTTAAAAAGGCACAATAAACCGTTGATCTCGGCTATTAGCAGCATGACATCGTTAACCTAACTTGAAGGTCTTATAGGTGGTTTAGACATTTCTTCAGCAGGTAACCACACCCTGACTCCTGTCCATTTCAAAACAGCAATAACTCACACCTTATTGCGCAGGCAGTACAAGACAGTATCTTTGTATGTATAAATGATTATAAAAATCTGATTTGTCAAGTGGCAAGGACCAGAACCTGGGTACGCCCATGAATGGTGGTTGTAATCGATTACTCGTAGTAGGTTTTTATCTACCCCTTCATGAAAAAGGTGTAGTAATATGTATGTATAATATTTTGAAGAATACTATAATTTTCGTAACAAATAAAAAAAATAATACAGTTTAATAGATCTAAAGAACTCTGGAAAACATGGATAATTGCTAAATTAAATTAATGAGAAATTCGCTGTTAAAACATTAAATACCTTAAATTGATAATTTTTGTTAGTCAATTTTTTTTATTTATACCACTGAGGTGACTGACAAGCATACCACCCACCAAAGTGGTCATCGTAGCCTGGCAACACCAGAGCTATCGCGCTGCCATTTGTCCACCTGGTGCTATACTACAAAGCTTTTTACAGATAGACATAGGAACAACACAGTGATCCTACTTACAAGTGTATAATATTATTTAACACAGATTGCAAGATACGCAACAGGAGGATGGGACCGCTCCCAGATATCCGGAACTAATGTTGCTGGGCGTCTCCCTCGCAGAGCTTCATCGTGTCACGCGTGTGATTCTTACAAGGGTTTCAACATCAATTATAAAGACACAGGATTATGGGGTGCGCAATTCTTAGGAGAAGGGTTGGACCTCGACGATATGTCTTTGTTCATATTAGACCAGTGGATGTACATCTGCACCACAATCACCGAGGCAGAAATCCAAATGGCAAAGAGGTTTTTCAAATCTAAATACTTGTCAGAAATGCAGAGTTGTGTCAAAACCTGCCATGATGTGGGAAGGTAAGTTATTTCAATCCTACTAATATTATAAACGCAAAAGATTGTAAGAATGGATGTTTGTTACTCTTTCAAGCAGAATCTACTGAATGGATTTCGATGAAACTTTACAATAACATAGCTGACACATCAGAATAACACATAGGCTACTTTTTATCCCGGGAACAAGTTCCTGTGGGAAACGGGAACGGAAAAACTTCACCACGCGTGCGAAGCCGCGGGCGTTAACTAGTATTGCATAGGTAGGATTATTTTGTAACAGCGGGTTAGGTAATATTGATTGTTTACACAGTAAAATAATCATTTCTTATTCATAATTTGGCAGACAGAATGAACAGAACAATTGAAGCGGTCGTGGCCCTGCTAACTCAGGAAACGATTACTGCGTTAAGCAACTTTCGCTATCGCTGGCCCTTGGATGGGTGACCGCTTTGTGACATTTTTATTTGTAAGCGTTTCCGTCCTTCCGAAGGCACGTTAAGCTGTTGGTCAAGGTTGCTAATAAAATAGCAGTCGTTAAGCCCAGTTGAAGGCCTTATGGGCAGCTTGAAAAATTTCAACAGCAGGTCGCCACACCTGCGCCTGTCCATTTCAACACTGCCATGGGCTCACCACCTGTTACGTGATACAAAAATGTATACTGTGAAATTGGGCGTAAAGTATGCCTCTGCCTACCCCTTCGGGGATAAAGGAAATACAGTAGACAATATGTATGTATGTAGAATGAAGACAGACAGCTTACAGTGGTTGGAACTTGCCACTAATGAATGGGATCAGGGAGTACTGGTGGCGACGCATCAGCGGGCCTTATCACTATCGGTGTCACCATATGTCTAATCAACCAGGATATTCGTTTCGTATCGTTCCGGTACGATATCTATCAAAAGATATTTTAATACAATAACTGTCCAAGATTTAAGCAGCCGCCATCTTTCACAGCCAGTTCCAAACCCGTAGCGATTCCAGACTTTTAAGCAGGCTTGAAAGGATTTAGCTAATATAGGTACCCTTGGAAATATGTGGATGGACACAGCTTAATAGCACCTCGAGGGCCCTGTTATAAGCAGAAAGGGTACTTATTGAACTTAGCATATAGATAGTACTTAGTTCATTACAGTAACTATTGCTATTATGGTGATATTTACTACGTACTGAAAGCCTTGTTGCGATATTTACTGGTACTTCTAGTGACATTACAAAAGAAGAGAAAGTGCGCCGAATAATTGAATTAGAAAGGTGCATACAGGCACATAGAGACAGGTGCGGACATGGTACTGACTAGTGATGGAAATTAATGCTATTTTTTATTAATTTCAATAGCGTGCTAATTTTTATCTCTTAGCATGCGACGTACTATTGCTATGCTAAATGATAATATGAACATCAATGAAGTAAACATGCTAGATCCTCCCGTTCTTGAGAAAATCGATGATGACACATGGATAGACAGACGGACTGACGTCCAGACGGACATATTAAAAAAAATTAAGGGTTGCACTCTGCAAATTTATTAATAATTTATTTATCTAACCTCGTTCGCGGATTTCTCTTCAAAAATTGACCGGGATCGACGTTAATGACGATGATGATGAAAACAAAATTTTACACCGAAAGAGTCTTAATTGATTACACAACATTATTTAATAAGACCTGTTGACCGGGATTAACGTTAGATGATAATGATGATGATTCTATTATTTAGTAGCAAGATATTGAATCTAGGTACCAATTAACTATCAAGACAAAATATTTATCTAGACGCGTTAGCGGTCTGCTATAAGTACATGCATATGCATAAAGGTGTCGCGGGTCCAGAGATTTATCTCATCTAAAAATATGCGTACCGCTCTAAAAGAAGTTTTCAATTCAATAAAAAAAAAAAACTTTAGTTCCGTCGTTTTCCTTTCGAGAGACCGAACCCAAAAAATACATTTTGTATTACATTAATTATTCCACAATAAAGTACAATCACACGGTTTTAGAGTTTATATATTCACAATAAAAGAATAATACAAAAAAAACCAAAGTATCTACAACTCGTAAAAAGTACGTACGAATTTCGACTTCTTACTCAACTCAATCGCTTCCACAGATTGACAAAAAAACTTATACCAAAATAAATAAATAAATAAAATAAATATCCATCACGCCTTATCCCAAAAGGGGTGGCAGAGGCATATTATATGCCCACTTTTCACCGTGTGGATTCCTGTCCCACGTAATAGGTGGTGAGCCCATTGCCGTGTTGAAATAGACAGACGCAGGTTGTGGCTACCTGCTGTTGAAATTTTCAAGCCGCCCATAAGGCCTTCAACCAGGCTTAACGACTGCCATTTTACTGGCAACCGGGACCAACGGCATAACGTGCCTTCCGAAGCACGGAAACGCTCGCAAATGTAAATACCACAAAGTGGTCACCCATCCGAGGACCAGCCATAGTGAAAGTTGCGTAACTCAGTGATAGTGTACAGAACACTGAGACCGCGGGGCCACGAGCGCTTCAAAGTATCTACAACTCGTAAAAAGTACGTACGAATTTCGACTTCTTACTCAACTCAATCGCTTCCACAGATTGACAAAAAAATTTATACCAAAATGGAATAAATAACCCCAAACACAAGCCTTTAATAGTTAAAAATAATGGGCTGAATATCAACCATGCACTTTTTCATTCAAACACTCCGTATTTCGCAATAGCACAATGACACGATCCATTCATGAATTAGACGTGAAAATGAATTTTAGCAATCGCAGCGACGCATCATTCGCAGCTCGCCTGCTTCATGATTTAGTCGTCGCAGCGACGCAGCGTTCACAGCTCGCTTGCGATATGAATTTTGTCGTGAATTATAATTATGAGTTTTGGCAATTTAATTTAGCATTCGCAACTCGCCACTCAGTAGCGGCGCGAACGTCGATGCGCTTAGTCATGTATTGGAGGGAGATTGTGGGTTCGTGACGAATTGACAATTGTTACGTAATCGATGTCTCAGCAATAATTAATTTTAGCAAGTACTGTTCATAAAATTAATGCGAATGGAGTCTTAGCATTTAAATATGATTGCTAACGCTAATATTTCCTACACTAGTACTGACCAATATTGTAGAAAGACCATGTTATGTCAGTTTAAAATGATATACTTATTACGGATTTTGGCCCGGGAGCATTTGACCACCATTTCTGTCCTGGTAGCTTTATATCTGTATTTATGTATGTTCCATTTCAGTGCCACAGCTAGGTACTACTAGGTACAAATTTTGATGAAGTATGCTTACCTCATTAATGAAACATAAATTTACTAATCGTCTGTGAGTTAGCCTTTTCCACGTTGGGTTATGAGTACCTACTCAATGTGGCGTCCTTTAGAGGAAATAAATACTGGATTAAACTATATAATGGTGCTAATTCTGTTGTTGAGACCACTAAACTAAATTTCTCTAAATTTTTTTATTTTTATTAAGAAATTGTCAAATGCTATTCTGTTATTAAGGCGAACTAAAATTGGTGATATCATAAATAGCACTTAATTTGTATCTGATATCACTAAAATTCATTTTATGTGATAAAATTGAACAAGATGTGAAATATGTACATAGACAGTCGAATGTAAATACATGCCGACTAACTTGGTGATTGAACTGCCTATGTACATTTTTCACTTTGCAGCGTTTTACACGTTTTCACATTTCAAATGGTTACTTTAATTAATTAACGTCCCACTAAAATTAGACTTTTCACTAAAATTAGACGTCACCTAAATAGGTGACGTCTAAATTTTGTGTGACGTTAAATTTATATCAGACATCACTAAAATTTATTTTTTGGGATGAAATTCAACAAAAAGTGAAAAATGTACATAGACAGTTCAATCACTAAGTTAGTCAGCATCTAAAAACTAGTTTTGTTGAATTTTATCACATAAAAGTAATTTTAGTGATGCAGATACATATTTAGTGCTGTTTATGATATCACCAAGTTTAGTTCGACATAATAACAGAATAGCATTTAGCAATCTCTCAATGAAAAAAGAAAATTTTAGAGAAATTTAGTTTAGTGGTTTCAACAACAGAATTAGCACCAATATCATATTTTGTGTCAGAGCTTTGTTACCAAAGTGCCTGAAATCTACATTATAAATTTACAGATGGACTTTGTATAACGGCCACCGTCCATCTTTATTGGAAACGATCACAGCCATAGACCGAGTGCACGCTAAAGACATGCACGAAGTATGCTCCCGTTACCTATATAATAAATGTCCGACAGTTGTCGCCATAGGTCGTGTCGAAGGGTTATTTGAATACAGTAGATTGCGTGGCGCTATGTACTGGCTGAGATATTGATTCATTTCAACTGCTGCCGTTCAGTTGGTCGTCATAGGCAAACTGAGGAGCTATCTACATAAAACTCGCTAAAGAGCTAGTAATTGTTATACTTGCATTATAGATATTTACCTAAAATCGTGTTTTATTGATACATCAGTATCACGCTGTTATGTTATAGTTATAGTATGATGTTCAGCAGGTAATCCCAGCTATACTTGAGAGCTAGTACACAGAGTGCCTTAATATAAATGTATGGTGTGATACAATTTTGTAACATTGATATTCCAGAAAGTACAACACATCAAAGTAGGTAGTCACACACTTCATCCCTTCTGCTATGCGCATGACAATAATTATAATCCGCTTTTAGCTTAGTACTATGGATAGATCTAATAAATATTGAATATAAATATTGTGGGACACAATTGGATTACAATCTACTTATAGTACTACACTACAAATAATAATAATCCACTATAAGTGGACCACTATCTCCCACTTACAACAGGTAGGTAGCTTGTCTATTTGTAAGTAACCGTGAAATAAAAAATATTTATAACTATTAGATCAGGAACTGTGCTTCATCCTAAGCTCTCTCTGGTTCGGCGCGATATTGTTTATTCAGAGATTAACACAGGCAAGGTAAGTTTGATTCCTTAAGAGGATATAATTGTACTACAAATTGTCACACCAGGGCGGTAAACAGTTGTGATCAAGAGCAACAAGTGTTACGTACTTCATGGTGGGTTTGAAGGGCGAGTACAAATTTAGTTGAAGTTTCTTTCATTTAACTCCACTGGTACGGGAAAAATGCTAGTGATGTCCGATTTTTCATCGGATTTGCATGCAACTTGGCATAGACAATCCTTGATGTAGACTTTTAGCGAGGGGGTTTTTCGACCGGGGGGGAGGGAATGGAGGCAGGGGAGGGGAAATGGTCCCGTAGTAGTTGACAAGAGCACTCAAAACGAAAAAAATGAAATGATTATTTTTTTATTAGTAGAAAAAAATTTTCTCTAAGAGACACTCTAGCACTCAATTTATATATTGCACGTATAGCTCTCTTCTGGAGTACAAAAATTACTTGTAGATCAGGTGCTTTACCCCACAGCAAAATGCCGTAAGACATGACACTATGAAAATAACTAAAGTATAACTAAAGTATGCCTGGCAGTTGCCATATCAGTATGCTGCCTGACTTTACTAACGGCAAAGGCTGCCAAGCCAAGTTTACCTGCAAGACACGTTATTTGGGCATTCCACTGCAGTTTGCTATCTAAAGTGATCCCCAAAAATACAGTTGATTCTACAAGATTAAGCGTATCACTGTTCAATGTTATATTTGTACCGCAATTCCTGACATTAGGCATGCTGAATCTGATACATTTTGTCTTCTTAGCGTTTAGTAGCAAATTATTGGTCGTAAACCAATCTACAACTTGGGCAAGTGAACTATTTACGCCGTTAAAATTACTAAGCGTGCGATCAACTTTAAAAATAAGTAACGTATCATCAGCAAATAGAACAATGTCGCACAAGTTCTGTATATAGAATGGCAGATCGTTAATATAAATTAAAAATAGAAACGGACCCAGAATTGATCCCTGCGGTACGCCCATAGCAACAGATGCTCCAGGGGAGCGAATTCCATTGACATCAACATGTTGTATTCGATCATTTAGGTAGGAGGCAACAAGGTTCAGTGCAGAGTCTTTGCGTAGTACGCATTCTGATCCATGGCTTTGGTTATCAAACAAAAAGTCACTGTCACACACAAGTGTCATTGACGTGTCATTTTTATACATAAATCAGAATGCGCACTTTGAACCTACTTACGCGTGGCGGTCACGTCAGTACAGAAATATACTGTTTTGTTCATAATCTTTTTTAGGTTATAGTCAAACAAAAAAATTTCTTGGGGTATTCAGTGCAAAACGTGTGATCTAGAAAAATATGATGTCACTCAGCTTATACTGAGATAGCTCTCAGTAGGTCTGATTTTCAGGTCATCCTAAAACGACAAATATCTCTTTAAATGTTATTTTCTGATAAAAAAAATTGTAAACATCTTTTGTTGCCAATTAAATTCTACAACTTTGGTCCAGTAACTTTATGTCGTAGAACTATAAATAAAAAAGTTATAATCGAAAATGTTCAGATTTTCGAGAAAAAAAAAAGTATAAAATTCATTGAGTTACAATACTATAGAGTCACAATCAGACAAATAAAATGTCCACGCCGAAACTCGGCGCACGCTGCGAAGTGCGCAGAGTTTTTGTTTAGTTGTAAGGCGACCGCAATCCTCGTACAAAGTCCGTGATGCCAAAGAGTTCGGTATCAAAACGAATTTACGTATTTATGTATCCACAGTGCGTGTTTACATTTAAATTTCAAAAAAAAACATTTTCTTAGCAAAAATAAAATGCTGACCGCCCGACCGCGCATCGCGTCTAAAGTGTATCTCTTTCACACTTTAGATAAATATGCAAGAGTAAAAGAGAAACAAATAGTGTCGCGTCCGAGAGTGACTTGCAAATTGTGTTCTAACGGAAAGCTATGGAGCGGATTGACACTAAATATTTTTTGAGTTTATGAACTAAATATTTATACTTATGTATTACCATGTTGCTGAATGTTTTATTTTTTAGTTTTTCGTACTAAAAATAGGTCGATTGCGTTTTACTATTTTAAGGTATAAATAATTAAGTACAATATTTTTGTTTTTAGTTTTCCTCGAAACCCCATAAGATGCTCAGAATGGACAGTTATTATAGCAAAAGCCCGAAATGAATTAAACTTCAAGCCATATAAAGGGACGGTTGTATGCTCCAATCACTTCAGACATTTATACAACAACGAAAGGTTTTAGGAGGCTTAACAAAAATGCAAAACCTACTTTATAAGTAAGAATTTATCCTTTTAAATTAATTTATTATATTTAACTGTCGATTTCGATTCAATTTGAGTTTCTAAGTTCTAATCCATAAAACCTTTATTCCTTATATTAATTTTGTTTTATTCTGCTCTCTGCTCCACGCATAACCACTACTTACTTAATTTACTAGTGCAATAGTATGATAGGTAGATGAAATAAAAATACTGAAACCTTTTTTGAAATCAGATGGTAGTTTCGGAGTTCTTCTAGGTATATTTTAACTCACTCTTTTATACAGTCTAATTTTGTTATATATTACTCTTTACATTTTACATTATACACTCCTTCTAGGCAAGTGCACTCCATCTAGGAACACTGCATTGCTTACCATCAGGCAACTTGTGGTCAAGCGCTTGCCTAATTTGATATAAAAAAAAATATAATAATATGAGTATCAATAACGTCTCCACTGCTGACTTGTTCCCTATTCGTACGCAAGCCCATAGTGAATGATGATGACATTGCATACGAGCGATTTTGAACATTATGCAATTTGCCTAACGCCTAAATTCAATTGAACTTTGTTATATTAAATGTATAGGTATGTAGAACGGCGCTCGTGGCTTTTTTGAGTGTTGTCTGTTTATGATTGACTCTATAGTATTGTAACTCAATGATAAAAAAATTAATTTTTATTAAATAATGATCCTTATTATTGATCGTAAAAACCATTTCAACCCCTATTTTCAAGATAGCGGCGTGGGACAAGGGCCTACAAACTTTGTTTTAGCTTTACACTGACCCCCCCCCCCCCTACACATCAAAAAAATAAAATTGCGTCCTCTAAAAAACGCCAGGTAAGGCCTCAAAACGTAACATTTCAATGGACTATAAGCGATTTCTCAATTTTATATTTTTCGCTAATATTTATTCCAACAATGGTGCGTTGTAGCAAAAAATGTTCTAATATGATATAAAAGCTTATACTTTGATTAAATATACTTTTCCATATGTCCATCTGTTTGAAACTTCAAGCTCCAGAAATGTAGAAATTAAAGTATAACACTATATATATATATAATTAAAAAATCCTATATTTTACCCTTTTATAAGTAAAATTTTGCAAAACCACGATACGCGTGCCCATTTATTTCTAAGCAGGAATAAATAACGTAATTTCATGTTTCTAACTTAGAAAACGACGAACTTTCATGCAACTGTTTATTCTTTACTATGAGAGGTCTACGAGTAAGTCCAGTAGTGATTTGTTTGACTTATGCCAATAAATGGGTTCGTAAGTCAGACAGCAGTCTCAATGAAGGGCAACAATGAAATGTAAAGCAACTACTTGATGAAGTCTTAAGTATTGCTCTGAAGAATACATCGCTGTCAGTAACCATGAAGTGGCAGATTCTGAAATGGCAGATTCTTTATGTTGAACCTACAAATTTTACATAAAGGAGGTAAATAAAACGCATAATTATTACAAAATTATAATTTATTGTTTCAGTAATGCTAAATATAAAAATATAAAAGGTATTTGAGTATGATTCTGCGCTGGCGATAATAAGAACGAAAAAAATACTTAGTTTGAGACAGTATTATGGATAGTATTTTTGTAAAACTCATCTTGGCCTAACCTGGTCAACATTGTGCTTTACATTTACCCTTATAAATGTCGTTATGCATATCAGTATAGTATGCAATCTTACAAAATAGTGTACAAGTTGTTCAAGTTCAAAAACAATACAAGGGGAACTAAGGTGTTAAATATGACCTTTTAAAATGGTCTTAACATATTACCATTTTTTTTTTGCTTTATTACATCTGCGATGTCCAGACATAACGCCAACAGTACCGAGTGATTGTAAGACCAACCTCTTATTTACTTGTATGCAATCGATACCAGGTTCATTATCGTTGAAATAATCTAATAGAAAACTTATATGGATTTTATTATGTCCATAAAACCAAGGATCAATAATCTACACCTATAAGCCTCCAACTGAAAAACCTTTTATCTAAATAGAGAGTTCATTGATATTCGACTGTAAACTACTGTAACTTGCTGGGTAAATTTTAGATTTTTCTTTCTTTTTTTAGTCACCACTTTGGTTTATTTTCAAATATTGAGGATAAAATCATGACAAAAATAAAAAAGTAACTTAAGTATAATTTTTAGAATGATAATGAAAATTTGATTTTTGAAGAATGAATTCGTTTTCCAAATAATGTAATGCAAATACACTCGTGTTAAATATTTTAATTGATTTTATTAGACACATATCGACATTTATAAACGGTAAGACATCATCTTTCACAAACCAGTGTAACACACTTATAAATAAATACAAATCAAAACTTGAGAGAGCTTAAGAAATGCATCGAAACAATTCGTTGTATTGAATATTTATTGTCGGATTAAGGTAAACAAAACTGATCGAAATCGGACGTCACAGACCGCCCATTATTATGGACATTTCTAGTTCACTGTCCGAAACATTTGGTTGTATCAGATTCCATCTGATAAAACTATTTCAGAAATAAATCCACGTCTAGATTCGTCCAATTAAAATTAGTTCTACCAAAGTGGTACATTTGCGACTTTACAATTTCAACGCAGTTATCTAAATCAATTGCCTGTCAGCAAACAGGCTATTTCGATATATTCCGACACTAAACAAAATTCTACAAAATGTGATACAAAAAGATTAAATTTGATAAAGTGATAATAGAATAATATTGATAATGATAATTGAGCAATTTCAACACCAATAATATGGCTATATGTTCCAAGTATTCAATAATACGAGTATTATGGTCCTTCAATGCTGTTTTTACCCTAGTAACATTATGTAATATTAGAAAAACGTAGTCAAAACTTGATTTTATTTAACTTCTGCATAAATTTTTCAAAAATCTTTCTAAAAGCAGCCTTTTGACGAGATTCCATCTCATTAAGGACGAATGTATATCACTGCCTCGGCGTCCGCGTAATTTAGCAACTCGCAGAATGAATCACAACACGTATCAAAAGTACAATCTGTGGACCAAGTCAAACTCATCATCATTTAAAATCTCTATTTTATTTCACAATGCGTAGTTGCTAAGTTCGCGAAACACCGTTTTCTTTCATTCTCGAAGAATACAATACTGGCCAATTTGGCGACAATATATTGTCAATATTTTAAATACCTATTTTCTCCAAATATACATATTACAAAATATATAAATACTCTTAAGTCTTATTATTATTAAAAACGTTATGGAATGTTGATCGGAATGCCGATTTATATAGAAAGAGTAACTACGGTAAACATAAATCTAAATCAAATGGTTATTTTAATAGAAAATACTTAACACAATAATGTTAAAGACGGACAGTGTTTATAATTAATACGTTTCATTAGTTGCCTAAAACGTTTTCTATGGCTGCGTGAACGTAGCGTTATGCACGTACTTCTTCAATATTCGCCACGTATCGAATTTCAAGTGAAGCTCAACTTAGGACAGCAATCCAAAACATAAATTATTAATTCCTAGAAATATTAAATGAATTCTAATAATTTAATGTAATTAAAAAGGAATGAAAAAAAATTATGTCTTACACGCTAGCGGAGCCGCTGGCAAAAGTTTGTAGTAATACTTTATTGTTACGGGACAAGAGTGTGCAAAGTACCATAAGATCGTTTCAGTAGAACTACTCGAAATAAATTGTTTGCTTTACAATTTTGACAGATTTGCTTTAGCGCAGGAGTCATAACTATTTAGAGTTTACTATACATACGACGTTGAAACATCTTGTACCACCGCACTACAAGTAGTATCGATCAAAACGATGCCACCAAACCATTACAATTGGCTATTTAAATGAATAAAAAATCGGTAAAAAAAGAAAAAAAAGTCTAGGAAAGCAATTGAACATACTGAGTAAAGGCAAATGAAGATCGGTAAAAACAAAAGAACGTATATGGAAAAACAGTTGAACACATTTTCAACACGACACGGCATAGAGCGATTCTGTATCACTGCTGCGATATTTGCAATGTCTATCTTGCGCATAGAATATGAGGCGGAACGCTGTAGTGGTTTAGTGGGTAGTCTGGCCCTTCTCCTTAACTGGGAGTCCACACGCAAAAGTTCGTGACATGCCTAAAAGCGTTTATCGTGTCTTCGTCTTCAGATCATATTGTTAGATCTCACTTCTCACTCATTCTCACTCTTCTTGGTCGTGTCGATAAAATGACAGTGCCTGTTGTTAGATTGACCTGTTTCTAACAGTGATATGTATGTGATGGTTGCTCGATCACTATAAATATGTTGGAAAACATATCAAAAGAATACCAATTGCCTTTTAGATAACATGACAGCAGTTAAACCATAGTTCGCTTTAGGGCATTTGACCTTTCCATGTAGATGCGGATAAATATTATAAAAAATTAACTCGGTAAAAAGAAAGTGAACGTATTGACCTGTATGTGTCCATAGTTTCGAGTAGCTTATCAAAATTTAGCCACAGACACAAAAGACACTGATCTAATAAAGCGATCTGAATACGTGTGAGAATTGCATTCCACCAAGCTTTATAAAAGCAGTACGAAAAGTTGAAGCACTAGAGACACACGATCTATAGTTTAAAAAGAAAAAAAAACGCAATTGTGTATGTTCAAAACATCATCACATCTCAGTAATGTTCTAAATTCAGCTTCACTTAAAACTCAAAGTGGCAGGAGACTTACAAACTAGTGATTTGTCATGGATATAATCTGTGTACTTTTCATTTCTTGTGCACAGCTTAGAAAGTAAGAATATATATCATTATAATTCTATGTAATATACAATTGACACATCGTTTAGCAATATGAGTAGACAGATATTACAATATTACTCCCTTATGTATGGGGTAGAAAACGTAGACAGTATAATATAGAGGCCGCCTCAAAACACGTTCATGTATACTAGTACTAGACCAGAACGGTCATACAATCTTAAACATTAGACATTTATTAAATTGTAACAGAGGCAGCTCAAGTTGTTTACGAATATACTACTGAAACATTTATTTGGCAACATGATATACTGAGTATTAAATAGAATAAAGGTAAAAAATATTTTCTGTGAGTTGTCGTCCAGGGCTAGTCTTGATTGAGTTCTTCGCGTGTTATTTTGAAGGCAATGGTCTACAAGTTTTATTCATATGCCCCTTACATGAAGCCTTTGTCGTAAAATGAACAAGTAATAAGACACTGTTAAACGAAAGAAGTATGCATGGATCGGGAAGCCTGGCGGTCTGTCCTCTCTGACTATCCCGTCAGGGATACAGCGTGAAGATAGTTAATTTTAGTTTTATTTTAAATCAACTCAGGTTGAGTTAAGAAAGCAGTGGACTGTCATTGGCTGATAAATTCATCAGCCAATGACAGTCCACCTAGGACGATTTAACCAATGGACGCGCTATCGCTACCGTTTGCGCCTATACCCCGCTTGATATTTGCTAAGAATTTTTAGCTAAGTCACTGTCTTAATCGGCCTATATTCAATATACTTTCATTCTCTGTAAACATTATACAAAGAGTTACCATCTCAAATTAGCCGAATAATATTGTGTCAAATTCGTATTGCCTAGCTACATTTCTATTAGTTGTTAGACAGTGACAACACTTCATGCAAGAGTAAGAAAACAATATGTGTGTAGTTTCCCTCTCGCACGAAAGTTGGTGAAGATGATTCATACTTTATTGAGTACATTACGCGTCCATTGGTTAAATCGTCCTAGCAGTCCACAGACCACGAGTATGTATATGAGAGTAACGAAATGTAACTAAAATGGCAATAATCAAATGATATTCATAATTTCATAATATATGCAGATAAAGCTAAGCTTCCATTAACCTATGTGAATTAGTACGGTAAGCTGTTGGGAAACAGAATTTAAACATATAATTTATCACAAAAGTTAATTATCTTCAGTTTAAGCGGTAAAATGTACAATGCCTCCAAAAGAGCGAGTAAAACTTAATCAAGTTCCAATGAGCGACTCCAGACTGACAGAGGCCATAATGGCTGCACCTTAAAATCTCAAAATATACTATAATGTAAATAGCATTGGTATAAAAATAATTTGGTAAAAAACATATCATATATCAATAAATGCTAACAATCTACGAGAGCTACCTTTACTATGGAATGTTTACTTATATCATAATTCTTAATAATCTCTTTATAAAACTTAAGATCACTAATCGTTAAATATAATATATATATATATACTCAGAAGATGTAATTCTTGTTCTGTTTTTTCTTCACAATTATGTCCTTACAACTAGTGGAATGTAAAAAAAATCTTTCGATATCATAGTGTTAGTCACATAACCCCTTAATATTAATGGTTAGAACCCAAACCTTTTTGTTAAATACACCATAAGTGGACGTAATTCATTATTTATATATATTTTATTTTCACGATGGATGACAACGCGCTATGATTCAAAAATATACAAACAGAATAAGGGGCCTAAGCGCCCTATCTTAGCAGCTATATTGCACGCCACCAAGTCACGCGTTCCCGACGACGATCCACCTCATTAATCCAAAAAGAGAGCTAATGACTACAATACATTTCGACTTTATAACGATGGGACGATTCTTACAACGTTAAAGCTATAGTCGCTTTAAAGCCTGACCAGAAGTTGTCACGAGTATCAACTAAATAATAAAATAACGGACCCGTGCGGTATTCCGGTCATATGACAATTTAATACCTTACCAAATTGGAATGTAAGTCTCCGCTTGTAGGCGGTGCGATAAATGGACAGCGATATCTTACATACACAGTCATTTGAATATTGAGGTATAATTTTTATTTCCTTAACGAACTTACACAACCCTTGTATATTATTTAAAAAATGTATACATCGCTTATACTTTATTGTACGTATAAAATTGTTCATGTTTAAAATTAAAATTATTTTGCTTAAATCAAAAAAAAAGTACCTAACGCTAAGTAAAGCATACATACGATGATTAAAAAAACGATATTATATATTTGTACTGTAAGGTTTAATGGTGACCTTGCCGTGATATTTCCACGGTGAAAAATTATCAAGATTGTTAAGTTTTGTACACACGTCTTAGAATGGCAACGTTAATTTATAATCTAAACTGCGTTTGATCTAAAGCTGCATAAAGAAAACTTGTACTTGGCCATACTTTTCTTTAAAGAAATATTCTGTGTGCCTGCACATTTCAAATGTTTTGTACTGATTATTTTTATAATACATATTTTTATTATGTCTGATTAGTCTAGAAATTGGCAACAAAACACTAGCTCCTGTCAATTAATCTCTCTAAGAAAGCGCAGGATTTCTTTTTGCTATACAACTTTTCTTTTCATAATCCTATTTTTAATGATTTAAATTAAATGAAATAAAAATTAAAGCGTAACAGTAATGTGGTTCAGTATATAAAATAAAAATAATAGAATGGCATCATTCTCAGTCTTAGATATGTTCAAGTAATGTTGCGGTATATGAGATTGCAGAAGTTGTGAAATCGAAAGAGTTGCCGGTCAACCCAAAATCGAAAAACTATCCTGCGCTTTATAAAAAATACTACGTCATGTTTCAGTCTTTGGAATTTATGTATTGAAATGTAAAAATATATAAGGAGTAAAAGTTGAACAACACAAATCTCCTTGAAGCCCCTGACAATGCCGATACTTCATAAGACAAAACTTGTCTATGTCATTTCGGCTATGTTTTACTTCGGCTTATTTTTGTCCAAAAGAAAAAACCTAAAATTATCTTTCGAAACACCTAAAAACTAAATCTTTTAAACATCAAGAATTCAGATCGATAAAATTCGAGGTACAGTAAGTAATAATTATATTAATACTTGTAAATTCATTTTATGGTTTTCTTTATAGAAAAATGCTGTAATAATACAGATTGCAGACAACGTGACATCGAATAACACCGTATTATGATTAGTAGACACTTAAATAGACACCAATAATTATGTCACTAAAATATTTTATCCCTACGTGTAATTTAAAATGTGTAACTAAGTAAATTGTAGCGCATCGGCTTATAGTTCGACATCTTCCCGCCATTCCCATAAAAATAGACTCAGCTGTTGTATTTAGTGTAAAACAACTGATATTTAGATTGAATGTCTTGAAGTGTCAGAGGTTTTCGTCATGAAGTTAGGTAAAGAATTAGTGAAAGGCAATCTCAAATTATTAAACCTGAAATTTCGACCAATGAGTCCCTCATAAGCTCGGGAGGTCTCACTAAGCCCGAAGAGGTGAACCTTCGGGTTAGTTAGGTGCGACAGTTATGAATATCCCAGCAGTTTAAAAGTATTTTATTAAATTTAACTTTTGTTTTATATTATGTTGTTCATCTTGTATTTAACTATATATATATATATATATATATATATATATATATTTAACTATATACTATACGTTTATTAGGTGGATAACAGAAGGCAGACAGCAAAAACTTCCCAACTGCCCATTCCTGCGATGTAAGCATGTAACAATGCATAAGGTAAAATGTAAGCGTATGGTATGTCTCGGTCTATCCCTTCGGGGATAAAAGTCATGGCTGATATAGTTCGACAAGATTGTATCTTCCACGGGAGAAGTACCACATCCAAACCAAATGAACAGTGAAGGTCTAGGAATAATTATTTTCATGGCGAGTTAAAAATTAGTGTTTTTAGATGACGATTCTATTTTATAATCTTAATAGTACATATATTCACTGCATACTATACATGCGTAAGAATGCTCAGACAGTATCAAAGTTTCTACTCTCTGCTTTCTGTTATCCACCGAAAAAATATCTACAGACGTAAAAACAAACTTTTAATACTCTGAAGACCTCGTTATGAGAAATTCAACGGTTCAAATTTCGGGTGTTTTTGTAGTTATACCTAATTTGACGTGTTAGGAAGAAAATCAATGTTATTTTATTTTAATGCGCGCGCACTCCGACATCGAAATTCAACACCTTGAAGTTATCTGATAACTGTTACATGATGAAGTTAGCTGATAACTTTCCATGATTATTCATAATAACTACATTCAAAGTTGTTTTTATCCTTTTCATGGCGAGTTAATGCTAATAATTTAATTATTCTATTTATGGTTTTATTATTAAATTATTATTCCTTTTACATACATAGAGTTGTGGTGTACGTGATGAAATCTTTTTAGACGAAAGATATATAACTTATAGCGTGCGTGAAATCCACATGGATATGGCATCCATAACCGGACTCCTACCGACTAAAATCTTTTCGTCGTATATAATAATCGCGATACATTTTCTTTACATATGATTTATGATTTCAGGCTACCATGCATCATGGTTACCTGGGCACCTATTAGATATCAAATGTGTATGAATTAGTACCTCAAGTTCGTCATAGTTGAAATGTCAGTTATTTTAGGGTGGTAAATATTTTACACCCTTTAAATATTTCTATAGTTTAATAAATTCTTATAGAACTAGAAGTAATTGCAAGATTTAGGTAAACCAAACATGGAAAGCGAAAAAGCATTGTAAAAGAATCACGCCTCACGATACAGAACGCAGGGCTAGTGTAGCGTTGCTTATCGGTAGTTAACCTGGGTATGTCAGAACATGCATGAAAGTAAATTGAACGCTGTGGAGATGCGTTCACTTCGAAAAATGTGTGGCGTAATGTTAGCCGACCAAATACATAACAAAGTGATATATAATATTTGAATGATTGTCAGCATTAAGCTCGAAAAGGGCGTGCTCCGATGGTTTTGTCACGTCCGACGAATTAATGAGGAACGAACGACGAAGAATATTTATTGCGAGAAAGTAGGGACAAGAAGGTATCAGGTTAGAACGAGACATATGAGTACCAGATTTCGCGCGGCACTATATTACAACTAAAAGGTTAGTATACCTTTTTATTCCTCGACGTTTCGACAGGGTTGCACCTGTCGTGGTCCCGAGGCAACTGAATAAAAAGTTCTCACGTCAAAAAATCTACTCACGTGATATCGTACTCGTACTCATATTTGTTTTAAACTAACACGCGTTGAACACATAATTTTGTATCGACCGGGATTTCGCGCGGCACTATATTACAACTAAAAGGTTAGTATACCTTTTTATTCAGTTGCCTCGGGACCACGACAGGTGCAACCCTGTCGAAACGTCGAGGAATAAAAAGGTATACTAACCTTTTAGTTGTAATATAGTGCCGCGCGAAATCCCGTTCAATACAAAATTATGTGTTCAACGCGTGTTAGTTTAAAACAAATATGAGTACGAGTACGATATCACGTGAGTAGATTTCTCAAAACGGAACGGTACTTGGATACCAAGAAGTGTATGTATGAAACAATTCATAAATCTGCAGGGATTGCGATTTATCCTCTCAGACAACCGCGTCAGGGATACAGCGTGAAGATAGATGGAACTAAAAATCAAAGAATATATTATTTCAATATAAACTGTGATATTATTCCAATTATCATGTTAATGTTATTGGAATCCTCTATAACCTTAAAATTTCAAGAAGCATATGGTGACTGGCATAGAGTTGGAAGCACACTATGTGACTGGTAATGGATAAGGTTGCTCATGTTATTCTGATGATATTAATGCTGACCTTTATACTAAGATGAACTCGAGGTACTTATTTGTACCTCATTGATGTCTGATATGTGCCAAGGTAACCATCATGATACTAACTTCCAAGTAGCTGATCGCTCTATATACTCAAAAGAAACTTTCAGCTTTAATAAAAAAAAGTGTGTCATCCAAAATCAACATCAAAATAGAACTACTGGAGATAGTACAAGAATAAAGATCTCATTTCCTTTATTATAGTTCTATGATGAATTTTAGACATGTGACGCCTGATTCCATTAGTTACTCTATTACATAAGCAAGATTACTAGACTTCCTGTGACAGCTGACTGATTTGAGAACTTGTTCAATTATACTTCACTTGAGGCCAAAACCTCTGGTGGCGGCCACATCGAATTAAACACATTTTCGTGTCTTTAATGAGTTAATGACTGTTATTTCAGATAAAACTTTTAAAGTACAAATCATCAAAAACAGACCACTTGCAAGCTGTGGTAATCACATTACTCGCTGTGCGTCCGATAATAATAAGTCTGCGTGAAGTAAAAAACAACTTATTTAGTTACACATTGGTGTTAATAAACGACATCCAAATAATTAGTAAACGACATCAATAATGAAAAAGAATATTTTTAAATTCGATTTTCATTCACTGATTAGTTTCCAATGCATAGAAAAGTTAGTATAAAACTATATAAATGAGTATGATAGCCGGACGGGAAAACTTATGATAACCGGATACTTTAATGCAAATCCTGTAATCATTGACACTGATGCAAATTAGATAGTCGGATATTCTATATATACGTTCATTGTATATATTTTGAGAGCTGACACATTCACAGGTAACACATTCACATTTGCTAAGGATGATCCTGTGTATTGAATAGGGAGTCTGGTTTTGAGTTTTTGCAGTTACTTCGTCATTGCGAAACTTTCTCTGAAGAGAAATACATATTTATAAAAAGTACAATAAAAAATTATTGCACGGCAAAGTGCGAGAGAAGTAGTTTATTAACTCTTGCTGCTTGGCTCCTTGGGTTATTATTGGTCACCGTAAGACTGCCTGAACACTATTTATCATGAAACTCGTACTCAGCAACAATATTTTTGTGGTTTTTTTTAAATCTCTACATTAAATTATAGTATTTTTTTTAGGTATATTGTTTGCAAATCTAAGGGACTGCGCAATGGCGAAATAACCGTTAGACCTCTACCAGACTCACCATCCTAAATTCACCTTTAGTCATACAGTAATTTTTTACAATTTTAATATGCAAGAAACGTCTTCTCTCAATGTGAAATCAGCTTTCAGACTAATTATTACAAATCCAGTAACCGATTATTTAAACATTCCGCTATCCGTAGGTGGCACTGTACCTCATAGTGTAGACTAAACCGTTCCAGAAGGTCTGATGAGTGAAGTTGCGGTATATACGGGCTGGGTGCACAAGGTCGTGGATGTATGTCTTATGCCGCGAGGCCATACATCATGCAGTCTCCGATTCCGTTTCAGTCTTCAGAACAACAGGTTCGAATTTTGCTTCGTTAGCGCTGACGTTGTTGGTATCTGGTTGTTCCGGTGGCGATTGGTATCTGAAAATTTATAAATATTGACATAGAAATAGCGTTGTAAGATGGCAAAACAAGTATTTTTTATACTTAAAATTTTGTTTTAAATTGTACAAAAAATAATGCACATCGAAGAAAACAAAGAGACAATCGGCTAATTTCGGCTTTGCAGAGCGTTGTCCTTTTCCCACGAAATACTAACAGTCCAATATCTATCAAGAGCTATTAAAACAATTATTGTGAGTTGCTTATTTTGATAATTCCTTTATTTATATTTTGATAAAACAATTTGTTTTTCTATAAGTTATGTTTTTAAATTATAGTAAAATACTAAAAACATGTATGTTAACGTATTAACTAACTATCTTCACGCTGTATCCCTGACGAGGTAGTCAGAGAGGACAGAGCTTGGCGATCCGTGCATACTTCTTTCGCTTCTTGAAGATTCATCTGGGTATCCGAGTACCTTTGACTTTTCCGTTTTTGAGCAATCTGCTCACATGGTCTTCATATGTAAGTCTCGGCCTACCCTGACTCCTTCTACCCTCTACTTTCGCGCAATATATCTCTCTTTGTATGGTTTATTTTTATAATGGTGTGCAATAAAGTTTATTCTATTCAAAATATATACTTCGTCAATCGTTGCTCACTCATTGGTTGGACGTGTCCAAACCAACGGAGCACGCCCTTTTCCAGCTTAACGCTGACACTTTTATTCAAACCTGCCATATTGCGTATCACTTCGTTACGTATTCGGTCGGCCAAAGATACGCCGCACAATTTTTTAAAGTGATCGCATCTCCACAGCTTTCAATTTACTTTCATGCATCTGCTGAAATACCCAGGTTTCGCCGCTGTAAAGCAACGTTGGCACTAGCACTGCGTTATGAATCGCGAGTCGTGCTTCTATTAAGATGCTTTGTCCTTTACCAATTGGGACAAAGCACCGTTAACTTTGTTTCCGGCAGGTACTCACCGTTCTACATCTGAATTACATCTTTCGTCTGCGCTAAACATACTCCCTAAATACACAATTTCATTTACTTGCTCTAGACGTTCCTGGTTTACCCAAATCTTGCATTTAGTTCTTACATCATCTCTTTTAAGTACTAGAATCTTAGTTGTACTTGCATTCAAGCGCAGACCCTTACTTTCACACTCCTCTTTCATATTAGTGTCTAATGCCTGAAGGTCCGTTCTGATGAGGCCATCGCATCATAAGCATACAGCAGACAATTTACTGTTAAGTCACCCAATTTCACACCCATTTCACAATCTTTCAACTTCTGCAACTGTTTACGTATTGATATATTTATTCTGAATAATGACAAAACAATTATAAATCCTCAATTCCTTCCGATCAATGCTCCCAATGAAGTCAATATTATTATCGCTATCAACCGTATTTATTACGAGTCTAACATTGTTATTATCTAGACCGTGTTGAAATCTTCGAAATTCATTCTCACATTAATTGCATGATCGCAAACCGTTTTCCGCTCTTCAGTCCCAATCATGTTTACCTTTTCTGCCAAGACTACATAACCTTAATTTGAGACCATTTATTTTTAACTGTATTTAAATCCGGATCTTCATCTTTTCATGGCGCTAACAAACCTAAATTGTTTCAGCCCAAAATTTAGCTACAAGAACAGTTTTTTCAGTAGCAATCATTAGGTCCTACTGCATGATATTGAAAGGGCATGCAGAAAAAGAATTGTCAGGGCGACCACACCACATATGCACTCCAGATTCAAGCCACCCGAGAAGCCCCACCTAAACAGGTTCTCCTTACTTCGGCCGATTGTGTTCGGAGCCTATTTAAAGTCTTCCAGGATAGCCATGGTAGCTCAGGTCCAGGCGGTAGGCTCTCAGATAATGGGACAAACAGGCTGGGAAGAACGGCACCCTCTCGTCAACCTGCATCCCTCCCTGACTGCTTGTCGTTACAGAAAGGAGGCGCACATTTCACAAAGTTATTTCGACTTTTCAGTCTTTGTGGTACAGGATCATGGTAAAAAAGAGAGTGTCATGTGTGCGGAGAATCTGTCACCGCTCTGCGAAGGCGCGACACCAGCTAGGCGATGGCATAGTAATGAAAATCCAAAAGATACGGTGGCAATCGCAATACAATGTGCCTATGTTCAGCAAGTATTTTGTCTAAAGGGAAACTCTGTATACTCGTACCTCTCCTTATGTCGACACTTGTTACCGTAAACCTCGGGTTTTGTTAATTTTGGGTCTACTGGAATTTCATGCCTATTTAACCAGTTGATTATTTCTTGTTTAGTGGTGTTTGAATTCTTGGTCTTTCAGCATATATATTGTGATAGGGTGCGATGTCGAAAATTAGAACAGATACACTGGGTATGTTTGGGATTAATTGATTAACCACTCATTTCTCGTAACTAACTAACTATCATCACGCTGTATCCCTGACGGGGTAGTCAGAGAGGAAAGATCGCCAGGCTTCGTGATCCATGCATACTTCTTTCGCTTCTTCGACATTCATCAATCGCTTCATACACGCACGTCTGGGTATCCGAGTACTTTTGACCTTTCCGTTTTTGAGCAATCTGCTTTCGGTCGGCCAAAGTAACGCCGCACAATTTTCGAAGTGATCGCATCTCCACAGCATTCAATTTACTTTCATTTCTCGTAGTTATCGTTATTCATTCGTTGTGATAATCATCTATAGCGTCCGTGGATTTATACATTAAAAAGGCTCTAGTAACAAGGCTTCTTCATTTCCCGCTTGAACTATTATCAAATGTTGCAGTTAGAATAGAATAGAATAAACTTTATTGCACACTAAATATTTATTCACGTGGTAGACAATTTAGCGTGACTGAACATACAAAGAGGGAAGCTCTTTTTCCTAAAGATGCCATAGTACAACTCTAAATCATTTAAATTTGGGGGTGTTAACAACTCTCTTTATATATTCTGAGCTGGACGCGACCGTACTCCACCGTATTTTTCGAACGACTGACAAAACGTAACAGATGTAGTGTGCGAAAGGGATGCTCTACAAGGCAAAATTAGCCGAATGTCTCTATCTAGTGGTCGATGTGCATTATTTCTTGCCCAGTACTGTACAATCTTTACTTTACTTTGGCTGCCTGGGTGGCACAGTGGTAGCGTATGCGACTGCCGCGACTGAGGTCCCGAGTTCGATTCCTGAATCGGATAAATATTTCTGTGATCCACAAATGTTTGTTTTGTAGTTTGGGTGTTTCCTATGTATAATATGCACGTATTAAGAAATGTATAAGTATGTTTATCAGTCGTCTAGATTCCATAATACAAGCTTATATGAGCTTACTTTAGGCTAGACGGTGCTGTATAAAAAAAATGTCCCACTATATTTATTTATTATTTATTTATTTACATGGTTTAAAATGAGGTCGCCTCCGATATTTTTACATTTAAGGGCCTCGTTCACCATCTCTGAGTAAAGTTCTAATTAGTTACTTCCCAATTAAAACTAATCAGCAAGTAAAACTAAAAAGTAACGTTTTTCAATTTCACATGCAAAAATGAAGTTCCGATTAGCTACTCAACGGTTAAAAGAATAATGTCGGCTAATCATTAATTCATTTTGAAAAATTCACTCATGTCATTGTCATTAACGTCAAACTAATGTCACTGTCAGATAAAACTGGATAATGTGGGGTTTTTTAAATTAAAATTATAAAGATCATGGATAATAAAGTTATAAAAAGAGAAAGAAGTGCAAATTTTTATTCGGATAAAAGAGACTTATTAGTGCCTCTTGTGCAAAAATACATACATACATATTGTTACGCCTTTATCCCCGAAGGCGTAGGCAGAGGCATACTATACGCCCTCATTTCACCGTATGCATTTTTGTCCCACGTAACAGGTGGTGAGCCTATTGCCGTGTTGAAATGGACAGGCGCAGGCTGTGGCGACCTGCTATTGAATTTTTTTCAAGCCGCCCAAAAGGTCTTCAACTAGGCTTAACGACTGCCATTATACTGGCAACCGGGACCAACGGCTTAACGTGCCCTCCGAAGCACGGAAACGCTTGCAAATGTAAAATCCACAAAGTGGTCACCCATCCAAGGACCACCTATAGCCAATGTTGCTTAACGCAGTGATCGTTTACAGAACACTGAGTAAGCGGGGCCACGAGCACTTTTGTGCAAAAATATCGCAATATAATTAAGAATAAGCATAGTGGTGGTGTTACTTGGAAGAAATAAAAGTTGGCGTGGGAACAAATTGAAAAAGCATCCAATGCTCAATTTGGCGCAATATTCAGACCGTCAAAACATTGCGGCTCAAGTAAAATTGTGCTTAATTAGATTATGCACATGATTAACTGTATTTTTAGATAACCGAAATCGAGCAAAAAAATTGAAGAAGAGAGAAGAGAGAAGCGCTCGTGGCCCCGCGGTCTCAGTGTTCTGTAAACGATCACTGAGTTACGCAACTTTCACTATGGCTGGTCCTCCGATGGGTGACCACTTTGTGGCATTACATTTGCGAGCGTTTCCGTGCTTCGGAAGGCACGTTAAGCCGTTGGTCCCGGTTGCCAGTAAAATGGCAGTCGTTAAGCCTGGTTGAAGGCCTTATGGGCGGCTTGAAAAAATTCAACAGCAGGTAGCCACAACCTGCGTCTGTCTATTTCAACACGGCAATGGGCTCACCACCTATTACGTGGGACAGGAATCCATACGGTGAAAAGTGGGCATACAATATGCCTCTGCCACCCCTTCGGGGATAAGGCGTGATGGATATTTTATTTTTTTTAGCAAAAAAATTCTGTTTTGAAAAAAATCATCATGGACAATATACACTCAAATCCTCGGAATTCTTTGTAAAAAATAATAGTCGTCTTCTAACTCATCAATTTGGTGCTCAATTGAATCAAATAAATCCATTATTTTCTTAGTTACGTATCGCAATAGGTTAAATTGTCACAAAAGCTATTAAACACAATGCACATAATCGACAATTAAAATAGTTACTCACCAGTCGATGTTACAAGTAAGTTACATGTTACTTTAACCGGTGATTAGCGTTACTTAAAGATCGTGAAATTCGGGATAAGTTTTACTTGCGACTTTATGTGACGAATAGTCTACTCGACACTTTACTTAGAGATGGTGAACGAGGCCCTAAGTGTTTTAAACTACTCAACGGATTTAATGCAGCCCCATCCAAAACCACAATTTATCGCTGGTTTGCTAAATTTCAACGTGGACGTGTCAAGCTCAGAGATGATCCCCGTCAAGGTCGTCCAAAAACTGCAGTCACCCAAGAAAACGTTGATGCTGTGCGTAAGCTGATTGAGGAAGATCAACATGTGACATACCGCGAAATTCAGGCAACTTTAGACATTGGCATGAGTCAAATACAAATAATCTTGCATGAACAATTAGGTGTAAAAAAGTTGTTTTCCCGATGGATACCGCATTCGCTCTGTGAAGAGCAAAAAGCGGCTCGCGTTACTTGGTGCGTCAGAACTCTCGAAAGATTCCACGCAGGATCCTCAAATGCTGTATACAACATCGCATCAGGTGACGAATCCTGGATATACGCGTACGAACCCGAAACAAAAAACCAATCACGAGATTGGGTGTTCGAAAATGAGTTAAAGCCAACAAAAATTGTTCGTTCACGGAGTGTTGCAAAAAAAATGGTGGCCACGTTTGTCTCCAAAACCGGCCATGTTGCGACTATTCCTCTTGAGGGACAAAGAACGGTTAATGCAGAATGGTATGCTAGCATTTGTTTGCCACAGGTCGTTTCTGAACTCCGTAAAGAGAACTGCAACCGCCGCATCATCCTCCATCACGACAATACGAGTTCTCACACCGCGCAGAACAAAAGAGTTTTTAGAGCAAGAAAAAAGAATTATTAGACCATCCGCCGTACAGCCCCGACCTAAGCCCTAATGATTTCTATACTTTCCATAAAATAAAGAATAAATTGCGTCGTCAGAGATTTTCATCACCTGAAGAAACTGTGGCCTACAAAACGGCCATTTTGGATACCCCAACTTCCGAATGGAATGGTTGCTTCAATGATTGGTTCCATCGTATCGAAAAATCTGTCAAATTTCGCTGAGAATACTTCGAAAAGCAATAAATACATTTTTAAATAGTAATGTTGTGTCACTACCTTGATTCCCGAAATTTTCAGTGCCGCCCTCGTAAATGGGTGCAAAGGAGATAAAAAGTACGTAACGCGCGAAGTCAGTTAGTCAAATATAGAGGCTACACAAGAATCTGATGTTAAATATTTATGAAACAGTGTAAGGTGCCATCAATTGTGACCCTTCAGATGGCAAAGGTATCTGCAAACTAAATTCTAGCTGATGTGGTTCGGTTTTCAAGTCGGTTACGCCGATGCCTATGAATGAAATATCTTCAGGTAACCATAATCATACATAAATACATATTGTCACGCCTTTATCCCCGAAGGGATAGGCAGAGGCAACTATTCGCCCACACTTCACCGTATGCATTTTCGCACCACGTAATGGGTTGTGAGCCCATTGCCGTGTTGAAAACGACAGGCGCAGGTTGTGGCAACCTGCTGTTTAAATTTTTCAAGCCGATAAGGCCTTCAACTTGGTACGAATACCATGTTACTGGCAACTGGAACCAACGTCTTAACATGCCTTCCGCACGGAAACGCTCGCAAATGTAAATGCTACATAGTGGTCACCCATCCGAGGACCAGCCATAGCAAAAGTTGCTTAACGCAGTGATCGTTTACAGAACACTGTGTTAGCGGGGTCACAAGCGCTTCATTTTAATTCTTTTTCGTAAGTGACTTGAATAAAAAAATAAATCGGAATAAATCGGTGTCAAACTGTCGACAATATAAAGGCTGGTAACCTGTAAAATCAAATTTTGCCATTGATTTTGTATTTAATTTCAATATTAACTGGGATAATTTTGGACAGTCTGGTCGCTTCTAAGTATGGGATCATTTCAAGAACACCAGGAACCGGCTAGGACTAGATAGCTATAATCATAAAAACTTTTTTTTTTAATTTTTTTTTTTTTTTTCAATTTTAATTTAATTTTATTTATTATTCTCTGTATTAACTATACAGACATACAAATTACATTTTTAAATATATCTAAAAAAAACATTTAAAAATATAAAAAGTAGTGGCCCACCGGTATCGGGTACAGGGACCAAGCTACCAGTGGTTAGGGCTCCAGAGATAGGACCTCCTGACAATGCGTGCCGTGTCGAGGAGAACTGCCTTCTGCATCAAACTCCCGATCCAACTGCCTAACGCGAGCCTCATAAGATGTTGGTCGAGGCTCTTGGCAATCAACCTATATGCTTATACGACTATCGGGACAATGATTGCCGAATCCACATCCCACATGTCAACAATCTTGTGAGCCAAGTCCAAATATTTAAATTGTTTTTCTTTTTCTGCTTTCACGAGATTTTCGCCATGAGGGATGGTAACATCATTACGCGACGCTCTAATCGATCCATCACCACAATATCAGGCTTATTGGCAACAATAGTCCTGTCAGTAATGATGGATCGATCCCAGTACAGTGTGATACGACCATTTTCAAGAACTGGGTCGGGTACATACCTGTAATAGGGCACCTCCAAATCCAGAAGTTTATACTTAAGAGCCAGTTGCTGATGGACAATCCTAGTTACTTGATTGTGTCTATGATACTCCCCGTTAGCAAGACGCAAACAACCAGAAATAATACGAGTATGTCTTAAAGATTCACCCGGACGATGACATGCCCGACAAATGTCAATCGTACCATCCTTCAGAATATACTTTCGGTAGTTATTCGTCATTACTACTTCGTCTGTTATTGCAAAGACAGAACCTTCAGATAAAAAATCGCCCATGCAGCTCCTTATTCTTCCATATCTCCTTGCGATCATCAGTAGTGAGTATCACAGGTTTGCGCCAGTTCTCTTTAGCTAGACTAAGCAAGGTAAGTCGCTTTATCTAGTGCTACCATACACCGATGCATACCCATATTCGCTGACAGAACATATTCTCTAAGGTTGCATATCTGGCGGTTGTGGAGAGACTTAACATTTAAGAAGTCTCGACCCCCAAACTTCCGCGGGATATACAATCTCATAACAGACGAACGTGGATGGTGCATTCGGTATGTAGTAAGCAGAGTACGAACATTTCTGTCGAGGGTGTCCAACTCAGTTTTGAGTCCATCTGAGTATGCCAAAGGGGTAGGTAGGCCCTCTAATATTGTACTCAGAGGGTTAAGTGCTAGACAGAACCACAAAGGACTTAAACGATCACCCTGGAAAATACCCCGGTTTATCTTTATAGGATCATCGTCACCCAGTACTTCTCGACATCCTGAATAGCGAAGGACCGTACACCATTGTCCCATTCATGTCTCCAAGAAGGTGCATAGAGTTGCATCAATCTTATACAACTCTAGCACCCTTATGAGCCATGAATGTGGCACGGAGTCATAAGCCTTCTTATAGTCTATCCAAGATGTCGCTAAATCCCTTCGTTTACGACGAACCTGTTGGCTAATAGTCGCATCAATAATAAGAAGTTCTTTAGTGCCACGAGCCCCAGTCCTACATCCATTGTGAGACTCTGACAGGATAGAGTTTTCTGTTATATGACAGTTTATTTTTACTCTCAGAATAGATGTAAGAAGTTTATATAACGTGGGAAGACACGTTATAGGTCTATAATTTTTGGGGTCCATGGTACTACCAGACTTATGTAGCAGGTGGGTTACTCCAGTGGACATAAAACTTGGGAGCAACCCAGATTCCAAGGATGATTGAAATTGAGAAGCCAAACGACTATGTAAACTCCGAAACCACTTCAGCCAAAAATTGTACAGTCCGTCTGGTTCTGCAGATTTCCAATTAGGAAGTTGACGGACTGCATTAGCAACATCATCAGATGTAATTGATGGTGGCTACATTGGAATAATAGAGTCACACATTCGTTAGAGATGTCTAATATCTATATCTATGTATCTATTCACCTTCTGTATGGGTGACAGGCACTGACCAAACACTACGTCAAAGTGAGCTCGTAGTTACTGTATCTGGTAAATGCATGTCCATTCACAGCATCAGGTTGCTCCCAATTTCTATACACCCACCGCTCATCTCTCTGAAATGTGCGGTTTAGGATATATCTACCTGTCCTAGTCTTATAGCGTCTAATTCGTCGAATTATTATTATTTTTATTACAGTACTTCATAACTCGTGGAAATCACAGGGAATAGGGAGAGCTGGCGCTAACTTCTCTGAACTTGACCCTTTTCTTCGCAGTTATACGGGCGTTTGTATCGTTCAGCGAGGCAATCAGAACGTGACGAAAGGGAGCCTCGAGAGTTCTTTGAAGCGAATGCAAGAGCGAAAACTCAGCGGCTCGACAGCTCAATGTGTGAATTGACCAAAGACGAAGAACAAAAGTTGTTGGTTATGACCTTACCTATCTTCCTAGCAGGTTGACCCTGAATGGTATACCCAATATATCCCACTGAGAGTATAGTAGCTGTGTATACATTATAAGATCTGTACAGAACGCAGCTCTCTTAAAGTTTTTTTTTTACACCTTTTTATATATATTTTTTTACACCTATATATATATTATATATATGGGGGCATAGTCTACTATTTTATAATAGAAAGCCGTTTTAGTTCTATTTTATAGCGGTTCTTTTGCAATTAGGTACTTCAAAACTAGGTAGTCTACTGAAACTTCTCAAGCTGCAGAATAGAAACAAAATTGCTGTTATAACAGACTACCAATTATTCTAATTAAAAGGTACTTACAGGCGCTACACGTGTTAATAACATTATATTGGCTGGCCGATAGAATTCTATTGGAGCGCAATTGTAATAGTAGACTACGAAAACTGACATTTATTTCTGTCGGTTCTCTATTGAGTGACGATTTCTATTCTCTTCTGATGCGATTGAATTAGTAGGCTTGATCCCCAGTAAATTGCCTGTTACACGCTAGAGATTTTACCAAATGCCATGATATACTACATTAGTAGGGGTGTAATACTTACGTGGGTCGCATAGCTTCACTCTGGTTCATTTGCGCCAGTAGTGCCTTGTTCGCATCCGGAGTCGTGCTTGTAGAGAAACTATCGACAAAAGAAATACCTATTTATATATATATGTACACACTCTGATGGTACATCATTACAACCATCAGTACAATATTGTCATACTTTACGCGAGCTCACACATATTTCTTTTAAACGTGCCACGGCCATACGTACATTATATTAGAATAATAAAAGGTTACAACTATTTTGATAGACCTTATCTTACAAATGGTGATGCAAGTAGCCTCAAATACTTTGGGTTTCGACCCACCCGACCAGTTATCTAAGAAATAATAGACAAAATTCATGCAGCTTGAGAAATTATATGCAGTCGCTCTGAAAATCAATCCTAGCATAAAGCTGATCATATTAAATCTTCAAAACAAGTCCTTATATACAAAATAGATAGATTGCAAACTTAGAAATATAAAATTGAACTATCTATCTTTGCACCTATCTATTTCAATCTTTGTATCTATCTAAGATTATAATTTGTGGAGATAAAATAAATAAACTTTATTATTATTATGTCTATATACACATTTTGTGGTGTAGCATAAAAAACATAAACCAGCATCTGTTGTAGTCCGCCATATCAGTGTTGTCGCTTTATTTTCCACGTTATTCTCAGCAAGCCCCTTTATTTGATACTCATATTGTAACAAAGCATTCCACCCGAACGTACATATATTGTTTGTTAGTAAAATAATTATAAGAAAGGTTTACTATGAATGCCATAACAACAACATAGGAACGATGCAGGCGGAGTTGGGGGGTCAGGCGGCTCCTAACAGCGAAAACCAAAAGCCAAGCGATATCTGCTCCGAACCCAGGCTCCAAATCCAGGTAGGGTTTGGAAGCAATTCAGAATAAACTCAAATCAAGATAGGTTAAGGCATAAACAATTACTGTCATAAAATTAATTGGGAACCCATTTCTTCGAAATGTCACAACATTTACGATGCGCAATAAGATCTAAGACTTCGCGCTATTACGCTGTTGCCGCTACACACGTATAAACAATTTTAGCTATAAATATGCAGTTAGTTAGCAATACAGCGTTCCAACCTGAGTTGGACCCCAATTTAAGATGTTCAAAATGGATAATACAGTCGCATAGTTTCGCCTAGTAAATAAACTAGAATACGTTAGTAAGAAAACAAAAACAATTGCATATAGTAATAGTTATAAATTTAATTTGCTCTTTGCATATTTATCAAATGGCCTATTCACCAAATTGATATACGGAGGAATACCAAGAAAATTGACAGATTTTAATTTCCATGTGACAAGAAACTGTCCAAAACACAGCATTGGAAAATTCTCCGTCTATGACGCAAGTGCGTTACAATATTATCGAAGTAACGTATTATAAATGAGAAATTCTGAATGTTGAGGCTTCGGTGCAGGCATAAAAAAATAGCGACAGTAAAATCCTCGTTTTCAGATATTACGAGTATTACCTAGCAGCCAATCATTGATTTTGGATGCTATGGAGCCCTACCGATCATTGGACCCAAGCCAACCTAACCTGCACGCAACACAGCCTGCTGACAGACGAGGTCATAGCCAATAGAAGGGAATACTAAAAATAAACCCCTGGCTATGCCCAAATCCAGCAGCTAACTCTCTAATGGACTGATTTAATTGATGTTCGAATCAATCTTAGCGGACCGGGGCTCCAAAGGGCATGCAAACGGATAAGTCCCGATTCCTTAGCATTGCGGAATTGATTTTGAGGTATTAGTGATACTCGCATATTAATACATTTCGCTAAGCAATACGCATTGCGATAATTCGTTCAACGCACAGCAAAAGGAACGTTTCAATATTACAATAATAATAATATAGTGTTTGTTGTAGAATATTTATACCCTTTTTCTTACGTTTAGCCCAAGTAGAATAACAAAACCTGTGATTTCTAATTTCGGACGGATGTACGGGTAAGAACTGTAAGAATTAACTATTAGAATATATAAGAAGGAACATTTTGTTGACAAGTAAAGCACTATTACTATAATTTACAATCACCATTCATATGTAGCATTGAAATAGAATTTCATTGTGGACCTTTAAGACATAGTGTCAGATATGCCGTGCAAACAAACATTGAAGAGCAATACTTTATTGCTATCTACTTTTTGTTTACAAATTGGAAATGCATTATTCATGGTTTAAGACATAGAATATTCTCATTTATATTTTTTTAAAGTATCCTACTGATATTATAAACGCGAAAGTTTGTAAGTATGAATGTTTGTAACTCTTTCACGCAAAATCTACGGAATGGATTTTGATGAAACTTTACAATAATATAGCTTACACATCAGAATAACAAATAGGCTAATTTTTATCTCGGGAACAAGTTCCTGTGAGAAACGGCAACGGAAAAACTTCACCGCGAGCCGCGAGCGTCAACTAGTATAACAATATATAAAAAATCAAGGTCATTAGCTCAGGATAGTGGCCAAGTACTGTGATACCGGTTTTAAAAAGATATTTGTGTTTTAAATACCCAGCTCAAATCTAACTCAATAAGTGCAGTTAAGTATTAATATAAGCTACTAAATGTGAATTGATCGTAAGAAAAATTGTTAGCAATACTGACTGATCAACGTCTTTGAAGTCACCCATAGCGGGAGCAGAGTCAGCCCGCCACTTGCCTCCAACCATGTTCTGCACGCTGTAACGGAAAAAGAACATAGTTTTAAGAGCAATAAGAACTATTATAGAGCCCACAGAAAGCCACTATCCCAGTCAAAGCTAGACCACTAGACGAGCTGGGCACTTGTTTCGATTTTCAATAAAGATTCCAAGGTAGGCATGACAAGAGCAGCTACAGACAGCATATTCCAACAACTGCAGGTAGAAATCTGCACAGACAGTACTGGTTTCTATAAAGGCTTCATCAGCTGTATCCCTGACGGGGTAGTCAGAGAGGACAGATCGCCAGGCTTCGCGATCCATGCATACTTCTTTCGCTTCTTCAAGATTCATCAATATACATCGTATCTAATAAGCCGAGTCTTGAGGCGCTCGAGGCCCCGCAAACTCAAGTGTTCTGTAAACGATCACTGTGTTAAGCAACTTTCACTATATGGTCCTTGGATGGGTGACCACTTTGTGGCACTCACATTTGCGAGCTTTTCCGTGCTTCGGAAGGCACGTTTAGCCGTTGGTCCCGGTTGCCAGTAAAATAGCAGTCATTAAGGCTGGTTGAAAGCATTATGAGTGGCTTGAAAATTTTCAACATCAGGTCGCCACCACCTGCGCCTGTCCATTTCAACACGGCAATGGGCTCACCACCTGTTACGTGAATGTGGGCGTATGTCTACCGCTTCAGAGATAAAGCCGTGACAATATGTATGTATGTGTTTCATATATACTAGCAGCAGGAACCAACTACACACTTGCCCAGCCGACTGCAAGTCAGTATAGGCTGTACAATTTCAAGGGCGCGTCACCCTGAACCAACTTGTATACAAATGTTCGCACACAAAGCTCGACCGCGGTGTGCAAGCAAGTAGACTATGAATTAGTTGACCGTGTAATGATCCCGAAAACGGGTTAACAGTTTAGGATAATTGCACAGATAATTAATCAGGTCTGTGCAGAGAGTGTTCTTAGCTTTGCTGTTTTTATATACAAGCAATACTGGCTGATATATGCGTCATACCAGTGAACGAGTGTCATCTGTTGCGACTGGTCAGCTCATAGCTGTTCTAGCAATTATTTCAAATAATATTATTGAAATTTAAGACAAACTAAGTTTAGTCGACTGTTCTTACATAAATCTAAAGAAAAAGCAAATTAGAAGTAAAAAGTAGAAGCAATAATCTTGAAGTTCATAATGGTTACTTTGTGACCTACATGAATAAAGATTTTTTATTTTTAGTCACGTGAATGCAGTTGGCCGTTTTCAGAGTCAACTTGTTTAACCTAAGCTATTTGTTTAATGAATGAGAATAGGTATATAATAATTGTACATAATACAAAAAACATTTTACTACACTGTCAAAGAGATTGTGTAGAGGATGTATATTGATTGAGAGGACGATTTAACCAATGGACGCGCTATCGCTACCGTTTGCGCCTATACCCCGCTTGCCATTTGCTAAGATTTTTTAGCTAAGTCGCTGTTTTAATCGACCTATATTCAATATACTTTCATTCTCTATACACATTATACAAAGAGTTACCATCTCAAATTAACCGAATAATATTGTGTCAAATTCGTATTGCATAGCTACATTTCTATTGGTTGTTAGACAGTGACAACACTTCATGCAAGAGTAAGAAAACAATATGTGTGTAGTTTCCCCCTCGCACGAAAGTTGGTTGAAGGTGATTCATACTTTATTGAGTACATTACGCGTCCATTAGTTAAATCGTCCTTGGTTGCGACACACTTAAATTTTTAAGGTTTAGTCAGCGCAGTTATAGTTAAGTATAGAAGGTACGAGGGCTGCACTAAATGTATCGGGAATGGAACATTTCCACAGTTCAATAAATAAAATAAATATCCACCACGCCTTATCCCCGAAGGGGTGGCAGAGGCATATTATTGCCCACTTTTCACCGTGATTCCTGTCCCACGTAACGATCACGATCCTCAAATGCTGTTTACAACATCGTATCAGGTAACGAATCCTGGATATACGCGTACGAACCCGAAACAAAAAACCAGTCACGAGTTTGGGTGTTCGAAAATGAGTTAAAGTCAACAAAGTTGTTCGTTCACAGTGTTGCAAAAAAAATGGTGGCCACGTTTGTCTCCAAGACCGGCCATGTTGCGACTATTCCTCTTGAGGGACCAAGAACGGTTAATGCAGAATGGTATGCTAGCATTTGTTTGCCACAGGTCGTTTCTGAACTCCGAACTGAAAGAGAACTGCAACCGCCGCATCATCCTCCATCACGACAATGCGAGCTTTCACACCGCGCACAGAACAAAAGAGTTTTTAGAGCAAGAAAACATAGAATGATTAGACCATCTGCCGTACAGCCCCGACCTAAGCCCTAATGATTTCTATACTTTCCCTAACATAAACAATAAATTGCGTGGTCAGAGATTTTCATTACCTGAAGAAGCTGTGGACGCCTACAAAACGGCCATTTTGTATACCCCAACTTCCGAATGGAATGGTTGCTTCAATGATTGGTTCTATCGTATGAAAAAATGTGTCAAATTTCGCGGAGAATACTTCGAAAAGCAATAAATACATTTTTAAATAGTAATGTTGTGTCACTTCCTTGATTCCCGAAATTTTCAGTGCCGCCCTCGTAATACCAGTCGAGAAGTCATATACGCGAGCCTAATAGAGAGTGTAAAACACTCCGAAGAAGAAACAATACGGAAACGGATTACAAAGGCAACGACAGGAGTCTAGACTACTCTCATATGGTGTGCATTCGTATCTATTTGGGATAGACGGGCTCATGACGCCACCTTTTAATGCAGTTCTCGGGACTTGCTCGTGATATTATGACACTTGTACCGACGTCTAGAACACGAGGCAACGCCGGTGGCCGCAGTATTTAAGTTTTTAATGAATAGATAAACGGTCTCATGTCGATTATGAAGGTCACGGGACCTTCAGGATCGAAATTAATTAGGCAGTGTGAATTAAATGAACTTAGGATTTGATTACAATCAAATGACATGATATAGTGCATTAGTAGGGGTGTAATACTTACGTAGGTCGCATAGCTTCACTCTGGTTCATTTGCGCCAGTAGTGCCTTGTTCGCATCCGGAGTCGTGCTTGTAGAGAAACTATCGACAAAAGAAATACCTATTTATATATATGTATTACACACTCTAATGGTACATCATTACAATTTATCGTCATACTTTACGCGAGCTCACACATATATCTTTTAAACGTGCCAAGGCCATACGTACATTATATTAGAATAATAACATGTTACAACTATTTTTATAGACCTTATCTTACAAATGGCGATGCCAGGAGCCTCAAATAATTTGGGTCTCGACCCACCCCACCAGTTATCTAACAAATAATTGACAAAATTCATGCAGCTTGAGAAACCATATGACAGTCGCTCTGAAAATCAATCCTTTCATTTAATACACATATTGTAGTGTAGCATAAAAACATAAACCAGCATCTGTAGGAGTCCACCATATGAAATTTAGAGTGTTGTCGCTTTATTTTCCGCGTTATTCTCAGCAAGCCCCTTTGTTTAAAACTCATATTGTAGCAGAGCATTCCACCCGAACAAACATATATTGCAAGTTAATAAAATTATTATTAGAAAGGTTTACTATGATGCCATAACAACAATATAGGAATGAATCAGGCGGAGTTGGGGAGTCAGGCGGCAGTCGCTCCTAACAACGAACGCCAAGTGATATCTGCTCCCAACCCAGGCTCCAAAGCCTGGTAGGGTTTGGAAGCAACTCAGAATAGACTCCAATGAAGATAGGTTATGAAATGCTTACAAAGCAATAGTCAAAAACTCTACTCACTAAGAGTTGCCGCTAGACACGTACAATATAAGCTATACGACTGACTGCCTGGGTAGCGCAGTAATAGTTTATGTAACTGCCGCGCTGAGGTCCTGGGTCAGAACAAATATTTGTGAGATCCACCAATGTTGGTTTCGGCGTTTGGATGTTTCTTATATATTATATGTATGTATTTAGAAATATATAAGTATGTATATCAGTTGTCTAGATCCCATACCACAAGCTTGAAGCTAAGTTTCGGCTAGATGGCGCTGTGTAAAAAGTATCACACAATTTTATTTTTATTTTTACGGTATTTCCAACTGGATCCCAAATTAGTAACAACACAAAAGTAAAGTACTCTGATACTCAGACGTGTATAAAGCGATTGATGAATCTTCAAGAAGTATGCATGGGTCGCAAAGCCTGGCGATCTGTCCTCTCTGACTACCCGTCAGGGATACAGCGTGAAGATAAGTTAAGTTAAATTAACAACACAAAACGCGCTACCGCATACGAGCACATCATTGCTATCATTAAAACACATGTTTACAATGGAAAACACAATCGCAAGCAAAGTTTCGCCTAGTAAATCAACTCTTTTAAGTTAGTAAGAAAACAAAAGTAAATTTGTACAATGTAATTATTATAAATTTAATTTAGCTCTTTGCATATTTATTAAATGGCAACGCGACATAAAGAGAAATGCCAAAATAATTGCCAGGCCAGCCTTGCATGTGGCAACAAAATGTCCAAAACAAAGCATTTGAAAATTTTACGTTCATGATACCAAAAGGACAACTGGTTCATATCATATATGAACTCTTTAGTACAAAAAAGAGATACTGGATGTAGAGTCTGCTCAGCCCGCCGAGGGCATTTTTTAACTAGCAGAAGGAGCTTTGGTGCAGGTTTCCAACCTAATGAATACTACTCAGCAACCAATCATTGTTTTTGGGTGCATACTGTATACGTCATATACAACGTCATCAGTCATGGCCAAAAGAAGAGAATACCTAAAATAAACCAGTGTATCAACCCGTCTGGCCAGGCCTACGTCCAGCATTCCAGCAATTGATGTTCGAGCCAATCATAGCGGACCGGGACTCCAAAGTGTGCAATATGCAAACGGATAAATCCCGATTCCTTAGTCTTGCGGTATTAGTTATGTGGTAATAGTACTCTCATATTTATACGTTTCGCTAAGCAATATGCATTGCGATATTCGCTCAACGCACAGCAATAGGAACGCTTACAATAATAATAATAATATAGTGTTTGACGCAAAATATTCACGCCCATTTTCTTAATCTCGGGCAAGAGTGTAGAATTAACCAGTATAATATTTAAGAAGGGATAATTAATAAACATATTGTTGACAAGTAAATCACTGTCACTATAATTTACAAGTACCATTCATTCACATGTAGCGTAGAAATAGGATTTCATTATGGTCCTTTATGGCAGCTATACCGAGCAAACGATCACTGAAAGTCGTACTTTATTAGTTATTTAATTCTGATAGTTTTTTTTATTCCACCGAGGTGGCAAACAAGCATACGGCTCACCTGATGGAAAGTGTTCACTATAGACGTTTGCGAGGTGAAATATGGTGAAAATAGAATATACTCATACATTTTTACAACATGTCTTCACTTCTATCAGTTCCTATTTTTTTGGTTTTTTTATAATTTATTGACAATATTATA
Organism: Thumatha senex; assembly: GCA_948477245.1. NCBI lineage: Eukaryota > Metazoa > Arthropoda > Insecta > Lepidoptera > Erebidae > Thumatha > Thumatha senex. Next base: position 30,405,117 of record OX419725.1, on the reverse strand, counting down.
TATACAAAACAAATAGGTATAAAGCTGCAACATAAACTCGTTCGAGTTTTACTGTGCACCAGTATCTTCTACAATGATTAGGTTATATCCTAATCCATACATACCTATCTAATATTACACATTTGCAATAACAATAAACAATATAGAAGTAGTTAGAAAAATCAAGAATTAGATAAGTTATATAATATTAAAATAAGTTTCTGAATAAAAATTCAAGGTCAATAGCTCGGTATAGCAGCTAAGTACTATGAGACCAATTTTAAAAAGATCACATTTAGAAAAATGTGTTGAAGACCCAGCTCAAATCAAATTCAATTATTCAAACTTATGTATTGGTATACGCTAAATGTGAACTGATACTTAAGAAAAATTGTTAGCAATACTGACTGATCAACGTCTTTGAAGTCACCCATAGCGGGAGCAGAGTCAGCCCGCCACTTGCCTCCAACCATGTTCTGCACACTGTAACGCAAAATAAAAATGGTTTTAAGATATCGATTTCAAACTTAAATTTTAAGATCAATAAGTACTCCTGTAGGTAAAGTGACACTTACTGAAAGTCACTATCGTGGCAGTCACAGCTAGACCACTAGGTCCCAAGTAGACGACCTGAGCACTTGTTTCTGTTTCCAGAGCAGGCATACCAAGAGCAACTACAGACAGCTTATACCACAACTGCAGGTAGACATCTCTGCACAGATAGTACTGGTTACTATAAAGGTGTACGGGTCTCCACCTAGATCTTCGGAGCCCAAGCTTCCTCAGCTGCTACTACCAACTGACTAACGGACGAGACAACAACTCAAGCGCCCTTACGGGGTTGGGAGGTCAGAGGGCAGTCGCTCCTAACAATGCCGAAAAACGTCAAATGATAGTTGCTCTTAGCAGCCAAATAGAAGTGTACCCCAAGCTCTAAATCCAGGTAGGGCTTGAAAGAATACATAGTGCAGAGACTGTATGTTTTTTTTTTGTATTGAAGGCAAACACGTTATGAATTAGTTGACTGTTTGATGATCCCGAAAACGAGTTTAGGATTATTGCACAGATAATTAATCAGGTCGGTCCAGACAATGTTCCTAGCTTTGCTAGTTTCTATATACAAACATACAGTCACGTGAATGGCAGTTGGCCGTTTTCAGATTCAGCTTGTTTAACCTGAGTTAGTTGCTCAATGAATGAGAATAGGAAAAATAGCATATGAGAATTGTACATAATACAAAATCACAACATTTTACTATCACCGTCAAAAAGATTTCACTGATTGCCGTCTGATTGATTCTGATATCGGTGTAGAGGATGTATATGAGAGGTGCGAACTCCTCTATGTGGCATAGATCTTCTTACTAAATACATTACTCTAACAATACAATGTCTACTAATAAGAAAAGCTTTGATTTATGATCTATAATTAAAAGATAGCAATGTAAAATTAAGAGAAAGAGTGATAAGTTAAAATGTAAGAAAAGGAAACAAGTGATGTACAACGCTTTTGAGTAATATAAGAAATATAATCTATCACGCCTTATCCCCGAAGGGGTGGCAGAGGCATATTATATGCCCGCTTTTCACCATGTGTATTCCTGTCCCATGTAATAGTTCGTGAGCCCATTGCAATGTTGAAATAGACGCAGGTTATGGCTACCTGATGATGAAATTTTACAATAAAAATATTGACAGAAATACACATAGTAGTCTTAGTTTAGTTAATATTAAATATAAAGTCATTTTTCTATAAAGCTACACATAAAAAACTAATGTAACTGCATGATAAAGAAAAAAAATATAAGTATTCAGCAAGTTACTAATTCCTCTATCACTTTTACTTTACCCACCTCCTGCGGCAACGACGGCATATCTTCCTTTTGTAAAGCATAATTTAAAACATATATTAGAATACAAGTAGTGCACCATAAAGCGGACTAAAAATGCCTCGCAAATTTCATAAATTGACTATTCTGATAAGAAACACATAACCACACATTTTGTACTAAACCCCTTTCCATCTAGAACACTATACGCTATGATGAGAGTTAGTGTTAAGTCAGAAGCTTGGCTGGAAAAGTTATGATAAGTATTTTACAGCCCAAGCAATATGTACCCGCCTTGGCATTACTTGACTTCAAAATATTCTGGTGGGATCGGAACGTTGTATAAGTTACATAATATACCTAGCTTAGCGCTTGGTGGCCTGGCTACAGATATTGTACTATCATTCCCTATTTCACAGCTTAAACTTGTTTTTTTTTTGTGACAATAGGTATACTTTGATTTTTTCCTTTATAGACTATATTGACATTTGGAGTGTTGCCGCTTTATCGCAATAAAAAGATAATGTCGTGACTAAAAATAATAGGTGGTTAGTTGATTAGTTTGAAATTGTGTATGTGCAAATTCATGGAAAAATTGAATGAAAAAGGAGAATTTTAGAATTTAATTAATTTAAGTCATGCAATTTTATTCGGATTTATCGTAATATGTGTTTAGATACGCGACTTTGTGAAAAGGTACGCTCTGGATCAGCAACAAATCGGGTTTCACTCTGACTAGAAGTTTATAAACGACGTTTTAAAAACTATGCGCTTTGCGTTGAATGACGGAAAATCTGAACTCGTCGAACTTGTCTTTAAAAGACAGTCTATAACCACACCGTTGCGGCTAAGTCAGCATCACATTCTCTTTTATATCTTTTACATTTTAAACAGTGGAAACACCAATTCCAAAACTACATAAATTTTTTGAGCACAATGGCGCTTGTTTCGTTTGTCACCTATTAACGAATTGAATTAGTTTACGACGACATACTGCGGATCAGTTTGGAGAGTTATTACCCGCCCCCTCTACGCCGCATCTTTCGCGAGCATGACGTGCTTGCTCCCGCAGTGCTATCGTCGTCAGAGAGCAAAATTAATAACTATCTTCACGCTATATCCCTGACGGGGTAGTCAGAGAGGACAGATCACCAGGCTTAGCGATCCATGCATACTTCTTTAGATTTAGCAAATTCATCAATCGCTTCATGCGTGCACGTCTGGGTATCCGAGTACTTTTGACTTCTCCGTTTTTGAGCAATCTACTCACGTAGTCCTCATATTTACGTTCGGCCTACCCTGACTCCTTCTACCCTCTACTTTCGCACAATATATCTACTTTGTCACTCTTTCCTTACTCATTCGTTGGACGTGTCCAAACCAACGGAGCGCGCCCTTTTCCAGCTTAACGCTGACACTTTCATTGAAACCTGCCACATTGCGCATAACTTCGTTAAGTATTCGGTCGGCCCCTTGGCCGACTCATTTTCGATCACTTTGAAACTTGTGTGTGAAAAATACCCAAGTTTCGCTACCGAAAAGCAAAGTTGACACTAGAACTGCGTTATAAATCGCTAGTCGTGCTTCTTTAACGATGCTTTGTCGCTTTACAAAATGAGACAACTAACTAACTATCTTCACGCTGTATCCCTGACGGGGTAGTCAGAGAGGACAGATCGCCAGGCTTCGCGATCCATGCATACTTCTTTCGCTTCTTCGAGATTCATCAATCGCTTCATACACGCACGTCTGGGTATCCGAGTACTTTTGACCTTTCCGTTTTTGAGCAATCTGCTCACGTGGTCTTCATATGTAAGTCTCGGCCTACCCTGACTCCTTCTACCCTCTACTTTTGAACAATATATATTCTTCGTCAATCGTTCCTCACTCATTCGTTGGACGTGTCCAAACCAACGGAGCACGCCCTTTTCCAGCTTAACGCTGACACTTTCATTCAAACCTGCCAAATTGCGTATCACTTCGTTACGTATTCGGCAAGCCAAGGTAACGCCGCACAACTTTCGAAGTGATCGCATCTCCACAGCATTCAATTTACTTTCAAGCATCTGCTGACATACCCAGGTTTCACTACCGTAAAGCAAAGTTGGCACTAGCACTGCGTTATGAATCGCCAGTCGTGCTTCTTTTACGATGCTTTGTCGCTTTACTAACTGGGACAAAGCAACGTTAATTTTGTTTCCGGCAGTTACTTGCCATTCTACATCCAAACACATCTTCTTTCCGCGCCAAACACACTCCCTAAATACATAATTTCATTCACGTGCTCTAGACGTACCTGGTTTACCCAAATCTTGCATTCAGCTCTCACGTCATCTCTTTCAAATACTAGAACCTTAGTTTTATTTGCATTCAAGCAAAGACCTTTACTTTCACACTCCTCTTTCATATTAGTGACTAATGCCTGAAGGTCGGCTTCTGATGAGGCCATCAGCGAACTTTAGACAATTTACTGTTAAATCACCCTAATTCACACCTTTATCACAATCTTTCAACTTCTGCAGGCAACTGTTTAGATACACTATGAACAGTCAGGCGGACATTACACAACCCTGTTTGACGCCTGTACTGACGTCAAAAAGGGGTGACAAACCCCCTCCTAATCGCACACAAGCCTTACAGTCCCTATAAAGCGACTGTTTTGCCCGCAGCAGCGAGCCGTCCACACTATATTCGGGTAACATGTCCCGCAGAGTTTCACAAAGCAAAAATAATAGTTAAGAAACATTTACAACATTATTGTAGTATTAATATCAACAGAATAGTATTTATAATCCTTTTCTACTAGTCGAATGATTCGATTCATAAACTAAATCGACTAAGTAAGGCACTACGGTTGCAAACTTGCAACATTAAAAAGAAATAATGACATACAGAAATGTCATTCTAGTATATAAAGAAAAAAATCAAGGTATAGTCAATGTCCTAACCGAAACTAGTCACTCTCTGTACCATATTTCATCTAAAACACAAGTGCAGCAATATGCACGGATTTGATCAAGCTAGTGTATCGTTTATAATAATAATCAGATGAGCGGTTCAGACATGGAAGTGTAAATGACAGACAAGAACTTTCACTATATATTTATAGGGAAGTAGGCATTTGTAAATGATAGTGACGAGCAGCGCTACATCAATAAATCAAATCAGCCTATCCGAGTCCACTGCTGGACGTACGCCTCTCCCAATGTTATTCACATACTATAATTCTCTTGTAATCGCACTAGGTAAAATTTAAAGTACTTACACGTGTTTCATCTGTTCGCCTGGTGTAGTGAGCTGGGCAAGGTAAGCTGCTTGCTTACGATGATGGTACATATGGACACGCAAGCAAGATGGATTACGCATACGCTTCTGGCAGATGTCACACTGCAACGTCCCTTCGCGAGTGTCATGTTTATCCCTGATGTGGACCTTCAGATTGTATCGATTGGCGAAGAACCGGTGGCAAGATGGACATTTGACACCATTTGTTTTGCAGTTCCATCCAGCTATATATGAACAAATACAATTAAAGTTCGTAATTAAATAGCTTTGTACGATAGCTTAATATTGGATATTTACATACCAGTATCCTTCACAGCGTCGGGCATCACCAGTACACTATGAAATAAGTCATTGTCGAAATCAATGAGCGGCTCACTGAAATCAACATTTAAAATTATTGTGTAAAAGGTAATGATTTTCTTAATCATACATTTTCATAAATGAATCGAACGATCATACTACTTGCAAGTTGTAACAACAGGAACATTTCTAAACACTAACCATGACATCGGTAGTAGAGGCAGGGTAAAATGTCGCATGGTCTAGGGATCGGTGATATAACATTGATATCACAAAATACCGATATGTTTTGGACCAATTGATAAATGGACACTGAAAAATGCCCAAGAGGGCAATTTGATAATTATTATTCAAATAATCAAATAGATTGGGTATTATACATGTTCATTATCATTTGGGCAGTGTAATACAAACATATTAAATTCCTGTTTTTTTTTTATTACAATAATTTAACTTAAAATAAATGCGACTAATTATTTGGATTAATTACCAAGGGCTTTCACATTAAAGTTCCACAAATGGGAACTGGCTGCTGGCGATAATGGTCACTGTTCTAACATAACCTAACCTACCGATGTTTCTATGGCAGATGGGTCTATGGCAGGCGACTCAAATTGTATCATTTCGAAACGGGTACGGGAATACATCACCGCGCGGGCGAAGATGTGGGCATCGGCTAGTAAAGCATAAAAATCAGGCAACGAACTCCTCGGTAATGAATTTGTATTTTTTTTTATTATTGTTTGGTATGTATGATGGTTTGCTCATAGTACAATTAAACCTTCTACCCCCACGCCCTATTAATTGATTGCAAGTTAAGTTTTTATGTATGAAAATATTTTTAATAATTTATATGACATATCAACGTTTGCGTGGTGCTATTCAACAACTTAAATTTTTGCCACACTTCTTAATATATGTTCCAACCACTATATTACCCGATGTAAAGTATTCACTAATACAACTAAATTTTACTTATTATTTGTTAATGCGTTACTGGTAAAAAGGATGACCTGATGTTTAATTTATAGACGTTCGATGTCGTAATTTCCGTAAAGTTTGTATGTATGAGGACTACTTCTACTTGATCTAGAGGTCGTCTATGCGGACGAAAATGGAATCAGTGGATGTGACGATATTTTGCATTGGTATGACACCAAATGGCAAAATATCGTCTATCCCCACCACATACAAAAAAACGAAGACGATGATGATCATAGAAACAGAATGTACGGTATTTTTGTTGTAAGTAGTGTATCAATCACGCATTATCCAGTAGAGGTGGCAGAAGTGGCACAAGCATATTTTATGCCCACTTTTCACCATGTGTATACCTGTCCCACGTAATAGGTGGTGAGTCAGTGTTGAAATTGACAGACGCTGGTTGTGGCTACCTGCTGTTGAAATTTTTCAAGCCACTCATAAGACTTTTGTTGTAAGTATATAATTTCAAATAGGTTATATAGTCCACGATCAAGGCAATGAAAATCCAAACTATAGCGATCGTATTAGCCAAATAAAAGTGAACTCCAGGCTCCAAATCTACTTAGGATTAGGAAGAAACATGGGTGGATACAACAAGATGAGGAGGAGCAAGGCATGATCAAGTTAATACATACCCATCATAGGCGTAATCGGTGTTTTCGGGATGAGTAGGGCTATCCTTAATGGTGCGGGGCTTCTTCTTCACGGCTTGATTGTTCTTGTTGGGGGTATTCTTCAATAATCTGCCAAAACATTAGTATATTGTGAAAATGCTAACTGAATGACTGTCTCGGTAGTGCAGTGGTAGTCTATGCGACTGCCGCGCTGGGGTCCCGGGTTCGATTCAAGTGTTGGTTTCGGAGTTTGAGTGTTTCCTATATATAATATGTATATATTTGGAAATTAGTATGTATATGTTGACTAGTATCAAACAGTACTAGCTTATGGCCTTGTTTGGGTTAGATCGCGCTATGTAAAAAGAGTCCCACAATATTTATTAATTAAATGTGGTGTGAGGTTAATTAATAGTGGTAGCTTACATGGCAACACAGGGAAAGGGCTATTCGGAAATGCAAGATCAAAAGGTCAGCTTACACCTGCCGGGGACTTCTTTTGATGTCACATACACTCGTCGCCGCGTGCTAACAAAGGTGTTATCAGTTTTTGAAAATTTATTATATTTTAAGGAAATTGGACTAATTCCGATACTAAAAACACGTATTTAAAAAAATGAAAACTATTTTATACTTATAAATAATATGATTTTTAATATTTTTTGATTTTGTTATGAAAGTGCCTATGTGCCCCTTTCGGGTCGGACAAGGTTTTCACAACACATTGTATTATACAACCCTGTCAATACAGTAACATTGGGTACCTATTTTTATATATATTCTACTGTACGTAATATAGATTGACAAATCAAAGAAATAAAAAAGGCGCTGATGTCGGTATACTGTAGGACAACGTCTGTCGGGTCTGCTAGTATAATGCACTTCCGGACTCTTGAATCGGGCCAACTTACATTACCGGGCCTAAAAGCCCAATACACAAAAAATATACAATATAACAAAAAAGTTTTTATGCATTTTTAATGCTGGCATATTTCATCGTCGTTCCCGTATGTATTATTCCAAATTTGAATTTTAGAATTTAAAATAAAGAACAAAAGCCGAGCTTGGTCGCTGATTTGAAAAAAATAATGACTGTTGAAAGTTGCTTTTGAAGCAATTTAATGTCGATTTGGTTTGGAATTGGATGAAATGGATGGAATGGATGGATTGAAAATGGAATTATGGATACTTCACCTGAAGTAGCCGCGCAAGCTGTAGCACTTCTTTAATCTGGGCTAAGTCAGCGAGATGTGAGTTCACAACTTCACATAAGTCGTTCCGCTGTTCAAAGAGTGTACCACCGATACCTGGAGACTGGCGGCTTCGTTCGGCGAACAGGACGACCTCGTTACTGAGTGACAACGGCGAGACAAGATCAATACATTGTCACTACTAGCTTACGAAATCGACGCCTTAACTCTGTTCAGATACAAGAACATCTCAGGGACTTTCACGGAGTGGCTGTAAGTGCTCGGACCGTTAGAAGGCGACTCAATGAACGTGGTTTAAAGCCCCATAAGCCAGCCAATGGACCCAAATTGACACGAGCACACCGAATAGGCCGTCTAGAGTTTGCGCGCGAACATCTAAATTGGACTCGACATCAATGGAGCCAGGTTCTCTTCACAGATGAGTCCAAGATAATGCTATACGGTAATGACGGAAGGGGTAAGGTGTACCGAAGACGGAACGAGCGTTTCGCGCAATGCTGTATTGACGAGAAAGTGAGTTATGGTGGAGGATCATGGACAGTCTGGGGAGGAATCTCTATGGAAGGCAAAACTGAGCTAGAGGTAGTGACGGGACCACGACTGCCGCTCCTAGATGGCAATAGATACATTCGCCAATGTGAGAACCACGTGATGCCATATGCTGGATTTATTGGCCAAGATTTCGTTTTAATGCATGATAATGCAAGGGCCCATACTACGGGAATCGTCAGGGAGTATTTAAATGACATTGGTATCACTGTTATGAGATGGCCAGCGCGAAGTCCTGATATGAATCCTATATAGAATCTATGGGATGAGCTGAAGAGGCGTGTTCGAGCTCATCATCCTGCCGCGCAACCCATGCAGGAGCTCAAAAATGTAATTTTGGAAGAATGGGAGGACATTCCTCAACATGTCATAACGACATTGATTAATTCTATGCCAAACCGTATGAGAGCTGGCATAAATGCACTGGGAGGCAATACAAGTTACTAAATAAGCATTTATTTTCATGTAAAACATGTCTTTATTTAAAAATCGATTAGAATTTTTCCTTGAAAAAGCAAATATTGACTTGTTTCAACGTAACTCGACTTTTTTATTAAACTGTAGTTAAAATTTAGAACAGTGGCACTCTAAATGAATGATGAGTATACCAGCTCCAAAACTGCATCAAAACATTTTCCTTCTACATACATCACTACATATTATAAAACAAAGTCGCTTTTCGCTGTCTGTCCCTATGTATGCTTAGATCTTTAAAACTACGAAACGAATTACGATGTGGTTTTTATTAATAGTTAGAGTGATTCTCATAGAAGGTTTTTATGTATAATTTGTTAAGTTTTTGTATACATTGACCAAATTATAACGATATTTGTTGGTGATGACGGAAAAAATAAGCCGTCTGGGAGCTTCCAACAAGAACGCTGCCTAAACCCTTTCACCCTTATTAATAAACATAGAGTAAACCTAGAGTAACTATAATCCGAGTATTAAGACAGGAGTAACAAATTTTACTATTAATAAACACAGAGTAAGGACGGAGTAAGCTAATCCGACTCTACTCTTGGTGTAAAAGTTAAACCTGGGGTTTGCCTAGTTTAGCGACGGAGTAAGAACGGTGTAAAGGCTATTGAGCACGCTATCAGATGATATTTATATTTTGAAATATTAAATTGTTATTTTTATTCAAAGGACATTTTTAGATTTTATTTTAGGAAGTAAAAAATGGAAAGAGACTATTAAATGAATAATTTATCAATGAAACTAACATACGAAGGAGTAGGCAGATGCATACTATATGCTCACATTTCACTGTATGCATTTTTGTCCGAAGTAACAGGTGGTGAACCCATTGCCGTGTTAAAAATGGACAGTCGCAGGGTAGCGACTTGCTGTTGAACTTTTCAATTAGCCAATAAGGCCTTCAACAGGGCTTAACGACTGCCATTTTACTGGCGACCAGGACCAATACCGCTTAACGTGCCTTCCGAAGCAAGGAAACGCTCGCAAATGTAAATGCCCCAAAGTGGTCACCCATCCACGGACCAGCTATAGTGAAAGCTGCTTAGCGCAGTGATCGTTTACAGAACATTAAGTAAGCGAGGTCAAAAAAAATGTATTTTGACAGATTCAAGATATGCAGGTGATATAAGCGGCATGGGACAACCATCAATATCAATAATATACAAACAAGCAGGCAGGGTTTGTAAGGAATTAGGAATACGCTAATTTAAAGATTGAAATGAGACAGACATGATTTATTGATTTAGTTATGTTGGGTGCCTAATAATAAGCTATATATAAACATAATAATTATAAATGTAATTTAATAAATATTATTATATTTTAACACAAGATTTTTTAATTGTTTTTCGGCTAATTCATTTTTCTCTATTTGAGTAGTTTATAACTTCTATGTATTTATCTTCACGCTGTATCTTTGATGGGATAGTCAGATAGCACAGATCATCAGGCTTCGCGATCCATGCATACTTATTTGGATGCCTACAGATTTATTAATTAATCGTTTTACACATGCACGTCCGGGTATCCAAGTACAACTTTCCTTTCAATATTGCCATTTCTGAGGCACTTAACTCTTCTGACATTTCCATTCTTCTTGCAAGTTCTTTTTGTTATATTCGTTAGATATGTATGTAATCTTTTAAAAGCTCAGTTTAAAATTAATCAAAAATCATTTATATAAAATAAACAAACATATTTTCCAAGGTATGTCAAGTAAATTACTTTTGACAATGTCAAATGACGTTTTGTTCGGTCAATTCTTCATTATTTTTTGGTACTTCGTCGTATACCCCATTTAGACTCTCGCATGAGCCACGAGACGAGCCGCGAGTTTGAATGAAAATATACCTAAATATGCGTCTACACTCGCGGCTCACGGCTCGTCTCGCAGTTCGTCTCGTACCTCGTGCGAGAGTGCAAATGGGGTATAAGATTATTTTCAGTTTATTATTGAAATGTTGCCATTACATAAGCACTAATGCAGGAGTAAGGAATGCTTTGTAAGTCGGACCTTACTCTCTGTTTACTAATAACTTAGTTAACACATCGTTACTCCTTGGCTAATCTAGGAGTAACTAGTCTAAGAGTAAGAGTGGAGTAAAGTAAGAATAAGTCATTTTTATTAATAAGACCGTTTGAGATTTAACAAAATAATGTACTGTGCAATTGTGTATCTAATGTAGGTCTACAAAAAGTCCGCGACGATATATGCTATCTTATAAGAATAACATACTATATCCATTTTAATACTTTAAAAAACCATCAATTATAAAGTGGTTATTTGAAGGCTATTTACACTAATATGCTATTATTCCTTATCTTTTTTTCTATGTTAGTTAGCTTGCATTTCATGAAGATTATTTTGTCCCTTTACACCTTGCAAATTAAATGAATATCTGACGAGTTATCGCAAATTGAAAACAAAACGCAAAGAAATTAATTTCGTGTAACCATAATTCGAGCTCCCTTGCGGGCGTAGGTAGGTAGTTAGGTACTGGAGAGCGGGGAAGTAAACAATGAATTTGGAAAATGTTTAAACATTATTGTGAATGTGAAATTAATAAACAACGGCATTAAATAGGTGCCACTGGGTTCGAAGTATGTCACGGGCGAAGCCGGGCGGGACAGCTAGTCTTTTATAAGTTACAGTACTCCAAACCAAAAAAATCAAGGTGGCTCGATTTAGGTGTCCGGGAGTGTATATATCTGTAACTTTTGTGGCACCTTTTTACTAGTACTATTTGTTGATACTCATCGCGTCCATACTGCCAATAACGTACATACATAAAATAGAACAAAGATAACCAACTTTAGGCAACAACCGAATAGCTAGACATTTAGGTTTTACTAGATGACCCCCACAGCTTCACCCGTGGAATATTTCGAACTCATGTCGCACCTATTTAATCCCGTCGCTTATAAATTCTACAATGATACATAAAAAATATGCCCGATTCTCTGCTCCCCAGTGTAGTAGCGTAATGATATATGGCAAGTAGCCTTACTCGATAAATGGGCTACCTAACACAAATCAGAATTTTTCAAATTCGACCAATAGTTCCTGAGATTAGCGCGTTCAACCAAACAAACAAACTCTTCAGCTTTATAATATTAGTATAGATTATGTCCTCCAACTTTTGCAGGCAATGTAGTAGCAGTAAACTGACTTGAAGATAAACTGATGACTATCGGTCTGATTACAGAAACAGCATATTTTTTCACTTACTTATGAAGAAAAAAATTACGCTCAATATGGATGCGTAAAAATATAAGGTAACATATAGTGGGATTGACAACCGAGTTTCATAAGAATAATTCTTTCTTATTTGTGATTTTTTTCCGTTATAATATTCACAATACATACTAGACATGATCTAACTAAAAACTGCACTAAAAACTAAGATAAAAGTCAAACTTCGTACCAAAATGGAAAAGAGTTGTACTAATCTAACAAAATTTAATTTGAACCCTTCAACAAACCATCCATTCCCGATACTTTTTTGACAGAATGTACATTAGTTATAGTATACATACATACATATTGTCACGCCTTTATCCTCGAAGGGGTAGGCAGAGGCATAATATTTACCTACATTTCACCGTATGCAGTTTTGTCCCACGTAACAGGTGCTTAGTTATAGGGCCATATTCCAGAACGTTTATCAATACTCAAGAAACACTTGAGAGTAGTATTTATAAGGCAAAAACTAGACTCAAGCGTCGATTGAGTATAGTATAGTCGCTTTATAATAGTATTTTGTAGCTTTTTGTGGTCCAGCAACATGGTTTGCAAAATTGTTATGTTAATCTGTAAATTTTGGTTTTGATACTACACCGTACTGATCCACTTTGAAGTCCAAGCATAGATGGCATTATCGTTATCACTAAATTTAATGATTGCCTACTAGTAGAGTCGGTCTGTATAGAGTGACAATACATACTTGTCAATCGATGCGATGGTACCAAACTTAAATGTTACAAAAATAAACTAATTTAAAAGAAAGATAACGTAATCTTTGTTTTGCGTTTACCGAAGCGAACTTTGAATTCGATTTGAAATCTATGAAAATATTATGAATTCGTTACACAGATAGGATTACATTTCACTTCAGGCGTTTAGTGAATTATTGTTGACTAGCTGTCCCGCCCGGCTTCGCCCGTGACATACTTCGAACCCCGTGGCGCCCATTTAATCCCGTCGTTTAATAATTTCACAATAATGTATGAACTATTCCAAATTTATTTTTCTTCTATCTCCAGTACGCCCGCACGGCGCGGTTGAATTATGGTTACACGAACTTAATTTATTTAGATTTTGCTATATCTCCTAAGATATTTATTTAATTTGCAAGGTGCAAAGGGACAAAATAATCTTCATGAAATGTAGAAGCTAAATAACGTATTAAAATAACTAACTAACTAACTAACTATCTTCACGCTGTATCCCTTACGGGGTAGTCAGAGAGGACAAATCGCCAGGCTTCGCGATCCATGCATACTTGTTTCGCTTCGTCGAGATTCATTAATCGCTTCATACACGCACGTCTGGGTATCCGAGTACTTTTGACCTTTCCGTTTTTGAGCAATCTGCTCACGTGGTCTTCATATGTAAGTCTCGGCCTTCCCTGACTCCTACTACCCTCTACTTTTGAACAATATATATTCTTCGTCAATCGTTCCTCACTTATTCGTTGGACGTGTCCAAACCAACGGAGCACGCCCTTTTCCAGCTTAACGCTGACACTTTCATTCAAATCTGCCATATTGCGTATCACTTCGTTACGTATTCGGTCGGCCAAGGTAACGCCGCACAATTTTCGAAGTGATCGCATCTCCACAGCATTCAATTTACTTTCATGCATCTGCTGACATACCCAGGTTTCACTACCGTAAAGCAAAGTTGGCACTAGCACTGCGTTAAGAATCGCCATTCGTGCTTCTTTTACGATGCTTTGTCGCTTTACTAACTGGGACAAAGCACCGTTAACTTTGTTTCCGGCAGCTACTCGCCGTTCTACATCCGAATCACATCTTCCATCCGCGCTAAACATACTTCCTAAATACACAATTTCATTCACTTGCTCTAGACGTTCTTGGTTTACCCTAATTTCGCATTTAGTTCTTACGTCACCTCTTTCAAATACTAGAACCTTAGTTTTACTTGCATTCAAGCGAAGACCCTTACTTTCACACCCCTCTTTCATATTAGTGACTAATGCCTGTAGGTCGGCTTCTGATGGGGCCATGAGCACCGCATCATCAGCGTATAGCAGACAGTTTACTGTTAAGTCACCCAAATTCACACCCATATTAAAATCTTTCAACTTCTGCAGGCAACTGTCCAGATACACTATGAACAGCCAGGCGGACATGACACATCCCTGTTTGACGCCTGTACAGACATCAAAAAGAGGTGACACATCCCCCCTACTCGCACGCAAGCCTTACAGTCCCTATAAAGCGACTGTATTGCCCGCAGTAGCGAGCCGTCCACACCATATCCTGGCAGCAAGTCCCACAGCGTTTCTCTCACAACGTTATCAAATGCTTTCTCTAGATCCACAAAAGCGCAGAAAACCTTCTGGCTAAGAGCCAGAAACTTTTCCGCGATCATGCGGAGAGAAAACACTTGATCCATGCAACCTCTTCCACGTCGGAATCCGCATTGAGCCTCCGATAAATACCTTTCAGACTTTTCTTGCATTCGTGCCGTTATAACCTTTGCATACACCTTACTAGCTAAGCTGACCAAGCTGATCGCCCTGTAGCTGGAGCAGTTTAGGCGCGAGCCTTTCCCTTTGTAAATAGGTACTACAACTGTTACTCGCCAGTCATCTGGGACCTCACCCGTCCGCCAGCACAAGTTGCATAACAGACATAGTGTGTCCCAGACACGCGACCCACCGTACTTGATCATCTCAGCAGTAACTCTGTCTTTTCCCGCAGCCTTACCACATTTCATACTTCTTATCGCTTGTTCCATTTCTTTCATACTAATGACTTCAATGACATCGGGATCCGGAGCATCGAAGTGAGCTCCACTTCCCGATGTGGCATCTCTGTCTTTTCTTGCATACATCTTTCCATAATATTCACTCCATCTCTGCAGGACGTCACTTTGGTCTGTTAGGACGTCATTGTTAACACTAAGCACTTTATTCATACTGCAGATTGCCGAACAACTCCAGGTCTTGCCTACCTCTTTCCAGAAGAGCTTGGCATTATCCCGGAAATTGGACGACAACCTTTCATCCGCATTTATTCTGCACCTTTCACGAGCTTCTTCTATCAGTGCCTTCGTGTTTACTTTCTGCAGCTTGTATCTCTCTTTCATATTAAAATCATTCCGCGAGGCTAAGTAGTCTAGCCATGCTTTCTTCTTCATTCGAACTGCTTCTTTCACTTCCTCATTCCACCATGCATCACGCTTATTACTACTGCCTCTTTTCGTTTCTTCACACACTTCTACAGCGGCATTTATCATACTGTCCCTAAGGTTCTGCCATACATTTTCCACATTCTCACTGCTTACATTGACGTCGTCAAGCTTTTCGGCTACCCTTTCATTATATTTATCCCTAATGGATGCATCCTGCAGCTTCCAGCTTTTGATGCTATAAGTCGGCCCAGGTTCAGGACACTCGGTACGATGACGCCAACCCGCGAACAGACCCCTAATCCTAGTTATGACTAGGTAGTGGTCTGATCCCAGCTCAGCGCCCCGATAAACCCTTGTGTCCATCACCTGTTTACGGAGCCGACTATCCATTAGGAATAGATCTATCATGCTTCTCTTTGACTTACATCTCCTCGTATACATATGAATTTGTTTGTGATTGAACATTGTGTTCGCCACAAACAAATCCTTTTCCTTACAAAATGCCAGTATTAGCTTGCCAGCGTCGTTCACCCTTTTATCCCCATACTTCCCGAGTACCGACTCAAAACCATCGCGAGCGGTACCCACCCATCCATTCAAGTCTCCACATACTATAAGTCTTTCATTTCCTTCTATCACATTTAGAGCTTCTCTCATACTCTCCCTCTCACTCACTCGCGTTCGACGAAGATACTGGCGCGTAAGCAGCTACCAGGAAAATCTTCGTCAAACCAAGTTTTACACGGATCCAGAGGATTCTAGGACCTACCAGTTTGTACTCATACATACCGGAGGCCAATCGCGAAGACAGCAAAATTCCAACCCCCCGACTGCCATGCTCGCTCTCTGGTACTCCAGACCAAAGCGCGAGCATCCCACCCGGGAGCTCCAAGACTTCGCTGCCCTTGCGCTTGGTCTCTGTCAAGAAAAGAATAATCGCTGTCGCTGCGACACGCCGTAGGCGCCCCTCGCTTCGTGAGGAACGAGACGATCGCCCGAGACCTACGTATGGAGAGCCTCGACGACTACATCGGTCGTTTGAGCTCCAACATGTTTGCACGCGCGGGGAGTCGAACTTCCGCCCACTGCGGGAGATCGCTCCGTACCACCGGCGCCCCCCGGACAGACCTCTGCCGCGGGACTTGATCCCCGCTGCAGCCCGACCGGACCAGACAACGTCACCCTGAGGCCGGCTGATGGGCGCCTGTCGGGAACCCTTCCCGCCAGGCTCGACCTCGCCGACGCCCCCTGGGTGACCCCCCAGATGACGACCTCAGCTGCCGCTGGCTAGAAGACCGCCTATCGGAACTATCCGACGGGGTCAGGGCTCGCTAGCGGCCCGCTCCACCACCGGACATGACGCCCGGACATGACTCATCGGCTATTACTAGCCACTCCAACGACCCGACTGTATCGACAGGCGGCGCTGAACTTCACTGCAAGAGGCCAATGCCTCGATCAGTCTCCCCCCAACTCCTCTAGGGGAGTTGTGAGATGACCAGCCGCAATAGGTCATAATAACCTTAACTACACATCAATCAACAAGTCAATCCGGAAGAAAAATTTGAAACATGGAGAAAATTGAGTTTCGCACAGTCATCAAGTTCCTTACCAAACAAGGAAAACCTCCCCAGACTATTTTGGAAGAGATGTCTTCTGTTTACGGGGACTCTTGCCCTGGTAAAACCATGGTTTACAAGTGGCACAACCTGTTTAAGCAAGGCAGGGATTCGATTGAAGATGATCCGAGGCCAGGGCGGCCTGTCGAGGCAACCACGGCAGAAATCATATTGGAAAATGCCTGTTTAAAGAAGAAACAGCTTGCAGAAATGATTGGAGTATCAGCTACAACCATTTTGAACATCCTATACGACCATCTTGGCATGTCAAAGGTGTGGGCAAGATGGGTGCCGAGAATGCTCACGCCACACCAGAAGCAGCGGCGAGTTGAGTGTTGTCGCGAGTTTTTAGCGCTCTGTGGTGAACAAAAGGATGAAGTTTTGAACCGAATTGTGACTGGAGCTGAAACTTGGATTCATCATTATGAGCCTGAGTCCAAACAAGACTCCATGCAGTGGCACAAAAAGGGCACACGACCTCCGAAGAAATTCAAAGTGTCTCCGTCGGCTGGAAAACTCATGGCTACTGTTTTCTGGGATTCAGAGGGAATCCTCCTTATTGATTATGAAGAAAAGGGTGTCTCTATCACTGGAGAACTACTACTACGCTGCACTATTAGAACTCTGCGAGATGCTGTGGGGAAAATTGTCTCAAGGTGTGCTCCTTATGCACGACAATGCACCTGTGCACAAGGCGCAAGTTGCGATGGCTGTTGTTCAAAGAGTGGGCTTCGAAATCTTGGAACATCCTCCCTAAAGCCCAGATTTAGCCCCAAGTGATTATTATTTGTTCCCAAAAATAAAAAAAGAGCTTCGAGGGTAGAAATTTTCCAGCGATGAAGAAGTGAAGAGCGCAATTTCGGCCTATTATGACGACAAAGAGAAATCTTTTTTTTTCGAAGATATTAGAGTTAAGGGGGAATACATAGAGAAGGAAAAATAATTTTGTGTTTTATTTCTTACTTTTTACCCTCCATTCCGCGAACTTTTTGACCCACCCTCGTACATAGGGACATACAGCGGGAAGCGACTCTGTTTTATAATATGTAGTGATGCATCGTATGCCTTGCGTTAATCCCATAAATCAATCGAAGAAACCTTACACAGTCCACTACTGTGGGAGGCTGATTGAACTTACTGTACCACGCTGGCCAGACGTACAGGCTCTCTTTCGAGTGATAGGGTGATGCGCCACTTGTAACCTACAAGTGGCGCATCACCCTATCGAGATCATCCACGCAATAATTCAAACAGATCAACAGCGTAAGCGTATGTGCGTGCGTACTTACGTTCGTGCGTGCGTGTCTGCGTACATGCGCGCGCGCGGGCGTTAAACTTGGTTTTGACTTCGTTATTACAAAAAATAAAGGTATACAATCATATCATTATCGAACCAATCAATACAGAGCACCGCACACTGCTATAAACATAAAAAATCTATTTTCAATCATCAAACTAAAACGATCGCACCGTTAGCAGCTTCTAATACCTAGACAACGCATGCATCATGTCAGTAAACTCCTCAATAATTAGCCAGAGGGTTAGAGTGCGCCTATAGCATGATTAATGAGATATTGGCGTTATTGAATAGTGTAATTCATAGATGCAAATAAGTTCTGTGGTATTACCTACGTCCTTCTAAGATTTGCATGAAAACTTTGTTTCACATACTTAAACCATAAACATAACATGGGACCAGATTTGGACCGCGGGATCCACTCCTATTTGGTTACCAAAAGCAGCTATCGTTTTATTTATTTTTTCGGCTTTTTTGGTAGCAACGGCTGTCTGACTTCCCAACCCCGTCTCAATCTATTACCCCTTACACTCCCTACTCACCTTCTTTTATAAGCACTGTGTATAACATACATATGGTGAAATGTGGGCGTCTAGTATGCCTCTGTCACCGCTTTGGTATAAATACGTGAAAGATCTAAGCATACATAGGAACCAAACGAGTTACCAGAACCGTACTGAAACAAGATGAAATTCTTCAATATAATTGTAAACGCAATTTAATTATAACATGTCATAATATAAACATGTTTCGAGTGCAAATATTGTACCTCGATTTCCGTGTTCCTGAGAAAGGTCACCTGAATTAAATTTATTTATTATAAATTATAATTTTAATATATAAATATATTAAAATTAAATTACACAGACATGCCCCGTCCAGTCCAATTGAAATTACGTGACAGACTGACATTAACATTATCTGGTTACCATGGTACAAGCTTTCTAATCTTTATATAAATAAAAATGAATCACAAAATATGTTGCTAAGCGCCATTAGAAATTTTTAACTCTAAGGAAGGCACAATGGAAAAAAATATTGCACAGTGGGAAACGGGAACGGCAAAGCTTCATAACGCGGGCGGAGCCGCGGGCATCAACTAGTGGTAAGCGGTGGTAAATCGACAGATGCTCTGGCGAAATATCAAGTCTTTAAGAAGAACATATGAACTCCGTTTAGACTATATGCTATCGGCGAAATGAATAAATCAGTGCAGTTTTCTTGCAGCTGATACTACTGCACCAAAGCTGTCAAACTAAAGGTCATCGAATATAATCTGTATATTTTAATTAAAATTACCATTTCCCGTGTTGTGCATCAAACTGATGATAAAAGCGTTTGAATTGAACGGCGTCTGATTGGACCCTACGCACTCACCGTTTGAGGGGGCTTCTAGTGGTTTCCTCCTTCACTGTAACGTTTTCAGCGGGCTCAGGAGGTGGTTCAGAGGAAGTGGTATCTTCAAGATTGGCCGTCCATTCCGGTACTGCGTCTGCAGGTTCAGCTGGTGGTATCATAGCTTTTGGTAACTCTTCTGGAACAGCTGTTGGCGATTCACTACGCTGTAATACGAAATTTCTATTAATGTTTTTCTTAAAAAGCTATTATCAATCGAATCACGGACACTGCTTTGGTGACCGTGATACAATTGTTCGCTCGTTGAATCGCTAATTCGTATATCATATGGTCTTTCTGAACTCCTGCTTGTATCGTTGAGGTAAAGTGCCTAGCCACGAAGTACAGGTCAAATGACTATTACACAGACATGCCCGTCTAGTCCAATTGAAATTACGTGACTGACTGACATATGAATCAATACAAGTCAGCAGACGCTACTTGGCCCAAGAGGCAGCTATGATGATTTCTCAGGATGCGTGAATTGTAACGACTGCCTCTGTAGCGCGGTGAGAGTGTATCCGACTGCTAAGCAAGAGGTGTTGTGGGTTCGATTCCCACCCAGGATAAAACTTTGTGTGATGAGCACGATGGTTTAATCTGTGTCTAGGTGTTATTTATCTATAATATGTATGTATTTAGAAATATATAAGTATGTTTATCATTTATCTGGTTACCATAGTACAAGCTTTCTAATCTTTATATAAATAAAAATGGGGATGAAGGAAGAAGGGGATGAAGAGTAGAAGCGTGCACGTCGCCATCCCTGCCAGCTACGGCTGCAATTCTACTCCAACACGAGTGCCACCAGGGCGATTACTGCTAGGGCGTGCCCCCGAGGCGACGCGCACCAGTTCGTCCCCGCTGCTTACGCGCCAGTATCTTCGTCGAACGCGAGTGAGCTAGAGGACTTCTGGGAGAGTATGAGAGAAGCTCTAAATGTGATAGAAGGAAATGAAAGACTTATAGTATGTGGAGACTTGAATGGATGGGTGGGTACCGCTCGCGATGGTTTTGAGTCGGTACTCGGGAAGTATGGGGATAAAAGGGTGAACGACGCTGGCAAGCTAATACTGGCATTTTGTAAGGAAAAGGATTTGTTTGTGGCGAACACAATGTTCAACCATAAACAAATTCATATGTATACGAGGAGATGTAAGTCAAAGAGAAGCATGATAGATCTATTCCTAATGGATAGTCGGCTCCGTAAACAGGTGATGGACACAAGGGTTTATCGAGGCGCTGAGCTGGGATCAGACCACTACCTAGTCATAACTAGGATTAGGGGTCTGTTCGCGGGTTGGCGTCATCGTACCGAGTGTCCTGAAACTGAGCCGACTTATAGCATCAAAAGCTGGAAGCTGCAGGATGCATCCATTAGGGATAAATATAATGAAAGGGTAGCCGAAAAGCTTGGCGATGTCAATGTAAGCAGTGAGAATGTGGAAAGTGTATGGCAGAACCTTAGGGATAGTATGATAAATGCCGCTGTGGAAGTGTATGGAGAAACGAAAAGAGGCAGTAGTAATAAGCGTGATGCATGGTGGAATGAGGAAGTGAAAGAAGCAGTTCGAATGAAGAAGAAAGCATGGCTAGACTACTTAGCCTCGCGGAATGATTTTAATATGAAAGAGAGATACAAGCTGCAGAAAGTTAACACGAAGGCACTTATAGAAGAAGCTCGTGAAAGGTGCAGAATGAAAGCGGATGAAAGGTTGTCGTCCAATTTCCGGGATAATGCCAAGCTCTTCTGGAAAGAGGTAGGCAAGACCCGGAGTTGTTCGGCAATCTGCAGTATGAATAAAGTGACGTCCTGCAGAGATGGAGTGAATATTATGGAAAGATGTATGCAAGAAAAGACAGAGATGCCACATCGGGAAGGGGAGCTCACTTCGATGCTCCGGATCCCGATGTCATTGAAGTCATTAGTATGAAAGAAATAGAACAAGCGATAAGAAGTATGAAATGTGGTAAGGCTGCGGGAAAAGACAGAGTCACTGCTGAGATGATCAAGTACGGTGGGTCGCGTGTCTGGGACACACTATGTCTGTTATGCAACTTGTGCTGGCGGACGGGTGAGGTCCCAGATGACTGGCGAGTAGCAGTTGTAGTACCTATTTACAAAGGGAAAGGCTCGCGCCTAAACTGCTCCAGCTACAGGGCGATCAGCTTGGTCAGCTTAGCTAGTAAGGTGTATGCAAAGGTTATAACTGCACGAATGCAAGAAAAGTCTGAAAGGTATTTATGGGAGGCTCAATGCGGATTCCGACGTGGAAGAGGTTGCATGGATCAAGTGTTTTCTCTCCGCATAATCGCGGAAAAGTTTCTGGCTCTTAGCCAGAAGGTTTCCTGCGCTTTTGTGGATCTAGAGAAAGCATTTGATAACGTTGTGAGAGAAACGCTGTGGGACTTGCTGCCAGGATATGGTGTGGACGGCTCGCTACTGCTGGCAATACAGTCGCTTTATAGGGACTGTAAGGCTTGCGTGCGAGTAGGGGGGGATGTGTCACCTCTTTTTGATGTCTGTACAGGCGTCAAACAGGGATGTGTCATGTCCGCCTGGCTGTTCATAGTGTATCTGGACAGTTGCCTGCAGAAGTTGAAAGATTTTAATATGGGTGTGAATTTGGGTGACTTTACAGTAAACTGTCTACTGTACGCTGATGATGCGGTGCTCATGGCCTCATCAGAAGCCGACCTTCAGGCATTAGTCACTAATATGAAAGAGGGGTGTGAAAGTAAGGGTCTCCGCTTGAATGCAAGTAAAACTAAGGTTCTAGTATTTGAAAGAGGTGACGTAAGAACTAAATGCGAGATTAGGGTAAACCAGGAACGTCTAGAGCAAGTGAATGAAATTGTGTATTTAGGAAGTATGTTTAGCGCGGATGGAAGATGTGATTCGGATGTGGAACGGCGAGTAGCTGCCGGAAACAAAGTTAACGGTGCTTTGTCCCAGTTAGTAAAGCGACAAAGCATCGTAAAAGAAGCACGACTGGCGATTCATAATGCAGTGCTAGTGCCAACTTTGCTTTACGGTAGTGAAACCTGGGTATGTCAGCAGATGCATGAAAGTAAATTGAATGCTGTGGAGATGCGATCACTTCGAAAGTTGTGCGGCGTTACCTTGGTTGGCCGAATACGTAACGAAGTGATACGCAATTTGGCAGGTTTGAATGAAAGTGTCAGCGTTAAGCTGGAAAAGGGCGTGCTCCGTTGGTTTGGACACGTACAACGAATGAGTGAGGAACGATTGACGAAGAATATATATTGTTCAAAAGTAGAGGGTAGAAGGAGTCAGGGTAGGCCGAGACTTACATATGAAGACCACGTGAGCAGATTGCTCAAAAACGGAAAGGTCAAAAGTACTCGGATACCCAGACGTGCGTGTATGAAGCGATTGATGAATCTCGAAGAAGCGAAAGAAGTATGCATGGATCGCGAAGCCTGGCGATCTGTCCTCTCTGACTACCCCGTCAGGGATACAGCGTGAAGATAGTTAGTTATATAAATAAAAATGAATCACAAAATATGTTGATAAGCGCCATTCGTAATTTTTAACTCGAAGGAAAACTAAATGGAAAAATAGATTGCACAGATGGGAAACGGGAAAGTATCATTACGCGGGCGGAGCCGCGGGCATCATCTAGTATTAAAATACTTTACTAACTTCTCGTCCACCAGTTAATCCTTTAACTTGAAGAAGTTCAGCAGTGTGCAAAAATCCCGAAAGCTCATGTCTTCTCACATGTACTTCTCCGCGGTACATAAACTGTAGAAGCTGTCGTAACTCTTGGTGCGCAACGTCCTTAAGTATCACAATCGGATGTTCACATGGGTTTGTCTGCAAAAGAAGATAATGTTGTAATAGCCTAACTATCGTCGTAATCGAATCGAACGTAAACGATAAGACCGTATGCACATAACAACGTAAGAGCAAAATTGTCCCGCAAACTTCGTTCCCCGATCCCCATCCCTTTAAAGTTCAGGGTGGTAATCCTAACGCCCAGGTAGGCCTGAACGGCAGTCGCCATGGATACCGCCGGCGGTCGCATACACATAACGGAAAGCTGAGAGCATTTAGTTTTACGCGGGGGTCGCAGTGCAGACATGTGCGTGAAATATTGGACTAAGCTTTTAAACCACAAGTTTTGAATACGGACCTTAGGCTATTTTGTGGTTATAGCCACTTAGTTCCCGTTTTTCATTAAGTACCTTATGAATACTTTATTATTAACATGCCTACCTAAGTAAATACTACTTAGCATCAAGTATATAAATGTAAATATGGAAATATAGTTAAGTGCTTTCAAATTATGTAATTACTAATAATAGGCTAAGAATTATGTAAACCTATGTACCAAAAAATTTTACTGAAATAAATTTATTATTATTATGTCTCTTCTTTACACGAGTATCTTCGTTTTTTTTTCTCATGAAGATGCCTGGACTTTTGATAGGCTTACATGGGGACATAGGTCCAACACGCAGAGGCCCTTTGAGAATTTTAATCTAATAGGGAATGGGACCCCCACTGCAGATAGTCCACGCCCGCCTTATTTAGAAGAACGGTAATGGATCACCTTCAATGGGAGCTAAACTATTGTAAAATGTGCTAACTATGAAATGGGCTATTGGGTTGGGGGTTAAATGGATGAATTAAGCTATTGATGAAAACGGCGTCTGCCATTTTAATATATTATTATTAAACTACTGGCAGACGGTGACTCGCCAACTCACTAGATGGGCCCCCTATACAATCGCCATAGGCATGATAAGCCTGAAAGGCGACAGAGGGCAACACCTGTGTAAAGGGCTTGGGGTGTCGAGCGGTGCGGCGCCGGTTTCGCCTTCGCGGGACAGGCCCGGAGCGGGCTTCCCCGTAGTTATGCCCTTGAAAATGACACTTCCATCCCCGAGAATATAGCTCTGGCTCCCTCCCTCTGACCGGCTAATTAAGGCAAGCCAGAGTTGAGATTATTATTATTATTTGTTTCTTCTTCACGGGTATCTTCTTTTTTTTTTACAAAGATACCCGGTCTTTTGGGAAGCTTACATGGGGACATAGAGGTCCAACACGCAGAGGCCTTTTGAGAATTTTAATGTAACAGGGAATGGGACCCCCACTGCAGACAATCCACGTCCGCCTTATGTAGAAGAACGGTAATGGACCATCTCCAATGGGAGTTAAACTATTGTACAATATGCTAACTACTATTGGGCTATTGAGTTGGAGGTTAAATGAACTGAGTGATTAGAACTATGGATGAAGACGGCGTCTGCCATTTTAATATATTATAATCAAAATACTGGCAGACGGTGACTTGCCAACTCACTAGATGGGCCCCCTATACAATCACCGTAGGCATGATAAGCCTGTAAGGCGACAGAGGGCAACACCGGTGTGAGCGACTTGGGGTGTCGAGCGGTGCGGCGCCGGTTTCACCTTCGCGGGCCAGGCCCGGAGCGGGCTTCCCCGTAGTTATGCCCTTGAAAATGACACTTCCACCCCCGAGCATATAGCTCTGGCTCCCTCCCTCTGACCGGCTAATTAAGGCAAGCCAGAGTTGAGATTATTATTATTATTTGTTTCTTCTTCACGGGTATCTTCTTTTTTTTTTACAAAGATACCCGGTCTTTTGGGAAGCTTACATGGGGACATAGAGGTCCAACACGCAGAGGCCTTTTGAGAATTTTAATGTAACAGGGAATGGGACCCCCACTGCAGACAATCCACGTCCGCCTTATGTAGAAGAACGGTAATGGACCATCTCCAATGGGAGTTAAACTATTGTACAATATGCTAACTACTATTGGGCTATTGAGTTGGAGGTTTAATGAACTGAGTGATTAGAACTATGGATGAAGACGGCGTCTGCCATTTTAATATATTATAATCAAAATACTGGCAGACGGTGACTTGCCAACTCACTAGATGGGCCCCCTATACAATCACCGTAGGCATGATAAGCCTGTAAGGCGACAGAGGGCAACACCGGTGTGAGCGACTTGGGGTGTCGAGCGGTGCGGCGCCGGTTTCACCTTCGCGGGCCAGGCCCGGAGCGGGCTTCCCCGTAGTTATGCCCTTGAAAATGACACTTCCACCCCCGAGCATATAGCTCTGGCTCCCTCCCTCTGACCGGCCAATTAAGGCAAGCCAGAGTTGAGATTTGCTGCACTCCCGGGAGTAGCACTCTCACTGCTCTCCCGTTAGGCCATTAAATCCTAACCGGTGCAGAAGAGCAACAAAACTCTGAGGAATCGGGACCGATGTGTAGCCACACACATTCAGCTCGCCACAAGCTGCCCTGCGGATGTGAGCTTTTTAATAACTTTCTGATACATTTTTTTGTTGATATCAGAAAGTGGATGACTCAAAAAGCGAATCTACTATGCCCTCATAGGTTTGCGTTAATCCTATAAAAGATAACGACTGTCCTCGAGGGTTTTTCAACATTTCATGAAGATTATTTTGTCCCTTTACAAATAGAAAATTAAATTAATGTCGTAGGCGATATAGCAAAATAATGCACAAAGAAATTAAGAAATGAATTAGTACTGGAGAGCAGAGAAGTAATCAAGTAATTTGGAAAATTGTCATACATTATTGTGAAATTAATAAACGACGGGATTAAATGGGTGCCAGGGGGTTCGAAGTTGGTTGCGAAGCCCTTCAGCTAGTAACAAATATTGAGATGTCTATAATACCTATCATCTTCTAAACTATAAAATCCACTAAACTTATGTAAAACAAAATCATTCGCCGCGTCTGTCTTTTTCGATTAACTTAAAAACTACTGAAAAGATTAACGTGCAAATTTCACTAATACATTGTCTATACTTTTTTTAAATATAAAGCTGAAGAGTTTGTTTGTCTACGCGCTAATCATAGAAACTACTGGTCGGATTTGAAAAATTCCTTGTGTTGGATAGCCTATTTATTGAGCAAGGTCAAAAGCCCTGTACATACATACATAGTGTCCCGCCTTTATCCCCGAATGGGTAGGCAGAGGTATGCCTACCCATTCAAAAATGCATACGGTGAAATGTGGGCGTTTAATATGTTAAACGACCACATTTCACCGTATGCATTTTTATCCAACTTAACAGGTGGTGAGCTCATTGCCGTGTTGAAAAAGACAGGCGCAGCAGATGCGCAGAAATTTTTACTACGCCCATAATGCCTTCAACTTGGCTTAACGACTGCCATTTTATTGGCAACCGGGACCAACGGCTTAACGTGCCTCCCGAAGCGCGGAACTGGGGTGGCTCTAAAGAGCCGACTAAATTTAAAAAAGTGTGTCTATTTTAGATGTTAAATTTGGAAGAAATTTTGAACCGTTGCCTTTTTAGTGAGGTGGTAACATAAAGGCTAAAAGGTCTTATGTGCTGACACTAATTACAGGACCAATAAAGTCCTGGTATTCTCGGACTGAAGCCCTGTAAAAGCAGTTAAATCCATAACAAATACAGAAAAATTTAAACAACAGCCCCGCAGAACTTAGCTTATTCACACCCTTAAGTAGATATAGGGTCAGTAAATATTTCTGAGAGATAGGAAGTCAATCAGCGGAAACATTATCCTCTTCGCCCCCCATGCCGCAGTTGGCGAAACTTGGCGCCTCACTACTGGCATCTAGTCTATTAAACTCTATGGCTCTCTGAAACTAAGGCTGACGTTGAAAGACTTATAAAGAGCCTGCGTCCTGATTGTGCTGTGGGATGGGCAGCATCTCTGCGCAAAGGTAGAAGAATTTTCGAGAGGCCTCAGTCCCTCCAATAACGCATGTATGCAATTCAGCTATAAATAAAGGAGTCTTCAGCACCGCCTTTAATATAGGGGTCGGTGTAAGTCCTTAGTGGGGTGAGTTCTGCCAGGGATTTACCCTTTTAGAAAAATGCTAAGACTACATCAGCGCACGCCTAGGTGAGCGAAGCTAGGCTACTCGGCGCGCACCGGCAAGTGCTTCATATACGTCCTTGCTGTCCTCAGGTCGCCGCCGCGGCCAGAGGGCAGACCCGCTCAATTCCATCCCAGCGGGTCGTCCCCTCCGGGCAATGATACGTTTCATAACGGGCCTCGCTCAATCCACCTACCTCGGAACCGTAGTAGCCAAAATATGAAGTACGAGGGCGAACTTTCGGCGCCATAACCCAATTTTCTGGCTAGGGGAAGAAAACCCCGAAATTAAAAATAACCCATTGTGACCTGCGCCATGGACCTGCGCAGTCGAGCGCCGTGTGCAGGGATGAAGGGATCCTGGGGGGTTGAGCTGAACGGCGCTGGCCCTGATTTCAGGCTAAACGGTGGCCTCAACCACTAGCCACGGTTGAGGAAATTAGGCCATGGTGTCCCATTAGTGGGCCACTGGCGAGGTGTGTAGGGTCCGCGATAACCGTCCTTGGGTGAATATCGTGGTAGGCAAAGGTCATGCTGACGGGGTAAGTGAGGGTTGATCAGTCGTTGTGGGGTGGGCCTTGTTAATGCCCCCAATGCCAACCCGATCGAGCTCGCGAAGTCGCACTGTAAGCCAGCCTTACACTCCTATATCTCTTTAGTAATCCTAGTGCCTGTCGAACTATGTCGAGTAAGGCACTCCCAGTTGCGGGCTCCGTGGAGGGTGGGAAGCCAAAGAGACGAAATAAAACTTTTTAATAAACATGGATCCTAGGCCAAACAACAAAAAACCAATTTCTACTCACCAAAACACAACAAACCCCAACCTGGCAGCTCAGTGGCTCAGACTACGGGCACCAGCGAGGGAAAAGACACATCACGCGCCTTCAGCGCTCACTTAGCCCAAACCAGCAGCTCAGCGGCCTCGGCTGCGGGCACCGGTTATGGCACCCCCACCACACACCACAACACCCCTTCTGGCAGCTCGGTGGCTCCGGCTACGGGCACCAGGGCGGGTGGAAACACCGCACGCGCCTTCAGCGCTCACTTGGCCTCAACCGGAAGCTTAGCGGCCTCGGCTGCAGGCACCGGGAAAGGCACCCACACCTCACACCACGCTACCCACACTGGCAGCTCTGTGGCTTCAGCTACGGGCACCAGGGAAGGCATTCACCCATCTCACCAACACAAAAATTCGACCCCATCTGGAAGCTCAGTGGTGAAGACTACGGGCACCAGAGTGGGCCTAAAAACTACCAGTTCGGCAAGCTCAGTGGTCCCATCTACGGGCACCCGAGCTGGTACATCTACTCATAGGATTAAAAATCCTGTGATAAACAATCTTCCACATCAGGAAGGCCCCCGCAGCGCAAGTCCGGTAGCGTCCTGCTCATTCAGCCCTGCCCCTGAGCAAGCTGGAGTGGGCAACCAACTGGAAGACGCCTTCTCTGAAGGCTGGCAACTGCCTAAGAGGAAGGGGGCAAAAACGACCGAGTCACGCACACAACCCATTGGCGCGGATGATAGGGTGACCACTGAACCCGTGAGGCCGAAGAAATGGAAAGTCCGCAAAACGAGGAAGGAAAGACGCGAGGCGGCCAAACTCAAGTCTCTCGCCTCTTCTACACAATCATCTGTCTCGGGCACGGCGACAGAGGCCAACCGTCCTCTCAACTTCGCTGCTGGGGAGCGGGAAATGCCGCCGACCAGCGGAGGGGAAACGGGGAGTACACAGCGTCCTGATGGCAACAGTCAGCCCTCAGCCAAGCGTGCCCTCAATGAGTCGATCTCGCCTCGTGGGGAGTACAAGAGGCCAAAGGCTGTATTTGTTATGGACCAAACCAGGCAGGTCAACAGGATAAGCTACGCCCAAGCTGCCAGTACGCACCTGAGCATCGCAATCACATGCGAACGCACAGGGCGTATTAGTAATGATATATCCGAGCAGGCACTCGCGGGAATACCATCGCACATATTCAGCGATGCCCGGGCTCGAAAACATACACAGCCCCCGAAATTCAATGCGAAGCCACAGTACACTGAAGGGGTTCTGAAAATGTGGTGCGCGGACGAACACACACGAACGTGGCTACAGAATACTGTCCCTGAGCTGAAACTTGCGTCCAACATCAAATTGGTCGTAAAAAACCAAACGGACATCTTACAGCGGACGCGCTGTGGTATTTTAGTACCAGACCCGCAAGGACTTCTGGAGGATGCGCGCGACATTGGGCGCATCCTATCTTTCCAGAACCCCGACCTGGAAGTATCTAAATGGACGCTGCTTAACGCTATTAAACAGACTGCTGCGTGGTTCATGATGGTCGGAGTCCCAGAGGACCAAGTTCCGACCCTGATGAAGGCCGGACGCCGTCTCTCATTTGGTGTGGGAACGGTGTACGTGAAGTTCCAGGGCTGAAACGGTAAGTATACCGATGTCCCTCTGGGGTGGGACCCAACTACGGCCACCACTAAACAGGAATTGAAACTGCTAGCCGCAACCGACAAAACCACTCGTACCAATAAACACCCCGGGAACAACAGCACCACCACCAACCCCCACCAACGTCGGACAAGAAGTCGATCCCATGGAGGAGGAGGAGGCGGAGGATGTCCTGACCTCGATCTCCGGCCTCCTGGAGGAGGAAGTTGAGTCCGGAGATTTGTTTGCGGAGATGAAACTGGGGGAGGACGAAGAGGGAATGCACAGCGATGGCGTCCCCTTTGTCAGTGAAAACTAGCATCCTCCAAGCAAACCTCCAGCACAGCCGGGATGGAACGGCTTAGGTGCGGAAGTGGCTGGAGGCTCACCACACGGCCATCGCCCTGATCCAAGAGCAGTGGATCAGAGCAGGCAATATCCAGGGGCTTTTCATACTTAGGAGGTAAGCTTATAATGACTACTGACCATGAGCACCCCAGATCTTGTATATATGTCAGTAATAACCTTAAAACACAGATCCTCACAGAGTTCTGTTACAGGGATCTTACAGCCATAAGACTACACACACGGCTGGACTCCGAAGACAGGGAGGTCATCCTTGCTTCAGCCTACATGTCCGAGAAGGAAGTTCACGATCAAGTTAAGGATCTTTATTTATACTCATAGGTCTTTGACACGGAATACAGTGCAGTATCTAGATAGTGACTATGAATGAGTATACAGGAACAATTTTTTCTTGCTTAGTAATCAATGGCAATTACATTTCAATTAGAACTTTGTAATACAAACAATGATAAGGAATCCGTTATTTTTTAATTTCCGATTAAACTTTTACTGAAGCTATGTCAACCTATGCCTACAAGATAAATCTATAATCAAGCATAATCCTTCTTAGAAAAATATTTCCTAAAATAAGCATTACAACCCTATTCCCATTTCTTACTTAAAGACAAGTTGTATGTTCTTTGCCTTAATGACTCATGCCTTCTTAGAAATGTAGGGTTACTATACAATTCATGTAGGTATGATATGTTTTATCACTTAATTATTAATTAAATAATTCTAGAATTAAATAATTACTAGCTGTCCCGCCCGGCTTCGCCCGTGACATACTTCGAACCCCGTGGCACCCATTTAATCCCGTCGTTTACTAATTTCACAATAATGTATGAACATTTTCCAAATTACTTGATTACCTACTCCTCCGCTCGCACGGCCCGGTCGAATATGGTTACACGAAATTAATTACTTTGCATTTTTTTTTGATTTTGACATATCTCCAAAGATATACATTTAATTTGAAAGGTGTAAAGGGCCAAAATAATCTTCATAAAATGCTGAAGCCAACTAACATATTAAAAATGATAAGGGCTAATAATATATTTGTGTAAATAGCCTTCAAACTACTGCTTTATAATTGCTGTTTTATTAAAGTATAAAAATGGATATAGTATTTTATCCTTAAGAGATAGACATATACCGTCGCGGACTTTTTTTTAGACCTATATTAGATACACAATTCCACAATACATTATTTTGTTATATCTCAAAGTGTTTAGGCAGCGTTTTCGTTAAAAGCTCCCAGACAGCTCATTTTTTCCGACGCCCCAATATATATCGTTATAATTAAGTTGATGTATGCAAAAACTTAACAAAAACCTTCTATGAGAATCACTCCAACTATTAAAAAAAACTGCATCTAAATTAATTGCGTAGTTTTAAAGATCTAAGCATATATAGGGACAGACAGCGAAAAACGACTTTGTTTTATAATATGTAGCGATACCACATGCTTGGTTAAATTTCATTTTGCCTACATGGAAGATAAAGTGGTCTCTCTATACTAATTCAAAGTTCAAAGACACACGGTGAAAATTGGGTCTATAATATGCTTCTACCACTCCTTCAGGAATAAGGCGTGATTGATAAACAATATTAATAGTCCTAATATATATATATAAGCACTCGTGGCCCCCTGCGGACGTAATGTTCTGTAAACGATCACTGCGTTAAAAAACTTACACTATGGCTGGTCCTCGGATGGGTGGTTTCTGTGCTTCGGAAGGCACGTTAAGCCGTTGGTCCCGGTTGCCAGTAAAATGGCAGTCGTTAAGCCTGGTTGAAGGCCTTATGGGCAGCTTGAAAAATTTCAACAACCTGCGTCTGTCTATTTCAACACAGCAATGGGCTCACCACCTATTACGTGGGACAGGAATCTACACGGTGAAAAGTGGGCATATAATATGCTTCTGCCACCCCTTCGGGGATAAGGCGTGATGGATATTTATTTATTTATTTATTTTTACATAAGAAAACAATGATGAAAATACTTACTATGTATTGCTAGGGCAAAATAATTAACTAAAAATTTAATAAATACTTAATTTCGGAGCCAGAAGTCCAAATTGTTTTCTTATTAGAAGCAACCGTGACGTGACTGCCATTTGACTTTTCAAATGTGGGTCAGCTCCAGAACAACAGTTACTCAGCAGCTACTCTAATGCTCCAGTGTAAGGCACCTAAGAATCCCTATTTAACCCTGTGAGGTACGGGGTATGTATGTATGTAATATCATAAGTAATTAAACTAGTACTTTTGTAATTATGAGGGGATGACCTGCTGCATCACCTGCATTGTACCCCTTCTTTAAAATGTAGCTCAAGTTACTTCTTCGAAAATCTGCTAACTTCCAATGAAAGTCCCATTCTAATAGATCCAACAATTTCAGAGATAATTATTCCATTTAATTTTATTATTTGATTAATGAAAGTCCCATTCTAATAGATCCAACTATTTCAGAGATAATTATTCCATTTAATTTTATTATATTATCAAACTCAAATAATATCATAATGATAAAAGATTTGATGACTTAATTTTAGAATCATGGTTAATGAAACCCACAATATGAATAATTAAGACCATTTGAGTACCAAACACATTGTAAAGATGAGCATGATACTACTTGAAACATACTTCCTATCTCCCAACATTACTGTGCTGTGCCCAACAGGTTCTATAATTGTACCCAATTATTGTTTCATATCATTTGTATCACATTATGGAATGTAATAAAGTATTGAGTATTAAGAAAGCAGGAAAAAAGAGACTGTTCAGACCTTCCCACTCACACACTATACGCTCCCACACCTTCACCTGTTATTTCCGATTTGTTGACATTCATTTTAACTGCTCTGATATGTGACAAAATTTAGATATTCTCGATCAATAAGTTATCCAATATAAAAATCATTTTTCAATTCAAACCAGTACTTTCTGAGATTAGCATGTTCAATCAAACAAATAGCTTTATATATTAGTATGTGTAGGTAATACCTTTGCTCTCAGTTTTATCTCTATTTATATAACTTTAAGTGTGATAAGGGAACATTGCGGTATGGTAGAAGAAGTAGTGACTAAGATAGAAAAAGGTATACTTAGATGGTTCGGACACGTGGAGAGGATGGATGAAAGTAGACTAACGAAACAGATTTATCAGAAGAGAGTGAATGGGCAAACTGGTAGGGGCGACCTCGACGTACATATGTTAATCAAATAGAAGACATTTTAGAAAAAGGTCAGGTCAAGAGTACCCTTAACCAGCGTGAAAGTGGAAGAAGCGAAAGTTGTATGCCAGGATCGTAGCAAGTGGAAAGCCATAGTCTCTGCCTAGCCCGTTGGGAGACAGGTGTGACAATATGTATGTATGTATGTATGTAAGTTTAATTTAACTAGTAACAATGTATGAGCTTAGCTTAGTTAATGATTCTTATATCATGTGAAATAGATTGTACATGTTTAAAATCAGTTAATATTTTATTCTAGTTCATTTTAAAGCAAAATAACAAAACAAGACTTACCTTGAAAAGCTCCTTGAAGTATGGACTACATACTGACAGTATCAATTTGTGTGCATGCAGGTACTGTCCGCCAGCTGCTAGAGTAACATCCACCAAGTCTTCTCCTTCCAATAATGCATGAAAGGATTGTGACAAATTCGAATGGAAGTCATTCCAGCGAAGCGAGAACTGTTCAGGCACAGCCATGCCGACGAACGACCTCAGTAAACAAGAAAATATCACTAAACGCTAACCTAACACGGCCTTAATAACACTTTCAGGAGATCTAGGCGTTCCAACAGTGATACATAACTGAAAACTTAAGCGCGAATTACTGCCCACGTATACGTTTTGGCTATGAACGTATTATTCCCTTAAATGTTATTTACAAAGCATCACTACGACGATATCCGCGATCATTTATACAAAATAAACAATTTCGGCTGACATGGCAATACAATGGAATGATAATCAAATGGCGCTTGGTTTGCTTTGCTGCCTACTTACTACAAAGAATCTTAACAATGCACCGTTCACTGTCCGACTAACAACATTATGTCAGATACATGAGCACATAATGAAAACACTGAAAATGTGCGAAAATATCGATATTATTATTGTGTATACAGGGATTTAAAGATTTGTTTTTAATTTCAAAAATATAATAATTGTGTATTTTTTATTTAAAATAAAAGGAATTGAAATAAAAAAGCCACTGTAAAACATTAAGCACCACCCACAGACAATAGGAATTTATTTGAAAAAAAAAAGGAGTGCATATATTCTCTTTGGTTTAAAATTTTATTTATCAATGGTGCTAATTCTGTTGTTGAGATCACTAATTTAAATTTCTCTAAAATTTTCTAATTTTTGTTAAGAGATGGCCAAATACTATTCTGTTATTAAGTCGAACTAAAGTTGGTAATATCATAAATAGCACTTAATTTGTATCTGATGTCACTAAAATTCATTTTATGTGATAAAATTGAACAAGACGTGAAAAAGTTCCAACGTTTTAAAAATTTTCACGTTTCAAACGGTTACTAAAATTAATAAACGTCCCATTAAAATTAGTCTTTTCACTAAAATTAGACGTCACCTAAATAGGTGACGTCTAATTTTAGTGAAAACGTCTAAATTTTGTGTGACGTTAAATTTGTATCTGACAACACTTAAAAATTAATTATATGTAAAAATATTCAACAAAAAGTGAAAAATGTTCACAGACAGTTCAATGACTAAGATAGTCGACATGTAAATACATGTTTTGTTGAAATTTATCACATAAAAGGCATTTTAGTGATGTCAGATACAAATTTAGTGCTGTTTATAATATCACCAAGTTTATTTCAACGTAATAACAGAATAGCATTTGGTAATATCTTAATAAAAATAAGAAAATTTTAGAGAAATTTAGTTTAGTGGTTTCAACAACAGAATTAGCACCAATGTCTCTCGCATAGATATAGAAGAGTAAGTAAGTAGTCTTACTCTTCTAAATCTGTGGTCTCTCGTCAATCAAACGTAGTGATTACATTCTCTTACTTATTTATTTCGAAAACCAACGTCGATACAAATGAAAATCTAGACAGCATTAAAAGTATGGCTAAAAACAGACTTTCATTTTTATTTTTTTCCATACTTAAGAAACTGCGTTTCTGTTAACTTAAGTGTAAAGCTCTACGATATCATACCCCTGAAGACGTCATTTTGAATGAACTATTTTATTATTCAACTAGTTGACCCGGCGGACTTCCTACCGCCTTAAAATTAATACATTTTGTTTTTAGTTATTAGCTAAGTTTTAAAGCAGGAAAAGCAGCTTTTCTCTATGTAGCTCTGAGGAATTCTTTGGTAATGTTACCTATGGCTACTTCTTATCATCGCGCCACTCGCCATAGACAGGATGTTCACCTTAGACTTTGTATCCGGAGCGCTCGCATACGATTAGGGCCGATAGGGGGTTTCTTCCACGTACGCTTAGATTGTTGAATGAGTTCCCGATTTTCCCAAACATCTACGATATGGGGTTCTTGAATGAACTCCCGGTTTTCCCGAACATCTACAGGATGGGGTTCTTCAAAAGGGGTCTTTGAAGGTTTCTACATGGTCGACAGAGTGCTGCACTTCTGGTATTGCAAACTTCCATAGGCTACGGTGACGTTTTATTTTTGTCGGGTCAATACCGCGAGTGCCGCCCCTTCGATGGTACAAAAGTCTATTAGCTACGGTGACCATTCGCCACCTCAGTGGTATTAAGAAATAACAAAATCCTTGTAACAAATACAGTTGGTGTTGAAAAAATATGTACGTTTCTCTTGTACAGCACATTAGGTGATATATCGGGTCCAATTGTATTTAAAAACAATCCAGTTACCCATTAAAATATACACACTAAATTTCATTTAAATGAGTCCTGTCGTATAGGAGTTTGGTGAAAAACACACGTTTTCGGCCATTTTCGGCAACTAACTGACACTGTATTTTTTTTTTCTTCAAACTTTTTATTTCTGAAAAAGAACTATTTTGTATTCCACGCAAACAGACAAAAGAGATCGGGACCTCATACTTGTTATTGCTTTACTAAGGCCAGGACAAGGACCTAGGACTGAGGACTTGACATCAACAAAGGACCGAGGACTTGACATCGACAAAGGACTCGACATGACTTGTTAGCACAGATATAGAAGAGTAAGAGTATATATCTGTGCTTGTTAGAAAGAACCAAATGCGAGATTAGGGTAAACCAGGAACGACTAGAGCAAGTGAATGAAATTGTGTATTTAGGGAGTATGTTTAGCGCAGATGGAAGATGTGATTCGGATGTAGAACGGCGAGTAGCTGCCGGAAACAAGGTTAACGGTGCTTTGTCCCAATCACTAAAGCGACAAAGCATCGTAAAAGAAGCACGACTGGCGATTCATAACGCAGTGCTAGTGCCAACTTTGCTTTACGGTAGCGAAACCTGGGTATGTCAGCAGATGCATGAAAGTAACTTGAATGCTGTGGAGATGCGATCACTTCGAAAATTGTGCGGCGTTACTTTGGCCGACCGAATACGTAACGAAGTGGTACGCAATATGGCAGGTTTGAATGAAAGTGTCAGCGTTAAGCTGGAAAAGGGCGTGCTCCGTTGGTTTGGACACGTCCAACGAATGAGTGAGGAACGATGACGAAATGGCGAAAGTAGAGGGTAGAAGAATACAGGGTAGGCCGAGACTTACATATGAAGACCACGTGAGCAGATTGCTCAAAAACGGAAAGGTCAAAAGTACTCGGATACCCAGACGTGCGTGTAGGAAGCGATTGATGAATCTTGAAGAAGCGAAAGAAGTATGCATGGATCGCGAAGCCTGGCGATTTGTTCTCTCAGACTACCCCGTCAGGGATACAGCGTGAAGATGGTTAGTTAGTTAGAAAATATAAACACTAAAGACAAAGCTGTATGGCCGAAGTTTCCTTTGCCAGCCCAAGATGGGCGAAGACAACTAACAACAACAACAATCTGTCAATGAAATCCGATTCCATTATTTCCACTCTATTCCATTCACTTCCTCCTTCACTTAAAAATTGTTTAGGCACCGCACGTGATGTACGTGTCAGTTTACAATGCTACAGTGTAGCTGTAGCAATTCGTATAGATAAACAAAAAATGTCAAAACTGCTATCAAAGTGTAATTTGCATGAACGTTACCCAAAACAAGTTAAATATCTTGACTGGCTATAACGCTTCATGACGCGCTTGTTAATGGATTAAGTTAGTTTGTTCATCGTCTGTGTAATTAAATACGTGGAGTCACGATGTTGGGACTGAGTATGCAGGAGCAGGCGGAAGCGGCTGACAGAGCGCAACTTGTCAAGAAAATTGTTAGTGCTGCTTTCTATGCCTTGGCTTCATTCATGATCACAGTGGTGAACAAAACTGTACTAACCACTTATGCATTCCCATCGTATCAAGTTCTTGGACTGGGACAAATGTTAGCAACAATCATAGTGTTGTGGTGTGGCCGGTTCATTCAACTCGTGGAGTTTCCGCCTCTGGATGGCGGAGTGGCTCGGCGAATCTGGCCACTGCCGGTGATCTACCTCGGCAACATGGCAACAGGCCTCGGTGGCACTAAAGAACTTAGCTTACCTATGTTTACTGCGCTTCGACGGTTCAGCATACTGATGACGATGCTCGGTGAGAGATTTGTGTTAGGAGTGAGAGCTTCCTGGTCAGTTCAAGCCAGTGTACTTGCCATGGTCGCCGGTGCTTTACTAGCAGCTGCTGATGATGTTACATTTTCTTGGTCAGGGTACACATTAGTTCTACTTAACGATGGTTTCACTGCTGCAAATGGTGTGTACATGAAAAAAAAATTGGATTCTAAAGAGCTAGGTAAATATGGTCTAATGTTTTACAATGCATTATTTATGATATTACCAGCAGGAATAATAGCTTGGGTCACAGGAGACCTACACCGCTCTGCTGCATATCAGCATTGGCAAGATACATTGTTCCTTGCGCAATTTATTATGTCATGTGTAATGGGCTTTGTTTTATCATATAGTGTAATGCTGTGCACCCAGTACAACAGTGCTCTAACTACTACTATTATAGGTTGCTTGAAAAATATTTTAGTTACCTATCTGGGTATGGTCATAGGCGGTGATTATGTATTTTCATGGTTGAACTTTGTTGGTTTAAACATAAGTGTTTTAGCCAGTCTGTTGTATACTTATGTTACGTTTAAGCGTAAGCCTACTCCTTCATATGTTTTGATTGCAAATGCAAAAGTGGACACCGTATAGCAGAAAGTAAAGAAGACCAACACAGTGCTCTACATATTAAGTATAGCATTGAAGATGGTGCCAAAGATGACTATAATAGTGAGTACTTCTAAATGATTTTTTGCTGTTTTCAACCACTGTGAGGCACAATTGCCATATTTATGTGCACTGTATTTCTGTGGACTTGCATTATTTAGGTATATTAATTGAAAAACATTGGGAATTTTGCATGCTGACACCAGGTTCAATATCCAGATAAGGTTTGGATACAACTGGAAAGACACATGAGCATTTTATTTTCAATTATTTTCATAAAGTGGTTAAATACTAACTCAGTCATCCATTGTGTCATTGCTCAGTCTGTGATGATTGAAAGAAGTACCAAACTTCTTTTTACTCATGTGGATCCATTCAATGTCTGTATCATACTCTATAATGATGGTTCTGGCACCTGTGTTACTGTTATGTTAGAATATTTTGTAGCAGCCCTAACACTATTTGTAATAATGACAAAAGATTCAACTAATGCCAGGAGCATGACCATTAACAGTGGAATGAAATCATTCTGAATGAAATGGATTAAATGACAGTTTACATGTCATTATTAATGATAGTGCTGGACTGCTTAAAGCCACCACACACAGTATTTTTAGACCTCCTATTTTTTGACATTGCTGTTTTATTCAAGATTCCAAGATTTATTAAAACCAAAAAGTCAAAAAGATTACTCTTTGTATTTTATATGTTTATTAATAATTGTTGATATAACTTTTAAATGTTGCTGCTAGCTAGCTGACCCACCGGACAAGCTGTGTGGCAATGTGAATTATTTTCTAGTAGTCAATGCCTGCGGCATTGCCCGCATAGAGAAGATTTCCTGTTTCCCATAGGAACTTATTACAGGTATAAAAAGTAGCCTATGTGTTATTCTGATGTATAAGCTATATTATTGTAAAGTTTCATTAAAATCAATTTAGTTATTTTTATGTGAAAGAGTATCAAACATCCATTCTTACAAACTCTCACATTTATAATATTAAATTGACTTGAATTAAAATACTAGAGTAGAAAACACCTATTCACTACTATGTTTAATAAGTATTTAGTACACAAATATGTTTAGTTAATTCAACATAAATTTTTGAAAATAAGAATTTTTCATTTAGCAACCTTAAAATATCACAATAAAAGTTTAATGTACTAAAAAGCTTTTAAAAGTATGTGTGCCATTCATGCTTGCATTAAACAACTGTTATCATAATTACATTAATATATTTATTTTTATCTCAGTTGATGAAAGAATGATGAATGAAAGAAGATTAATTTTTCAGAAACGATGCATAGATATTGGTTATCATATCATTTAAAACTATAGGAATCTTGAATAAAACATGGATGTCCTAAAATAAAGCTCTAAAAAAATTGTAAGACGCCTGGATTTGTGGTGATAATGTCAAATTTTGTATGTGATGTTGATATGAACTTGTCATGAGTGTTTTAGATGATTTTATATAACTTTTACTATTAGATTAAGAACAGTACAGTGATGTTAACTTTTAATGCATTTTGTAGTATGTCATATCTACAAATTATTTTAATTCATAAGATGTAAAATTACTATTATGTTCCAAGAGCTGGCAGACATTTTTGGATCCTTTCAAACATATAAAAAACTTTATTGCAAAAAATGTCTGAGGCAACACAACATTTTTAAAGTGATCTCTTTTATCGACGTTTAGAGAAAATTTTTAATAGCCGTAAATAAAGTCGTCACGTTTTGCCGTTACGCGCCATATTATCTTGAAGTGAAACTTCTTTATCGACATATGAGAGAATTTTTATAGCTTAAAAAAATGTTGTAAAGAAGATACACTTCTTACCTGTGTACTCTGGTACACACACATATTTCTATACTATACTGTACCGTACCATATCGTACCGTACCATACTGTACCGTATTCTACTGTACTGTTTACTACATTACAGATAACTGTAAAAAAAATGTCATAAATAAGTTTTACTTCTTACATATGTACTCTGGTACACAAATTTTTTTCTACTTTCTACATTGCCTCGTAGAAGGTAACATTGATCTTAAACTGGTACTGAGATATTACTCATTATGTCATGAAAATTGGATATAAATAAATGTCAGTGTACTGTAGCAAAACCTATATAATATAGTAAA
This sequence comes from Thumatha senex, assembly GCA_948477245.1. NCBI lineage: Eukaryota > Metazoa > Arthropoda > Insecta > Lepidoptera > Erebidae > Thumatha > Thumatha senex. Next base: position 30,364,056 of record OX419725.1, on the reverse strand, counting down.
AGCAATATTTCGGGTCCAAGCGGAGACCTTTGCCATATTAACGTGTGCTAGAGAGAATATGGACAGAAGAGTCACTCTTCTGTCCATATTCTCTCTAGCACAGGCTGCACTTATAGTGCTCATATCGATTGAGATAAAGTCTGGATTAGTATTGCACTGCATTAGATGCCTAAATAGACTAGGCAGGTGCAATATAGTCAGATTGGTCTGGGTGCCAGGTCACATGGGTATCGAAGGCAATGAGAGAGCGGAAGACCTCGCAAGAAAGGACTCAGAAAAACAGTTCATTGGACCAGAGTCATTCGTCGGACTTAATTATGAAGTCATAAGACGAGGTTTACAGGAGGCTGCCGCCGAGAAACAGAGGAAAGGCCAGAAATATGTAAAAAGATTTCTGTGTGACATCAGGGCAGGCTGGTCCAAGAACATATGGACATACAGCAGAGAGCAGTTCCGGAGAATCACTGGAGCACTCGCAGCTGCTGCGTTGTTGCATAGTAACAAGGCAGCAGCTCCACATGATGGGACTTACGGAAGATGCACCGAGAAGCGCTCGTGGTCTCACGGACTCAGGTCCGTATTCCAGAACGTTTCTCAATACTCAATCAACGCTTGAGGCTAGATTTTGCCTTATAAAATCTACTCACAAGCGTCGATTGAGTATTGAGTAACGTGCTGGAATACGGACCTCAGTGTTCTGTAAACGATCACTGCGTTAAGCAACTTTTACCATGGCTGGTCCTCGGATGGGTGACCACTATTGTGGCATTTACATTTGCGAGCGTTTCCGTACTTCGGAAGGCACGTTAAGCCGTTGGTCCCGGTTGTCAATAACATGGCAGTCGTTAAGTCAAGTTAAAGGGATTATCGGCGGCTTGAAAATTTTCAACAGCAGGTAGTCACAACTTGCGTCTGTCTATTTCAACACGGCAATGTGCTCACCACCTATTAAGTGGGACAGGAATACACATGGTGGAAAGTGGGCATATAATAAGCCTCTGTCACCCCTTCGGGGATAAGGCGTGATAGATAGCAGCGAGGTTTATACCCTTAAAATGCGCTATGAGTGTTGTTTAGGTCAACCTAAGAAAAGAAGTTTGACCTTTTTTGAAAACATGAGTTTTTATATATATTATACATACATTCTAAAAAATTACGTACGTAATGATGTAAAACTTCAAGGTTGTTTAATTTGAAGTTATAATAATACATGGTAAACAGACGTGGGAAAGATTTATATAATGGCGCCACCTAGCTTAGCGGCTGCCTCGAGTCTTTCATAATTTCAATACATCAACACTTGACTTCAACTGCTTGTTGTGGCATATCATTAAGCGGCGGCATTCACCGGGATTACGCCTCTTGGTGAATGTTGAGCCAGGGTGTCGGCAGACGAAACCAGTGCGCTTGGTCTGCACAGAGGGAACATGTCTGCGAGTACCGCCAACACAAAGCTAAGTCCTTGGGGGCCAAGTCTACTAATTTAATCGTGTCAGAAGAGAATAGAAATCATCGCTCAACAGAGAGCCTACAGAAAATAACAGTTTTTTCTTAATCTCTGTGAGCATACATAATGGGATCTTCTAAACACTTGAAAGAAACGTTCCTCGTAGAATAAAAAGGTAAATCATTATTTTTCAAAAACGTTTTTCAATTGTTAACTAACAATTTATTTCTAATCTCTGTTGACATAAATAATGGGTTAAAATGTATAAATAATTGGCCAATAAATTTTAAACTACTTGGAGCCCTTTAGATATTATATACTTCATAAGATCCTGCGATAAAATTTCATAAAAGTTTATTAATTATGATTTTTTGAATAATTAAATACCTAAAAAATGATGATATTTTTTTTTCATTCAATATTTAGCCATGCCTGTTTTCACATTAAAGAAGTATGAATTTTTTACGTAATTTGTTTGTAAATGTTTTAAACTAATAGAGAAATTAAATATTATTGAAAAAATTATTTCATGCTATTTTGCTATCCACAAAAAAAGTATGACTTAAAAAAAACTTAAAAATTTTTAAAATTGCTTAGGTATTAATAATTTATGAATTTTAACGTAAAACTAAATTCCATTCTTAGTTTTCATCTCATTTTATTAATAACAATTAAAATTTTTTACCTGCTCCAAATTCCTTCAAAAACATTTTTCTAGATGTGATTCCGAATCGTTGAGCTATCGCTCATACATGGGGCACACTAAAAGTTTTGCACTTCTAGCTAATCGGAAGTATTTGAATTTCGAATGTTATATTTTTTGAAACGTTGCAACCTTCTTAGTAATAAAAAAAAGACAATCGGCGGGAAATCATTTGTCAATTGTTTTTATCACACATCGAAGTTTTACGTACGCAACGAAAATGGAATAAGTCGAAAAGATTTTAGAGCGATGATTTTTTATGATTTAAAAAGTTCTCTCTCTCTCCGCAAGACTGTGCCGCTCATCTTCTAAATGCTTTTCGGATAGAAGCACCTTGTTTGAGCACCGTGAGGCGATGGTTTTCTGAATTTGAGAGAGGTCGAGTTACTTTACATGAGGAATTTCGTGAAGGGCAGCCTTCAATTGCCGTTAACAAAAATAATGTGGTTACTGTTAAGCGGCTAATTGAAGAAAACCCGCGGATTATCTATGAGACAATTCGAGGACTATTGGGGATTGGTATGAGCCAAATTCAGAAAATTTTACGCGTAGAATTGAAAGTTCGGAAACTTTGTTGTCGTTGGATACCTTATGAACTGACAGCGGAGCAAAAGCAGGCTCGCGTGGAACGGTGCTCACATATGCTACTGAAGTACGACCACGGACATTCTAATGCTGTTTATGACATTGTCACAGGAGACGAAACGTGGATTTATTGTTTTGATTTTTTTCTCAGCTACGGGTCCCATCTGTACAATTCCACTTAAAGATCAAAAGAGAGTTAAAGCCGAGTGGTATTCTACCATTTGTTAACCCAGGGTGTTAGAAAATGTTCGCGAAAGACGACCAAAAAGCCACGTTCTCCTACTTAATGACAACGCTTCTTCACACACGGCCAACAAAACAAAGTCATTTTTAGCTTCCGAAAAAGTACAAATCCTGCGCATAGCCCCGACCTAGCACCCTGTGATTTCTGTATTTCCCCAAAATCAAAGATTTGATGAGAGGTTTCACGTTTACGAACTCCGAAGAGGCAGTGATAGAGTTCAATCAGCACGTAGACAACATACCTTCAGATCTGTGGTCCTCCTGTTTTAATAAATGGACCGATCGCATGAAAAAATTTTTAAAATGTAAAGGAGAGTATTTTGAAAAGCAATAAACATAATATTTTGGTTATATCATGTTGTTTTTTTCCGATGGCCGATGGAGCAAACGAGTTCTGGAGTGGAGACCGCGACTCGGCAAACGTACGGTAGGACGACCTCCTGCCAGATGGACCGAAGACGTGGAAAAGGTTGCAGGGAGGGACTGGATGCAGAAGGCGCAGGACCGTGTATTGTGGCGTAAATTGGGAGAGGCCTACGTCCAGCAGTGGACTGATATAGGCTGATTTGATTTGATTGATTGATGTTGTTTTTTTAAGTTACGCAAAACTTATAGTGTGACCTACGTATTATTAGGACCTTTATCTCTATTTTTCACGTTTTTGAACTTGTTGTCTAGACTAAAATACCTACCCAAAATGTCTACTAGCTCTCGCTCTAATAATTCCCTAATAATCAATACAATTTTTGTTATTATGTATTCTGAAACTTAGGTGTAATAGTTTAATATTCACAAATGAATTAATATCATTATTTTTCAGTCAGTTATTGTAAAGAAAAATCATGTTTTTGAAAACAATATTCTGTAAGCGTATTGTAACCAGCACAATAGAAAACAAATTATATTAGACAATATTAAATACCAACTGCAGTTGTGCGGTGCCATTGTATATTATTTTAACAAGGAATCCTAATAAAATAAATATATGTAAACGTTGCGATAAGTTGGCTACATTGTGATAAATTGTAATTATTTATAATAACTTCTTTAGCGACCATTAGTAACGAAGAACAGCATAAAGGAACAGGTTAGTGAATTTAATATCTAGATGAAATAGTAAGATGTAGTGTTTTTTTTAAAGGCAATTATATATGATTATTATTATATGATTGCTGGTTCTTCTTTTTTATATTATAAGATCTCATAATCATATCTAAGATACCCCCTCACCCTAGCTGTTTAAGATTGGGAGTATTAACATAAGAATTCACTTCACCACTTTAGTCATATTGATCTGAAGCATCACCTACTGGTATTAATTACCTTGCCTTGTGGAACTGTTACTTTAGTAATAGTCGAATATTTGTAAATAGTATTATACCTATATATTTATATAATATCGTACTTTAGCGTTCAGTGATAAACATGTAAGCACAGATAGTAGGCACCAGAGCTATTTTATTAAATTATATACATATCTAAATACATTATGTAAAACTAATGACATTAGCATTGGTGCTGTTATCAATGTCGCAAATGTTTTCTGTGGCTATATATATTATATATATCTGTAGGTATAATGGTTGGCAACGTAAGTGTACTTGATGACTGTTCACTCCTAAAGTAGGTAGGTATGTTAAAAAGTAGTGACTTTAAAAGTGACTGAGTACTGGCCCTGAGAAGTTCCTCTATCAATTAAATTACTAACTATTAACTATTTTGTAAATTAATTTAGTATTCATATCTATGTATCGAATATAATATATATATGTATCGAAAAAATGGGCGCCCTTCAGAATCGAGGAAATCAAAAACGAAAAAAATAAATTCATTACTTGATTTGAGTCCTTGACTCGAGAATAAAATTTAGCGGGTTCTTCCACATTTAACTGGTAATTTTTCTATCGGGAAATATTTTTATGACATTCAACAGATTCATATTTCACATTCTACCGGCAACTTTGATAAATACCGTTTCGACCGTTCATCGTTTATTCTTGTGATACTAAAATATATACTTGTATGCTAGCTGTCAAATAGGATCCCATAACTATGATCATAGACAATATGAATCAAATGTGGTTATTAGGTATACCGTCAAATGTTCTTCATATAAAAATGATCATATTTCTATGATAATGTAATAGAGGCCTATGTCAATATTGATTCTGAATGACACTGTATGTTTAAAGTATATTTATAAAAATACACAATTATGATGAACTAGCTGACCCGCGCAACTCGTTAGCGCCACATAAGAGTAACCGACATAGAAAGAGAAATTAGTTAAAGAGGGTGGCACGTAGGCTATTCTTATGAAACAACTTTTGTAGTATTCGCTTTTTAACAACAAAAAACGGAATGAAATCGGAATACTTGTTGATGAGGCACTTACAACTGAATAATATACACGTGGGGGAAACTGCTTGAACTGAATATCCTGTTCGAGACATTTCCTTGAATTAATACACCTTCTTTATATCCCGGGAAAACATGATTTTCCTTTTTGTGTGCTAACGACTTAACGGGAGCGGAGCCGCGATATGCCGATTTTCATCAAAATATGATTAAATAACAAACGTCCAAATAATATAGAAATGATTACAAACTTTCACATTTATAATATTATTAAGATTACATTCCCGTGGGGATACCGGGAATTCTTTCTTGGTGCTCATCTAACGTAGGTATGTAAAGAATACGTTCACCAAATTTTAGTTTGTTTGGTTTTACCCACGTAGTTCCCGTGGGAATCCCGGGTATTCCTTTCTTATTGCTGATTCCACGTATTATTATATATATTATATTATTAGATACTTACCTATTATATACTTTCACCAAATTTCAGGTATGTACCTATGTTTGATAGTTTAGACTGTGTGTGGCTTCATCCGCGTATTTCCCGTTACCATGGAAATATCGGGAATCCCGTTTTTATTGCTTATGCAAAGATTAAGTATACATTCACCAAAAAGGAACTACAATGGAATTATATTATAATAAAATTATAGTACACAACTTAACTCAACTGTCACTGTCATATAGACTTTGTCGTTTTTTTTTTATTATTTTTTTTTATTTTACGAAAAATATAGGCTTTGGCATCTGAGTTGTTCTAGATGTAAATTTTTATTACGGCAGTTTCGTTTTGTTACACAAGAGGAACGACAGTGCATTAGATCTTAATATATTTTTTTTTTATTTCCATGAATCTTTATTTTGACATCGTGCCTCTTGGATTTGTTTCTTGTGTTTATTTTTGTTTTGTAATTCTGACGAAATCTCTTCGTGCGTTTGTAGCTGGTTGGGCTTGTCATTCCATTTTATTTAGTTCTTTTTATTTTTTTTATATTATATACCATTGTATTTATACATATTTACTTATATTATTTGTTATGGACGATTTTTCTGTAACTAGTGATGACTCTTTCCACTCTTGTTCTCTTTCAGACGCAAGCTTTGTTAGTACTGGCGACGTTGGCTCTGCAGCTCTTACATTGCACGATCAGCTATCCTCTGTCTTTTCCAACTTTCCTAAAAACTTTAACGTAGCGCACATCAATGCCCAGAGTATCCCCTACCATCATTCCGATCTTCTGGCATCCTTTAGCAGTGATCATCTCGATGCTGTGCTGGTCTCTGAAACATTTCTGAAACCTTCACATCCTTCGAGGCTTTATGGAATACCTGGATTTGTGCTTGTGCGCAATGACAGAATTGACAAGGGATGTGGAGGAGTAGCTGTATATCTACGTGAGGATATTCCTTTCAAATTATTAATTGCCTCTCAGTCGGTCTACAGTAATTCAGCGGAGTACCTCTTTTTAGAGATTACAGTTCGGCATAGCAAGATGCTGCTTGGAGTTTTTTACAGTCCTGATCGCCACATTAACTACTTTGACTCACTTGAAACTTTGCTTAGCGATCTATGTCCTTCTTACGGCCGCGTAGTCATATTGGGTGATTTCAATACATGTCTGATCAAGAATGATCACCGTGCCCATTCCTTGCAATCTCTTGTATCCTCACTTAATCTTCACAATCTACCCCTTTCTGCTACGCATCATTTTCCTAACTGCCGACCATCTCTTCTTGATTTAATCATAGTCTCCTCCCCTGACCTTGTTGCCACTCATGGTCAACTCACTGCCTGTTTCTCTTATCACGACCTAATCTATCTATCTCTTTCGATTCGTTCTCCTAAGTGTAAGTCACAATTTTCTGTATTTCGAAATTTCAAGGGCATTGCACTGGAGGCATTGAGGCGGGATGCAGAGGATATTGACTGGTCTTCTGTTGTTAATAGTGATACCGTTGAGGGAAAGGTTTTACTTTTAAACAATATCATTACTGCGTTGTATGATGGACATGCGCCTAAGCGTCGAATTAAAATCAAACACTTGCCTGCACCCTGGATTACCCCGGATATCAGGGAGGCTATGGCTAGGAGAGACAACGCTAATCGGAGATATAGACGTAGTCCAACAGATATAAATTTAGTTAGATTTAAATCATGGCGTAATCGGTGTAATCGTCTGTGTCGTGATGCTAAACGTCACCACTTTCATCAATCTCTTGACACCCGTAACTCCTCCGATGTATGGAAATTTCTTAAAGCTAACGGAATCGGCAAATCTCCCAACATTGATTGTCACAATATTAACTTGAGTGCCCTGAACAATCATTTCTCACTTACTCCTTTATGTCTGGACCCGCTTGTTAAGTCAAGCACTCTGCTAGATCTCTCTCTTGTGCCTGTTCCACAATGTTCTGCATTCAATTTTAACACAGTCGATGAGCAAGAAGTCAAGAAATCCCTGCTGTCGATCACTTCTTCTGCGGTTGGTAACGATCAGTTATGTTCTAAAATGTTTACTCTCATACTTCCCAGCGTAATCCCCATCCTCACTCATCTATTCAATTTTTCTATGAACACAGGCTGCTTTCCTAGTGCTTGGAAACAAGCACTTATAATTCCATTACCTAAGACCACGAATCCTACACTTCTGGCTCAGTTTCGCCCAATATCCATTCTTCCTTTCCTCTCCAAAGTTCTTGAGCATTTAGTACATCGACAATTAACTAGTTACTTAACCCAGAATAATCTTCTCAACCCTCTACAATCAGGCTTTCGGCCAGGACACAGTACCGTGACGGCCCTTTTAAAATTGACCGATGATATCCGTTTGGCCATGGATAATAAATCCCTTACCGTTCTTGTGCTGCTTGACTTCAGCAGTGCATTCAACTCCGTGGATCTAGACGTTCTTCTAAGTATTCTTAAAACGCTTCATTTCTCCTCAGAGGCTGTGACCTGGTTTGACTCCTATCTTCGGGGGCGCTCGCAGTGTGTTCGCCTTAACGAGTCTTGCTCCGAATGGCGTAATCTTACTGCTGGCGTACCTCAGGGTGGTGTACTTTCTCCTTTACTCTTTTCAATCTTCATAAACTCTGCTGTTCGAGTTATATCTTCCAATTTCCATCTCTATGCAGACGATTTGCAGCTGTACCGCCATTTTACTTTAAACGAATACAGAGGAGCTATTGCCGGCATGAATCGCGATCTGAGCGCAATTAGTGAGTGGGCTAGAACGTTTGGACTTCAAATCAATCCCGAAAAATCTCAGGCGATGGTTATTGGTAGTAGGCAGATGCGATCCGGACTGGATATGGCTTTGCTTCCACCTGTCCTACTTGATGCTGTCCCAATTTCTTACACCAATACAGCCAAGGATCTTGGCTAATACCTCCCCAACATGAGCTTCCCAAGACAAATTGCAGTCAAGGATAATTCCTTGACTGCAATTTGTCTTGGGAAGCTCATGTTGGGGAGGTCAGCAAAAAGGTCTATTACACATTTCATACACTCAAATGTCTCCAGCCGTTTTTGCCCGTAGATATCAAAATCTCGCTTTCTCAAACTTTAATACAGCCCATAATTGACTATGCGGACTCCTGCTACTTGGATGCTACTGAGGAGCTGTTAAATAAACTTGAGCGATTGCAAAACTTATGCATACGGTTTATTTTCAATCTACGCAAGTATGACCATGTCTCGGAATTTCGTAAGAAACTCAAGTGGCTCCCAATCCGACTCCGTAGGAATACTCGGATATTGTGTGTCCTATTTAATATCCTGCACAATCCCTTATGTCCTTCCTACCTACGGGAGCGTTTCTCTTTTATGAATACACCCAATGCTCCTTGTAGATCTCACCTTAAACATCGCCTTACTTTTCCTTCTCACAAAACTGATTTTTACTCTTATTCCTTCACTGTTCATGCAGTAAGGCTGTGGAACTCCCTCCCGACAAAGATACAATCTTGCCAAACTATTTCATTGTTCAAAAAGAAAGTGAAAGAACATTACCTCTCCTCTTTGCCATAACTACCTTGACTTAAATATTATTATTACTTATTTATATAGGTATAGCTAAGTAGAGTATGTATATGTTTTATATATTTATATGTATATGTGTATGTTTTATATATTTTGGTATTTAATATGTATGTATTTGAATATGTATACCATTATTTTTTATGTATGTTAGTTAACCTGCACACACATTTAATTATATCTAACCTTAACATCTCCTATCTCAGGTCTACTGGAAGAGATTTCCGTGGAAATAAGTAGGCCTTTGTACATTGTTATCTTCTTTATTGTTTTCTTTTATTACCACTTGTGTGTATATAAATCAATAAATAAATAAAATAAATAAATACAATGCGAAGTTTGGACTTCATAGCTCCGTTAGCTTCATGGAATTCGTGATGAATGAATCAGTTAATACAACGCTTGTTTACCCCGTTTTAGGTAAAATTTTTCAAAACCGCGATACACGTACTCATTTATTTGTAACCAAAAACAGGTGTACGTAAATTCATGTTTCTAACTTTGAAAATGACGAAGTTCCATACCACCGTTTATCGCTTATTTACTTCCTTAGAGGTAGTATTTCGAAAAATCCGTTCTTAGGGGAAACCTACGTGTTAAAAAGGAACCCCCATGCGAAGTTTGGGCTTCGTTAGTTTTATAGGTTTCGTGATCAATGAGACATTTATTACAATTCCTGTATTACCCCCATTATACTAACCTTAATGTAGAGTTTATCAAAATTCCTTAACACCTAATTTTTTATTTTCATACAGAAGCAGGTACCTATAAGAAATTCGGTGTTACTATGTTTGAAAATGAAGAATTTTTCATATAAACTTTCAACCCTTGTTTACCCCCTTATAGGTAAAATTTAGCAAAACCGCGATACACGTACTCATTTATTCGTAACTAAAAACAGGTGTACATAAATTCATGCTTCTAACTTTGAAAATGACGTACATACATACAACCGTTTATCGCTTATTTACTTCCCTAGTTTTAGATTTCACAAAATCCTTAGCGGAAACCTACTTATTAAAAAGAATCTCCATACGTAGTTTGAGCTTCATAGCTTTGGTAGTTTCAGAGATATGGTGATCAATGAGTCAGTCAGTGATTTTGCCTTTTATAAATAATAATAAATAAATAAATATTGTGGGACACTTGTCACACAGCGTCATCTAGCCCAAAGTAAGCTAATATTAGCTTGTGTTATGGGATCTAGATAACTGATAAACATACTTACATATTTCTAAATACATACATATTATAGATAAATAACACCCAGACACAGAATAAACCATCCTGCTCATCACACAAAGTTTTATCCTGGGTGGGAATCGAACCCACGACCTCTTGCGTAGCAGTCGGATGCACTCCCACCGCGCCACAGAGGCAGTCGAAAAAATAGCCTTTTATATATATACTCGTAGATAAGTAGTTGTTTGCAACTTGTGACTTTTTGAGTAGGTACTTAAACCATGGTTGGTCCCATAGAAGTTTTTGATCAGTATTTGAAACAGAATCGATTGGCATCAAAAATGCTTTTATGTAAAATGGGTATTTTCTTACTAAATGTAATTTTTTTTAATCTGTAAATGGGTAACAAAAATTCCAGAAAAATATGGATAGTCTCCTAAGACCATTTTCGTGTAGCTGCAACGGATAAGGTACTTCTCCTTGCTGCCACGCTGAAAGTTTCCACCCTGTATAAAAAAAGGTAATTTAATATATTTAAATAATTAATCTTTTACAGAGGACTAGATGACACCCGCGGACCCGCACGCGTGGTGAAAGCCAAAGAACGGTTTGATTTAAAAAATATATAAAAAAAGTAATCTACAAAGACTCGTATAATGCAATTGATGACCTAAAACGAAAATTGGTAAATATTCTTAACGGGATAAGCAATATTGTGTTGTTGAATACAATAAAATCCATGAGACGACGAATCCGGCTGTGCATTGTAAATAATGGCTCCCATTTCGAACATTTTCTGAGCTAAGGTTTAGTAAGTAGGTAAAATAAAAAAAAACATTGTGTCAAAAAAATGTTCCTTCCCTAAGAAATCAATCCTTATTAAAAAAAAACTTCAAATGGTGCAATTATACCGGCGTTGTTTTCTTTCAAAATCATTGGGTTCGGTTCCTGGCTAGGAATATTGATTTTTCAAAAATCCTATGATGCCGTTAAAATTTTCGTTAAAATCTGGCCTGCGTATCCTTCGGGCATTTTTTGATATTCCCTATAGTTTAGGTATAGACCCTGAAGGCCCACTTGAAAAATTCACCTGTATATGTTACAGTTAAAACTAGTGTTCTATACGAGGGCGGCACTGAAAATTTCGGGAATCAAGGAAGTGGAACATTACTATTTAAAAATGTATTTATTCCTTTTCGAACTATTCTCCGCGAAATATGACACATTTTTCCAACGATGGAACCAACATTGAAACAACCGTTCCATTCGGAAGTTGGGGGGTATCCAAAATGGCCGTTTTGTAGGCGTCCACAGCTTCTTCAGGTGATGAAAATCTCTGACCACGCAATTTATTCTTTATTTTAGGGAAAGTATAGAAATCACTAGGGCTTAGGTCGGGGCTGTACGGCGGATGGTCTAATAATTCTATGTTTTCTTGCTCTAAAAACTCTTTTGTTCTGTGCGCGGTGTGAGAACTCGCATTGTCGTGATGGAGGATGATGCGGCGGTTGCAGTTCTCTTTACGGAGTTCAGAAACGACCTGTGGCAAACAAATGCTAGCATACCATTCTGCATTAACCGTTCTTTGTACCTCAAGAGGAATAGTCGCAACATGGCCGGTTTTGGAGACAAACGTGGCCACCATTTTTTTTACAACACTCCGTGAACGAACAATTTTTGTTGACTTTAACTCATTTTCGAACACACAAACTCGTGACTGGTTTTTTGTTTCGGGTTCGTACGCGTATATCCAGGATTCGTCACCTGATACGATGTTGTATACAGCATTTGAGGATCCTGCGTGGAATCTTTCGAGAGTTCTGACGCACCAAGTAACGCGAGCCGCTTTTTGCTCTTCACAGAGCAAATGCGGTATCCATCGGGAAAACAACATTTTTACACCTAATTGTACATGCCAGATTATTTTGTATTTGACTCATGCCAATGTCTAAAGTTGTCTGAATTTCGCGGTATGTCACATGTCGATCTTCCTCAATCAGCTTACGTTGATGCTGTATCAACGTTTTCTTGGGTGACTGCAGTTTTTGGACGACTTTGACGGGGATCATCACTGAGCTTGACACGTCCACGTTGACATTCAGCAAATCAGCGATAAATTGTGGTTTTGGATGGGGCTTCATCACCAAATGCAGAAATCATCCGGTCAACACTCTGTTTTTGTGTTAAACCACTTCGAAAGTCATAATAAATCATTGCTCTTGAATTTTTTTCGAGTCAATTCCATTTTCTCAACGACTAAACAAGTTTGACAAAACTTGTGACAAGACATAGAATCTTTTTTTTAAATAAAGAAATGGTATTCGATTTTTAAAAATCAAGGAGTATTCAATGAAATAGATTTTAATATGACAGGAACAGTGGAAATGTTCCATTCCCGATACTTTTAGTGCACCTCGTATACAGTGGTGGTCATATAATAAGAAACACTTTTTATGAATAAAGTAATGTTACGCCGGTGGACTAGTGAACAACTTTAAACGTAATTTTTTATGCCTTGGGAACGTTTTCAGCAGGCTGAAAAGCGGTTTCAGGCCGTTTCCGAGGAGGCTCTATCATATACCAAATTATCCGAATTTCACCCCAGTTGCCGTTGTTTTCAGGCGACTGAAACATGTTTTCAGTTCGTTTCAGGCCACCCCTATCACATGCCATCATAACCTGAAAACCCAGGCGTTTTCAGGACCCCTTATGGGCCTTTGAAGCCCACTTCAGTATATGGCGAAATTTTTCGAACATGGTTCAGTATATGGCGAACAAGGATAGCACTATTAAAAAGAGATAGCTACACTCAGAACATTCTAGAACTATGTGATAGAGATAGCACCAGAAGGGACAGCAATAGTTCGAGAACTTTCCGGCACATACCGAAGGAGTTACTAGTATCTTGTGGAACATTATACAGTACGGAAGGAATTCTCCAGAATATTCCGGAACATTATTAGGCGTATATAAAGGGCCGACGGCTCGCGGCTACAGGACAGTGTCCTTTGAGGAAGCGAACAGTGCGAATCGAAGTAATCGAAGCTAAATAGTGCGATACTGTTACAGTGCGATTATCTTAGAGAAGAATATGTGTTTAGTGTGTTTAGTGGCGATTATTAGTTGTGGTTTTATTGTTTTTATTTAGAGTAATTAAAGTGTTTTTTTTAAATTTGTGGTATTAGTGCAATTCTTATTAGTACGAACGTAACATTGGTGTCAGAAGCGGGATAGGAAATGCCGATTATGCCACGTGAAACCGAGCCCAAGGGGGTTCAAACCCGAAGTCAAGCGGGAGCCAGTGGGGAATCTACGCCTGTTGCTGAAACATCGGAGCCGCGGACCACGCCCAAGCAAGAAGTGGACTTGAGCTGCGTAGTCCTGTTAAAGGAACGGGCTAGAAAACAGGACGAACAGGCTAGAAAACAGGACGAACAATCTAGAAAACAAGACGAACAATCTAAAAAACATGAAGAACAATCCGGAATGCTACGCGAGGTTCTCGAAAATACCGCATCATGGAAGAAGGAAATGCTAGAGGTCCAGGAGAAACTTACCGTCATGGTTGCAGAATATACGACGTGAATGAAAAGGTGGAGACGCACGAAAACCGCCTGCAGAAATTGGAGACCAAAGCAAAAACAGTCAACAGTTCGTGTGTGCATGAGACTACCATGTCGGGAGGTGGAAGATTCAAAGCACCTTCCTTTGATGGTACGTCGTCCTGGACTGCATATAAGCTGCAGTTTGAGTCCGTTTCCCAGGCTAACGGCTGGAGTAAGGAGCAAGCTAAGACGGCGTTAACGTTAGCCCTACTTGATGAGGCCCTCACCATCTTGGAGGCCCTGGGAGACAACAGGACGTATGACCGTCTTCTTGAAGCTCTGGAGGCGCGTTACGGCGATGGTCACCTGGAGCACGTGTATCGAGCACAAGTGAAGGACCGAAGCCAGGGGCGTAATGAGTCCTTACAACAGTGGGCCTTAGAAATAGTGAAATTGGTCAGAAAGGCTTATCAACGAGCTTCAGCGTCTCTGGTGGACAGCATGCTGGTGCAGGCCTTTATTGACGGGATACGGGACCTTGAAGTAAGAGCCGCAGTGCGATTGGGGCACCACGGGAGTCTTAAGAACGCAGTTGCCCACCCACTGGAAGTTGAGGCTGTACGGCAGGATTCGTTGAGGCATTACAGGGTGCGGGAAGTATCTGCTAGGGAGCCATATGCACCTCGCCGTGAGTTTGGACCACGATGCTACAATTGTGGCGAACGATGGCATATACAGTCCGGTTGCCCGAAGAAGAAGAGACAAGTTCGCGACCCAACACCGATGACGAGGACGTCAGGCTCAGCCCCTGCGCCGCAGCAGGGAAACGAATAAAAGCCAGGACTACGGGACGAGTGCTGGCTGGTGGTCGAAATGTCCCAGTTATGATCTCACAGGCGAACGACGGGAATATTCTGGTTGTTACAGGAGACATTGGTGGAATACCATGTCACCTTACCATCTACACCGGAGCTTTTCGGACAGTGATCAGTTCTCGGCTACTGAAATACCTGCCCAGAGATCATCTAGTCCGACCTAAGCAACTCCAGCTGCTAACAGCTACCAGCCAGCATATTCCCATCCAAAGTGAGCGGGAGGTAGTGTTTGGAATTATTGAAAATAACTACCGGCATAAAGTCATCGTAGCTGACATTGCTGACGACTGCATTGTTGGACTAGATTTCATGAGTGAGTTCATTAGGTTAGACTAGATTTCATTAGATTGCAAGATCGACTTGAAAGTTGGAGTTCTGAAATTCGGATCCGACGAGGTGCCTATGGAAGGCGGAATTAATGGGAATGTGTACTGTGCACGAAGGACCTTTCTCAAACGGAAGTCTCAAGGGCTGGTTCCGGTAAGTTTGCCATATTACGCAGAGCGCGGGGCCCACCGTTGTGTGTTGGTGGAGAAGATAAACGACGGAAGACCCTGGATCGTCGCTCGTACGATGGTAACGACATCACCTACCGCATTCGTAAGGGTTCTAAATCCAAGCAGTACTAAATGTGTCCTCGGGAAAGGAACTCTTATTGGGTGGTGTGAGGAGATCTCTTGGATACGGAGCTGTCAAGGAGCGGACGAAATCGAGAAACCTGATGGCTCTGTACCATCAGTGGATGTCGAGAGACTACTGGACGGTTCCAAGAACGAGCTCACCCTGGAAGAACTTTCCAAGGCACACAAGTTACTACTGCGATACAAAGATGTCTTTTCTACACATGACAGTGATATTGGCATAACTAGAGTAGTACAGCATGAAATCAATACTGGTGAAATAATGCCCATCCGACAACGACCTCGACGAGTTCCAATAGCTCGGGAGAAAGATGTAGACGATATGGTCGAAGAGATGAGAAGCAGTGGCGTTATTGAGCCATCAACTAGCCCATGGTGTTCTCCCGTAGTATTAGTTAAGAAGATGGACGGAACCATGAGATTCTGTGTTGATGATTGTCGACTTAATGATTTGACCAAGAAGGACAGTTATCCTTTGCCACGAATTGACGATACTTTGGACAATTTAAATGAAATGAAGTGGTTCTCTACATTGGATTTAAAAATTGGGTATTAGCAAGTGGAAATCAAGGATAAAGATAAGGAGAAAACAGCTTTTTCAACCGGAAAGGGATTCTGGCAGTTTAATGTGATGCCGTTTGGTTTATGTAATGCACCGGCTACATTTGAGAGATTAATGGAACAAATACTTGCTGGTCTTCTTGGCGACACTTGCTTGGTCTATTTGGTTGACGTCATTACCGTTGGAAGAGACTTTGACGACCATCTCAGAAAACTGGAGCAGGTGTTATCTAAGTTGCGAGATGCAAATCTTAAATTGAGTCCGAAAAATGCTCGCTATTCAAACGCAAAGTGAATTATCTAGGTCACGTGATCTCGGAAAACGGTATACAGACAGACCCTGAGAAAATAAGTGACGTTAAGGATTGGCCAATACCGAGAGACAAGACTGCAGTACGTGCCTTTTTAGGACTTTGCTCATACTACAGATGGTTTGTGGAGAATTTCTCCGCAATTGCAAATGCTCTATAGCAAAGCCCTTGCATCAGCTGACGGAAGAAAAACGAAAATTCGATTGGGACGAACAGTGTGCTGCAGCGTTCGAAGATCTTAAAAGAAGTCTCTGCGAAACACCCATCTTGGGCTATCCAGACCCGGAACTTGATTTTGTTGTGGACACGGATGCCAGCAACACTGGTATATGTGGAGTATTGTCACAAAAGAAGGGAGATCAGGAAGTCGTGGTCGCATAATTCAGTAAATCGTTATCAAAGCCAGAAAGAAATTATTGCGTCACTCGAAGAGAATTACTGCCAATTGTCAAGACGTTGCAGAACTTCAGTAAATATCTGCTCGGACGAAGGTTCCGTATCAGAACTGGCCACGCTGCCTTGAAATGGTTGTTGGAGTTTAAGAACCCCGAAGGACAGGTAGCACGGTGGATCGAACAGCTGCAGGAGTATGACTTCGTCATCGAACACCGTAGCGGGAACATGGAAATGCAGATGCTCTCTCCCGAAGACCTTGTCCTGACGACTGTCAACATTGTCTAAGGCAAGAAGACAAGGAATGTGTGAGAATGTTAAGGACCGACACCGTGAGCGAAGAGTGGAGCGATGAAGTCATGAAACAAGCACAGCAAGAGGACCTGGATATTCAACCCATTTTTAACTGGATTAACGCAGGAATACCCAAACCGAGATGGTGTGAAGTAGCCACGCTGAGCACAGTAACAAAGAGCTATTGGGCACAATGGGATAGCTTGGTCATGCATAATGGCGTACTGTGCAGGAAATGGGAGTCGGCGAACGGGAAAGATGCTCTCCTGCAGGTTGTTGTACCATAGACAAGAGTGAGAGATGTTTTGAAGAGTTTTCATGATGGAACTTCCGGTGGACATCTTGGAATTAAAAGGACGCTAATGAAAATTCGCCAGCGATTTTACTGGATTCACTGCCGTGAAGACGTTGAAGACTGGTGTAAAAAGTGTACTAGGTGTTCATCGGTCAAGGGTCCACATACCCGCAGCAGAGGAGCACTGAAGTTGTACAACGTTGGAGTACCTTGGGAAAGAATTGCTTTGGATGTTGCGGGCCCGTTTCCAACATCAGACTCCGGGAATAAGTACATTTTGGTAGTGATGGATTACTTCCGGAGGTATTTGCTATTCCCAACCAGGAATCGACCACCACAGCGGAAAAATTAGTGAATGAGGTAATTTGTCGGTTTGGAGTGCCACTTGAAATTCTTGAGAACTTCGTCTACCTGCAGATCTTCTAACTGGGCGTCCTCCAGACTGACCCAGATCTATCACCGAGTACACGAACGAGTTACGGGAACGGATCGACGGTGTTCACAAACTTGTTCGTGAACACGGGCTTCAAGCTAGTGAAAGAATGAAAACCCGATATGATCGGAGATCAAACCAAGTTGGGTTTGATAATTGCTCATTGGTGTGGTTATACAATCCTATGCGGCGGAAAGGGAAGTCCCCAAAGCTATCTCCTAATTAGGAATGACCCTATAGAGTGGTTACTAGAATCAATGACGTCACGTATCGAATACAGCTCAGGTCTCGTAGACCCTGCAAAATAGTTCACGTTGGCCGACTTGCCAGATATTATAGAGACAACGATGCTCGGGACGAGCATGTCTTAGGAGGGGGTATTGTTACGCCGGCGGACTAGTGAACAACTATAAACGTCATTTTTTGGGCCTTTGGAACGTTTTCAGCAGGCTGAAAAGCGGTTTCAGGTGGCTCAAAATCGGTTTCAGGCCGTTTCCGAGGAGGCTCCATCACATACCAAATTATCAGAATTTCACCCCAGTTGCCGATGTTTTCAGGCGCCTGAAACATGTTTTCAGTTCGTTTTAGGCCACCCCCTATCACATGCCATCATAACCTGAAAACCCTTTTACAGGCGTTTTCAGGACCCTTTATGGGCCTTTGAAGCCCACTTCAGTATATGGCGAAATTTTAAGGAGTGACAAGGAAAGCACTATTAAAAAGAGATAGCTACACTTAGAACATTCTAGAACTATGTGATAGAGATAGCATCAGAAGGGACAGCAATAGTTCGAGAACTTTCCGGCACATACCTAAGGAGTAACTAGTATCTTGTGGAACATTCTAGAGAATGTACCCGAGTATAGGTACGGAAGGAATTCTCCAGAATATTCCGGAATATTATTAGGCGTATTTAAAGGGCCGAGCTCGCGGCTACAGGACAGTCTCCTTTGAGGAAGCGAACAGTGCGAATCGAAGTGATCGAAGCCAAATAGTGCGATACCGTTACAATGCGATTATCTTAGAGAAGAATTTGTGTTTAGTGTGTTTAGTGGTTTTATTGTTTTTATTTAATGTAAATAAAGTGTTTCTTTTAAATTTGTGGTATTAGTGCAATTCTTATTAGTACCCACTCTAAGAACGTAACAGTAAGTATAGCCTCAACGTACAAATGTTCGTAAAAAATATACACATTCAAATAAAAAACTCATTAACTGCTTTAATATAAAACACATTTTATTTTTAATTATAAAATGATGAGTCTTAAACATGTAGGAGTTTATTTTCTTTTACTGTCCGCTTGGACGACTAAAAAAGACCCAAGTACCTAAAGGCTCCAACCAGATTCAAAAAGAAGTTTTTCCCCTGATAACTCGAGAAACATCTCATCTCGTTGACACGATTGAGTGAGATAGACTGTTCGAAGCGCTTCAAGTCGCGTACCTAGTCGCGGTCGCCTCGAAGAGCTCCGACCGCCGTCTTTCTCACTAATTCGCCACTAGTGGGTGATTGAGACAGACAGCTACACTAGCTCACCTACGCATGAATTAGATACGCGTTGTTATTATTTGTTTTAGTTAAGAGTGTAAATAGCAAAAAAATGTATGAAAAAAGTCGGTAAAGTTTTAAATAATGTACAGTGTAAACAGTAAAAAAGATGCAGAAAAAAATACGGTTGTAAATAATGAATGAAATCACTGTTCATAAAATCGATTTTTAAATACCTACGCCAGTTAAAACTAAATATCTATCAGTCCTAAGCCTAAAGAAAGTAATAAGGAAAATCTTTTATGGTACATTTTAGGCAACTGAAATTAAATTAAACAACATACTAACTTAATATTATATACCTACTTTACATAATTCTTCACACAAAGGTCAATAACAACGATTCATTTTTTTACTTGAGCTATTAAATCGAGCTTAGATACAAGTTGAGTCACTGATGCCAATGAAGCACTTTACTGATTCGAATCTTTGAACTGATTCAGATACAAATCATCAATTTCAACAAAGATACGTTTTTGCCACCACTCGAAGAATCGCTAGAAAAAGGTACTGCTTCTTAAGAAGCAACACCGAGAGAAGCGTTTATTATTCGCAATAAAATATGTTATAGTTTTAACACGACCGCTGTACCGCTCACTGCGTACAATTTTTGCTGCCAAACAGTCTTGAAAATGCCTCGTGTGTAAGCGAAACAAGTGTCGACATCGTACGACAATTTCAAAAATAGAGGAATATTGCATAACTAACTAACTATCTTCACGCTGTATCCCTGACGGGGTAGTCAGAGAGGACAGATCGCCAGGCTTCGCGATCCATACATACTTCTTTCGCTTCTTCGAGATTCATCAATCGCTTCATACACGCACGTCTGGGTATCCGAGTGCTTTTGACCTTTCCGTTTTTGAGCAATCTGCTCACGTGGTCTTCATATGTAAGTCTCGGCCTACCCTGACTCCTTCTACCCTCTACTTTTGAACAATATATATTCTTCGTCAATCGTTCCTCACTCATTCGTTGGACGTGTCCAAACCAATGGAGCACGCCCTTTTCCAGCTTAACGCTGACACTTTCATTCAAACCTGCCATATTGCGTATCACTTCGTTACGTATTCGGTCGGCCAAGGTAACGCCGCACAATTTTCGATGTGATCGCATCTCCACAGCATTCAATTTACTTTTATGCATCTGCTGACATACCCAGGTTTCACTACCGTAAAGCAAAGCTGGCACTAGCACTGCGTTATGAATCGCCATGCGTGCTTCATTCACGATGCTTTGTAGCTTTACTAACTGGGACAAAGCACCGTTAACTTTGTTTCCGGCAGCTACTCGCCGTTCTACATCCGAATCACATCTTCCATATTGCATAAATAACATATAAAACATAAGAATTATAGATTTTCAAATTGGATTTCAACCATGTAACGCCTGATTCAATTAGTTATAAATCATTTGATTAATTATAAACTAAACTTTTAAAAGATTACATTCATAACAAATATTACAAAAAGAACTTGCAAGAAGCATGGAAATGTCAGAAGAGATACCTGCCTCAGAAATAGCAATATTGAAAAGAAAGTTGTATGGGATACCCAGACGTGCATGTGTAAAACGATTAATGCATCTGTAAGAATCCAAAGAAGTATGCATGGATCGAGACCCTTCGGAGCATAATGTACAATACGCAAAATGTGCACGATACGTAAAATGTACAATGTATGTAAATGTAGAATGAGCACCACACTCAAAATCCTTTTTGATCACAATTCCTTCGCCGCAAAACTACTTTGAAGGATTACTCCTAAACAGCTATAAGACTACGTGGCAAAATTACTAACATTTAAAACGCCTACAAAGCAAAATGCCTCAAATCAATATCTCTAAAGCGGTTTGCCTAATTTGCAATACGTCTGCATTCTTTCTTGTCTAAGCAGCATAACGTCTCAAAAATTAAAATGACTTTAAAGGATAATACATAACATGCCATACGACTAAGAAGCATAATTAATCGCTATCAAAAATGGCTATAATTCAAACTCCCTTAAATTAATAATATCCAACAAATATAAAAGTGAAAGGAAGTGATATAGAAATAAAGAAAGAAAAAAAAAATAATAATAAAAATAATCTTTCAATTTAATAGAGAACTCAATATGGAACTGAAAAAACTGGTTTAGTGCAACATAACAGAGCTCACATTTTTGAAAAATATTATCTAGATTAAAAAAAAACAAATTTGAAGGAGCATTAGTGTAGCTAAGGATCTATATTCTTATGTTTTATATGTTATTACTAGTTTTGCGGCGTAGCCATTGTGATCATAAAGGCTCAAAATGAGCAAAATTTAAATTTCCGAGACGCCTTATTCACGGCGACGATGAGGACGCAAGACCAAGGGATTTATTCGAAGCCTGGCGATCTGTGCTATCTGACTATCTCGTCAAGGATACAACGTGAAGATAAATTCATAAAAGATATAAACAACCCAAATAAATTATTACAAACTAAACGGTTAGACTCACGTGTGAATTTCGGGATAGCCCAACTAGTTTCGGACCTAACGGAGGTCCTTTTTCAAGAGGAGCGTCAAGCTACGTCGGAAGCTCCCCTGGCACTGAATAAAGCTTGAAATTGCCAAAGAACAATTTTAAAAAGTTAAGTTCTAATATATAATAATATTGCTTAATTACATTTTAAATTATTATGTATATAGTTTATTATTAGGCATCCAACATAACCAAATGAATAAATCATGTCTGTCCCATTTCAATCTTTATATTAGCGTATTCCTAGTTCCTTCCAAACACCGCCTGCTTGTTTGTATATTGTTGATGGTTGACTCTGCCGCTTATATCACCTGCATCATCTTGAATCTGTAGAAATTACTTTATTTTTACCCCGCTAAGTCAGTGTTCTGTAAACGATCACTGCGTTAAGCAACTTTCGGTATATCTGGTCCTTTGATGGGTGACCACTTTGTGGCATTTGCGAGCGTTTCCTTGCTTCGGAATTTACGTTAAGCTGTGTTGGTCCCGATCGCCAGTAAAATGGCAGGCAGGCTGGCAACTGGCAGCGGGTCCCCAGTCTGCGATTGTCTATTTTCAACACGGCAATGGACATACCACCTATTGGTTGGTACAAAAATGCATACAGTGAAAAGTAAGCGAATAGTTTGCATCTGCCTACTACTTTAGGGACAGTCGTGACAATATGTAGGTAAGTTAGGTCCGTATTCCAGAACGTAAATTATTTATATACATATTAGTCCCTTTCCATTTTTGAATTCCGAAATTAAAATCTGAAAATATCCTTTGGAAAAAAAAGCAATACAATATTTCAAAAAACGAGTATGTATCTCAATAGCTTATACACCGTTCTTACTCCGTCGCTGGACTAGGCACACCCCAGGTTTAACTTTTACTACAAGAGTAGAGTCGGATTAGCTTACTCCGTATTAATAGTAAAATTTGTTGCTCCTGTCTAAATACTCCGATTATAGTTACTCTAGGCTAAGGCTGAAGGAGTATAAATAGTCAAGGACAGTGGCGGTAACATTAAGTTTGGGGGTGTTATTCCGGATGTGGAGTTGGACCCGTTCGTAAGATTGAAGGAACAATAGATCAATGGCAATACAAAAATATGAGTCCCTACTCGGACGATCATTTGCCTCTAACCTGGATCTTTCAGCAAGATAATGATCCTAAACACACGCTACCACGAAATTTTGTGACGCATGTTAGGTGTTTGGTTTTTAGTTACTTTAGAATTAATTTATAAAAAATATAAATAAAATAAATACCCATCACGCCAATTGGTGGTGAGCCCATTGCCGTGTTGAAATAGACAGACGCAGGTTGTGTCTACCTTCTGTTGAAATTTTTAAGCCGCCCATAAGGCCTTCAACCAGGCTTAACTACTGCCATTTTACTGGCAACCGGGACCAACGGCTTAACGTGCCTTCCGAAGCACGGAAACGCTCGCAAATGTAAATGCCACAAAGTGGTCACCCATCCGAGTACCGGCCATAGTGAATGTTTCGTATCGTTTACAGAACACAGACCGCGGAGCCACGAGCGCTTCAATTTATTTATTATAATATTAAACTGTAGATTTAGATTGTTTTAAAAATTGATCTTTTGGAGTACAAGTAAATAGATATTAAAAGAAACACCAGTACGAACTATATGAAGCATTTATTGAAGCCTGGAATCCAACCCCCTTGAATAAAATATGAAATTGATTGTATTAATGCCACGTCGCGTCGTTGCAGTGCTGTTTATTGAAAATAAGGGATACGCCATATAGATACGATAACTATTGGTAGGCTGTGGAATCTGTGGATAGTAGCTATTTCGTAAATAACAATACTAATACTAAAAATAAAAAGTTTTTTTTTTGTGTTGTTTCTAATTAGTTGACCATTATTGTTCATACCTTAAAATTGATTTAAATGTTTGTCCGTAATGTAATATTGAAACTGCATTTGTGTTATGGGATTTATATTGTTTTTCTAATAAATGATATATCGTTGAACATATTGTTGTCCTATTTATTGTTTAATTTCAAAATAGACACGATTGCGGTGAAGTGTCTTACGTCAATGATCGTTGGTAGTGTTTCTAATTATATGACCACCACTGTATATTAAAGGCATAATCACTCACTATTAATAATGTAATAATATCGCTAGGACAACTCACACAACGCCATCTGATTCCAAACTAAGCAGAGGTTGTATTATGGTAACCAGATAACTGATAAACATACTTATATATTTCTATATACATACATATTATAGATAAATAGCACCAAGACACAGAATAAACCATCGTGCTCATCACACAAAGTTTTATCTTGGGCGGGAATCGAACCCACGACCTCTTGCGTAGCAGTCTGAAGCACCCCCACCGCGCCACAGAGGTAGTCACTGACACATTCATTACGAAATCTCTGAAACTACAGGAGCTGTGAAGCCCAAACTTCGCATGTACCTTTTAACACGTAGGTGGCAACCAAGAAGGCATTTTACGAAATTCTTACTGGACGTAAATATGGGCTAAACAGTTTTATGGAAGATCATCTTTTTCGAAGTTTCTCCTAAGGCTACATTAAAGTTCCTGTAATACCAGCGAGTTCGGTGTTCCCACGGGAACCGAAACTATGCTAGTAAACCAACCACGCACAACCTAATCATTAAATATAGAAACCTGAAAATTGGTTATTGGGATAAGCAATAAAAACGAGATTCTCGATTTTCATGGAAAGGCAACTACGCGGGTTAAACCACACACAGCCTAAACTATCAAACAGGTAGGTACATACCTGGAATTTAGTGAACGTAGTCATTAAATACCTTGAATCAGCACTAAGAAAGGAATACACGGTATTCCAAAGGAAACGGGAACTACGTAAAACACACAGCACACAACCTAAAATTAATAATAAAATATAAATAAAATAAATACCCATCACGCCAATAGGTGGTGAGCCCACATACCAATAGGCGCGTCCAATCAAAAAAAGCACTCCGTCAAAAATTTGTCAAAACCGAATGCAACAAACCAAAAATTTGGCAAAGTAGAAATAAAGAAGATATTAGGGTTTAAAGTTGGCCGCGCGAACGAAACGTGGATGATTGTGCGGCCACGGAGATCTCAGCAACTACATGGGGTACAGATCTAATTCTTTTTGTCAATTAATGATTGAATTTGTCAAAATTTGTCGAAAGAAGAAGTATAAGCTCTAAAGCAATATTTTACGAAATATTCGCCCTTGAAGTTATGGCCGCGCAATCCTCCACTCGTTGTTTCTTTAATGTTGATTATTTTTTAAACCTTACGATTTCTTATAGTAAAATTAACACAAGAAAAAGGATCTTAATTTGTCGAAACTAATGAAAGCAATAAATACTACTAAAGTTTAGTTAAACAGGAGATATCGGTCCAAAACAAAAAGTCCGTGGCCGCGCGAACGAAACGCTACTTTGTAGGCTCATATCTCATTACCTATAATTGCTAGGATTTTGGTCTGAACTTTCATTTATTCGGCATATTAGCCTCATTATAATGGCGTATTGTTTTACCCTCAAAACAGTTTACAACTCGTGTTAAATCAAAAATAAAGATGTCTCATATGATGTTCTACATACATACATATTGTCACGCCTTTATCCCCGAAGGGGTAGGCAGAGGCATATTGAACGCCCACATTTCACCGTATGTATTTTTGTCCCACGTAACAGGTGGTGAGCTTGCCACGTGCGTGCTTGCGTGTTTAGCATTGCCGTGTTGAAATAAACAGGCGCAGGCTGTGGTGACCTGCTGTTGAATTTTTTTAAGCCGCCCATAAGGCATTCAACTTGGCTTAACGACTGCCATTTTATTGGCAACCGGGACCAACGGCTTAACGTGCCTTCCGAAGCACGGAACTGGGGTGGGTCTAAAGGGCCAAATAAATTTAATAAAATAAAATGTGTTTATTTTAGATGTTAAATTAGGAAGAAATTTTGAACCCGCTGCCTTTTTAGTGAGGTAGTAACAAAAAGGCTAAAAAGTCTTATGTGCTAGACACTAATTAGCACGACCAATTAAAGTCCTGGTAGTCTCGGACAATAATTTAATTTAATTTCGGAATACATTTACATTCAATAACTTGAGGACAGCTATGAAATTAAATAACATCTAGATCGGTCTGAAAATAAAAATACGAGTAAATAAAAAGCATAATATACCGGGTGCTTCAAAAAAATGTATACACACTTTGAACTTCCATAGAAAATTTATTTACCGTTCTACAAAGTTAAATTTCAGGAAAATAGAAAGCTGAAAGTCCAATGTAAATGAAACATAAATAACAAATGTTAATACTGTTCAAATTGGTGACCTGCAGCATCAATACAATTCTGAGTACGAGTCACCACAGATTCTGTACATCGTATCAAAACGTCCAATGAGATTTCTCTACACACTGCTTGAATCTCATTCCAAAGAATGTCTAGGTTACGTGGTTTACGTTTGTACACCTCATCTTTTACTGTGCCCCACAAGAAGAAATCCAGTGGTGTAAGGTCTGGAGAGCGTGCTGGAAACTCGATTGGCCCCCTGCGTCCTATCCACTTGCCCGACAAATTTTGATCCAGGTAAGCTCGTACGTCCCTGTGATAGTGCGGCGGAGCACCATCTTGTTGAAAATAAAAATCATCATTACCGTATAATGCACGAATGGCAGGAAATATGGAATCAGCAAGCATTGTTAGGTAATTAATACCAGTTACAGTACATTGGACTTTCAGCTTTCTATTTTCCTGAAATTTAACTTTGTAGAACGGTAAATAAATTTTCTATGGAAGTTCAAAGTGTGTATACATTTTTTTGAAGCACCCTGTATTTATTCATCATAAACATTAAAAATGTAATAATGTAAAAATCACGAGTAATTTAAAAAAAAACAATAAGTAAAATAAATTCTAGCTTTAGTAGATTCGTGGTCATGGCGTTTGTAACAGAACCGAAATATCTGATACTCGATGAAAGAATAAAATTAATGCATGAAAGAATAAATATCACGTTACTAGTAGTAGAAGTGTAAAGCGGCTTATCGACTTTGCGCGTCAAACCGTCAAACATTGGCGACGAACCAGTCATTGTCTGTTTTTGAAAGCGCGGCTAAATATGTCAAATTTTATATAAGCCGCGCGGCGAAAACATGGAGTACGACATGGTACTAAACATTTTGTATGGAACAGTAAATATAGTTATTACCGGAACATATGTCACAATAATATGATGAACAATAACAAAAGTGGGCGCTGCTCGTCGTCGACGTACATTGTCCACGCGGTGTAATATTCACCAGCAGATCTGTACATAACCATTTTGAAAAATGAATACCTAATTATAAATTAATTTCAAAAATCACCTATCAGTCTCGCCTATGGCCTCAAAGGGGTAGGCAAAGACATTTTTTTCATGCCCCTTAGTGAAGGGTAGGGTGGTCCACCCCAAATGTTTTATTTTATTTTTGAACATATATATTTTTTTTGTTTTTTTGATATGGCATATAAAGTACATAAATAACCCAAATCTAAGTAATCTTCCTTTAGAATTGTAATTTAAATTCGTACGCCCCACTCTTTTTCTCTCTCTGCCTCTTACGAAGTTGCACGGGTCAGCTAGTGTATACATAGATACAATAAGACGGTTCTACTCAGGTGGGCCGCGTTCCGAACCGATGGTCACTTTAAAATATTAAATTTATGCTTAGTTCTAATGTATGACATTTTGTAAGCGCCGTTAAAATGGTCTATGCAAAATAAAAACATTTTTATATTTAGAGTGTTATGTGACAAATGGAAGTGCGCACCATAGTTTGAATGCACGCTTGTGCGACACGCTGAAGCTCGACACCATGATGGTGTGGCATGTAACGTCCTTAGCTCAGTTAGTTCCAGCTTTGGTAATATGATACATATCTTAGTGGCGTCATTTGCCTACGCTTTAATAAAAAGAAAGGATGGTAAGCGAAAACTGCCGCATATTGAACTGGGTCTGCAGTCTCCACATAGATAGCCTCAGATTACTGATTCTTGTGATGATTGTTTTAACTCATTCTTATTACATGGCTATCAAATTATAACAAAACAAAAAGTATACAAGCTGAAGATTTAACTTTATATAATGATATAAATTTATTATTCCTAATAGATGCATTTAGTGTAGTAGAAAAGGTGTATGTCCTAATTATATCGAAATTATCGTCACCCTGGTAGAACATCATATGAGACATTATTATTTTTGATTTAACACGAGTTGTAAACTGTTTTGAGGGTAAAACAATACGCCATGATAAAAAGGCTAATATGCCGAATAAATGGAAGTTCAGACCAAAATCCTAGCAATTACAGGTAGTGAGATATGAGCCTACAAAGTAGCGTTTCGTTCGCGCGGCCACGGACTTTTTGTTTTGGACTGATATCTCCTGTTTAACTAAACTTTAGTAGTATTTATTGCTTTTATTAGTTTCGACATATAAAGATCCTTCTTCTTGTGTTAATTTTACTATAAGAAAATGTAAGGTTTAAAAATGATGATTTTTTAAACCTTTATTAACATTAAAGAAACAACGAGTGGAGGATTGCGCGGCCATAACTTCAAAGGCAAATATTTCGTAAAATATTGCTCTAGAGCTTATACTTCTTTTTTCAACAATTTTTGACAAATTCAATCTTTAATTGACAAAAATTATTAGATCTCTACCTCATGTAGTTACTGAGATCTTCGTGGCCGCGCAATCCGCCACGTTTCGTTCGCGCGGCCTACTTTAAACCCTAATATCTTCTTTATTTCTACTTTAACAAATTTTGATTTGTTGCATTCGGTTTTGACAAATTTCGACAAATTTTTGACGGAGTGCTTTTTTTGATTGGACACCGTGGCGGAGCAATCGAAACGCACACCTAAAATTTGGTGAACGTAACGTACCTTCGTTAGATGAGCACCAAGAAAGAAATTCCTGGTCAATCCTCACATCCACCGACACTGTACATGAATAAGCCGCTTGATGAGAGAAGTATCAACAAATCAAGTGTACTTAACTTTTAGTAAAAACTTACTAGGTAGTAAATAATAGATATCAGAAATTGTGGATTTATTTACGGAAAAGTCAAAAGTACTCGGATACCCATACGTGCGTGTATGAAGCGATTGATGAATCTTGAAGAAGCGAAAGAAGTATGCATGGATCGCGAAGCCTGGCAATCTGTCCTCTCTGACTACCCCGTCAGGGATACAGCGTGAAGATAGTTAGTTAATTTATTACTTCTTAGCTGAGAAAATATTTTTTTAATCCTATGAAAATAGATGGAATAGGGTGACCACACAATTAAACAAAATGGACAGTAATGTTTTTAATTTTATATACTTAGCACTAGCTGACCGCGGCGGACTTCGTATCGCTTTAATATTAATAAAATTTCTGTTTAGCTTTATAACTTTTGTTGCAAATTAAAAAATACGTCTTTATATTGACTAATTCCTGGAAAAGTACTATAACATGTTTTTTTAATTTTGCGATTCTATAACTTCTCTTTGGTGCAGTTCCGGGCTACACCGCTCTCCATCTCTTCTTCTTTATCTTTGCACCTTCCCGGTTACTTGCAATCCCTGATTAATTTAGCGACACGCAGCGACTGATCAAGAGTTCCGACCGCTCTAGGCTAATTGTAAGGTCGCGCCCCCGTCTGCCTATAAAATAGTATGTTATTTTTTTTATGGAGAACCTCCTGTGACGCGTCACATCAGGTGGTAGATGTATTAGATGCATTTTCAAGGAACCCATGTTGTAAGATGGAAGAAACACGTGCGCAAGTAGATAATTCAAAAGAATTTCGCGAGTTGTAAGTACCAGAATTTACCTTCATTTTCAACTTTTTTTATGTTTCAGTATTAATAAAAATATAAAATAAAGATATAATCTCTTTACTTGTGCTATAAGACCTTGCTTTTAACTAAAATTAACAATTCTAGGTCAACCGAAAGTACCCTATAGGTTTTGAGTAAAAAACCTATATGGTAGTTCCCGTTAACCTAGAATCACGAAGGCAAAAAGCTAGGTCTTACAGTAGAAATAAAGGAAAAGTTCCAAAAATACAAAAAAAATGAAAATTAAGACGTGTTCCATTATACAACCACCTGAGGGATCCCGTCTTATTGTCGGAGGTGAATGCATCGGAGTCGGGCCCTCCATAAAGTCTACGTCTTGGGCTCCAGTCGACATAGTTGAGGCGCTAAGACCTTTGATGAAGGATTGGTTAGAGAGGCGCCACGGTTGCCTCTTGTACTGGCTGACGCAGATGCTCACCGGGCACGGATGCATCGGGGTGTTTCTGCATCGTACACGGCGGTAGCCAACGCCTGAGCCACCACTGTTTAGGCTGTTCAGAGGATACAGTGCTCCACACGCTGGCAAATTGCCCTGAATAGATGGAGCAGCCGTGTGGCCTCTTGGTGGCCATAGGAGCGGGAAATGTAACGCTGCAGACCATAGTTCTGACTATGGTCAGCAGTAAGAGGGCATGGAACACTGTCGCCTTGTTTTGGTAGGAGGTGACGTGCGCAATGGAGGCGGCGGAGAAGGAACGGGAGAGGAATAGTACTCTCCCGTGCTGCAGAAGACGTACAGGCGCAGAAGACGCTTATGGGGGACGAAGATCCAAGAGCAATCTCCGTCCCCCATAAGCGTCAGCCTGGGGGCGACACTCCGAGCTAGAGGCGCAACTTGCTCTCGCGCACGCCTCTTTTTTAGTATTTTCGTCCTCCTTACAGTGCGTTTTGTGGCTGACCTCCGTCACCGGGGATGGTCAGGGTCTCTGTGATTTCCTTTCGAGGGTACACCAGATTTTCTGGATAAATACAGCTAGGAAGAGAAGAAATAATAATAATAATAAAGGGGTGTCTTAATACATACATACGAGTAGTAACACCGTTTAACATAGACCTCTAAGTTATATGGGCGTTCATACAATTTGGAGGTCTTCTATATTGCTATAAAAACAACGACTAATTAAGGGATTCTGAGTCCGAAAATTTTTTTTTTTTTCTTCGTATCTGTTTGTTTGTTTATTTGTATGTTTGTTCGGGGTTGGAGCAAAATCCAGGCGGTTGATCACAAATGTCTTATTAAGAGTATTGTGGTTACTTTTCCAGCTTAAATACTGCGCTATTTTCATCAAAATCGGTTCATCAGATGTAATGATACAGCTTGAACTATATATTACAGTAAAGTTAAACTATCTTAGTGCAATTAAATTTTGGATGGGTAACCTTGTGAACTTTATGTTAGTCACATACAAAACACCACGCGGACAAAAACTAGTGTTATATTATTCAAAAATTTTAATGATTATTTTAGGTATCATCTTATATTTAAGCCTCTCGTAGTAGTAATAGAATAACGTTTAGTTCACGAGTGTACACTTGTACGGATCTTAACTACTAAACAGAGCGCTCCGTCGTGATAATTCCAAGCTGGACATCAACAAAAAAAATTCAGAGTGCTCGGTGCTTAGTACGTTGATACGATGCGAGTGAGCTTTAACATAAAAATGCTTAACTACAGGGGGAGGGCCCCGCTGGCGAACGCGGGGGATGTTATCCATTCGTCGCAGTTCACATGTAAACGTGTTTATATGTATGCTCTTATGTTTATGCTGTATACGTGTATATTAACAAAACCTGTTAAGCCCCGCCCCTTTCGTGTCAATGAAATGCGAAAACAAGTTGCACCAGATGTGACCGCGGAACGCTTCAAAGCGTTCAAGATTTTGTGTGTAACTAGGGAATTTATATACCTAAAAATGTGCAATTATGAATTTACAAGTTTCGTGTTACTTTCAGAAAAATAAAAGATTTTGTGAAAAATGAGATTTGGTTCAATGTGTACACTAGGAGGTGCACAATGAACCAGGGTATTTTTCACATTGAACCACCTTCATTCACATTGAACCACCTAATTTTGTAAACATTAATGATCAACTTTTAAACAAATTACTTATTAAAACAATAATATATAATTTTCATAATCACTTAGAGTTTATTGTGAGCTTAATAATCTTTATCACAATTATCAGTCTTAAATATCACAAGAAATGTACTATCATAATAATATGTTCTACTAAAATAATCAACAAGTTAAACAATTAAAGTATGACTATAATTATATAGCTTCTTTAACATAAATTATCATTGAATAACCAATGAGAAATCGACCATAGAGATAAGTATTACCTAATAACGGTTTTTTCAAACGTAAAATTAAGCAAACCAAAAAAAAGAACATACAAAATGTAGGTTCTTAACGCAAGTTTATAGTGGGAGCGGTTCGTATCGGGAAAATAAAAATCGAGTTGCGGCTCTCTGTTCAATTAATTTTCGGCGACGGTAAAATCATTTTAATATCCTTTAATTGAACAAGTGCCACATCAGGCTCTAATGGCATCCGGAATTTCATTGTTTCTTTGTTAATCAGCCGCACAAATGAAACTTCGTAATTGTCTCTTTCATCGTCATCAATAATCTTTGCCACATAATAAACTTTAATATTCTTGGCATTGAAAATTACCAAAATAAAATCACCTTGTACTGGTTTAGGTCTTGTAAATGTCTTCTAGTTCTGCAATAAATATCAAATGATTTTCATAATTGGGTAACAGTCTTTTGTCGATAAGATCCTTCGTCGATAAGACGTTAAAATTTTGCACTATATAACGGCGTAAGGTGGAAGGCAATGTTGAAAGATTTTGCAGCTTTTTAAATGCTTTCGCCTGACCTATTTTCCTCTCTAAAACTTTTTTCCGTGCCATTCTGAAACAAATTAAGTATGATTAAGAAGTATGTTCCCGTAGATGTCGTAAAACGTGATTGAAGGATAGGTACCTACTTAAATAAGGCCATAGATTTCTTAAACAGTCAACTGTAAACCTGTTATGTATTAATTATATATATATATATATATATATATATATATATCATGCCTTAAAAGCCTAAACGGATGTATTAGCTCTGACTATTGAGAAAGTGCTTAGGTGTGATTATATCAATAAGGTAAGTTTAACTTTGTTTTAATTCAAAAAAGCAGTAAACAGTGGTTAAATGTTTACCCACTACCAAAAATCGTAGGTGGACACATTGAACCATGGTTAATAGTGTACCTCTCAAAAGTGGTTCAATCTGACACACACCATGTTTTCATAACTTACCTCAAAATTTATATGATAAAGCAAAAGCATAACAAAACGAATCGTGGTGCATAAGACAGCCAAATTATCCTAGTATTCAATGAAAATATAAAAAGATCAAAATTTCACACCGGAAAAACTTTAAAATAAAAGAAACATGCATTATAAACTTACCTTTTTTTACACTTTTCACAAAAATGCTCCGCACTTGACCACCTTCCGCGAGATCACCGCGCAAACTAGTGAGCAAACAAGTCACCTATATGCCTCTCTTTTGCTTACATTAGCCTAGATCGGCATCGTTGCGTTTTGGAAATATAGCAGTGGTTAAATGTAGCTGCATGGTTCAATGTGAGACACTCGACCCTGTTTGAAACAGAAATAAAAAAATTATCATATTAACAAATTATCACAATTGTAATCACCCAAATGTCAGAATTACTTAAAATGTCAGAATAAAGAAAATTACTATATTTTAAGATTTCAATAATGTCAATTATATTAAAAAATTATATTACTAATAGATATTTCATTAAAGTATGACTATAATTATGCCCCGCCCGACTCCTGTGGCAAGTGGGCTAGGGCTGCCGTGTGTCGGGCCAGCACGGCTAAAGAAGTTAGCCCCAACCCGAATCCGCTTCGCATCTTGGAACATTGGCACGCTGACTGGGCGTGCGGTAGAGTTGGCCGAAGTACTCTCCAGGCGGAGGGTGGACGTGGCGTTCCTGCAGGAGACTCGGTGGAAGGGCAACAGAGCCCGGCCTTTGCAGAAAGGCTACAAGCTGTACTACACGGGTGCGCCTGGTGGGGAGAACGGGGTGGCCGTGGTGCTCTCCGAAGGGCTGCAGAGCGGCATCTTGGAGGTGAAACGCTGTAGCGACCGGCTTATGATCGTGAGGGTGCTTATCGATGGGATTATTACCCACCTGATAAGTGCCTACGCGCCACAGGCCGGTTGTAGCGACGCCGATAAGATGTCGTTTTGGGGCCAACTCGAGGGAGTGCTTCGGAGCATTCCGTTGTCACAGGGAATCGTTTTGGGCGGCGACCTAAACGGTCATGTGGGTGAGAGGTGTGAGGAGTTTGAACGTGTTCATGGTGGTTTTGGATACGGCACCCGCAACACTGAAGGAGAAACTATCCTCAGAACGTGTGCGGCTGCCGATCTGGCCATTGTGAACACGTATTTCAAAAAGAAATCCGAACATCTCATCACCTACAAGAGCGGGAGGCGTACAACTCAGATCGATTTCCTACTCACTAGGCGACACAGCATCGGCAAGGTGGCCAACTGCAAGGTCATACCCGGTGAGAGTCTTACTGCACAACACCGTCTCCTTGTCATGGACCTCTGCGTGAAGCCTAAAGGCAAACGCATCGAGCGGTGCCAGCGCCGCATCAGATGGTGGCTGCTTGATGAAACTAGGTCCCAGGAGTTCGTCTCAGCTGTCGGTGACAAGTGCACCGACACTGAAGGCGAACCAGTTCAAGATTACTGGGACAAAGTTCAGGCGGCCATCCTTGGAGCGGCGAAGGTGGTGCTCGGTGAGTCTAAGGGTGGACGCAAATGTGACAAGGAAACTTGGTGGTGGAACGACGCAGTCCTGAGGGAGACCAGGGAGAAGAAAGCCCTCTTTAAAAAGTGGCAAGCGACCGGATCTTCCGAAGACCGCGACGCGTACAGGGCTGCCAAGCGCGCCACAAAGAGAGCTGTAGCCAGAGCCAGACGAGACCACTTACAACCTTTGTATGATAAGCTGGAATCGTCTGAGGGGCAGAAGCTCATCTATAAGCTGGCGCGCTCCAGGGTCAAAGCGGCACAGGATATATCCAAGTGTCGCTGTGTAAAAGACCCTGAGGGCAACCTGTTAAGCGAAGACCTCGCGGTAAAGGAGAGATGGCGCTCGTACTTCCACGAGCTGCTTAATAAGCAGCATAAAGAGGTGCAGCCTCCGGACCTCCCTCCGAATCAAGGACTAGTGCCACCGGTAACGCCTGGAGAAGTCCTGACTGCGCTTCGCCGCATGAAGAATCGGAAAGCTGTCGGACCCGATGGAGTCCCCATCGAAGCCTGGAAGGCGATGGGTCCTCGCGGTGTGGGCATCTTAGTAAACCTTTTTAACCGCATACTCCTCAGCGGGCAGATCCCAAACCAATGGAGACTAAGTATTATTACTCCAGTCTTCAAAGGTAAGGGGTCAGTGCAGGAGTGCGGGAGCTACCGCGGTATTAAGGTGATGTCCCACACCATGAAGATCTTCGAGAGGATTATAGACTCTCGGATCCGGCAGG
The DNA here is from genome assembly GCA_948477245.1 of Thumatha senex. Lineage (NCBI taxonomy): Eukaryota > Metazoa > Arthropoda > Insecta > Lepidoptera > Erebidae > Thumatha > Thumatha senex. The sequence goes on along the minus strand of OX419725.1, from coordinate 30,328,615 downwards.
AGTGTACTCTCTCGGAGTGTCAATATGGGTTTCGCCCTGGTCATGGGACCACGGACCCTGTTTTTGCCCTGAGGGTTGTCGCAGAGAAATACAGGTCGAAGAACACGCCTCTGCACTGTTTGTTCCTAGATATGCAGAAGGCCTTCGACTGTGTTCCTCGTGCGATGATCTGGTGGGCACTGCGGTCCAAAGGAGTTCCAGAGGTCTATATTGACACTATCCGGGACATGTACTGTGACTCCGACTCAATGGTTCGGACTGCCGTTGGCGACACGAAACCCTTCCCCATCACCGTCGGGGTACACCAGGGTTCTGTCTTAGGTTCTGTCTTGTCAGGGCTTAGTCCGCTTCTGTTCAGTGTAATATTAGACGAATTGTCGGACAGCATCAGAAACCCGCATGAGCAGCCTCCATGGTTGCTCATGTATGCTGACGATATTGCGCTGGCAGACGCGGACAGGGGCAGATTGGTGCGACGTGTAAAGGCGTGGAAGGAGACGCTTGAGAACGGCGGTCTGAAACTAAATGTGGCGAAGACCGAGTACTTGGCACTAAACTCGACAGATCCCACATCCGTCCGCATAGGCGGTGATTTGGTCGAGCGCACGGACCAGGTTAAATACTTGGGATCTGTTTTTCACACGTCCAGTGACATCGATTGCGATGTCAAGTCACGCATTGCTGCCGCGTGGGCCAAATGGCGGGAGATGACCGGTGTCATTTGTGACCCTAAAATGCCGATCCGGTTGAAGGGACAGGTCTACAAAACCATTATTAGACCTGTCCTTTTACATGGCAGTGAGACGTGGCCGATATTGGAGCGACACAAGCAGGAGCTGCGTGTCACGGAAATGAAGATGCTGCGGTGGATGTGTGGAGTCACGCGGATGGACCGCGTGAGGAACTCTCGCATCCGCGGCAGCCTTCACGTCCGTGACATTGCAGACAAGTTGCAAGAGTGTCGCCTTCGTTGGTATGGTCACGTCTTGCGGCAACCGCCGGGCTACGTAGGTAACAAATGTCTGGCCATGTCAGCCCCGCCGGGTCCCGGTAAGAGGGGAAGACCCAAGAAGTGCTGGCTTGACGTCGTAAGGGATGACATGCGTGCCAATGGTCTCACCACAGGGGATGCCGACGACCGTGCGAAGTGGAGGAGAAAATGTAGGAAAGCGGACCCCGGGCGTCGCGAGACGCAACTGGGACAGACGCTCGGATGATGATGATGATTTCATTAAAATTATTAATCATTAAATTCTGTTTATTATTTCACTTAAACATAAAAATGTCCAGTGTGCAATGAAAGGTGAGTCCCACCGGTCAATTAGTGTCCCCAGAATCGAATTACCACCACCCCGCAATCTGCATAGCAACGAGCATGTTCTTTTCCGCATTATGGCTTGGAAGCAATCAACATGAGCTAGAGCAAACATGCCAGATGCGCTGCAGAACCGAGGCAGCCCCATCAACATTTTGCTTTATTTATTATGTTTATTTCTAACAGTTTAAACCTACCCGGAACCTTTGCAAACTTTTCAATATGAAAATTAACAAAATCGGTCCGGCCATTGTCGAGTTTTAGCGAGACTAACGCACATCAATTCATTTTTATATATAAGAAGAAGATTACATCAAACGAAAACAAGTTTGAGTTAATGATTTATATGTAATAAATCTTCTTATATATAAAAATGAATTGATGTGCGTTAGTCTCGCTTTATACACTAATACATTCCATAAAATGTAAATCACAATATTAAGTAAACTTACCTTTCCTTTTATTATTCACGCCTTTATCCCTGAAGTAGTGGCAGACACATATTAAACTCCCACCTTTCACGTGCGCTTTTACGTCCCACGTAACAGGTGGCGAGCCTATTGCCATGTTGAAATGTACATGTGCAGATTGTGGCGACCTGTTGCCGAAATTTTTTTTTAAGTCGCCTGTGTATTATTCAGTCAGTTTAAACATATCAATAAGTATTCCGATTACATTCAGTTCTTTGTTGTTAGAAAGGGGGAAATATTAGAAAATTGTTTCCTAAGAATAGCCTACGCGCCACCCTCTTTAACTAATCTCTCTTTGTCTGTATCTCTAATGTGGCGCTAACGAAGTTGCGCGGATCAGCTAGTATTTTGATAATACACTCAAATTGTTATTTTTATATATATGTACCTTATTGGGGGATAACTAAATATAACGATAAAATATAAAACATACTCGTTCAGTACTGAATTAAAATAAACCGGACAAGTGCGAGTCGAACTGGTGCGCCGAGGGTTCCATACCTACCCACTAAACCGCCATAATAAAACACTATATATTGATGTTAGTACCAATTAAACTAGACCTGTAAATTCTATCAGAGCCCATACAACTTAGAGGTCTATGTTAATTGGAATTTGCTATATGTGTATGGGGACAGCCCATGATTTTTAAAATTTTATTTGTTGGAATTTATTCATTTCTGCTGTAAGACCAAATTTGTGCCAAATTTAAGTTTTCTGAACCAAAATCTATAGGGTACTTCCGGTTGACCTATAATTGACAATTTTGGTTAAAAGCAAGGTCTTATAGCTCAAGTAAAAGGAAAATTCCGAAAAAAAAAGACTATTTAAATTATGGTAAATTTTGGTACCTACTTACAAGTTTTCGCGAAAATCTAACATTGCCCATAACTTTTATATAATATTTTATATACCTAATAGGAACTATATACCTCAATATCTGGTGCATCATCATCATCATCCGAGCGTCTGTCCCAGTTGTATCTCGCGACGCCCGGGGTCTGCTTTCCTACATTTTCTCCTCCACTTCGCACGGTCGTCAGCATCCCCTGTAGTGAGACCATTGGCACGCATGTCATCCCTTACGACGTCAAGCCAGCACTTCTTGGGTCTTCTCCTCTTACCGGGACCCGGCGGGGCTGACATGGCCAGACATTTGTTACCTACGTAGCCCGGCGGTTGCCGCAAGACGTGACCATACCAACATCTGGTGCATATTGCTGATATAAATGGTAGACGTCGGACCCTCGTCCCTTGGTCGGCAAGTGGGTCACTTGGGCCCCGAAAATCTTGGTGGGATCTTACACACAAATATAGGTAGTTAGTTAAATTTGTAATTGAAGCAAATGAAGATAATTGATGCTGTGTAAGCTGTGAGCCTAGTGGTTTAGGTGTTGTTGTCCACAAGATATGCATCGCGAAATTTCAGAATATTTTATTTAACCTGAAAAACATAAAAAACCTACCACTTTTTTGGGCAACGATCTTGAGGTAAAGATTGCCAGTAACAAGTTGTTTTATCGTGCTTTATTAAGAACGAAAACCAAACTACAACAGGAAAAGGTCAGTAATTGTTGTATTTACAAAGATAAGGGGCTATAGGAGGAATCCTTATCATACGTATAGATAACATATTTTCATTTTAATAACAGTTATAGCAACATGCCTTATTCTGTTTGTATTTACCAAGCACATTCCATAATATGCGTTTAATGATGCTCAAGTTCGATTGACAATGGTTACAATGAACGTGTACCTATGTAAACAAATGTTTATCAATCTGCCAACTCCCGTCCACTGCTGCGCCTAGCGTCCGGCAATAGACAGTTAGGCGGGGACTGTGTGGTTTTAGCCGGTCCGAGTCTGGTATGACATCCGAGGGGATTTCCACATATTAAAAAAAAATCCTCTCCCGATAGTAACTCGCTTCTAATTTTAGGAGATTTTGACTAACCTGTACCCCGCTGACCAGATGGGTTAGTACAGGTTTTTATTCAGGAATTAAAACGCTCTGTTTGACGCTTTGAGATTTTTAATCTAATAGGCAATTGGAGCACCAATGCAGATAATCCACGACAGCTTAGTGTAGAATAACCATAATGGACAACCTTCAATGGGAGTTAAACTACTGTACATTATGCTAATTACGTAATAGGTTATTGGATTTAAGATTAAATGGATTGGGCGACAAAGCTATGGATTAATATGTTATTTGTATAATAATGGCAGACAGTGACTTGTCAACTCTATTAATTATTAAGTTGTGGTCAAAACTACTAAAAACCAACCATCTTTCGTGGCAAAGGCCCTTTGAACAAGCTGACTTTTGCAGTGAGGAAGGAAAATTTGTAGGTACTTTCCAGGATTGATATTATTTCCGAACAGAATGGTACCAAATCCAAAAATCTTACAGTAATATATTTAATCAGATTGTAGATTATAGTTGGGCAATGGTCCGTCCCGATGATGGTAAGACAGCGTCGGAAAAACATAAGTACTAATAACTTATCGCTGACAATCAATACGTATGTACATAGAGATTATATTCCTTTTATTAATACTTGGTAGGTGCGGTATTGTATGTGATGATTAGATTATAATTCACGACATATATTTCTACTTAACATTAGCCTGGAATCAACATTACGAACTCAGTAATCAATGTAGTGTATCTTTGAAATCGAATGCTATATAAGTAGGCAAGGTTCTTTTTGGAACATGATAGACAATAGACAACAGGGCACTTCATTAACTTTCTGCAGAAAGCAGCTTTGTGGCGATCTCCCAATCCTGGAGTGCGGACTACCCACTAAACATTGTTAAAAACACCAAGATAGACCAGAAATTAGGTAGGTAAGCAATCTAAAAAGGGTGGATAGAACGAGCTTGCGCTGGATTGCACGCCCATAACACGGGGCACTTGATGGACGGGATACCATTGCCAATACTATCGTGGTCGCGCAGGACAGCCGCGACGCGATTTATTTATCTATCACGCCTTATATTCGAAAGGGTGGCAGAGGCATATATATGCTTACTTTTCACCATGTGTATTCCTGCCTCACATTATAGCCAAACAAACAATTAGGCTGCAAATAGAGCTTACCATATAACCTTAATTGTTATGAAGGTAGAGTAGTAGCTGCAATTATAGCTTGCGACGGCAAAAAAGAGTTAGTTATAAAATATTACGCTTACAGTGACAAAGCAAGTTTATAAAAGCAATGTGTGAAGGTTAAACGCGTAGAGCAGCGATTATTATCCCTACAATACAGACCAAAGCTTCTGTGTTATAGCTTTGAGTGAATCTTACTACTATAAGATATATATTAGAAATTAACATTTATTATTAACTTCTTAAGTTCTAAGCAAGCTACCATAAACTCTTTTAGGGCACTGATAGTTGCACAATAGGAGCAATCAACGCTACTAGCTCTAGTCTCTCTTCTACAATGGTGTTTTATACATCTTTTACAACACTTAACGATACGATATTATTTAGTGTATTATTAAGCGCTCGTGGCTCCGCGGTCTCAGTGTTCTGTAAACGATCACTGAGTTACGCTACTTTCACTATGGCTGGTCCTCGGATGGGTGACCACTTTGTGGCATTTACATTTGCGAGCGTTTTCGTGCTTCGGAAGGCACGTTAAGCCGTTGGTCCCGGTTGCCAGTAAAATGGCAGTCGTTTAGCCTGGTTGAAGGCTTGACAAAATTTCAACAGCAGGTAGCCACAACCTGCGTCTGTCTATTTCAACACGGCAATGGGCTCACCACCTATTACGTGGGAAAGGAATCCACACGGTGAAAAGTGGGCATATAATATGCCTCTGCCACCCCTTCGGGGATAAGGCGTGATGGATATTGATTTATTTTATTTATTTACATTCCATTACTACAAATATTCAAAGGCAACTGGCAGTATGTTACAGTATGTAATTTTGTAGACAGAAATATGTAGGTATTTAATTCCAAATCTTTTCAATTTTGGCAAATCAAACAATAAAAACCATTTAGCACTCGTCCAACTAGGAGATACCTACGTGTAAAAGTCGTGCGTAGGCTAGGTAGTGGTTTTGAAAAATTACTACTGATCTCCACCATTTTTAGATTATGATGTTAATAAAAAACAGTGAAACAGACTAAAAGGTAACATAATACAATGAAGGTATTTATTTTTATAGCATTCTAATAACAGGGTCACGTCTCTTTAAGTCTATAGGCAAAGTTTTGTTACAAGTTTACTAAAAATAATGTTATGCTCCATGTGAAGCAAAATATTTTTTAGATAAATACACCGCAAAGAGTGCATATTCACAGTTTTCTTACCTTCGCACTGAAAATTCCGCTTCATTTTGCACTAAAAATCAGTTAAAAAATTTGCACTCAACTCCGCCATTTATTTTCGTAAACACAATGCATTACACTATGTTTATTTGATCCCTTTGAAAAGGTAATATCTATATAATATATTTTCTTAATTCATTTTACAAATTATAAGAAAAAACTATGGAAAAATATATCCTTAGACGCTGTAATTTCCTATTGTAGATCCATACTGCAGCTCAAGACGTTACAATTTACCTTATTACCACCCTCAAACCGCTAAAACCGTAAGCAAGTTACATCATAGATATGCTATACCCCTCACGGAGTTTATATTCATTAATTTACTCACTTTTTAACGCTCAAAGAGTCAGTAAGCTGCACGTAGCTATACCATACCGCTTAAGGAGTTAATGGTCACCAAAATACTACTCTTACAGCGCTTTAGGTCTCAATTATCGCTACTGTTCCTCCACAATTGCTCTTCTATACCTCTTAAATTCATTCTATAACTCCACGACATTGCATTGTGGAACCTAAGATCATAAGAATTTGTGCCCAATCCGGGGGTATAGTAAAGTTATAGCTCGCTATAACGTCTATGTGATAGCACTTATTGATGACCTTAGGATCTCTTTAGCAGTTTTATATATCTGTTTTAACTCTTATAGTAGCGCCTAATGTTAGTTGGGAGGTGGTGAGCCCATTGCCGTGTTGAAATAAACAGAGGCAGGTTGTGGCTATCTGTTGTTGAACCTTATCAAGCCGCCCATAAGGCCTTCAACTTGACTTAACGACTGCCATGTTACTGGCAACCGGGACCAACGGCTTAACGTGCCTTCCGAAGCACGGAAACGCTCGCAAATATAAATGCCACAAAGTAGTCACCGATCCGAGGACCAGTCATAGTGATAGTTGCGTAACTCAGTGATCGTTTACTGAACACTAAGACCGCGGGGACACGAGCGCTTCAAAAAAAGCTAGTATACTCGGGTGGTATGCTTTTTAGACCTTGAATTTGTTCTCATGGACCCCCAACTTAACATATTATTTAGTATTAGGGGACGCCATCTGCCAGTGAAAATCCAGTTAAAATAGATCCATTCGTTTCAGCGATTAGCCAGAAGATTTTTTATGTAAGTACTTATGCATATATACATTAATACCTAGGTAACACTGAAAATGTTTAGAACTCGCCAGAAAGAAATATTGCTAATGAAAACTTTTTGAATTTCAATTATAGAACTCTTTGGTAACCTAATGTAATATTGCATTCATTTGTCATTTGTTTTTGTGAATTGGCGGCAAATGTAAAACTCTTGTTAAACGTGAAAATGAACTTAACGCTAGAAAATTTTCGGTCAATGATTTATTATGACTTTTGTTGTGGGCTTACTCAACAACAAAGCTATGATGGGCTGCGATTAGCATTTCATAATATAACCTCATCTCTTGCCACTATTTACAATTGGGTTAACGAGTTTAAGCGTGGACGTAGCAATCTCAGTGATGATCCGCGTGAGGGACGTCCTTTAACAGCGACTACTGAAGATAACATCAGTGCTGTGCGACGTATGATAGAGGAAGATAAGAGAGTGACCTATCAGCAGATACGGGCAAGCCTAGGCATTGGTATGAGTCAAGTTCAAAAAATATTACACGAACATTTAAGCGTCAGGAAAAAGCTTCCTGACGCTTAAATGTATCAGATGGATTCTCATACTTAACCGACGACCAGAAACGCCTTCGCATGGACTGTCGCGAAATGTTAGATAAGTTTAACGGCGGTGACTCAAATGCTGTATTTGACATCGTCACAGGTGATGAAAGCTGGATATATTGCTACGAAGCCGAAACCAAAAGACAATCAGCCCAGTGGGTGTTTCATTTTGAGGATCGGCCAACTAAGGTAAAGAAAGGAAGAAGTCAAGGAAAAAAGATGATAGCCTCGTTCTTTGGTCGGAAAGGTCATTTCGCGACAGTTATGCTAGAAGATGGAAGGACAGTTACTGCAGACTGGTACGCCAATCGCTGTTTGCCTATTGTCTTGCAAAAAAATCGACAGCAGCGCCCGCAAAACGGACTGTTGAATATTTGACTATGGCAGGTGTCGAGATAATGAGTCATCCGCCATACAGTCCCGACCTGGCGCCCTGCGACTTACATTTATTCCCTAGAACTAAAGATAAACTTCGAGGTATTCGCTTTACGATCCCTGAAGATGCGGTGAAAGCGTACGAAAATGCCATAGAAGAAACCCCTGAGGAAGAATGGGCCCACAGCTTTTCTCAGTGGTTCCATCGAATGCGACGATGTGTAGAGAGGAACGGAGATTACTTCGAAAAACAATAAAAAAAGTATTAGCAACTTTCTACATTAAGCCTTTTTTATATTTTCTAAACATTTTCAGTGTTACCTACGTATATATAGGTACATGTTTTCATATGCATTAAGTGAAAAGGTTTTAACTGTTTAATACTGGTGATTGATGAAATTTGGTGAACTAGCTACACATCTTCAATGATAACACTTGTACTATTCCACATTATGTATAATTAACCTGACGGTAATGCCGTAAGGCGAAACCGGTCAGGTTAATAATAAATTAATTAGTCAATTCCAACTCGTTGATCCGGGCTATAGAAACACCATCACAGTCTCTGGACTCTGCCAAAATCTCTGCTTCTTTTACGATTCACTATTGGTCACTTTCAATCTATAGAATATTTCATGAAGTACTTAATAGCTTTTAAATTTAAATAAAACAAAGAGTGTTGTGAGAGAGAGATTTTGTCGTCCAAGTGTTTTATCGGTTTAAAGACGCAACTGAGACAGACGCTCGGATGATGATAATTGTATTTATGACTACCGGCTCGTCGTCCTAACAGAAGCAGGTTCTAGACGGTGGCGTGGCGAGAGAGCTAAACGCACGCCCTTCACCCCCTCGAGGAATAGGGATAATCCCCAAAGACTTGGAATAACACCCGAACCCCTGAGACGGGGTAGCGGTAGCGGACAAAATCGGTCGGTCGGGAGCCCTGTCCTTCCGAGGGCTTATCCGATACTCCCAGCCACAGCAAATGAAAAGTTAACGTGCGGTTTTAGTCGGAAGAAGTCCGGCATAGCATCCATGAGGAATTTCTTGCGGGAACCGCTCAACAGCTCTGAATTTCAATACAGACCGGATCTACCGGCCTTACGATAACTTCAGACGTAATAGCTCACGAAACCACTTTAAAGGTCAAATAGGCGAACAATAATAGATGTTCTCAGGATCTGTGCCGAGTAAATAGTATTGCGCAGACGCGTACAATTATCGACCCAAACTCGTCACCTAAGTCGCTGCAAGGTTTTTGAAACCATCATCAACCATCACAATCACTGTCAAACAAGCTTTTGAAATTGGTTAATAAAAAAAACAAAGAAATAATTAGGTAACTAAATTTAAATTTATATAATTAAAATTAATGAAGAGGATCTAAAATGTTCAAAACCTCTAATTAAATAAAGTACCTACTGTACGTGCTAGGTACGAGTACCTACTGATCTGCTTCAAGTAGGTGCGTAAATTTTTTGTGTTGATTTTTAATTAGGCATTATTTCCGAGACTATTCACGATCTTTACCACATTTTTGCAAGACCATCTAAAGGCCTTTTTAAGTTATCCACAAAGCATAGTAAAAGAAGCACCAAACGCGATTAATAACGCAGTGCTAGTGCTAACGTTGCTTTTCGGCAGCGAATACGTTACGAAGTGATATGCAATATGACAGGTTTGAATGAAAGTGTCAGTGTTAAGCTGAAACAGGGCGTGCTCCGTTGGTTTGGACACGTCCAACGAATGAGTGAGCAACGATTGACGAAGAATATATATTGTGCGACAGTAGAGGGCAGAAGGAGTCAGGGTAGGCCGTGACTTACATATGAAGATCACGTGAGCAGATTGCTCAAAAACGGAAAGGTAAAAAGTACACGTGCGTGTATGAAGCGATAAATGAATCTACAGGAAGTGAAACAAGTAGGTATGCAGGGATCGCGATGCCTGACGATCTGTCTTTTCTGACTACCCCGTCAGGGATATATCGTGAAGTTTGTCTTCAAACAAAGTCTGAGTCAGGCGCGGATCCAACATTCAAAAAAGGTTGTGGGCGCAACCGAAAATCAGCCAACTAAGAGTCGATATGAACTCGTTATTGATGTAGTGCATTCTGCTAAAGTCTAGTCAAAGTGCTTTTTAGGTAAAAGATTTTTCTATCGCCAAAAATTTTGACTGATTATCAGACGATTTGGAATAATATGTAGATGTTGAAAATAATTTTATTTTTTTTATAAATTTATGTTAAAAAATTGTAAAATTAGCTGTGACGTACATTTGAAATAAAACATAAAAAATTTAATCGACTATTTAAGGGATTCTGAGTCCGAAAAAGTGATTTTTTTTCTTCGTGTCTGTTTCTTTGTTTGTTCGGGGTTGGAGCAAAATCCAGACGGTTGATCACAAGGCTGCTAAAAGAATATTGTGATTAATTTTCCAGCTTAAATACTGCGCTTTCATCAAAATCGGTTCAGCAGAAGTGATAATACAGCTTGAACTACATATTACTAGAAATGCTATACACAGAATAGGTCAAAGTATTTTGGTTATTAGTTAGGTTTCAATTAAGACATCATTTTTCACATGCACCACTGATTTTCAGTGATGCACATACTCGTATCCAGTTGTCTTCACTGATGACTACACGATGAGTATGAGTAAAGTTAAGTGCGGTTAAATTTTGGATGGGTAACCATATTAAAAGTAGGTGCATCACGTAAGCAAACACTTTTCTTTTAGTTACTGTCTCAAATAGGTAAAAGATCAGAGATGGTAAACACACATGGCGCGATCTACTTTTAGATGCGTCAGTTACGTACATAGGGTTAAAAACTAAGGCATCAACTTTAAGGCAGTGTCCACATTGAAAGAAAATGAATAACATTTCAGCAGAAATTGTGCTTTTCGTTACACACAAGTTTCTATCATTTAGTTAGATGTTCTAAGGTAAAAGATATAACTGACTGACTTATAGTAATCTACGCATGGTTAACTTCTGATTTGCGAAATCCGCAGTTTCTAACTACAACTTCTGTGATATATTTGCACAAAAGGGACATTCACTTGGTTCAAGCCGGCTTAAGCAGCACCTGCTAACTGGTAGAGGTGCCCAGGAAAGTTCAGGAGGTTGGTATGCCAGAGGCAATTGCTACTAATGTAACCACAGGAATTTAAAACAGCGGATAGATACTCTTTTAAATTATACATATACATACAAAATTTTGTCCCACTGCCGCTGCAAATAAGCATACCCTACCTGTACAATAGATTTAAAATTATAGTTACTGTCTTACGGTTTATACCCCTTGAATAAACAATCATGATAGCATATAATAGGTTGCAGAGAAACGCAAATATTTCAAATTTATTTTGGAGTTTGGTTTAAATATCGTAACAATGCGTTAAACAACTTTTGCTATGGCTGGTTTGGTTACGAATGGGTGACAAATTTGTGGTATTTCCATTTACGAGCGTTGCCATGCTTCGGAAGGCATGTTAAGCCGTTAGTTCCGATTGCCAGCAACATATTATGGTAGCGGTTATGCCAAGTTTAAGGCCTGCGTCTGTCTATTTCAACACGGCAATTGGCGCACAACCAGTTACGTGGGGCAATAAAGGCGTGATTGATAAAAAACTAACTAATTAACTATTTTCACGCTGTATCCCTGACGAGGTAGTTATAGAGGACAGATCGCCAGGCTTTATGATCCATGCATACTTCTGTCACATATTGCAGATTCATCAATTGCCTTATACTTGCAGGTCGGGGTATCCGAATATTTTAGATTTTTCAGATTTTGAGCAATCTGCTCACTTGGTCTTCATATGTAAGTCTTGGCCTACCCTGACTCCTTCTATCCTCTATTTTCGCACAATATTCGTCAATCGTTCCTCACTCATTCATTGGACGTGTATAAACCAACGGAGCACGCCCTTTTCTGGCTTAACGCTGACACTTTAATTCAAACCTGCCATATTGCGTATCACTTCGGTATACGGTCGCACTAACGTTGGCACTAGCACCGCGTTGTGAACCGCAAGTCGTGCTTCTTTTACGATGTTTTGTCGCTTTAGTGATTGGGACAAAAAACCGGTAACTTTGTTTCTGGCTGCTAGCCGTTGAACTAAATCCGAATCACAGCTTCCGTCTGCGTTAAACATACTTCCTAAATACACAATTTTATTCACTTGCTCTAGAGGTAGACGTTACTGGTTTACTCAAATCTCGCAGTTAGTTCTTACTTCATCTCTTTCAAATACTAGAACCTTAGTTTCACTTGCATTCAAGCGAACACCGTTACCTCCGTTACAATTACGAGTACACCTTGATTTTTTTCTTTTTATACTAGAATGACATTTCTGTATGTCATTATTTCTTTTTAATGTTGCAAATTTGCAACCGTAGTGCCTTACTTAGTCGATTTAGTTTATGAATCGAATCACTCGACTAGTGGGATGGGATTATAAATATTATTCTATTAATATTAATACTACAATAATGTTGTAAATATTTCTTAACTATTATGTTTGCTCTGTGAAACTCTGTGGGACATGCTGCCCGAATATGCTGTGGGCGGCTCGCTACTGCGGGCAATACAGTCGTAAGGCTTGTGTGCGATTAGGGGGGGATGTGTTTTTTGTTTCTTTTTGACGTCGGTACAGGCGTCAAACAGGCTTGTGTCATGTCCGCCTGACTGTTCATAGTGTATCTAAATATTTGCCTGCAGAAGTTGAAAGATTGTGATATGGGTGTGAATTTGAGTGACTTAACAGTAAATAGTCTGCTGTGCGCCTCACTAGAAACCGACCTTCAGGCATTAGTCACTAATATGAAAGAGGAGTGTGAAAGTTGAGGTCTTCGCTTGAATGCAAATAAAACTAAAGTTCTAGTATTTGAAAGAGATGCCGTAAAAAGTAAATGCAAGATTTGGGTAAACCAAGAACGTCTAGAGCAAGTGAATGAAATAATGTATTTAGGGAGCGTGTTTGGCGCGGACGGAAGATGTGTTTGGATGTAGAACGGCAAGTCAGTCGGCAGGCAAACGACAAAGCTGCTTGCTTTGTCTCATTTTGTAAAGCTACAAAGCATCGTTAAAGAAGCACGACTAGCGATTAATAACGCAGTGCTAGTGCCAACTTTGCTTTTCGGTAGCGAAACCTGGGTATTTTTCACACACAATTTTCGAAGTGATCGAAAATGAGTCGGCCAAGGGGCCGACCCAATACGTAACGAATCGATGCGCAATTTGGCAGGTTTGAATGAAAGTTATAGCGTTAAGCTGGAAAAGGGCGTGTTCCGTTGGTTTGGACACGTCCAACGAATGAGTGAGGATCGATTGACGAAGAATATATATTGTGCGAAAGTAGAGGGTAGAAGGAGTCAGGGTAGACTGAGACTTACATATGAGGACCACGTGAGCAGATTGCTCAAAAACGGAAAAGTCAAAAGTACTTGGATACCCATACATGCATGCATGAAGTGATTGATGAATCTGCAAGAAGCGAAAGAAGTATGTATGGATCGCTAAGCGTGGCGATCTGTCCTCTCTGACTCACCGTCAGGGATATAGCGTGAAGATAGTTAATATTTTTGCTCTTGGACGACGATAGCACTGCGGGAGCAAGCACATCATGCTCGCGCAAGAGGCGGCGTAGAGGGAGCGGGTAGGAACTCTCCAAATCGATCCGCAGTTGTCGTCGTAAACTAATTCGATACATTATTAGGTGACAAACGAAACAAGCGCCATTGTGCTCAAAAAAACTTATGTAGTTTTGGGAAGTGGTGTTTTCACTGTTTAATATGTTAAAAGATTTAAAAGAGAATGTGATGCTGACTTCGCCGCAACGATCTGGCCATAGGCTGTCTTTTGAAGACAAGTTTGACGAGTTCAGAATTTCTGCCATTTAACACAAAGCGCACAGTTTTTAAAACGTCGTTTGTAAACGTCTACTCAGAGTGAAATCCGATTTGTTGCTGATCCAGAGCGTACCTTTTTTCTCGTGCGTCACAAACAAGCAACTTGAGATGAACGAAGTCGCGTATCTAAACACATATACGTAGGTAACACAATAAGTTTTGCGTAAAATAAAAAAACTCAAACATTATGTTTATTGCTTTTCATAATACTCTCATTTACATTTTAAACATTTTTACATGCGATCGAGCCATTTTTTAAAACAGGAGGGCCACAGATCTGAAGGCACGTTTGCTATGTGCTGATTGAACTCTATCACTGCCTCTTCGGAGTTGGTGAAAATGAAACCTCTCATCAAATCTTTGATTTTGGGGAAAGTACAGAAATCACAGGGTGCAAGGTCGGGGCTATGCGCAGGATGGGTGACGAGTGGTACTTTTTCGGACACTAAAAATGACTTTGTTTTGTTGGCCATGCGTGAAGAAGCGTTGTCATGATACAGGAGAACGCGGCTTTTTGGTCGTCTTTCGCGAACTTTTTCTAAAACCCTGGGTAAACAAATGGTAGAATACCACTCGGCATTAACACTCATTTGATCACAATGTCATAAACAGCATTAGAATGTCCGTGGTCGTATTTCAGTAGCATCTGTGAGCACCATTCCACGCGAGCCCGCTTTTGCCCCGCTGTCAGTTTATGGGATTCAACGACAACAAAGTTTCCAAACTTTCAATTATTCGTATATAATTTTCTAAATTTGGCTCATACCAATCCCCAATAGTCCTCGAATTGTCTCATAGGTAATCCGCGGGGTAAGCCGCTTAACAGTAGCCACATTATTTTCGTTGACGGCAGTTGAAGGCCGCCCTTCACGAAATTCGTCTTTTAAAGAAACTTGACCTCTCTCAAATTCAGACAACCATCGCCTAACTATTTATTTGTATTACTACTACAAATAAGATATAGTTCAAAACACTACCTTGCCGAGGGAGGGAGGGAAGGTACAATTTCCACGCGAACGACATCGCGGGCAACAGCTAGTGAATAATAAAATAAAAAGGCTTAAATATAGCGCACAATGGCAACAAGTTCTTGCAAAATACTATAATCTGCAACAATCATTACTAATAACCGTCTGCACAACAGGAGTGGAAAGTCCACCCTGGAATTCAGGCACACAGACCTGATGAATTACAAAACAAGGCTCAGTAAAATCCTCACTAGCCGTATTCGTAGCACATTTAAGTTAACACAGCATTAACAAAAATTCTACCTAAGAATACACTTAATAAAGGACAGTGACCGAATCTGGCCTGAGCGCGCACAGCAGCTTTGGAAAGTTATAAAACTTGTAATAATTTTTATTTATTAAACAATAAGTAAATATTATTTATATAATATATATATATATATATATATATATATATATATATATATATATATATATATATATATATATATATATATATATATATATATATATATACAATAAGTAAGTTTGAAATATTATATTATTATTAAGTCCGAGACTGTTAGGACTTTAATTGGTCGTACTAATTAGTGTCTAGCACATAAGACATTTTAGCCTTTTTACTACCACCTCACTAAAAGTGCGTTGAAATTTTTTTTCCAAATTTAACATCTAAAATAGACACCGTTTTTATTAAATTTATTCGGCCCTTTTGATATAGAAGTTATATTATTTTTACCCTATCCAAGCCCCTCTTCTACATCGTCATTTTCCTATCCATAAATCCTTTCCCTACCTCATCCTCTTCCCATCCTCTCTCCGCCAAGCCAAGGCTGCCGTGCCTATGTGCTGCGTGGCTAGGGGCGAGCCTAGCATTAACGTGCCTTATGCCCTGGGACCGGGCGACCCCAGAACAAGGCTAGCCTTACTTGGACAAGCGGGGCTCTGTCTAGGTGGACTTTTGTTTTCCCTTGCCACTCGTGGGAACGCTATGGTGTATAAAAATTTTAAAACCCAAAGGGCGGCGATGCGGTTCGCCACCCGTCACGTCCCGTTTCCCATCGAGGTGAAAAGTGGGCTATGGATAGCCTACTTTTCATATATATGATAGATAAATGATGCGAGAGAGACGAATTGATATTCTGTGTGTGAATGAAACAAAGAGGAAAGGATGTGACACCACTACACATGGACCCTATACGGCCTACTGGTCAGGTGTAGCCCCGACCAGTACAGCGTGCCAGGGTGTGGGTGTGTCACTATCCGCGAGAATGAATAAATGTGTGACAGAATATGAATGTGTGAGCCTAAGACTCCTTTGGTTGAGGCTGAAGGTTGGGCTTACCCGCATCTTTGTTTTAGGAGTTTATGCTCCGCAAGATGCGCGGTGGCGCCGATCTTCAAAGGACCAAAGTGAGAGGCAGGCATTTTGGGAGAGTGTGTGCGATATACTGAGTAAATGCAAACGGAATGAAAGAATAGTAATGTTAGGTGATTTTAATGGTTGTGTTGGTGTGAAGCGTGATGGTTATGAAAGTGTATTGGGAAAGTATGGTAACGAACGAGTGAATGAAAATGAAGAAAGTTTGCTTGGGTATGTTTGGAGAGGAACCTTGTGGTAACCAACACCATGCTCAACCACAAGGATATCCATTTGTTTACGAGACAAGAAGGAAGCCAGAGAAGCATGATTGATTATGTGATTGTGGATGCAAGGATGAGAAAGAAAGTGTTAGACTTTCGGGCATACCGCGGTGCCGGGATTGACACAGACCACTTCTTGGTTGTTAGTCGAGTAAGAGGTCTGTTTCAGCGGTGGCGGCATCGTGTGCATGCACCTGTTAGTGTACTAGAACGCATAAAAGTCGAGAATTTGCAAGAGATAGGCATAAAAGAGGAATTTAAGTGTAAGCTGAGCAAAAACTTTGAAAATTCTGCTGAAGTATGTGAGATCGAAGAAGTATGGAAGTCATTTAAGGAAGGTCTAGTGGAGGTTGCGGTGGAAGTGTGTGGGGTAAGTAAGAGAAGACAAGGATGTAAGAGAAAGAGAATGTGTGCAGAAGTCCGAAAGGCGTTGTCTGATAAGAAGAAAGCATGGTTGGACTGGTTGACTACAAAAGTCAATCAAAGAATGCAGAAGGCAACGGATGTGGACCTAAAAATGGCAAAAGAGGAGTACAAAAGGTATAAGCGTGTTGCAAAAGAGGTGATGAAAAGAAAGAAAGAGAATGACAGAGATGAATTTGATAAAAGGTTATCTGATTACTTCCAACAGAATATGAAATTCTTTTAGAAGTCCATATGAACAGTGAGGGGTCAACAGACGACATCGCATCTTAACCATATCAGAAACCATGATGATAGTCTTGTGAAAGGAGAAGAATGTGTGTTAAAAAGATGGAAGCAATATATTGAAAACTTGTTTGAAAAAGAGGATATTTATGCAAGTACAGAATAGTATCTGGGAAATGAATGAAATTGGTAAGGAAGAAGTCATAAGTATGGAAGAAGTAATGGAAGCATTGAATAGCATGAAAGTAGGAAAAGCTGCGGGACTTGATAGGATCTCTGTCGAGATGCTGAAAGCGGGACAAGGCGTGGTAGCTTGCCAGCTGTACTGCCTTTCAACCTTTGTTGGAGGAATGGCAGCCTACCAAGAGATTGGTATAAGGCTGTCATCATGCCGCTTTATAAGGGAAAAGGGTCACAGCAAGAGTGCAAAAACTACCGCGGCATAAGCTTGCTCAGCATCGTCGGCAAATTGTTTGCAAAAATCTTGATAAAAAGAGTGATGAATGAAACTGAAGGAAAAATGTGGGATGTACAAACAGGATTTATGAAAGGAAGTACGGATCAGGTCTTTTCCTTACGATGCGTAGCAGAAAAGCTTTTGGCGAAAAGTCAAAAGGTCTAATACGTATTTGTAGACTTGGAAAAGGCCTATGATAGAGTGCTGAGGAATAAACTGTGGTCAATACTGGCCAGGTATGGAGTAAACAGCCACTTGATACGAGTACTGAAATCTCTCTATGAGGGCTCCAGTGCTTGTGTCAGAATCAACGGAGCTTGCACAGACTTTTTTCACATTGAAAAAAGGTGTGAGACAGGGTTGTGTAGCGTCGCCGTTGCTGTTTAACCTATACATGGACAGCTGCCTGAAAGAACTGCAAGAGAGTACGTATGGTATAAAAATGGATGAACTGACCGTCAAGTGCCTCCTATACGCCGATGATCAGGTAATACTAGCATCATCGGCGGAGGGGTTGCAGTTGATGGTTAACATCATGTATGATACGTTAAAAAACAAAGGAATGAAAGTGAATGTAAACAAGTCGAAAGTAATGGTTTTTGAAAGAGGGGCAAGTATGACGGATTGCTCAATTCTTGTGGAAGGAGAAAGAGTAGAACAAGTAAAAGAGTTTGTATATCTAGGTACAAAATTTGCGAGAGATGGAAAGTATGACTATGACATTAAGCGAAGAGTATTGGCTGGAAATAAAGTGAATGGAGCCATGTACGCCTTTATGAGCAGTCAGAACGTTTCGAAGAAGGCACGACTGGGTGTACATAGAGGTGTGCGGGTCCCCACATTTATGTATGGCAGTGAAAGTTGGGTATGGCAGAAAACGCATAAAAGTAAAATAAATGCAGTGGAAATGAGAAGTCTGCGAAGTATAGCTGGAGTGAAATTGATGGATAAAGAAAGGAACAGCGCGATAAGGGAACATTGCGGTATGACAGAAGATGTAGTGACTAAGATAGAAAAAGGGATGCTTAGATGGTTCGGACACGTGGAGAGGATGGATGAAAGTAGACTGACGAAGCAGATTTATGAGGCGAGCGTGAATGAGCAAACTGGTAGGGGTAGACCTCGGCGTACGTATGTCAATCAAATCGAAGACCTTTTGGAAAAAGGCCAGGTCAAGAGTACCCTTAACCGGCGAGCGTGTACGAAAACACTTATTGAAACGTAAAAACGTGTAAAACGTTGTAACGTGAAAAATATACATAGGCAGTTCAATCACCAAGTTAGTCGGCATGTATTTACATTCGACTGTCTATGTACATTTTTCACATCTTGTTCAATTTTATCACATAAAATGAATTTTAGTGATATCAGATACAAATTAAGTGCTATTTATGATATCACCAATTTTAGTTCGACTTAATAACAGAATAGCATTTGGCAATCTCATAGTAAAAATAAGAAAATTTTAGAGAAATTTAGTTTAGTGATCTCAACAACAGAATTAGCACCAGTCTCTGCCTACCCCGATAGGAAACAGGCGTGATAATATGTATGTAAGTAAATATTAATGACAATTTGGTTGTAGCCACTTATCTTAAAAAACATTTGTTTTGGCTTACAAACGGATATTATTTTGATTGTCACCCTTGTGTTCCATAAAAAATAAAAGTTATGACAAGAGTAGGAAGAAATTAGTCGTAACTCCTTAGTCACTAGTATTTCATTTAATAACTGAAACTGTGCTAAATGTTTTGTGTAATTATTTTATTGTTATTTAAAATACTTCTATATTTTTAAAATACTAAATATATTTCAATAAATTATGCATATTTTGGCTGGCTACCTGGCTACAAAAAAAAAACTATATAATGGGTTTCTACATAGTCACAGCTACGTAATAGCAGTATTTTTTAGGCGCTACAAAATTGTCCGCATTAAGGTCAAAACCTTATAGAGATTGGTCACTGAACTTTTATAATAAATTAAAGATTAAGTACCAACCTGCGTTATTCCAAGAGATTTTTATTTTAATTCTAATTATTTAAATTTAATATTGTTAATAATTTTCCAGTTTTTCAAAAAAGATCGTCGAATTCATAAATTACAAATCCTAGTTGTTGTATCGACCGAGACAATGGAGTTGCCTTAATTAAGGTTTAACGTGATTCTATTATCTGGATGAAAACCAAACCCGATATTGTTGCCAATTCATTACAAAATAACACCGGTAGCGACCTCTTCCAGACGATAAACACACGACATGACTACTATTGGACGCCGTGGGCGGCCCAAGTTTAATTTTTTAAATTATTTATCTATCACGCCTTATCCTCAAGGGGTGGCAGATGCATATTATTTGCCCACTTTTCACCATGTGTATTATTTTTAAGATATGATACTCGTACAATATTAAAACGTTACAGTATTTCTCCGTGGTTTACCTGTCCTGCCTTTTCTTCATTTACAAATTTTGTTTGCCCAAGTTGCTCCTACATAGATAATGGGCTGCCCGCGCCACCAGCTACATCACTAGTCGCCACTGCTACTGGCCCGGGGAGGGACACTCCGGCTCGCTGATACCCTCCTGCAGTACATAATTATGACGATTATTTGAACATTACCGGGTTTGTTTAACCCGGGCTGCCAGTTTATTGTAAATACATAATCTGATATAGCGAAAAACGAAAAGAGAAGAAGTACAAAGGGTCTGCTTATTTCTAATTAGACATCACTTGTAACAGACCCAAAACCTCTCTGATAGTACACACAGTTTCATTTGTAAAACACCAGTAACCTGCTAGGACTAGGTAGCTAACATCATAAAAACATGTTCTACGATTTCCTTATCGAACTTGAATTTTTTTTAAACTTTTTAATGAATAAAATAAAATTTTATGAATTACAGTA
The DNA here is from genome assembly GCA_948477245.1 of Thumatha senex. NCBI lineage: Eukaryota > Metazoa > Arthropoda > Insecta > Lepidoptera > Erebidae > Thumatha > Thumatha senex. Next base: position 30,307,868 of record OX419725.1, on the reverse strand, counting down.
ATACACAACTCGTGAAAATCACATAGGATGGAGGTGCACCGGTCATAACTCCTTTGACCTTGACCTTTTTCAACCGCATTGATGCGCGCACATCCATCGTTCATCGAAGCATGCAGTACATGACGAAAAAGATACCCAGGAGTTCTTTGAAGCGAATACAAAAGCGGTAACCTATAACGAAGCTCGACGTTTCAATGTACGATAGTACGAGTACTCGCTGTATAATGAATTGTCAAAAGTGTAGAACAAACGTGGTTGGTATGACCTTGGCTATCTACTCCTAACAGGTTGCTGGAGTTTTACAAATGACCCCGTACATGGGCGTATCCAGGATCTGGGCCAGGGGGGGGGGGGCAACTCGGATTTTTTTAAAAGCTACCTTTTTTAAACCGCAGACGCATAAAGAGGGGTGTTATAAGTTAGACGTAGATTTCGGTGTGTGAGTGTGTCTGTCTGTGGCATCGTAGCTCTCAAACGGACTGACCGATTTCAATGCAGTTTTTTCATTTTCTTTTCTTGGTGGTGGTTCTTAGCTATTAATGGTTAATATCGGTCCAGCAGTGTTAGAGTATCAGCTATTTTTCAAAATTATGTAAATTTTGAAAAATTTCTTATTTTTGGGGTATGATTACTCAGTTAAGTGCTTAACACGTGCCAGTATAATCCTTCAATGACAATTAATTGATAACTTCGATCTGATGTTGCAACCAGAATGGTCACTTTGATTTAAAATTGATTTTATCATTCATATTTTTTTATTTGACTAGGTTCAAATCTATATCGAAAAATTAAATTTAAGTGTTTGTAATTCCAAATGAACAGATTTTCACTATTTAATAAAAGTCTTTATTTTGCATAGACCATTTTAACGGCGCTTACAAAATATAAATACACTAGAATTAAAGATAAATTTTATATTTTTAGAGTAATCACCGGTTCGGAACGCGGCCTACCTGAGAAGAACCGGCAAGAACCTTAGGAAGGCTTTTTTGATGGCATATTTTTAAAATTTAATATTATTTCACTTTGCCAGCAGATCATTTCCAGGCGTCCTTGTCCTGCAAATAGTCTTTAACAGCGTAATATCCTTTTTCACAAAGCTATTTTTAATAGACTCAAGAAGAAATATGAAGACAGAAGGTCGAGAGCTTTGCCTCTTACTCCATAGTGATGTAATTTTCTGCACAGCGTTTCATGCTGAAGGTAATCAAAAGGCTTGGATAGATCGCAGAATACACCTAATGCATCTTGCTTGTCTTCTGATTTTGATAATATCACATAAAATCAAAAACCATTTTTTAAATGGTGCTCTGTCTGTATGTTCCGGCTAATCTCTGACACAACTGAACCTCCGACACAATTTTAACGGGACTTTCACTGGCTTTCTTATAATTTCTATAAGAAGTAACTTGGGCTACAATTAACCAGTTTTTTTAGTATAAACCGCTGTGGGTCCACTAATAAATAAGAAATACATATAAATTACAACAGGTATTATTAATATAATTTCTTAGAGGTATGAGTAATACTGTTTTTGTGATTATATTTATTATTAAACTTAATCAATTGTAAACTCAAAAATTTGAAGAATATATCTAATTTCTTAAATAACTATGTTTAAAGAACGCTGGATGACACACTGTTTTTACAGAAGCAGGCCCAAGACGGCGGCATGACCTTAAAATTTCACGCTCGTCTCACCGCCCCAAAAAGCGGGATACAAACAAAAATCCAAAAAAGCTGTATGAAGCTCAAACTATTAGGATATGCCGCGGTGGTAACCAAGGTCTACCGGGAACCCAGGGAGGATTTGCGAGGAGTTACTGGGGGCGTCCGGTGTTAAACTGATAGGTAGAGATCGTGTGTTTTTTAATCGTTTCAAGTGCGGCTTAACGCTGATAACAAACAGTTAGAAGGGGCTTTCCTCGCGATTTTTAAAAGATGTATGGTGTACATATTTTTCTAATTTATCTACAAAAGATAAATTAGAAAAATATGTACGCCTATGACCATGTATAATGGTTATTAAAAATACACTTTGCACTACCAGTCGTGCAAAACCGTGGTGTAAACGATCAGTCTCCAGTTGTAATGGGTTTTCCACAGGGATCGATCCTTGGTCCATTTCTTTTTTTGATGACTTACCTTACTATGTTGGGGATAAACATTAGATTGTACTGTTTGCGGATGATACCTCTTTGACATTTAAAATTTATAGAGAATTACTTAATTATGTCGTTGTTAACAGCGCACTCTCAAAAGTTGTTCATTGGTTTAACGTTAATAATCTTTTAAATGATAGAAAAAACTAAAGTAATTCAGTTTTCGACACCTAATGTGAGACAGGTGGTGGCCAATGTGCAACTTAATGGATCAGGGTTGGATACTGTCGAGGCTTCTTTGTTTTTGGGTATTGCTATTGACTTAAAGTTGCAGTGGGGGCCAGATATAGAAAAATTGTCAGGCAAATTAAGCTCTGCTGCATATGCAGTAAAAACAATAAGACGGCTCACTGATGTTGAAATGGCTAGAATAGTTTTATACAGTTCTTTTTTTTTCTTTTTTTTACTGTTCCACTTATTTATTATTTAAACCTAACCAGTTTCGCCTTACGGCATTTTCAAAGGTTAGCATATTTTTTTTATATTATTGGGTATTTTGACGAAGTACTAAGCTCTAAATAAACTCTTATTGTCAAAATCTATATTCTGGTGGTTTGTGGGCGAACTACACACAGCAGTCATTGAATGCATTACGAGTGCAGTATAATAACGGTTTCAGAATATTGTTGGGATTGCCTCGTTACTGCAGTGCGTCGGGAATGTTCGCAAATTCTTACACGGCTGACTTTTTTGCTATACTCCGCAAAAAGACGGTCTCCTTGCTGAACAAATTACGAGGTAGTCACAACAGTATTCTGAAAACAATAGATGACAGTTATGACTCAGTAATTTCCGTCATCTTCTTAGGCGAACGAGTGAAGCAATCATATAGGTAATGATGTGACTCCCATAACATATTGTATAAAATTATGCTACTAATATAACTAACATACATATAAAAAGAATTGTAACTAATAATACTAACAGAATATGGATTTTTGAATTATCTGAAATAAATAATAAAATAATAACTGGCAAATCTGAGCTACCAACTGTCGTGTTATCATTGAACATTTAAAATTAATACAATAAAATATAATAAATAAAGTTCAACAACAAATTCACAATAGCAGAATAATGAATTTAAGTGAAATAAATACAATTTTAAACATGGATAATAATTACAGAAAATCACTATGATTAATAGAAAAATTTTCATATCATAGATTTGACATGACGTTTAATAATATCTCTTTATTGTACACCAAATTTACAATATAACATTGATAACAGTTTGCAGATTATAGGTACAATTGGCGGCCTTATCGCACAGTGGCAATCTCTTCCAGGCAACCATGGGATGGAGAGAAAATAAATTAATTTATTAGGGCAGTGGTGTACGCATATAAAAGTTCAGCACTTTCTACACACATTATCAGACAAAAAAAAAAGTAAAAATAATAATGATGAAATAAGATTAAATAAAGAGATAAAAGTCTAACACTATACTTGTGATACATATATACACACATACCTTACTTAACATATAACACATAAATATACATTCACATAATCATACACACATCACTATGTCTTGCGACGTCAAACAATGATAACATTAGCAGAAACTCAAGTAATGTTCCCTCACCGATTTTTTAAAGACAGACACAGATTGTGCTCGTCTTATTGTCACAGGCAGATCATTCCATAATCGCACCGCCTGAACCGAAAAAGATTTATCTGCAAAATTGCTTGAGTGGCCGGGCATTTTTAAGATTAGGTTCACAGATGACCTCAGAGTCCTGGAGTGTGCATCACTCATAAACTCAAACCTATTTTTAAGATACGATGGAGTGCAAGGATTAAAAAGAATACTATACAATAAGGAGAGGATACGAGCATTCCGGCGAAGACGGATAGGTAACCACTTGAGCTGTGTTCTATATGCAGAGACATGGTCATACTTGCGCAATCCAAATATGAACCTTATACAGAGATTTTGGAGTCTCTCAAGTTTATTAAGATGGTCTTCAGTGAGATTGAGGTAACTGGCATCAGCATAGTCAAGGATAGGAAATAAAAGGGATTGTACTAGCGCAGTCTTTGTGGCAACAGGCAGAAAATTTCGCAGCTTACGCAGGGATCCTGTGGCGGCAAACATTTTACGGCTCACTTCCCGGACTTGAGGACACCAGGTTAAGCATCTATCGAACAGTATGCCCAAGTTCTTGACTTCTTTACTTTATTTGATATTATTACCGTTACACGAAACCAGTGGGAGAAGCCTCCAGTCAACTTTAGATATCATGCGAGAACTACCGATAAGAATGACCTGTGTCTTGTCAGGATTGACCTTCAAGCCATAAGATTTACTCCATTTACAAATAGATTCAAGGTCTTTATTAATGGTATTGACAGCTTCCACCAATCCATCTAACCTCGCTTGAATGTAAATTTGAAGATCGTCTGCGTATAGGTGGTAGGAAGAAGTTAGTTCTTTAGAAATAGAGTTTATAAAAACTGCGAAGATTAAAGGAGATAGAACGCCACCCTGTGGTACGCCGGCAGACGTTGTGCACCAAGAGGACATGATGTCTTCAATACTAATACGTTGCCGACGGCCAAACAGGTAACTATGAAACCAGTCAATTACTGTTGGAGATATGTTAAGAGAGCTCATAATGCCAAGTAATATTTCGAAATCAACGGTGTTGAACGAATTGCTGAAGTCCAACAGTGTCAGTAGTGTCAGCTCGCCGTTTTCCATACCGTTCCTGATATCTTCAGTAATATGAACTAATGTGGTAGTTGTACTGTGACCAGGACGAAATCCGGATTGAAGAGTATTTAATAAGGAATTTTTGGTAAGAAAAGTATTTAGTTGATTATATATGAGGCGTTCAAGAACTTTGGACAGAAACGGTAAGATGGAAATAGGACGGAAATCAGTAAAAGAGGAAGGATTTTTCTTTTTAGGAATAGGAACTATTTGAGCCTCTTTCCAAGCCGTGGGAAATACATTATTGTAAATAGAAAAATTTAATATGTGAGTAATAACTGGAAGAAGTTCTTCGATAATGGTGACGATCATAGTACGACTGACACTGTCTGTTCCCACTGCGTTGGAAGTGATTGACATTATACTCTTCCTAACATCGCAAGCAGATAATTCACTAAAAGAAAATGGAGAGCAATTGGGAGTCGGGACAGATGAAAGATGTTGCAATGTAGTATCTTTTGTCATTCTATCTAAGTTTGACGAAGCAGAAAAATGTTGATTAAGCGAATCTAAATCTATGTCTTTAGGAATTGAGTCATGTTGAGATTTGCCTACTTCCAATGATTTTAAAAACTTCCAGACTTTAGCTGGGTCACCGTTTACAACTGAATTGTGGATATATTGGCGTTGCGCGTTCCTACACACCTTACCACAACGGTTTCTTATGTATACGTATTTTTCACGGTTATAGTCGGTAGGACGACGCTTATATTTAGACTTGGCGTTTGCATTTTTGGATAAAAGTGATTTGATATCTTCAGTTAACCAGGGGCAAGGAAGATGCTTTACTTTTATTTCTCGTACAGGGGCATGCACATCATACAACTTGATCAAAGCAGACGTCAACAGCTGTACTTTTTCGTCTATACATTCAGCATCAAAAAGTGCACCCCAATCTATGCTTGCAGCATCACTGCGCAAGCTGTCCAACTCTATACCGCCAAAATTGCGATGAAGAATGATTTTAGCCTTAGGCTTAGGAGGACGTAGTTGGTATGATAGGAATAATAAATCGTGATAGGAAAATTGGTCAGCTGTACACTGACCATGTTTAGCTACAAGATTTGGAGAAGAAACAATGACAAGATCTAGTAGAGAAGGAGTGCAATTTGGAAAATGATGAGTAGTGTCAGATGGAAGAATGGACAGATTATAAGATGTGACAATAGATTGAAAGGTTGAAGCACGCGTGTCGTTTTTAACGAGGCAGGTGTTAAAATCGCCCATAATTATAATGTGATCGTATGATGGAACAAAGGCATCTAAAAGAAGTTCAAATGAAGAAAAGTAATTAATATCGGAAGAAGGACCATAAAACACTCCAAGTAGAACTTTGGAATGAGATAGTTTGATTCAAGTTAAATTCTACATTATTTTGATAACAGCAAAACATGAAACTGGTATGCTAACAAGATCCAGGGCGAAACAAAATGCACGCTTACCATCTCCGGATTCGCCGCATAGCTCCGCCTCGCAGCCCACGGTGAGCACACCGACTGCTGTTGAGGTGTTGAGCTCGAGCTCCAGCGGCGAATATTTCACTCCGCCGTCGTCACCAACACCAGCGCGGCGGCGTGGGAGAGGTCGGCCACCAGTTTGCTTGGGGTCCCGAGGCCCATCGGCCTTGAATAGGGCTCCCGCTGCCGGTGGTGATGTGCACCGCATCCGATGGACTCATTCCATGAATGAAAACGTCATGCGGGCATATTATGTGGCTACATAGGGGGGAACCAACCTGACCTCGTATCGCGATCGAATGCTTCTTCTGTTTCAGGGTCTTGAACCAGGTGTCAACGTTTCGGCACAACGACTATCGGATCAAGTGCGTGCTATCCAGCGTTGTCATATGTTGGATAGTACCGTACTTGAGAGGCTACGTTCTGACTTGCGGCAGAGAAATGTTATCTCTCCCACATCACAAATAACACAATTACAGGTACCGACACCATTACCTTTCACATGTACCGATGATGGAGTCGATAGGGTAACTTTAACCGTAAGTACTCAGTGCAATGAACAAATAAGAAGTGCTTTGGAGTGTGCAATGCGGGATTATCTTAATGATGATGTGAAAATAAGAGAGATAACAGGTAAGCAGACGAAACACCTTAACTTCGGTATAACTATGGTTAAATCATAGGAGTGATCAACCTCAAAACGCTCTACATATATGTCGACTTTATATGTGTGCATATGTGAGATCGCATTGTTGGTGTAAAATTATTGTATTGAAATAAAGTGTAAATTGGTGTACAAATTGCATGTTGTGTATTTTGTATTGATATAAAATTATTATATAGAAATAAAGTGTGAATTGATTCATTAATTGAGTATTTTGTAGTTTGTATTAATTTAAGATTATTGTGTGGAAATAATGTGTAAATTACTGTATACACTAATACAAACTACGGAAAGGTCCCCTTGACCTTTCCGTAGTTTGTATTAGTGTATAATTATTGTATAGAAATAAAGTGTAATGTGGTGTATAATTTGAATATTTTATAGTGTCATGTACGTACCTGTAGCCACTACATATTATGTACATTGAAAAAATAAATTCATTTTGTTAATATAAGATGGTTGATGGCTCAAAGGTACCTCGGTATAAACTACGACAAGTTTCAAAAAGTATTGCATGCATACAATTTCCAAAAATAATACTCCGATATGCTGAGTTTTAAGAGTTAAAACTAAACAACAAAGAAATAAAATAACAAAAAACTAATAAAACATTTAAATTAGGTAGTCATTTCTCCATCATTAGTTGGTGAACTTGCTCTTCATGTATAATGGTTATGGCTGTAGACTGTTCATTTTTCCGAACGTATACCTTACCATAAGCCGTCCAGCAGAATTTATAAAAGCCCGTTTTTATCAAGTCTCGAGCGAGGAAGTGGAGGCGAGAACCTCTCGGTGTTAGATGCTCTGCCAAGAAAATGGGAGTTTCCTCTTGGGTTTTAAGGCCTAGTAGTTTAGAGCATAACTTAGGTTGCTGTTTGACATTATAGGCCTTTCCCTTTTTTAATATTTCGCTCTTTAGTAAGGTGGAACTGGTTTCTACGATGATAGGAATATTTTTACTGTTTATATTAGTTACTCTCAAATATCTCTGTAAATATCTTTAATGTCATTTTTAGTGAACGTACAGTTTATGCTTTTGCTGAGACACATAACCATATTAACCAGATCGTCTTTAGTTTAATTGGTATTTTTCGGCACGTTTTTAATAACAAAGTTACATTTTCTACTTCCTATTTGCATTTCTTCCAGTTTGTTTTCCAACATAATAATGATTATGTGATAATTGATAATTTTTTTTTTGGATATTTTGATAATTTTAATTTGGTTATGGATATGTGATAATTTTTTTAATGAATATTAATTGACAAAGGAGCATTATGAAATTGAACCTTTACGAGTATGTCACGGTCCCAATATGAAATGTGTGAGATCGTCTGTGTAGCTTACACTACGAACAAGGTATAGTTAGGCACCTTACACACCGATATTGGATTTATTGACAAAAAAAGATATTTACATACTGTAGAACAATTTTAAATAAGAATCAGACTAACTATACAAAAAATATGAAGCCTTAAACTATAAAATATTTTATTTATTTATTTAAACTTTATGCACAAAGAAAGTACATTGGCGGACTTAATGCCTAAGGCATTCTCTACCAGTCAACCATTGGGTGGTGCAGAGCCAAATACGAAGTAGGCGCATTTATGTATAAACAATACAATTTGAAGTTTATTAATTAGCATTAACAAAGTACAAAATATACACAAAATATTATGACCTAAGTATATATACTTATAATACATAATATAAATTCATATATATTATATATTATTATAAATACATACAATTACTTATTAATATTTACACACTTACATAGAAATACATACATACCTATATATACATAAGTCAGGTAGAATTTCGAACAGTTTTTTGTTTATCTTACCTATCCTCCTCCGAAAAGAGTAATTGCCGCACTCTAGCCTTAAATATATTGCGACTATTTAACAGTCTGACCTCGGCGGTAAGCGCGTTCCAAAGGAGAACAGATTGGACATAAAAAGACGAACCCAAGAAAGTAGTAGTATGTGAAGGACATAGGAGGAGCTGATTATTTGAAGAACGAAGACTTCTTTCATGGTTCGACGACAAGAATTGGAAAGAAGAAGTCAAGTAAGTAGGAGAAGTATGAGAATTAAGAATGTTATAAAGAGTAGTAAGTGAGCGTAACTTACGGCGATGACGGATTTGCAACCATTTAAGTTTGGAACGGAATGAAGAGACATGATCATATTTTCGAAGATTAAAAACGAATCGAATGCAGTTATTTAGGAGGCGGTCATATTTATTGAGAAGGTCTGCATTCAGGTCGTAGTAACACACATCACCATAGTCGATCAGAGGAAAGATTAAGGTTTGGGCCAAGGTGACCTTTGTATTAGTAGGAAGGAAGTTCTTAAATCGATACAGGGCACGAAGTGTTCCAGTAACTTTCTGGCTGACGTGTGCAGCCTGTGCTTGCCAGTCGAGGCTAGAATCAATTACAAGACCAAGGTCTTTAACTGAAGTGCTGAATGGTATATTTGTACCGTTGTATATTACAGGTGTTAAGGTGGCAGTATCCAACTTGCTTGATACCCATCTACTCCCCACAATAATGGCCTGACACTTGGATGGGTTTACCGTCAAACCGAACCTATACGACCAATCACTCAGATAGTCCAAATCTGCATTTACACGACGAATTGCTGTAGTTATATCACCTGCTGGAGCATGAGTGTAAAGCTGCAAGCCATCAGCGTAGAGATGATACGAACATTGAAAATTATAGGTGACGAGATTAATAAATATAGAAAATAATAAGGGAGAGAGAATACCGCCTTGAGGAACCCCAGAACCAATATCGCACCAACTCGATAAAGAGTCATCAAAGCGAACCGATTGCTGGCGTCCCTGAAGATAAGTTGAGAAAAAATCCACTGCTTCTGAAGACATATTAAGGTGAGAAAGTATAGCTAGTAGGATTTCATGATTGACATTGTTAAATGCATTTGAAAAATCCACGAAGACTAGCACTGTAGCCTTAGTGTCCTCCATACCAGCCCTGATGTCACCAGTTACTTTTAAAAGTGCGGATGAAGTACTGTGACCGGGTCTGAAACCTAATTGGAATATTGTGAGACATATATTGTGAGACAATTTTTTACACAGCGCCATCTAGTCCAAAGTAAGCTAATATTAACTTGTGTTATAAAATAAATAAATAAATAAATATCCATCACGCCTTATCCCCGAAGGGGTGGCAGAGGCATATTATATGCCCACTTTTCACCGTGTGGATTCCTGTCCCACGTAATAGGTGGTGAGCCCATTGCCGTGTTGAAATAGACAGACGCAGGTTGTGGCTACCTGCTGTTGAAATTTTCAAGCCGCCCATAAGGCCTTCAACCAGGCTTAACGACTGCCATTTTACTGGCTACCGGGACCAACGGCTTAACGTGCCTTCCGAAGCACGGAAACGCTCGCAAATGTAAATGCCACAAAGTGGTCACCCATCCGAGGACCAGCCATAGTGAAAGTTGCGTAACTCAGTGATCGTTTACAGAACACTGAGACCGCGAGGCCACGAGCGCTTGTTTGGAACTTGTGTTATGGGATCTAGATAACTGATAAACATACTTATATATTTCTAAATACATACATGTTATAGATAAATAACACCCAGACACAGAATAAACCATCGTGCTCATCACACAAAGTTTTATCCTGGGTGGGAATCGAACCCACGACCTCTTGCGTAGCAGTCGGATTCACTCCCACCGCGACACAGAGGCAGTCAAGGAATGGGCTTAATAGGTGGTTTTTATAAATGAAATGTGTGAGTTGTTTGTGCACACATGACTCAAGCACCTTGGATAAGAAAGGAAGAATAGAAATGGGACGAAAGTGATTAGGTAGTGAAGGATTGGATATTTTAGGTAGGGGGAATTATCCCTTTTTTACACAAGTTAATAATGTGGGTGATAGCGGGAAGCAGATGGTCGATAATTGTGACAATCATACGTCGACTTATCATATCACAACCAACTGCATTCGACTTAATAGATAAAATTACCTTTTTAACGTCTTCAGTAGCAACCAGAGAAAATTTAAAAGCGTCTATACTAGGTATATCAAGGCCCCAGCTATGTAACTCAAAGTACAAAGTTTGGTTTGGTGATCAAAAGTGGTAGTAGAGGAGAAATGTTGGTTCAATTCATCCAAACCAACCGTAATTCGATGATCCACACGCTGCTGTTTTCCTATACCCAGCGTACCAAGAAATTTCCAAACGCTGGCAGGTGAACAAGAATTAATATTTTCGAGAATATGTCGGCGTTTAGCATTACGTATCATCTGGTTACAACGATTTCTTGCTGCCTTAAAAAAGTTCCACCTCTCCTCTGTACGATTTGCTCGGAATTTACAAAATGCACGATCCCTGTATACATCTTGTGCCGTAAAGGACAGTTCATACATACATACATATTGTCACGCCTTTATCCCCGAAAGGGGTAGGCAGAGGCATATTAAACGCAACAACATTTCACTGTATGCACTTCCGCCCCACGCAACAGGTGGTGAGCCTATTGCAGTGTTGAAATGGACAGGCGCAGGCTGTGGTGACCTGCTGTTGAAATTTTTCAGCCGCCCATAAGGCCTTCAACTTGGCTTAACGACTACCAAATTATTGGCAACCGGGACCCACGGCTTAACGTGCCTTCTGAAGCATGGAACTGGGGTGGGTCTAAAAGGCCAAATAAATTTAATAAAATAATATAAAATGTGTCTATTTTAGATGTTAAACTTGTGCTGGCGGACGGGTGAGGTTCCGGATGACTGGCGAGTAGCAGTTGTAGTACCTATTTACAAAGGGAAAGGCTCGCGCCTAAACTGCTCCAGCTACAGGGCGATCAGCTTGGTCAGCTTAGCTAGTAAGGTGAATGCAAAGGTTATAACGGCACGAATACAAGAAAAGTCTGAAAGGTATTTATGGGAGGCTCAATGCGGATTCCGACGTGGAAGAGGTTACATGGATCAAGTGTTTTCTCTCCGCATGATCGCGGAAAAGTTTCTGGCTGTTAGCCAGGTTTTCTGAGCTTTTGTAGATCTAGAGAAAGCATTTGATAACGTTGTGAGAGAAACGCTGTGGGACTTGCTGCCCGGATATGGTGTAGACGGCTCGCTACTGCGGGCAATACAGTCGCTTTATAGGGACTGTAAGTCTTGCGTGCGAGTAGGGGGGGATGTGTCACCTCTTTTTGATGTCTGTACAGGCGTCAAACAGGGATGTCTCATATCCGCCTGGTTGTTCATAGTGTATCTGGACAGTTGCCTGCAGAAGTTGAAAGATTTTAATGTGGGTGTGAATTTGGGTGACTTTACAGTAAACTGTCTGCTGTACGCTGATGATGCGGTGCTCATGGTCTCATCAGAAGCCGATCTTCAGGCATTAAGCGAGGACTTGTAAATGGCTTTTAGATAGCTAAACATAATAACTATTCAGTTAAGTGTAGCTGTAAGTCTTCCATGCATTAATAAATAAATAAATTAATTAATCACTAATATGAAAGAGGAGTGTGAAAGTAAGGGTCTTCGCTTGAATGCAAGTAAAACTAAGGTTCTAGTATTTGAAAGAGGTGACGTAAGAACTAAATGCAAGATTAGGGTAAACCAGGAACGTCTAGAGCAAGTGAATGAAATTGTGTATTTAGGAAGTATGTTTAGCGCGGATCGAAGATGTGATTCGGATGTAGAACGGCAAGTAGCTGCCAGAAACAAAGTTAACGGTGCTTTGTCCCAGTTAGTAAAGCGACTAAGCATCGTAAAAGAAGCACGAATGGCGATTCATAACGCAGTGCTAGTGCCAACTTTCTTTACGGTAGTGAAACCTGGGTATGTCAGCAGATGCATTAAAGTAAATTGAATGCTGTGGAGATGCGATCACTTCGAAAATTGTGCGGCGTTACCTTGGCCGACCGAATACGTAACGAAGTGATACGCAATATGGCAGGTTTGAATGAAAGTGTCAGCGTTAAGCTGGAAAAGGACGTGCTCCGTTGGTTAAGACACGTTCAACGAATGAGTGAGGAACGATTGACGAAGAATATATATTGTTCAAAAGTAGAGGGTAGAAGAAGTCGGGGTAGGCCGTGACTTACATATGAAGACCACGTGAGCAGATTGCTCAAAAACGGAAAGGTCAAAAGTTCTCGGATACCCAGACGTGCGTGATGAAGCGATTGATGAATCTCGAAGAAGCGAAAGAAGTATGCATGGATCGCGAAGCCTGGCGATCTGTTCTCTCTGACTACCCCGTCAGGGATACAGCGTGAAGATAGTTAGTTAAATTTGGAAGGAATTTTGAACCAGTTGCCTTTTTAGTGAGGTGGTAACAAAAAGGCTAAAAGGTGTGTTATGTGCTAGACACTAATTAGCACGATTGATTAAAGTCCTGGTAGTCTCGGACTATAAAAGACAGTTCAATATCAGCAAATATTATTCGTACATAAACCGGAAATTCGATAACAGCATGCACGAGTATATATTTTAGTATGAATGTGTCTGTGTAACTTGAATGTGGGGGTGTCTGGATTAGTCCTGAGGCTGTCTCTGGCTTTATCTACATCAGAGATTTGAATTTTTATTCTATGAAAATTTATTCGCTAGTGTGTTGAAATTAATCGCCAAATTCAAAATTTGGGAACTGGATTAAATTTTATGCGTTTTTATTGGGCTCAGTTGCAGGGATCTGGCTCCAGCTTGGGCTACTTTTAATCTTAAAATCTAAGTCTAATGAAAATCTGATTTCTTTCAAATTTAATTGTTATTTAGTGGAAGTCAGTCACCAAATCCAAGATATAGTCGAGACTTTGTATAGTCCAAGAGCTAGATCGGCCTATACTAGGCTCTTACAAAATACTAGACTTGTTTTATTGGTTGGGTTTTCAATTTCCGCTTATACGGCAATGGTATACGACTGGGTAAAAAACATTGTGGCACCGAAGAGCACAGTGGAATGTAGAAATAACACACAAGCTTTAAATATCAATAGTTTATTACATAAATTATAGCCAAGCTTACATTTTCACTTCCTTTTCACCTAAACTGATTCATAGTAAAGATTTAAAACTGCGCTAACTTTTATAACTATCTCTGTATACCACAGGTGCACAGTGTTTAAAATATAATCACTCCGAAAAACGGCACACAACCGTGCACCTGCTTAATTCTATATAAAAAGAATACTTATAAATAAAATCTAACATCACTCTATGTATTACAATTAATTAGGCTATGATTGGTGTTACTACAGTTCCTATTCAGATTGCTGTTATACAAAAATTATACTAATTCGATTGCATAAGCAATTTATACTAAGTAATCCGTTAAGGTAATGTTATGGCTCACGAGCATATCACATATCGGGGTGTCGATGAACTGCGCTGTCATTTAACAATATGATATTAAACTATATATCTATAGAAGGCATTTTTCCTAAAATTAAATATTAATTTCCTGGGCTCAGCAAGCCAGAAAAAGGTGCGTTATATCTCAATAACATGAAATATACACATTATTGTTGTAAACAAGGCTTATAAACCAAAATATTTTTTTACCTCGGATTCGAGTTTCAAATATTTATCAAGTTATGCGCGACAGACGACGTCATTTCGCTGTTAAAAAATATTATTTTATAGTAAAACGTTTAAGAATTTGGAGCCCAATGCTGCCACTCCCATTGGGGCTGACAAGGTTAAAATAGAGTAAAGTTAAGAACCTTATGATTTTACTATGATTTCGGATTCCTTGGGAGATGCCTTTTCATGCTCTCCCCTTTTAATGTAACACACATACATTTTAATATAACAAAATAAACTTTGTATTACAATTTCATCAGACCTGTAAACATTTTGGGATATCTACACATTGAAGTGTCAGTTTGTAATTCCAAATTAACAACGTTTCACTAAATGCATTTGGACGTTAGATTCTAACGTAAAAAAAATTGTCTGTCTGTTCCGGCTAATCTCTAAAACAGTTGGCCCAATTTTAACGTGACTGTCAGAATAGCTGAGATTATGAGAAGTAACTTAGGTTACATGCTATCCTCGTATTGGCACGGGTACTGACACTACGCGGGTGAAACCACAGGACGTCCACCAGTAATAAAATAAATGAATAGATACAGTGAGCCTAGCGTCGGACGTCTTATTTTAAACACGCGGTTTTTCCCACTTAGCATACTCGGAATGCTCGCTATAACTATAAAATGCCAGCACATTCCATTTAAAATTACAGAATACCATTTATGTTCTATAAACCTGTACGATAGCAATGCATCACTGAGGCATTGTTTCTTAATCAATAGTTACGGTATTATTACTAAAATTATATAAATTTGATTACGTATGTAAATAATAGTCTACATTAGAAGATACACGGCTCATGATTTTATTCATTAATTCCAATTCAGTCATTTGCATGTTACGCATTACAAATTTACAATACCAGCGAAGATGTTAAGGTTGACATTTAGATAATTACTATTCCTTCATTTTAAGTTAATTTTACAAATAATTAATTAACATTTTTGTGATTTATCCGCTTTTTGAAGAAACCTTGTAAAAGCAATCAAAATATTACATGAGTAAGTTTTGTGCTTTGGATTTTTGATACCTACTCAATTTATTCTATATGTACTCGTATTGATCTAGGCGTCGCTCGTACAGCTGGTATTAGCTGACAAAAGTAAACATTACGTTAAGTGAAATTGTTACAAGATAAAAGTAATGCATGTTGGAACGCTGGGTATGTCTATCTATCTAATATAAAAATGAATCCCTATTTCCCTTGGTCACGCGTGAACGGCTGGACCTATTTTAAAAAATCTTTTTGTATTTGGATAGTCCATTTATTGAAGAAGGTTCTAAGCTATATATCATCACGGATCAATAGGATTGTTTTGTTTGCAGATGATACCTCATTGATTTTTAAAATTAGAAGACAATTAGATAATTATGACGATGTAAACAATGCAATCACGAGAGTAGTTCATTGGTTCAGCTCAAATAATCTTTGCCTAAATGAAAACAAAACTAAATGTATTAAATTTACTCTACCAAATGTAAAACAAGTTACGGCCAATGTTCAACTTAATGGACAAGTGTTAGAGAGTGTGGAATCAACTGTGTTCCTTGGTATAACTATTGATGCCAATTTGCAGTGGGGCCCGCATACAGAAAATACGGCCTCTAGGTTAAGTTCGGCTGCATACGCTGTAAAAAAGATCAGGACTCTAACAGATGTAGATACGGCTAGAATGGTTTATGATTATGTCTTACGGTATTCTCATTTGGGGGAGTGCTGCAGATGTAAATAACATTTTTGTTCTTCAAAAGCGGGCTGTACACGCTATATATAATTTGGGCCCCAGAGTCACCCTCCGAGAAAAATTCAAAGAAGTAAATATTCTAACCGTAGCATCACAATACATTTTTGCCAATCTTATGTATGTCCAGAAAAATCTATCACAGTTTACTAAACTCTGTGATATACATAATATAAACATAAGACATAAAAACAATCTTTTAGTTCACCACAGACGGCTGCATAAGATTGGCGATTCTTTCCAGGGTAACTGTATACGCTTTTACAACAAGCTTCCCTGTGACCTGAGAAATTTACCATTAACTAAATCTAAAAAGTTAATTAAAAGAAAGCTTTGTGAAAAAGGTTATTACTCTATTCAAGACTATTTACAGACAGGGATGCCTGGAAATGATCTGCTGGCAAATAAAATATTATAGTCATAATATATTAAATTGTAAATAGGCCATCTAAAAAAAGCCTTCCTAAGTTTCTTGCCGGTTCTTCTCTGGTGGGCCGCGTTCCGAACCGGTGGTCACTTTAAATATACAAATTTTTTCTTTAGTTTTAGTGTATGACATTTTGTAAGCGCCGTTGAAATGGTCTATGCAAAATAAAGACATTTTTATTTTATTTTACGCCACTACACAGGAGAGCGAAGCAGTAATTATAAATATCGCGACGGGATTAATAGGGTGCCACGGGGTTGGAAGTATGTCACAGACGAAGCCGGGCAGATCAGCTAGTATGGTATAAAAAGATCTCAGCAAGTGAAAAAATCCCCTAGACTCGTTAGTCCCGGTGACCGTCGGTGAGACTGTCGGTCGGCAGTAGACGTTACCCGGACTGCCAATACGATTCTTATATATTAGTAGTAAGGTGTTGTCGAAACACTTGTTTGTAATGGTTTTGTGTGTCTATCAACTTTTTGTTCCGAATAGCGCTATTTCTTTGCTTTGCATTCCTTAATATTTGACACTAAATACACTTCAAGTGTCTATAATTAGAACAGCCCCCCTAAATTAAAATAAGCTTATATAAAAAAATAATATTGTTCCATGTTTTATAACGAACTAAAAAATGTACTTCTTCCCTTTTCACATTTTCATGCATGTCATAAACTTCGCAGTCCTGGTGCATATTTTAAGTTTCTGGCTAGTTCTTCGGGAAGTTAGTTTAAGTTCAATTACAAAGTTCTACCCGGACACACATATTAGAAATCGAGTTAATAAAAATGTGGTAACATAACATGGTAAAAACTTCCCCTCACACGCAAAAACATTACGAATAAGTGTTTCATCGACACCGTAGGTACTCCTGACACAAGAAGCGTGAAAGCAATTAATATTGCTGCTTCTCGCGCGCGCCTAATAGAGGAAAATAATAATGATACCGCGTACCAATGTCAAACTGTGTGCTACAATCGCATACGCGAGCTGTCAGTCTCTTACGATTCCTCTAGTAATTTGTGCAATCTTATGAAAAACGTGGGACGCCCTCTGACCCGCTTGGTTGTATGAAACCTATGGCGTCTTTAGTAGAGTGTGCGCGAGTGACATTGATTCCTTGCTCTGTGGTCTTAATAGTCAGGTTGACACCTACAGCCAGGTTATTGAGACCTATAGGTCTCAATAATTCTATAGGTTATTGAAACCTATATAGGTCTCAATCTGGCTGTAGGTGTCAAGACTTATAAGTTTTAGTAGTTTGGTCCGGAATAATCACCGAGCTACAGAGACTAAGGGAAAAATATAAATTAATATTTCTTAATCAACTTGTATGAAAGTATGCATGGATCGCGAAGTATGGCGATCTGTCCTCTCTAACTACCCCGTTAGGGATACGGCGTAAGGATAGTAGTTATTTTAGTTTAACTTTACATGATAACCTCTAGAAATAAACCTCTAGTCAACGAAGAAAATCACCTAGCATCATTAATTTTCCAAACCCAAGACTAGCTTGTTAATTTATGTATTTTTTCAAACTAGTCTGACAATGTGCGAAGTCGCCAAGTGCTCCCCTCTTACCACGTACCGTTAGAAAGCTCGTAAAACTAAACTATATTATTTAAAAAAGTTTGCCAAGCTTTGATTGTAAAATGTACGTTGTCAAATGGTTATATTTTTAAATAATATTTAACATGAGTCTTAATAATTGAATAATCACTTCCTGGAACAGAGTTACTAATTTACTACCGATCTAAGATATATCTTGGACAGTCATTTAGTATTTAGTAAGTTATTTGTCTAAAAATACTCTTAACATATTGAAATTCTTTGACTGGACTAATTACCTGGAAGACATTAACTAATATAAAATTATATTTATATAATGGACTTGATGTGCATATAGTCAAATTATGACCTCAATATTTCAAAGATGATGAACGAATCGCGTAATCTTCAAGAAATTCTACTATGCACAGAATATAAGATAGATATTTAAATTTCATAGGATTTTTTGCTGTGTATGAAATATGTTCATCATTGGCTAAACGAATATCTCTTCATTTTAATTAACTTCCCCTCTATCATAATTCAGCGATAGAAGTACGGGAGGCAGGGCAGAGCTCACCATTAATTTTATTAGTGGTTCATGGTTGTAGTTGATATTTATCATACTTGCAAAATGCGGGTAGTTCAATGTGTAAAGTGAATATTTGTTAGCTATTTTCACAATTAATAATTTTATGTTGGCATTGATTGTGTATATAAAATATTTAAGTTTAAAAAATGTGTAACGTGATAAAGTGTGTTGCCAAAAAACTTTTCTAGGTGCGCAGCCTGGTAAAGTTATATTATAATAGTCTTACATAGATACTTACTATTTATATTGTGTAGTATTGGTGTGTAAATTATGAAATAATGATTTAAAAACAAAAATAAATTACACTCGTTTGGT
Source organism: Thumatha senex (assembly GCA_948477245.1). Lineage (NCBI taxonomy): Eukaryota > Metazoa > Arthropoda > Insecta > Lepidoptera > Erebidae > Thumatha > Thumatha senex. The sequence continues at coordinate 30,288,653 of OX419725.1, read as the reverse complement.
GCTGAAACAAACACAAATGTATAACATTTTATGTATTTATTTTATTTGCCCAGCCATATAAAACTTACTACAATTTTTGACTAAATTTATTTTACCTATTGATACTAAAGAGAGACATAATATTTTAGGTATCGCTAAAACGACTTTAGCCTTCGCGTGTCTGTGATATTTGTTAACAATATTTATCTAATACATCTGGAACGGCACACACGCAAAGTCAAATGGAGCGACGATATGTAAAGTTAAAAAAAATAACTACTTGAGAATGGATAAAACCGTGAGTAATCGAAATGACAAATTTTATTAACAAACATGTTAGGAATGAGTTAATAATTGCGATGCAAGTAAAAAGCTATAATAATAAAAACTTCTTGAAGTTGGACAGACATCATATAGGCGCTGCGCTACGTTTTTAATAAATTATTGATAACTTCCCAGTTAAGATTATTAAAAATTACGTAACAATTACATACCAATATACGCATTAATGAGTACATATCTAGGTCCCACTGGGACCTAAGTATGTTGAACGCGCTAATCTCTGGAAGTACTGATTGGATTAGAAATAATAATTTTGTGCCCTTTTATCGAGGAAGGCTATAGGTTATATATCATCAGGCTACTACCCTGGAGAGCGGAGCAGTAATCATAAATGTCGACAAATCGGGATATTTTTAAGCATTTTTGTAGAATTTATAAGCGACAGGATTAAATAGGTGCGACGGGAGTTCAAAGTATGTCACGGGCGGAGCCGGGGGGGGGGGTCACCTAGTAACTAATAAGATCCCCAAAGAGATGCATAACATAAATACACGCGGCGGAAAATAATAAGTAGATATTTGGAATCGACGTGCAACGTAAACAGGTTTGAATGTTGACCTTAAAGCGCATTTTATAAGTAAGGACACTAATACACGAAAGCTACGAATAATTTGCATAAATGGCAAAACGTGCTTTAGCTGCCTCCACATTAAATAAGTTAAAGTTTCTCATTGATAATTTATAATTTTGTAGTATTTTTACGTAAACTAGCATTTAAGAGTGTTTTCGCCTTTCGGAATACACGCTAATAAGCAATGTTTTACCGGTTATTTAACCATGAATTGATTTTACAAGAACTGGTTTAAATATATTAAAGAAAATCAGCTGTTTTCAAGTATGAAATACAATTATTAACTCAAGGAACAAATAAATTGATGTAGCATGCAGTTTTTATGTGCGTAGGTACTGTATGTTATCTATAATTGTGAGAAAGGAATGGCAACTTCGCCATTCGATGCATATAAAGAGATATATTGGGCACGTATAGTACAGGTACCCTGACTACATACTATCCACACCAGAAATTCTGAAATTTTCAGAAGTTAGCAACACTATGTTTTCGCTAATAAGCTTATCCCTACTGAGATCCATTATTTTCTGTTGTATTCATGCTTATTTGGAAAAAGTTCGTATCTAGTAACTGTTACTAACTCCATACGATCTAGTAGGTAGTTCAGCGACATCTATACTATTCCACTCACTTCTGTTTGATAAACATCCACTTCGCACGTCACAGCCGCTTAGCAAAACATCTATACAATCGCATCGCATCACAAGCTGGAAGCAAAGCCTTAAGTCTATATTGGCATTTCAATAGGTAAAATTCAAAACAAAAAAATAAGATTTCATTTGTCCAAATATAAAGATATTAACACTAGCATTGTTATTACATCGCCAGTTAGAGTGATGTACACCAGACAACAATGTGTTGAACACAAATTATTTATCACTTAAATTATAGCAATTGGTGACATGTTGAAACATCTTTTAATGATACATACCTAATTGTAACTTTTACAGGAACAAAATCTTTGGCTGGTATGATTTACTTGTTATACACATTTGAATACAATTCAAATGTGTTGATTTCATACTCAACTAATCAATGTCAGTCAGATTCAATTTGACTAATCAATGATATTGTATTTTTCTCAATTTGTTAATTTGTATAAAATATTTATATTTGACACAAATGTTATCTCAATGTACTCACCTACTGAAAAATCACATAACAGTCATGTATTTAGATAAATAAAATACATTTCAAATCACTTTTAAAGCAAATTTTAATACTAAATTATTCAGCCTTATAGATGTGATGTAAATAAGGAATACACAATGAAAAAAACTGATTTGTAGCATTCTATTTTTAACTTAATTAAGTACTTCAGTTCAATCACATTTTTTGAGGTTCAAACAAGACAGTAATCCTGAATCATGTCCAGTATTCCTGATTTTAATAACAGGTTCAACAATATCGTTTTAACCCTATTGAGTCATAGTGGCTGATATCTGGTTTTGCTAAGATTAACATTAATTTACAAAAAAATATGCTCAAATAGCATACATATTCATCTTATCACAAAAGAGACACATTTTCAAAGCACATTTATACAATTTAATCAATTAAAATTTCTTGAATATACACATAATATTCTTCAAAAAGATTACAGAAATATTGGCTAACTACAATTTAGAAATGTCTTAATTTTACATATCATATTTGTCTGAAATCTAATTTGAGTCATTACTTTATAGAATTTATGTCATGAAAACTTATAAGCTTCAAAAGCATAAAAAGAATGTATCAAAGTTTATAAGTACATAAAATTAAATTTATAATCACAACAAACATCAGTCTACACAAATAGTGTTAACATTGATTATGAAATTAATGTTAAATTACAAAATAAATTTATCACCACTGTACATTAATTTTCATTCATAATATTTTTTTCAGCAGTAATTGAGAATATTAGAAATGAGTATGATAATTGGCTCCATTAAAATAAATACACATGCTATTGTTATTCGTTGTACAGTGATGGGTATTATGAAACTATGACAACTGGGTTTAATGGTTCATATCACCTATTTAGGCCAGTGTGTCCAATATTGGCCACAAGCTCTACCACTAAACAGCTAAAACAATGTAATTAAAAGTAGTAATAATAAAAAGAAATTTAAACAGCACATTAAAATAGATAAAATTTCTTAATATTAATATGAAATGAAATTTTCTTTTACCCTATATCTAAACACTATGGCAGTTTTTAGAAAAATATACAAAATGCATCATTTGTTATCATTAAAGATCACTGTTAATATAGCTGCGTGTCGAGATCAGGTCCACTGATTTTATCACTAACACTGAGTTCACTTACACAAGGAAGCCATAGGGCCCACTACCACGTATTTGAGCTCGCATGCTATGTACACTATTCATTATTTTCTTTTGATGGCCGACAAGCGTTACGCCAAGAGAGGCAAGTTGAGCTACCGTGAGATCCACAACTGCATCCATGTCGGCGATGCCAGCTGCACGGAATTTCTCAATATAGCGGGACATTTTGATACATTCCAACCACTCCTCGACAGAAGAGAATTGGATCATATCAGGAGTATCACCTGCTAATGGGTCTGCGGATCGATTCTGAGCTATTTTTCTGAGTGTATCTGGACAGCGGATAAGTTTGTCTAGAGTTTTCACGATGCTTGCAAAAGTAGGACGGTGTGTGCGTTCTTTTTGCCAGCAGTCAAGCATCAACTGATATACTGCTTCAGGACAATCCATTGGCGCTGGTAATCGGTATCCCTTTTCTATAGACTTAATTACGTCTTGATTACTCCAATTCCAATATGGCCTCTCACCGAAGCTCATTACTTCCCAGCAAACTATACCCATTGACCATACATCACTGGCTGATGTAAACTTCCTGAAAGCAATAGCCTCTGGTGCAGTCCATCGCACTGGAATTTTGCCTCCACGTGTTGTATATGCCCCATCTGCTGTAGATTCGATCTCTCGAGATAGACCAAAGTCTGCAATTTTGCACACCAATTGCGAATTAACAAGCACATTGCGAGCCGCAAGATCGCGATGAATGTAATTCATTTCAGACAAATATTGCATCCCTGTAGCAATGCCCCGTAGCATTCCAACTAACTGCACTACACGAAACTTTCCATCATTTGCCCTCAAAAATGTGTCGAGAGATCCATTCTCCATGAACTCTGTTATAATCATAATAGGATTACATTTTGTAACAACACCTTGTAAAAAAATAACATTTGGATGTTCAAACTGTCCCATTATTGATGCTTCTGCAAGGAAATCACGTCTTGCTCGCTCAGTAGAACCAGGTTTAAGTGTTTTTATAGCTACATCAATCTCCTGTCCACAACTTGCTGGCAGTTTTAGTTTTCCTCTGCATACATCACCAAACTCACCACCACCAATGATTGCTTCAATAGTAATGCAAGAAGCATCAATTTCACGAGCAAACTCTCGAACTGCCTGGTTGGGATCTTCATAAGTATGTGGATCTATATATGTTCGTGATCCAGTACCTGCAAATAATGGAGTGGTAGCATTGCTGCTGGTCTTCACTGGTCTCTCTGGTCCTGTGTAAACCTCACCATTTCTGTAGTTTAGTGCATTACAGTCACTGGGCTGCTTTTTATCACACTCATCATCTGTACGAGAACGTAAAAATAACACAGTTGCAATTATAGCAACCACTGATAACACCACAACAGCAACCATTACACCAGCAACAAGTCGTACTTGAGCCCCTTCCTCTTCACCCACAAATGTTGTCTCTAGTACAGATCCAGTGCGTGCATATACTGTATTACTGAATTCACCCCAACCACGTTTCATCTTTGATCTAACTTGTATACCATATTCGGTATCTCTTTTGAGGCCATTTATAATGACATGTGGTTCTTTTGTAATTTTTAGTGTTGCATTTGCACTTTTATCTAGTTTGTCTTTAGGATAACACTTTATTTCATAACTTTCTATGGCATCATCAGGGTCAGCTAAATCTATTGGGGGCGGATTCCATGCCAATGACAACTTGTCACTTTCCACACTCAATACACGTAGCCTAGATACAACACTTACAACAGAGGCCTCAGTAACAGCAGTAATCTCTGTTTTTTTAGCTTCTTCGCCAGTTAATTCAGTAACACCATTTACAGCATAAATTTGAAATTTATATTCAGTAACTGGTTCCAAACCCATAATGGTCACTCTAGTATTATTCAAACCAGTAGCAGCAGGCCTGTACTCTACTCCCGGTCCACATATTGAACAATCTACCCTATAAGTGATATCATTTCGTCCGCCAGTTTTATGTGGTGGTTGCCAAGCAAGTGATATTGAAAACTGATCAGCAAATGTTACAGTTAGATTCACTGGTGCTGATGGTGGCTGAGTGCAAGGCACATTCTTAGGATCATTCTTGGCTCTGTAAAAACCAGGCACACATTTGCATTCAGCAGCAGCATATGCAGTAGACTCAGAATAATCAGGGCACGTCACACAGGGATCATCGCCAGTATAGGATTTGAATTTCCCAGGTGGGCATTCATTGCAAACTTGGTTGCTTAGATCAGACTCAAAGCCAGCTCTACATTTACATGATCCACTTGGCAATGTCCACTTGCCATCACCCTTACACAAATAAACTGGAGCAGCCTCACCTGGTGCAGTCTCAGCATTTTCTACACAAGTTCCATTTGCCTGCTCTATAACTGTCACTTCACGCCCAGTTGGTGTAGCTGGAAATCTAGCAAAATTAATTGTAATCTCAGGGCAAGTTATGTAGTAAACTTTAACAGCCAAAATGGAAATACATGCTCCCTGGTCACGAAAGGCAAAATATACGCCTCTCTTAGTTACTGCAATACTTTTGACTTCTGTGTTAATATCTACCTCAGCATTGGTGTTGAATCGACCCTCACCAGCTGCAATTCGACCCACAAGTTTGTAGCTCTCAGGCTCCCAAGGAGGTTGCTCACGTGTCGCAACATCGAATTCATAATATAACAAACTAAATGTCTCTTTACAACTCAGAGCATTGCCAGGAAACAATGAACAATCTCTGATGGTAAACTTAATCTCAATATAAATTCTGTTTGCATTTCGACGTTCGATGAAAGGTGTCCAGAGCCAATTGTTGACGTTGTGATGAGCAACATCGCAGACAACATATGAGCGCCAGTTAATTTGTTTCTCAAAATTCGTATATGATTCCTCAACCCAGCCAGATGTACTTGCCTGTGCACTATAAGGGAATCGAGTCCAGCCAAGCGTTGCCTCTGTAGTGGTGTCTAGAAGCAGTACCTGCTCTCCGCGAACACACAACACCGTCAAAACTGCGGCCGCGGCCACCGCTAATGACCACATCATCTCCTACACATAATAAATACACTGACTCCAAACGACCTAAACCACGATACACATGCGAGATTTTTTTGTTCCACACTACATAATGCACATAAGTATTCGCATTACGTACAACACTTCACATCACAGATAAAGGATGGCTCAGTCATTTTCTCTTTGCTGCAATGCATTCAGAAAGGTCCGTAATTTGAAAACTTGCAATGAGTTTTAATATGGTCACGGATGTGCAAAAGCCGTATAAGTGAATCCCAGATAATCTTCATACACAAATAACTTTACTCTTTGTGAACATTCCACATTTTTAATTTATATTGATCCCGTAATTCACAGATGAAACTCACTTGACATGGACGCGCAGCAGTTTTGAATATTGCCATGAGAAAAAAACAAACAATATTTTAAAATGTGGATTAGAAAGTACCGTAGTATGTAACTCTCGAACTCGTAGATGTCGTAGATGTTTACACTCTAGCTTATTGAAACTTAACTTAACTTTGATTATATTATAAATCAACTAAAATCATTCAACAATACCTAATAAAAAATAATAAAAAGCATCAATACAATTATTGTATCTATGATAAATAGTGTACTATAGTAATTATTATAATATATAATTTATTTATGTAAGTACTTTGTAGTGTGCATGAGTATATTTTATATATCTATCTATTTATAATATATATATATATATTTATTTACATATGTACGATATTATAAATCTACATTTATCTTTGTTAAATTACTTTAAGAAGTCTCTATAGCCTAGGATGTCTCATACCAACAATGCACACGCACAGATAATATATAAAATTTTTTAAAACCCCAAAACAATTCACAACATCCTTACACATCATCTACCCATAATAACACAACCCAAAACCATTGAAGGCACATTGTCGGACGTATAAAATCGCGTTACTTTGTACCTTTAAATAACATTAAAAAAAAAAAAAAAAAAAACGCCCATTCGCCCATCTTGGGCAGACAAAGGAAACGTGGTCTTCAGTTTTTATATTTTCTTGGTATTTAGTCATGTCTATTCCTTTGTCGATGTCAAGTCCTCAGTCCTAGTTCCTAGTCCTTGCCCCAATAAGGCAGTAGATCCCTTATTGCAGCTCTCTATGGAAATTTAACACTAACTCAAACACACGCTATTCATTACAATATATCACTTTCCTTCACTTATGTACTTTTCCGAACTCTTTATGTATAATATTCCACAATTGTTAAACACAAAAAACATGATTTGTGTATTATGTAACTAAAATGGATATCAGTTTGATTGCGATTTGCGCCAATGGCTGTCAAAATTCAAATATTGATGTACTTATAATTTGATGGGATAATATCCTTACACGCTTTATCGTTGTGGCTTCAGAGATTTACAAGTGTGATAACTGCAAATCTGTACGTTTTTTTAGATTTCAATAAGGCAATGGGCTCACCACCAATGCATATAGGAAAATGTGGGTGTATAATATGCCATTGCCTTCGGGGATCTGCGGGACTAATAAACTTATAAGGTAGCTCGTGCCATATTTTGGGATTTGCCGAGGTAGAAAGTTGGGAGAGTAGGTAGGTATAGTAATATATATATTGTTACAAACAGGAGTGGATTTAATAAAGAAATATACACGCAAACAACTTAATTATTTATTTTACAGCTTTTAATTAATTATTTAATTATGTCTAAAAGTTATTACTAAAATTGGAACAAATCTCCAGCACTTTAGCTACGATTCAACTACATTCAACAAATTCACTAAAACGCACGTTCAAATGATCACAAAAGAAATGGCTCACGTATCCTTGGTATTGACGTCTCGGCGACCAGCAACCAAAAATGACTTTGTTCGAATTGGCGCGCCTTTATATAGGGCACACCGCCATACACAGTAGCGGGTATACAGCTAATAATATATTATTAGGGGCTAGGACTTGGGCAAAAATTAACGCTTTTGTATAGAAACGATACTTGGGCAATTTTTGATTGATTTTATATGTAGTTGAAACTTAGCATAATTTTGGGCGGTTATGTAGGTTTATGTAGCCATGTAGTATTGGTAAAAGGGCTTTTGCGTTGTTGGTGGCAATACTAAATTAACCTATGGTTTATACAGCAGGTCCATACTTACTTAACCAACTTTTACACATTTTTTGCCATATCTCCAAAATGGTGCGTTTGAGCTTGTAAATAATTAGATTTTTGGTCCCCTTTGTAACCAAACACCTCCTTCACTACTAATTAAAAGATAAAAAGGACAGAAATTTGACGTTTTTAATTTTTTTCTTAATTTTTTTTAAACAAGTATTTCAAATAATGGTAAAACCAAGTTGGTTACTTTGTCTACGACCAAGTCACCTTTCTTACGCCTGTCTTTTGCGATTATTATATTACCATTGCCATAAGGCATAATAAAAACTATGAAAATTGGAAAGTTTTGTACCTAAATACCTGACTATAATTCGGACCCTTCCTCTTATGCATCGATTTTTTCTGTACAAAAATCTTGTTACTATTAAACTAAAATTGCCTACGATATACATAAAATAATTTACTAACATTATAATATTCAATGAACAGAAGAAAACTAAAATACAATAATTTTCTGATGCCAAACATTTCACAAGATTTTTAAATTTGCCGCAAATAACCTACATTCCATAAATTCTCGGTGTCTATCAACTATTAACCGTTCACTTTAAAATGTTTGTGAACTCTACAAAGATAAAGGCTAAATACGTAGACAGAGAATACTATAGACACATAGTCAGCGTGCCGCAGAAAGGGACAGGTAGTTTTTTTTTAATTTATTTCATGACCATAGAAACAGCGTCTTTCAGTCGCATACATAGAGATAGGGACAGGTAGTGTTATAACTGGGTTACCATATGAAGAAATTTTCCCATATTGTGTATTATTAAAATTCTAAGTATTCACCTACCAAGACCATGAAGTCCAAATTAAGCTTATACAAGCTTGTGTTATAGGATTTAGACAACTAATAAACATACTTAAATGCACACATTTAAATATCGGAAACAAGTTCTCTTTTATATTAGTCCAGTATAAAGAGAGACAACTTATGACCCTTTGAATGTGATATTAGTGTCAGTAAGCTCTAGTTTAGTAATCCACTATCATTTCCCTGCTAAGTGCAGCTATCATTAGGTATTTAGTTTTCGGAATTGTTGTGAGTGACTGCCACCTGACCTACCGATCCCGTAAGGGCGCCTGCGTAGTTGTCCCATCCGTTAGTCAGCATTTACACCGCTGGCAGGTAAGGGCATTTGGAAATTTGGAAACTCCCTTACACTCACATAGAAAATACCTGAACTCCTTAGCATACATTTGCAGATCCAACAAATATTTGTCCCCACTCTTGCATACAGTATCAACTGCGCCATAGAGGTGATACGTTCTAGTTTTCGTGAGTAAATATTACAGTATGTTATTTTTTTATTATGTTTATTTAGTTTTGCAGTTAATTGATATAATTAACATTTGTAAGGAAGCAGAGACTGTTATTTAAAAATGTATCTCCCATTAAATAATAATATTATGTCTCTTAAATTGTTTACGATTATTGTCAACGGGTCCAGTTTCTCGATGTAATAGTCTTTTTCTTCTTTCTATATAAAAACTTTTGTTCAAAATGTATGCTTCAAATTCTTGAAGTTGGTTTCGGTGACTAATTAGATCGTCCTGTAGCTGTTATCCAAATCTGATGCGAATTGTCACTTTTAGGAAAGCTGCAAGAAACCAATAAATATATTACTAAACACAACACAATAAAAACCTAAACAAGCGCTTAAGTATCTTCACATGCAATGCTAGCTGATACACCTGCTGACAAACGAAAAAGGTTCGGGCACGTGAGCTGATACCTTCAAAGAGATTGGTAGATTAGGCGGCAGTCGTTTCTAACAGCACCGTCAACAACGATATTACAGCTACTATTAGTCTAGCATAGCAGACACCGACCACTAAAGTGGAATATTTGGGCGAACCGAGACCTCACGGTTGGGTAATACAATATTTATAATAAAATATTGAATTTTAGAGCAGTTCCTACAACATCTTAGGTATATAATAGCGTATCTTCAAACTTCGCCTGCATGTTGCTGCTAACTGACTAATGAGGCCATGGCGCTGATACGCGTGGTAGAATGGTTGGGAGGTACGAGAGTAGTAATTTCCAATATAGCCTAATCATAGATAATTCTAGCTGCCTGTCCAAGACCCCGGGCTCGTTGAGATGTTGGATGCTACCGGACCCTAGGCCTAAATTTATGTTGCTCACAATAAAATTAACGTAGCGTAAAATTACTATATCTCAAAGGAATTTTTCTGCACGTCTCCCATTTTTGTGCGTCTATTTATTTATGATTAAATAAACGTAGCATGTACACATGACATGACCAGCATTTTGTTTTGAAATAAAATCTGATTTGGGGTAATTTAGCATACATGATATGGCGACCTTGACTTTTATTTATATTAAAAGTTAGACTTCTAATATAATGATATTTGATCTTATTTACTAATGAAAATCCAGCTTGAATACAAGATGCACAATATCCTACTGTTAAAACCTAGTAACTGATAAAACTTGGTAGTACTTACGAATGAAAAGATAATTTTTTTTTTTTAGACGTGAAATTGAATTGAATTAAATTTCTTAGACGTGAAAGTGACCGTGAGATTGGATAGGTCCTTGGCACACTGTGTGTACCGCAAACCTACTCACACGGATAGGTACTTACACGGTACCTCGCATCATCATCCCCGACACCTACAGTCCGTTATGACATCTCTCAAGAATAGAGCTTACGATCTGTGTGACCCTGAACATTTAGAGCGAGAGCTGGACCATGTTCAGGAGGTACTAAAAAGCAACGGGTATCAGGTAAAAGGACAAATGAAGCAGCCGACAAGCAGACGCAAACATCCAGAAGTAAACCGACAGCCAGCCTACATGCCTTATGTCAAAGGGCTCCATCTTAAAGAAATACTCGATAAAGACAATTTATACACCCGGCATAAAGGTTCACAACATCGTGGGTTCGCCAAAGGATGTAGTTCCGTTACAAACCCCAGGTGTTTATAAGGTGGATTGCAGCTGCGGTAGGTCGTATATAGGCCAAACGAAGCGTACTATAGCTGAAAGGGTCAAGGAACATATCGCAGCTGTAAAGAAATGCAACACTAGTAAATCCGCGATCGCAGAACATTTACTTGAAGCAGGCACTAATCATTGGATTGAATTTCATCACACGCAAGTCCTCTCTACTGAACTTATTATGCTTATTATGCAAGAGTTGTACGTGAAGCGATTGAGATTAAAAAACATGAAACATTCAATCGGGAAGAGGGGTTTAAATTATCAGGAGCGTGGAATCCAGTGATTAGTAACATAAAATCTCGCTTTTGTGAACAGTCGGGTAAACACCAGAACAGGCGCGCGTCGGTTAGCTTACAGAATAGGGACACCGTGAGTGTAGTGTGTGACGGTACGTGTAACCGCGTTTAGTCCCGTTATTAACAAATATACTGAAAAGATACAGTTTTTTTCACCATCACTTACATCTTATAACACTATACCGCACCATCTTTTATTGATTTGAATTAATATTTCTTTCGTCATATTACTCCACGATAAAATATAACACAGTTTTGTACCTTTAAACTATCTTTACACCGCAATAATGACAATGAACTGCAAAACAGCTGTCAAACTTTGTTTCGCTCAATCTCAAGATTGTGCTGGAAAAACCGGCACGCTGGATGAAACAAATAATCTAATCATTATGTTTCTTTTCTTCACACTAGACGGGCATAAGTTGCTTTCTTTCTTGTGTGAGTGAAACAAAAGCTATCAATTCGTCTAAAGTATTCTCTGTCTACGGCTAAATAGGTATAATTTAACATGGCCGCGTAATGTCGATAAAATGGTAGAGTTGTCAAAAGGTTTGCTTAAAGCCACTCTGCCTCGGTCGCTTTGAATTGTAATACGTAATGCCAATTTCACGCAAGCTTCTAGTTGCTTTCAAAGCGTGGTTGCTATTGAACAAACCAAAGCGACATGAACTGTCAAAGTTACATAATAGCAGGGCAGGTTGCACCGGCCGTGGTCACAGGCTTAGCTGACTGGCTAAGTTTTATGCACAATCGGGTAAACACCAGAATAGGCGCGTTGGTTAGGACACCGTTAGTGTAGTGTGTGACGGTACTTGGAAAAAAAACATCATCAAGAAACAATGAGTTCACTTCCTTGCAGGGGTTTCGGGTAGGTAGGGCATGCATACCATATCCGAAAATCTTGGACACTACCTACTATTAAGAGATTGTAAAAATAATTGATCAGCGAAATTTATGGTGGCCCTAAACTTTAAGCAAGATGGCAAACATTTATGTGGGTACTACTCACAGATTTAGAAGAGTACCTATATATCTGTGGTACCTTTATGATTTAACCTTAATAATGTCATAGTATAAATTAATACTCATCAATTCTTAGTAAGAGTAGTACTCTTACTAAGAATTGATGAGTATTAATTTAGAGTAATTAAGAGTAGTACTCTTATTATTATTATTAATAATTTTAGGGACTGTATAAATATTTAGATAAGTTTCAAAGTTCATTATATGTATCATCATATCATTAATGTTACTAAATCATAAAAAAAGAAAAATATAATTTTTTCTACCATTTTTACTAAATCCAATTGTTAATTAAGCTGGCAGCGCGTTAGACAAGGACACACTACCGGGACTTTTTGGCGGGAAGTCCAACCTAAGGCGCGCTTTTTGATTCTCGTATAAAATAAAATTATTATTTTTTGTGTTTAATTTTGCATTACAAACACATATTATAGAAAAATAGCGCGGGCGTACCCCATTTTTAAAAATGGGGACGCAGGACGCCTGCGAGGAGTAGCGATCGAAAACGCAAGCGAGAAAAAACCTCTACCAGCGACGAAGCTAAGTATAATATATATTTTAAAAAAAATTTCACAAGACTTTTCCTAGAAAAAATCGCTGTTGACTACACCGTCTATATTGAATCCAAAGAGAAATAAAAAATCGGAAATAGAAACCCAATAAAACTCACTCAACTTTTCGTAGAGAATATTAAAGATATTACCAGTGTATATCGTGTCAATCCATATAAAATTGGAGTAACCTTTCAGAAGGCCGCAGCAGGTAATGGCTTTCTCAAACAAGATAGCTTTTTGGATAAACATAAGCTTCGCGCTTTCATACCAGCTCACCTTGTGGAAGGTTGGTGTCATAAAATTTGTACCCATCGACATATCTAATGAAGAGATCTACAAGAATATAACATGCGATGCGGACGTAATCTCGGTAAAAAGTTCCCAATGGGCAGCTAGTACCATTGACTACTGTTGCTATCACATTCTCATCCACAACTTCACCCAAAACAGCATTCCTACCTTTATTCAGATACCAGGTACATTCCACCACTCGTACAACGCTACAAATGCTTCAAGTTTGATCACTCTGCAAAAGTGTGCCGTGGCACTCAAATGTGTTCATCATGCTCTGGAGCCCACCTTTTTAAGGAATATGTTTCGGATATTCTAATGTGTATTAATTGCGGCGGAGGTCACCTAGCCATTTCTAGAGACTGCCCCATAAAAATAAATAGAAGAAAAACGTACCCAAATATTACACTGACAACAACCTCGTTCATTTGCCTCTGCTGTAGGTATGATTGATGACCAAAATTTCCCAGCTTTAAAGCCAAAAAAATCAGAAAAGAAGGTAAATAATACAAAGACCGTTCCTCCTACATCACTACTTATTATAAAACAAAGTCGCTTTTCGCTGTCTGTCCCTATGTATGCTTAGATCTTTAAAACTACGCTACGGGTTATGAAACGGTTTTTTTTAATAGTTAGAGTGATTCTCATAGAAGGTTTTTATGTATAATTTGTTAACTTTTGTATTTATTGACCAAATTATAACGATATTTGTTAGGGATGTCCGAAAAAATAAACCGTCTGGGAGCTTTCAACAAAAACGCTGCCTAAACCCTTTGAGATATAACAAAATAATGTATGGTGCAATTGAGTATCTAATAAAGGTCAACAAAAAAGTCCGAGACGACATATGCCTATCTCTTAAGAATAACATACTAAATTCATTTTAATACTTAAAAAAACAGCAATTATAAAGCGGTAATTTGAATGCTATTTACACAAATATGCTATTAATCCTTATCATTTTTACTACGTTAGTTGGCTTCAGCATTTCATGAAGATTATTTTATCTATGTACACCTTGGAAATTAAATGAATATCTTACGAGTTATCGCAAATTCAAAATAAAGCGCAAAGAAATTAATGTAATTCGACCGGGATGTGCGGGCGTAGTAGGTAGGTACCTAGGTACTGGAGAGCGGAGAAGTAATCAATGAATTTGGATAATGTTCATACATTATTGTGAATATGAAATTATTAAACAACGGGATTAAATGGGCGCCACGGGGTTCGAAGAATGTCACGGGCGAAGCCGAGCGGGACAGCTAGTTATTAATAAATAAAGAAAATACATTCACTTTAGAACACATTGCTAATAATGAAATTATTTTAAATGCTATAGTCAAATCCTTAACTGTATTGGCAAACTCCAAAGTAATGAAACAGTAACTACTACCAAAATAAAAGAATTATTCTTAAGCAACTTGCATTGATCTTTATGGACTCTAGGTTCTTTCACAATAGACAAAATAGAAAAACATATATAACAATAGCCCAATTTAATGTACAAAGTGTAAATAACAAAAAGCTTTATTAATAAATTTTCTTCATGAAAAAGATATTGACATTTGCATGTTGAATGAAACTTGGCTCAAATCTTGTATCAGGTTACAATACTGTTCTCCAAAATGGTACTGGTGGTCATGGAGGTGTGGCCATATTAATCAAAAATTCTTTCCAATATTCTAATATTCATTCTCCTCATTATGATTTCCTTCAAACAGCTGCAATTACTTTAAAAACTAATGCTGGCGATCTAAATTGATGCTTATGCTCCACCTAATAGTGGAGGTAGACGTTTGAAATGTAGAAAGTTGAAACAGATTATCGATGACATGCCCAAACCAATCATGCTTTCAGGTGATTTGAATGCTCATCATGTCGCTTTTGACTGTCTTTCATCAAAGTCTAGAGGTGTTGAGATTTACAATCTATTAGATGAATGTGATCTGTGCATTTTAAATACAGTATCTCAAACTACTGTAGGCACCATTCGCAATGCACCTTCATCAATTGACATAACATGTGTTATGTCAATTGATGCTATTAACATATGAATATGTTATGTCATGTTATGTTATGTTGTATCAGTTATGTCAATTGATGAAGGATATAGCTCCTTTATGTCCATGGACAGTGCATGATGACCCAATGGGTAGCTATCACTTTCCCATACTGGTTGATGTTCAAATTTCAGCACCAAAATATGTTACAGCTGCTCCTTCTGAGTGTTTTAACTATAAAATTGCAAACTGCACCCAATTCAATTCTGAAACAGAAAAAGCTTTTGATAATTTAACTATTGATTATCTATGTCCTCTAGAAACTTATAACTTTTTCTGTAGTATATTAAACAGCATTAAACAAAAATACATTCCAAAAATCATCAATCAAACTCCATATAAGATGAAATTACCAGCTCCTTGGTGGGACAGAGAATGTGCTACTGCAGTTAATAATAGTAGGTTAGCCTTAAGAAACTATAGATCACACCCTACACTAGAAAACTACATAGAATACAAAAAAGATGATGCATTAAAAAAGAAGTTATTAGGTCAGAAAAAACAGGATAGCTGGAGATCTTTGTGTGAGGCTTTCAATAGATACACACCTGTTAGCATGATTTGGAATTACATCCGTAGATTTAAAACAGCTGGTTGTAGAAAATCTGTCAAAAGTGATGAATGGATTCCATCCTTTGTAAATAAATTAGCTCCACTGACTCATCCTGAAAATTAAATAGACGTATCAAGGTTAAATATCATTTTTAAATCTATTGATAATTCCAAAGGATATTTCTTAATTGAACCATTTAATATTCGTGAATTTAATACAACCCTTAAGTCAAGGAAGGACACTACCCCAGGACTTGATGACTTTTCATACAAATTAATTAGAGAATTACACTCAAAGGCCCAAAATATTCTCTTAAACATTTTTAATCTGTTATGGGAACATGAGTTTATTCCTGATACATGGAAAACTCAATGTTTTGTACCAATTCTAAAGCCAAACAAACCTGAAAATGATTGTAACTCATATAGACCCATATCATTATCATCCTGCATTTGCAATTTCAATTATTTGAAAATATGCTCAAATTAAGATTAGAATTTTACAGTGAAACATATAACATCTTACCTAAACAACAATTTGGCTTCAGAAAAGGTAAAAGTGCAGTACAAAACTACATGTCATTCATAACAGATATCAAAAATTCTTTCTATAGCCATTCTTATACTGCCTGTGCTTACCTTGATGTCAGTGGCGCCTTTGATAATGTCAATCCCACCACCCTTATTCAGATTCTAAACCAAGCTGGAGTACCTGGAAAAATATGCAAATGGATTTTCAATATCCTTTACAATAGAACTATGTATATAAAGTATAATAACATCTTACATGGGCCTAGATAAATCTATAAAGGTACAATGCAAGGTTCAACAATTTCTCCTTTGTTGTTTGGAATATATACATCTCAAATAAATACATATTTGACTGAACCTTCAGTGAAATGTTTGTTATTTGCTGATGATATAGTTGTATATTGTGTAAATAAAGATGTAAATAAAGCAGTTCAAAATCTAAATAAGGGCATGTCCCAAATTAGTAATTTCTATAATAGTCTGTCTTTAAATATCAATGTTGATAAAAGTTATATTATACGATATATAAAGATTATACTAGTATTTTTAAGCCATGTCTCATTCAGTAAACATATATCTATATTATGTTGAGAAAGAAATTATTTTAATAAGACTTTCTTATTTAATAAGCTTGTTATATTAAATTGTACAATGTTTAAATATGTATCCATTAAGTATTTTTAATAAATTTAGTAACAATATGTCTTTGATTCTTTTGTTCGTTTAAATGGGTACCTTCACACTAGGGTTGCCAACCATCTTTTCAAGAAATAAAGTATATTTAGGTCTGAGAAGGATATTAAACAGTATTTTAGGAAAATGAACAGTATTTTATTTATTATTAATTAATTTTGAATACATTTTTCTTGCAGTTCTCGCAGAACTAATTAATCTGTATGGAAAACTTCATATATCTCACCATAATTCTAAACATTTTTATCAAATTGATATTATCTCAATTTCTATCGTCCCGCGTCCGGCCATTTCGCATTCATAACTGAAAATACATTCTCAGAAAATTCTGAGATGACAGAAACAAACAGTAAAAACCCCAAAAAAATTACCCATAAAATTTACCCCGAATATAATAAATAAAAAAATTATTATAATGTGGTAGCTTACATGGTAACACAGGGAAAGGGCTATTCGGAAATGCAAGGTCTGAAAGGTCAGTTTACACCAGCCGGCGGTTTCTTTTGATATCACATACACTCTTCGCCAAATGCCGACAAAGACGTTGTCAGTTTTTGAAAATTTGCTATATTTTAAGTAAATTAGACTAATTCTGATTCTAAAAACCCGCATTTTTTAAAATGATAACTAATTCATACTTATAAATAATATATATTTTTTATTTTTTTTAGTTATGTTATTGAAGTGCCTTTGTTCATTTCAGGTCGGACAGGGTTTTCTTAACACATTGTATAATAATAATTATTTATTGATTTTCTCACCACAATTAATTAATTTAACAATATCATCTTTAAAGATTTTTTTTATATTGTGGGGAGACTGTCACTTAAGCTAGGCTCGAGGCCTGTGTTTCAGGATACCAGGACTCCACCTGAACATTAAAAAATTCCTAGTCCACTTAATCATAAAGTGCTGCGACAAGAAAAAACTAAAATAAAATATAATATAACATACTAATAAATCATATTCAAATCAATCTTAATTAAATTGAATAATTAATAATGATAACAAAAAAAATAATAACAATTTTAGTAATAAGACTTTGGGGCCATTGTGTGTCTGCTTATTATTTAGTTTGTGTTTTGTATGTATGTATTTATGTACAATAAACGTATAAGTATGTTTTTGTGTATTTGTGTATGCTTGTTTCTTTTATATGATAACGCTATAATGAAGTTGGTATACAAAGTAGATTTTCGGTGTCCTCATAATTTAAATCCAAGAGCCATGTCGTAACAGTCTTTTTACAGCCGTTTTTGGGCAGTTTATATATATCTAGTATCTTATGAAATTTGTTGTACAGAAATACACCCAAATGACAAAGGAACCGATTTGAGAACTTCTTTTTGTAGCTCAACTGGAACCTTCCCACAGGATTGAATCTCCTCCTTTCATGCAGCAATGAGTGCTCATATGTTAATAACGCATGTTGCTGCAGTACTGTGTTCAAAAGAAACAGCTGACGTACAGTCAGCACTTTACACTCCATGTATAACTGTGCTGTGGGATATAGGATATGCTACCTTGAGTATGACTCTTTGTGTTCTTTCTAGCTTTATTAGAGTACTCTTAGGTGCACCACCCCAGGAGGTGATACATTAAGTAAGTATTGACTGAGCAAGAGTATAATAGACTGATTTTAAAAAACCCTCATCAGCGACGCTCCTACGGTTCATAAAAACATAAACGAGTTTCCGCATTCTATTATTTAGTGTGTCGATATTTTCATGAAATCCCAAGCCACTGTCAATTACTACCCCCAGATATTTTATACCTTGTGTTTTGAGAAGGTGTTGGCATTGACAGGGACCAATTTGTGGAAGACAAAGAGTGAGCCACAATCGAGAGACGCGAGGCCGAATCAATCACCGAAGCAGTATCCCTAATGGAGAAACCCATATACTTGGTTTTTTCGATATTGATCGTTAAAATATTGTTTCTTAACCATTCATGTACTGTATTAAATTCCACCTGAGCACATCCATAAACTTCTCCCCAAGAATTCCTGTTGAACAACAGTGCCGTGTCATCAGCAAAGGAAACTATTTTACCCTTTGAGATCACAAGCGCGCCCAGATCATTAACATAAATAAGTAAGAGTGTAGGCCCGAGTACACTTCCTTGGGGCGTACCAACACTGAGGGTGATTTTATCGCTGGTATACTCATCTATCCTAACTCTCTGGGTACGCTCGTTCAGGTAATCTTCAAAAAGTTTAAGTGGAACCCCTCTTATACCCATGTTTTCCATTTTGTGAATCAGAATAGGAACAGCCACCGTGTCAAACGCTTTGGCAAGGTCTAGGAACACTCCGAGTACCTTGTACCCCTTGTCCATGTTAGTAACTACATAATTGATCAGATCATGAACAACGTCGGCCGTAGATTTACTAGGTCGAAAACCATATTGTGAGGATGATAATAACTTATATTTATTTAAAAAGCTTACGAGCCTGCTGTTTATGATGCGCTCAAGAACTTTGGAAAAAGCGGGCATTATCGCTATAGGTCTATAGTTGTTGACAAGGTAACCGTCACCACACTTCTAGATTGGACGTACTCTTTTAAAAGCCCTTGGAAATCTGCCAGATCTAATTGCGAGATTACAGACATACGTGAGTGGCGGAACGATTGCATTTAAGTTGCGCTTCAGAAGTCTACTGGAGATTCCATCCCACCCCACAGCACAATCACTGCGAAGAGACATTATTACTCCAGAAACTGCTTCTTCGTTTGTTGGTAGCATTGCCATGGATTGTGATGCAACAGTGGGGATGACCGTGGTACCGGATGGAGTAGGCACTACCTTTTCAGCCAGGGATATCCCTACATTAGCAAAATATGTATTAATACAATTCACTGATAGTTATGGCGTGCTCATAGTCGCCAGTAATTGGGAAGCAGTGTGTTTTTTACATTTGGTTCTGCCAGAAATATCGTTAATGGTAGCCCATACGTGCTTAGGATTTCCATTAGCATTTTTTATTTCATTTCCATATTATTTTGACTTTACATCCCGCAATAATTTGTAACAATAATTTCTATACCGGGTAAAATATAGACTATTTTATTTAAATTATTTTATGCTTGTTCTGTATTAACTAGTAAATAGCTCTATTTTTGGCCAGTACTCATTTCGATAACAAATTATCTTTTGATGCCTTTTCATAACTCATTTTGAAACGAATTAATTTGCTATACAAATTATTGAAATTATCCACGTTAAAATTTAATCTGTACAAATTTAATTTCTCAATTATTTTCTCAAAGTGGTCGAATACGACCACAGACTTTAGAGATAAGCAACTAATTAGAGAAAGCCAACTGTTAGTCTTTCTAAAATTGACAATTTAAATTACCTTATTAATGAAATAGAGGTTTCTAACAGTTTAGGTCCGTATTCCAGAACGTTTAGCAACACTCAAGAGTAGATTTTATAAGGCAAAATCTAGTCTCAAGCGTCGATCGAGTATTAAGAAATAAAATAAATAAATAAATATCCATCACGCCTTATCCCCGAAGGGGTGGCAGAGGCATTTTATATGCCCACTTTTCACCGTGTGGATTCCTGTCCCACGTGGTGGTGAGCCCATTGCCGTGTTGAAATAGACAGACGCAGGTTGTGGCTACCTGCTGTTGAAATTTACAAGCCGCCCATAAGGCCTTCAACCAGGCTTAACAACTGCCATTTTACTGGCAACCGGGACCAACGGCTTAACGTGCCTTCCGAAGCACGGAAACGCTCGCTAATGTAAATACCACAAAGTGGTCACCCATCCGAGGACCAGCCATAGTGAAAGTTGCGTAACTCAGTGATCATTTACAAAACACTGAGACCGCGGGGCCACGGGCGCTTCCAATATTAAGAAACGTTCTGGAATACGGGCCTTAGTCTCCTAGGTGTTACCAACTTCTAGTAATTCGCGTCATTAGATGAATCTACTTTGAAAAGTCAAAAGAAAACAGTATTTTGGATACTTTATTTTTGTTCAACAGTAAAACTACTTCACACTGTGGTATCTCTGGTAATGAAGCAGCAGACAAGTTAGCCCGAGGGGAGTGTGACGAAGATTGCACAAATATAGTGAAAGTACCATTCAGTCCAGTACTCCAGTCTTCAAAGGTAAGGGGTCAGTGCAGGAGTGCGGGAGCTACCGCGGTATTAAGGTGATGTCCCACACCATGAAGATCTTCGAGAGGATTATAGACTCTCGGATCCGGCAGGAGTGTACTCTCTCGGAGTGTCAATATGGGTTTCGCCCTGGTCATGGGACCACGGACCCTGTTTTTGCCCTGAGGGTTGTCGCAGAGAAATACAGGTCGAAGAACACGCCTCTGCACTGTTTGTTTCTAGATATGCAGAAGGCCTTCGACTGTGTTCCTCGTGCGATGATCTGGTGGGCACTGCGGTCCAAAGGGGTTCCAGAGGTCTATATTGACACTATCCGGGACATGTACTGTGACTCCGACTCAATGGTTCGGACTGCTGTTGGCGACACGAAACCCTTCCCCATCACCGTCGGGGTACACCAGGGTTCTGTCCTTAGTCCGCTCCTGTTCAGTGTAATATTAGACGAATTGTCGGACAGCATCAGAAACCCGCATGAGCAGCCTCCATGGTTGCTCATGTATGCTGACGATATTGCGCTGGCAGACGCGGACAGGGGCAGATTGGTGCGACGTGTAAAGGCGTGGAAGGAGACGCTTGAGAACGGCGGTCTGAAACTAAATGTGGCGAAGACCGAGTACTTGGCACTAAACTCGACAGATCCCACATCCGTCCGCATAGGCGGTGATTTGGTCGAGCGCACGGACCAGGTTAAATACTTGGGATCTGCGTGTCACGAAAATGAAGATGCTGCGGTGGATGTGTGGAGTCACGCGGATGGACCGCGTGAGGAACTCGCGCATCCGCGGCAGCCTTCACGTCCGTGACATTGCAGACAAGTTGCAAGAGTGTCGCCTTCGTTGGTATGGTCACGTCTTGCGGCAACCGCCGGGCTACGTAGGTAACAAATGTCTGGCCATGTCAGCCCCGCCGGGTCCCGGTAAGAGGGGAAGACCCAAGAAGTGCTGGCTTGACGTCGTAAGGGATGACATGCGTGCCAATGGTCTCACCACAGGGGATGCCGACGACCGTGCGAAGTGGAGGAGAAAATGTAGGAAAGCGGACCCCGGGCGTCGCGAGACGCAACTGGGACAGACGCTCGGATGATGATGATGATGAGTGAAAGTACCATTCAGTGATTATAACCAGAAATTAATAGAAAATATTACCTTATTGTGGCATTCATGCAGGAGAACTGTGTCTGAAAAAAAGGGCAAATGGTATGCTTCAATACAGTCCATCCCGCCACAAAGATCTTGGTACCATTAAAGAAAAAATATTGACTGCCGAAACTATATAACAACAATTAACAGATTAAGATTTGGCCACTGTAGAACACCAGCTCATCTAGCAAGACAAAAAATTGTACACAATAAAAAGTACGAAACTTGCAACGAATTATCCAACCTTGACCATATTATAATGAAGTGTCAAAAATATAATCTGAACTTCTAAACTTCAAAACATTTCTGAAAGTGAAGTGCCATCGGATTTAAATAAACTTTTATGTAAATCTAAATATTTTAAGCCAATCTATAAATATATTGTTAATACTTTAGGAAAAATATAAAATGTATCCCTTAGTTAATAAGTTAGGCATTAAGGACTTTGTATCCAGTTGCCAATAAATTAGAAAAAAATACACTTCCGTTCGGAGCCCTCTCGCAAGGACCTTTTTTAGCTAGCTACCGCTTATAAGGAAATAGCTTCCCTAGCAGTAAGAAAATAGATGTAATTTTAGCTCAACGAATGTTTTGGTTATTAGTTTAGTAGGTGCTTAGTATGGATGTATATACCTACATTTATGGTTACCAATAGAAAACCGCTCTAGTTCTAATCTGTAGCGGTTCTATTGCGATTTGTCCAAAACTCGGTAGTCTACTTTAAAAAAAATTATATATTTCACAATCACACTTCTCAAGCTGCAGAATAGAGACAAAATAGCTGGTTTTAACTTAAACTATCAAAATATTTAGACTACCAAAAATGCAAATTAAGGGCCGGTAGGCCAAGTCGCGTAGGCACCACAACGCTTCCTCAGCCCCAGCCAAGATAGATCGACGATGTATTTTCTGCTGGCATGCCACAGTAAAAATGATTGGCAGTAGCAATTGAAATGGAACATCTCTGTTATTGTGTTGGATTTTATTTTAGGTTTATGATATACTAGTTAACGCCCGCGGCTCCGGCCGCGTGATGAAGATTTTCCGTTCCCGTTTTCAAAAGGAACTTGTTTCGGGGATAAAAAGTAGCCTATGTGTTATTCTGATAGATAAGCTATTATATATAATATATAGTTATGGTAAAGGACGAAATTAAAAATAGCTTTCTTGGCTATCACCGGCGACTGCGACATCACCCCAATCCCCTGGCCTCACAACTAACGCATCGAGGTTATAGCAAAAGATTAAAAAGGAAAGACATAATCAGTGACGACTGAGCCCATTGGAAATAAACGAGGAGATGTTCCCACTGGAGAGCACACTCACTATCACAATCTGCTTATAGTAGAACTGATTGCAGACAACAGAACACAGAAAAAAAAGGTAAAGTTTATTTAAATTCTGTTCAGTAGTTTTACGTGCAAGTAACAAACATCCATTCTTACAAACTTTCGCGTTTATAATATTAGTAGGAGTTTATGATGATATATTTAATAACAAATGTAGGCTTTATGTACAAGTACCAAATAAAATGTCCCGTACTCATTATACTCTTTTTTTTAAATAATATTAAAATCATAAAGTCATAAAGTTATGTTCCTGTCTTCGGCAGCTAGTCACCGTTGTTCTTCAGAACATATCTTCCTTCCGCGCTAAACATTCTCCTTAAGTACACAATTTCATTCAATTGCTCTAAACGTTGCCGGTTTACCCAAATCTTGCTTTTAGTTCTTACTTTTTTTTTTCAAATACCCGATTCTTAGTTTAACATGCAGCGAAGACCTTTACTTTTATATAATGCCTAAAGGTCGGCTTCTGATGAGACCATCACTACCGCATCATCAGCGTACAACAGACAATGTACTGTAAAATTTCCAATTTTACAACACATCATAATCTTTAAACTTTTGCAGCCACACTTTTGCACAACTATCCAGATACAATATGAAAAGCCAAGCGGACCGTCGACGGCCCGTTTGACGCCTGAACAGAAGTCAAAAAGAGGCGCCAGGTGAATCTCCCCCTTAGTCGCACGCAAGCTTTACAGTCTGTATAAAGAGACTGTATCGCCAGCAGCAGCTGGCCGTCCACACCATATTCTGCCCGGATATGGTGTAGACGGCCAGCCAGGCCACACGGACGAGTACCACAGAGTTTCTCTCACAACTTTATCAAATGCTTTCTCCAGATCCACTGAAGCGCAAAAAACCTTCGCGTTAAAATTTTGGGATTATTAATTGAATGAATGAATGAATGAAAAATCTTTATTCATGTAGATCACAATGTAACACTTATGAACGTCAAGATTATTGCTTCTACATTTACATTTACTGCCAGATTCGCAAAGCAATAGGTAGAGGATGAGAAAGAACCTGGCAATAAAACTCATGGCCACTCTTTTCTAACCGCCAGTAATTACATTAGTTTGAGTTACATGATGTTTGACCAATTAAGTATATAGTAATGAATTTATACAAAACCAAAAAACAAAATCAATGTTGTGTTTAAAATCATATCAAAATTAGAGCTATTCTAGTTGCCAGTTCTAAGGGCAGCCTACACTTTAAGAAGAAGAATCTAGCAAGAAAGTCAATGGATGCTCTTTTAAACTGTAGGTATGGCTTACAACATTAAAATTACACTTACATTGTTCCTTTGGATTTATATGAGAACAGTCGACTAAACTTAGTTTGCCTTAAATTTAAATTATATTATTTGTAATCATTGCTATATTATTATTAATTCATTAATTATTAGTTACATGAAATGTCATACATTGTTTAAGGCTACTAACATAAAGTAAAAACATATATAAAAAGCGCTAGTAGCCCTACTAACTCGGATTCTGTAAAAGATCACTGATTTAAGAAACTCTCTCGGATTTTGGATGGATGACCGCTTTGTAGCATTTTCATTTACCAGCGTTTTCGTGCTTCGAAGGACACATTAACGTTGCAATCGACACTCGTTAAGTCAAGTGAATAACTTTTGAGCGACTTAAAAATTACTACAGCGAGTCGCTACAATCTGAGCCTGTCCATTTGAACACAGGCATTGGGCTCACCACAATATGCCTCTGCCACACCTTGGGGGATAAAGTCGTGGCTAATAAATTTATAAATATACTTAAATAATTAATACTGAAAGCATAAAACAAAGGTCTTGGATAGAATTTTAATAATTTATGCGAAGCAAAGCTTCAATATAACAACTGAACTGATTACTTTAGCCAGTGGCAGTCGGTATGTTTAAGCTTCAGAATCTATTGATCAAATTTGTTTATAGGTATACATACATTGACCGGCCCAATGGCTCAGTTGGTTATATAACTGTCTTCTAACCTGTGGGTACCTGGTTCGATTTTATACTACTTACAGGGATAATTCTAACGCTTCTGTGAAGTGTAGGTACTATATTTTATATTAAAACTCTCATATATTTTATTTATCTATCACGCCTTATCCCCGAAAGGGTGGCAGAGGCATATTATTATATATGCCCACTTTTCACCATGTGTATTCCTGTCCCACGTAATGGGTGGTGAGTCCATTGCCGTATATAACTCTCATATATATACACTATATAAAACTAACTCCGGGCGTCGGGAGATGCAACTGGGACAGACGCTCGGATGATGATGGAATGCTTATTGCTTTCATAAATATACTGTGCCATTGCGAAAAAATAGCAAGGAGAGCGCAACGATAAAACCTAACACAGGTCCTACCTCAGTAAGCGCCAGCGCGCAACTGATCAGGCCTCAGCGTCGCGAATCTGATATTATTTAAACATTTGTTCTATAAAAATCACTGTTTATAGTCAAAGTAAGCCATTATGTCTATAAATATTTAGTAGCTATAGTTATGTATAAAAATTTCATTAAAATTATCTGTAGTTTAGATTTGGCATTGAAAAAACATATCAAAAGGGGGCAACTTTGGGATGTTTTTCTATCAAGTGAAGTTTATTAGATTTTGTAACAGAAAGTCATTTTGACTAGCCTAAATCCTTAACTAACATATATCTCTTTTTCAGAATCAAAATCCCTTTCTTCTGCGATTCGCATTGTTTTAAAAAACTCAAAAGCGTGGCCTTTGCAGGAATACTAAGCCTTAAGAGCTCGTTAGAGCGAGTCGTTCTAATTAGCTCTTAATTTGTATTTTATTGCGCTCTGCTCTGAGCGACACGTGTTAATAACATTCTAATCGGCCGATCAACAAAATTTTATTGCAGCGCAATTGTAATAGTACCTAGACTACGAAAACTGTATTTTTTTTCTGGCGGCTCTCTATTGAGCGACGATTTCTATTCTCTTCTGACGCTATTGAATTAGTAGACTTGGCCCCCAGGTCGCTTGGATGCGACGCATGCCTCGACGGGTAACACTGATGACACACGAAACCTGGCCATCGCAGAGTACCCATATACATCACCTTTGCAGGAAGCTGGCCATCCAGCTGCACAATTGAGACGGTAGACCGTATGCCGGGGAACTTGGTAAGAAGCGACGCATGCCAAACTCTATCGAAAGCTTTGGCAATGTTCACGCTTAAAGTTAAGGACTCGCCGTGCGCTTCCATAGCCTCATCCTCATATTCTAACATGAGCAACGTACGTTAAAAGTTCACCCGTTGATCATTTCGGCCAAAAGCCATATTACCGATCATTGATTAGCGAGTGACCTTCTAGGTAATGCATGAGCTGCTTGTTAATGATGAGCTCAAATACCTTGCAGATAACTAAGGTGATGGCTATGGGGCGATAGTCGGCCGGATCTGACCGATCCCCTTTCTTAGGGATAGGTTGTACGTTCGCCTCCTTCCAAGCCTCCGGCACGTCTCCCTATGAGTAAGACAGAGGGTCAGGCGCGTTAGCGCTGGAGACAGTTCAGCTGCACATTTTTTCGGTACCACCGCCGGTACGCCGTCAGGGCCACTAACTTTCCGCGTGTCGAGTGACCGTAGCACTGCCCGCACATCACATTGCCTGAAAACTATGTCAGGCATGGGATTACCACAGCCGCAAAGAGTAGGAAATCCGCTTTCTCTTGGGCTTTGTGAGCCAGTGACCCATCTGGGTAACGCAGCGCAACGGAGGCAGCGACGGTTGGCAAAAAGATTATTTTTTATTTAGATAGAAGCAAAAGAAGAGTTATATTAAAGCAAAGGATAGGCAGACAGTTTATTAGCATTTTTATAAAGATACTCGTAACTATAATATTAGATCAGTGCCTGGTTGAATAACGGGGTCGGAAATGCGAGTGAATCATTATTTGGTTTTGCAAATGACAAACGTACGTAGCCTGACCACTTTTTATACGGTAAAGATATATGGTTATTTGCCACATCAGTCGTTTAAAAACTGATTTAATTAATAATGATTTTTTTCAGTTCAAGTACATGAGTATTTGCATGTCAAAGTTCCACACAAAGGAGTACTTAGGTATGGAAGGATCTGAAGCCTAGTGATCTGTCCTCTCTAATTTCCCTGATGTTGAGGATACCACATGAAGATATTTAGTAAATATACTTTTCACACCACCTGCTCAACAATGCCTAATTACATATCATATAATCTCAACGGAAACCACAACTTTGCTTACCAAGGGAGACAAAGTTGTATGAAACTCCCAAGGGATTAAAATGATTTTAATTTGAAACGTTGAATTTATGTTAGCAAACTCTTAGTAAAAGTGCCCCTACGGACAATCTGACACAAAAGATGGAATTTTTGTTTGGTGCTGTGATTTAGATCTAACCAATTATTGTTGTTGTTACATTATGGGCATATAGGTACAATAAGTAAAAGGCTTGAGTACCTCTCATTTATCACAGCGACGCATCATCCTGCACCAATGACGCAAAAGGTCACACAGCGCTGGTCAGCCGATTGAGTATTTGAAGCATGAAAAAGTAGAAATTCTTGACCATCCTCCATACAGTCCTGACCTAAGCCCTAACGATTTCTTTACATTTCCTTAACACTATAACGGTACAACTTAAAAGGGTTATATTATCTTAATCTTACATACATACAGAAGGGGTAGGCAGTGGCATTTTAAACGCCCACATTTCACCGTATGCATTTTTGTCCCACGTAACAGGTGGTGAGCCCATTGCCGCGATGAAATGGACAGGAATAATAATCTTAAACTCATCCACACAAACTTTCGCATTTATATATTATAAAATATAAATGCGAAAGTTTGTGTGGATGTCTGTTACTCTTTCACGTAAAAACTACTGAATAGATTTTGATGAAACTACGTATATAATAATATAGCTTATACATCAGAATAACACATAGGTTACTTTTTATCCCGGAAACAAGTTCCTGTGTGAAACGGGAACGGGAAAAGTTCTCTACGCGGGCGAAGCCGCGGGCGTCAACTAGTAAACATAATTCTGAGATTATATCATGCTGATAATAGTGTTCTCTTAAATGGCGAGTTGAAATTGCTGCAAGACGAAGTCGTAGTTTTACCAGTGCTCATTACTCCTCCCATCTGTAGTCGCCGGACCACCGGTGGTTTGTCATCGTGTACAAACGCCTTTTTCAGAGTTTTGGTAATTGAAAATGCTACCAATTTATCAATTAAAACGTTTAGACCTTGACTCACTCAATATCTCAAAACGAGAATGGCCCGGGGATAAGGTTAATTCATATGAACAAACGTAGTAGGTATTCATAAGAACATTGATGGCTTTCAGACTTAACTAGTGAGGATCAAATTACAAAATGACGTTATTCGTCTATCTGAGGGCTGGTTGGGGCGAGATGAGTTTTACTCGAAATTGGTGAAAAACCAGAACTATAAAACCATAACTTGTACTTTACGTTAGGAAAAATATCGTGTAAGCGAACCAGAATTTGTCGAGCGAAAATGTCTTATCTGTAAAATATACGATGACACAGTACTTTTGGGTATATATCGATCACCATCCTATCGGGATCTAGAAAAGTTCTTTAATAGTCTTGATAGAGTTTTAAAATCAATAAATTCGAACACCAATATAATTCTAGCAGGGGATTTCAATATTAATATTGGGACTGGGAATAACAACATTTAAAAACACATTGTCTCTAAAAAACAACGCAACGCATTTGTATTCTACAAGGGGGAATAAGTGCTATGATCATGTTTTGCTGAAATCGAACAGTAGAGTGGTGACTATAGTTGTAGAAACATCTATAACGGACCACTTTGCCGTAATACTGTACTTAAATCTAGTGAAAACAGCTCCTAAACCTGATGCCAGTGCCATAAGGGTTCACTACAGAATGATACAGTGTGCCATATGGTTGCATAATGGTTCATAAAACCTAAATTTTTTCAGAGTCAAAATGTCGTTTTAACTACAAAACGACATTGGTACGAGATTTGCGAAGATTCGGAAAGGTTGTTCAAAGTTCACATATTCTTTTATCGAATACTAGGTGACCTCTCGGCTTCGCCCGTGACATACTTCGAACTCTCGTCACACCTATTTAATCCCGTCGCTTATAAATTCTACAAAAATTAATTAAAATTTGCCCAAGTTGTCGACATTTATGACTACTGCTCCGCTCTCAAGGGAAGTAGCGTGATGACATATAGCCTATAGCCTGCTTCGGAAGGAACGTTAAGCCGTTGGTCGCTTTTGCCAGAAAACTGACAGTCGCGCGCCTTGAAATATTTCAACAATAGGCCACCACAACCTGCGATTGTCCATTTCCTCATGGGGATGGGCTTACGATCTGTGACGTGGGACAAAAATGCGCACGGTGAAAATGGACGTATAATATGCCTGTGCCACCCTTTAAGAATCATTATCTGTCGTGCTGCTTTCCTGAAGTACCCATGTACTGCATCAATGTTGTTCCTTATGCTACATCTACACGCTTTCCAATCGTTGATAAGCCTTCACAAGTTCAAGCGTCTGAATCCGGCGTTGGATTGACTTGTGTAGCCTTGCGAGCGCTTGTCGCTGATCTGATCGAGTTTCGGTGTTTTGTGCACAGATCAAAGTAAGCCTGTGGCAAGCGTTTGCGCATCCACATACTTCATGATGTGATCTGCATTAGCACAGATTGTAACCGCGTGGAGAGTGAACGTCGTTTTGTTTAAAAATGGCTGAGGGCAACCGAAACAATTGTTTTTTTAATTGTCCCAAGCTGAGAGTCCTGTCCGCTTTTAGGCGGTGCTGTCGTAGTTACCACTTCAGTTAGCGCTTCATCATTATTTTTTGTTAATAGTGTTCGGTAACTACTTATGGCTCATTAATTTAAATTACTCTGTGACGATTTTTACTAGAAGGGCCCCATCTAAAGAATTTGCCACGGGCCTCAGAAGGTATAGTTACGCCACTGCTTGGGGGGCATCAAAAACAGCATTTCTCGAACTTGAAAGAGCACAAAGAGCAGTTTTAAAGGTGACCTCTAAACCATTCAGATACCCGCCTATCCAGCTGTACAATGAATGTGGAGTGCTCACAGTAAGGCAACTTTATAACTTTCGAACCGTATTGAAAACACACAGGATATTAAAATTTACACCGGAGCTTCTGGAATCTAATCTAGCAGGCGATATCGATCAGTTTGTGGTATGTTTCGGTATAGGACAACTTTTGCAAGTCGCCAATACTATGTTCTGAACGCTCGACTGTATAATAAAGTACATAAGTCACTTAAAATCTATTTATTCATTGCATTACAGTGAGATAAAATCCAAGGTAATGGAATGGTTAAAACCCTAAATTATAACAGCACTGAAGCCCTACTCAATAGTATGATTTATTAAATATATTAACATAAATACATAAGTATCCACGCACTCAACACACACACACACACATTATACATCCACCTACATAATTTATATAGGTACCTACCTTCAGAAATAAACACTGACATCTGAAATACAGATGAAACCCTAGTTCAGATGGCAGCGGTTTTAATTGATAAGTATGAATAATATACCAGGCTTGTATAAAATCTGACGTGTATTCGTGTTCATTTAAATTTTTTTCGTTTTCCTATTAAAGATACCGACTGTCCTTGAGGGGTTTATTATTATGAAATACCAAGTGGTTGAAAGACAGACAAATACGCACAAGTATATTTTATAGATGTTCGCCTTCCGTAAGTGCGAAGCCTTGACCAGAAATGGGCCCGCGAAGTCGGTACCTACGCCCTCAAAGGGCCGAGTGGCCGTCACTCGATCTGCCGGTAAGTCACCCATCAAAGGCTGCATTGTAATCGCTTTCAACCGGTAACACGACATACATTTGAAAATAATTGAGCGCACACACCGACGCGCAGATAAAATCCAAAACTCGCGTTGTAAAATTACCAAAAGACCGTTACTACCCGCGTGCGAGTTGGTAATGTGACGATCTGTAACCAGAAGCTGCACAAAATTACCATCCTTGGGTAACAAGACAAGGTGACGCGCACGATAAGACAGCTGCGAGTTTCCGAGTCTGCCGCCAACTCAAGCAAGCCCGATTGGTTCTGAAAGGGATTCAGCCTGGCAATGGCTCCCTTTAATCTACCCGAGGTCTTAATAATCTGTATTTCATGACCGAACCGAACCGCTTGAACTCGTTGCATCCAGAACACGAGTGCAGACCGGCGTTCGTTTGCCGATAGATAATGCCGTTAGTTCCGCGCCAGTAGAGTTTCGACTGGAGGTCAAATGTCCGGTAACACATTCAACCACTCGGCGGATGACCGATCATCAACGCCACACACCGAAATATGCTGGTCCTAGCATGGTTGACCACTTTGAGTTTACATTTGCGTTTCCGTGCTTCAGAGGGCATGTTAAGCCATTGGTCCCGGTTGCTAGTTAAATGACAGTCGTTAAGCCCAGTTGAAGGCCATATAGGCGAATTGAAAAATTTCAACACCATCCATTAAGAGAGACAAAAATCCGTAAGTATCTCTTCCTACCCCTTTGGGGATAAAGGCCGGAAAATATGTATGTACTTACATACATACATACATATTATCACGCCTGTTTCCCATCGGGGTAGGAGAATGAATGGGCAAACTGGTAGGGGAGTCGATCTTAAAAGAAGGCCAGGTCAAGAGTACTCTTAACCGGCGAGCGGGTATGAAAACACTCATGAAAGTAGAAGAAGCGAAAGTTGTATGTCAGGATCGTATTAAGTGGAAAGCCATAGTCTTTGTACCTATGATGGATATAAAATATATGGAACTGACCTAAGAGAAAGTGTACAGAAATAGTCAACTTTGTAGACAACCATAGTGCTCAAAGTAATTCTAGCAAGTATCAAATCAAACGTTATCATTGGGATATTTGTTGGTAAATCTGCTATCAGTATTCATTTTACTTTTAGCAGGTATGTTCG
The DNA here is from genome assembly GCA_948477245.1 of Thumatha senex. Taxonomy (NCBI): domain Eukaryota; kingdom Metazoa; phylum Arthropoda; class Insecta; order Lepidoptera; family Erebidae; genus Thumatha; species Thumatha senex. The sequence goes on along the minus strand of OX419725.1, from coordinate 30,255,661 downwards.
AAGGAATAAGTGTATGGCAGGAAGAGCGTGGCTCCAGTGAACTATCTGCTCTAGATATAATCCACTTTTGCAGGTGGACCTATATGATGTCCATTCGCTTTAGCCTCTTGTAGTAGCTTCTGGTTTTTAGCACAGCTGCTAGGTTATTGGGATGCCTTGCCAGTCTCTCCTGGTATACTTTTGAGTGCATTTGGATTTCCTCCGTGACATTATTCATCAACAGCTCTCTGTGAATTTCAACATTAGTAATGAACCAAGGAACACTACAGATGGACTGCAAAATCATATTTTGCATTTACTGTATCATGGCAATACTAGATCCGCAGGTGGAGTGGAACCCCACAGCTGAACACCATAGAGCCATACCAGGTTCATGATCATTTTATGTATTAAAAGTTTATTGTCAGTGCTCAATACACTGTTACGTCCCATAATCCACAGCATGTGTCTGTATCGAATATTGAGATTATTCTGTTTGGTCCTAATGTGGTATTTTCACGATAAGCGCCAATCAAGATGCATTCCTGGATAACAGAGACTGCTACTTTAACTTGGAAGGTTCTTTCTTTCTGCAAGTAGTACTGTATGCCATTTATGTTGTAGTATCCCAAACTTTTTTAAAAGCCTGTTGAATGGTGAGGAACAACAAAGAGCAGTATAACTTTTCCTCGAGGCTTTAAATCAAATCAGCCATTTAGTTAACATTTATTTTTATACTGTCTAAGATAATTTAAAACTACAACTCTATTTTATTGATGCTGGCAGTACCTCAATCCATGCACAACTCGGTATCACATTTTAATGTTGTTTCTCATTGTTGGTAATTCCAGAAGAAAACAAATACCACTTATTAGTTTAGTGCTTCATTAAATATAAAATTGCTTCTTACAAGTAAACTTCTTAAACATACAGACTTCTATTATTCCAAACTATCTTAGTCTTAGTTTGTTTTGTTTAATCATTTCACACAAATCTTGCAAATTATTGAATAATTGATGATTAGCAGACAGAGTCTCACTTTTTAAATTAGGATTGATGACTATAGCATGCCATCCAGCCGCTTGTGCCCCTTTAAAATCTTTTTCAAGATCATCGCCAATATGAAGTGCTTCAATTGGCTTAATATCCTTCTTAGACATTTTAATAGCACTTTTAAATATCCTTTCATCAGGTTTACTGTACCCAACATCATATGATGTCACAACGAAGTCAAACTTAACATGTAAATCAAGATTCATCAGTATTTCAGTCAGTCGTGGATCAAAGTTAGATATGACTCCAATTACTGCATTGAACTGCCTAACCTGATCAAGTAGTTCAATTCCACCATCGGTGACTGACCAACATTTAGAAGTCTTATATTCATTTATTAATTTAGTTGCAATACTGTTTAAATCTGCGGTAACTGGCAACTTGTCTCTTAAAGTCTGTTTCACAACTTGAGTCCACCATTTCTCCCAAGTTATTGATGATTTGCCATAATTAGGATGCTTCCTCCACATGTCTCTGATACTAACATTCAATTTCGTTTTGATATCATCTTCCGTGCCCAGGAATCCATGCTCTTTTGCTATTAAAGCATAATATTGCCATGGAGGTGTTCTAAACTTTAGTAAAGTATTGGTTACATCGAATGTTATTAATTTCAATCGTGCTAAAGTCATTTTAAACCTTACCTATTTTTTTTTATAGATAATAATGATTATCTCAACTACTTCAACTTTTAGAGCTTGTGGCATTTGTGGATAGGCTTCCACTAGTCCGCCAATGTCATGTTTCGGACTGTTTCGGTTCGGATTAGGTTTCGGAAGGGCAAACTGTCAAACTCATTGTACGGTTTGTCAACTGAACAGCCAAAATGAATTTATATTTTCCGACCAATTGTTTAAAAACTAAGTTTTCTTACATAACTGTATACATATATAAGACTAACAATATAGTAGATATTTACAACTTTAAACTAACATACGCTACGTTTATTTTATCAATTATCGTTACTTTAAATCTGTGAAATAAAATTACTTAACTAGAAAATATACAAAATTACAGCCTAATTTTATTAATACTAATATAATTACCTAGTTTATATACAAAACGGGTATATACAAGGGGCAAAAGTAGTTTAAGTGACGTAGGTCGAGGAATATTAGAAGGAATTACATCATAAAGCGAATATCTTAATTTATTACAACTGAAAAATATATGGTCCACGTCTCCATCTTCAAAACCGCATTCGCAAATAGAATTGTCCCTTATTCTAAGTTTGGCCAAAAATACAGGTGTACATGAATGATTTAACCGTAGACGACTGATTATGAAGTAGTACTTTTATCTAATCTAGGACATTTTGCAAACCAGGGCTTGTGAGGGATTTCTGGCTGTATATCCCCATAAAATTTGTCTTTAATAGTTTTTTATATATTCCAAATTCTAGTCCATGAGTTTATTAAATTTACTCTCAAGGATAATGATTATCTCATCTTGAAAAACATTACCTACAAAATTTTATTCATTACATTGGTCTCGAACGTCATAGAGCGAGATAAGTAGAGTTGCCAGCTAAAATCGGTATATTTGTACTAAAAATTTATAACAATCACACTTAAGTATAATTATTTATTATACTAATATTCTTTGGCCTTAGCCGCAATCATCATCGAATTAATTTCAAAATCATAACAATTAGTTAGTTAGTTAGTTAGTTATTCTTTATTGTAACACCAAAAATACATTTAACATATTTACAATGTGATACTGTAATTTTAGCTGTATTGAAGAGTCGTTTTGAATGTAATAGACCAGTGATGGATTCAGTCGACAGCCTATTTTGCTGTTTTATTTCCAAAAAAATAATATGTGAAAATATGCGTTCAACGTTAGCGGATGATTGTGGAAGTGATATTATATTAAAGATGAAATTAGACAACAAAGTAAACATTTGAGTTTCATCGCCATGCTTTAGTAAACTTACTTCATCAAATAGTGCTATATAGTTATGTCACTGAACCTTTTTGTTTATATAGATAATGCATATTTGATTATAGGTGTATAATCCATAGATAGTTTATAAATCTAACTTGTGTAACCTGTGTGTAAACTTTTGTATGCATAACGTGTATCTATTTAGTTACCTATAATTTTGCCTTGTGTGATCTATGTGTAACTGTAATAACGAGGTTTTTTTTTTCCTTTGAACATGTTTAACAATATAAAGCGCACATTTTTGTACCTAATTAGTCTGCAACTATAAGCGAGGACTTGTAAATGGCTTTTAGATAGCTAAACATAATAACTATTCAGTTATGTGCAGCTGTAAGTCTTCCATGCATTAAATAAATAAATAAATAAATCCCTAAATAGTTCTACATCATCAGGAAATGTTTTGAATTGTTCACAATTTCTTAAAATGCGCCACTCTGTATCTATTTCCTGGAAATCATTGCTCTGAATAATATCGCATCATTACAATTCTTCGAAAACACTTCGTCGAAATACATTTTATCGAACGACTTTTCTACGAAAACACTTCGTCGAAAACAGTTTATCGAAAAACACTTCATCGAAAACATTTCATTGAAAAGACTTTTCTTCGTAAGACAGTTTATCGAAAAACTTTTCTTCATAAAACTTTTCATCGAAAGACAGTTAATCGAAAAATATTTCCCGAAACTACTCTTCGCCGAAATACTCTTTATCGAAAAGAGTCCCACGATAACAACTCTTCGAATTGCACTTTCTCGAAAAATACTTTGGTACTGCATAAAACTGATAATTTGTATAAAGCGGTAACCCATACAATAATTGACCTTGTGAAAAGTTACTTAACCTCATAAATCTTGTCGTTCATTAGGTTTTCACTAAAAATTTCGTTGGTTAGATGGCGCTTTGTAAAAAAATAACAGGCCATAAAAAAACGATTGAATAAATATTTAAAAACTTAACTAAAATTTTTAATAGATTTAACTTAACACATTAGGATTTACAAAAAAAAAACACTCAAATTAATTTATAAAAAGACAAAATCATAACTTCTAGAAAAGCGAGGTTTGTACATCCTACTTCTAAAGCCACTAGACCAATTTTCTATTAAATAATATGTTGAAAATATGGTTTAGCTTCTGATACCGAAATTTCCTCGAAAAAATATTATCGAAGACAGTTCTACGAATGAAACTTACTGCCGCACTCAAGAGTCGATTTAATGATTGATTAAGGAGTTTTAAGTAAAGATTAATAAAAATTCACTCTCAGACACAGTTTGGTTGCGCCGGTATATGATTCAAGAATAGCCGCGTTATTTTTTCTATGTTGCATCGCCGATCTACATTTGTTTTAATTAATTAGTTGTCGACACTCCCCCCGCTTCCCTTTATTGCATTTCTCTTTCGCACCTACCTTGTCTCGCATAAAAGAGGAGCGAGACAGCTGTATTACGCGCTATCTAAAGCGTCGCTCACTGGCAGAGACAACGGAGTGAGGTCGCGCTGTATTAGTGCTGCAATGCGCGCTCGCATCAACTTTCGCAATAATTATGTTTTCCATGGATAAATAGTGTTTTCGTGCAATGGAACCAGGGATCCAAGACCAGGGACGTCCCCGGCAGTCTACAGCTCAGTATCTTGCAGCAAAAGCAAGGTAGTGTGCCAATTCCTGTTTTCCATTTCATTTTCGTCGACAATCGCGTGTAAATTTCATTATTGTCTTTCCCCGCAAATACAGTCCACATTGAATTTATTTATCTCGCCCGCTCAACCATTTTCTGGTCCTAACGATCCGGATTTTGTTCCATTCGCTTTAGTAGTTTGCCAATAGAAACGCAATAGTTTTTATTCCACCACGGAATAAACGCATAGGTATAGGTTATAGTTTTTATTCCACCACGGAATAAACGCATAAGTATAGGTTATAGTTTTTACTCCATTCGGAATAAACGCATAGGTATAGGTTATAGTTTTTTATTACACCACGGAATAAACGCATAGATTAGGTAATAGTTTTTTATTCCATTAGGGAATAAACGCATACTTACCTACTGTTTTTCGCATAGGTAGGTACTAAATAGTTTGCAATTTCGACTGCACCGCATTGTAATAGGTAGACCACGCGAGCAGGTACCTAGGCCCGCGCGCGCATGTACCTACGCTCGTTCGCGCCTAGTCTCACTGCTCACCACCGCTCCCATTTTGATAGTTCGTTAGTTTTGCACTGTAGGTAGCTATAGTTGTTTGTTTTAACAATGCCTCCGAAAGAGATTCCGGATCTATAGTTAAAACTATTACACGCTAAGAACCAAGTAACGGCCAATGTTCAACTTAATATACAAGTGTTAGAGTTTGTGGAACCAACTGTGTTCCTTGGTATAACTATTGATGCCAATTTGCAGTGGGGCTCGCACATAGAAAAGACGGCCTTTAGGTTAAGTTCGGCTGCATACGCTGTAAAAAAGATCAGGACTCTAACAGATGTAGATACGGCTAGAATGGTTTACTTCAGCTATTTTCATAGTATTATGTCTTACGGTGTTCTCCTTTGGGGGAGTGCTGCAGATGTAAATAACATTTTTGTTCTTCAAAAGCGGGTTGTACGCGCTATATATAATTTGGGCCCCAGAGTCTCCCTCCGAGAAAAATTCAAAGAAGTAAATATTCTAACCGTAGCATCACAATACATTTTTGCCAATGTTATGTATGTCCAGAAAAATCTATCACAGTTTACTAAACTCTGTGATATACATAATATAAACACTAGACATTAAAACAATCTTTTAGTTCACCACAGTCGGCTGCATAAGATTGGCGATTCTTTCCAGGGTAACTGTATACGCTTTTACAACAAGCTTCCCTGTGACCTGAGAAATTTACCATTAACTAAATTTAAAAAGTTTATTAAAAGAAAGCTTTGTGAAAAAGGTTATTACTCTATTCAAGACTATTTACAGGACAGGGATGCCTGGAAATGATCTGCTGGCAAATAAAATATTAAAGTCATAATATATTAAACTGTAAATAGGCCATCAAAAAAAAGCCTTCCTAAGTTTCTTACCGTTTCTTCTCAGGTGGGCCGCGTTCCGAACCGGTGGTCATTTTAAAAATACAATTTTTTTCTTTAGTTTTAGTATATGCCATTTTGTAATGGTCGCGCCGTTGAAACGGTCTATGCAAAATAAAGACATTTTTTTTTAGGTAACACACCCACTTTAGTAACGCGGTCGAGAAAAGAGGTGTTAGACATCACTATCGCAACGGATAGGATAAGTCGATACATAAGTGACTGGAAGGTGGACAAAAGGAACTCCATGTCGGATCATAGGCGAATCACCTTCAGTCTAGAGGGGAAAATTGAAAAGATTATGATTAGAAACGCGAGGAAAACAAACTGGGCGATGTTTGAGAACTATGTGGAAGAGAACTGGATCCCAGGACAAAAAACCTCGATTAAGTGTACCATGGATATAGAACGACAAGCCAGCAGACTGGATAAAACTCTGAGGGAAGCATACAATAAAGAGATTAAACCAGTAAAGGACACAACCCTGGTGGACTAAGGCACTAGGTAAGAAAAGGAAAAAAAAACTCGACGGGCTCTCAGACAAGCCATCAAAAAAAGGTGATAATGAGAGCTGGCGGGTATACAGAGAGGAAAGAAACTCATTCAAAAACGAATGCAGAAAGGAAAGTAGAAGAAGCTGGAGGGCGTTCTGCGAGGGAGTTGAGAAACAACCAGACGCAGCACGATTGATGAAGACGCTCTCCAAAGTAAAATCCTGTAAACTAGGAAGTATAAAGAACGGGAAGGAAATTATAACCGAATCCGAAAAAAATCTAGAGATTATTCTATATATATCTATAATCTAGAGACTACTTCAACTTTTAGAGCTTGTGGCATTTGTGGATAGGCTTCCACTAGTCCGCCAATGTCATGTTTCGGACTGTTTCGGTTCGGATTAGGTTTCGGAAGGGCAAACTGTCAAACTCATTGTACGGTTTGTCAACTGAACAGCCAAAATGAATTTATATTTTCCGACCAATTGTTTAAAAACTAAGTTTTCTTACATAACTGTATACATATATAAGACTAACAATATAGTAGATATTTACAACTTTAAACTAACATACGCTACGTTTATTTTATCAATTATCGTTACTTTAAATCTGTGAAATAAAATTACTTAACTAGAAAATATACAAAATTACAGCCTAATTTTATTAATACTAATATAATTACCTAGTTTATATACAAAACGGGTATATACAAGGGGCAAAAGTAGTTTAAGTGACGTAGGTCGAGGAATATTAGAAGGAATTACATCATAAAGCGAATATCTTAATTTATTACAACTGAAAAATATATGGTCCACGTCTCCATCTTCAAAACCGCATTCGCAAATAGAATTGTCCCTTATTCTAAGTTTGGCCAAAAATACAGGTGTACATGAATGATTTAACCGTAGACGACTGATTATGAAGTAGTACTTTTATCTAATCTAGGACATTTTGCAAACCAGGGCTTGTGAGGGATTTCTGGCTGTATATCCCCATAAAATTTGTCTTTAATAGTTTTTTATATATTCCAAATTCTAGTCCATGAGTTTATTAAATTTACTCTCAAGGATAATGATTATCTCATCTTGAAAAACATTACCTACAAAATTTTATTAATTACATTGGTCTCGAACGTCATAGAGCGAGATAAGTAGAGTTGCCAGCTAAAATCGGTATATTTGTACTAAAAATTTATAACAATCACACTTAAGTATAATTATTTATTATACTAATATTCTTTGGCCTTAGCCGCAATCATCATCGAATTAATTTCAAAATCATAACAATTAGTTAGTTAGTTAGTTAGTTATTCTTTATTGTAACACCAAAAATACATTTAACATATTTACAATGTGATACTGTAATTTTAGCTGTATTGAAGAGTCGTTTTGAATGTAATAGACCAGTGATGGATTCAGTCGACAGCCTATTTTGCTGTTTTATTTCCAAAAAAATAATATGTGAAAATATGCGTTCAACGTTAGCGGATGATTGTGGAAGTGATATTATATTAAAGATGAAATTAGACAACAAAGTAAACATTTGAGTTTCATCGCCATGCTTTAGTAAACTTACTTCATCAAATAGTGCTATATAGTTATGTCACTGAACCTTTTTGTTTATATAGATAATGCATATTTGATTATAGGTGTATAATCCATAGATAGTTTATAAATCTAACTTGTGTAACCTGTGTGTAAACTTTTGTATGCATAACGTGTATCTATTTAGTTACCTATAATTTTGCCTTGTGTGATCTATGTGTAACTGTAATAACGAGGTTTTTTTTTTCCTTTGAACATGTTTAACAATATAAAGCGCACATTTTTGTACCTAATTAGTCTGCAACTATAAGCGAGGACTTGTAAATGGCTTTTAGATAGCTAAACATAATAACTATTCAGTTATGTGCAGCTGTAAGTCTTCCATGCATTAAATAAATAAATAAATAAATCCCTAAATAGTTCTACATCATCAGGAAATGTTTTGAATTGTTCACAATTTCTTAAAATGCGCCACTCTGTATCTATTTCCTGGAAATCATTGCTCTGAATAATATCGCATCATTACAATTCTTCGAAAACACTTCGTCGAAATACATTTTATCGAACGACTTTTCTACGAAAACACTTCGTCGAAAACAGTTTATCGAAAAACACTTCATCGAAAACATTTCATTGAAAAGACTTTTCTTCGTAAGACAGTTTATCGAAAAACTTTTCTTCATAAAACTTTTCATCGAAAGACAGTTAATCGAAAAATATTTCCCGAAACTACTCTTCGCCGAAATACTCTTTATCGAAAAGAGTCCCACGATAACAACTCTTCGAATTGCACTTTCTCGAAAAATACTTTGGTACTGCATAAAACTGATAATTTGTATAAAGCGGTAACCCATACAATAATTGACCTTGTGAAAAGTTACTTAACCTCATAAATCTTGTCGTTCATTAGGTTTTCACTAAAAATTTCGTTGGTTAGATGGCGCTTTGTAAAAAAATAACAGGCCATAAAAAAACGATTGAATAAATATTTAATAACTTAACTAAAATTTTTAATAGATTTAACTTAACACATTAGGATTTACAAAAAAAAAACACTCAAATTAATTTATAAAAAGACAAAATCATAACTTCTAGAAAAGCGAGGTTTGTACATCCTACTTCTAAAGCCACTAGACCAATTTTCTATTAAATAATATGTTGAAAATATGGTTTAGCTTCTGATACCGAAATTTCCTCGAAAAAATATTATCGAAGACAGTTCTACGAATGAAACTTACTGCCGCACTCAAGAGTCGATTTAATGATTGATTAAGGAGTTTTAAGTAAAGATTAATAAAAATTCACTCTCAGACACAGTTTGGTTGCGCCGGTATATGATTCAAGAATAGCCGCGTTATTTTTTCTATGTTGCATCGCCGATCTACATTTGTTTTAATTAATTAGTTGTCGACACTCCCCCCGCTTCCCTTTATTGCATTTCTCTTTCGCACCTACCTTGTCTCGCATAAAAGAGGAGCGAGACAGCTGTATTACGCGCTATCTAAAGCGTCGCTCACTGGCAGAGACAACGGAGTGAGGTCGCGCTGTATTAGTGCTGCAATGCGCGCTCGCATCAACTTTCGCAATAATTATGTTTTCCATGGATAAATAGTGTTTTCGTGCAATGGAACCAGGGATCCAAGACCAGGGACGTCCCCGGCAGTCTACAGCTCAGTATCTTGCAGCAAAAGCAAGGTAGTGTGCCAATTCCTGTTTTCCATTTCATTTTCGTCGACAATCGCGTGTAAATTTCATTATTGTCTTTCCCCGCAAATACAGTCCACATTGAATTTATTTATCTCGCCCGCTCAACCATTTTCTGGTCCTAACGATCCGGATTTTGTTCCATTCGCTTTAGTAGTTTGCCAATAGAAACGCAATAGTTTTTATTCCACCACGGAATAAACGCATAGGTATAGGTTATAGTTTTTATTCCACCACGGAATAAACGCATAAGTATAGGTTATAGTTTTTACTCCATTCGGAATAAACGCATAGGTATAGGTTATAGTTTTTTATTACACCACGGAATAAACGCATAGATTAGGTAATAGTTTTTTATTCCATTAGGGAATAAACGCATACTTACCTACTGTTTTTCGCATAGGTAGGTACTAAATAGTTTGCAATTTCGACTGCACCGCATTGTAATAGGTAGACCACGCGAGCAGGTACCTAGGCCCGCGCGCGCATGTACCTACGCTCGTTCGCGCCTAGTCTCACTGCTCACCACCGCTCCCATTTTGATAGTTCGTTAGTTTTGCACTGTAGGTAGCTATAGTTGTTTGTTTTAACAATGCCTCCGAAAGAGATTCCGGATCTATAGTTAAAACTATTACACGCTAAGAACCAAGTAACGGCCAATGTTCAACTTAATATACAAGTGTTAGAGTTTGTGGAACCAACTGTGTTCCTTGGTATAACTATTGATGCCAATTTGCAGTGGGGCTCGCACATAGAAAAGACGGCCTTTAGGTTAAGTTCGGCTGCATACGCTGTAAAAAAGATCAGGACTCTAACAGATGTAGATACGGCTAGAATGGTTTACTTCAGCTATTTTCATAGTATTATGTCTTACGGTGTTCTCCTTTGGGGGAGTGCTGCAGATGTAAATAACATTTTTGTTCTTCAAAAGCGGGTTGTACGCGCTATATATAATTTGGGCCCCAGAGTCTCCCTCCGAGAAAAATTCAAAGAAGTAAATATTCTAACCGTAGCATCACAATACATTTTTGCCAATGTTATGTATGTCCAGAAAAATCTATCACAGTTTACTAAACTCTGTGATATACATAATATAAACACTAGACATTAAAACAATCTTTTAGTTCACCACAGTCGGCTGCATAAGATTGGCGATTCTTTCCAGGGTAACTGTATACGCTTTTACAACAAGCTTCCCTGTGACCTGAGAAATTTACCATTAACTAAATTTAAAAAGTTTATTAAAAGAAAGCTTTGTGAAAAAGGTTATTACTCTATTCAAGACTATTTACAGGACAGGGATGCCTGGAAATGATCTGCTGGCAAATAAAATATTAAAGTCATAATATATTAAACTGTAAATAGGCCATCAAAAAAAAGCCTTCCTAAGTTTCTTACCGTTTCTTCTCAGGTGGGCCGCGTTCCGAACCGGTGGTCATTTTAAAAATACAATTTTTTTCTTTAGTTTTAGTATATGCCATTTTGTAATGGTCGCGCCGTTGAAACGGTCTATGCAAAATAAAGACATTTTTTTTTAGGTAACACACCCACTTTAGTAACGCGGTCGAGAAAAGAGGTGTTAGACATCACTATCGCAACGGATAGGATAAGTCGATACATAAGTGACTGGAAGGTGGACAAAAGGAACTCCATGTCGGATCATAGGCGAATCACCTTCAGTCTAGAGGGGAAAATTGAAAAGATTATGATTAGAAACGCGAGGAAAACAAACTGGGCGATGTTTGAGAACTATGTGGAAGAGAACTGGATCCCAGGACAAAAAACCTCGATTAAGTGTACCATGGATATAGAACGACAAGCCAGCAGACTGGATAAAACTCTGAGGGAAGCATACAATAAAGAGATTAAACCAGTAAAGGACACAACCCTGGTGGACTAAGGCACTAGGTAAGAAAAGGAAAAAAAAACTCGACGGGCTCTCAGACAAGCCATCAAAAAAAGGTGATAATGAGAGCTGGCGGGTATACAGAGAGGAAAGAAACTCATTCAAAAACGAATGCAGAAAGGAAAGTAGAAGAAGCTGGAGGGCGTTCTGCGAGGGAGTTGAGAAACAACCAGACGCAGCACGATTGATGAAGACGCTCTCCAAAGTAAAATCCTGTAAACTAGGAAGTATAAAGAACGGGAAGGAAATTATAACCGAATCCGAAAAAAATCTAGAGATTATGCTCAAGACGCACTTCCCAGACTGTAAGAATCATAAAGAGTATGCCATGTCGGCTGACTCAACTAACATTGAGAATGGACGGCTGAACATAACCATCACAGAAGAAGACCTACGATGGAGTGTCCGGTCCTTTCAGCCCTACAAGGCAGCTGGACCAGATGGGATATTTCCTAAGATGTTGCAGACAGCTATCGACATAATAGCTGAAGATATACTTGCTCTGTATAACAGCAGCATTAAGACAAAGTACATCCCAAAGAAATGGAGAGAGGTAAGAGCGGTTTTCATACCAAAACCTGGAAAACCGTCGTATCAGGAAGTGAAGGCTTTCAGATGCATTAGTCTGTCCTCCTTCCTGCTCAAGACACTAGAGAAAATACTAGATAGAGTGATCCGAGCACAAATAGTCAATAGTGGATCGCCTCTGCACTCTAACCAACACGCATATATGGAAGGTAGATCTACTGACACGACCCTTCACAACCTGGTAAACAGATTGCAGAGATCGATAAACAACAAGGAATACGCGCTGGGATGCTTCTTCGATGTCGAGGGAGCCTTTGATATGGCCACTCCAGAATCGATAGAAGCCACCTTAAACCGCGAAGGAATAGATAAAGACATATCAGAATGGGTGAAAAAATGCTGAAACACCGACTGATACAGGCATAGTTGGCAGGCGTCACGATAACGGTAAAAGCGAGAAGAGGATTTCCACAGGAGGCTGTCTATCGCCACGCTGTGGTGATAGACAGCCTCCCTGTGGAATTATCCATGACGAAATTTGAAACAAGAAAGGCAACTATATATAACGACAGTCAAGCAGCACTGAAAGCCCTAAATTAGGAGGAGACAACGTCAGCAATGGTTAAAGAGTGTAAGAACTCACTTGACCGGCTGGCAAGAAAAATAAAAGTCAATGTTGTATGTACTCTACCTGTGTATGTGCGGGTACCTGGACATGTAGGAATCCCAGGCAACGAACTAGCGGATGAACTAGCCCGTGAAGGAGCTGATGAAAGCTTGGTGGGACCAGGGCCATGCCTGCCGATTGCTCATAAAATCACTAAGGGAGTAATCAGCAGGAGGACAGTGGTAGAAACCAACCTTAGATGGAGGACTTCGATAGGCATGACACAGTCAAAGATCTTTATCAAAGTAATGGATGCAAAAAGAACTAGCCAACTGGTCAAACTAACCAGAGGAAACATGAGGCTGGTTATAGAGATGATCACAGGACACTGTCGCCTGAACAGGCACTTTACAGTGATAGGAGGACTGGACGACCCAAAATGCCCGGAATGCATGGAGGAAGAGAAGACCGGCTTCCACCTACTAGCTGAGTGCCCTATGTATTCTTTAATCAGGTGGGAAATTATAGGAACGGACAAGCACAAAGAAGAGGACCTGGAGTATCTGAAGGTGGATCAGATAGTAAGATTATGCAAAGAAACAAAAAGATTCAACGGGGCGCCATAAAACTCCTGGGATACCCAAACCCATCCGCTAGGAGGAAGTCTGGGGAAATGAGCGAAGTAGGCGGCAGAATACGCGGTCGGATCGCTCGCTCGGCGGTGCCGGCGTCCCCCACTAGAAAATAATAATAACCAGTGTATCAGATTTTTGAGTTTTGGTCACAGTAAATGATGATATCTTCGGTTGTGATTTTATATTCTTTGATGATACTGAGTGTGCTTGTGAAGAACTATGTTTCTTTATAGCGTCTTTTCCTGATGAGATGTTGATATCTTTATTACAACTCTTACAATAGGCATAACTTTCGCCTTTACGACTATCTTGCAGCCAGCCTGGAAATTGTTCTTTCCATTCTTTTCTATAATAATGTAGAAATTTTTTTCTCCTTACACTCACACTTGTGCTTGGCTCCTCGTCAGATGACATTTTAACTTAATGATCTGATTTTGTAGGCACTCTTTAGGTTAGGTACTCTCTCTTCAAAGCTAAAATTAAATAATAAGTTAATGACATCGATTTGTAGGATACAAGGGTATTCCCCAAAATATATGGAACATTCAACACTAGGTTCATACTATTACTTCCCCGTAATATTAAACATAAATGAAAAGGGTTGCCAACTTAAAAGTGTAAAATCGGTAGAAAAATCGGGAGAATTTCCATGAATACTGTGAAATCGTAGGAAAATCGTTATATTTCGGTATTATAGGTAGAACAGAGCGCATATCGGTAGAAATACCGAAAAATCGGAATGTTACTTGTTTTTTTTTTGTAATTATTTTATGGCCTGGTTGTGAAGACTTTTTAGCCAAATTTTTCTTTTATATCATATTACTTCAAACTTATCTCCTAATTTAGTCCTGTTCAGTCCTTTGTCGATGTCAAGTCCAGTCATTGGTCCTGTGTCCTTACCCTATTAGCGTGGTAGAGTGTTAATGAGGCTCTCAGTAGAATTTGCGCGGCAAGATATAAAATAGCATTTCACTGTTCACTGCAATATATCACTATAGCACGTTTACGCAACTTTTATGTCTAAGACACTAGCATTTTTACACATAAAACAAGGTTAAAGCACTAGTTTTAGAAAATAATAAACAGCAAGCGTGTGTCATTCGAGAAATTCCCTCGCAAGCTCCAATCATACTTGTTGTTGTTAATCAGTTATCTTCGCCCATCTTGTGCAGGCAAAGGAAACTTAGTCAATACAGCCTCTTAGTAGTATTTATATTTTCTTATTATATAGTTTTAGTCATGTCTAGTAATTTGTCGATATTGAGTCCTCAGTCCTAGGTCCTGAGTCAACATTAAATGGGAATCTGTAGTATCTACAACCGAATTAAGTTATGAATTACAAAGATGAAGCGTAAAACAACCCATTTAAAGATTTTGAAATTGCCCTATTCAAAAGCGGATAATGAACGGGTGTTCAAATGAGTTTAGTTAAAACTAACCTGAGAAATCGATTGGCGGTGAAGACGCTCAATGCTATTATTATTATGTATGTAAGATTTGGACTTAAAAGAGTAAGGAAGTGCTGCTATTCTTACGAAGTGCCAGACAGTGTGTTGAGCTGTATTGGTACCAACGCATTGTTTGATATCTTTAATATGCCAGTCATCTAGTGGCTTATTAAACATATCTGCAAGTTTATAAGCTAGAGGAGACTTTTTCGATACAATTTAGCATTTGATAAACTTAGGTGATAATTTTTTGCTAAAATATTTATCCTTATCACTTACCTTACTATACACTTACGAACTAGTCGCTCCAGCGACGGGCGACTTGCGACGCGAATTGCGACGGGAAAAAAAGTATAGAGATTGATAGAGCAAGCCACGATCATCCGCGACGCGACCTGCGACTCGATCGGTGACACGAAAATGCACGAACGATTCACGACCTGCGGCTGCGTTGGACGAATTCAGCGACGAGCGATTGAAACAATCTTTTTTGTTTTACTTACCGCGATATTATTTTCAGAATGAATACTGATTTTTTAATTATTTATTTTATGTGATTATAAATTTGTAATATTAGGTATTCTACATTGAGTTACAATACTATAGAGTCACAATCATAAACAGACAACACTCAAAAAATGTCCGAGCGCCGTTCTACATACCTATACATTTAATATAACAAAGTTCAAAATGACATTTGCTCGAATTTAGGCGTTAGACCGATTGCATAATGTTCAAAATCGCTCGTATGCAATGTCATCATCATTCACCATGGGCTTGCGTACGAATAGGAAACAAGTCAGCAGTGGAGACGTTATTGATACTCAAATTATTATATTTATTTATATCAAATTAGGCAAGCGCTTGACCACAAGTTGCCTGATGGTAAGCAATGCAGTGTTCCTAGATGGAGTGCACTTGCCTAGAAGGAGTGTATAATGTAAAATGTAAAGAGTAATATATAACAAAATTAGACTGTATAAAAGAGTGAGTTAAAATATACCTAGAAGAACTCCGAAACTACCATCTGATTTCAAAAATGGTTTCAGTATTTTTATTTCATCTACCTATCATATTATTGCACTAGTAAATTAAGTAAGTAGTGGTAAATTCATTTAAAAGGATAAATTCTTACTTGTAAAGTAGGTTTTGCATTTTTATTAAGCCTGCTAAAACCTTTCGTTGTTGTATAAATGTCTGAAGGAAGAAAGTGATTGGAGCATACAACCGTCCCTTTATATGGCTTGAAGTTTAATTCATTTCGGGCTTTTGCTATAATAACTGCCCATTCTGAGCATCTTATGGGGTGTCGAGGAGAACTAAAAACAAAAATATTGTACTTAATTATTTATACCTTAAAATAGTAAAACGCAATCGACCTATTTTTAGTACGAAAAACTAAAAAATAAAACATTCAGCAACATGGTAATACATAAGTATAAATATTTAGTTCATAAACTCAAAAAATATTTAGTGTCAATCCGCTCCATAGCTTTCCGTTAGAACACAATTTGCAAGACACTCTCGGACGCGACACTATTTGTTTCTCTTTTACTCTTGCATATTTATCTAAAGTGTGAAAGAGATACACTTTAGACGCGATGCGCGGTCGGGCGGTCGGCATTTTATTTTTTCTAAGAAAATGATTTTTTTTGAAATTTAAATGTAAACACGCACTGTGGATACATAAATACGTAAATTCGTTTTGATACTTACCTAAAATATGAGACACCATCCTTTTTTGTCACGTATCTGCTGTTATTTGGGCAGGAAACAACCGAACACTTTGGCATCACGGACGTTGTACGAGGATTGCGGTCGCCTTACAACTAAAAAAAACTCTGCGCACTTCGCAGCGTGCGCCGAGTTACGGCGCGGACATTTTATTTGTCTGATTGTGACTCTATAGTATTGTAACTCAATGGTATTCTACCAATAATCACAATAATAGTAACAATTACAGTATTATTTAATTACTTGACTGTAGGAACCTAAATCCCTACTAATTATTAATGTGACTGATTCTTAGAGTAACTAGAGGTGGCATACCTTTGACCTATTCGATATACAATAGGGCAAAGGTATGCCACCTCTAGTTTAACTTTAAAATGTATTTAAAGATGAAGTTAGAATACAGAGTGTCTGGGTTTCGACCGGAGATAATTTAAGGCTTTTAATTCATCCAATTGTGAAATCCAATCCTAACTCTCTCCCACTTGATATGGCAGTAATTTTATTTTATGAATGTCTAGGGATCTGTTCTAAGCTCTACAACTTTACGGTATATGATGTGGTACAACAAAGTGGTTATTGCTACATGTGGACAGAAGTTTTAGGTAAAAAGGGAGCGAATGAAATTAGCAGTGGCTTGAACTTGTTCATTAAGTCGAAGATTGATGAAGGAGCTAAAATTTTCAGATTTTGGTCGGATAGTTGTTCAGGTCAAAATCGTAACCGCATAGTCTTTGCGTTTTATCAACATGTACTCGAAAAGTTTAATATCGAAAGTATTACCCACCGGTTTCTCGAAGTATACTGAAGTCCCACATAATGAAGGGGACAGTGTCCATTCTGTTAATGAAGGAGCTTCAAACAAGAAAACAATTTATACTCTCGACCAATGGGTAAATCTAATCAGGTGGGTAAAAACGTCAGGTGAAGCATACAGAGTTAAGGAAATGGCTTTGACAGATATTTTTAACTACCTAACCTACCTGGCCTTTACTTATTGGTAAAAATTGGACTAAAAATGATAACGGAGAAAAAGTTGTATGGAGTAAAGTAAAGGAAGTGCATATAACTAAATATGATTATAATATAAAAAAATATAAATACGAACTAGATGAAGAACACAAAATAGGCACAACCTTTAAAAAAAAGTAGAAGAGGGAAAAATAGCACAAGTAGATATCCAGTCTGCCAATACGACCCCTATAAAAGTTAAATATGACAAAATAATACAAAGACTTAGTATCTATGTGTGACTCAAAAATAATTCCCGAAGAATTCCATTAATTTTTCCGAGGATTGTCTTATGAGCAAGTACCTACAGGGAATGACAAATTTGCAGAGAGTACTGATGATGAAGATATTTAATAAGTTAAGTCTTTAATAGAAAACCAATGATAGCTTGTATAGTTAACTGATGTGATAAGACTGAAATAGTAATACAAAAAGAGTGCCAAATTATGTTTGCGTAATATGACAATTTATTCATTATTTTAAATTTAAGAAGTAATTATGTTTTCGTTATTTTTTATGTTACAGAAAGTTGATTATCTAATCTCAATTAGTGAAGACAAAGTTTCAAGGCTAATAAGAGAAGAACTGCGTTGTGAGTTATTTTTTGCCGATTATTATTATATTGTTTTATACGTTCTTATAAAGAACGTTTAATTGTTACCATTTTCTAGTAATTTCATTGATTTTTTTTATTATATTACATATCAATTTATTTTGTTTTTCTTACCTACCTTTGTCTACCGAATATTTAATTACGTACTTATATTTTTTATTAAACTGATATGTTTATGGACCATAGAATTCATATGCCAGCATTTTCATAATACAGAAGTGGCTTAATGGCGATTTTGGCCTCAACATTTCCAATGAAAAATGACACCGTGCATTTTAGGACCCAAATTGGGCGCTTTCTAGTTAACACACAACGGAGAATAAGGATTTAAAGGGCATTACTATTTCAAATATTATAATTATTTGCTAAATTTTTTTCAACATTACTACAGGATACTAATGCAAGTTATTAAAACAAAACATCATTAACAGCGTTAAAACATTTGGGTATAATAACTAAGATGCTTTCCCTGAAAAGTAACTCTTCTGCAATTACGACCACCTTTCGTGTTTACTTATATAAGCGCTAAGAAAGGAAATCCTGACATTCCCACGGGAAAGAGAACTACGCGGGTGAAATCAAAACATCCTAAACTATTAAATACCTGAAATTTGGAGAATTGAAAAAAACATACAAATTGGAATTCCCGGTATATCTACGGTAATGTTATCCTATTTAAAGCGGAAAAAATGATCAGTCTCGGCCTGGACTCAAACCAGCGTCTTCTGGTTTAACACACCAGACGCGTAACCAACTAAACCACCATGATCTACTCGAAACTGACTTTCCGACTTAAGACGTTATTCGTCAGTTCAAAGATCAGAGTTAAAATCTGTTTAATTTAATTAAAAATTAATTAATTAAATAATTTTTAATTTATTTTATTTAATTTAATTTTTAATTACTAATAACTCTATTAAAAAATAGGGGTTGATCGTAGAGGGTTGTATGTATTTCTTAATGTTGTAATACAGTTATAAGGAAATCAGTCCCATGGTGGAACCAAAATTCCAGTGATGCTGTCAGGAATTCTAAAAATACATTAAAATGATATTTTTCTGAACCTACGGTAGCTAATTGGATTTGGTATAAAAAATTAGATGCCACTTGGCAAGACCAATGTAGTAGTTTCAATAGGTTACCACCAGTGTCTCATATATGGGGATACAGCATCTCATAGATGGGCAGAGATTTAAAAAATATTGGAGCTCATGGAAACAAGAATTTTAATGATGAATAGGTTCCAAAATTTTTAGATAAATTGTCAGATTCTACTCAGATAGATTACAATAAGTTACATTTTTTATTTGAAAATGCACCAGAAAAGGCAAAAGTTGATGTGAAAGCTTTGTATCTTTATTGTCTGAATTAAGGCCATTACTTTGCCCGTTGACCTTGAAGATTTGATCCCTGTACTAGTATTTGTTATTGGCGCCACCTACCGACCAACGACCGTACTACAAAAAAAACGAACTGAAGATTATACAAGAACACAGATGTGTCGCAGAGTTGTCATCGTTTTTGCCTATTTCATTTGCTCTCTGAGGGGTCTAATAAATTATGTTCGTCTGGTTTTTGTAGTCTTGTCTTTTTCTAGTCGATCATAGTTCAGTATCTTCGGAACCTTGCCTAAACGGACCTTTTTTAATAATATATTTTAGTTATGTATCATATTTTTAAGGTTATATTTAATTTTAACATTAAGTATATTACTCATAAGTTCTTTTTAATATTTACAACTTACAGCTACTATAAACTTTACACATATTACAAAAGGAAGGTAAGGAATATTTACAAAATTATATTAAACATTAAGTTAATTTATTAGTTTATCTATATATATAAAAATTAAACCCGTTTTCCGTTGTCACGACATAGCATGAAAACGGCTTAATCGATTTGAAAAATTATTTTTGTATTGGATAACCTATTTATTGAGGAAGGTTCTTAGCTATATATCATCACGCTACTACACAGGAGAGCGGAGCAGTAATCATAAATCTCAGCAAATCGGGGAAACTTCCATACATATTTGGAAAAGTAATAAGCGACGGGATTAAATGGGTGCCACGGGGTTGGAAGTATGTCACGGACGAAGCCGGGCAGGTCAGCTAGTATTTTATATTTATTTGTCTACATCACAATTTATTTTTAACTACACGATGCAATATGCCTGCTGACATAGCTTTCATTCTAATAAATGATACATAATGAAGGTCTGATGATGACCAGGTAAGTGCTTATTGGTTCTCAGTAACGGAAATAGTAAGGATGACTTAGCTTTCAAAATTTATCTAATTGAGCACTGGTGATACTACATGGTACATTCTGAAGGTCTGATGATGACCAGGTAAGTGCTTATTGGTTCTCTGTAACGGAAATAGTTAAGATGACCTAGCTTTCAACATTTATCTAACTGAGCACTGGTGATACTACATGGTACATTCTGAAGGTCTGATGATGACCAGGTAAGTGCTTATTGGTTCTCAGTAACGGAAATAGTTAGGATGACCTAGCTTTCAACATTAATCTAATTGAGCACTGGTGATACTACATGGTACATTCTGAAGGTCTGATTATGACCAGGTAAGTGCTTATTGGTTCTCAGTAACAGGAATAGTAAGGATGACCTAGCTTTCAACATTTATCTAATTGAGCACTGGTATTACTACATGGTACA
Source organism: Thumatha senex (assembly GCA_948477245.1). Lineage (NCBI taxonomy): Eukaryota > Metazoa > Arthropoda > Insecta > Lepidoptera > Erebidae > Thumatha > Thumatha senex. The sequence goes on along the minus strand of OX419725.1, from coordinate 30,234,712 downwards.
TTCTGATGGTCTGATGATGACCAGGTAAGAGGATATTGGTTCTCAGTAAAGGAAATAGTAAGGATGACCTAGCTTTCAACATTTATCTAATTGAGCACTAGTGCTACTACATGATACATTCTGAAGGTATGATGATGACCAGGTAAGTGCTTATTGGTTGTCAGTAACAGAAATAGTAAGTATGACCTAGCTTTCAACATTTATCTAATTGAGCACTCGTGATACTACATGGTACATTCTGAAGGTCTGATGATGACCAAGTAAGTGGATATTGGTTCTCAGTAACGGAAATAATTAGGATGACCTAGCTTTCAACATTTATCTAACTGAGCACTGGTGATACTACATGGTACATTCTGAAGGTCTGATGATGACCAGGTAAGTGCTTATTGGTTCTCAGTAACGGAAATAGTTAGGATGACCTAGCTTTCAACATTAATCTAATTGAGCACTGGTGATACTACATGGTACATTCTGAAGGTCTGATTATGACCAGGTAAGTGCTTATTGGTTATCAGTAACAGGAATAGTAAGGATGACCTAGCTTTCAACATTTATCTAATTGAGCACTGGTGTTACTACATGGTACATTCTGATGGTCTGATGATGACCAGGTAAGAGGATATTGGTTCTCAGTAAAGGAAATAGTAAGGATGACCTAGCTTTCAACATTTATCTAATTGAGCACTAGTGCTACTACATGATACATTCTGAAGGTCTGATGATGACCAGGTAAGTGCTTATTGGTTTTCAGTAACAGAAATAGTAAGTATGACCTAGCTTTCAACATTTATCTCGCCATCACAAAAATATTATCCCTTCCCAACTTCCCCAACATAAAAGAAGAATTCGAACGTTTGTGCCCTTTTCGAGTCAGTTCTTACGCAACGTTAATTGCCATATACCTGACCCTTTTTGTATATAAACACTTTAATGACCTGAATCAATTATATAATATGAAACTAACAACTATAAAATAATTTATATGCGCTTGGTTACCATTCAACGGAAAGCATTCTAAATATTAATATTTGCCTTCACATTTCGCAACACACTACACTACGCACACTGCTTACACTACACTACGCATCAATACATGATGCCGACTAACCTCCTCAGATAACATTACACTTCACTAAAATACTAGTGTACACACAATCACATAATTCCTTGAATAAATTGAACTCACAAGTACTAAGTTTATAATAAACAAAAGTTAAATAGCTTATTACTTGTACCACACATCTAGTTCTGAACAAGAAACTTGTTTTGTAGTGAGTTTATTGGTAAAATGTTGTAGTTATCTCGCATTATATCTACCCTCCTAAATCTGTTACTGCTTCTTTGTTTACTAATGTAATATCTACATAATTATTAGTATTTTACATTATATGACTATTTTATGGGTGGAGGGTTGATAACCTGAGATACAGGAATCTTCCTAGTTCAGGTATCAACCCGCCATAATTTATTTCTTGTGTAATAATATTTAAGAGATATTTTATACTGTTATTATGGTGAGAAAATAAATATATCATATTATATATTGTACCTCCTTTGATGTTACGCAGGTTAATGTTAGCAGAGAGATTTTGCTTTTTGATATTGACTTACTAATTGGGACAAAGCACCGTTAACTCTGTTTCCGGCAGCTACTCGCCGTTCTACATCCGAATCACATCTTCCATCCGCGCTAAACATACTCCCTAAATACACAATTTCATTCACTTGCTCTAGACGTTCCTGGTTTACCCTAATCTCGCATTTAGTTCTTACGTCATCTCTTTCAAATACTAGAACCTTAGTCTTACTTGCATTCAAGCGAAGATCCTTACTTTCACACTCCTATTTCATATTAGTGACTAATGCCTGAAGGTCGGCTTCTGATGAGGCCATGAGCACCGCATCATCAGTGTACAGCAGACAGTTTACTGAAAAGTCACCCAAATTCACACCCATATCACAATCTTTCAACTTCTGCAGGCAACTGTCCAGATACACTATAAACAGCCAGGCGGACATGACACAACCCTGTTTGACGCCTGTACAGACATCAAAAAGAGGTGACACATCCCCCCTACTCGCACGCAAGCCTTACAGTCCTTATAAAGTGACTGTATTGCTCGCAGCAGTGAGCCGTCCACACCATATCCGGGCAGCAAATCCCACAGAGTTTCCCTCACAACGTTATCAAATGCTTTCTCCAGATCCACAAAAGCGCAGAAAACCCTCTGGCTAATAGCCAGAAACTTCTCCGCGATCATGTGGAGAGAAAACACTTGATCAATGCAACCTCTTCCACGTCGGAATCCGCATTGAGCCTCCCATAAATACCTTTCAGACTTTTCTTGCATTCTTGCCGTTATAATCTTTGCATACACTTTACTAGCTAAGCTGACCAAGCTGATCGCCCTGTAGCTGGAGCAGTTTAGGCGTGAGCCTTTCCCTTTGTAGATAGGTACTACAACTGCTATTCGCCAGTCATCTGGGACCTCTCCCGTCCGCCAGCACAAGTTGCATAACAGACATAGAGTGTCCCAGACGCTCGACCCACCGTACTTGATCATCTCAGCAGTAACTCTGTCTTTTCCCTCAGCCTTACCACATTTCATACTTCTTATCGCTTGTTCAATTTCTTTCATACTAATGACTTCAATGACATTGGGATCCGGAGCATCGAAGTGAACTCCACTTCCCGACGTGGCATCTCTGTCTTTTCTTGCATACAGCTTTCCATAATATTCACTCCATATCTGCAGGACGTGAGTTTGGTCTGTTAGGACGTCATTGTTAACACTAAGCACTTTTTTCATGCTGCAGATTGCCGAACAACTCCGGGTCTTGCCTACCTCTTTCCAGAAGAGCCTGGCATTATCCCGGAAATTGGACGACAACTTTTCATCCGCTTTCATTCTGCACCTTTCACGAGCTTCTTCTATCAGTGCCTTCGTGTTAACTTTTTGCAGCTTGTATCTCTCTTTCATATTAAAATCATTCCGCGAGGCTAAGTAGTCTAACCATGCTTTCTTCTTCATTCGAACTACTTCTTTCACTTCCTCATTCCACCATGCGTCACGCTTATTACTACTGCCTCTTCTCGTTTCTCCACACACTTCCACAGCGGCATTTACCATACTATCCCTAAGGTTCTGCCATACACTTTCCACATTCTCACTACTAACATTGACGTTGTCAAGCTTTTCGGCTACCCTTTCTTTATATTTATCCCTAATGGATGCATCCTGCAGCTTCCAGCTTTTGATGCTATGAGTCGGCTCAGGTTCAGGACACTCGGTACGCTGACGCCAACCCGCGAACAGACCCCTTATCCTAGTTATTACTAGGTAGTGGTCTGATCCTAGTCCATCACCTGTTTACAGAGCCGACTATCCATTAGGAATAGATCTATCATGCTTCTCTTTGACTTACATCTCCTCGTATACATATGAATTTGTTTGTGGTTGAACATTGTGTTCGCCACAAACAAATCCTTTTCCTTACAAAATGCCAGTATAAGCTTGCCAGCGTCATTCACCCTTTTATCCCCATACTTCCCGAGTACCGACTCAAAACGATCGCGAGCGGTACCCACCCATCCATTCAAGTCTCCACATACTATAAGTTTTTCATTTCCTTCTATCACGTTTAGAGCTTCTCTCATACTCTCCCAGAAGTCCTCTAGCTCACTCGCGTTCGACGAAGATACTGGCGCGTAAGCAGCTAACAGGAAAATCTTCGTAAAACCAAGTTTTAGACGGATCCAGAGGATTCTAGGACCTACCAGTTTATACTCATACATACCGGAGGCTAATTGCGAGGACAACAAAATTCCAACCCCCCGACTGCCATGCTCGCTCTCTGGTACTCCAGACCATAGCGCGAGCACCCCACCCGGGAGCTCCACGACTTCGCTGCCCTTGCGCTTGGTCTCTGTCAAGCACACTAACTCTAACTTTCTCTCATTCATAACATCCATCAACTCATTCATCTTATCTGCCATTCCTCCCCTAACATTCCACGCAGCTACCCTGCACTCCGTCCTCCACTTCCCGCTGTGTCGGGCCACGCGTGTAGGGTGGCGGTCCCCTACGCCGCTCTGGCACACACTTTTCGCACCAGCGGGGACGAACTGGTGCGCGTCGCCTCGGGGGCACGCCCTAGCATCATTCGCCCTGGTGGCACTCGTGTTGGAGTAGAATTGCAGCCGTAGCTGGCAGGGATGGCGACGTGCACGCTTCTACTCTTCATCCCCACCAAGTTTATTTAAACTTGTAGAACCAAGGTTTTGGAGCTATGTTTCTGGGTTGCCGACCCAGAATAATACACACCCGCGAGTGCTGCACCTCTGGTGTTGCAAACGTCCATAGGCTACGATGACCACTTTCCATCAGGTCGGTCGTATGCTTGTCTGCCACCTCAGTGGCATAAAAAAAATGATTTCCCTTTTTTAGTAGCACCATCGTTCCAGGCTTCCTGCCAGGAAGCATGAAGATTCCGGCAGGTCACCCACAGCAGTTCCAATACCTGTAGTACTAAGTGACCCAGACTGGAGACCTCCGAGGAGATGGCACTCTTGGCTTGACTAAGAAGAAGAAGATTTCCAGGATCAGTGAATTATTCTTTCTGGTTCCAAACGGACTTTGAATCAGGTCTTTAAGGCAGCTAAGAGAGTCACTGAAAATCAGCCCCTTAGAGATATAATGTGATTCGATGTACCGACATGCCTCCAGCATGCCTATGCATTCCCCAGTGAACACGGAATATTCGTGTAGAGCCCTAAATTGTAACACGATTTTAAAAGATAGGTAATATACAGCTATGCCTGTGTAACCATTGAAGTTTAATTTTGATGCATCAGTAAAAAAAAATCAAAATCTCTCCAAGTCATGTCCACAGTAGCATTAAATAGTTTGTTTGCTGAAGGTGTTTTTTTAAATATCCCTATGTCTAAAATGATGTCAGGTTTAAAACAGAGAAGTGACTCCATGCCCATACTGAACATAGGCACTTTAACAGATGTAACAATTTGGTACTCTAGGTTCTTAATGTATCTGTAAGCCACCAATGTGAAAGGGATGTGTTTGTGAAGCCAATATCCGAATGTTGAACATAAGGAGTTAAATTGTCTTAGTCTCGGCAGGAGGGGGTGAGTTGAGATACATGCACACTTGATCACAAACCGGGTAGCAAGGTATTTCCAACGAAGAGATAGTGGATGGTCTGTACATTCAACCTGGAGGGCATTAGTTGGTGTAGACTTCATGCATCCAAGGATTATGCGAAGGCACCTGAATCGTATCTTATCCAGTGAAGCAAGAGCCCCTTTGATGCACAGCGGGAGCAGAAAAGTACCACGTCTTCTTGAATCAGTCTTCTTGATTTGGCGAGGATTCTTTTGTATTCGACAAAGTTTTCAGTTGTCATTACTGCATTGTACTTCCTCTCAGCATCTTTTCTTTCCTTAATGGCCTTAGTTCAGTCCTGGTCCCACCATGGGGGCGATGGAATTTTAGCGTTAGCGCTGTTTTTGTTGGGAAGGAAACCTCTGCAAATGAGATAATGGCTGTAACTAAGTGGTCACAACAGTTTTGCACATGGCAGTAACTGTCATAGTGTATAAGATCAGGATCTAAATTTGGTAGGGTATCTATTTTCAATTCTAAATTGGATTTGTATTTTGACCAATCGGCACGCACCAGGTTAAATTTAAGAAGAGGAGTGGGAGCTTTAGCTGGAAAAGTTCTGTTAGTCAATGTGATGGTGATAGGGTAGTGGTCAATGTCATGTGTCAAATACCTGCAGACTCAATTAGCAGAAGCTGCCAGATCTGGAGAGCAAAAGGTGAGGTTAACACAGCTCTTCCTCTGTCCTGGAACTGATTTATGAGTTGAGCAACTCGTGTTCAATATACACAGGTTGAGATCATTTAGGACCTCCACTAGGGCAATTCCCACCGCATTGCAGTGCTCTGAACCCTATCTAAAGTTGTGACAGTTAAAATCTCCCATAACAATTATTGATCCATCAAACGACTGCTGTAAGGCCTTTAGGGAGAAGATAATATTTATATCAGGGTGAGCAATATATATTGAAAGAATAGAGATGTTTTGAAACTTAGCAGCCACTACATTTAAATCGTCAGACATAGGCAGGGGAAGAGGAGAAAAGATATTTGGTTCGAGATAATGAGTGCAGATACACCATAACCATCGGATCTGTCACACCTAGTTATGCTGTACTGTGGGATACGGAAGTTGAGGCTTGGTTTTAGCCAAGTTTCACTGAGAGAGCAAACTATTGGGTTTTATTTGTTAAACAGGAACGTGAGGTCGTGCTTTTTTTATAACACGCTCCTCATGTTCCACTGAAGAAAGAATAGAGGGGAGGAGAATTTTACTATCGGAAAGAGGAGATATTAAGGTTAGGGCATCGTTAGACGGCAATAGGGTGATTTTCTGTAAGGTGGAAGGGGATTGAGAAGAAGAAAAGTATGAAGTTAAAAGCTTAATTAAAGGGTCTTCCAATAGGCACGTTTGAACTTTGGCAGTTGGTAGCGGCCATCTTGTTGAAGCTACTTCTGTCAAATTGATTGTCATTTATTCATTCTGTTTTGCCAAATCATCATGGATAGCTATAGCATTCAACAACACATGCAAATGATAAAATTGTTTTATCAAAATGAGTGTTCTGTTAGGGCAACGCACCGCGCGCTTCGCCCATTTTACTGTAGCCATAATCGTCCTACCGAGAGAACTATTCGTCGTGTGGTGGATAAATTTGAATCCACTGGTTCGGTAAATGATCGACCAACACCCGTACGTCAACGAAACGCAAGGACTGCCGAAAACATCGCCGCTGTCCGTAAAAGAGTGTGCAGGAGAATCCGAGGCAGTCGATTTCGCGTCACTCACAAGAACTCGGCCTTTCACAGACCACAACTTGGCGAATTTTGCGTCGTGACTTGGGCCTGCACCCGTATAAAATTCAACTCACCACAGTCTTTGAAGGTAAACGACCATAGACAACGACGTGTGTTCGCTGAATGGGCACTGGAGCAGTTAGCAACTGACCGTAATTTTCACAGAAAAAATATCTTCAGCGATGAGGCCCTTGCCTGCCCCTGCTTGAAAAGATAGGGGTTACAGGCGCAGTTTCCATGGCAGGGTCTGGAGGATCTGGAGGGTCAGGAGGTTTATCGGCCATCAGGGCCGGTTATAGATAAGCGACACAAACAAATCTACTTACAAAATACCTGGGACAAAACTGACACAAACTAAAACCGAAATAAGATCAAATATTCAAAGAAATCCAGAAAACTGTCAGAAAAGTTATTCACACGTGCCAACCAAATAACCGCAAATAACACTCCGAATGACAGTCAAGTAATTTGAGTAACAGTAATGACAATCTCAATGACGTGTCTAGTGACAGTGACATTATTTTTTTTTTGTAAATATATGGCCTGGTTACGAAGACCTATTAGCCAATCTTATTTTTTAGTATCATATTTTTTTAATCTTATTTTCTAACTTAGTCCTGTCCAGTCCTTTGTCGATGTCAAGTCCAGTCATAGGTCCTGTGTCCTTGCCCCATAAACGTAGTAAAGCGTTAATGAGGCTTTCAGTGGAATTTGCGCGACACGTTGTAAAATAGCTTTTCACTGCAATATATCACTGACTCTCATTATAGCACGTTTACACAACTTTTATATCTAAGAAACTACATTTTTTACACATAAAACAAGATCAATTCACTAGTTTTGGAAAATAATATACAGCAAGCGGCCGTCATTTATTTATCCGCACAAATCCCCTGTGACATTAATAGCTAACAAAAGTGTTCCACGCCGCGTTCAGGATTTATTAGAAAATAGGATTTATAACAACGCATTGTTTAAATATATCTGCCACACAGTAGAAAAAAAAAATGAATTAGACATAACATTGTATTACATTTTTAGACTAAGTGCTAAGTCTAAGCATTTTAATGAAAATTATGTGAAATGTAGTTAACAAACATCTTTATGTATGCGACTGAAAGACTCTATTTCTATGGACAAGAATAATATAATCAATAAACGTAGAATATTTGAACACTTTCGGCGGGAAGAGTGACAAGTGCGGACGTTTGCTGTGTGTTAGTTTCTATAACTAGTGCATTTATCTTGGTATATGTACGGGAGTGGTGGTTTCTTGGACATTAAAGTTGTGTTATCGTGCTATAGCGATAGACAATGATATATAAGCAGTGAAATGCTATTTTCTATCTTGCCACCTAAAGTTCACTGAAAACCTCAGTATAAGAACTACCATTATACTGAGGGCAAGGACCATGATCTAGGACTGAGGACTCGACATCGACATAGTGACTAGACATGACTAAATAATAAGAAAACATAAATACTGAAGACCAGGCTGTATGGACCAAGTTTCCTTTGCCTGCCCAAGATGGGCGAAGACAACCAACAACAACAACGTAGAACTGTACGACAAGTTTTGCCATTTTGATTTCCATTTTTCAGTAGTTAATTAAAATTTACAAAACAACACGCAATGGTTTACGTTAAAGGAGGTAAGCTGAAACGAAATTTTCTATGTAAATTTTACCTGAACGGAATACTTGTTGTATTACTTCAAGACTTTCAGTTGGCCACGTCAGTGTAAAGTAAATATATTAGGCAATATTCATCAAGGAAGCGGGAATTATATTCTTGATCTTATTAGATGTGATTATTCCTTGTAATTTAGTTACTCAGGTTACGTTGACGGGAGTTTTCAATAATTTATTTGACCTAGAAAATTATTTGAATTTTCGTCATACAATTAATATATTTAGCTTTGTGCACTTCTCCACAAAAATTTTTGTGTCTAAGGTTCATTCGTTCGCTCAATTTTTCGCTTTTTTTTATTATGCGCGGAACAAATTTTGCCAAATTATTAGAAATTTTCTGGCTGCTGTAACATTATAATAAAATATTTATATAAGAAAATCTTATACTATGCCATAATACAAGCACTGTTTAGCTTAGCTTGATGACGTCATGTTTGTAATAATACACAACTTCTCAAAAATAGGTACATTGTTTCAGATGGCACAGTTGTGGAGAGTTCACCATTTAGTGTATTTGGTTGGTTCTGGGGGATCATCAACTTCTTCTATTTACTGTAAGTGGTTTTCTAGCTGAATTTTAAAGTATTAATGGGGCCATACCATATACTAAAATATTGATTGGGGCTCTCCCATTTTACTTGTTATTGTTGTCATACTTGTAACATTGTATCCAAAGCTTAAATTGAGGAGATGAAAGCTGCATGTATTGTTTTTTCCTATGAAGCACTTCATATTTAAAATTGTATCTGACATGACAAGAACAGAGTGGCTATAATACTTTAGCAAAAAGTATTATTGGCCATCAGTGCTTCATATAATGAACCCTTTATCTTAGCCTAGCGGTGTAGCTTTTTAAGTAGTCCGCTGTATAATCTACTATGGCATACTATCATCTGACAAGATTAGGAATGTGCCGACCTAAGTTATCAGGAACGTGTATTATAGAGTCAATTAAAATTTTGTACTGCCTTCCATGTCATAAGTGGTAGGTAACATTTGATTCCCAGATTAAGACTAACATTTGTTTGATCTGCAAATGTTTGTTTCAGAGCTTGGGTTTTTTAATGTTTGTATTCAGACACAATCATATAAGTATTAGAAGCAATTTTGAAAATACAATTAGTATATAATTAATAATTATAAATATAATAACAATAATACATAAGGCAAATGGCAGACCGATTGTCTGTCCTATTCCCTGATACATTAAAATTCTCAGGGCCCTCTGCATGTTGGACCATTATGTCCCCATGTAATCCTACCAAAAGACCGGGTATCTTTTTAAGTAAAAAGCAGAGACAATAATAAATTTAAACTGGAAAGAATTTTTAGTTTCCATTTGGACTCGAACCAGGGTCCTCTGATTACACCCATCAGATCCATTAACACTACACCATCGAGACCTACTCCAAAATTGAAAAATTAATTCAACTCTTTCTGTCTTAGGCAAAGTAAGATGCTATCTACCACATCTTTACTACATCTATAGAATTGCACTTAAAATCATTTGATTTGTCATTTGTATACATTTTGTATATAAATGTATTTTACATATATGTATTGTACCTGTACAAAAATGTCTTTTTGTCTGTGGTGACGGAACAAGCCATTCGCCTAGCTACATCGACGACAAAAAGATGTCGATTGTAAATATACTTTTTAAACTTCGCTAAAAAGAAGTAATCTTTTATAAATTGTATACGGAAGTTCACGCCTGTAAATTCTTATAAATGGTTATACCAAAATAACTATGTATTTCGGTAAGAACTTTTCATTCTTGAAACCATGTTTCTAACCTTGGTGATCTTTAGTATTTTGACGAAAGATTATTCGCTTGTTTACAGCTTATTACGATGCAAAGAGCAGCGTTAATGGAATATTTGCCTGCTCTTCAAGATTTATTGGTTTTTCTTTAAAAAAGTGGTAAGTTCTCTTTATGTATTCGAATCACGAACAAATCTCCAATTGTTTTTCCAAACCTAATGGAACGAATTCTTTTCTTTGCAGCTGAAAAAGCACTTTTTTTATATTAATTTTATTGTTGAATAAAATTTGCCATGGATGCTGACCATGTGGTTACGGGCTCGCCATTCTAGTGGAGACTACACCTGTCGCGGTCTGCAGATGTGATTTCGAATCTCGTGGTAATGTAACCAGACTTCAGGTACCTAGTTTGAATTGTTTTTGTGTAGATTAATCTAGTAATGATGCACGACTCAATGAACAGGCCCAAAGACTCATGATTAGGCCCATGTAACGACTTAATATTTGGCTCATGTTTGGAATCATGTTACGATATATATTTTGACTTATAAGCTGGCATTATGCTGGGTATTCTAAATTTCACGCCTCAACCCTGTGAATAGTTATTCTTTGGCTTACTAGATCACTGGAATAAATTATACTAATAAAGATAATGTTTATAATGTGTATTCAATCAATTCGCCTATAAAAATATAGAAACTTTCCTCTAGAGATGTATTCTATTATTTTAGGTTCCTGCTCTTATGATTAGAGGCTCAATCTCTATCGCTGATATCCGTGTGCATAAAGTTGGTAGGACTTATCCTCCTGGCGCCTAAAACGAGTTATATATTTTGCTTGTTTGGTTGTTAGTTCATGTCTCCATAATAAGACAAATGAAACATTTTTTAAATATTACAGTATATTCAATCAATTCGCCTATAAAATATAGAAAATTTCTTCTAGAGATGTACTCTATTATTTTTGGTTCCTGCTCTTATGATTACAAGCTCAATCTCTATCGCCGATATCCGTGTGCATAAAGTTGGTAGGACTTATCCTTCTGGCGCCTGAACCGAGTTATAACTTTTGTTTGTTTGTTAGTTCAAGTCTCCGTAATGAGACAAAGTAAGATTTCCTTTCATGATTAGATGTACTGTTAAGGTAATTAAAACTACATTGGCTGTATATCAATTCATTTATTTTAAATACAAGGACCTAGTAGTCATCATCCCCATTATTAACTTAATAATATTATTATTACAGTATCTTATCAGTTGTCTAGATCCCAGCAACTGCCGCGCTAAGGTCCCGGGTTCGGTTCCTGGGTCGGAACAAATATTTGTGTGATCCACTTGTTGATTTCGGAGTTTGGATGTTTCTTATGTATAATGCGTATGTATTTAAAAATATAAAAATTTGTGTATCATTTGCCTATATAATATTACAAGCTTATGGGAATATTACAAGCTTATAGCTTAGTTTGTGCTAGATGGCGCTGTCTAAAAAATGTCCCACATTATTTATTTTATAATACAAGCTTGTATGAACTTATTTTACGCTAGATGGATCTGTGTAAAAATGTCCCACAATATTTCTTTATTAAATAAAATCATAGCCTGTACTAGACTTCTCTTGGCTGTCAGCAATTGTGCTGCTTCTATTGTGTGGAATATTGTAATGTAATTATACATATTGTTGCCACATATATTATCTGTAATACAGCAGGCAGTTCTCTTTATTTTTATACTTGAGTCATATTACAGAACTTAAGTAACACCTGATATAGTTTTATAAAGCAGACAAATTTCTTGAGTATTATGGTTTTTCATGATTCATATCTGTGACGGTATATATTATTGAGAATACTGTTCCGATGTGGAATTCTAAAAGTCTTCTGTGGAAGATTGGGCCATCAATCATCAATCTAAAATGTCATGGTTCCTTGTGCTCTTGCAAAAATTAAAATAAACAATGTGGAAAATGTCGTACTCGAGCAGGATTTGAAATTGCGATTTAATATATATACTAGTTGACGCCCGCGGCTTCGTCCGCGTAGAGACGTTTTTCCGTTCCCGTTTCCCACAGGAACTTGTTCCCGGGATAAAAAGTAGCCTATGTGTTATTCTGATCTATAAGCTATATTATTGTAAAATTTCATTAAAATCCATTCAGTAGTTATTACGTGAAAAAGGAACAAACATCCATACAAACTTTCTTATTTATATTGATATTTTTCACTTACAAATACATTGTTTATGTTACAGGGTCCAAACACTAATTAATCCAAACTACAGTAAGCATGGTGATAAGTATGTCAGAGATTTCAGGCCGCCAGGCAGTGGGTACGTACTTATCTCAAAAAAGTATTATAATAGCATTTTGCAAAAGCATTATGCGATCTCTCCTCTCCTCTTCTTTCAAATAAGTAACATAAAAAAACTGGTATTATAACTGATGCCGATTTGAAATCAAATCGCTATTAAAACAATTTGTTATTGAGACAATAATAATTATTATTATGTTATGTTAAACATAAAAAGTCAGTCCTTGTTGTATCCAAACTCTCCACTACCAGGTGAGGTTACTTGGTCCCCAGAGATCTTGATGGGGCGGCTTACACCCCTCAGTGCAGAAAACAAAGGGTCTACTGAACATTCTTGGAAGAATATGATTCTAATGACAACTCATACTTTTAACTAGGTCAACCCGTTAACTATACAGGATGTCACAATGATAAGGGATGTCAACCACACATTGATACCTTCCTTCCTAGGTCATTTGAGTGATAAGTAATCTAAAACTGCTCATCATCCTCTTGCCCTTGTCCCTATTTATTTGGGGTCTGCACAGTATATTTTCTTCTTCCATTAATTCCTGTTATTCGGCATTTGATCATTTGCTCCTTTGATATTCATTTCACTCCTTACAAAATCCATCCATCTTTTCTTTGTTCTACCTCTGGCTCCTCTGTCCTTGAAAAAGAATGTTGAAGGATGGAGAGCCTTTTATATATTTACATTATATATTTTAGTTACATGATTTTCTTGCTTTCTCGTCACATCCCCATACCAAGACAGAAGGTTCCCTCTCATCTCATCTCCCTCTCTTTAGTCACTGGTGTCACCTCTCAAACTCTCTCTGATTAACTTCACTCCCACTGAATATCCCACTAATACGTGGGTAACACTGAAAATGTATAGAAAATAAAAAACGGTTTAATGTAGAAAGTTGCTAATACTTTTATTGTTTTTCGAAGTAATCTCCGTTCCTCTCTACACATCGTCGCATTCGATGGAACCACTGAGAAAAGCTGTGAGCCCATTCTTCCTTAGGGGTCTCTTCTATAGCATTTTCGTACGCCTTCATCGCATCTTCAGGGCTCGTAAAGCGAATATCTCGAAGTTTATCTTTAGTTCTTGGGTATAAATGAAAGTCGCAGGGCGCCAGGTCGGGACTGTATGGCGGATGACTCATTATCTCGACACCTGCCATAGTCAAATATTCAACAGTCCGTTTTGCTGAGTGCTCTGAAGCATTGACGTGGTGAAGAAGGATCCTGCTTCGAGGGCGCTGCTGTCGATTTTTTTCTAAGACAACAGGCAAACAGCGATTGACGTACCAGTCTGCAGTAACTGTCCTTCCATCTTCTAGAATAACTGTCGCGAAATGACCTTTCCGACCAAAGAACGAGGCTATCATCTTTTTTCCTTGACTTCTTCCTTTCTTTAACTTAGTTGGCCGATCCTCAAAAGGAAACACCCACTGAGCTGATTGTCTTTTGGTTTCGGGTTCGTAGCAATATATCCAACTTTCATCACCTGTGACTATGTCAAATACAGCATTTGAGTCACCGTCGTTGAACTTATCTAACATTTCGCGACACCAGTCCATGCGAAGGCGTTTCTGGTCGTCGGTTAAAGTATGGGGAATCCATCTGGTACAAAGCTTCCTGACGCCTAATGTTCGTATAATATTTTTTGAACTTGACTCATACCAATGCCTAGGCTTGCCCGTATCTGCTGATAGGTCACTCTCTTATTTTCCTCTATCATACGTCGCACAGCACTGATGTTATCTTCAGTAGTCGCTGTTAAAGGACGTCCCTCACGCGGATCATCACTGAGATTGCTACGTCCACGCTAAGACTCGTTAAACCAATTGTAAATAGTGGCACGACATGGGACTTCACTATGAAATGCTAATCGCAGCCTATCATAGCTTTGTTGTTGAGTAAGCCCACAACGAAAGTCATAATAAATCATTGACCGAAAATTTTCTCGCGTTATGTTCATTTTCATTCATTTGCCGCCAATTCATAAAAACAAATGACAAATGAATGCAATATATTACATTAGGTTACCAAAGAGTTCTATAATTGAAATTCAAAAAAAGTTTTCATTAGCAATATTAATTTTAGCTTTCTGCATTCTTCTAAAACTACTAATTAATCTAAAAGTAATTTTTATGTCTATTAACGCCTTATCCCCAAAGGGGTGGCAGAGGCATATTATACGCCCATTTTCCACCGTGTGTATTCCTGCCCCACTTGTGGCTACCTGCTGTTGAAAATTTTCAAGCCCACGTTATGCCTTCAACTTTGCTTAACAACTGCTATATTACTGGCAACCGGAACCAACGGCTTAACGTGCCTTCCGAAGCACGGAAACGCTCGGAAATATAAATGACACTAAATGCTCACCGATCCGTGACCAACCATAGCGAAAATTGCTTAAAGCTTACTGCGTTAAGCAATTTTCGCTATGGTATATAGAACAATTTCGCCTTTATAGAACACTGAGTCAGCGGGGCCACGAGCGCTGTAGATATTATTTATTTGTTACTAATAATCTATCTCAAGAAAGAAGAAGACCCAGGAAGTGCTGGCTTGACGTCGTAAGGGATGACATGCGTGCCAATGGTCTCACTACAGGGGATGCCGACGACCGTGCGAAGTGGAGGAGAAAATGTAGGAAAGCGGACCCCGGGCGTCGCGAGACGCAACTGGGACAGACGCTCGGATGATGATGATGATGAATCTGTCTCATTTTTTTAAAAGTTATACATGCATAGCTGGGTATTTTTAAAAAGATACCCAGTCATGCATGTATGGAGCGAATAATGAATCTGCCGGAAGCGAAAGAAGTTTGCATGGATCGCGAAGCCTGGCGATCTGTCCTCTCTGACTACCCCGTCAGGGATACAGCGTGAAGACAGTTACTTTAGTAAGTTTTTGTTTTTTTCAGCCCACCCAAGCCTCCATCGAGAAAGTTCGGTGGCTTCGGGCCGTCGGGTTCTGGACCTTCTCCGCCGCCGATGGGAGGCGGTTGTGGTTGCGGATAATAAAAAATAACATAAAACTAAATAATGTTATCATTGACAACTCTTACATAAATAATTCGTTGCCACTATATAAGAAAGTAGAAACCAAAAGAATACTTACTTAGTTTTTAATATTAATGCTCATAAGAATTATGTTACACTCTAATCGTTAATTTGGCATGTCTAGCGTTTTTCTTCTTTCCTTCCTCTGAGTTTAGTGGGTTTTCGAAAATGTTCTCTCTTTATTTTAGTGCAACAAAGAGTACCTACTTCATAAGTGAGTTCAAGTTTCGTATTCAAACGACAAACTTTATAAATATGTGTTCTAATTAATACCCCACAATTCAAGTGTCTAAAATCAAATTTATGTTACACAATAGTTAATAATAATAACAAATAAAAAAAAAATAGTTAATAATAATCCATAAATTTACCAATCTTAAAATACTTAAATAAGTTGCCTTAATGGTAAATTGAGTAAAGTGAAAAACAATTATGTCAATTTACCCAGTAAAATCGCGATACTAAAAATATTTACATAGCTTAATAGTTAATAGTTTACATTTACAATTGCTAATTACTTTATATAAGCATGATTTGAATGACAATTTCTTTAAATAGACGAACATTATTTTATCAGACACCAGTTTATATTTTATACCAAGTAGTTGTTGTCAAGTACATATTTTGCAGTCAGTCGATAATTTCTTCTCTCTCCTCTCAAATCTACGAAAGGAGTTCCAAACATGCATACATTACCAGTTGTTATTAGCAACTTTTCAATTTT
This sequence comes from Thumatha senex, assembly GCA_948477245.1. Classification (NCBI taxonomy): domain Eukaryota; kingdom Metazoa; phylum Arthropoda; class Insecta; order Lepidoptera; family Erebidae; genus Thumatha; species Thumatha senex. The sequence goes on along the minus strand of OX419725.1, from coordinate 30,218,250 downwards.
GCTATCATTAAATGATTCACTATTATTGAAGAGATAGTAATAGATAAGTAGTCTATTTCTTTGGTAAATCAAATTTGCTATCATTCAATGATTCACTATTGTTGAACAGATAACTAGTCTATTTATTTGGAAAATCAATTTTGCTATCATTAAATGATTCACCATTATTGAACAGATGACTAGTCTATTTCTTTGGAAAAGTATGTAACTTGTCATATTTACAAAAATGTCTTCAAAAAATTAGGTATTTCCGCATCAGGAACAATATAAGTAAAGTTTCAGTTATTTGTGGTTAATCGCCTCTGGGTCCGTAGATAGTCGTTTCAATGGTCTTACGATATTACATTATTATTGTTCGGAATTGGTAACTTCTTCATATTTTTATGCATCTTTGATACTTTATTGTTGTGCTCTGATTCAAATTACAAGCTTCATGAAAGTCGTTATTTCACAGTTTGTTAAGTTGCCAAATTGGTTCCTTTTAATGGGTTATTGTAGGTTAGTAAGTGCTTCAGAAAAATCTACAAAACTTAAAAATAATACCAAGAAACTAACGGAAGCAATTTTCTGTTAGTAACATTATAATACTAAACACTAGTTATTAAAATAAGAGAAATAAAAGTAAAAAAAAAAACAAAAAACCAGCCTAATAAACGTTATATCTCCGTATCCGCATGTTTTAATAGTTCTGTTAAATTAATTCTATTTTGTATTTAATCATTCCATGAAGAAAAATCAATCTAAGCAGCATAGTATTATAGTATGTGATGACTGTAAATTGTTATTATGTATAATTATTACATACATACATACATATTGTCACGCCTTTATCCCCGAAGGGGTAGGCACAGGCATATTAAACTCCCACGTTTCACCGTATGCACTTTCGTCCCACGTAACAGATGGTGAGCCGTGTTGATATGGACAGGTGCAGGCTGCATCGACCTGCTGTTGAAATTTTTTAAGCCGTCCATAAGGCCTTCAACTTGGCTTAACGACTGCCATTTTATTAGCAACCGGGACCAACGGCTTAACGTGCTTTCCGAAGCACCGAACTGGGGTGAGTCTAAAGGGCCGAATAAATTTAATAAAATAAAAATGTAAAATTATTATGTTTTGAAAATATAAAAATCATAGGTTACTGGCGACCCGGCTCGGCTTTATAAGGTTGCAATGTAGATACTAATATGCATGTATTATACATATAAACCTTCCTCTTAAATCGCTCTTGCTGAAAAAATGCATTAGAATCCTTTGAGTAGTTCTAAAGGAAGCAAGGGAGCAAGCGAAAACAGCGGAAGCAACATTATTTTTTACGATGTTAAGAAGATAAATATTAACATTAATAAAAATATTGTTAACCCTGACCACTCACGTTGTTAGTATGTAGTTGTAGATTAATAAATAATTTAAATTAATTAATTTATATTTAAAAAAAAAAATTAAAAAATATTTAAATCCATGCGAATCATAAGCTGTATGCATATGTTTACATGTATGTGTATGTATTAAAACAAAATTTGTATAATATTAAAATTATGCTACTGGCATTTTGTTTAAATTAAATGTTTTTTTTTAAATTTAATAATTTAAGATACTAATCAATAAGTTGCAATATCCGAAAATTGTAGATGTATATTATTGAAATTGTTTTAATAAATTATTCTAACCCCGTTGCATAGCGGCTTATTCTACTGTCTCTGTATGGATTGGGCAGCAAAACAGTATCTGGGCTAGTCATTATCCAAGCATTATGGCTTTAATTCAATCTTGCAAGACGATATGATGTTACTCTCCTAAAGATGGAATTATTATTCATGATCTGATTCTGATAGACAAATCATGCATATACCTACTCCTTAAAAAATGTTTATGAATAACCCATTCCGACTGTAAGTAAATGTTTAATTAATGCAGTAATCGTTTGTGGTCTTTTATTTGTTTTTAACGTGTGGAGTACCTGACTAATAAATACTTGCATAACCATGGGCGTACCCAGGATCTAGGCCAGGGAGGGGGGCAACACAGATTTTTTATAAAGTTATCTGTTTTTAACCCCCGACGCAAAAAGAGGGGTGTTATAAGTTAGACGTACTTAGATTTCGGTGTGTGAGCGTGTCTGTCTATGGCATCGTAGCTCTCAAACGGACGGACCGATTTGAATGCGGGTTTTTTCATTTGAAAGCCCGTTTCTCGGTGGTGGTTCTTAGCTATTTTTGGTTAATATCGGTCCAGCTGTGTAAGAGTCTCAGCTTATTTTTCATATTAATGTATGTGAAAATTTATTATGATTACTCTGTTAAGTGCTTAACTTAAATTCCAAATTAACAGAATTTCACTACAGAAAAAGTATTTATTTTGCATAGACAATTTTAACGGCGCTTACAAAATGTCATACCTATTACAGATAAATTTAATATTTTTAAAGTAACCACCGGTTTGGAACGCGGCCCACCTGAGAAGAGCCGGCAAGAAACTTAGGAATGCTTTTTTGTGGCCTATTTACAATTTAATATTATTTCACTTTGCCAGCAGATAATTTCCAGGCGTCCTTCTGCAAATAGTCTTTAACAGCTTACTGGTAATAACCTTTTACACAAAAAACTTTTTTTTAATTAACAGTAGAAGAAATTTGCAGACAGAAGGTCGAGAGCTTTGCGTCTTATTCCATAGTGATGTAATTTACTGCACAGCGTTTCATGCTGAACGCAATCAAAAGCTTTGGATAGATCGCAGAATACACCTAATGCATCTTGCTTGTCTTCAGATTTTGATAAATCAAATACGTTATTTACATAACAAAAATACTATTTTTAAAATGTTTCTCTGTTTTTTAACCGGCTAATCTCTGACACAACTGAACCGATTTTAACGGGACTTTCACTGGCACTTTTATAATATGTAGAAGAAGCAACTTAAGCTACTTTTATCCAGTTCTTTAGTTTAAACCGCTGTGCGTCCACTAGTAAATAAATATAGGTATATCTATTAGTACTAAATAGAAATACATATAAATTAAAACGGGTATTTTTAATATAATTTCTTAAATAACTATGTTTAGTACGCTGGATGACCCGCTGTTTTTACAGAATCAGGTCCAAGACGGCGGCTTGACCTTAAAATTTCACGCTCGCCTCACCGCCCCAAAAAGCGGGATCCAAACTAAACTCCAAAGAAGCTGGATAACGCCCAAACCATTAAGAGAGGCCGCGATGGTAGCCAAGCTCTACCTGGATCCCAGGGAGGATTTGCGAGGAGTTACTGGGGCCGCCCGGTGTTAAACTGATAGGTAGAGATCGTGAGCTTTTTAGTCATTTCAAGTCCGGCTTAACGTTGCTAACAAACAGTTAAAAGGGGCGTGCCTCACGATTTTTAAAAGATGTATAGGGTATTGCAAGTTATTTTTGTACTATTATCGACAAAAGTAGAAGACGAAACCAAAGCCAGGGAGGGGCAGCTGCCCCCCCTACCCCCGCCTGGGTACGCCCATGTGCATACCTAAAATCTGTTAAGTTTCTAACTTAGAAATGATCGTCGTCCGTTCATCTTACGTTATCGGCCGTCGGTTTATCGTCGGTACTGATTACCTAACAGTTTTAACGAAATTTAGCGAATAAGAAGAAGTGGTCTGAAAGCTTCGTATATTGTAAATTTAGATCATTCGAAAGAGGTGTTTCTTTCTGTTTGAAATTTGGAAACTTTTGCCTATAACAAGAAAATTTGTATGACCTATACTGTCATACAAATTTTCTCTCTATCTACCCACATAATATACTTAGACATGGTGAAAAATCATCGCCTGCACTGATGATACTACTCTGTCAGGAAAGTACCGGGACTCGATCAATAATACTTAATACATGACCATAGCTATTCAGCCCAATCTATTAAAGCATGCACCTTCAGAAACGGCCGACGAATGATCCAATAATCAAAACCTTTTCTCTCTAAAATTGAGGTCATTTGAAATTAATGAAAGAATAAAAACGAATGCTACTATAAGTTATTCGGGTTTAGGAAAGGGAAGGAAGTCTGCTGAAAATGACCTTGTACGAAGGTGCATTATTACGGTGCAAAATTCAAGAAATATATTGCCACAAATCTGACCTATTTCGAATTTACCGAATTATTTATCACTAACACTTCGGTCAGAATTCAAAGTGCACGACACAGCTATAATCATTGACAACGGTCAACATTATATTGATGGCTTACCAAAGCGATGAAAACAGCACGAAGTCCATTTACTTTTGGTAAATGGACTTCCCTGCTGTAACATTTTGAGGTAATCCGAACACGAAATTCACTGGTTCATTTTTTACCCCCGATGTAAAAAGACGAGGTGTTGGCGTGTCTGTCAATGATTACATAGCTCCCGAACGGAGGAACCGATTTTGAGTTTGTATGAAAGGTGAATTAGTAGGGAGTCTTAGGGTCGTATTCCAGAACGTTTATCAATACTCGAGAAACACTTGAGAGTAGTATTTATAAGGCAAAATCTAGCCTCAAGCGTCGATTGCGTATTGAGAAAAGTTCTGGAATACGGCCCTTAATAATAAATGTTTGATCCGTCAAAAATAGCCACCGCCACAAAATGGTGGACTACATATTTCCCCCCCCCCCCCCCCCCCCAATTAAGATATTTATAGAATTAGTAGTACGTAACTACTAATTCTATAAATATCTTAATAACGACGTGAAAAATAGTATTATTCTATCTTTCTATTATTGTTATTTTGGGTATAGGGCTTTTTTAAAATTTTTATTCCATTTGTTATTCTTCAAAATCAAGCGTTTGCAAAAGCCAGTGAAATAGGCCATTGCGGTGTACTGAATTTAATCCACAAAAATTAACTACTTGACACAGTCTGACACGACGTAATTATGTTATATTTCGTTGTAATATTTATCATTAGGTGAATATGATATTCATTATTGCTAGACCGGTTGTGGTGCGCATCAATATTTTTCCTGGGATGGTTAGCCATGTGGGTATCGATTGACCATTTGAGGATCTTCTAGAATGGAAAGAACATTCGTTCATGGGGCGTGCTGTTGGTAGCTGTGCATAGGAATGCAAAGCTTGAGCTAGAACCGATTCCCATTTAGTGATAGGTAGATTTTGACTTTTGAGGGCCAGTTATACTGTTCGCCAAATTATTCCATTGTATCTCTCGGCTTGTCCATTACCTCGTGTATTATACGGCGTAGTGTAGCTCTTAGCAATGCCTTTCTTGCGAAGAAAATCGGTAAATAAAAAACATTTTTTTTTTATGTAACGTGGTTTTACTTCATCGCATATGGCACAATTTCAAGTAATACGTTTAATTTCTTCTGTGGAGTATGACTATTGACCATAAATATGACACAATGAGGCATTCTCGTAACTCCAGGGCAGCATTATGGTTGAAGCAACCTGTGGTTCGTTGACTCTGGATAATGTTCTTTGTTGTTGTTCTGGATAAACTTCTTTGTTGCAGGAATGCATTTGTATTCACAGATATTTGCGCTCAGGACATTATAAAGGCATTTAAATGTATTGAAATTAAGAAAACCGCGGACCTTTGGGGATTATCGGTCAAAACCGCATGATGTATAATTGAGGTCATTGCGCCCCATCTAGCAACTTTGTTTAATGACTGTGTTAATAGTGGTACATTTCCTGATTTAATGAAACACAGCAAAGTTGTACCCTTGTTCAGGCTGGCAGCGCTACAGACCCGTCTAATTTCCGACCAGTGTCGGTGCTGCCAACTATGAGCAAAGTATTTGAAAAAATAATCTTGAATCAAATGTTATCCCATTATAATAGTTATAAAATATTTCATGCGAATCAATTTGGGTTTACGAAAGAGCGCTCAACTTTCGATGCTGGTGTTGAGTCATTAAAATGTATTCATGAAGCCTGGGAAGACAAACACGATGCATCAGGTATATTCTGCGATCTATCCAAGGCATTTTATTGCGTTCAACACGAAACGCTGTGCAAAAAATTACACCACTATGGAATAAGAGGCAAAGCTCTCGACCTTGTCTTCATATTTGAACAAAAGAATACAGAGGGTCGATATTAATGGTACACGTTTTGTAGGATCCATGGTTACAATGGGTGTGCCGCAAGGCTCAATACTTGGGCCATTCTTGTTCCTCATTTATATTAATGATTTACCATTTTATGTAGTGGACAGGAATAGGATTGTTTTGTTTGCAGATGATACCTCATTGATTTTTAAAATTAAAAGACCATTAGATAACTATGACGATGTAAACAATGCAATTGCAAGAGTAGTTCATCGGTTCAGCTCAAATAATCTTTGCCTTTATGAAAATAAAACTAAATGGATATAATTTATTCTATCAAATGTAAAACAAGTTGCGGCCAATGTTCAACTGAATGGACTAGTGTTAGAGTTTGCGAAATCAACTGTGTTCCTCGGTATAACTATTGATGCCAATTTGCAGTGGGGCTGACATAGAAAAGGCAGCCTCTAGAGTAAGTTCGGCTGCATACGCTGTAAAAAAGATCAGGACTCTAACAGATGTGGATACGGCTAGAATGGTTTACTTCAGCTATTTTCATAGTATTATGTCTTACGGTATTCTCCTTTGGGGGAGTGCTGCAGATTTAAATATTGCGTTTGTTCTACAAAAGCGGGCTGTACGCGCTATTTATAATTTGATCCTAAATATTCTAACCGTACCATCACAATAAATTTTTGCCAATCATGTATGTCCAGAAAAATCTATCACAGTTTTCTAAACTGTGTGATAAACAGAATATAAAGACTAGATATAAAAATAATCTTTCGACTACATAAGATTGGCGATTCTTTCCAGGGTAACTGTACACGCTTTTACAACAAGCTTCCCTGTGACCTGAGAAATTTACAAAAAAAATTAAAAAGTTTATAAAAAAAAGCTTTGTGAAAAAGGTTATTACTCCGTTAAAGACTGTTTGCAGGACAGGGACGCCTGGAAATGATCTGCTGGCAAAAAGTGAAATAATATGAAATTGTAAATAGGCCATTAAAAAAGCCTTCCTAAGTTTCTTGCCGGTTCTTCTCAGGTGGGCCGCGTTCCGAACCGGTGGTCACTTTAAATATTTTAGTGTATGACTTTTTGTAAGCGCCGTTAAAATGGTCTATGTAAAATAAAGATATTTTGTTTTTGATTTTTTTTAATGCGTCTGCTGCTAAGTATTCTCTTTCCGGACGATACACAATACCAAAATTAAACATAGAAAGTTAACGCTGTATCTTATAAATTTTATTGATATGGCATTAATTGAACATAAATGCAACAAATTATAGTTGAGTCATTTTAAGAAGCCACATTTGACATTTCATGAAAAATCCCCAACGTATCCTTGTAACAGCAGGTATGAAATATTATTTAATTTTTCGAAGTTAGAACTACACAATGGAGAACACAAAAGGGTCAAAATATTACTATCAAATACAGCTAAAATTGGAGGGTAGTTCATGTACATTACATTAGTTTTTATTTCACTTCAATACATGCAGTATTTCCGAGGTTATAACGATGAGAAGTTTAGTTTCAGATATTGTTCCTAAATTTACGATAAAAAAAGTATAACAATAATTGGACTGGACTTCGACTGAAATACTGTACTACTTTCTTCTTGATAGCTTACTTTTTCAAAATAACTGATTCGATTCATATATGTTTGAAGTCCGTACCGGTTCATTCACATTAATCGATATTTTTAATCATGTCATCTCACTATGAAGCAAAAACTGACACTTGTCAAATGTGGCCTCTTATATTGATTCAACTACACACATCAACACGGTCTAGGGATATTTTTAAAATAGCGAATTACTATCAATGTGTTAATTATTTATATGACATGTATATATTTAAAAGATACGTTATTTAATATTCTACCATTTTTTAATAATGGTTAAGGTACTTCGATTAAAATTTCAGGATTTTATGGAAAAAAATGAAGCATAGACGGAAACCGTACATGAATTAACTTTTAATTTATGAGTAAAAACTGAAAAAAATAGAAAAATCATTTAATTTGTGTTTATAAACTTGAAGTTAGTAGTCTGAGAAAGCGCCCATGATGTTCATAACACATCGGCAACGATTCGGCATGCTCAGAACAAGGTTGTCAATGTCTTGCTGCGGAATATTGTCCCATGCCCTTCTGAGGTGCGCAAAAAGTTGATCTTCTGTAGCCAGATTTTCAGGAACTTCCTTCAGAGCTCTTCTTTGCAGCATATCCCACGCATGCTCAATGGGATTTAGATCTGGCGATTGAGCAGGCCAGTCTAAGGCCCTAACATTGTGTGTATGTAACCAAGCTGCTACCGTTCTCGCCGTGTGTGCCCGGGCATTGTCGTGCATGAGCAGGAATCTTGCCCCATTTGTGTTCTGTGGGGCAAGATTAGGGGCCCCAGCACCTGTTGGACGTATTGTTCTGCCGTCATATTGCCCCGCACCCAAACGAGATCCGTCCGTCCTCCAAGACGAATTCCTGCCCAAACCATAATTGTTCCTCCTTGGTATGGGTGAACTTCCTGAGGGTTCTGAAGACGGCTCCATCGTCCAGGAACTCGCCAAACACGCGTCCTTCGTGAATCTGGATGGAAGCCGAACCTGGATTCATCCGTAAACAGCACATTGGACCATTGCTCACGGCCCCAGTCCACGTGGTTCCGAACCCATTCTAATCGTCGTCCACTATTGCCTCTCCGTAAAGGTGGGACCCGGAGTGGTCTACGAGAGCGTAGATTGCTTTCATGCAGTCGCCTTCTTACAGTTTGGTCACTCACAAGCACTTGGTGTTCCACTCGCAGCCTTTGGACCAATTGAGTCGCCGTTGCATTTGGTTGAGCTCGCGCAGTAATTTGCAAAAATCGGTCTTGTCTGGGGGTAGTGATGCGACTTGGCCCCCGGTGCCTCTCCGCTACTTCACCTGTGGCACGATAGCTTGTCCACAATCTTGAAATTACATTTTGGTGGGTCCCTATGGCCTCAGCAACATTACGCTGAACAGACCCAGCTTCCAGCATTCCCACAGCTCGTAACATCTCCGCCCTCGTCAAATGTTGGCGTTGCATGGCTACAATACCTCAATTTTAACTTTATCTTTCGTTTAAAAATGAAAAAAATACTAACTAAACGTAATTCGTATTGTTTTCTAAATTTCGCACAAATGAAAATTCCCTCTCCTACACATCAAGACATTTTTATGCCACCGAAACAAAAGAATTTTCAAAAATTTGAATTCGGAATTAGTCTGAGTTAAATTACAAACAAATCGGCGTATAAAAGATCCCAATGCGGCCAGTACTTTTCGAGTTATTTAATTGAGTATGAAATATCCCTAGACCGTGTTGATGTGTGTATAATGATCAGTTATCAGCTTAAAACCTCACCCGCTGAGAATTTTTTTCCATTTCGAATGCATTCAACTATAGCAGAAGCTTCTTTTTCTATAGCTGGGTGATTAAGATCACTGCTGTGCAGGTTTCTTGAATAAAAAGCCACGGGTCCTTGCGATAGTGTTCCTGCAATTGCATAGTCTGAGGCATCATTTTCGACATCAAACTGTATTTTATCATCAATTGCATTCACTGCTGATTTCGCTATTTCCTGCTTCAAAGCATTAAATGCGTTTTCAAGCGTACATTTCCTGTGTGGAGACAGGAAATGTACGTTTGGAACGGAACATATTCTGGACGTAGGTAGATATTTTGCCATTTTTGTGGATTAAATTGTACTGAATAATAAACCAGTATTACATTTTTTTTTCTTTTTGTTATGGCCCTATGCCGGTGCCGCTACCGGCAATTCCGGCACGTTAGACAGTATTACATTTATATAGGGTGCGTTCCACTAAAGGCCCACAACGACCGCGACCGCTGAAATTGCCGTTCCACTAATGTTACAAAGCCCGCGGGCGTTGTGGGCGAAATTTATAAGGCCACGGTCGATTTCACCCGCCACCCGCGGCGGACGGCGGCTCACGTCCACACGCCGAACGCGGCGTACAACGGGTGCGCGGTCGTGTTCACTCGTCCCCCGCGACATGCACAGTTCAGTTCAGTAGCTATCGAAGTCCCCCGCGACGCACTTTTATCAGTGTTCAGCTATCGGGTGTTACAAAATGAAAACAGCACTAGCATTATTATTACTAAAAGAAGGAGAGGATGCAGATATTTTAATGAAAAGGAATAAAACAAAGACACAAAAAGCACGAGATGTTTAAAAATAGGAAAAACGAAGGTGCTTTTAATATTTTGGTAAAAAAACATTTACAAGACAATAGAATAGAGCTGCATTTGACAAATTCTATCAAAAGTTCGTCCTTTTCCTTCGTAAATTTGTCCATGATGTTTGCAAAAAGAGGTTAGAAGGAGTCAGGGTAGGCCGAGACATATGAGGACCACGTGAGCAGATTTCTCAAAAAAGAAAAAGTCAAAAGTACTCGGATACTCAGACGTGAATGCATGAAGCGATTGATGAATCTACAAGAAGCGAACGAAGCTTATTGAATCGCTACGCCTGGCGATCTGTCCTCTCTGACTACCCCGTCAGGAATAATAAGTGAAGCATATAGCGTGAAGATAGTTATTATTTTTGCTCTTGAACGACGATAGCACTGCGGGAGCAAGCACTTCATGCTCGCGAAAGAGGCGGCGTAGAGGGGGCGGGTAGTAACTCTCCAAATCGATCTGCAGTATGTCTTCGTAAACTAAATCGATAAGTTATTAGGTGACAAACGAAACAAGCGCCATTGTTCTCAAAAAACTTATGTAGTTTGGGAATTGGTGTTTCCACTGTTTTATGTTAAAAGATATAAAAGAGAATGTGATGCTGACTTCGCCGCAACTATCTGGCCATAGGCTGTCTTTTAAAGACAAGTTTGACGAATTCACATTTTTTGGAACGTTCGTTTATAAACTTCTAGTCAGAGTGAAATCCGATTTGTTGCTGATCCAGAGCGTACATTTTTTCTCGTGCGTCACAAACAAGCAACTTGAGATTAACGAAGTCGCGTATCTAAACACATATATATGCAAAATCCAAATAAAATTTTTGGATTTTTTTTTTATGAGTTAACTGTTTGGTTACCTCATAACAATTACAATCTAGCCTTGAGACTAATAAGTAATTTAAATATAACTTGCTAAAAAAAACTTACTGAGTAAAGAATGTGTCCATTGGTACTTTTCTTATGGTATCTATTATAATGTACACATTTGTTCATGACATGTGTTCTTCAGGGGTAGCACTTCACTGCACTCCGTAACACTATTTTGACTAAACTAACTCAAAAGGCTTAGTCCTTTTTAGTCTCACATGTTGAAGAAGTCTTTTTTCGTGAGCTTCGGCGTATTTTTTCATAACCTTAATAACAAGGTCCACTCCTAAGTCCCAGTGGATGTCCTCATTTCTAATGTACCAGGGAGCGTTTACTATACTCCGAAGTACTTTACTTTGGAACCTTTGTATAATTTCAACATTAGTGCGTTTTGTACAACCCCAAAGCTGAATACCGTATGTCCATACAGGCATAAGTACTTGTTTGTATAAAAGAACTTTGTTGTTCACTGACAATGATGAATGTCTGCCAAGTAGCCAGTACATACTCTTGTAGCGTAGATCTAACTCCTGGCGTTTCTTTTTGACATGAGCCTTCCAGCGAAGCTTTGCGTCAAGCGTCATACCCAGGTATTTTGCCGTATTTTCATATGGTATTATGCTACCGTTAATGTATACCGGTGTATAGTTAGGTCTTCGATTTGTGAAGTCTATATGAGTCGATTTGGACTCATTTAGCTTAATTCGCCATTTTTTTGTCCAATCGGTGATGGAATTGATGGCACTTTGTACTTTCTCTACGGCGTCTTTGTGAGTGACACCTGTAGCCATAATGGCTGTGTCATCTGCGAAAGTTGCAATAACGTTGTTTTTTATTTCTGGGATATCACAGGTGTACAATAGGTATAGTACAGGGCCAAGGACACTTCCCTGTGGTACTCCAGCTTTTATTTGCTTGAGATCAGAATAAGCATCTTCATGTTTGTTTCATTGTAAAAACATTTAAATGTATCGAAATTAAGAAAACCGCGGACATTTGGGGGTTATCGGTCAAAACTGCATCATGTATAATTGAGGTAATTGCGCCCCATCTAGCAACTGTGTTTAATGACTGTGTTTCTAGTGGTACATTTCCTGATTTAATGAAACACAGCAAAGTCGTTCCCTTGTTCAAGGCTGGCAGCGCTACAGAGCCGTCTAATTTCCGACCAGTGTCAGTGCTGCCAACTTTGAGCAAAGTATTTGAAAAAATAATCTTGAATCAAATGCTATCCCATTTTAATAGTCATAAAATACTCCATGCGAATCAATTTGGGTTTACGAAAGGGCGCTCAACTTCCGATGCTGGTGTTGAGTTATTAAAATGTATTCATGAAGCATGGGAAGACAAGCACGATGCATTAGGTATATTTTGCGATCTATCAAAGGCTTTTGATTGCGTTCAACATGAAACGCTGTGCAAAAAATTACACCACTATGGAATAAGAGGCAAAGCTCTCGACCTTCTGTCTTCATATTTGAACAAAAGAATACAGAGGGTCGATATTAATGGTACACGTTCTGTAGGATCCATGGTTACAATGGGTGTGCCGCAAGGCTCGATACTTGGGCCATTCTTGTTCCTCATTTATATTAATGATTTACCATTTTATGTAGGGGACAGGAATAGGATTGTTTTGTTTGCAGATGACACCTCATTAATTTTTAAAATTAAAAGACAATTAGATAACTATGACGATGTAAACAATGCAATTGCAAGAGTAGTTCATTGGTTCAGCTCAAATAATCTTTGCCTTAATGAAAATAAAACTAAATGTATAAAATTTACTCTACCAAATGTAAAACAAGTTGCGGCCAATGTTTAACTGAATGGACAAGTGTTAGAGTTTGTAGAATCAACTATGTTAGGTATAACTATTGATGCCAATTTGCAGTGGGGCCCACACATAGAAAAGACAGCCTCTAGATTAAGTTCGGCTGCATACGCTGTAAAAAAGATCAGGACTCTAACAGATGTGGATACGGCTAGAATGGTTTACTTCAGCTATTTTCATAGTATTATGTCTTACGGTGTTCTCCTTTGGGGGAGTGCTGCAGATTTAAATATTATTTTTGTTCTACAAAAGCGGGCTGTACGCGCTATTTATAATTTGGGCCCCAGAGTTTCTCTCCGAGAAAAATTCAAAGAAGTGAATATTCTAACCGTACCATCACAATACATTTTTGCCAATCTTATGTATGTCCAGAAAAATCTATCACAGTTTTCTAAACTCTGTGATAAACATAATATAAACACTAGAAATAAAAATAATCTTTCAGTCCACCACAGTCGACTACATAAGATTGGCGATTCTTTCCAGGGTAACTGTATACGCTTTTACAACAAGCTTCCCTGTGACCTGAGAAATTTACCTTTAAATAAATTTAAAAAGTTTATTAAAAACAAGCTTTGTGAAAAAGGTTTTTACTCCGTTACAGACTATTTGCAGGACAGGGACGCCTGGAAATGATCTGCTGGCAAAATGAAATAATATTAATTGAAGCGCTCGTGGCCCCGCGGTCTCAGTGTTCTGTAAACGATCACTGAGTTACGCAACTTTCACTATGGCTGGTCCTCGGATGGGTGACCACTTTGTGGTATTTACATTTGCGAGCGTTTCCGTGCTTCGGAAGGCACGTTAAGCCGTTGGTCCCGGTTGCCAGTAAAATGGCAGTCGTTAAGCCTGGTTGAAGGCCTTATGGGCGGCTTGAAAAAGTTCAACAGCAGGTAGCCACAACCTGCGTCTGTCTATTTCAACACGGCAATGGGCTCACCACCTATTACGTGGGACAGGAATCCACACGGTGAAAAGTGGGCATATAATATGCCTCTGCCACCCCTTCGGGGATAAGGCGTGATGGATATTTATTTATTTTTTTTATTTTATTTATTAAATTTGTAAATAGGCCATCAAAAAAAAAAGCCTTCCTAAGTTTCTTGCCGGTTCTTCTCAGGTGGGCCGCGTTCCGAACCGGTGGTCGCTTTAAATATTTTAAATAGTGTATGACATTTTGTAAGCGCCGTTAAAATGGTCTATGCAAAATAAAGATATTTTTTTTTATTTTTTTTTTATTTTTATGTCTGACTCTAAACGTGCGTTCAGTTATGTAGGATTGTAGAATATCTGCAAATTGTTTTGGGACCATTTTCTTTAACTTATATATAAGAATTTTATGCCACACCTTATCAAATGCCTGTGCTACATCCAGGAATACTGTAGAACAAACTTTCTTTTCTTCTAGGGCTTTTTCTATAACGGTGGTAATTCTATGTATTTGGTCTATCGTGGAGTGTTTTTCTCTGAAGCCGAATTGATAATTGGGAATCAGTTTTCTGTCTTCTATTATAGGTTTTAACCGTCTTATAAGTAGTTTTTCAAATATTTTTGAAATGATTGGTAGAAGTGATATTGGTCTGTATGATGTTACTTCTTGAGGGGATTTTCCGGGTTTGGGGATCATTTTTACTTCAGCAACTTTCCAAATAATGGGCATGTATTTCAATCGGAACGCGGCATTGATAAGTGTTGTAAGTTTTATAATGGCTTTACGTGGTAGATTTTGTAGGAGTTCACCAATGATGAGGTCGTATCCAGGCGATTTCTTTTTAGCCAAGTCAAAGATCATATTTTTGACTTCCTTTGGAGTAACTAATTGGATTTCAAAGTTATCGTGGTAAATTAAATCAGTTGCTATATTTTCAGGGCCGTTGCTATATTTTCCTCTCCGCTTGTTTGAAAAATTTGTTCCAAATGTTCTGCAAATATAGTCGCTTTTTGTTTATTTTCATGGCCCATTTGCCATCTGTTTGTCTAATGGGTGAAGCATGAACAATAGGCTTTTTTAAACTTTTAGTGACTTTCCATAGGGAATATTCTGTTTTTCCACTACTTGTTAATTGGTTTAGGTAATCTTTTGTAGCATCATCAAGAACTTTCTGTATTGCTTTACTTAGTCTTTTTGTAAGTCTGTTTAATATTGTTTTATCAGGTGGATATCTAGTTCTTTGCCATTTTTGTCTCTGAGCTCTTTTTATGGCAATGAGATTTCTTATTTCTAACGGGTATCTGTGGCTCGCGTATTTTCTTTTGAAAATAGGCGTATTTCCCCAAGCGCACCTTTGGATGTCTGTCACAAATTTTGATACTTCTTTATCTAATTGCTCTTTGTTTTTGAGAGATACTCTCAGGTCAATAATGTTGTCTAATTCGAACTTGAAGCTATCCCAATCAGTGTGTTTATTTACTAAAATAGGATTGCTTTCTTTCTGGATAATAGTATCACTTAAGGTTAATATAATAGGAGAATGATCGGAATTCATATCAAATCCTTCTTGTATGTTAAGATATGTAGCTGACAGATTCTTATAAATGAAAAAGTCGATCAGATCTGGGGTTTTTTTTGGGTCAGTAGGCCAGTAAGTAGGTTTTCCTGTTGAAATTGCATTGCATTTGGTTTCTCTGATAGCACCAAGCAATTCCTTTCCTTTAGTGTTGGTCAGTCTGGATCCCCAGTATGTATTTTTTGCCTTTAAGTCTCCTCCTAATATAAATGTGTTGCCAAGAAGTTTTAATAGGTTTCTGTACTGCTCTATTTTAAGAGCATGCTTTGGTGGACTGTATATAGCAGCTACAGTAATGT
Organism: Thumatha senex; assembly: GCA_948477245.1. Taxonomy (NCBI): domain Eukaryota; kingdom Metazoa; phylum Arthropoda; class Insecta; order Lepidoptera; family Erebidae; genus Thumatha; species Thumatha senex. Next base: position 30,202,491 of record OX419725.1, on the reverse strand, counting down.
GATGAAGTTTAGTTCTGACCCTAACTGCTACTGTTTGTATGAATTCTTCTTCATATTTATGTTCTAGGTAATGGTAGATGGTCTCTCTTATTATGAGAGTGCTTCCCCCTCTCGCAATATTGACAGGGTGCAGTGCATGGTATATTTTATACCCATTAATGTGAATGTACGATTCTCTTGTAAAGTGAGACTGAGCTATGGCACACATCAATTTCTTCTGAGACAAGGACAGCCTGAAGCTCGTTTCGATGCTTAAGGAGTCCCTTTGAATTCCACGCCATAATTTTTAGAGTATTTTTCAATTTTTCATCACATGAGGTAGCTGTGTAGCACTACTTTCTAGGTTTTTCAACCTTTCTTCAAAAGAAGTTAAAATATTTAAAATGTTATTTATATTTTCATTTGTATCGGAGTCTCCTGTCTTGCGGACTTGTGGAGCGTGTACCTGTGGCTGGGAATTTGGTTTAATAGCTTTCGTTAGTTGTGCATAAGATACATTATTTGCTACACTTTGGTGTGTAAAACGTAAAGGGAGATTGTTCTTAGCAATAGGGGCCTGAGTAGTAGATGTAGTAACCTTTTTTTTTATAGTTTTATTTTTTAACTGTTGCAGTTCTTTGGCACTGCCATGCAGCCCCTATAGTTAGCTGGATGTGGTTCACCACAGTGAACACATTTAGGTTTTACTGCTATAGATTTTGTGCAGTCTTTAGTCAAGAGTTTACCAATGCACTTCACACATCTGGGTTCCTTGGAGCAATATTAGTGTGACCATATGCTTGGCATCTTTTGCACTGTGGTATTAGCATAGATGTTTTTAACGGCTCCACTTCAACCTTACAACCTAGTATGGACTTAATACCATAGATCTTATTTATGTCTTAATCGTTTTGGAAGGAAAGCAAAAACATATTTAAAGGTACCTTAGTCCTCCAACTTAATTTATTTACTGCTTTTATAACCGTTAGCACTTAGTTCTTCAACTATTCTATTTGGCAAACACGATGAGTGTAAATTTTTGACTATGACCCTAATCGTTCTATCTTGTTTATTCTCGTACGAGTGCCATTGACAATTATTTTATAACAATAATTTAGTAATTGCTCTGTAGGAGTTCTCCTCTTAGGCATTTACTTTGACGGTATCTCCATTCATCATTTTGACCATGAATGAGTCTTTATTTGAACAAGTCAACAGTAGGTCGTAAAACTGCTGATAGTTTTTGATGTTTTCTACAATGACTAGGGGAGGTGGGGGTTGCTTTTTTATTTTCTCGGCTTTTGTACTAGACTGAGATTCAATGGAGCTTACTACTTGGGATAGTGGAGATAGTGAAGTATTTATCTTTCTTTTTTTCTGCTTTTCTGTCGCACCCACTCTGATTCTCTGGCAAGATCCTCTTCGTCAGTCTTATATTCGACTGCAGGCTGAGGTTTATCGTTCGTCGAATGTTCCTTCTCTCGAGTAACATTCTTTTGTTCCTGAATGAGATTCAGCTGTTGTAGGGATTCTATCTGACTACTGAGGTCTTTTACTAGCTGCTGCAGTTCTAGACGCTCATTCTGTTCCTGTTTGTACCGACTGTACAACTGATGTTCGAGTTCAGTTTTGAGGACAACTTTATTCGGCGAAGCCATAATTCATAAGTTATAATTAAATTACTATTACTTACTAAACTAATTAGTATAAGTGTAGAATGTAGACTATGATGTGCTATATATAGAATACAGTAAAATACTGAAATAAGATGGTAACTAGATTAAAACGAGCGATTTGGTCCTGGCGCATCGCCGACCGCTACCGCGGCATGCTCGCTACGATTTCTCGGCTCGCGCGTTGTGGTCACAAGTAACCTACCACCTAACACCCCTACTTGCTTCGCTCGTCGTCGTATCTATTGACGACTTTGTCCAAGACTAATTATGCGTTTCGTATTTTATGATAAATTATCTTTAGGCTTATCTCAATTATACATTTTAAATTTATTACAATAAAACCATTTTGCGTTTATAACAATCGAAACTGTTATGCATGAAACTACGAAAGATTATGCGATCGAAAGGGCACCCCTAATAAAGTAGATATTATTGTCAGAATGTCAAGAGTTACAGTTCAATATACTTGTTAAGAAACGTAAAGGGTTATCCTTGTCTTCATTCTCAAACACAGCTAATGATAGATTTGTGGAAAATGGCTACTACAGATTCATACAGATCTGTCTGTGACCGATTTAATGTTGGTCGGCAACTGCTGTCAGAGCTGTACGAAGAAGTCCTTTGTTCGTTCAATGGTCCACTGGAGATGACGCTGCCACAGTTATACAAGGAATTGGAAAAAATAGTGGCTTTCCCAAAACTATCGGAGATATTGATGGGACCCATATACGTTTAAATGCTCCAAAAGAAGACCAGAAAGCTTACGTAAACCGAAAAGATTATCATTCCATTCACTTACAATTGGGTTGCGACCACAGGTGTTTGATAACATATTGTTTAGCCGGACACCCTGGATCGATTCATGATCAAAGAGTCTTTCGCTCATCGAAAGTATCTGTATTTTTAAATAATGAACAAAAGTTTGCGTCCATCAGCCACCTTGTAGGTGATGCTGCATTCGAATTGCGGCACCATTTAATAACTCCTTTTAGAGACAACGGGTTCCAAGACAGAAAAAAAATTATATAATAGTTTAACAATCGACATTCTGCAGCCAGGATAGCCGTGGAAAGATGTATTGGCCTACTATGAGAAGCCTATTGCATTGATTGCCTATGACAAGATTAGATTTGATAGCTTCACACATGACACTGATTATATTCACACAGATATTCATAACATTTGTAGATTACGAAATGACGAAATAAGAGTAATCGTGCTACCCCAAAATGTGATGGACAATCGAGAAAACAGCCAAGTTCATTCAGTACCAAATCAGAATGATGCGATTCAGAAAAGAATCGAGATTATGGACAATCTTCCTTAACTTTTAAAGTTAATCTTCCTTAGTTTATAAAGGGTCGGCAGCGCGAGTGCTGCACCTCTGGTGTTGCAAACGTCCATAGGCTACGGTGACCACTTTCCATCAGGTGGGCCGTATGCTTGTCTGTCACCTCAGTGGTATAAAAAAAAAACTTCACATGATATCATGTGTGTTATTATAAGTATTACTAGCGTTTGCCCGCGGCTGCGCTCGCGTGGTGTTTTGTATGTGACTAACATTTATTTCAAAATTTGTACGATTACATGGTCACCGATCCAAAATTTGACCGCACTAAGATAGCTTAACTTTACTTATCGGTAAGTCATCAGTGAAAGCAACTCAATACAAGTATGTTAATAACTAAAAACCAGTGGGCATTGAAAAATTTTGTCTTAATGACGTTATAACTAACAAACCAAAATACTTGGACCTCTCCATAATATAGGGCGTCTAGTAAGATGTAGTTCAAGCTGTATTATCACTTCTGCTGAACCGATTTTAAATAAATATAGCGCAGTATTTAAGCTGGAAAATTAACTACAAAATTGTCATAGTAGAGTTGTGATCAACAGCTTAGATTTTGCTCCAACCCCGAACAAACAAACAAACACGAAGAAAATATACAACAGTTTTGGACTCAAAATCCCTTAATTAGTCGATTGCAGTAACGTTTTTAATTTATTTTAAAAATACCGTCTCAGCAATATTTGCAATTTTTTATATTTTATTTTTAACAGTATAGATGTCATATGCTAAAATTAATTTAAAAAAAAATATTTTTGATTATTATTTTCAAGTACAGATTTTTTATTATAATTAAGTTTACAGTCATGGAAGTGATGGAAGCTTTATCAACTAATTTAGAAAGTAACGCCAGCATTTTCTAGTCGCTCTTTATGCAGTTTTGCACGCGCTTCCTCTTCTAATTTTTGTCGCTCACTCTTTTTTAGGAGGGATAACTACGAAGGATACATTTCATTAAATACAAACATAAAAATAACTTAAGAAAACATATATATATATATATATATATATATATATATATAAATATATCTATACTAATATTATAAAGAGGAAAGATTTGTATGTAAGTATGTTTGGAACGAATTGGCTCAAAAAGTACTGGATTAATATTAAAAATTTTTTCACTGTTTGAATGCTACATTAACACTGATTAATATAGGCTATTTTAATTGCCAAAATGTTTAAAAAAGAAATGTCCACCCGTACGAAGCCGGGACGGGCCGCTAGTTTATACCTCAAAAAACCTCCATGTACGCCTGTCATTGCCAGTTTTATTGTTGTGATCTTTCACACTTTTATAAGTTCTTTTTAGGCTCGCTGAAGTGATTAAAGGGATTTTATATTTCATGGAGCCCGCAATGTATTCCCAATTTTTTTTTGCGAAAATTTTTCGCTTGAAACTTTCTCTTCTCGAAACTTTCTCCTCTCTCTCCACATATGTGTCGTGCAAATTTTGTTGCAAATTCTAAATCTGAAATAACAAACTCATTCTTTAGGAAATGTATTAGAAAAGATAAAAGTACATGAAGGAAATGTATTAGAAAAGATAAAAGTACATGAATGTTCAAGAACAAAATTATCGCAAGAAATCGATCGATTTGAATGAAACTAAATCTAAAATAATTATTTTTCATTCATATTTAAAACATTTAAAGTATGCTATGTTTAGTTTTTTTCTGCAATAAATAGAATATTGGGATTCAAAAAGACCCCTCGAACCCCAAAAGTTCATTTTGAGGTTATGTCTGCAACATTATATATTTAGTACCCCAATAAATGTTATTCGATTGAGAACTTATAATTAAAAATTATTTTACATGTTTTCAGCGCGTTTTTTTATGTGTGGAAATCCCCTCTGATGTCATACAGTCACAGTCCCCGCCTAACTGTCTATTGCCGGACGCCCCGGGTAACTCCTCGGAAAGATGTCCCAGAGCTCCCGGCAGACTTTGGCTACCACCGCGGCCTCACCTAAGGTTCGGGTGTTGTCCCGCTTCTTGGGGCATGAGGCGTGCGTGAAATGTTCACTAAATTACTCTCACTAATTATGTTTCTAACTTGATCTAAGAACTATACTACAATCTAAGTACTGAGGTATATCATTATACTCTATCATGTTACTTAATCCTAAAGCTAACAAGATACTCATAGTAAGTTTATTTAATTCCTTTGGTATGTCTATATTGTTGGGATTGACAGGAACTAAAGCCCTTGAGAGTGAAACATTGCCAATCTTGAATTTTACTTCTCTCCAAGGGTAATTGAAGACTCTTTCCAATCTTTTGACGTTGCACTGCATCAGCTTGTTGATAGCCGATTGATCATTTATTTTTTGGTCATCTAAGTTGTTATAGATATACCACTGCACAAGCTCAGTTTTACATAACTTCCTATTATATCTCCTATAATCAGACTGGTTCAAAATTAAACCTTCAGGAACTTCTTCCTCTTTTAAAGAGCCCTTCCTATAGGTTATGAGGTATTTAAGATTAATATTTGTTTTCAGCGCGTTCCACTGACAGTATCAGTTCCACTGCAACATCACTTCCTGGATTCAAAAATGTAATTTGTTTTATCGCCATTGTTCTTGTTTTGAATATTCCCGCTAAGTGTTGGTAAAAGCCCACTCGGACCCACCTATATTTTGTGGGCGATGTGGGCGTCATGAGGTCGCAAACAGTGATGTATGACGTCATACGATCGCCCGCAACGACCGCAAGCTTTAGGTGGAACGACACAACACCAACACCTGGGTGTTACGATAGGTCCTTTAGTGGAACGCGCCCATAGTTGTTTAAAATTAAGTACTTTGACATAGTCCTGACATGACGTAATCAAATTATATTTCTTTATAATATTCATCATTAAGGTATGGAGATCGTATTACTACATGCATGTCTACGAGTGACTTCACTTATGCAAGACAGGCAATAGCCACTTTTACGGAGTTATAATTACGTAGTACTTTTACAATGATTTCCCCGGTACTTTTATATTTGTTAACTTCAGATGAGGTTTGCAGGTGGGCATTGGATGTAGTGGTAGATGACTCAACGTGCTTACTTGAGGTGAACTTAGATGTTGGCAAGTGGTCAGCGAGTGAAATTCTGTTGCCAAATTCGGTTGCAATGTGACGTTTTCATATCAGTTTAGTTTCCCACTGAGTCCTCAATTTAGCCTTCAGTATTTTAAAACAGAAGGATGCATGATGAACATGATGGAAGTACCGATTTGGTAAACTATTTTTTTTCTACCGGTATACTTCCCAGGTGATCCCATTTAAAATGTATCGACATCGGTCTGTTGGTTTAAAAAGAATGTATACTTCGATTTATAGTCAGTCATATTTGCATTAATGTAACTAACTAACTAACTATCTTCACGCTGTATCCCTGACGGGGTAGTCAGAGAGGACAGATCGCCAGGCTTCGCGATCCATGCATACTTCTTTCGCTTCTTCGAGATTCATCAATCGCTTCATACACGCACGTCTGGGTATCCGAGTACTTTTGACCTTTCCGTTTTTGAGCAATCTGCTCACGTGGTCTTCATATGTAAGTCTCGGCCTACCCTGACCTCTTCTACCTTCTGCTTTCGCACAATATATATTCTTCGTCAATCGTTCCTCACTCATTCGTTTGACGTGTCCAAACCAACGGAGCACGCCCTTTTCCAGCTTAACGCTGACACTTTCATTCAAACCTGCCATATTGCGTATCACTTCGTTACGTATTCGGTTGGCCAAGGTAACGCCGCACAATTTTCGAAGTGATCGCATCTCCACAGCATTCAATTTACTTTCATGCATCTGCTGACATACCCAGGTTTCGCTACCATAAAGCAAAGTTGGCACTAGCACTGCGTTATGAATCGCCAGTCGTGCGTCTTTTACGATGCTTTGTCGCTTTACTAATTGGGACAAAGCACCGTTAACTCTGATTCCGGCAGCTACTCGCCCTTCTACATCTGAATCACATCTTCCATCCGCGCTTAACATACTCCCTAAATACACAATTTCATTCACTTGCTCTAGACGTTCCTGGTTTACCCTAATCTCGCATTTAGTTCTTACGTCATCTCTTTCAAATACTAGAACCTTAGTTCTACTTGCATTCAAGCGAAGACCCTTACTTTCACACTCCTCTTTCATATTAGTGACTAATGCCTGAAGGTCGGCTTCTGATGAGGCCATGAGCACCGCATCATCAGCGTACAGCAGACAGTTTACTGAAAAGTCACCCAAATTCACACCCATATCACAATCTTTCAACTTCTGCAGGCAACTGTCCAGATACACTATGAACAGCCAGGCGGACATGACACAACCCTGTTGACGCCTGTACAGACATCAAAAAGAGGTGACACATCCCCCCCTACTCGCACGCAAGCCTTACAGTCCTTATAAAGCGACTGTATTGCCCGCAGCAGCGAGCCGACCACACCATATCCGGGCAGCAAATCCCACAGAGTTTCCCTCACAACGTTATCAAATGCTTTCTCCAGATCCACAAAAACGCAGAAAACCCTCTGGCTGATAGCCAGAAACTTCTCCGCGATCATGCGGAGAGAAATCACTTGATCCATGCAACCTCTTCCACGTCGGAATCCGCATTGAGCCTCCCATAAATACCTTTCAGACTTTTCTTGCATTCTTGCCGTTATAATCTTTGCATACACCTTACTAGCTAAGCTGACCAAGCTGATCGCCCTGTAGCTGGAGCAGTTTAGGCGTGAGCCTTTCCCTTTGTAAATAGGTACTACAACTGCTATTCGCCAGTCATCTGGGACCTCACCCGTCCGCCAGCACAAGTTGCATACACCGTACTTGATCATCTCAGCAGTAACTCTGTCTTTTCCCTCAGCCTTACCACATTTCATACTTCTTATCGCTTGTTCAATTTCTTTCATACTAATGACTTCAATGACATCGGGATCCGGAGCATCGAAGTGAACTCCACTTCCCGACGTGGCGTCTCTGTCTTTTCTTGCATACATCTTTCCATAATATTCAATCCATCTCTGCAGGACGTCAGTTTGGTCTGTTAGGACGTCATTGTTAACACTAAGCACTTTTTTCATACTGCAGATTGCCGAACAACTCCGGGTCTTGCCTACCTTTTTCCAGAAGAGCCTGGCATTATCCCGGAAATTGGACGACAACCTTTCATCCGCTTTCATTCTGCACCTTTCACGAGCTTCTTCTATCAGTGCCTTCGTGTTAACTTTTTGCAGCTTGTATCTCTCTTTCATATTAAAATCATTCCGCGAGGCTAAGTAGTCTAACCATGCTTTCTTCTTCATTCGAACTGCTTCTTTCACTTCCTCATTCCACCATGCGTCACGCTTATTACTACTGCCTCTTCTCGTTTCTCCACACACTTCCACAGCGGCATTTACCATACTATCCCTAAGGTTCTGCCATACACTTTCCACATTCTCACTACTAACATTGACGTCGTCAAGCTTTTCGGCTACCCTTTCTTTATATTTATCCCTAATGGATGCATCCTGCAGCTTCCAGCTTTTGATGCTATGAGTCGGCTCAGGTTCAGGACACTCGGTACGATGACGCCAATTCGAACTTCGAATTCGACGAATTCACTCTTTTATCCCCATACTTCCAGAGTACCGACTCAAAACCATCGCGAGCGGTACCCACCCATCCATTCAAGTCTCCACATTAATGTAAATGAAACTTGTAATTAATTATATACCCAAACCTTACTTATGAATTACTCTGGTGAAAACTGTTTGAAACTCCGTTGTTTATCGCAGTCATCCAGACAGTCTGTTTTAGATATTTTGACTGATGATTCACAAACACCTGAATCGATTTATAAATTTATTTTTTGTCTCGAAGGATTTACTTCCCAGGTTGTCCTATTCAAATTTAATAAAAGGTTTGTTGATCGGTTTTTAAGGAATAAATATAAAATATAAATTTGTAAAAGTACATCGATTCATAGTCTGTTCTTTTCAGTCAATTTGAATAGTGTATTCCATGAACCACTTATCAAGAACCATCGTGCCCATTAGTGAAAATCGTTAGTTAGTTTTTGGGTTGATCGCAGTCATCGAAACAAATTCGTCCTTAATGAGGGTTTTTTTGAAATGTTCCCCGTGAGATGGCAGCGCTGTAACGTCAGGTCCAACTACCTGTCAAAACACATACACGATTTATATTTTTCGATCATTTTTTTGGTTTATTTATTCTTAAAAACGTTACAAACGGAATATTGTTTTCCAAAATGCCACAGTGTTGTGCAGTGCCTATGTGTGCAAATAAAAAAGGAGGCCTCTCTTTTTGAGCTCAATCTTCAGTTCGGCAACCTTTCTTTGGCCGTAATCCATAATAAAATCAATAACACTTCCAAATACATAAAATTTACTAAAATAATAATACGTTCGGTAAGATTCTGTGCTATCTGACAGCTGTTTGGACCTGACGCATACGAAGCGCCGCCTGGCGGCAGAAAAAGTATCGAAAACCCTCATTGCGAACAATTTTCAAAATTCTTCTTTTATTTGAAAGAATATAATCCTGTGATGGTTCCATTGGCTCCATGCCAGTATCTGGTGATGAAATCCTAGGGAAATCTAAGTCAAAGCTTAGCTGATGAGCTCAGCGGTTAAAAGTTAAATGATTTCTTCTTCTAGATATATAAATAAAGACTTTTGATATTAATTACTTTGGAAATAGTAGATTGAGTAGGAGAGACCCGTAATGAAAGTAACAATTTTAACTTTTTTCATGGTAAGATTGACTTTTCAACTGTACTGTAACACTAGCTTCAATGCTACTGGTATCACAGATTTTCAGAAGTAGTAACCATTAAAAAAATGTGGAATCTGTTACAAACGTCCCCAGTGTCCCTACTCCTAGGGTTGGTTGTAACAGTGCAAGGGGATAATTGTAAATAACAACAAAATAAGTTTACAATCATCATATATATTGTTATTCAGCCTTTTAGGTTTTACATTAATGTAATATTAGTAATTTCACAACAACAACCTTTTTAAGTACCTAATCAAAAATGAGATCTCAATCGGATAAACATTATGTCACACATAACTTATTAAATTTTTGGTGTAGTCTATCTTACTAAACCGTGATTCAATAAGTCCCAAGATTAAGTACTAAAACAAGGTTTTTTTATAATGTTATTTTTTATTCATCAACGTAGTCTCCTCCAAGAGCGATACGCTTTTCTAACTTTTCTATCCCATGCGTGTAGAACGATTTCTCTTTGCCTTCAAAATAAGCCTCCGTTACTGTGATAACTTCACTATTTGAGTCAAATTTCTTACCCTGGAGCATTTTTTTGAGATCTGCAAACAGCCAGTCGCTGGGGACCAAGTCTGGCGAATAAGGGGGATGAGGAAGCAATTCAAAGCCCATTTCATTAATTTTGGCCATCGTTCTCACAGACTTGTGACAAGGCGCATTGTCCTAGTGAAACACCACTTTCTTTTTGTTTATTTGAAGCCGTTTATCCACAATTTCGTACTTCAATCGCACTAATAAGAACATGTAATAGTCACTATTTATATTTTGCCCTTTTTCAAGGTAGTCGATGAAAAGTATTCCATGCGCATCCCAAAATATAGACGCCATAACCTTACCGGCCGATTTCTGAGTCTTTGGCCGCTTTGGGCGGCTTTCACCAGCCGCTCTCCACTCCGCTGACTGCCGATTGGATTCCGGAGTAAAATGGTGTATCCATGTTTCATCCATTGTCACATACCGACGTAAAAATCCTTTTTATTACGATTCATCAGCGCCAAACATCGCTCTGAATCATTGATACGTTGTTCCTTTTGATCATATGTAAGCAAACGCGGCACCCACTTGGAAAAAAACTTTTTCATGGCCAAATTTTTATGTAAAATAGTGAAAACACTACCAGCTGAAATCTTCACTACCTCGGCTATCTCGCGCACTTATCTATCTTCCGATCTTCCAATACGATTTTGAGGACTTGGTTAATATTTTGTTGAGTCACTGCTTCATTTGGACGACCTGAGCGTTCCCCATCATTTGTGTCCATGCGACCGCGTTTTAAGTCTGCATTGCATACCACCGACAAATGGTTGCTTTAGAGGGAGCTGATCCCGCATAACATTTTATAAGCCATTGTGCTTGTGTTGGTGTACAACAGGGCAGTGTGTTAGGGCCTTTACTATTTTTGCTTTATATAAATGATCTACCATGTATCACTAAGCACAAATGTATATTGTTTGCTGATGACATTTCTATAATTGTTAAGTGTAGAGCTGACAATTGTACTAATTATGAGAATGACAACCACTGCATTGAAAATGAAATCAACTGGCTTGACATGAATAATTTAAATGTTAAAGACTAAATATATACAATTTAATGTTAAAGGACGTAAAAAAAAGGATCTATATTTACAATATGGAGGACATAATTTAGAAAGCGTTAATGAGGCAACATTTCTTGGAATATTATTAAATGAAAATTTAAATTTTACTTCACATATTAACAAGGTATGTAATAAAATAGGTCGTTTTGTTTATGTCTTGAGATGACTGACTGCAATAACATCATTAAATGTAACACTTAATGCATATTATGGTTATGTGGCGTCAATATTAAACTATGGAATTTTACTGTGGGGAAATAGTGTAGATATCAAGAGAGCTTTTATAGTACAAAAAAAATGCCTCAGAGCCATCTGTTGTAAAGGACCGTACGACTCATGCAGGCCACTATTTATAAAATTACGTATATTGACGCTTACGGGAATGTATATTGTAGAGATCTTTAAATTTGTTAAGATGCATTCTCACTTATTTAAGACGGCCGGCGAAGTGTACCCGCGCAACACAAGGTCCTCCGAGAGACTGGTTTTGGAGTTTTGTCCCAGAACCTCATTACTTCAAAAGAGTTGTTATGCGATGTGCATAAAAAATTATAATAAAATACCTAATAGATTTAAAGAAGGACCAACAGAAAGCATGTGTAAGAATTTGCGTGAGTGGCTGATACGTAGCTGCTTCTACGATTTAAATGAATTTCTTGATACAAAATTTGCATGTTAATGTATGTTAACAAAACACAGAACATTGTATTTAATATAAGAACCTTAACGAACCCGTTTTAAGCAAATAAAAAAACTTTGAACTTTGAACTTCAACGGTTTTTATTTTCCTTTAAAAAACAATGTTTTATCAACACGCGAAACTCTTTTTTTCATGGTATCGATACTACAAGCGTAGCGTCACTTAAATGTCTGCAAAATCAATATTCTAGTGTTCCATTTTTAAAATTTTACACATACCATTTATTGAAGGCCAGTACTTTTTAAAAATCAAAAGAGTTGTTAATATATACGCCATTTCCAAGTTAGTCTAGAGACTTATTGAACGATCTAGTATATAAAAAAAAAAAAAAATATCTTTATTTTGCATAGACCATTTTAACGGCGCTTACAAAATGTCATACCCTATTTAAAATATTTAAAGCGACCACCGATACGACACACATATGGAGCCTACTGCTGGCTCTTAAGTAGGTACTGCACCCATTTTTCGTTTACAATTCGGTTTGAAAATGGTTAGACGCATAGTAAACAGAGGAATCAATCAGAATCAACATCTTCTGAATCACCATTAACTAAAGTTTACTCTTATTTTTTATTTATCTTATGAAGTGAAACCTCTTTATCGACTCTTTATTGAGAGAAATTTCATAGCTGTAAAAAAATCGTCACGTTTTTGGGTTATGCGCCATGTTCTTTTGAGGTGAAACTTGGCTATGGCTAGTCACGAATGGGTGACCGCAATGTGATATTCACATTACAAGCGTTTTCGTGCTTCTAAAGGCACGTTATGCCGTTGGTTCCGGTTGCCAGTAACATGGCATTTGCAGAAAGGGAGCTTAGTTTTGTGGAATCTGAAAGTTCCGTCCCTTCAGATTCCACAATCTTACCTCTTTTAACATGCATGGTTGCATATTTACCTACACCAAACTCCATCTCGATAGAATAACTAAAGTTTTAAGTTACCTTTAGCATTTAGTAAGTCTAACAATTGGATATCGTTGGAGGTAAAAAGTTTCAAATCATCCATGTAAAAGAGGTGGGATAAAATTAGACGACTTTTCTGCAAATGATAACCTAGCCCCAAACCCTCTAATATAGTATTGAGGGGTGTAATGATGCGTTTCCAAGCAGCGCCATCATACGACTAACGCCATCTATCGGACTGATGCGGCATTAAAGTTACTCCCGTATAAGCGTGGAGTGGGAGTTCGAGGTCCCGTCCCCCGCACATTGACCCACCCCTGGGCCCTATATAAGCAGTTGACAGGAAGTTTCGGGAACAACCTAGATTTGTCAATTACGATACTGTGTACTACCACACAATAGTCTCGAAAAAATAGAATTATAAAATAAAGCGCTCGTGGCCCCGCGGTCTAAGTGTTCTGTAAACGATCACTGAGTTACGCAACTTTCACTATGGCTGGTCCTCAGATGGGTGACCACTTTGTGGCATTTACATTTGCGAGCGTTTCCGTGCTTCGGAAGGCACGTTAAGCCGTTAGTCCCGGTTGCCAGTAAAATGGCAGTCGTTAAACCTGGTTGAATGCCTTATGGGCGGCATGAAAAATTTCAACAGCAGGTAGCCACAACCTGCGTCTGTCTATTTCAACACGGCAATGGGCTCACCACCTATTACGTGGGACAGAAATCCACACGGTGAAAAGTGGGCATATAATATGCCTCTGCCACCCCTTCGGGGATAAGGCGTGATGGATATTTTTTTTTTTTTATAAAATAATGTATATAAATTTATAAAATATTTGTTAAAATATTGGACCCGGAATATCCTGGTAAGTTTCTAATTATATTCAATCATCCTTCCTAACTTTAAAAAGTTAGGAAGGATTAGTTAGGATTAGTTTTTTTTTCCTAACTTTTGTTTCCTACAGAAAGGAGTGTTTAAATCTAATTATATCCATAGTGTTCTTACCTATTGCCTTTTCCGCGTATGTATTACCGCAAATAATAGCTATTTTTATCATTGCTAAATCTATTACAATTGCTAATTTTCAGCTATAGCTATAAGTGGGTAGGAATACGTTTAAAACTATAATTTTCACAAGTGTACCAACCAACCCTTATTAAATTGAATTCTATGTACCTACCACCTACAACCTATATGTAAGACTTCCCGCCTCTCCAGCCAACCCGGGCCTGAGGAGAGGCTGGAAGCCTTTTAGGTTTCCGGCTGAGGTTCTTACCCCAGGCTTCTGTCTTCCAGTGTCCTTTGTTACGGTTGAACCTTTACGGTTCCACCACTACTACCTACTATCTGTTGGCTGAGAGCTGCTTGGAGGCTCCTTCTGGTTGCGCCTGGACCGGGAGTAGAAGCCGTCGCCAAGCCGGAGAACCTACTACGACTGCGAGAGGAACAAGATCCGACCCGTGGAAGATCACCTGGCCCTCCCTCTGATAAGTCCAGATTCCGCGGCCTCTCGCGGCAGGGTCCACCTTACGGTTGCCTATCGATATTCGACACCCGCGACCCTGACTAGACTTGTTTTGGCCCTATCGGGAAATATACTATATTGTATTCTAACTACTTCTACTTTCATTTATCTCCCGTAGGGTCCTGTACAACCTAAAGGTTTACAGGGGGTTAAGTGTTAAACATAGGACTCAAACTATCACCCTGAAAAATACCCCGCTTTATCTTTACAGGTTCATCATCTCCCAGAATTTCTCGACATCCCGAATAGCAAAGGAGCGTACTCCATTGCCCTATACATGCTCCCAAGAAGGTGCATAGAGTTGCATTAATCTTATACAACTCCAGCACCCTCATGAGCCACGAATATGGCACGGAGTCATAAGCCTTCTTATAGTCTATCCAAGATTACGCCAAATCCTTTCGTTTACGTCGAACCTGTTGGCTGATAGTCATATCAATAATAAGAAGCTCTTAAGTACCACGAGCCCCAGTCAACGATTCTGAAAACCTGATAAATTAAAAATAGAAATTGTCAGTAATATGAGAATATATTTTTACCCTCCGAATAGATGTTAGAAGTTTATATAACGTGGGAAGACAAGTTATGTACCTGAATTATAAAGCAGGTAAGTTAGTTCAGTGTTCATAAAACGTTATGATTATTATAATCGGGATGAAAGTATAAACATGTTACCTTTCTACCTATCTTTAAATTTTCCCGAAGTCGACAAACACTGACTCATAACTTATAAAATATACTAGAAAATTACTCATTGGTATACCTATTATTATAGAAAGACGCATAGTTATGTTATTTAACTTATACTTGACACGCAAGCAAAATAAAACAAATACTCATCTTGAACAAAAACACTTGTACTGTTCCACTTATTTATTATTTTAACCTGACCGGTTTCGCCTTACGGCATTTTCAAAGGTTAGCACATATTTTATGTATTTCGGATGTCGTTAAATACAATATCAAGATTGTTTAAGATAAGTAGCAAGTTCCACCAAGTGCCATCAATAAACAGTGTAAACAAAACAAATACACTTTTAAAAAAAAATTGAAACTTTGGAGGTATTTTTGCACCATCGACTTACTACATCCACAACCATGAAGTACAGCGCCGTTAGCTCGACTGAGGCCAGGTTATACATGCAAGATTTCCTCAGATATGATT
Source organism: Thumatha senex (assembly GCA_948477245.1). NCBI lineage: Eukaryota > Metazoa > Arthropoda > Insecta > Lepidoptera > Erebidae > Thumatha > Thumatha senex. Next base: position 30,186,805 of record OX419725.1, on the reverse strand, counting down.
TTTTTTAATTGAAATTTTTCCAAATTTAAATATAATTTTCTCAAACTCATTTCGTTTTAATTTGAAGGAATTGTAATGTAAAAATTGTTTTGGGTATATAATATCTTACCATAATATGTTACCTGCCATTTGTTTATTCCGGTATTCTATTATAAAGTTTACTAAGAAAATTATGAAAATAAAATACATACTTAGCCTGCACATGACATTAGGCATTGCCTACGTATCGTAGAATCCTGGAAGAATTTCGTTTCACAATATAATTAGTTTAATGAAAATTTGTTATTCAGTCATTCATCGACATTCATTAACTCCCCCAATTCTTGGAGTACGTCGTTATCTACACTATTCGTAACCTTGTGCACTTCTTCAGTATTATTTTTTTATAAGCATATCTTTTGTTGGCTGGAATTTAACACAGCCTCCATTTTGAAGATTGCATCGGAGCCTTATAATATGATCTGCTGTTATGGTCAACATTTTATTTCTTAATTTATTTTTTACTATATTCATTATGGAGAAAGCTCTCTACACTCGCATTTGACTAAGGTAGACATAAAATACTAGTAACGAATTTAAACGAAGAACACGTTGTGTGGGAAGGAATACCGACCTATGTTATCCAGATAGAATTTAAAAGAGACATCAGTGGTGGTTATTCAAGGGACTGGGGCGGTGGTGGGCATTGCACTAGGTTGTTTCTGAAGTTGCCAGGTATGCAGGAGGTGCAATCTAAATAAAAATCTAAATGAAGATAAAATATAAAAGAAGCGCTCGTGGCCCCGCGGTCTCAGTGTTCGGTAAACGATCACTGAGGTACGCAACTTTCACTATGGCTGGTCGTCGGATGGGTGACCACTTTGTGGCATTTACATTTGCGAGCGTTTCCGTGCTTCGGAAGGCACGTTGGTCCCGGTTGCCGGTAAAATGGCGGTCGTTAAGCCTGGTTGAAGGCCTTATAGGCGGCGTAAAAAATGTTCAACAGCAGGTAGCCACAACCTGCGTCTGTCTATTTCAACACGGCAATGGGCTCACCACCTATTACGTGGGACAGGAATCCACACGGTGAAAAGTGGGCATATAATATGCCTCTGCCACCCCTTCGGAGATAAGGCGTGATGGATATTTATTTATTATTTTATAAAACAGGCTTCCCATTTCTTGAACGTGCAGCACCCATGGTGGTAGCGGTATTACACCTATATTATTATTATATTTTATACCATTGAGGTGGCAGACAAGCGTACGGTCCACCTGATGTAAAGTGGACTATAAACACATTACCATTAAGGCAGCTATGCTAAGGTGTTAGCGGTACATCTTCATAAGAGCTGTGAAATCACTGCGACTGTGATGTAATTTTATAAAGACAACCTGTAAATGCCTAAGGGTTAATAAAAACTAGTCACTAGACTGCAGACTAGATACAGAATAAAGTGTGGTATAAAGATCAGAGTAAGAACATATACATAAAATTTATTTCTTCTTTACTACGTAAACCCTTGGTCCTAGATCCTAGACGTAAACGTAACTTATGAAAGGATTTTATCGTAAATTGTTCGTTTCAACTTTTCCCCAAATTTTTTTCCCTAGAATGGGGAAAAGAACCCCCAATCTGGAGGTCATTGTCTCCACCCTGACTGAAGCATGGGGCTGTGTCAAATGGCGCCGGTCTGTGATACGATCATCAGTGTTGCTAATATAATTCTTTTTCTTTATTATTTTTCCTATTTATATAAAGAAAAGAAAAAAGAAAAATGTTAAATTCACATAGAAAAAAAGACATGGGTTCAGCTTATTTATGAAGTAAAAATTAAAAAATAGATAAATGATAAAATATAGTCTTCCTCGATAAAGGGTTATCTAAGACAAAAATAATTTTTCGGTCCGAATCAGTAGTTATTGAGATAAGCGCGTTCCACCATACAAACAAACTCTTCAGCTTTATTTACTCTTTTAATTAAAAATAGATGCATGTACAAAGTGTTCAAAAGGAGTTTAGATATATTGGAAGATTTGTTAACATTTTCCTACTGAACGAAGTTAACATCGCAAAAGTTCCCTTTTGCCACTTGGGATATTGAACGATATGGTGGTCATAGTGACTGAAAATCCTGATATCAGTTTAAGAGATTAATCTATCCATTTAAAATAATCCGTAAGGTCCATAATTTGTTTGACTAGTCTGTTAAGCAGATTGAACTGTGGGTTATAATTTGGTCAATTACGGATGCCACTCATTCTGATGTATGTAAATTATGAAATAAAGGATTTAAAAACAAACTCATTCTGATAACCTAGTTAACATTGTCACAATATACAGAAAAGGAGCAGTAGCGTAACTTAGCCTTTAAATTTGTACCTACAGCTAAGTGGAGCGCTAAATTAAAAAAGTTAATCATGTGTTTCTATTTTTATAACATGTGTGTTGTTTTAGGTTTAGGTTTAGAAATATATGTTAATTCAGCAATAGATTTTTACAAAGTCTTGTTAAATGTTTTTACAAAAAAATATTTACGTCTATTACTACAAATTTTAAAAGCTTTGTTATAAATTTTATTATATATAAAATTCTCATACTAGTAAACAATTTCTCTAAAAAAATTTTTGGTAACAGAGACATGGCATTGGATTCAGATTTATTATTAATTTCCTTTAAAATTTAAGCCAAAATTATGCAATTTATATGTATTTCTTTGAATACCATCTCGAGTATTTCCTCCATTTATTCAACATAACTTACAAAATCATCTGGAGGATATAACCAGGAGATTTGAGCATGTATCTTTGCTGTAATCTTTATATCGGAGGTATCGAGTTTCGGCGCTGAAATCATGGATCTGGTTTGAGGTTGGATTAACATATGATTTGAAAATAGGACAATTCTTGTGAATTTCATAGCATTTTCTTAAAAGATAGCCGCAAACATAAACAATAGAATGTTTTTTGGGTATATCCATATCTTTATATTCAAAACTTGAAATTTGAATATTGTTAAATTGTTCTGTGATATCAGCTGGACTAAACGCATTCTGTTCGAAAGATAGCTTTCTCTACTTTTTAAACAATCACTTTGAATGAGAATCGTTCCTAAATCATCTTTACAGTTTCCTCCTTTTGAGGGTATTATAATATTGGAGAACAACATTTTTCGGAAAGCTGACACGAATTGCCTGCTTGTTGGTTCCGTAGACATTCCGTTTCTGGTCCTTATCTGACCAAAAAGATTTTCAATAGGATCTTGATTCAGATTTCTTGTAAGTCAAAAATCATAATCTTCCATTTTAAGGTCAATCCATCTTATCGTTGTTATCAAACAACGATAAGATGGATTTTATTGTTATTTGGAAAAACATCATGTGAACATTTCGTCTGTTCTTCAATAATTAATTTCAGACATTGAAAAAAAAAGACAACATTTACTTGAAAAATGATATTAGTGATTCCTCGCCACAAAACGCTCTTCTGTAAATACTCATAAACACTGCAATATACTCGCTGTCGTGATGTTGCCATTATCTATATTAATAAAATCACGTGTAACTCACTCATCTATCAACGCCCAGCCAGAAAATTTCAAATTCCCTTGCACCTAGGAATTTGAAATTTTTAGGGTAAACTGCCCTTATAATGTAAACACTCACTAAGAAAGGATTTTTCAACATTCCAGCCCTAAGGGGGTAAAATAAGGCATAAACGGTTGTATGAAAGTTCGTCATTTTCAAAGTTAGAGACATGAAATTTCGTATACCTATTTCTCATTACAAATGAATAGATACGTGTATCGCAGTTTTGCTAATTTTACCTTTTAAGAGGTAAAATGGAGGTCGTATTTTATTGATAAAATTAGTTAGCGACTCATTCTTATAATCAACGTCCAGACGAAGCCCTTGGACCAACAAACTTATAATTTTAGGGTAAGTTACCATTATATAGTAGATTCCCAATAAAGAAAGAATTTTATGAAATTTCGAAATACGAAGCGCTCGTGGCCCCGCGGTCTCAGTGTTCTGTAAACGATCACTGAGTTACGCAACTTTCACTAAGGCTGGTCCTCGGATGGGTGACCACTTTGTGGCAGTTACATTTGCGAGCGTTTCCGTGCTTCGGAAGGCACGTTAAGCCGTTGGTCCCGGTTGCCAGTAAAATGGCAGTCGTTAAGCCTGGTTGAATGCCTTATGGGCGGCATGAAAAATTTCAACAGCAGGTAGCCACAACCTGCGTCTGTCTATTTCAACACGGCAATGGGCTCACCACCTATTACGTGGGACAGGTAAATCCATACGGTGAAAAGTGGGCATATTATATGCCTCTGCCACCCCTTCGGGATAAGTCGTGATGGATATTTATTTATATTATTTATTTAATTTTTATGAAATTCTCACCCTAAGGGTGTAAAACAAGGGACAAACTTTTGTATGAAAGTTAGTCATTTTCCAAGTTGGCTCCAGTTTTCAAATAAATGGACACGTGTTTCACGGTTTTGACTGATTTAACCAATTAAGGGGTGAAATAGGCGTTCCAAGTTTCTATAGGAGATTCTCCATTTTCAAAACTAGCAACACTTAACTTCGCATACCTACTTTGATTAAAAATAAATAAATACGTGTCTCAAGATTTTCCAAAATTCTACTCTTAAGGGTGTAAAATTTAAATACATAAGAATTTCTCGAGCGAAGCCGGAGGGCACAACTAGTTAAATAATATAAATACTACGTTTCGGAATTGACGACGCGGACAAAGTATATAAATAAGAAGTAGGGAAACTCCATACAAACGTGCGAAACGGCTCACTCACACAGACGCACGCAGTTACAGGTCAGTCGCGGTTGACGCGTTATTTAAGTTATACGTGTTAGTGTCTCTAGAGCCATACATATTGCCGCGATCTTTTTAAATATTACACAAATGTATTGCGTAGTGTACGGGTGTTTAAAATCGGCTTGAAATTACTTATTACTAACACGAGTATGTATATCGATAGATCATAAAAACGATTATGATTATTGAAATTAGATTTTGTTTACAAAGTTATTGTGTATCTATTTAGGTACTATTAGCGACACTTAAAATAATAATACTTATATACTTCTATACTAATATATAAAGCTAAGGAGTTTGTTTGTATTTTTGTTTGGTTGAACGCACTAAACTTGTTTTGGTTTTGTTTGAATTAAAAAAAAATATTTTTTATTGCATACCCCATTTATTGAGGAAGGCTATATGTCATCACGCTACTACCCAAGAGAGCAAAGCAGTACACATACATGGCAATAAATTAGGCAACTTTCATACAGAAGGTATTGTAAAAGTAATTAACGACGAAATTATATGAGTGCCACAGGATTTGGAATATGTATCACGAGTGAAGTCGGGGCTCAACTAGTAACATTATTTCCATGAGCTTCCATATTCTGTGTAATTTAGGTCCGTACTACAATGTACAGGTCAGAAATCAATCACTACTGTAGTCGCCTGGTAGGCAACTGAGAGATCGAGCATGCGACTTTCGCATACAGCATGACGTAAACTCGTGCGCTTTCTACTAGAGAAGCCTGGTAGGCAGCTAACAGTTTGTGTATGCGATTTTCACATACATTGTGACTTAAACTTGGCACGCGGTATTATTATTATTTGATTCGGTTTTATTCGGCGCGAGCGAGAGCAACTATTTTCTTGAGTTATGAAAGACTTTTTGTAATAGGTACGATCCACAGAGTATTTTTATAAGGCAATATCTTCTTCTTCTCAACTTACTCAAACTATCTTCTGATTAATTTAGTTGTGGGTTCCAAGACATGCTAACTTCTCTTGGGACTTCACCGAGATCGAGCTCAGTGTAACTTTTGTGGTCTTGGTCATTGCTGTAGATCCTGGTTAACAGGAGTCACAGTAATGAGAATGCGGGTGGGATTGGTCCCAAAAAAAAAGGAAATTTCTAACTTTCAGTGTTTCTTGACTATCTAATAGTGTATATGTACTAGTTGTATATACCTGTATGTAGTTTTAACTAACTATATACACCCTATATATCTGACAGCACCTAGTCAAATAATTTATTGATACTTTTCTCTGTAATAGTTAATATAAATTAAGTTCATGTAATGTTATTACTAATTGTATGTGTTGGTTGGACTGAATGACGTTGTTGACGAATATTAATGCAAACATTACTATTACTAGACAGTATCTAGGTTAAGGCTACAATTTTAAAATGTGTAGGAATGGAACCGAATGCTCTTAAAACCAGTATATGGAGGTCTATATTGGTTTTTACAACGAATGTGTTGTCAGAATAAAAAAGTGGCATAAAAAAGACAGAGACAACCCTAACGCTTTTGAGGAGTGTAGGTACTTAATTTCATATTTAGGCCTAGTTTCCTTACTGTTTATATACGTACTGTGACGCGGACGGCGTGGGTGGCGCAGTGCACGCAGCTCGTCTCGGCAGCGCGCGGCGTACCACTCAACAGTGATGTTCGGCCAAGATAGATTAGCGGGCCGTGTAACTAACGTGTATGTGTGCGTGCGTCGATTCGAGCGCTCTAGTATAAAATTGCACTACTGTTCTTTTCTGTATATTGTGACATTGTCGTAATAATCCTTTTTAAATAACTCGCCATGAAAAGTATTCGCGTCAAATACTTCGTTCAAAGATTACAAACTTTGACATTTAACGTCATTTACTGTTGTTTGGTTACCTAGTTACACTTCAATATAGAATTGTATTGAATTGTCTTATGGCCTTGCTATATAGAAATCGTTCAATATTTTTGTAAAAAGTTCTAGTTTCGGTTTTCTTAAGTTATCATTTGAAAACATTAAAATCGTTACGTAAGCTAACATTATTTTGTAAAGAGGAGATTTTATTATTCTTATTTATACCTCTATGTTGCTATATAGCTGGTCCATTGACATGAGCCCAAATAGCTTACCGGTAGACATGACGAGTGACAGGACGTACGGCATTACAAGTAACGTGATCCATTCCATCTCTGCCTTCTTTCCTCTCTACTCGGCATATGCTTACCGTCGAGTGTATTACCTTTTGAAATATGCAACAGTGAAATACATTTCCTTTGTCATTTTGGTCATGATATGAAGTGTGTTGATATGGCCCGTGCACGATCGGTTGGAGCGTACTACGTGAGACTAATGGAAGTGCGATGAACGCTTGTGCGACAGACTGTACTGCGACTCACCATAGTTCGAATGCACGCTAGTGCGACACACTGAAACTCGACATCACCCTGGTTTGACCAAAGATTGTGCGACTATCGTTCCGGATCATGCTGAAACTCACCCAAAATCCGACCCTACCGCCGCCGCCGCCGCCGGTAGATTTTTGTTGACACTTCCATTTGTCGATCTCACGTAATTGAGGCGAACGATCGGTTGGGGCGAAATACTGCTCACTCTCTTCGTATGAGAGAGTCGACACCTCTTAAAACCCTATCCAAGATGACTTCAGAGCACCGTTGTCGAGATTAAAAGCAAAAAAAAAGCCGGTGCAGTGATGATGGTGTTAGTCTATTGACTAACACCATCATAGACTAACACCATCATCACCGCACCTTGTATTCAACTATGTACTTGTCCGCGGCCTCGGCGAGAGTTTCTAATTTTTCGCTTATACATACGTAATAGCTTCACCTCCACCATTAATCACTCATACGCAATAGAGTTCCACAACGCTTTACATTTCACAAGCCTGAAGAAGTAGAGAGAGCTATCTAAGGCAGAGGCAGATCGTAGGTCGTTTAGCAGTCAGCACGTTTGTAGATATATATATCACGCCTGTTTACCATCGGGGTAGGCAGAGACTATGGTTTTCCACTTGCTACGATCCTGACATACCACTTTCGCTTCTTCTACTTTCATAAGTGTTTTCATACACGCTTGCCGGTTAAGGGTACTTTTTACCTGGCCTTTTTCCAAAAGGTCTTTGATTTGATTGACATACGTCCGCCGAGGTCTACCCCTACCAGTTTGCCCATTCACTCTCGCCACATAAATCTGCTTCGTCAGTCTACTTTCATCCATCCTCTTCACGTGTCCGAACCATCTAAGCATCCCTTTTTCTATCTTAGTCACTACATCTTCTGTCATACCGCAATTTTTCCTTATCGCGCTGTTCCTTTCTTTATCCATCAACTTCACTCCAGCTATACTTCGCAGCTCATCTCCACTGCATTTATTTTACTTTTATGCATTATCTGCTGTTTGTAGATAGACAAAAATAAACCCAAGTCAAAGCACATATAAATTGACAATTACTCAAACTACACTCTCTAGGTCACGCTTCTTATTCACTACTAGTAGTAGGCCCGAGTACGTTGAACAGTGCTAACCAAAGAGTTATGGACTAGAATTTTATTTTAAACTCTTTTCTTTATTCTAAATTCGAACAGTTGTAAAACAGTCCCGAGCTTTCAAAAAGATTCTGTCATATGTAAAAATTCTTTCATTTCGCTATATCATAGATTCCTTAAAATTGTGTGAAATATTAGAGTAAATTTACAATATTTAACAGAACATGAGATATTTGTGATACACTTCAGTGTGCAGCGTGCTTGTACTATTCCATCCGGAAAGGGTTTTTGATAGGGCTTGTCAGAATTTGCAGTTGCTTATATTGAACAAGGAGCACAAAGATAATTTAGCATTATGGGAGATAAAGATAAGGATAAGGCGGCCCCGCCAAAAAAAAGCGGGATGTCTTTTATGAAAGACTTTTTGGCTGGTGGCATTTCAGCGGCAGTGTCCAAGACCGCTGTAGCTCCCATAGAACGTGTGAAGCTAATTTTGCAGGTGCAACATATAAACAAGCAGATTCCAGCGGATAAACGATATAAAGGTATGCTTTTGGTGGTAATTTTATGCTGTGATCGATGTTTTTTGGTTCTTTCTTACAAAGCCTGAACCTGCTGAGATATTTTAAATGGGACAGTTCCCTTTTAAAAGAGCTTTCGGAAACCTTTTTTTTACATTGTGTCGCCGACATTCACCCTTGACAAAATTCGCAAAGGGTTTTTAATATTTGCCAATGAAAAAATTAAACTATAATTTTGTATTCATGCACGTTTAACCTATTCCACAAATATGACGTCATACCAATCTAAGATTAAGTAGTAGATGGTAACCAAAAATAAAATTGACTTACTTTACAGGCATTGTCGACGCTTTTATCCGGATACCTCGAGAACAAGGATTTTCCTCATTGTGGCGAGGAAACCTCGCTAACGTAATTCGATATTTCCCTACACAGGCATTGAATTTTGCCTTTAAAGATGTGTACAAAGATGTATTTCTTAAGGGAATTAATAAACACACACAGTTTTGGAGATACTTTGCTGGAAACTTGGCTTCTGGTGGAGCTGCAGGTGCCACTTCTATGTGTTTCGTATACCCACTGGATTATGGACGAACGAGGTAAATATTTTCATTTAAATGTCCATTGACTGCCTCTGTGGCGCGATGTTAGTTGAACCCGAGATCTCAGCGCGTTATATAATATTCCATTATATAACAATTTCATATACCCTAACAAAATAAGAAGCGTTTGTAGCCCCGCTTATACAATACTAGGTGACCACCACGGCGACTCCCGTAACATCAAACTTCGGATTTCTGTCGCACCTATTTAGTCCGTCGTTTATAATTTCTCGAAATGTTTAAATTTGGCCCTATTTGTCGATATGTATGATTACTGCCCCTATCTATAGGGTAGTAGCGTGATGTTCCTACATCCTTCCTTATAAATGGGCTATCCAACTCAAAAATAACCAGTAGTTCCTGAGATTAGCGCTTTCAATCAAACAAACAAAATCTTCACCTTTAAATTTATTCATCTATCACGCCTTATCTCTCGAAGGAGTGGCAGAGGCATACATATTGTATGCCCACTTTTCACCATGTGTATAGGGGTGGCAGAGGCATACATATTGTATGCCCACTTTTCACCATGTGTATTCCTGTCCCACGTAATTCGACACGACAGACGCAGGTTGTGGCTACCTGCTGTTGAATTTTTTCAAGCCCATAAGGCTTTCAACTTGACTTAACGACTGTCATGTTATTGGCAACCTTTATATTAACTAACTATCTTCACGCTGTATCCCTGACGGGGTTGTCAGAGAGGATAGATCGCCAAGCTTCGCGATCCATGCATACTTCTTTCGCTTCTTCAAGATTCATCAATCGCTTCATACACGTAAACTTCATAAACCTTTATATTAGTATAGATTATGTAAATGGCTAATGTTTGAGATAAGTGAACTTTTATGGCATTTCCATTTAAAAATCTATTCTTTTAAAGGGTTAAGCTCTTGGTACCGGCTGCCAATAACATGGTAGTCATTAGATAAAGTCGATATCCTTAGCTTGAATTTTAATAGCAAGTAGCCATAACTTCCTATACAATTGGTGAAATTAGGGACGACTAAAGTGACTACGTGGCTACCCTTTCGGGGGAAAAGGCGTGACTTTTTATGTATTTATATTGATGTGTAACATACGGTCCGATAATGTTGCTTTTTTACCGTAAATACCTACGTGATGTAGATTATTTTTTTATTTCGGCTCGGCACCGCGGCACCTCAGGTTTTGCAAACGTACATAGGCTACGGTGACCACTTTCCATCAGTGGTTTAAATATTAAAAATAATATTAGTTTATATAATAATAGCGGAATATGTAAATTTGACGATTTCTGTAGGATAACATTAGACATCATAATTTATAACATAATACAAATATTTGCCTTAGTTACGGATTACATGTTTTCAGGTTGGCCGCGGATATGGGGAAAGGTCCTAAGGATAGGGAGTATCAAGGCTTGGTCGACTGTGTACTGAAGACCATCAAGAGTGATGGAATTGTGGGAGTATACAGGGGTTTTATCGTGTCTGTGCAAGGTATAATCATTTACCGAGCTGCGTACTTTGGCGTGTTTGACACGGCACGAGCCATGTTGCCCGATCCTAATAACACCCCTCTTATAATCACATGGATGATAGCTCAGGTATATTTTCTTTTGAAATCCTACGAATATTATAAACGCGAAAGTTTGTAAGTATTAATGTATGTTGGTTACTTTTTCACGCAAAATCTACTGAATGGAATTAAAATAACACATAAGCTACTTTTTATCCCGGGAACAAGTTCCTATGGGAAACGAACGGGAAAAACTCACCACTAGTATTCAATAGTTTACTTTTTTACCTAAGTATGTATTAATAATTAGTCTTTGTCTTGTATCACCGTTCTAAGTTGTCGACCACCGTTTTTGAAGTTTTAGAAATTACTTAAAATTTATGTTTAATACAGAATTATGTTTATTTAATATTATGGTTTTCAGACGGTAACAACGTTTGCGGGAATTGTGTCATATCCACTGGATACGGTGCGGCGGCGAATAATGATGCAGTCGGGCAAACCACTAAATGAACGACCTTACAAGAACACAGCTCACTGTTGGGCTACTATTATGGCAAAAGAGGGCCCAACGGCCTTTTTTAAGGGCGCGTTCTCCAATGTTCTTAGAGGTGCGGGTGCAGCTTTTGTACTTGTCCTGTACGATGAAATCAAAAGAGTCTTATAATACTGCTGGAAAGAGGTGGCGCTTCCTGGTATTGTGCCTATCATATTGAGACTTGTTGTGGTTAAATGTTTTTTCACCAAACGCGGTGAACGTGCCTGAATGCTACAAGAATTTAATTATTTGATTTAGAACGTAACATTGGGAAACGATTTCGATACTGTTATTGTATGTCATTTGTAATGAGGCAGTACGTTTAACTGCTTTCTTTAGATTTGGTTAATTTGTTTACAGTACAATTTTATGGTCGTATGTTTTATTTTCCTAACTAATAAATACAATGACTTCACGGAATTCAGTGAAATTACAGTATTAAGTTTGATTATATCACCAAACACCATTTTACTCCTTTGTGTCGCCCTCTTCTGCGTTGATGATTGGCTTAGTTTGTAGATATTGGACCTATTCGCAAAATGACCTTCAGTCACTGAGTCGTTTATGGACTTATTGGCGATATGCCTCATTCTGAAAATGCCTTATTCGTTTAATACCCTATTCTACTTTGTACTAATTTGCAGAACGTCCTTTTCTCAAATGGACCTATTATAAAGAGCTATTATTTATTTCCCCTATTTCATCTATCCCTACTAACTTATTCCTACTGGTAGGGATAGTTGGAAATTTCATGTCCAAATATCTACACTGCGTAATTGCACTGTTATGGATAAAATTAAATCTACCTGACTAGCCTAATTTTTATTCAACATATGAAAATAATATTTATCTACTATAATTAGTCTTTCATTTCAATACTTTATCGTAGCATGTCTAAAAAATGTCCTGTAGTAATTTCACCCGTATAAAGTTGCACCTGAGCGTTTTGAATAACATAGTCGCGTAGCACATACTCTTTTTGGCGAGGTGTCGGGGCTTTCAAGTCTTATATCAGTGTCCGTCAATTCAATTCAATTCTTATTATGGCTTTCTGTGCTCTTTGCAGCAACTTGCCAGTGTCCCGTAGCTAGAACTAGTAACAGTGTCAGTGTCCGTCAAGATGACAGGACCAAGACTTACGTCTGTCATACATTTTTAAAAGTATAATACTATAAATCTACTATTTGCTACCTTTTCTGTAAATCTGTTGAACTACTTCGTAATTTTCAATTTCTTTCATCTCTCTAAAACATTTTATATATAACAATTCCACTCTTTGATCAATGTTTTTAAAGCAAATTATATAATATTTTTGTATAAAAAATATTTTTGTATAATATTTTTATGAAATGACTTGTATCAATTCTTATATAGGTACTAGCATTTACCCGCGGCTACGCTCGCGTGGTTTTTTGTATGTGATTACATTATTAAAAAAAATACACTTGTACTCATTTCCTGTGGCAATATGGACGATTTTAAATTACTGTTACTGTTCCACGCAGCGCGTGCAGTCCAGATGAGTTTGTATAGGGTTGCGGTTAGTTTACCTTTTTTAGCCATGTTAGGTGCATTACAGATACTGGACTACATTCAGATAGAGCCTCTACGCACACCAATGTTCATTTTCTTGTATCAGACCTAACCTTGAATCGAGACTCATGACATAACAAAAATCCTATTGCTCTTTAATAAATAATAAATACTGTGGGACATTTTTTTTACACAGCGCCGTCTAGCCCAAAGTAAGCTAATATAATCTAGTGTTATCATACAACGGATATACATACTTATATATTTCTAAATACATACATATTATACACTAGCATTTGCCCGCGGCTACGCTCGCGTGGTTTTCTGTATGTGACTAACATTAAGTTCAAAACTTATTTCCTGTGGCAATATGGACGATTTTAAAAGTCACTGTTCCACGCCGCGCGCGCAGTCCAGACGAATTAGTACATGGTTTCGTTTAGGTTTACCGTTTTTAACCATGTCAGGTGCACTACTTTCAGATAGGCCTCTATGCACCCCAACGTTCATTTTCTTGTATCAGACCTAACCTCGAATCGAGACTCATCACATAACAAAAATCCTATTGCTCTTTGGTTCAAGTTATGCGGTTTTGATAATTCGCATCACTCTACATCACTCCGTCCATATCATACGGTTTCTTTTAGAGTGGTTTATTGAATATTTTGAGAGTAGAGCTTTGTTGTTCGCTGAATGATCTCAGCTCTTCTTAAAGCTGATTAATGGTCCTTTTCAGAATTGAAACTTTCTGCTCGCTGATCACTGATCATGACGTCGTAGCCCAACATCTCTCAAATATGGTATAAGACCTTTCTAAGATGGCAGCCGTTCTTCTCGTTGTGAAGGAATGAAATCCTCATTTTTATTGTTATGTTGCATTCATATTCTAAGTAATAATAAATAATAGTTTCTACCCCCAATAATATATAATAACTAACTAACTAACTAACTATCTTCACGCTGTATCCCTGACGGGGTAGTCAGAGAGGACAGATCGCCAGGCTTCGCGATCCATGCATACTTCTTTCGCTTCTTCGAGATTCATCAATCGCTTCATACACGCACGTCTGGGTATCCGAGTACTTTTGACCTTTCAATAATAATAATAATATATAATAAGAAAAAAAAACAGAAATACTATAACAAAAATTATATGACGGCGGTGTAAAGCTCTAAACGTTGTAAATTCTAGCCAAGTAAATTCTGAAATATGGGATACGAATCGGGAAACCTCTACGTTTCTTACCCCTTACGGGCTTGCTGGCGGCCAGCGGAAGTAGGAGTGCTGATGCACTCTGGAGAGATGGTTAACAGGTGTAGAGCTTAACGCTACCCCTATAAGTCTTTGTACGAATTCCCGGCAGCTGACCCCATTGCAAGAGAACATTGTGTTTTGGCAGACCTGCAAGGCTTGCGGCATTGCGGTACTCCCAGGTTGACAGGTAGAAACGAAATACCGAAAGAGTGTTTGCAATAACGTTGGTTTGGATGTATCAAATCGGCGAGTATGGTCACCATGCCCTCGTTCACCGTCGAGGTGATGGCAGCGAGGAAAAAAATATAATGCCGTTTGGTTTGAAGGCGCACACCTCGCGGCTGTCATGCGCGACCACGACTGGAGTAGCCGATAGTACCCCATCCACCAATAGTCATATGGGGCCCCGTGTTACCGCTTTCCACCCCATTTTTTTTTCCTAGCTATACCCCCGATATTAATATTTCGGAGACTTTCCTACTGTAACTCTTTCTCATACTAGTTCTCGCTAATTTTCAACTTGCTTTCCGCATACCGTTTCTTTCTTGCATTCAACCTTTTCACTCATTTCCAGGTGGGATTCCTGCTATTCTTACTTCTAATTTCTTTATTTCTTATTTATAATTGCTGGGTTTTTTAAAAATAATTTTTACTACACCTTTCATTTCTCTTTTCCATGATACATCTTTGCTTAATTTCTATCTTATTTTACATTTACATGTTTTTTATCTTAATAAACTTATTTGTCTTATCTCAAATTTATTTTTCTGCTACATATATATTCTCAGAGTGGGTTGTGGGCATACTTATCTTTTAACTTATTCACTAATTTACACACTGTTTTTCTTATTTCTAACATGTATATTTACTATATGTACGTACAATCTAATTCATATTTGCTTACATTTCTAAAGTCTATCTTATTGTATATTAGTTTCTTCCCATTGGGATGCGGTTTTGCCACGTACAATTCCCAATGTACATCCTGCTTATTTTTAATACATGAAAATTTTACTTTTTGTTATTTTACTATATATTTATCGTTTTATAATTTATTACCATTTTTATTTTACCTTCAACATAATAGATATATTATGTTGTCGTAATTCTATTAATCTGCTTTATTTCTATTGTTTACATGTTTACATATTTCTATACAGTATTTCAAAAATTTTTTTCTTTGTTTACCCGCTATTAAGTCTTTGAAATTTGCCACAGTGACAGTATTTCCCATTTCTTGCTCCACGCTATATCGTTGTCTCTAAAAAATAGGGCACTCCGTCAGCAAGTGAGGAACTGTTTCCTCAGTATCGGAGTCACAAGTGCATGATGGGTCCGCCTTGCACTTGAAGCGAGTCAAGTACTCGGAGAACCCACCATGTCCCGTCAGGACCTGTGTGGTGTGTCTGTTTGGAGTGAATTTCCTAATAATGCTGTACGCGTCCACCGCATTTGGGAAGAAGAGCTTCGTGATGGAAGCGGTCTCACCGGCCTCGTACCTCCGGTTCCACTCACCAAGCGTATTCACTCGGATATTACGTCTGATGAATGAAACCGGGCACAGGTCCGTAGTCCGGTGCCCGCCTCAACCCTAAAGCCGCTTCCTTCGCCAACTGGTCGGCCCTCTCATTCCCCTCCAACCCTGCGTGCGCCTTAACCCAGTGCAAAAATATACTTTTGCCTGACAATATAATTTTCTTTATATTCTCCCTGGCCTCAACCGCTAATGGATGGAGAGAACAGGGGCTCACGACCG
The DNA here is from genome assembly GCA_948477245.1 of Thumatha senex. Classification (NCBI taxonomy): domain Eukaryota; kingdom Metazoa; phylum Arthropoda; class Insecta; order Lepidoptera; family Erebidae; genus Thumatha; species Thumatha senex. Next base: position 30,170,788 of record OX419725.1, on the reverse strand, counting down.
TCTGGAGAGCCGCAGTCTAGTCGCTGAACACTCCGAAGGTTGTCGCACTATGTTTTAGAATCATCCTCGTTGCCTCACATATGGCCAGGAGTTCTGCCTGGTACACCGTGCAATAGGACGGCAGACCAAGCTTGCGAGTTTTCGTTTCGGTGGCGTCTTTCCAAAAAGAAAGTGCGGCTCCGACTTTACCTTTAATTTTACTGCCGTCGGTATAAATTTTAATTTCAAGGTGTTCCGTTTGTTCTAGCTCTTCATTATTTCCTATACTTATGAACTCCAAGCTCATATGTTCGGCCGGGTGAGGACTCTTCGCAACAGAGGTCATTCGTTCGATCTCCCTCCCGGCCAGGCCTGGTATTATTTCGCCTTTTTTCACCTTATAGAGGAGCGCTGCCTCCTTGATCCTTAAATCAAGGGGGAGTATACCCGCCAGTACCAAGGCCGAGTTGAGGGAGACCGTGCGATATGCCTTGCAGATCTTCTGTGCGAAGCTACGCTGAATGAAGTTCAGCCTCTTCTTGATGCCCAGCTTCCCGACCGCCGGCGCCCAGGCGCCGGCCGCGTACAACACTATAGGCTCCACGGTCGCTGTGTATATGGTGTGTATAATTTCTGGGTGCAGACCCCAACTCGTCTTTGCCGCCCTGGTCAATTGCTTGTGAAGACTAGTAACCCTTCTACACACGTTTTCCACGTGTGCATTGAAGGTCAGCTTGTGGTCAATAATAAGACCTAAGATTTTAATTTCCTTTGACATGCCAATGTCGACCCCGCCCATGCTAAGCCGTGGTGTGTCGTACACCAATTTTCTGGTGACCACCATGGCATTTGTTTTGTGTGGTGCGAATTTTAATTCGTTTTGGTCACCCCACGTCTTAACATGCCCGAGAGCGGCATTGGCACGCACTTCAATTTCCCCACCTGTGACTCCACAAAAGACCAGGACGACATCATCGGCGAATGCCTGCACATATTCGCCCCTCGTCTCGAGACTGTAGCAATGGATCCAATAAGAGATTCCAGAGGATTGGGCCGCCGATAGAGCCCTGGACGCAGCCCTTTCTTGTTCTAGTTGTATGCTCCTTGCCTGCGTATCTCACGTGCACCAGTCGGTCACTCATGTAGCTATTCAGCACTGTTCTAAGCCCCTCCGGACACTCCTCTTCGACAAGCCGCATTTTGATCGCTGGCCACCATGCGCTGTCGAAGGCGCCCTCTATATCCAAGGACACGACTGTGACAAATTTCTTTTCGTCCAACTTGGTTCTTATGTGCTGGATCAAGGTACAGAGGGCGTCCTCGCAGCTCCTCTGCGGCATAAACCCGTATTGGTGGGGACTGATCCTCGAGTGCAGATGGTGTCGAAGTCTCGACATGATCATCTTCTCCAGGATCTTCCCCAACACTGGGAGGAGACCAATTGGCCTATATGACTTAGGCTGTGAATAGCTTTCCTTGCCCGGCTTGCGTAACGCCACGATCGTCGCTTCCTTCCAGGTCTTCGGAAAATGGTGTAATGTGAGACACTTGTTTGCTAGGCTAAGGAACAACTCCGGTTCGCTTCTGATGGCGTGTTCGCCTATGTCCGCCGTGAAACCGTCAGCTCCGGGTGCCTTTTTGGGGTTAAATGATCGGACCGCTGTCTCGAGCTCGAAGGGGGTGAACGGTGGATCATGCAGTTCCCCGCATGACCCCCCAGCCACCACCTCCGAGCTCTCTCTTATGCGTTTTTGTTATTCCGTATCGTCCCCCTCCAAATCATCCGGGTAAAAGGTATTTGCCAGCAGTTCTGCTGAACCTTCCTCATTTAACGCCACGCCATTCACTTCCAGGAGTACGTCCTCAGCTCTACCCGCGGTTCGTCCAATCACTCTGTAGATACCCTCCCACATCCCTTCTCTGTCCTGCCTACAACAGAACTCCTTCCACGATCCAATTTGGGCTCTCTTTGCCTCTGTTTCGTATCTTTCCTTGCACTCCAGGTACTCTTGCACGACTCCGGCTCTGCGGACCGGTGCTGCGCACCTAATTCTTCGCCTCTTGGTGGTGACTTCTGCTTTTAATTTTGCTAGATCTTCGGACCACCATAGGATAGACAACCTCTGACACTTGGTCTTCTCAGGTATAGCGCTACAACACGCTTTGGTGATGGTCTGACTGAACCTTTCGACGAACTCATCAAATTGGGCTTCTGTTGTTATAGCCTTAACAGTATTTACGGTTATATTCTGCGTCGTCTTGAGTTCAGCCAGCACCCTCCGAAATTCATCCCACTTCGCTTTCCTCGTGTTGTATTTGCGCGTGGTTTTGGTGATATTTGTTCCCCTAGACTTTCTGAGTTTTATCCCAAAGGTGATCCCATTGTGGTCTGAGCTCGTGAGGTTTTCCACAACTTTCCAGTTCACCACCAAGTCCAGTGCGCTTTCCGTGCAAACAGTAAGATCGACGTGGCTTTTAAACCTTGTCGTGCCTCTAATTGTGTCGAATGTCGGGGTATTACCCGTCTTGAGCACCTGGAGGCCCATCTCATCCAACAAGTGCTGCAGCTCTACACCTCGCGAGTCTACATCCTCGCTACCCCACCACGTGTTCCAAGCATTCCCATCTCCTCCCATAATAATTTTGCCTAACCCACGTTTGGTTACTATCTTTTTTAGTTCTACTAAATATGGGGCAATTTGTCGATCAGGCTCGAAGTAGAAGGAGACCAGTGTGATCTTCCAAGCGGCGGTTTTAAGTCCCACCACTACGATGTTGTTTGTGGTGAGGTCGGGGTATTGGACCACATCGATGTGTGGGTCAAAGACAGCTATAGCTGCTTTGACTTTGTCCTCCCCCGTCGCGCTATTTTGGAAGATTCTAGTTCCTGGATAACTCCTCATCCCTCGAGTCGCATCAACCCAAGGTTCCTGGATTAGGGCTGCCGTTACCTTGTGTTTTGCTGCTTCTATAAGCAGTTCTTGTTGGGCCAATTTCTTTTTCATCAGGTTTGCTTGGAACACGCGATAGGTGGAGTTTACTGCCTGGCTGCCCTTAGCAGTATGCTACGGCGGACCTGGCAAGTGACTCCCAGCGCCTTCGGACGGGACACTCTTTGCTAAATGCATTATGTTTCGTGCGCATCTTCGCTCTCTTACAATTTCTGCATGATGGTGTCGCATTGACCGCCCACACGTCACAATGTGCCTTCAGGTGTTTCCACCCCATTGGAACGTAGTGACTTAACTCCTGGTTTTCGATTGTGGTGAGGCGGAAAAAATGTGGTGGTTTAGTGGTTAGTACATTCTCCAGGACTGGGAGTTCTCCACAAAGCCGCTCTGCTGCTCCCTAAAGCAAGTTAGTCATCACCATTATCCGAGCGTCTGTTGCAGTTGCATCTTGCGACGCCGGGGTCTGCTTTCCTACTTTTTGTCCTCCACTTCGCACGGTCGTCAGCATCCCCTGTAGTGAGACCACTGCCATCCTTTACGACGTCAAACCAGCACTTCCTGAGTCTTCCACTCTTACCATGACACGGCGGGGCTGACATGGCCAGACATTTGTTGCCCAAGGAGTCAAGCGGTTGCCGCAGGACGTGACCATATCAGCGAAGGCGACACACTTGCATCTTATCTGCAATGTCACGGACGCAAAGACTGCCGCGGATGCGAGAGTTAAGGTTAGTGAAGTGCCCTGATGTATTCCAAATCGTACAAAAATCAAACTTCTAAAATTTGAACTCCTACCTAAGCTAGGATTTAAGCTAGGAATCGAAAATGTAACTTGAACAGAATTAAAGCAAATAAGTATCAGAAGATAAATCAATGACAAAAAACGATATTTCTAAGCTTATCAATCACGCTTCACTAATATAAAGAGGAGTGTGAAAGTACGAGAAAAGGTCTTAGCTTGACTGCAAGTAAAACTAAGGTTCTAGTATTTGAAAGAGATGACGTAAGAACAAACTGCAAGATTTGGCTAAAACAGGAACGTCTAGTCTAGAGCAAGTCAATGAAATTGTGTATTTAGGGAGTATGTTTAGCGCAGACGGAAGATGTGATTCGGATTTAGATCGGCGAGTAGCTGCCGGAAATAAAATTAACGGTGCTTTGTCCCAATTACGAAAGCGACTTAGCATCGCAAAAGAAGCACGTTACGGTAGTAAAACCTGGGTATATCAGCAGATGCATGAAAGTAAATTAAATGCTGTGGATATGAGATCACTTCAAAAATTGTGCGGCTTAACTTTGGCCGACCGAAACATAACGAAGTGATACGCAATATGGCAGGTTTGAATGAAAGTGATAGCGTTAAGATAGAAACGGGCGTGGTCCGTTGGTTTGGACACGTCCACCGAATGAATGAGGAACGATTGACGAAGAATATATAGGTATATTGTGCGAAAGTAGAGGATAGAAGGAGTCAGGGGTAGCCGAGACTTACAGATCAAACCAAGTGAGCAGATTGAGCAATCTTCAAAAAAACGGAAAAATGAAAAGTATTCGCCAATATATGCAGAAGTTAAGTCGCACAAATAACGCAGTTGTAATAATAAATGTTTTAAAAATGGCTATGAACCAAAAATAATAGAAGGAATCTCTTATTATGGAGACATGAACTAACAAACAAACAAACAAAAAGATAACTCGTTTCAGGCGCCAGGAGGATAAGTCCTACCAACTTTATGCACACGGATATCAGCGATAGAGATTGAGCCTCTAATCATAAGAGTATTAGAATAATAACAACAATCCCATATAAAAATCAAAATATCAGCAAAACTGTATTGTAACTTGTAATAATTACAAAGTCAAACAGCAACTGTACAAAGTGTCGTGACAAACGAACAACTTCAATATCAAACAGCATCACCAACGTGGCTGTGACAAACAAAGACACAAAGTCAAACAGTAACTGCACATAGTACTGTGACAAGCAAAATATTCCAACAAAAAATATTGTGGAAAAATACGCCAAACAGATGTGATCGGCTCAACACCACCGAACTCCCGAGCACAAATGCTGTAACCAAACAGATGTGATCGGCTCGTCACCACCGAACTTCCGAACACAAATGCTGAAACAAAACCAAACAGATGTGATCGGCTCAACACCATCGAACTCCCGAGCACAAATGCTGTAACAAAACCAAACAGATGTGATCGGCTCAACACCACCGAACTTCCGAACACAAATGCTGTAACAAAACCAAACAGATGTGATCGGCCCAACACCACTGAACTTCCGAACACAAATGTTGTAACAAAACAATATGACAAATGTGACCGGCACAACCCTACAGACTTTCCGAACACAAATGCATATATAAAGATGTGAACCCATAGTCAAAAGAGACAGATATCAACATCAAAAGGTATTTCAAAAGTCATATCCGGGTAACTTTGAATTATTTAACAAACAAACAAATTATTCTTAAGGATTCATCATCCCAGTATAAGAATACAATATATACAAAATAAAATTTAGGAGTAATAACCTAAACATACAAACAAAACTAGGAAAATTTCCTACAAAACCGAACAATATCATTCCATAATATAAGTGGAATAATAATGTTTTAATAATCAATTAAGGTTCCAACAAACAAACAAAAAGATAAGATCTTTCGATGTGTATGACAGTTATTAGTGTGAAAAAGTTAATGTTATTTCTAAAAGGCTAATTTTAATAATTCCAAAAGGTAAATTGATAAATTTTTAATCAATTTGTAATATCCTAAGTTCTATTTTTTAAAGATTCAGAACTTGATTCTAATAAAAAGTTGTGAAGTAACCTAACATACATCTCTTTCAAATTGCCATTACCTTTCTCTCATCATACTAACAAAGGCAAAATTCTCCCTAAACAATACCAAAACCAAGACCAAAGTCTGTACTATTCAAAACAAAATAATTTAATATTTAATTATATCTTTAACATGGTAGCGACCGGTGGTACCTTTATTCAGGTCCTCCAAAAGGTAAACGTTAGGCGAAACTTTAGAAACTACTTTACACTTAACGAACTTAGGTGCAAATTTAGCAGAAAAATATGCAGGAGCATTAGACTGCACAAAGCTTCTCCTCCACACAATATCATCAACACCAAAAGAAATGATTCGCCTCCCTACATTATAATAACTAGCATTTCGCTTATACGCTTTTAACAAACAATATTGTACCTTAACAAAGATTTAACTAAGTGAATTGAGTGAAGTTGCAAAAGAACTTCTATCTCCTACCTCTAGTTGATCTAAATTATCAATAGAGGTACTAACACGGTGCAAAGATGCATCAAAAATAAGTTCTCTACCGAACATTAAAAAGTTAGGCGTAAAATCTTTAGCAAGATTCACACTATTATTCAAAGCTAGTTGAACATGAGATAAAAACTTCGACCACGTTCTATGACCATCTTTAACAAAACATGCTATACATGTCTCAACGATTTTATTATATCTTTCAACTGGATTATTTTGAGTACAAGGAATTATACAATATTTTATTTATATTATAACCATTAAGAAATGTAACAAACTGTCTAGCAGTAAATTGAGTTCCATTATCACAAACAAATATTTTTGGAATTCCATACTTAAGGAAAATCTCCTTCTCAAGAAGTTTACAAATTACATTAGTAGTAGCATTTATTATTGGGAATAACCAACAGTATTTAGTAAAAATGTCTACAACAGAAAGTATATATCGATGACCAGAATAAGTTATATTATTTATAAGAAATTCTAAGTAAGGTCTAGTATCTTTACTTTTAACAAACAAAATAGGAGCAGAATTTATGTTTATAAAATAAACTTTTAAATAATTTAGCCAATGACTGCGTCCTCTTTCATTAGTTGCAGCATCAGGAGCATAACTAAATTTCTTTAACATCAAGTCACTATCAGTTCTTACACAAACCTGTGCTCGATGGAACCTAATCAGTTTTTTTGAACTGTTATTATTATTACTCCTCCTTATCATCAAGCAAGGGTGGAAACTGCACGCTCTTGTCCATAGTTGACAAGTAAAAGATCAAAGAAATTCAAAAGCTATAACAATTAATTGCATAAATATCCAAAGGCAACCGAGACCGAATGGTAAGATGATCGTAATAGCCAGCAGTCAGCTACCAACATCCAAAAGCCAAAACAAATTCAAAGAAAGCACTGAAAACTCAATTAAATCAATCACTGCTATAGCTAAGCACAACCAGACCTTGACGCTCAGATGATGATTGTCAAAAAGCAAAATATTATCATTCAAACAAGTTTCAAAAGCTTCGAACACTCCGTTGTAAAGTTACACAAGTGTGATTGGAAAGACCTCAGATGAATAATTTAAATTTAAATGATTATGTTCTATTTATATTAATATAACCTATTAATAGGCTGTAAAGCAATATGCTGTAGAAATGTTAAACCCTTAATGATGCATGGCTCGTACAAATAGTAAGGCTATATAAATAAGTTTGTCACAAAATGCATTATTATGTAAATACAAGTTATCATTCAAAACATTGTTATGTTATTTATAACAATTCATTCATATTTTATATCATAAAAAGCAAATAATAGTTATGAAAGTCACATCAATATGTAGATACAATTAGTACACAAACTAATTACTTTGTATTATTAAAAAGTTAAGTTATAGGTTATTTTCAAGAAATCACAATTACCTCAGTTTAAGATTACTCCAGTTTTAGACATATATATACCAGTAGAACAGTATTTTTTCATTTGTTGAGAATGTTTCATTAACAAAATAGTTAAATATAATCTAAGCAAAATATACAAATATATATTTCAGAGCAAAACATATATAATAACAATATCACTATATGATGCACGACTCACTCAATAACAAGCAAATGTATACTCAAATCAATCCTTGAAGTCTCTGTTCACACGCGCCAATTGTAATAATAAATGTTTTAACAATGGCTATGAACCAAAAATAATAGGAGGAATCTCTTATTATGGAGACATGAACTAACAAACAAACAAACCGTTTTAGGCGCCAGGAGGATAAGTCCTACCAACTTTATGCACACGGATATCAGCGATAGAGATTGAGCCTCTAATCATAAGAGCAGGGACCAAAAATAATAGAATACATCTCTAGAAGAAAGTTTCTATATTTTTATAGGCGAATTGATTGAATACACATTATATACCTTATCACTAATGGTATAACCTATTCAAGTGATTTAGTAAGCTAAAGATTAACTATTGAGATCCAGCTTAATGCCAGCTTATAAGTCAAAAGTATAACGTAACTTGATTCAAAACATGAGCCAAATCATTGAGTCATACATGGGCCTAATCATGAGTCTTTGGACCTGTTCATTGAGTCGTGCATCATTATTAGATTAATCAACACAAAATCAATTCAAACTAGGTACCTGAAGGGTGGTTACATTACCACGGGATTCGAAATCACATCTGCAGACCGCGACAGGTGTCGTCTCCACTAGAATGGCGAGCCCGTAATCACATGGTCAGCATCCATGGCAAATTTTATTCAACAATAGAAATAATATATAAAAAAGTGCATTTTCAGCTGCAAAGAAAAGAAATTAGTTCCATTAGATTTGGAAAAACAATTGGAGATTTGTTCGTGATTTGAACACATAAAGAGAACTTACCACTTTTTTTGAGTAATACTAATTAATCTTGAAGAGCAGGCAAATATTCCATCAACGCCTCTCCAAGCTTCGTAAACTTCGTAATTAGCTGTAAACACGCATAATCCTTCGTCAAAATACTACCTTGTCATCGAGGTTATAAATTTGGTTCCAAAAATCCAAAGATCTTACCGAAATACATAGTTATCCTGATATAAACATTGATAAGAAGTCACAGGCCTGAACTTCCATTTACAATTTATAAAAGATTACTTCTTTTTAGCGTAGTTTAAAAAATATATTTACGACGACATATTTCTTCGTCGATTATAGAAAAGCGAATCACGTTCCGTCACCACTGTCAAAAGACATTGACCAATTGACAGAACTATTTTAATGCATTCGTTCCAAGAACAGGCTAAGACATTCAAAAACATTCTGCCTACTCAAAACGTAAATTATATAAATTCGATGACAAGTAGTGAGAAAGAGTCAACAATCTACTCTCCTCTCTCTCTAAATCTCAAGACTAACAATGACACTTCAATGTGACGTTTTACAACGTTGTACAGTGATTATTACGATGTTTAAACCATACTATAAAATAAATTTTAAACATTTGCGTTTCTGTGCAATCTATTATAGTACATACATTCATGATTGTTTATTCAAGGGGTATTAAACATAAGACAGTAATCAGAAATAATCCGAAACTTGAGTAGAAGCTGTTCCATCAGAGATCTGGGAGTCCAGCACGATTCCAAACTATTATTTGACGAGCATATTGAAACCATAGTGAAGAAGGCCTCCAAAGCATTGGGCTTTATAATGAGAGTCTCCCAATGCTTCACACAAGCAAAGACCCTAAAAATCTTATACTGTATGTTCGTACGCCCCCATTTAGAATATGCGTCACAAGTCTGGAGCCCGTGTTATGTTAGATATATTGACCGAATCGAGGTGATAGTCAAAATGACGGATGTATCATAAAAAATCCAATATAATATAATACAGAAAAAATGTACATATGCTAAATTTACGTATATTTAAAAAATTGTACCACTACGGAACTGAAAATATAATAAAATCAAAATACACCCGCCACTCTAATGGCGGGTGTATTTATTTCGAGCATCAAAATAGCGGTTGGATCATACAATCACATCTATATCCCCGTAGGGGTAAACAGAGGTGAATTACACACCTACACTTTAATAATAGTCGAAATGGCGTTTGGAGCATAACCAGTCTAATGTTCAAAATACGAAAAAAATGTACACATTCTGTGCAAAATTTTTAGTATAATTAATAAAATTGTACCACTACGGAACCGAAAATATAACAAAATCACAATACACCCGCCACTCTAATGACGGGTGTATTTATTTCGAGCATCAAAATAGCGGTTGAATCATACAAATCTCATCTCTTATACTGCAGAAAAAATGTACACAATTTGTGCTAAATTGTACATACAATCATACCTATATACGGGGTAAATAGAGTAAAGTAAGTAAATCCTAAACTATCTTCACGCTGTATCCCTGATGGGGTAATCAAAGAGGACAGATCGCCTGGCTTCGCGATCCATGCATACTTCTTTCACTTCTTCGAGATTCATCAATCGCTTCATACACGCACGTCTGCGTATACGAGTACTTTTGACCTTTCCGTTTTTGATCAATCTGCTCACGTGATCTTAATATGTAAGTCTCGGCCTACCCTGACTCCTTCTACCCTCTACTTTTGAACAATATATATTCTTCGTCAATCGTTCCTCACTCATTCGTTGGACGTGTCCAAACCAACGGAGCACGCCCTTTTCCAGCTTAACGCTGACACTTTCATTCAAACCTGCCATATCACTTCGTTACGTATTCGGTCGGGCAAAGTTACGCCGCACAATTTTCGAAATGATCGCATCTCCACAGCATTCAATTTACTTTCATGCATCTGCTGACATACCCATGTTTCACTACCGTAAAGCAAAGTTGGCACTAGCACTGCGTTATGAATCGCCATTCGTGCTTCTTTTACGATGCTTTGTCGCTTTACTAATTGGGACAAAGCACCGTTAACTGTGTTTCCGGCAGCTACTCGCCTTTCTACATCCGAATCACATCTTCCATCCGGGCTAAACATACTTCCTAAATACACAATTTCATTCACTTGCTCTAGACGTTCCTGATTTACCCTAATCTCGCATTTAGTTCTTACTTCACCTTTTTCAAATACTAGAACCTTAGTTTTACTTGCATTCAAGCGGAGACCCTTATTTTCACACTCCTCTTTCATATTAGTAACTAATGCCTGAAGGTCGGCTTCTGATAAGGCCATGAGCACCGCATCATGAGCGTACAGCAGACAGTTTACTGTAAAGTCACCCAAATTCACACCCATATCACAATCTTTCAACATCTGCAGTCTACTGTCCAGATACACTATGAACAGCCAGACGGACATGACACAGCCCTGTTTGACGCCTGTACAGACATCAAAAAGAGGTGACACATCCCCCCCTACTCGCACTCAAGCCTTAATCTACACTTTGGTAATGGTCACAATGACAGATAGATGCGTTAAAGCTAATGTTCCCGAGAAAAAAAAAGTTTTTTCCTTTTAACAACGTTTATGGAAAAACTAGGCAGACGCCTAGGAGGGAAATGACATTTAGTCTTTCATCTCCTCTCCCATTGTAACTACGCAGACTACCTATCGGCATCATCAGTACATCAGTAGCCTTCTTCGGAGGTAAACTCAGATCAAGGCGATGCCATCTCTTGATACTGATAAACATTATTTAAATTACAATTTTGGCTTCAGTATCGATAATAGGATACCCTACAAAAGAAAATATCTCCAATGTACAAATTTTATTCCTCTACTACTAACTTTTAAGCTTTCGCGTTGCATGATTAAAATAAGTGTAAAATACAGGTATTAACGCGATCATGCTTATTTACCTTAAATAGCTTGACGTTTCGACTTGGTTGCACCAGCCGTGGTCACAAGCAGACTGAAGAGGCGGTGTCACTCCGATTGTGAGGTAGAATCGTCTGAATCTACCCTCATATTGTCTATCCACGCACTAGTACACACAACACTGACAATGTCCCTATTCTGTAGGCCGTCAGTATTCCGAGCGTTACCCGACTGTGCAAAACAACGAGGTAGTGTGATATCAATGACTGGATTCCACGGCGTAGATAATTTGAAGCCCTCCTCTCAAACTACAATTAAATGATGTATTACAAATAAATGGAGTCTACGATTCAGGTTCAAATATTTCTTTGATAAATGCCAAGCTATTGAGATTGAAAGGAAAAACCTGAATAAAGCAGATTTAGGAACAATTAATGGTGTTAAAAAAGCAAGTGATTTGACAAATTTTAAAATATAAATAGAAAAAAAAGTAGATGTTTACATTATAGATGAACAAAATTTCAAATATGAATTTTTGATTGGACTAGACTTGATAAAAACATTTTAATTGATTCAAACTGAAGACTTAAAAATAATTCAAAAAGAAATGGAAAAGAAAAACCAATGGCACATTTAAAAAAGAAAAAAGAAACTCAGTAAAAAAAGGCAATTTATTTAGAATGTGTGTCTTGTCAGAAAGTATGGATCAATATTTGCAAAAGACAAATATGACGTCGGCACTGTTCATAGATATGAAGCCAGAATAGATTTATTGGTAGAAAAATATTGTAGCAAAAGACCTTGCCGATGTACCATGGAACACAAAAAAGAGATAGAACAACAAATAGCATAATTACTTGAGAGTGGACTTGAGTTTTTTACCATGAAAATATTCCAAGGAGTGCAATAATACTAGACCCGCTACATAATTTACTCAGGAAAAATCAAAAATTTGTTTGGACGGAAGAATGTCAAAAATCATTTGACATGATAAAAAATTTCTTATGTTCTCAACCAGTTCTAGAAATATTTGATCAAAATTTGACAATAAATATTTATACAGACGCATTAATAGAAGGAGTCGGAGCTATTTTATAACAAATACAACCTGATGGAAAAGAAAAACCAATGGCATATTTTAAAAAAAAAGAAGCTCAGAAAAAAAGGCAATTTATTTAGAATGTCTGGCAATAAAAGCTGTGAGATACTGGCAATATTGGTTAATTGGTAAATCATTTACAGTTTATTCAGATCATAAACCACTGGAAAACGTGAATTTGAAATCAAGAATTAGGAGATTTATCATATTACATATCACAATATGAATTTAAAATTAAATATGCACCTGGGAAAAAAATATTGAAGCAGACTGTTTAAGCAGAAACCCAGTATTGGAACCAGATGATAACAAAGATGAACTGTTGAAAATTGTTAACTTTATAGATATAAAAGATATTATAAAAGACCAAGAAAAGAATATAAGAACTCAAAATAATAAAAATAAACTGATACAAAAACAAAATATATTATTTAAAAATATAGGGGGAATAGAGAATATAGTTATTTTAGAAGAATTCAGTTCAAAATTTTTATAAACAATACATGAGAATATGTGGCCATATTGGAATCAGGCAAATGCAAAAAATGGTTAGTCCATATTACTCGGCACGAAATTTGACAACTAACATCAGAAAAATATGTAGAAACTGTGAAGTTTGCATCAAAACTAAATCAAGAGGATATGACAAATTTGGACTTATGTCAGATTTAGGACCAGCTACGAAACCTTTTGAAATAGTTTCTATAGACACAATTGGAGGTTTTGGTGGTTCAAGATCAACAAAGATATACTTACGTCTATTAGTGGACCATTTCACTAGGTATGCATTTATTGTCACATCAATAACACAGAATGCAAATGATTTCATAAAATTAGTCACAAATATAACGGACACAGAAAACATTGGAATGATTCTCACAGATCAATATCCAGGAATTAACTCGAAGGAATTCAAGAATTTTTTAAATGATAAACAAGATACCTATCGTTTTTACAGCTGTAAATACACCATTTTCTAATGGTTTGAATGAAAGGTTGAATCAAACATCAGTAAACAAAATAAGATGCAGAATAAATGAACTAAGAGAGCTTGGACAATAGCTAAAGAATGTGTAGAGAAATACGGATAAAACGGATCATTCTGTGACCGGATTTTCACCAGCATATCTATTGCATGGTACCGATGTGACTATTTTACCAAAAGAGTTGAAACAAAAAAAACTTTACAGTGAATGGTTAAGGGATAAGAGAATTGGACTAGAGAATACAATAAAATCACATAACTACAACAAAGCGATTTTGATAAAAATAGAAAAACTGGGACTTCAAAGTAGGAGAGATGGTGTATGTGGAAAATGGAAACAAATTAAATAGAAAGAAGTTAGATGAATTAAGGATTGGGCCACATAAGATATTGAGAAAATTTCAAATACATTATACAGGATAGATATAGGCCAGAAGAAAACAGAATCAAATCTTTACCACATTACAAAACTTATTCCAGTATTAGAAGATGGAATCTAAGAAGGACGACTGAGAAAATTTCACAATTTTTGGTGAATATTTTCTTCCCTAAGGGGGGAGATGTAAAGAACAATAATATTGGTTCTTTAATTTGAATCTGCCGCGTTTAAGATCGTCGGTAATGTAGTGCGTGTGAAGTGGATAAAACAGAGTAAGTTTTGAGGCTATGTTATGAAGAGTGTCAAATACAAAAAGGATTGACAGAAAAGTGAGTTGTAAAACGTAGATCAAAATACTGAGAGAAAATAAAAAAATAGAATAGCTAGTAAAGAATAAACTTTAATGTCGTTTCTTTGTTTACAAGTAGGCGTTGTAGTATAAGTACCTAATTAGTTTGTTTGTAAAAAATAGTGTTTAATGAGAATAAAACTTTGTTTACAGAGCAACACAGTTTATATATATCAATTACTAGCCCTAAATTGAAGAATCAATCTTATATATATATATAGACTAGCTGACCCGGCGGACTTCATACCGCCTTTAAATTAATAGATGTTGTTTTTATTTATTATCTGAGTTTTAAATTGTTTGATATGATGCCTATGACTACTTCTTATCATAGCACCGCTCGCCATAGACAGGGTGTTTACCCTTGGACTTTGCATCCGGAGCGCTCCTATATAGAGATGAGACGTATTTACGTTACCAGGTTTTAAAACCAGGGTTTCCCTTCAAAGTACGGCGCCCTGGTACAAGTAAAAAATACTTGCAAGTATGAAAGTATGTGCTACTACTACACTAGGGATCTGATGTCCTAAGAACTTGAAACAGTACTACTAAAAATACTTGCATAGGAAAACGATCTGTACCGCAATGCGAATAAGAAACACAATCTAATTTGTAAATAAAAATACTTTGAACTTCAGAGTAAAAAATACTTTGAACTTCAATTTTTTTTTATTTATACGATTTTGACACAGTTTTAATTACCACGACATGGAATACGGCTCAAATTTCTATGCAAGTATTTTCAAATCTGTACGCCGTCGCGGCTTTGCTCACGCACGTTCCCGAGCAGCGCGGGGCACAGGTGCGTGGAACTCGCAGGGAGATGTTGCAGTATCCGAGTGCACCCGAGTATTTGCGATAAAGACCGATCCGCTGACTTTTAACCGAACTCTGTGTATGTACTTAATGCACGCGGAACGTTCTATTCGGGTAATCAATCAAATAAGCTGACGTATAAATTGACTTGAGACGGGGTATCCTAAAGAGGACAGCTTGGCTTTCGCGTCCTCAGAGAGTTCGCCCAGTTCCGCAGCTGCTGTCTTTCTTATGTATTTGTCTATGAGGGTCACGTGCGCAGAGATGTGGGATGCAGACATCGTGAAGTTCTCGCCTATCATTTTGTTTGCCTTGGCATATGTTATGGCAACGTAATACAGGTCAGGGAAGTGTGACTGAGTAAGTTCTTGGTGGCTATTAGGGTCTCGGACCCTGCTGTAAGCCATAAGAGGGTCGCTTGCCAGGGCTGCTGCCCATCTCTCCCTTAGGATGTAACACTTCTGAGTGTCGGTTACATGTTCATGGGATTTGATTTACTAACCTTATTTTTATATACATCCCTTTAGTGGAAACAAACTCAATTTTCACTATACTTTAGTTATAACTCTAAAGTCACTTGTCTAATTATTTAAAAGTTTATAAATATTTCACATTGTTTGTTTTTGTTCGGAACGACATGAGTTTGACGTTGTCAAAACTGTCACGAACGTTTCGACTCTTATGGCGCGTTCTAAAATTGACCTTAGATAGATTGGCTGTCCTGACTCACATCCACCCATAATATATTGCGTGAGGTGTGACAAACAGGAATAGTAAGGTTTTCATGTTGGTTTTGTTTATTTTGTTAAAGTTTTGTCAAGGCTGTATGGCCGTATGACTTGTACGCCGTAATCGAGCGAAAAAAAAGAAAGGAGCTCGTCCCTTTTTGCAACGACATGGCGTGATGAGAATATGCCTGTCATGGTGATTTAATTCGGATTAATATCCGAAGTCTTTTTAGCAAATATGTAGACATAATGGTTGTTGCTAAGGTGAGAATGGTTGTTTATATTTGTTTCTTCGTAATCGGCAAGATTACTTGGCATTTGCGAATAATATGTTCTTACAATGGTTGTACTTTGTATTTCAGTTTGCTTATCAAGAGACTTAGCAAATAACATGAAAAAAAGGATGATGATAGAAGGATCTGGTTAAATGAAAATGAAACATCGAAACTTGCTCGAAGGGGTATTTTGAAATTTACTGATTTGGTCAATGTTAATTTGACTTCGGAATTAGAGATGTGTCAACGAAAAGTTGAGGTGATTGAAAGAGAAGCTAAAGGTGATTTGTCTACATCTGCTAGAGATCGTTTAAACTCTCGTTGCAGATACTTTCTTTGCCGTCTAGGTCGTATTGATGAGAATGAGGAGGTTATGCTTCTCAAAAAGCAATTGAATTCTATAATTGAATGCTTACAAGATAGTGATTCTGCTTCTTCATCGGATTCGGATGATGACTTTGACTCTGTAGTTACTGAGAAGTACGTAGTCAGAGAGGTTATTTACAAACTTGAAAAGATTTTTAATATTAATTCTTTGAACTTGAAATTCAAGGCGGACACTTGTGTCCGTACTTTCCTTTCTCGCTTAGAAGAACTTCTTGTTACTAGGAATGTTTCTGAAGACAGAATATTCAGAGGTTTCCCGGAAATTTTTGATGGACCGGCGTTGTCGAGGTTCCGTTCTCACGTATCAATTTAAACTCCATTGACGTTCTTTTTACTCAAGATCCTTGGTACTTAGACATCTTTAAAAAGGTCTCTGATACTCCATCTATGTTTCCTAATTTCAAAATAGAAAATAATAAACTTTATCATTTCTCGAAGAATAAATATCGCCTGACAGATCAATTTGACTGGAAGTTGGTAGTGCCTTATGAGGAACGAAAAGAAATTCTGACTAAGTGTCATGATAAGGTTACTTCTGGCCATTTCGGTGTGGCCAAAACTCATTTTAAAATAGCTAGTATATACTACTGGCCTAATCTCTTTGAAGATGTTAAAGAATATGTTGATTCTTGTGAAATATGCAAAAGGTTAAAACCTACTAATTTAGCTAGTCCTGGATTTATGGGTAAACCACGACGTACTACGTTGCCAGGCGAGGCTATCTTTTGTGATATTCTTGGTCTATTTCCTCCCTCTTATATGAGAAATCAATATTTATTTGTTTGTACTGATTACTTTAGTAAATATGTTACTTTGTTTCCTTTGCGAACTATAACTGCTCAAACGATAGTTAAGTGTTTGGAGAAAGGAATTTTTCTTGTACCTGCAAAAGACTTTAAAGACTTAATGGTTAAATATAGTGTTCCTCATATCTTTTACAATCCTAGATATCATCCACAGACAAACCCTACTGAGAGTGTAAATCGTGAATTGGTAAGAACCATAGCTTCGTACGTGCGTTCTGATCACCGAACTTGGGATAAGAACTTATCTGAGATACTATGTGCTCTTAATACAGTTAAACACGATGTAACTAAGCATACTCCGTACTTCTTAACTCACGGACGTGAGATGATTCTTGATGGTTCTATATATAATGATGACACTCCCATTGATCCTAACTCTTTAGAAGTTGATAATGAGAATAAATTTTCTAACAAGTTAAAAGAACTTGAAACTATATTCAGTAAAGTTCGACACTGTTTACGCGTATCGCATGAACGTAATGCTCGTTATTATAATTTGAGAAAACGTAATGTGGAATTGAAGGAAGGTCAAATAATCTACAAGCGTTGTTTTCATTTGTCAAATGCCTCCAAGCATTTTTCTGCAAAGTTAGCTCCCCGCTATGATAAATGTGTTATACCCAAGAAACTTAGTCCTCTTGTGTATACTTTAAAATCTTTAGATGGAAAGAATCTTGGTAATTTCCACATAAAGGACATTGTTCGCCCCGGCGAATCCGTTCCTCAATAAATTTGGTTAGTGCTTTTCCTAGCTATATCCAAAACTCCATATAAGTAGAAACTCGACGTTGAGTTAGAGTTGATACTATTTAAAAGGAATCATAACTGAAAAAAACATATACTTAGAGTTTTCTTTCAGTAGTCGTCTAATTCGACAAAGTCTTTCGAGATCTAGTACTTTTAGAATCTCTTGGAATATAGGATTTTCCTATACTACCTCGGTTGTAAATAAAACGGCATCTTGTAATATAATAAGTTTTTTTTGCCATTTGGAATTAACTAGATAGTTTTAACAGTATTTATACATAGTTTTGTCTGTTCTGTTTCAATAGTTTTTGTTATACACTTTAGAGCTGAGTGTTATCTGTTAGTTAGATAGGTGTCTGATGTCTATAGTTGCTGTAAGATTTTTTTTTGTTGTTGATTGTACAAATAGTGCTTGCTACTTTTTAAAAAAAAATGTTTTTTTTTTAATTTTTTTTACCCAACTAAGGAGGAACTGTAACACTTCTGAGTGTCGGTTACATGTTCATGGGATTTGATTTACTAACCTTATATTTATATACATCCCTTTAGTGAAACAAACTCAATTTTCACAATACTTTAGTTATAACTCTAAAGTCACTTGTCTAATTATTTAAAAGTTTATAAATATTTCACATTGTTTGTTTTTGTTCGGAACGTCATGAGTTTGACGTTGTCAAAACTGTCACGAACGTTTCGACTCTTATGAGTAAAGGAGCTCGTCCCTTTTTGCGACGACATGGCGTGATGAGAATATGCCTGTCATGGTGATTTAATTCGGATTAATATCCGAAGTCTTTTTAGCAAATATGTAGACATAATGGTTGTTGCTAAGGTGAGAATGGTTGTTTATATTTGTTTCTTCGTAATCGGCAAGATTACTTGGCATTTGCGAATAATATGTTCTTACAATGGTTGTACTTTGTATTTCAGTCTGCTTATCAAGAGACTTAGCAAATAACATGAAAAAAAGGATGATGATAGAAGGATCTGGTTAAAACCCCACTGAAATAAGTGGTAAGTTAAAACTATATAATCTCTTAAACTGTATTCCTTAACAGAATTTTGAGGGTAAAAGTGATTTTTATTACAAATTACTAATGTCTGTAACTTTTCTGTTGTTACAGGGGTTTTTCGTTTTTGTTCTTTTTCGTTTTGGTTCTTTATTTTATATCTACATAATAATTGAGTTTAACGTGTTTCACGTTCTCTGCATTCTACATTTTTACTCCTGAATGTCTGTAAGAAGACTTAAAGTAAGCTGAGACAATGTGCAAAGATGATATTTTTAACTAATATGGTTACCTACTACCTGGACTTCTAGAATAGGAAGAGATGTGAAGGACTTAGACGTTCCTTAAACTTATATCCAGATAAGGTAGTAACCTTTAATTAGTTTCTATGTATAATAACCCGGTAAAGGCCAACTGATGTTGATAGTTTAAAAGGAATAACTTTTAACCTTGAATATTCATTTTTCTATTACATATGTAGCTTTTAACTACTTTAATATACTGGACTACCGATATGACGTTCCAGTTACACATATTTTATAACCTTTTTATTATCACAAAGGAATATTAATGTGAAACTTTATTTTTACCTTGTTATGTTGTAGTGTATGATGATGATGATAGGAAGCGGTGTTGTGTGTTAACAAAATTCAGAGATAGTTTAAATGTATGTCTGTATATAATTTAGATATTATTAAGGCACCTGACAACTGCTTTAATATTTGTCATTTTAGGCCACGCCCGTTTCCATACTTTGGTTAAAATTTTTATTTGTACTAAATATAAACTTATTTGTGTATAGTGACCATATATATATTAAACCCACTATGCATGACTAAGCCATTTCTTTTACTTTCATTTATGTATATTCATGTCTACATATGGATATAGTTTAACTAACTAACTAACTAACTATCTTCACGCTGTATCCCTGACGGGGTAGTCAGAGAGGACAGATCGCCAGGCTTCGCGATCCATGCATACTTCTTTCGCTTCTTCGAGATTCATCAATCGCTTCATACACGCACGTCTGGGTATCCGAGTACTTTTGACCTTTCCGTTTTTGAGCAATCTGCTCACGTGGTCTTCATATGTAAGTCTCGGCCTTCCCTGACTCCTTCTACCGTCTACTTTTGAACAATATATATTCTTCGTTAATCGTTCCTCACTCATTCGTTGGACGTGTCCAAACCAACGGAGCACGCCCTTTTCCAGCTTAACGCTGACACTTTCATTCAAACCTGCCATATTGCGTATCACTTCGTTACGTATTCGGTCGGCCAAGGTAACGCCGCACAATTTTCGAAGTGATCGCATCTCCACAGCATTCAATTTACTTTCATGCATCTGCTGACATTACTTAGCAGAGGATCTGAACTGAGAAGAAGCCGGTTAAATACGTCTTGGTTGCAATTGATCCTAGAAATTTTTCTCGCCAAATCTTGGCGGTAACATCTAAAATGTTTATGTCGAGCCTCTGCAGCTTCCTCGGAAAGCTGTCCTATTGGTAATAATGCCTTTTCAATTAGGACTGCGCCATGGACTTAAATTTTGTGCATTGTTGGTGTCATGGGATGCCAACCATAAAGATTTACATATAGATGAGCAGTTTCTGAAGCATAGGATTCATATTTTATGGGATCAATTTTAAATACGCTTGAAATCACTTCCAATATCACTTTTAACCTATAAATTAGGTCATAACTGATGCCAGTTATTTCTGCCGTTAATTTAGGGTTTTCAATGAACCTTCTGCTAGTATTTCCATCATTTGTACTCCCAAAATTAGATTTAGGCAGATCTATAAGCAGACCTGTCTCAGAGCGAAACCTTGTTTGTATCTCTTTTTTGATCTTCTAGGTCTTTCTCATCTTTCGATTTTCTTTCTCTGTATTTTTTCACCTTAAGTTTATATGCTAAATATAAACATTCAACACAAATATTCTTTCGAATATTCGAATTCTTGCATGTAACACAGATATGCCGAATTTAAGGGCTGCAAAATTCACGTCCCTTGTAAAGTTAATTTTTATTGAAATCTTTCGAGGTTGCTCCACAGATGTAGCACGTACTAGTTTACTTTGTGCCTGTAGCTGCATTGCAGACCTTTCCGTCTACCATCTTCATAATAAAAATGTGCTTAATTAAAAATGTCTTCTCTGCTATGTCAATCTCTGTTGGGACTAAAGAGTTAATAGCACTTTTAACGTGTCTTATTTCCTCTTCAGTGACATCACTGGTTTCTTTGATAAAACGGAATCTGATTGGTCGACAAAATCGCGGCGAAGAAGGCGTAGGATTACTCCATAAAACTTTTTCATTATTATCTCCACAAACTAATTGAAGAGGCACGAATCAGCTTTGGAATATGTTTGAATTGCAATCCGTATCAATTTCTAATTTTTGCCTATCCATCGCAGCCCTATTTATTAATTAAAGTTAAACATCCACGCTCTTGCTCTTTTAAAGTTATCAATACCTCTTCTAGGTACTCCGATAAACGCCTAATGGTGACATCCATTAGTGGCTGTAACTGAGCTTCGGCACTGGTACTCGTTACCGTACACGATTCTTGAGATGAATAACATTTCTTCTTGTCTTTTTGTAAGGCACTACAACACGGAAAAAAGTTCTTATTGGTCTTTCTTATAATTTCGTACTGTCCTTGTGTCAGATCGGCATCTATAAACATTTGCAAAGCTTGCATTGGTGTCAAGGAGGACTGCTCTTTACTGGATAACGTACGCAAAAACATTTAATATTTATTTAATATTTAGTAGCTCGTGTTGGGGTACTAGTGATATCTTTTAGTACACTTGATGCATCTTTGTTACTAGATTTCCCCAGTTCAACTTTCGCAGCATGTATTAAAATCTCCTTTTCAAAGTTAGAACGCAGTTCTTCAGTCTTCCACCTTTTGCTTCTCTCACTTACATCTCTGAACGACTTGGATGGTCGACCTGGCCTTTTTTGTGAAGTTCCAACAACAGGTATTTCAAAAGTGGCTTCCAGCCAAGATAAAATAAATAAATATTCATCACGCCTTATCCCTGAAGGGGTGGCAGA
This sequence comes from Thumatha senex, assembly GCA_948477245.1. Classification (NCBI taxonomy): domain Eukaryota; kingdom Metazoa; phylum Arthropoda; class Insecta; order Lepidoptera; family Erebidae; genus Thumatha; species Thumatha senex. Next base: position 30,148,615 of record OX419725.1, on the reverse strand, counting down.
GGCATATTATATGCCCACTTTTCACCGTGTGGATTCCTGTCCCACGTAATAGGTGGTGAGCCCATTGCCCTGTTGAAATAGACAGACGCAGGTTGTGGCTACCTGCTGTTGAAATTTTTCATGCCCGCCCATAAGGCCTTTAACCAGGCTTAACGACTGCCATTTTACTGGCAACCGGGACCAACGGCTTAACGTGCCTTCCGAAGCACGGAAACGCTCGCAAATATAAATGCCACAAAGTGATCACCCATCCGAGGACCAGCCATAGTGAAAGTTTCTTAACGCAGTGATCGTTTACAGAACTCTACGTCCGCGGGGCCACGAGCGCTTCCGCTTCCTTATAGTGAGCTTTAGTCTACCTTTGTTTCATTTCTGATTTGAAACGGGCAAAATCACGTTTCAAATTGAGAATTTGGTCGTTATTGTAACAAGGAGAAGGATCAGATAATAACCTACAATAAAAATTACAGCCCGATCTACCCCGATACATAAACAAAAACACTAGCAAAGAAAAAATATTGACAAATTTTGGTATGAAAATGAGTTTTTTTTTAAATTACAAACAAAAACGTAACTTTAGTTGATCATAACTTTATTTATGTATTTTGTAAGTCTCTTACCTTGTCCATCAGAATCCATCACTTTCAATTCGTAAGAAGAACTTGAGAATATAAAAATACACTTTGAAAGTTTAATGTTTAGAAAAGCGCCGACAACAGATACGTACACTAGGTGAAACGGTCAAATTGCGACTGATGCTACAGGGGCGGGGAGCGCGGTAGCAGGTAGATAAAGCATGGGTATTGTGCCGGAGTTCGTACTATGTTCGAGGAACTCGTTTTTATAATTGTTGTTGTTTTTTTTATATTGGGACTTTTGGCCGCGTAGATAGTGAAAATACTTGTATGTGCGTCGTATAGGAGTTTGGTGACAAACACACGTTTTCGACCTTTTTCGGCAACCCAGTTGGTTGCCGAAAAAGGTCGCGCAACACAATATTTTTTATTTATTCAAACTTTTTATTTCTGCAACAGAACTATTTTGTATTTCAACCAAATAGACCGAAGAGATCGGGACCTCATACTATAGCTATAAAACACATCGATAAATGTTTGACAACCAAGTACTCTATTTTTAAATTTCTAAACATAAAACAAAAGAGACTCAAATAAAATCTAAATTTCACAGGCAGGAACATTTTGTATTGAAAAATTTAATGGTCATATTTAGTTTTTGCTTTATCTATTATGTTTGTTTCTAACCGTTTAAACCCACCCTGAACCTTTAAAAACATTTCAAAACCAAAATTATCCAAATCGGTCCAGCCATTGTCGAGTTTTAGCGAGACTAACGCACATCAATTCATTTTTATATATAAGACTGGCTCACCCAGCGGACTTCGTATCGTCTTTTAATTTATAAATTTTGTGCTTAGTTAAGTAGTAGCCAAGTTACATTACTTTAAAGTAAATACCCGTAAAAGCAGCTTCACTTGAAATATTAACACCTCTACATCTCTAATTGTATTGAGATCCTCGGTATTGAGATGTCTACTGACGTCCGATACCGTAGTCGTTTACACGATAAGGTAAAAACTGGTGTCATAAAAACTCTGAGTACTCAACACGGCGCGTCAGTACTTTACTGCGTAGTAACCCTTGCTTCTCTATAAGTCCAAAGTGCGGCCACACATGGAGTACTCTTGTCACCTAAGGGCTGGTGCACCAGATCATTCTTCGACCTTTTCACTCGGCACTAAGCGGAGTTACGAGGGCTATCATTGATCCCTTACTTACGGGTGGTATCAAACTTCCTTTACGATAGGAGGGGCTTTGCCTAATTATGCGTGTTATATAGCCTGTACAATGGTTTGTGCTCTGAGGATTTTTTTGACATGATGCCCACAGCTACTGTCTTTCATCACACCGCTTGCCACAGACAGAGCGTTCATCCTAACACTTTGTACACTTACGGTAAGGTCGGTTTAACAGCGTACTCTTGGATTGTGCTATAAACTCCCTGCCTAGTAAGGGGTTCTTCAAAAGCTCGAGGCGCGAGTGCAGTACTTCTGGTGTTATAAACGTATATAGGCTACGGTGACCACATACGATCAGGTGATCGTATGCTTGTCTGTAACCTCAGTGATACATAAAAAAAATACTTCTAACGAATCTACCGTTGGTGTAATGAAATTATGTACCTTTCTCTTGTAGAGCAAATTATGTGATATACCGAACACAGCGCCACCTGCCAGGTCATTCTACCAGCATGTTTTTTGTTCAAATTATCTAGTGACCCATTAAAATATACATACAAAACTTCATCCAAATCGGTCCTACCGTTTAGGAAGACTTCGGCGACAAACACGCGTACAGGAGAATTATATAATTATCATATTATTATGGATTTTTTTTTTGTTCCAGTTGGAACAGGCGAAGGTCAGAGACCATGCTGCCTAGTCATTAGTAATAATTTGTCATTAGTATTTTAAGTTCGATTACGTCTTCGGTAGTATTTTTCAATCAAGTCTATGTTCAATTCCTATATACGTAAAAACTTGAAACTCACGTTTATTATTATCTCGTCCGTTAATTAGTATATTAAAATAAAATTCAGGTAATGTCTTTACAGACATCGCGTAACATGTTATGTGCTGATATTGTCATGTCCATAATATACTCGTTTATCGTTTCCAAACATCACTTTTAGTCGTTTGACCTTGTTTGACATCAACAATCAATCAAAGATTCAAAGAAGGGTGATTGACCCCAACCACAACAGTTAAAAACTCAGAATAATTTGAAAGCATATTACAAAATTATATACAAAGTAAAGGCAACCAATTATTTTTTAAATTAATAGACATACCACAGCGTAAATCAAAGAAAAGGATAGATTGCAAAGACCAATAATATCACAATACCAGACTAGCAATAATATAATACATATTTACACAAACTGCTACTTAAATCTGACCAACTGTATTAATGACAAAATTGAATAAAGGAATATATGTTGCAGTATTTACAAGAAGAGCCTGAACAGACCGCGGGACCAAATTAGAACTACCATATATTTCAATCAACTCATCCATTAGCACAAGGCGCTGAATGCCAAAAGATGAGCATTCAAAAAATATGTGAGTCGAGGATTGCTCTACTCGAGAGTTATCACAACAGTCACAATATGAAATTTGCACCAGTTTCAGGCGAAAGAGATGATAATTAAGACGACAATGTCCAAAGCGAAGTCTTAAAATGGTGGAGTAAAATTTTCTGTTGATGTAAGTACTATGTTTGCAGAACCAAGGGGTACTTCCTATGGGAACATTATGTGATGCATACCATAAACCTTTATTTTCAATTTGCACAGTTGTGTTCCAGTACCTTGTCCACATTTTAATGGATCTTTTCTTTAGTATGGGGACTATATCTATGCATGGCACAGAAATATTGAGTCTACTGCTGGAATCTGGGATAATGTTTGCTAAATTTGTTATAGATCTGGCTAAGAAGTCTGCCTTCTCATTTCCGAACACTCCAACATGAGAAGGAACCCACATAAAAGAAACATTGATGTTATTTAAATTAAGCAAATCAAGCCAAGACATTCATTATACTTGTTATTTTTAAGATTTTCAAGGACACTCATACTAACACTAACTATTATCCAATTACATTGATTATAATTTTTTAGTTTAATATCTTTCAAAGCAGTTAAAATAGCTATATGTTTCAAAGCAGTTAAAATAGCTACAGCTTCGGCTGTAAAAATACTAGTGTTACTATTAATTTTGTAGCCAATTCCAGAATTTAACAAACTGTCAAAAATAGCAAATGAGACTGCAGATTCAGTTTTAGATCCATCAGTGTAAATAAATCTGATTTTGCCAAATTCAGAAAATTTATTGTAGACTTCTTCTTTAGAAGATAGAGTTTGATCAATAATAATATTAATTGCAGGAAATTTACTATCAAAGTCTCCTTGATAGCATGAAAGAAAAGATGATCTAGGTATTGAAGAGTTTCAAGAAATTTAAGGTATTGTGAAAAGCCTTGAAGAATATAAAGAGGCTTACGAATTGGCTGTGAAGAGGAGTTTACCAAATTCAGAAACAGGTGATTATTACTTTTACTATACAATTTTAATAAGATATTTTCTTTTAAATAAGAAAACCTTACAGTTAAAGGAGAAAGATTACACTACTTGCATTGCATTGATAGGGGTACTTTTAAATGCTCCAGTAATGAGTCGTAAGCTTTTATTTTGTATTTTATCCAAAATACTTATTAGTCTACTATCACCAGCAAAACAGAGAAAACTGTATTCAAAATGACTACGGATTAAAGACTTGTATAGTAGCAACAATATCCTAGGGTCAGCTCCCCGGGATGTTTTACACAAGGCTTTCAAAATATTAAAAGCCTTATTAGCTCTTACACATATTAGTTCAACATGTTTTGTGCCAAGAGGTATTACAGGTAAAAGTCACACCTAAAAATTTTACTGAATGAGATTCAGGAATAGGAACTTTATTGTAATAGACAGCAGGAATTGTAGTACAAACTTTACCAAATACTATCAAATTTGATTTTAGTACATTTATATCAAGATTTAAATAAGAAAAGTATGTATATAATTTTTTCAAGGCTTCATTCAGATTGTCTGTAATATTTTTTAATTTATTTCCAGATGCATAAACAACCAAATCATCAGCAAATTGCAGATTTTTGACTTCTGAACCCAGAATCAGGTTTAAACGACGTATATACAGGATAAAGATTAGTGGAGAAAGAATTCCTCCTTGACAAACTCCAATGCAACTAAATCTAGGACCATATAGTTTACTATTATGTTTTACAAAAACTTCTCTGTCAGTCAAAAATTTACTAACCCAGAACACTAGTTTATTTGGAATCCCTATACCAAGTAATTCAGTGCAAAGTACATCAATATTTACACTATTAAATGCTCCAGCTACATCAAATAATACTGAGATTAGATGTTGTTCATTGCTCACACTGTTGTGGATATCAAGCTGCAGTTGACAAATGCTTTCACGTGCAGAAATACCCCTTCGGAAGCCAAATTGGTTAGCAGGTAATACATTATTTTGTTCTACATAAAACTCCAGTCTTTGCTTAAGTAACTGTTCAAAAACCTTTCCAACACAAGATGTTAAAGCAATAGGGCGGTATGAGTCAGGATTTGAATGTACTTTACCCGGTTTCAAGATAGGTACCAAACAATCAGTCTTCCAGGAAACAGGTATATCATTGTTTAGCCACAATTTATTAAATATTTTGAGTAATAATTGCATGCCTTTTAAGCTAAGCCTTTTTAACATAATGTAAGGTACACCATCCAGACCGAAAGCAGTGTCCCTTCCAGAATTGATTGCTACATTCAACTCTTGTAAGGAAAAAGGTCTAGTTAAAAAGTTATTAGTAGAATTTGTTACACAATCAGATGACAAATTAGGTTTATTATTTACATGATCTGGAGTATGTTTCTGTAAAAATTCTTGGATCCAACTATCACTAACACTAGTAAAATTTTGTTAAATTTTCGCATATATTTCCAGATTACTGACAAAGGAGTACAACGGTTAAAGGAATTGCACAGTTCAACCCAACTCTTTGATCTCTCTTTTTTTAATGTAAGTTTTTTAAGTGCTTGTAATCTTTTGAACTCTATATATGTCTCATCAGACGGATTATTTTTGAAATTAACATAAGAATTTTTTGAATTTTTAACTGCTTCTGAACATTTATTATTCCACCAAGGAAGGGGAACTTTTTTAAACAATTTCTTATTCAAATTATTAATATTACAAATTGTAGGATGGACAGGCGATTTATGACTTGGAAGAGACTTATTAATTGCAGATTGCATAATTTTACAGAATTCTGTGTATGCTACCAATGCACTTGAATTTTGGTCCTGAAAATTAAGCAGTTCAAAATCTAGATTTTCTGAATACTTTTTCCATTCCACCATTTTAAAGTTGGGAAAGGTGGGAAGATGAATGATACTGTTGCTATTCATATGACTGCTATTGACATTATTTACAAACATTTTAATAATTACAGGAAGATGATAACTGCCAAGTGGATCAGTATGTACAGACCAATTAGAACAGAGGGCCAACGATGGAGAAACCAAAGTCAAATCTAAAGCGTTTGGACGCCAAGTCAACGAACCAACTGTTGTCATTTCGCCATTGTTTAGAAGAACCAAATTACTGTCTTCAACAATCTCCAATATTTCTCTACCACTAGAATTGATAGAATGGCATCCCCATGATGTGTGATGAGCATTAAAATCACCAGCAAATATCATTGGTTCTGGCACTGAGTTTATTAAAGTTGCCATTTTATGTTTGTCGAATGCTGGTGTACAATTTGTTGGACAGTAAAAACTTACAATGCTTATTTCTTTGTTATTTACGAGAATTTTTACACATATGTTTTGTAGGGAGTTATCAGAATAAGTAGTAATTTTTGTATAATTTATAGTATTGTGAAGCAAAATAGCTACGCCATTGTGTTTATTACCAATATCATTCCTTTCAATTTGATATCCTCTAATATTATATAGTTTATTAGGTGTAAGCCATGTTTCTGATATTATTGCGATGTGTATGTTGTTTTCATATAAAAATTTAAAATAAAAAATAAATATCCATCACGCCTTATCCCCGAAAGAGTGGCAGAGGCATATTTTATGCCCACTTTTCACCGTGTGGATTCCTGTCCCACGTAATAGGTGGTGAGCCCATTGCCGTGTTGAAATAGACAGACGCAGATTGTGGCTGTTGAAATTTTCAAGCCGCCCATAAGGCCTTCAACCAGGCTTAACGACTGCCATTTTACTGGCAACCGGGACCAACGGCTTAACGTGCCTTCCGAAGCACGGAAACGCTCGCAAATGTAAATACCACAAAGTGGTCACCCATCCGAGGACCAGCCATAGTGAAAGTTGCGTAACTCAGTGATCGTTTACAGAACACTGAGACCGCGGGGCCACGAGCGCTTCAAATATAAAAATTTCGTCAATAATAATTTATTACTTGTAACACTCTGAGCCATCGTCGTTCCATTGCATAATATTAAGATCCATTGTTAGATGAAAAGTTTTTATTACTGATAGTTTGTTGGAGTATTTCTTTTATAGATGCTGAGTTCATGGGGGTATCTTTCTGATTCAAAATAATTTTTGTTATTGCATTTGTTAAAATAGTCATAAAATAATCAGATTTGGTTAGGTTTTGGATTTGTGTTTCAACGTTTCTTATGCCTAGTTGTGGGAATGATTTTTCATTAAATAAATCTGAATATGTAGAAGTTTTGATTTTTATTTTATTTTCTTCTATTTTAGCTTTTTTTTGTGGACAAACATTTGAGATTGCAATATGATTGCCACCACAGTTTGAGCATTTAGCATTTTTAACATCTTCTTTGCAGGTTTTAAAATTGTGATTCTCTGCACAAATGGAACAGACTTCGGAGTTTTTACAATATTTGGCGATGTGTCCAAATCTTAGACAATGAAGGCATTGTTTGACAGGGGGAATATAAGTTCCCACCTCGTATCTCCAAGAATCAAGGTATACGTACTGAGGCAATTCTATAGAGGCAAACGTTACAGCGACTGTCTGGGTAGGCTGATATGTGACCGAGCCAAACTCATTTCGTACGCGTCGCATGAAGCGTCTTACTTGTATTACATTTCGCGAGCTACCGATTAATGAAAAAATACGCTTATTCGAGAGGTCTGTAGATACAGACGTAAGTACCCCAGTTACTTCAGTGGCTACAGCAGGAATAGTGGCTTTTAAGCCCAACTCTTCTAATAGTTTTTTATTTTGTATAAATACATTGGCGTTATTGGATAAATCGAATGTTATGCCAATTTTAAACCTGTTGATTGATTTTAAATGTAAAATACCAGTGACGCAGTACTTTCGTATGGCATGGGAAAGGCAAAGTCTATCTTTATCTGTGAAAGGTTTTTCATCTTGGTGAGACAGGAATACAATATATTCTGATTTTTGACTATTTTCCGGGTACTTTCTAGAATATCCTGGAACTTTATTAATTAGATACTTCCTGCACGTATCCTCATCACCATCAGAGTCGACGGAGGAAGTTTCAGAAGCAGGCAGCGGTAAATCTGGTGGGTCTTTTTTTCTTTTTTTTACTCCTCCCATCTTCAATTTGATTAAATGAATTCACTTTACACTAATTAAGTATTAATAATTACTATATTTACTATATTGGGGTGTAAGGGGCCCCACCAAGATCTTCGGGGCCCAAGTCAACCTCCCGTGCCAGTGCGTGCACCTGCTGATTAACGGACGAGGCTCTGGCGCTGGCTTTCCCCTCTGGGGTTGGGAGGTCTGAGGGCGTCGCTCCCATAAAAGCCACCCGCCGAAACAAATAATGAAAAGAAGTAAAAGGAATGCTGCTAGGGATAGGGCGCCGCCGCAAAACGGCGCGCAGGAGCCCCGCCCGACTCCTGTGGCAAGTGGGCTAGGGCTGCCGTGTGTCGGGCCAGCACGGCTAAAGAAGTTAGCCCCAACCCGAATCCGCTTCGCATCTTGGAACATTGGCACGCTGACTGGGCGTGCGGTAGAGTTGGCCGAAGTACTCTCCAGGCGGAGGGTGGACGTGGCGTTCCTGCAGGAGACTCGGTGGAAGGGCAACAGAGCCCGGCCTTTGCAGAAAGGCTACAAGCTGTACTACACGGGTGCGCCTGGTGGGGAGAACGGGGTGGCCGTGGTGCTCTCCGAAGGGCTGCAGAGCGGCATCTTGGAGGTGAAACGCTGTAGCGACCGGCTTATGATCGTGAGGGTGCTTATCGATGGGATTATTACCCACCTGATAAGTGCCTACGCGCCACAGGCCGGTTGTAGCGACGCCGATAAGATGTCGTTTTGGGGCCAACTCGAGGGAGTGCTTCGGAGCATTCCGTTGTCACAGGGAATCGTTTTGGGCGGCGACCTAAACGGTCATGTGGGTGAGAGGTGTGAGGAGTTTGAACGTGTTCATGGTGGTTTTGGATACGGCACCCGCAACACTGAAGGAGAAACTATCCTCAGAACGTGTGCGGCTGCCGATCTGGCCATTGTGAACACGTATTTCAAAAAGAAATCCGAACATCTCATCACCTACAAGAGCGGGAGGCGTACAACTCAGATCGATTTCCTACTCACTAGGCGACACAGCATCGGCAAGGTGGCCAACTGCAAGGTCATACCCGGTGAGAGTCTTACTGCACAACACCGTCTCCTTGTCATGGACCTCTGCGTGAAGCCTAAAGGCAAACGCATCGAGCGGTGCCAGCGCCGCATCAGATGGTGGCTGCTTGATGAAACTAGGTCCCAGGAGTTCGTCTCAGCTGTCGGTGACAAGTGCACCGACACTGAAGGCGAACCAGTTCAAGATTACTGGGACAAAGTTCAGGCGGCCATCCTTGGAGCGGCGAAGGTGGTGCTCGGTGAGTCTAAGGGTGGACGCAAATGTGACAAGGAAACTTGGTGGTGGAACGACGCAGTCCTGAGGGAGACCAGGGAGAAGAAAGCCCTCTTTAAAAAGTGGCAAGCGACCGGATCTTCCGAAGACTGCGACGCGTACAGGGCTGCCAAGCGCGCCACAAAGAGAGCTGTAGCCAGAGCCAGACGAGACCACTTACAACCTTTGTATGATAAGCTGGAATCGTCTGAGGGGCAGAAGCTCATCTATAAGCTGGCGCGCTCCAGGGTCAAAGCGGCACAGGATATATCCAAGTGTCGCTGTGTAAAAGACCCTGAGGGCAACCTGTTAAGCGAAGACCTCGCGGTAAAGGAGAGATGGCGCTCGTACTTCCACGAGCTGCTTAATAAGCAGCATAAAGAGGTGCAGCCTCCGGACCTCCCTCCGAATCAAGGACTAGTGCCACCGGTAACGCCTGGAGAAGTCCTGACTGCGCTTCGCCGCATGAAGAATCGGAAAGCTGTCGGACCCGATGGAGTCCCCATCGAAGCCTGGAAGGCGATGGGTCCTCGCGGTGTGGGCATCTTAGTAAACCTTTTTAACCGCATACTCCTCAGCGGGCAGATCCCAAACCAATGGAGACTAAGTATTATTACTCCAGTCTTCAAAGGTAAGGGGTCAGTGCAGGAGTGCGGGAGCTACCGCGGTATTAAGGTGATGTCCCACACCATGAAGATCTTCGAGAGGATTATAGACTCTCGGATCCGGCAGGAGTGTACTCTCTCGGGGTGTCAATATGGGTTTCGCCCTGGTCATGGGACCACGGACCCTGTTTTTGCCCTGAGGGTTGTCGCAGAGAAATACAGGTCGAAGAACACGCCTCTGCACTGTTTGTTCCTAGATATGCAGAAGGCCTTCGACTGTGTTCCTCGTGCGATGATCTGGTGGGCACTGCGGTCCAAAGGGGTTCCAGAGGTCTATATTGACACTATCCGGGACATGTACTGTGACTCCGACTCAATGGTTCGGACTGCTGTTGGCGACACGAAACCCTTCCCCATCACCGTCGGGGTACACCAGGGTTCTGTCCTTAGTCCGCTTCTGTTCAGTGTAATATTAGACGAATTGTCGGACAGCATCAGAAACCCGCATGAGCAGCCTCCATGGTTGCTCATGTATGCTGACGATATTGCGCTGGCAGACGCGGACAGGGGCAGATTGGTGCGACGTGTAAAGGCGTGGAAGGAGACGCTTGAGAACGGCGGTCTGAAACTAAATGTGGCGAAGACCGAGTACTTGGCACTAAACTCGACAGATCCCACATCCGTCCGCATAGGCGGTGATTTGGTCGAGCGCACGGACCAGGTTAAATACTTGGGATCTGTTTTTCACACGTCCAGTGACATCGATTGCGATGTCAAGTCACGCATTGCTGCCGCGTGGGCCAAATGGCGGGAGATGACCGGTGTCATTTGTGACCCTAAAATGCCGATCCGGTTGAAGGGACAGGTCTACAAAACCATTATTAGACCTGTCCTTTTACATGGCAGTGAGACGTGGCCGATATTGGAGCGACACAAGCAGGAGCTGCGTGTCACGGAAATGAAGATGCTGCGGTGGATGTGTGGAGTCACGCGGATGGACCGCGTGAGGAACTCTCGCATCCGCGGCAGCCTTCACGTCCGTGACATTGCAGACAAGTTGCAAGAGTGTCGCCTTCGTTGGTATGGTCACGTCTTGCGGCAACCGCCGGGCTACGTAGGTAACAAATGTCTGGCCATGTCAGCCCCGCCGGGTCCCGGTAAGAGGGGAAGACCCAAGAAGTGCTGGCTTGACGTCGTAAGGGATGACATGCGTGCCAATGGTCTCACCACAGGGGATGCCGACGACCGTGCGAAGTGGAGGAGAAAATGTAGGAAAGCGGACCCCGGGCGTCGCGAGACGCAACTGGGACAGACGCTCGGATGATGATGGAATTACTATATTTACAAGAGAATTTACAAAATATACAGTTTTTCAGGAAATTTCAAAATAAATTTTTAAAATAAGCTCCTTTCGCGATCCAAGGTTCCCGCCTTTTTTTCTATTATGGAATTACATCTAGATTTTCTTTTTTCGACAATCAACTGACACTATTATTTTTTTATTCTATATTCCGGAATAGAACTCTTTTGTATTCCAACCAAATAGAAAAATAGACCAAAGAAGGATACTACAGCAATGAAATATGACACAGACAAATTTATCATGGCACTGATAAATATTTGACAACCAAGTGACTCAATTTTTAAATTTCTAAACAAAAAACAAAAGAGACTCATGGAACATCTAAATTTCACAGGCAGGAACATTTTGTATTGAAAAATTTAATGGTCATATTTAGTTTTTGCTTTATTTATTATGTTTGTTTCTAACCGCTTAAACCTACCCTGAACCTTTACACACCTTTTAATATAAAAAGCAGCCGGTCCGGCCATTGTCGACTTTTAGTGAGACTAACGAACATCAATTTATTTTTAAATATAAGACAAGAAGACTAGTTGACCCGGCGGACTTTCTACCGCCTTCAAATGAATACATTTTGTTTTCGTTATCAGCTGAGTTTTAAAGCAGTAACTCTGAGGAATTGCTTGATATGATGGCTACTTCTTAACATCGCACCGCTCGCCATTGACACCCTGTTCACACTTAGATTTCGCGTCCGGAGCATTCGCATACGGTTAGATCCGATAGGTAGTTTCTGCCGCGTACGATTAGATTGTCGAATTGTGTGCTCCGGTTTTCCCGAACATCTATAATATGGGGTTCTTCAAAGGGGGTCTTAGAAGGTTTCTACTGGGTCGGCAGCGCAAGTCTTAAACGTCCATAGGCTACGGTGACCACTTTCACCAACTCAGTGGTATAAAAAAAATAACAAAAACCTTGTAAAGAATCTACAGTTGCTGTTTAAACAATAAATGTGTAAGATTTTCTTGTACAGCAAATTAGGTGACATACCGACAGCAGCGCCGTATACCGGGTCCAAAAGTATTTTCAAACAATCCAGTAACCCATTAAAATTTACTTTCAAAATTTCATTCATAACGGTCCCGTCGTAAAGAAGTTAGGGACAAACACACGTACAGTAGCATTATAAATTAAGATTTCTTTTTTCGGCAATCACTTGACGCTATATTATTTATTTCTTCAAACTTTTTAGTTCTGAAACAGAGCTATTTTGTATTCCAACTAAACAGACAAAAAGATCGGGACTTCATACTATAGTTATGAAATACATCGATATATGCTTGATAACCAAATTACTCTATTTTTTAATTTCTAACAAAAAACAAGAGAACTAAATTCGTTAAATCAGACGTAGGAACAGTTTGTGTTGAAAAATGTAAGAGTCATATTTCATGTTTTCCTTTACTTATTATGTATATTTTTAACCGTTGAAACCTGAACCCTTACTAACATCTCAAGACCAAAATTAGCCAAATCGATTCAGCCATACTCGAGTTCTAGCGAGACTAACGAACATCAATTAATTTTTATATACAAGACTAGATGACCCGCCCGGCTTCGCCTGTGACCTGCTTTGAACCCCGTGGCATCCGTTTAATCACGTCGTGTAGTAAATTTCACAATAATGTTTTTAGTCCGTTTCTGGCCACACCCTATCACATGCCATCATTACCTGAAAGCCTATTTCAGGCGCCTGAAAACAACGGCAACTGGGGTGACATTCGGATAATTTGGTATGCTATAGAGCCTCCTCGGAAACGGCCTGAAACCGCTTTTCAGCCTGCTGAAAACGCTTCCAAGGCCCAGAAAATATCAAAAAGAGCGGAATGTGTCGGTCCCAATCTTTCTGGTGACTCTCGACAACTTTGGCCAAGTGTCTTTACATTGTCTGGTTGAATCTTTCGACCATTCCATCCGATTGTGGGTGAAATACCGTAGTTCTCGTTTTATGCAACCCCATTATCCGGCAAGTTTCTTGAAAGACCATAGACTCAAAAGTTCCTGCCCTGGTCGCTATGAATTTCCAGTGGCACTCCAAACCGACAGAATTTCTCATTCACTTATTTTTCCGCTATGGTGGTCTCTTCCTGGTTGGGAATAGCAAATACCTTCGGCCATTAACCACCAAAATGTACTTATTCCCGGAGTCTGATGTTGGAAACGGGCCCGCAGCATCCAAAGCTATTTATTTCCATGGTACTCCAACGTTGAACAACTTCAATGCTTCTCTGCTGCGGGTATATGGACCCTTGACTGATGAACAGCTAGTACACTTTTTACACCAGTTTCCAACGTCTTCACGGCAGTGAATCCAGTAAAACCGTTGGCGAATTTTCATTAGCGTCTTTTTCATCCCAATATGTCCGCCGGAAGTTCCGTCACGTCCTTGGAACAACAACCTGCAGGTGAGCATCGTTCCCATTTGCAGACTCTCATTTCCTGCACAGTACGCCATTATGCATGACCAAGCTATCCCATTGTGCCCAATAGCTCTTTGTTACTGTGCTCATCGGGGCTACTTCACACCATCTCGGTTTGGGTATTCCTGCGTTAATCCAATTAAAATGGGTTGGATCATCAGGTCCTCTTGCTGCGCTTGTTTCATTACTTCATCGCTCTACTCTTCGCTCACGGTGTCGGTCTTTAACATTCTCAAACATTCCTTGTCTTCTTGTCTTAGACAATGTTTGCAGTCGTCAGGACAAGGTCTTTGAGTGAGAGCGTCAGCATTTCCATGTGACTTCCCACTACGGTGTTCGATGATGAAGTCATACTCCTGCTGCTTTTCGATCCACCGTGCCACTTGTCCTGCGGGGTTCTTCAACTTTTCGCCTGAGCAGATATTTACTGAAGTGCTGCAACGTCTTGATACCTGCCAGTAATTCTCTTCTAGTGACGCAATAATTTCTTTCTGTTTTTTATAGCGACTTACTAAAGTATACGATCACGACTTCCTGATCTCCCTTCTTTTGTGACAAGCCTCACCCATTACCAATATTGCTGGCATCCGTTTCCACAACAATATCAAATTAAGGTCTTGGATAACCCAAGATGGGTGTTTCGCAAAGCCTTCTTTAAAGATCTTCGAACGCTGCAGCACACTGTTTGTTCCAATCGAATTTTCGTTTTTCTTCCGTTAGCTGATGCAAGGGCTTTGCTATATCTCCTGTATATTTATATACTTTGCTATGTATACTTTGCCATATTCAATCAAAATCAAAAATCTTTATTCATGTAGGTCACAAAGTAACACTCATGAACGTCAAGATTACTGCTTCTACATTTACATTTACTGCCAGATTCGCAAAGCAATCTGTAGAGCCAGAGGAAGAACCTGGCAATAAAACTCATGGCCACTCTTTTCTAACCGTTATTTGACACAGTTTGATTAACATGATATTTGACTAATTATACTGTAATGAAATTATACAAAAAAAAAGAACAAAATAAAAAATAAATGTTGTGTTCATTAAAATTACACTTACATAGTTCTTTTGAATTTATGTGAGAACAGTCGACTAAACTTAGTTTGCCTTAAATTTAAATAATATTATTTGTAACAATTGCTATAACAGCTATGAGCTGACCAGTCCCAACAGACGGCATCCGTTCACGGGTATGACGCATATATCAGCCATCGCCCTATTCAACCGTATTGTAGGGAACAAGGCGACCCGATACATACGCCACCACTGCCAGGACACTAAGGCGAGCATGACATACCCTAAAACTACACAGCAACTATCATGTCAATTTCAAAATTATAAATAAGTCTACATAGTGCTCACACAATAACAAAGTCAAATTACATATAATTATGTATATTAGTTGTTACCGGGACTAAACGCAGCCATACCTTTAGTTGCCTGGCGTATCAAATTATTTATACTGGAGAATGTAAAAAAATACAACATATTTATGCAGATTCAAGACAAGTAGATAATATAACACAAGATTCATTCGAATCCTAAATTGCTCGAGCGAAGAGCAAGCAACTCATTTCCATTTATTGTTATCATTCAAATAATCATTAATTGTGTAATAAGCCCTTTTCAAGAGGTGCGTCTTAATTTCTGCCTTAAATTTATGTTACGGCAGGTTCATAATGTCTAAAGGAATTTTATTATATAGGCGTACACCAATTCCTGCAAAAGAGTCATGAACCTTTTGTAAACGATGATGCGTTCCAATTAATTTATGCTTATTTCTAGTATTTATCGAATGTATGTCACTGTGTCTATTGTATAAATGTATGTTCTGTTTAAGTAACATAATATTTGCAAATATACAGGGTGACTTTAAATAGGTGTAATTGTTTTAAGGGGGTAAGAGTACAGCCCATGGGATGTTCAAAAATGTGTGGAACACCTGGTCGAAATCTACTGGTTTCGGAAATACACGATACTTTAACTTTTTTAGGAAAATTACCAAAATTCAAGAGAAATCCTTAAAAATAAAAATAAATACTGGATGCATGTATTTTATTTTTATTTTATCTGATTGCTGGCTAAATTATCCATAAAATAAAAACATCAAATGTTATGAATCAGTTAAAATTTTAGAGTTATGAGAGATAAAACTTGTAACAATAAAAAAAAAATTTGCTTTATCGAAATTTCAATTGATTTTAGTGAAAAATATCCACTCCGAACTGGTCGTACAAACGATGTCATTAAATTCCTTGTTTCCTTAGCTTTCTAAAAAGGTATAATAAGTGTACAAAATTCTCAGATAGCGCCCAACAAACTCAGTTATTGCCGAGTAGGTAATACGTAAACTGCACATTAATAACATTATTAGCACTTTACCATACTACCCTGCTAAGGTTTTTTCTTTAAGTGTCATTAATTTACCTCGTAACACGTCTCATTGATTTGCTTTAGTGGACTTTATGAATGCATTGTGTTTTGTTGCCCATTTGGTTCTCCAAGCAAGTAAGGATGACTATGGTTAATTTTACTAAGAGTAATATGAAAAAAATATCTAATGTAGATGAAATAATACTCATACTGATACAAAATAATAATATTTAATAAGAAAAAAACGCAAGTTATCTTTACAATTAAAATACTCAAGTTATTTACATAAAGAAATAACAAAAACACAGTAGGAAAAACACGTTTTATAACACTTGATTTAATTAAAACACCTTATTATTTTAAATCTTGCTCAAATTGACCTCCTTGGTTCCTAATACACGCCCGTAGTCGTTTTCTAAGATTGGACCTAGTAACAACTCCCGTAAGATCTTGCTGTATTTGATTAGCAGCTGCTATGATTCTAGCTTTCAATTCTTCAACATTATTGACGGGAGTTGTATACACTAATGTCTTCATGTGACCCCATAGGTAATAATCACAGGGGGTCAAATCTGGACACCTCGCTGGCCACGGCGTCGGGCCTCCTCTGCCAATCTAACGAAGTGGAAACGTTTCATCCAACCATTGTCTAACACTAGCCCGGTAATGGGCTGGGCAGCCATCGTGCTGGAAGATCATTTCTTCCCGGTTAGTTAGTGGAAAATCTTCCCGAACAGGAACATCTTCGAGAAGGTTGAATAAATGGTTTCGAAGAAAATCCTCGTAAGCTTCGCCATTTAAGTTGTTTGGTAAGAAATATGGCCCCACCAAGTATCTGTCAATAACGCCCATCCATACGTTTACAGAGAATCTTCTTTGATGAGCTCCTTCCTTGGACTTTCTTGGATTTTCTCCCCGTGTAGTCCAGTAGTGGAGATTGTGATAATTCGTTATGCCGTCTCGGTCAAACTTGGACTCATCCGTCCATAAGATTTTACTTAAAAACATTGCGTCTTCAGCGTCCATATGCTGCATGAAGCGACAGAAATCTACTCGTCTTGCAGGGTCTCCCTCCTCTAGCGCTTGAACAGGTGTGTAGTGGTATGGGTACTGTCGCGCTGCATGTAAAGTAAACCATACTTTGCATTGAGATAATCCCATTTGCCTGGCTACTATGCGTGTAGATGTAGTGGGATCTCTCGTAAAACGATCCAGTATTTCTTCTTCGTGCTCTGCATCCACTTGACGAGGTCTACCAGCATCGTGACGCCGCTCATGAACACTTCCACTTTCTCTAAGCCGTTGAAACGCCGCAGAAAAGACACGTACACTAGGTGCGCGACGATTTGGGAATCGGTGTATGTACTCCCTTCTGGCCGCTGCAGCATTACCGTCACAGAATCCGTACACAAACACAATGTCTGCGTACTCTTCGCTACTGTAGCTTGCCATTGAAATAAAGCAAAGAAACAGATGGATGAAATAACTAGTACGAATAATAGGTACGTCCGGCACGCGTAAGTATCTAAGTAGTACTAGACAGAGGTCGCGCAACTTGGGGCCCAAGCGCAAGGCAACGGCCAACCGTCAACAATTGCTATCTCACTCACACACGTTGTGCTATTTATCGATTCTCTCACTCTCGCATAGTGAAACCGTGAGAAAGGTTTTAAGAATTCCAGGTATCGGCTCGGCTTGCAATACATTAACAATAGGGATCATAACTACCTGCTCGGGACTAACTGAGTATGTTGGGCGCTATCTGAGAATTTTGTACACTTATTATACCTTTTTAGAAAGCTAAGGAAACAAGGAATTTAATGACATCGTTTGTACGACCAGTTCGGAGTGGATATTTTCACTAAAAGCAATTGAAATTTCGATAAAGCAAATTTTTTTTTATTGTTACAAGTTTTAGCTCTCATAACTCTAAAATTTTAACTGATTCATAACATTTGATGTTTTTATTTTATGGATAATTTATCCAGCAATCAGATAAAATAAAAATAAAATCCATGCATCCAGTATTTATTTTTATTTTTAAGGATATCTCTTGAATGTTGGTAATTTTCCTAAAAAAGTTAAAGTATCGTGTATTTCCGAAACCAGTAGATTTCGACCAGGTGTTCCACACATTTTTGAACATCCCATGGGCTGTACTCTTACCCCCTTAAAACAATTACACCTATTTAAAGTCACCCTGTATACTGTGATGCAACCGTTAAAATGCCAATTTCTTTAAATTTCTCTCTAATTCCGGGTTCCTATAATCAACGAATCGTTAATCTCCAACTGCTACCATTCGTCGTCGAATTTTAGGGTCGTCTACCTGCGACGAATGGTTGTTGGTTCTCTGCTAACCAAAGCCCTCTTTGGTCACTCATTGCGTTTCGTAATTGCTATACAGCATAATTAGAATTAAAATAAATTTGAATGTATATTTGTGTTATTTTAAGTATATTATATATTTGAATACATTTTAAGTGAGAAAACTTAATTTTATATTCAATTTTTACTCTACGTTGGCATTTATAGAAAATAATTGTTGTGAGTCTTTATGCTGAAGGAGAAAACGAAACGTTAACGTCAAAAAACGCGCGTCGTCGGCCTCGCGCCAAAACATTCTTTGTTGAACTTTGTGAGAAAGAAAGTTTTGTTTCATAATTCAATACATATTTTAAGTAAATTAAAATGGATAACAGTGTGACTTGTGTAAGTACTTATTAAGTTTATAATGTTATTGTATTAAACACGAATACTCGGTCTTTTTGGTAGTAAATACATTGTTTTGTTGCAGAAAACAAAAAAGCCGATGACAAAGGATGAAGTGTCTATGCTATTAGATCTAGTGCAAAGTAAACCAATTATTACTAGCAAGGAGACTAATGCTTCATCAAATAAATTAAAAGATGAAGCCTGGGTCTCCTTGACAAATAATTTAAATGCTAGGAATGGACAAATTCCGCGGCATAAAGATCAGCTGAAAGCGAAATGGGACAATTTAAAAAAGGCAGCACGAAAAAGATGCCAACAAATACTATTAAACAATTTAAAGGTAAAATTTGTATATTTTTTGGTGATATGCTAATGGGTGGGTGGTTATGGTGCATGTGTTAAGCTCACTTTAAATAATTTATTTTCCAATATAGACTGGTGGTGGTAAACCAGATTTCATACCCCATGATGAGATTCTGGAGAGAGTGGCAGGTCTGTTGGGATCAACATGCACTGGGTTTGAAGTGCCATTTGGTGGTGATGGAGTGGAAGTGGGTTTTGATAAAGAGGTGGTATTGCTTGATGGTGTTGGAATCAATGTTGAGATTTCCTCCCCCATTGAAAAACCAACAACTAATGTAATTGAGTATACAACACCAGAATCAGAACCTAAATACATATCAATACCTATAAGTGAAGGTAAAAATTATGTTTTCATTTTGTCCTTAAATTAAACAGACTAATTATCTATCAATTAATTAATATTTATATTTTCTTCATCTTGTTTTTTACTCTATCCTTATAATTTCCATTACTATCCTGCATTGAAGCCTGAGGTCAACTTTTATCAGCTATGATTAACCTTTTATTAGCGCGGTGGGAGCGTATCCGACTGCTACGCAAGATGTAGTGGGTTTGGTTGCCACCCAGGATAAAACTTTGTGTGATGGGCACAATAGTTTATTCTGTGTCTGGGTGTTATTTATCTATATGTATGTATTTAGAAATATTCATATTGCACTTTATAACCTCATTTTTATTTTACAGCAAAAAAGAGAAATGTGGACGGTTCTTTAAAACCTAGAAGCCTTTATGGAATGACAAATATGTGTAAAGAGTTAAAAACTGCGAAAGGTTCAATATATTTATTTTCCTTAATTATGCCTGTCTAGTAAATTTAAGAAACTATTATTACTTAACAATTGTATTTTCTTTACACACAGGAAAATCAAAAGTTTATGAGGACTCAGGCCGCCGTGAAAGAAACCTAGCAATCAAAAAAACTATGAAGCCAAAACAATAAAAATTAATTTAGAAATAGACTTACTTAGATTAGAACTAGCTAAGAGAACGAGCGAAACATCTAGTAGTAGCACAGAGTAATCTAGATTGCTTATTTGATCAAATAAAACAGCATTTTATGAACATGGTATTGGTTTTATTCAAAAATCTACAATTTACACTACGTTCTTCCATCTTTTAACTGCAATTATGTAAACATGGATAGCATCTTGCAAATTCATCATGTCTTCATTATCATTCCAAGCTAAAAATAAACAAATTTTTAATCTTTCTGATGAAAAGTTTCCTATATTTTTATTAAACTTATTCATATTAGTATATTCACAGTTTCTGCCAAACTGTCTGGATTTGGAGCCTGGGGTCTGCTTTTATTTACTGCTAGTTAATAAAACAATAGTCAATACCTAGCAGCTATGATTGATTTTTACTTTCAGCGTTGTGAGAAGTGACTGCCATAATATAGCATTTCAGATCAATATTTTCAGTGGTCTCATCGCTTCTGCTTGCTGGCAGGTGTCACTTGCAGGTGAGGTTGATTTGGGCCTTGAATATCTGGGTAGGGCCTAATTTACTAAGTTTATATAATATCACATACTTATTAAAATAATTAGCAATCAAAGTTGCTCGTTCTGTATTGAGAACACCTTCGTTGTTGTTGATGGGTAGCTCTGCATTCTCCTGAGGTTCATTTATGTCCTCCTCGGGTGGTATGTCCACCTCGGTAGGCACATCAGCTATGCTGCGCATCCGACAGATATTATGCAATACAGCAGTTGCAATTATGACTGCATGTGCATTTAAGAGGTTTAACCTCATAGTTAAAGAAATTACTGGAAATCTCCTTTTCCAAACTCCAAAACACCTAAAATAAATTATAATTAGTGGGCTAAAAGGCTTACGGTTTCAACAAGGCTTCGCTAGAGAAATTTAAAATAGGCTTGCCTTTCAATGCAATTTCTAGTTCGTATCTGAGCTTCATTGTAAAGTACTTCTCCTCTGCCTTCTGGGTTTAGTAGAGGCGTTAGGAGATATGGCTTTAAAGGGTATGCACTATCTCCAAGTAACCACATATTGCCAAACATACCACTTTCACACTGAGCTAAACAAAAATATGGGAATGTTATATTAATGCATGATAGTAATGTACAATCTACTTTGACTGGGCTGAAGTTGGTGTTTGTGGTTTTATTCCTCTCATGTATGTAGTGACAATACAGCCCAAACAACTTAGATTGTGCCATGTAACTCTAACTACATACTAGTGAATAGTGTTTCTTTACCTCGTAACTCAGAATTATTGAAGATTGTGGCATCATGAGCTGAACCTGGCCAACGAGCCACTACATTCATCAATAATAAATTGGCATCACAAACTGCTTGCACATTAATAGAAAAGTACCCTTTACGATTTCTAAATTCCTCTCCTATTTGTGAATCTTAAAAAAACAGAAATTAAGTAAGTCACAACAAGGAAATTTAGACCACCACTGTTTAAATATAATATAATTATGGTTATTTTAGTTGAGATATGTTGAACAATAATAATTTATACACACGTTATGTACTTACTAGGAGATTGTATTTTAACATGAGTTCCATCAATTGCACCTAGGACACGCGGAAAGCCAGCTATTTGGTAAAATGCCTGCTCTGTGTTACTCCTAATTTTAATATAATCTTGGTACAGACGTCGCGTACGATGCGACTGGCCGAAGACTTGGCGACACCAGTAAAATCTGCAACTGATAGCAACATAGTGCCCAAGGCATAAAATCGTAGCGTCAGTAGCAGTTGATGCAGTGGAGATATTCCATGATTCCTAAAACAATAAAAAAAATGTTTATTGATACAAATATCAACATGCAATTTTAGAATTCGATATGTAAGCTAGCAAATTATGTATGTACTTACCTGGCTCCTGTTACTCGCAAATGGGGATAAATTTCCCTCAGAAGTTGTTCTACAGCCGGCTTATCAAGCCGAAATCGCATTTGAAATTCATATGCATCTAATATACATAAATGGTTCACTCTTTCCTTGTAAACTCTTTGAGTTATTTCTTCGTCGGATTCAGATTCAGAAGTCCAGTCCGACAACTCGTTTAACATTGCAGTGTCACTTTCCGAAGACGACATTGAAATTATTCTTATTAATTTTATATAAAATAACAAAACTTATGTCCAGTCCAGTGTACCAGTCAAAATCTAGCGGTAGCGAAATGAAGTACGGATGGACAGTTCACTAACATTAACTTTTTAATATAGGAACACCAAAATCTGTCATCTCCATACAAATTGCTTACGAACCGTAGTTGGTAACCCTCCCATCCGTTGGTAACGAACCATTGGTAATTGGTGTTACAAGTCGTTTTTTATAGGAACAGTTTAGGCTTACGTTAGGTTGAAAATATTACTATTCGTTATAGAAACGAGTCGTTTTATAGATATAGGAACCGGGCATAAGAGACACTCTAGCACTCAATTTATATATTGCACGTATAGCTCTCTTCTGGAGTACAAAAATTACTTGTAGATCAGCTGCTTTACCCCACAGCAAAATGCCGTAAGTCATGACACTATGAAAATAACTAAAGGATACTAGCCTGGCAGTTTCTACATCAGTGAGCTGCCTGACTTAACTAACTGCAAAGGCTGCCGAGCTGAGTTTACCTGCAAGACACGTTATTTGGGCGTTCCACTGCAGTTTGCTATCTAAAGGGTATCACCGTTCAATGTTATATTTGTACCGCAATTAGGCATGCTAAATCTGATACATTTTGTCTTCTTAGCGTTTAGTAGCAAATTATTGGTCGTAAACCAATCTAAAACTTGGGAAAGTGAACTATTAACGCCGTTAAAATCAGTAAGCGTACGATCTACTTTAAAAATAAGTGACGTATCATCAGCAAATAGAACAATGTCGCACAAGTTCTGAATATAGAATGGCAGATAGTTAATATAAATTAAAAATAGAAACGGACCTAGAATTGATCCCTGCGGTACGCCCATAGCTACAGATGCTCCAGAGGAGCGAATTTCATTAACATCAACATGTTGTATCCGATCATTTAAGTAGGAGGCAACAAGATCCAGTGCAGAGTCTTTGATACCATATTAAAAGAGTTTTCGCAATAGTGTTTTATGTTCAACGCAATCAAATACTTTGGAGAGATCGCAGAATACACCAATAGCATCTTGTCTATTCTCCCAGGCGTCATATATATGATTCAAAAGTGTCACACCTGCATGAATGGTAGAACGACCCCTTGTGAACCCATACTGCTCTTTATGTAGTAGCATATTTGAATTAAAATGAGCTTGTAATTGTTGCAATATATTTTTTTCTAAAATTTTGCTATTGGTAGGTAATATTGAAATAGGTCTGAAATTACCAGGGTCGGTTTTGGATCCAGACTTAAATAGAGGTATTACCTTGCTGTGTTTTATTAAATCCGGAAACACTCCTTTATCGATACATTTATTAAATATTTCAGCTAGATGTGGAGATAAATTAACAATAATAGACTGTATCAATTTCACAGAAATACCCCACAAGTCAGCTGTCTTTTTTGAGTTAAGTGACTTGAATACTTTAATGATATCGTTGGGGTTAACACATTTAAAGCTAAATAAGACATTGCACTGATCTACGCTGCCCCCAAGCATGCGTTGAGCTTTGATTGGACAAGAATTTAAGGTGCTAGTTGTTTTTGCGGGTATGTCTATAAAATAGTTGTTAAATGTTTGTGCTACATCTAATTTATTATTAATCACCTTGTTATTTATAATTAACTCAAAGTTATTATCACGGGGTAGTAATCGACCGGTTTCAGTATTGATTACATTCAAAGTCATTTTTACCTTTTTTTTGAATCTTTAATCTTATTACTGATATGTAACGACTTGGCATCAGCACAAGTCTTTTTGAAGGTCTTGGAATATTTTTTTACAATCGGTGTCGATCTATCGTACATGACCTTACGCGTTCAACGCTCAAATAAAAATATTTTAAGAAGTTACTAAGTGTTAGTGAGCTGCAGTATATGCTGAAAGACGGTCGCGTTTTTTGGCGGAAGAGGAGATTCACGTAAGTATTTAATTTAGCAGGTATTTGCATTAAATTTTTAAGTAAGTTATTAAAACAAGCTTTATTACTAAGTAATGTATGAGTTGTGTATTTTGATGTAATTAAATTCGATAGTCTTTTACTCATTGATGGTTTAATTTTAAGGTGCAAGTACGTGCGTGTAAGGGGCAATGGAACTTATTGTAAGTAATTTTTATTAAGTAATTACGATGTAATATATCTCTATTTTATTTTGTTGTTTTTAAGTGCCCTTTTGGTTGGTTCTCTTTGATATGGATATGCAAGTAAACAATACAGAAGACGTTCCTGATCATGTAGTCTCTTCTACCAGCTCAACACCAGCAAGGGTGACTATGTCTCTTGGTCGACCTGTTAACGCGGTGGGATCATCGATTAGTTGCCTACAAGTTTATTTCGATAATGTTTTTTTGAATTTATTAGTAAATGTATTAATTAATACAATTTGTTAAAAACTTGTCATGAATTTCAAACCTTTGAAGATGAGAATATGAAACTTTCTGGTAAGCATAGAGTCATGGGTTGTATTCTGCATCTAGATTACCAATTTCGAATTCAAGGCTAGTCAAGGTTTCACTGCCGAAATTGGTAATCTGGTTTGAAGTTGCATGAAGCAAATTGAACCCTGTGGAGATGCGACCAGTTCAAAAGTTGTGGGTATAGGGTACTGTTGGTTCACCAAATACGTAACGAAGTGATCGGTACAATATGGCAGGCCTAAATGAAAGTGTAAGCATTAGGCTGGCTAAGAGAATGCTTTGGTGGTTTAGACACGTCCAACGAATGCGTGGGGAACAGACGAAGAATATTTATTGTGTAAAAGTAGAGGGTAGAAGGAATCAGGGTAAAGCAAGGCTTACATACGAAGCACCACGTAAGCAAATTGCTCTAAAACGGAAATGTTAAAAGTACTGGGATATCCCCAGAAGTGCTTCCATGAAACGATTTATGAATCTTCAAGAAGCGAAAGATGTGGGCATGGATAACGAAGTCTGTTCTCCCTGTCAGTCAGTCCTCAAGTCAGAGATAAGTCGTGAAGATAAGATTACCATATTAATGAACTGATGTGTTTCCTTCCAAGACATCCACAAAATATTTTTTTTTGGATATTTCACATATTATTAAAATGGGCAGTATTATTGTTACCTACCAAATTTGGATAAGTTTTTTTTAACTATGGAATTATGTTTAGCTAGGTGATTAAGTACAGATAGGTCCCGCTGAGACTTATTATATTAACATTAACTATAATTCATAAATTTTACTATTTATATACTGACTAATTGTTTTTATGCGTGTATGAAGCGGTTAATGAATCTTGAAGAAGCGAAAGAAGTATGCATGGATTGCTAAGCCTGGCGATCTGTCCTCTCTTACTACACCGTCAGGAGTACAGCGTGAAGATAGTTTTTTTTAAGATTTATATATATATATATATATAGGACTAAACTTAATACATGTATTTATTGCATTTCATTTAGTATATTTACATGTCAAAATTAAAATCATATAAAGATGCACGATCATGCATATGTCAGAATCCTCCTGAGGTGCACGATCGTACAGGCGAATACCCAGGAAACAGCTCTCCCGATTTTTATTTTTATTTTTCCTAGGCCTCTAGGCCCACTACGGGTACCACCAAGTATATTGCGTTAAAACAATACATTTGTAAAAAAATCAGTCAGGTTGTAAAGGGATAAACATAGAATTTTAATTTTATTGAAACTTGGATCCAAACTATACTTAGAAAAAAACGATGCTACTCGTATTGCTACTTACTATTAATCCCTGCACGTCGGGATTTACTTGCAACTTTAGCAAACGGAGTCGTGCTCTGCACTTCTCAATTAAAATTTGTACAGATCGACCAATGATGCCAAACGATGCCGCTCACCATCCGGGTCGACAACAAATACAAGGCCCAAATGTGTTTTTGCAACATTTGGAGACTCCAAACTATTCCCCGTGCAGCCATAAATCCTCACGCCTAGATCGAGTTATGAAAATGAATAGAGTAATATTGAAACCTTTGAACTTAGTTTTTGTATACTAAATTCTGTCTCGAACCGCCACAATTCCACCAGTATAGGTCTGGGCAGTATGTACCTGAAGACCGCCGCGACCTGTGGCATCGCTTGATGTCGCTTGAAGTCGTCTTGTTGGAAGTGATCGGTGATACTATCACAAAATTCCTGGATGTGTCCTTATTCTCCTCCTCTGGAACACAATGCGGCAGCAATATCCTACGCCTGCCCTGCATCTCTTTGTTTTCTAACTCACGAGTCAAAAGCTTAATTTAAGCACGAAAGGCAGCTATAGTTATTGACCACAAAAGTTTTGAAAGCTGTAAACTCAAAAGCAAGATTTGTGTCCTGTTTTATTTTGTATTATTTTGCAACTCAGATTTTAAACATGCTAGGCGCTCCTTTAGCCCAACCATAACAAGAGAAAGATTGTTTCATAGCCTCTATTTTAAAAGTTCAATTTGTGCTTGTGTTGTGTGTGGAGATAAAATTAGTTAAATAGATATTTACTAAAATTTCATATTTATATTTTACTTAATTAAATAGCAAGGACTAATAAAAATTGTACTGCAATTTTACATCCTTTATATCGCCGTCCCCAGATAATAAAATGATAATTACAAAAATGCAACTTTTCAGGAAAAATAAAAAAACATGTTTTTGTCTTTTTCTCCTCAAATACTGGACGCAACGTTATGACTGATAGCTTTGAAAAAAGGTTATTTTTTGTATGTTAGAAATGATGTAGTGAATAAATTCTATTTTTTAATATAGAGATAATATTAAAGAAATAAAATAATAATCAAAATAAGTCATCGTTTTAGCTGTCAATAATATACTATTATATTTAGTAAATATGAAATCATTATTTTATATCAAATGGTTACAAAAAGAATGGAAGCTATCTATTTATTATAAGCTATTTACTCTGCTAAAGAAAAGCTTGTTTAGGAAATAACAACATTGATGGTGTTGTAAAATTGTTGAAAAACGCAAAGTTACACAGCAGCACCGGACAGGAGGAGTACATGGTTCGCTGTTCCACTAGCCTGAGAGCATAGAGAACAGACATTTCCACGAGGCCATGAAAATGTTTAGCTCAATATATCCCACCACTCTTGAACACATTACTGACAAACTGATGCGGAAAGCGCCGTCTGTTCTTGGAGAGTTTATCAGCGGCAACAGTTTGTAAAAGGCTGCATTATCCGTATCCCACGGTAACAACTACACGTGGCGTTACAAACAATAAGTGTATTTGTGGTGTATTTTTTATAATTTTATTTTTTTATTGATTTATACGTGTAAGTTTTAAGTTTATCCATATATGTTGCAAGACTGCGGTGATGGTGACATTTCGAATGTAAGTAGTCAACCAACCTCGTCTCTAAATTGCTTGGTTCGCTGTCCTAATTGTTCCCAAGCTCGTTTTTTTAAGGGTCAGCGAGGTTTGAAAGTACATTTTGGGAAGGTACAAAAATCCCAAAATGTACTTTGGAACATTTCAACGTTTGAGGCCCAGCAGATTCAAATTTCTTTTTGGCAAACTATTTCTAAATATAAAAATTCTGTTCCGGTTTTAAAAAGGATACCTCGTGCTGCAAGACCTGCAGTGGCACAAAACCCAGCCCACTGTATTGGCCTTGTAGTACGGGAGAATTTAACTTTTGCTTGGGAGCAACTACTTACCTTTTCTTATAGGATTCTACATATTTCTAAAAATCAGACAACCAATAAATCTTTGACTATCCAAATTAAAGAAAACTGTAATTAGTCGCGTTTATTTGACCCCAAATTCACAACCTTCCATAAGAATTCCATTTATCATTATGTATAATCTAAATTAAGAGAAGGTGATATAAGAGGAGCATCCAGGTTATTATTTAGTAGCGACGTGGTGGCGCCTTGCTCTCCAGATACTCTTACTGATCTGAGGAGCAAGCATCCTGCGCCAATAGATGACTTGTTTTTTCCCGATCCTCCAAATTCCGGATCTGACTTTTTGATTGTTTCAGCCAAGGAAGTTCAGACAGCTGTTAACTCCTTCCGTAGTGGTTCTGCTGGTGGCCTTGATGGTTTGACTCCACAACATTTAAAGGACCTATTGGGTCCGGCCGCTGGGGAGGCCGGCGAGGCACTCTTGAAGGAGCTAACAGGTTTGGCTAACCTTATGATATCCGGCAATGTGGACGAAGGCATCATCGACATCCTTTATGGTGCCAATCTGTGTGCTCTACGCAAGAAGGAGGGTGGAATTCGTCCCATTGCCGTGGGATGTACTTTCAGGCGTATGGTAGCCAAAATTTGCTGTCAGTTTTATAAGGAAGAACTGTCTGGCAAATTCCAACCCATACAGCTCGGTTTTGGATCAAAAGGGGGTTGTGAAGCTGCCATACATGCACTGTCTACTTACCTTGGCTGCAGGAAAGGAGAGGTCATTCTTAAAGTTGACTTGAAGAATGCCTTTAATTCAGTAAACAGGGACACTTTGTTGACACAAGCCAAATTGGACACTCAAAATTTTTAATTTTCTTTGGCAGTGCTACAGAAACCCATCAAAATTATTGTATAAGGAAAATATTTTAGATTCTGCAGTGGGTTGTCAACAAGGTGACCCCGGGCCACATTTTCAGCTTATCAATACACCCAATAATTAGCCAGCTAAATTCCAAATTTAACGTCTGGTATTTAGATGACGGCACTCTAGGAGGAGATGTAGACACAGTTTTTAAAGATTTGGCATTGATAAAAGATAAATTTAAATTAATTGGTTTGGATCTGGTTCCTTCAAAGTGTGAAATTTTTCTAAATGACAATATTGATAGTGTTTCTACTATTTCAAAATTTTATGTTTTGACTCCAAATTTGAAAATCCTTCAGAATTTTTCTCTACGCCTCCTAGGGTCTCCCATTCTAGAAGATGCCTATGAATCTTTCATTGAGGAAAAGATCAAAAATTTTTGTGAAGTTTCGGATCGACTCCTTCAAATAAATATACAATCGGCCTTTACAATTATTCGGTATTGTCTTTTCGTCCCAAAATTAACTGGGCATAAGTTAATTTGCTCATCTCATTTTTTTAAACATCCGACCCTTTTGGAAAATATGGACAAAATTATTCATACCACGCTTTCCAAAATTTTGAATGCAGATTTCGAAGACCGAGCGTGGCTCCAAGCGTCTTTACCAATACGCTGGGGCGGCCTCGGTGTTCGTAACATTTCTGATATAAGTTTACCTGCATTTTTGTCTTCAGTACACGACACTGATGAATTGACCAGGCAAGTTTTAATTCCTACACTGGTCAATTTTGAAGTGCCAGGCAAGATTGAAGCCATAAATGTTTGGAAACTTAAGTGCCCAGATACTGTTTTGCCGACCAACCCGTGCTCCCAGAGGCAGTGGATAGGCCGCTCTGCAACGAGGTTAGAAAACATTTATTGAACACGTGTTCGAATGTTGCAGAACGTGCTCGCCTATTGGCTTGGGAGAATGGGAGTCAGGTGTTTGGCTTCAGGCTCTTCCGTCGCCCAACATAGGTACTATGTTCGACGATACTACATTCAGAATTGCTGCCTGTGGCTCTCGTCACCGCCGGTGTTCCAGCCGTTCTAGAACCTAATGGTTTGGCGCGTGACGATAGCAAGAGGCCGGACGGTATGTCATTGGTGCCATGGAAGATGGGAAAGCCTTAGTTTGGGATGCAACTTGTGTTGACACCCTGGCTCCTTCTCATCTTCTTAGCACGGCGAGTTGCGCTTCCGCCGAGACTCTCAAGTGGCGCAAATATAATAATTTAATAGGTAATTATATTTTTGAGCCGTTTGGGGTCGAGACACTGGGCTCGTGGGGCCCAAGTGCTCGTTCACTGTATAGTGATATCGCAAAGCGACTAAATAAATAAAAATATCTTTATTTTGCATAGACCATTTTAACGGCGCTTACAAAATGTCATACACTATTTAAAATATTTAAAGCGACCACCGGTTCGGAACGCGGCCCACCTGAGAAGAACCGGCAAGAAACTTAGGAAGGCTTTTTTTTTGATGGCCTATTTACAATTTAATATTATTTCACTTTGCCAGCAGATCATTTCCAGGCGTCCCTGTCCTGCAAATAGTCTGTAACGGAGTAAAAACCTTTTTCACAAAGCTTGTTTTTAATAAACTTTTTAAATTTATTTAAAGGTAAATTTCTCAGGTCACAGGGAAGCTTGTTGTAAAAGCGTAAACAGTTACCCTGGTCGATTCTTCTCGTGACCATAGGGCTGGCCTCTTTCTCGCTCAGAGAATAAGCATTGCCATACAACGTGGCAATGCGGCCAGCCTTATGGGAACCTTACCGGTTGATTTTGGTGGGGAGGAATTCTTCGACACCTAGTCTGGGCATCATTGTCGGTCTTGTATAAATTCCCACCCGCCCCCTTTTTTTTTATTGTTTTCTGTAAATATGTTAAATTTTAATTTGTTAATATCCATGTAATTATTTAAATATCTATAATGAATAAATAAATAAATTTAGGTCTATATCATCCATTATCATTTCATTCTCCGTACAGCCTGACCCGAGTCAAATATTGCATTCGTTACTTTTCATTTTATTCTACGGGTTTTTAGAGTTCAATTAATGATGATAATACTTTAATATCATCTTATTCTAGTAAATACTGTAAAATATTTTTTCTATTAAGGACTTTAATTTGAATTGCCAATGAAACTATTATATGGTAATCAGCATTAGCTTTATTAAAAGTCTGCTAAGTAAAACAAAAATAATCAAGATTCTCAGTTCAAAAAACAATCAAAACATCAGTCGGCAAAATCAACTGTATTATTCTAAATTTACTCTTTTGTAACTATTTGGTATTAAATAATGTCAGTCGTAAGATAACATTTATTATTAACACAAAGACATTACTAGTGGTTCTGTGAACCGCAGATTTCGGAGTAAATAGAGAAAAAAAGGCTAAAAAAGCTATTAGTAGAGAGCATGCATGGCTTTCCTGTTGCGCACCATGTACATTTTTTTAATTTCTTTTTTACATCTAGTGGTTTTAAAATAAAAATCGCTTGGCTCAGCAGCACACTTCAAGCCTATATCACCCTAAACCGTTTTGAGCGCTCTTACCAACTACTACGGGACCATTTGGGAACACGCTACGCTACGGTTATAAGTCAAGGACTCGTAAAATCCGTGATAGTTACTTGGAATATCTCCTGCCTTACAGAGGCTCATTAGAACATCATATAAAGCCTTGCTCTTTGGAATAGGTTCGGTGTACGAGTATAATGTTTGAAGTTCAGGCACATAGCCAGGACTTGGGCTTGGTAACTGGGTGGTACCCCGCCTGCTTCTTATCCTTCTGACAGGCTCTGTATAAAATTTGGAAAATTCTTAATTAGGGAAAATAATTAGGGAAGAGAAAAAAGTCACAGGGGGCTAAATCTGGTGAATACGGTGTGGTAATAATTGATATCCCAATTCGACAAGTTTTGATGTCGCGATTGCAGACGAGTGAGCCGGAGCATTATCCTGATGAAACAGAACTTTTTCTTTGCAAGATGCGGTCGTTTCTTGACTAACTTTTCATTGAATCTGTCTAACCTACGTTTCGTCAACTGTTACGTACCGACGCATAAATTCACTCGGACTGCATCGTCCGTCCTGGGGGCTCGGCGTCACATCCACAACGAAATTCAGTGAACCATTTATGTACCATCCCATGAGGAGGAGTAGAAGCCCCATAATATTTTTTCAATTTCTCTTCGGTCTGTTTTATAGTTTTACCATGTAAAAAATTGTGTTTAATTAACACTCGAAACTCGCTTTTCTCCATTTTCAACGAATACTTAGCAGACGTCTCACTTTTTTGTAACTGAAAAGTTTATTTCAACGCCAAATTTGAAATAAGAACAGGTTTCGTTTCGTATTTAAGTTCCCAATTAAGTATTAAAAAAAATTATTAAAAATGTTTTTATTCATCCTAAAGTCACTGAATTTCCAAACTGCCCTAGTACTTTCTTTTGTAGTGGAACGATCCAACTCAGATTGTGGGATGCTCAATACCTTTTCTAAATCGAAGATTGCTACAGTAATTTTTGAAGGATTAACAAATTCTTTTTCTTCTTTCTTAATTTTCCGTACTCTGTTATTAGTTTTTTTTAATGAGTAACATATTTTTCTTGCAATATTGCTTGAGTTTTCGAAACAGCCTATCGAAAACGAATGCATTTTTCTAGTGCTGTATAAACAGTTGAAATACTTAGTGTTTATGAAAATGTTTTCACACTTGTTCTTTTTTTAAACTATTGTAAAGAAGTAAGTGATTGATTGAGTTCGTGTACGTTTTCGCTCTAGGATAATTCTTATAACATCTTTGACTTATATATGATTTACAATGTATTGCCACTGTTTCTCGTGATCTCCTCTTTTATAATATTGCTGCATTAAGTACTCTCTTTGCTCATTAGTTATCTTTTCGCTACTTTTCTTTGTGCACTTACAAGGTTTTATAATCTTTTTGTCGTATATTTTCTTCGATCTACAGCCTTTGTATGCTTCTCCTGAATGTTTTAGTTTTTATTCTTAACATCTTGTCTTTCGTTAAAATTTTGTGTACGTTTTCTTGTATTTTTTTTCTGTGTCGATTCATGAACTTTACTGATTTTGGCTTGGTCCTCACCATCTTGTTTTTCTCCAACATGTTCCTCTCCCACTTGTCCCTCTCCAAGTTCATCCTCCCCAACTTGTTCTTTTCCATCTTGTTTTTCTCCAACTTGTTCCTCTCCTACTTGTCCTCATCCAAGTTGTTCCTCCCTAAGTTGTTCTTCTCCAAGTTGCTCCTCTCCAACTTGTTCTTCTTCTTACTGTTTTGTCCCGTATGAGTTCAAACCATAAAGGTCGCTTTACTTACACATCTTTATACGCAGCGACTGGTTCGTTTTGAACGAGAATAAAATGGTAACTGAAAATTATTATAATCTAGTCGAAAAGTTTTACGAGAACATAATTATATAAGTACTTATCATATACTAACAAGTAAGAAAACATTTCGATAATGTTATATTATTTTTGATATGTATAATGTTATATGATTTTGATAATGATATATAATTTTATTCTCGTGATACAAGGCCTGAGTTAAATCAATGAATACTATTATAACATTATAGACAAATAAGTCTATAAAAATCCCGAAAAAAATTACCAGATGTATTACCACACATAGATGCCAAAAATGGCATAACACTAAAACTAAGATATTGGCAGTTATCATTTTATTCTGCGGAGACGGCGATATATTCAATATGGCAAATTTGTGGAAATAAAATAATGTAGGCTGCGTAATTTCTTTGAAACGGTTTTTATTCATTTAATATCACAAAGTAGCGCTACACCTCTCAGCGTCCAATGTCTGGGATTGCTATCAGTTTCAAAATCGATGGAGCCAACGTACTTTGCATCAGTTCTCTGGGGTTTTCTATAAATAGGGCATTCGTACAATCGTGGGTCCTTACCAGCTGTTGTGTTGATAGCAAATATGTAAATAACTGGCATCTGTTCATAAAGTACTTTTGCTTTTGATTCAATCAGTTTACCTGTTTTTCTATCCAAGGAAGCCCCTGTAACAAAAAGACGTTTTAAAGTCATTAAAGTATGGGAGAAAGAAAGAAAAAAAATTACTATAAACCGACTTTAAAATCATCCTTTTGAAGTCGGTTAAAAATAAATATTAAATTTGTTCTCAATTCGATTGGTATATTTTGTTATGAATGCGCTATATTACGTTGAGATTTATGACCCGATTTACGCGATTCTTCATTAGTTTAACGCGGATTAGAAAGAAAGAAAGGAAAACATTTTATTCTGCTTGTAAACATTCATAATACATAAAATCTCATATTTTAGGACTTTACATAAAAGAGTAAATTAAAAAAAATAACTTAAATGCCTATATCGCCTCGTCCACGCAGAACAGGGGTCACTATTCAAGATTTGCTGACGCGCGGGCAGCATGTTACTGCTAACACGTTACAGCGCTGATTTTAAAAGGTTACCCCGGAGAACAATGAAAATGTAACAAGATTTTAAATTTTCTAAATTACTTTGAATAATAATATAATGTACCTAATAATAATGCTAAATGTGCAAAAAGTATTTTCTCAAATATTATTTATCATAAAATAGAAAAGAAAAAAGAAACCGTTTAGTTTATGGTATGACAACAGGAAAGGGACGGACGATTAGTTGTCTTTTGGTCCCATAGTTTTAATTTTATGAACATTATTTTTATTAATGAACGTTTTTGTTTACGTGGAGTTTATAGACGCCTTTTGTAGAAGTTTTTAGGTGGATTTTACATTATTAATAATACGTTTTCCGATAAGTGGGTCTATAATTGAAGTGAAGTGAGCGTGTGGAGTAGGAACTGAGAAATATTATAAGCAATATGATTGAATAAAATCTCGGTCCCGTTATTTATTTCATTCTGATTATTTTCCGACAATTCTATAATTTATTAAAAATCATAGTTTATTATATTTGCGGTTTAAATAAATGGTTGTATTTTAGCAACTAGTATAGTGCTGTTTTTTTTAGATTATGACTCAAAACTGCCTTGCCTCTGATTTGTAAAATTTTTACGTGTTTCAACTACGTACACAGTTAAGAGCAACGGTAACTGCTCCGCCACTTCGGCGACGTCTTGAACAAATAAAATTACTTGTCCGCGACACCAATTCTGGTTAAAAGAATATTGTAGCTTAACTATTCGTGACTAAAGCTTTGCTCGACGTCGGTCAATTCGGCCAGTTTAGGAGGCAGAGACATTTGTTTAATTTATGTAAGTCGAACAACGTAAACACACGATATTTTTTAGTAGCATTCGCTTGTTTTCCGAACTGGTGCTTTCCGCCAACATGAACCTTTCTCCTACTGTGTTACTTGCCAACTTGAGCCTTTCGCCTACTGCGCTTTGAGTTACTGTCACGGTGGTCGGAATAGCAAGATTCAGTTTTTTGTGGCAGATATAAAATACTTATTATTATTATTATTTATCTATCACGCCTTATCCCCGAAGGGGTGGCAGAGGCATACATATTGTATGCCCACTTTTCACCATGTGTATTCCTGTCCCACGTAATAGGTGGTGAGCCCATTGCCGTGTTGAAATGGACAGGCGCAGGCTTTGGTGACCTGCTGTTGAAAGTTTTTAAGCCGCCCATAAGGCCTTCAACTTGGCTTAACGACTGCCATTTTATTGGCTACCGGGAACAAAAAAAAAATTATGATAAAATACTTCTTGTTATAAATCTCTATTTTCTGTATTTACAGGAAAGAATTGAGTCCGAGACTACCAGGACTATAATTGGTCGTGCTAATTAGTGTAACACCTTTTAGCCTTATTGCTACCTCCTCACTAGAAAGGTTACGGGTTAGAAGTTTCTTCCAAATTTAACATCTAAAATTGACACGTTTTATTTAATTTATATTCCGTGCTTCGGAAGGCACATTAAGCCGTTGGTCCCGGTTGCCAGTAAAAGGCAGTTCGTTAAGCCTGGTTGAAGGTCTTACGAGTGGTTTGATAGATTTCAACAGCAGGTTGCCGTAGCCTGCACCTGTCCATTTCAACACGGCAATTAATGGGCTCACCACCCGTTACGTGGGACACAAATGCAAACGGTGAACACCCTGTCTATGGCGAGCGATGCGATGATAGAAGGTAGCCGTGGGCATCATATCGACGGTCCCTACGCATAAACCCGTATCTACAAATGACAAATTTTAGAGAAGAGCGTTTTAAAGCTTTAAACACGTGTATAATGAGTTCTATTTAACGTAGAGTCATGAAATTTTGTATGACGGTTTATTGTAATAGATATTTTATAAAAATTAATAAAGTAGGATGTAAAAGTCCTTTTTAGTGTATTAATTATCACCTACATACTTATACGTCGGAATCGTCCTTATAGGAAATAGCCTAAGTGGTACTTAATAACTTTTACGCCGTAGTATTTTAATGAATTAGAGTCGTAATTGCCATTTATGAAATTGTACGTGGGATGTAAGATAAAAATACTATTGTAAGCAGTAGTTAAGTTATTTACGCACTCACTAAACTGCGCAATTTATAATTTAAGAGAATAAAGGGGATTGTAGGACTGGATAAAAAAAATTGTTTTACAATATATAAATGTTTATTATTAATCAACAATAATAAAAGTAACAATATCACATTTTCCTTAGTGAATGACTAATTAAACTTTGTCTAACAAAATTTAAATCTTTTATAAAATAAAATAAGTCAAAATCCTTTTTTCTCTAGTAATCAACATCCATTATAAAACTTAAACAACTTCTAGGTCAACTGAATTATTATTAAATCATATACTTACTTATATTTTTCACCAGACTTAAATCTATACATAAGTTTATTTTTTAGATCTCGACAACCAGGTCCAACTTTATGTAAGAATTATCCAGGTGACCCCATAATTACAAAAAATATATATCAAAATGATTCAACGCGTTTAGGTAGGAAAAGATTAATAACATCTTTACGTATCTTAATATTATTAATCCACAATAATAAAAGCAACAAAATCACATTTTCCTTAGTGTAATGACTAAATAAACTTTGTCTAACAAAATCTAAAACTTTTGTAAAATAAAATAA
Organism: Thumatha senex; assembly: GCA_948477245.1. Lineage (NCBI taxonomy): Eukaryota > Metazoa > Arthropoda > Insecta > Lepidoptera > Erebidae > Thumatha > Thumatha senex. The sequence continues at coordinate 30,111,510 of OX419725.1, read as the reverse complement.
GTCAAAAACCTTTTTTCTGTAGTAATAACTATCCATTATAACACCAAAACAACTTCTAGGTTAACTGAATTATTATTAAAACGAATACCTACTTATATTTTAAAAAAAAACTAAATATCGAAATTATTCAAGGCGTTTAGGTAGGAAAAGATTAATACAATTTTAACATATCTTAATATTATTAATCAACAATAATAAAAGCAACGACATCACATTTTCCTTAGTGTAATGACTAATTAAACTTTGTCTAACAAAATCTAAAACTCTTCTAACAAATCTTTACGTAAAAATTATCCAGGAAATCCCATAATTACAAAAAAAATAAAAAATCAAAATGGTTCAAGGCGTTTAGGTAGGAAAAAATAAATAAAATCTATTTCGTAGTAATCTAGTACTACTAGTAAACTACTTGGTTTCGTCTCAAAACAACCAACTTGGGTGACATAACATATGATTGTTAAACTACGTAACCCAAAAAGATCCAAGCCTTAAAATATCTAAGTTGTACAGTATGTACGTAACAAAAAGTTCTACGCTCATTCATAAAAGTAAACTGTAACGCTTAACTGTGAAACACTACTCCTCTTCATCGGAATTTGAAACAATTACATCACCGGAAGCAAGAGAATAATAAAATCCATGGTACTGTCTAGGGATTATGTTGTGTTCACAGAGATATTTGAGATCTACCAATTTTTCGTTAGGGATTTGTAAAGACCCTGTGTAAGCCTGGTTCAATTCATCGTCTGGTTGATTTTGACGCCTCCTGTTTTGAGTTCTTCGGACAAATATGCGATGGTATGTTTCATCAAATGAATTTTTGTAGTTAAGCACATCTGGTTCAGAAGAAGACACATGAATTTCTCTAATTTTGGACCACATTATTTTTAAGTTCCTTTCATCTTTAGTCCAATTTTTACCTCTAAGCATTTTTTTAAAATCTAATATGTCCTGCGTGGAAACTTCTTTGACAGTATAAGGATTTCCAGTCTCTTTGGCCCACCTGACTAACGCAAACCATTGATCAGGCGTGTAGATTTCCTTGTTTTTCGAACAACGCTCTATGAGAGCATGCATGCTGTCGTTTTCATTTTGAGTGTGGCCTTTTTCGAGAAATCTATGTGTTATATTTACATTAAATTCTTTGGCAGCAATGAGATACATCATGAACACAATTCTATTCCTATTCTGCCCTCCACAATTATCTGAATACAAGTTTATGGTTTGAATGCCTCTTGAAGATTGATCCTTGATAAAATCGTAAACACAACTAGCAACCTCATTAGCGCCTCGTTTGGCAGTGCCTTCATGCCACATATAACATTTTCCAATCTTCTGACCCAACTCGAAAATCGTAAAATTAAAAACGTTTAGTTTTCTTTTATAATATAATATGCTGGTTTCTGCATGAGGAGACGAATGCACTTTTTGAAAGTCGAATGCCGCAGTAACGATTGTGCTAGGCGAGTTGATAGCAGACAGTTTATCTTCATTTTTGAGACTTCGAGCCATGTCCTTATTTCGCAAATGTTCATCAAATTGTATTTGAACATCTTGATTAACTGGCTTAGGCTGGTTTTTATAGGCAATGCACACGTCGCATTGATCTTTCTTGGGACGATGAAACTCAATATTGAAGTTTTCATTGACAATGTCAGTGTATTGCCTCAACGTTTTAGCCATGTTCGTTTCTGTCTCTGGTCGCCACTCTTTGTAAAGTTTAAACATCTTAGTCATGGTCAATTCACTATCTAAGTATAACTTTGAGGATTCTTTCCGAGTGTAATGTGACTCCACTGGGGTAAATGATTTTATATGGTCACAAACGCTTTTAATCATTTCATCAGTCTTCACTTTAGGATGATTGAGATGACGTCCTCTTTCATCACGATCTATTGCGAGTCCATCACTATCATTAATTTTATTCAAAGCTGTTCGTACGATGCCTTCCCCAATAGCAAAAGTGTGCAAAAACATCTTTTTACACACAGTAACTCGTTCGTCTCTGCCGTCTCCTAGACTTTTTGGTAGATAGTACTTGACAGAAAATAATCTTTTTGATGGACCCTCTGTTGTAATCCTTCTCTTACCGATTCTTTTACACCAGCAAACCAAGAAATCCCACTGCCGCAATCGATCGCCAAGAGACCAGTATTGCTTAAAAATCTGTTTTCTAACTTCTTCTTCTATTTTTTCTTTGCACTTTAATCGGCACTCGTCACCGCAAGCAGGTAGAATAGACTTTTCGGATCGTACTTTTCCATTTCGACTGACGTAACTTAAGCCCTGATTTTTTAACCGTTTTCTCTTGCTATCTATCCATTCAGATTTGTTAACTTTGCGTATTTTTCCTAAGTCAGTTTTTTTCTTCACTCTCCTTTTCTTTTTTGTTTGACTATCTTTTGAATTTGTGATATTAGTAACATCTTTATCCGTTGTCTCATCAATACTGAATGGCATATACGTGTCGTCAATAATAGGTGAAGAGACACACATAGATGAAGTTGGGGTGTCAATATTAAATAAACTTAAAGTTTCTGATTCAACATTTTGCATTATAGTCAATATAGAAGGAGATCCTAAGGGTGTACTTGTGTCTAAAGGTTGCTCTGAATCGGATAAGATGTCAATTTCTTCTATAATTATGTTTTTTTCTGGATCATGCGATGTTCTGACAACAATTTCCTGAGAGTAATGAGTATCAGCCAGTGGCTCTGGTTCCGCATAAACAGTAATAATCTCCTCCGTTATAATTCCAGGATTAAAAAAAACGGCACCATTAGGATTAGTGTTAGTGGTGTTATTTAACTTTTCAGGAGTTAAGTCTGACTCTCTAACTAGAGTGGCTGATCGCGGGGGTATAGGATGATCAGGATGGATACGTAGTTCTGGATAAGCCTCAACCTTGTCGTCTATTTCAGTTGGAGTTGAGCATAATACGGATGAAATAATGTTGGGTTGTATATGGGTGGAATTTAATTCTAGCTGCGAAGATTCTAATAAATCTATGACTTTTGAATCGGAGAGATGAATATTGGAGCGAAAAATGGTTTCCTCGTGAGAAAAATCTGTTGCAGAAGCTTCTTTTGTGTGCATTTGAGCGAAAACTTCAATCTTATTTTGTTTACTATGATCACGGTGTTCATCGTCAGTGGAATACATTCGATGCGGTGCTAAAAATGAAAACATGATTTACTTAAATAACATAAATTGACGAGTGGTATCTCGTAACTGACGGGATTGAAATAACATTCCAAAGTAAACATACGTAAGTATTAGATATGAATAAAATCTATTTTTATATTCCGGCGTAAAATCACCTATTTACCACTCACTGCATTTAACTTTTAAATTATCCAATGTAAAACAACGTAACTACCAAATACAAAAAAATACGTTGGAATTCTGAAAAATTCATTTGATTCATATATAACCAGAAAATCTAAGTAATTATCTATTTGAAATATACTAAATAATAACAGTAAACTTAATTAAAGGCACATTTAAATGAAACTGTATTAAAATTCGCTTACCTGTACGAGTAATTCTGGTCAAATCACTTTTCTTTTTTCTTTTTTCTGGTTTTTTCGTTTTACCCGGTTGCCCATTGCAATAATCTGTATTCTTTACCTTTCGAGGCATACTAGTAACTTAAATTTGTTTAATATTTCCGCAGCAAAACAAAACATGACCGTATCCTACACCGGTGCGAGCGCATGTACCGCAAGTGGCAGTTGCGGGGGAGGCGCGGGGGAATACGATAGAATGTTCAACGTAAACTTACCGGACTACCACTATTGTTGTTTTACAATGGATATTTTAGTCATTTTTGTAGTTATGGGTAATTTGGTGTGTGGATTTAAGGTTGAATTTGACAACTTAGACTAATTTTTGTTAAACTAAATGATAGTGTAGGGGGTCCTGAAGGTCACGGTAACAAAACATGCAAATCACGTATCTACCACTTTGGGGATTGTACGTAGGGACCGTCGATATCATATCAAAGAAATTCTCAGAGCAAAGACGTTGTATAGGCCATAGAAAACACATAGAGTTTTCGGTAAGAAATTAAAATAGGCGTGTTTTAGGATTTTCTGAAATTCTACCCTTAAGGGTTTTAAATAATAACAAATTTGTATGGAAATCGACATTTTTTCAACTAATATACATAAAAAAATGTTGTATGTAAATAAAGATAGAAGAATTTCAGGATTTTCCGAAATTCTAAAAGGATCAAAGTTAAAAGCTATCTTTACGCTGTATCCCTGACGGGGTCAGAGAGAGAGAGTCAGAAAGGACATTGAAAGTTGCATGGCAATTCGTCATGTAGTCTTAACTTATAATAAAACGTAGAAAGGACGTAAGAGCCCCCCAAAATCTAAAAAATGCATCTTTTAACTTACCCAGGGTTCGCTATCGAAAAGCATCGTCCGCACTAGCACTGCGCTATGAATCGCGAGTCGTGTTTCATTTCAAATGCTTTGTTGCTTTACTAATTAGGACAAAGCAATGTTAATTTTGTTGCCGGCAGTTACTCGCCGTTCTACATCCGAATCACATTTTCCGTCCGCGCTGAACATACTGTCTAAATACCCAACCTCACACTTGTTCTTACGCTTCTCTTTCAAATTCCAGAACCCTAGTTTTACTTGCATTCACGCGAAGACCTTACTCTCACACTCCTCTTTCCTAGTAGTGACTAATGCCTGAAGGTTGGCTTCTGATGAGATATTCTAGTTAAGTTCATTCATTCATAATAATTTCTATATCTAGTTCATAAATTAGGCATACAGCGCAACATTTGCCTCAACATTTTTCCAAAGTTCGTAAACGTCAGCTCGAGACTTCGGCGAACCTCAGCGGCACGACTTTGGTAATCTCGTATTACCAAAGTCGCGCCGCCGAGGCCTCTGATTTTCATAGTTGATATATATCAACTATGAAAATCATAATAATTCATTAAATTAAAAAAATACAACTTGTTTTAGGACGGTTATTCACGTTCGGGTAGTTCAGTGACTAGAACATCACGTCACGGGTTTAATCACCGTCCTAAACCAAGTTGTCTATTTACACTTTTATAATAAAATATGTGAAAGTTAGCATACAAAATGCTTTAAAAAAATTATCCATATAAAAATTATTTTATAAATACTAAAATAACTATGCAAATCATTTTATAAAGTCAAGTTTTGCATATTTGTCTTTTAGTATTTAGTAGCTTTAGCTTTTAAAATTGTATACCTAATATAAAATTTTAAGGTAATATCAGTAGTTTAATCATAATATATTGAAGAAACATTTCTAATTTAGGGTTACTTTGGTATTTCTTTCTATCAAGTGCAGTTAGTTAGATCTTATTACTGAATGCGAATTTTACTAGACTCGATTCGTTATTAATATAAATCTTATATCACAATCAAAATATTAAAAATTTAACAAATTCGTTCTCCATTGCACCGTTTGGTAGACACTTAAAAAATTAAACATTTTGGTGATATTGATATACTCACATATATCATAAGAAGCTTTAAATATAAAAATAGCATTAGCGTATTGCTAGGAGATCGGCAGTAGGTCCTAAGGCTAGGGTTTCAAACTATGTAAATTATCACAATGTACAACGAACTGCTGTTAAGGTTTCCTGCCTTTTAGGGTTTCACTCGTGTGTTTGCATATTGTTAACATGAACTTTGCTCTGCTTGCTACTGTACTTTCTGTTTTTGTTTTTTTTTATTCAAAAGGGAGTTCATATTAGCAGGATGTGGATGGATTGTATATTAGTTAAATTTATTCGTAAGAATGTAATGTATACTACAAATGTGCTACTGTTTGTTTTCATTAATTCAATAAATAAATAATAAAAATATACCTTTTTACGTTTTAAATGTACCGTTTTACGTCTCAGATGGTCTTAATGGTAGGGGAGTTGACTAATAATCTGAATTGTATTTAAGTACCTTCCAGAAATAGTCCGTAAACATATACACCTTCAGAGGGTCCTTCGTGAACGTCTTCTCTGTTTAGTTTCGTGATGTGATTTTGTAACACCACAGAGTCCAGCGCCCAACCCTTGTGACTACGGGTCACCTCCTGTAAGATAATTTAAGTTTAAAACTTATTGTCGACTACATCGTTGACACGATGGTGCGCACGAAATAAGTATTATTTTTTCGCCTTATAGATAAGTCCGAAAAGGGTCGACATTTAGCTTTTAACGCACTAAAACGGTGCAGTCACGGTCAGTAATGATGACTGTAATATTATTTGCAAGTTTCCCTATCGTTCACAACTGCCTCCACCTTACTATTAACAATGATAATAGTGACTAACGATTTCATGAGATAACTTCTTCAGGCATTGATAATTGGCACGTGAAAATTTTAAGGAACACGAAGGATTTTAACCAAATTAATATTGAAAAATGCAAATTTGCGACGGACAATTTTCAGGAAATTCACATTTCAAACGTCCAATAATCAAACTTTCACCTTTTCCATTTTCGGAACCGGAAACGATTACCAAAGCTCGCGAAACGACAATCTCTCCGGAGCATAAAGAAGAAAACATTTGGCAAGAAATGCTTTTGGACATTTGATGACCCCAGCCTGCGTTTTAACCGTCGCACCACTATGAACTTCTATGACACGCCCCATTCCCCACCATCATGGTGGCAGATTATTGTCTCTGACCTACACGATGTCGTTCTTCTTAATGTTTTTGGTTGGTTTATTTAAAGCGACTTTGTAACTGCGATAAATAATCGTTTTGCCAAAATTTCCAGAATTGTTGTGGCATATTTTCTGTAAGTTGCCATCGCCTTTGTACGTCAATGGTTTTGATGTCACTGTAATTGGAGAGCGGTAGAGATAACATTGGCCCCCCTGTCAGAAAGTTTCCTGGCGTCAATACAATTCCTCTCCTCTTGGCAGCTCTCCCCTCCACATGCCCAGTAAAGTCAACGCCTGTGTGTGAATGGCCTTGACCGGGTAATCCTGTGGTATGGTAGGTCTCCCATTAATTGATAGTTTTCAGAGGGTTTGTAACGATGACACTGAATGCAATTACGTAATTGCGTCTTTACTATTCGGTTGCCACCGACGATCCAATATCGCTGCCGTATATACGTTAAAGTCAATCTCGCACCTCCGTGGAGTGTTGCAGAGTGCGCTTGATCTATAAGTAGCTGCGTAAATCGCATAGTTTTGGGCAGAATAGCAGGATTTTTCATTCTGGACGGCAGATAATAATTATTGAGACGACCACCGACTCGTATGATACCTCTTTTATCCAAAAACGGGTTAAGCTTGTAAATACAACTCTTCTGCGTTACAGGTTATTTTCTCTCAAGCTGCTTATGCTCTAAATAAAATTCCGTTTGTTGTACGTATTTTATAATTGTTTCCATGGCCGTAATCAATTCGCCTGCAGTAAGGTAAGGCATATTCATCTTTTTGCCGAATAGAGTATTTACACTGAAACGTAATACCCAAGCAATGACCCTTGTAACACGGTACAATGAACTATGTTTATGTAATAATTCATTTATTAATGGATTGTCTTGGTTTTTAAGCGATGAATGTGGTGGTTTTCTTCCCATGTCAGTTATATGTTAACATGACATATTTTGAACTTTATGCTTCATATCATAATTCTGTAGAAACTCAGGCCCCACCCACCAGAGCGCAAAGTTTCGCAATTTAAATGTTGACATCCCTCGGGAAGCACAATCTGCGGGATTTTGATCCGACTTTACGTATGTCCAGTTTTCGGGAGGAATAGTTCGTCTTATTCTAGTTACCCTGTTGGCAACGTATGTATCCCACCTGGACACGTCTCCTTGTAGCCATGCGAGCACCACTTGCGAGTCGCACCAGGCATGCGTAGTCAATTCCTATCCTGCATATGCTTTCTTTATCTTCTCTATTAGTTGTGAAAGTAAAAGTGCTCCGCATAACTCCAATCGCGGTAGTGTAGTTTTTTGTGCTAAAGGTGCAACTCGAGCCTTAGCGGTCAACAATGTTATCATTGGCTTACTGTGTTTGTTTATAATACGACTATAAACAACACACGAGTAGGCTTTTTCGCTAGCATCGCAAAAGCTCAGTAGTTGTATGTTTTGCTGCATTCCGCCAAGCCACCAGTTCAATTTGATGGTATGCACCTCAGATATTTCATTTTTCAGTTTCCTCCATTCTTCTTGTATGTCATGGGATAGAGTGTCATCCCAACCAACTTTACTTGCCCAGACTTGCCGAAATAATAATTTTGCAGCAATGGTAATCGGGGAAAGCCACCTCATCGGTTCGTAAAGTTTAGAAATTTGGGATAATAAGCTTCTTTTAGTTAGTTGTTTGTTGCTATTCCCAAGATTCCAGTTAAATGTAAATGTGCCAGTTCTTGGATCCCACCCGAGACCAAGCGTTTTCATAGATTCCTCCTGCTTGAAATCGAAGACTTTATCATTTGCAATTTAATCGTTCGACAAATTTTCAAGTAACGTGGAATGATTTGCTGACCACTTGCGTAAATTCATACCGCAACCACGTAACAAATGAATAAGTGAGGCTTGTTGACGTTTTGCGGCGGCAATGGTGTTATTACCGCTTACTAGGTCATCCATGGACATCTCATTTTGAATCACAGCGGCAGTTTCAGAATACTTGGTACTGTTATCCATAGCAACTTGTTGCAACGTCCTCATCGCGAACCAGGGAGCGCATTTCATCCCGTAGGTTACTGTACAAAGCTGAAATTCCTGTAGCTTGTCAGTCGGTAAGTCACGCCATATTATTTTCTGTAGGTGTTGTTGTTCTTCTACTAACTCAATACAGCGGTACATTTTTTCTATGTTAGCAGTGTACGCATATTGATAGGACCTCCATTTTAAAATTAGCGCTTGGATGTCTTTCTGAAGGTTAGGACCTTTTCTTGTAGTTGGTTCAGGCTGTAACCACTCGTAGTTTTTTATGAGGCATTAAACACCACTCTTAATTTAGTTATGGCCGCGCTCTCACGTAGTATGCTGTGATGGGGTAGATAGTAAGAGGGATGTTCGAAGGTACTGGCAGTCCCCGGTTTCATGTGGTGTAAATCCTTGTATTCCTCTATGAAATTTCGGTACATAACAGCCAGTTTCTTGTTACGCCCTAATCGCTGTTCTAACTGTAGAAATTGCGAGATTTCCCAATCTTATTTTCATAATCGGGGTTGAATGGCATTTTTACAACATATTTTCCCTCCGGAGTCCTTTGTACAGTTTTGACATAGTACTCCTCGCATAGGTCTTCCTTGCTCGTGTCCTGGGTATCCTGAATATCCTCAATCTCCCAAAACTTGTTTATTTGATTAAGATCTACCAAAGTCACGTGACTACTGAAAGTTTGTAGTCTGCCACAAAGAATCCACCCTAATTGAGTTTGTTAGGCAATAGGGGCCCTCTTTCCCCCTTTTAGGACTCCATCCAGGATAATCTCCGAATACACCTCGGCTCCAAGCAATAAGTCCACAGGTCCTGATGTGTTATATTGAGGATCAGCCAACTTTAAGTTCTCTAAGTGTGGCTATGTCCTTCCAAATGAAGTACGAGTATCAGGTAAATTTTTCGTCAATTTTTTCATTATGAGTGCGTTAGTTGCAAATGTGTAGTTTGAATGTATCGACTTGCAGTTGATTGTAATTCGACCCCTACAGTCGCCAGACAAAGCCCCAACGCCAGATACTACAGCGTTCAGCCGTTGTCTAGGTAATCGTAGTAACTGGGCAGCGTTTTCGGTGATTAGATTCACTTGTGACCCTTGATCTAATAACGCTCTTAGAGTAAGGAAGGTCCCGTTCGCCGCCTTTACTTGAAGTTGTACTGTAGTCAGTAGGATCTCCATCTCACTGTTAGCTAGATGATTGGAGCTTGGGGCCCCCGAGATTGAAGGTTTTGATTGTCCGGAGCTTGTTTTCTTAACAAAATTGTGCAATAACGTGTGATGTTTCAAATGACATTCTTTGCACGTTTTCGTAGAACTACATTCTTCATTTTTGTGCTTGTATAAACAATTTTGACACAAATGCATCGCAACCTTGTTTTTTCGTTGCGCAGTATCCATGTCTATGAACTGTGTGCAATGCCTAAGCACGTGTTCTCCGTTACAATTAGGACATTGACCGTACGTTGTATGATAGGTGTTTGTAAACCCTAATTGAGTTTGTTAGGCAATAGGGGCCTTCTTTCCCCCTTTTAGGACTCCATCCAGGATAATCTCCGAATACACCTCGGCTCCAAGCAATAAGTCCACAGGTCCTGATGTGTTATATTGAGGATCAGCCAACTTTAAGTTCTCTAAGTGTGGCCATGTCCTTCCAAATGAAGTACGAGTATCAGGTAAATTTTTCGTCAATTTTTTCATTATGAGTGCGTTAGTTGCAAATGTTTAGTTTGAATGTACAGACTTGCAGTTGATTGTAATTCGACCCCTACAGTCGCCAGACAAAGCCCCAACGCCAGATACTACAGCGTTCAGCCGTTGTCTAGGTAATCGTAGTAACTGGGCAGCGTTTTCGGTGATTAGATTCACTTGTGACCCTTGATCTAATAACGCTCTTAGAGTAAGGTAGGTCCCGTTCGCCGCCTTTACTTGAAGTTGTACTGTAGTCAGTAGGATCTCCATCTCACTGTTAGCCAGATGATTGGAGCTTGGGGCCCCCGAGATTGAAGGTTTTGATTGTCCGGAGCTTGTTTTCTTAACAAAATTGTGCAATAACGTGTGATGTTTCAAATGACATTCTTTGCACGTTTTCGTAGAACTACATTCTTCATTTTTGTGCTTGTATAAACAATTTTGACACAAATGCATCGCAACCTTGTTTTTTCGTTGCGCAGTATCCATGTCTATGAACTGTGTGCAATGCCTAAGCACGTGTTCTCCGTTACAATTAGGACATTGACCGTACGTTGTATGATAGGTGTTTGTAAAAGTTTACTTTGATTCTAAATATTTTTTCTTGACGCCATAATTTTTTGTGAATGATTTGCTTGGTAATGACTTCTGAGTATACATAAAATCTTTCTTGGCGCTCTTCATGCTTTCGTAAGCCATAAACTTAACTTCCAGAAATACAAAAAAATCGTTTAAGCGTAACAGCTCTCTATGATCATGCAGTTCGTTCATGTAGTCCGCATAAGTTGAGGCATCGAGTTTTTGTGTCATCAAGTGTACAATTAGCGGATCCCAGGTGGAGGTATCAATCCCAATGTTCGTTAATCCATTCAAACACTCAGTAATTACGTCATGTAACCTTTTTGAACGAAGTTCCTTACGGCAGGCTTGAAGGAAATAGGGATTTTGCTGCGCGACCGAACTGAAAAATATGGGATAGTAAAACCGTAAGAAATAAACGGTAAGAAAAATTCCGTGGAATAAAAGCGTTAAATGAGACGTGCGGCAGGCTCGACAGTTTGTTTTGCAAATTGTGTCGAATTAATATAACTTTGACGTTGAGTGTTGGTTTGGTTTTTTAAAACGCAAGCAAGTTGCGCATTTCGGGACTACCGCCTTCTTTGTGCATTCTTTTATGGAGTGCCCCTGGTCCCCACAATGTCCGCATGTATATGTTGCCTCTCGACAGGTTTTTGCTGCGTGTCCATACTGCTGACATTTATAGCATCGTGTGACCAGAGTAAAATCCCTTACGGGGCAAGAAGACCAGTTTACAAATACTCGGTCGTTTGAGATGAGGGCCTTTCGAATAGCAGCAGAAACTTCGATCACATAGTTGCAGATCTCAGTATCCTTTTTATCTGATTTGTGGCTTAGTTTGTGTTTGTGAGGTCAAGAACGTCTCAAGGTTGCAGTTCTGTAATTTATCCGCGAGATTCTGGTTGCACGTATAAACTTCCCCTTGCATGGAGCTCGGTACCCCAATTACTATCACCCTTGGCCTCCTTTTACGCTGATCATCTATAATAAGGCCTGAATTGGTAAGCTGAGTTGACTGTTTCAATTTTTCAATATTAACTTTTGAGTCTGTACTGATGATAACGCCCCCATTTTTTGTTTTACGTAATGCCCGGACGTGGAGCTTCATATCCTCAGGACGAATAATCTACTGAACTAAATAAAGTCTTTGTGTCCTCACTAGATTTTCCCCAGCTAATGAGTTCATGCTCGTCTTTGGTAGGTAGAGTTCCTTTCTTAACCATGTCGGCAAATGAAGTTGTTGCTGTGAATTTGGGTGTCTCATCTATAGTCCGCTTAAAGTCTGATAGAGATTTAGATAGGTCAAGTTGCTCTTGCAGGGTCTGTAATGCAGTATTTGTCTGAAGGTCTTTCATCTTTAATGATTGATACTGCACTACTAATTTGGATGTATTACTTCCTATTTTTCGACATAGCCCACTAATCCTTAGCTTCTGGTCCGAATTCAGCTTTCCATCTGTAGCAATACTACATACCTCGCCTAAAGCCTGGTCAACAGCAGACAACCAGTTCTGCAATTCGGGCGTTGAGATGGCCTCCATCCTAATCTCTTCCTGTATGGGTAAATTTGGACTCAGCGTATACGATGACGCTGGCGGTGGTGTACCGCTGGTTCTGCTGCTTCTTCCATCATAATGCTTTATTATATTCACAAAAACATTATTGCCAATTTACTATACACTAGCAAAATGCAAACTTTTGTCCCACTTTATGTTATCACCAATTGTTGATTAAAACGAGGTCACAATTCATTAAATTATTGTTTAGGTATTATTTTAATAGTTTTAAACACGTCTGCTCACAATAAGAGTGCAACTATTTTCCATGACTTTTATGCGGTGATGAGGAAAGCAAGGGCCTCCTTTATGGAAAAATTACATGTATCTGACAATTAAATATTGAAAGCTATATATGAATCTAACTACTTCTTCGTATATGGCCGTCAATATAGCAGCTAAGTTCACGTATTAATTAATTAATAAATTAATAAATAAACATTTAAATTCATGGTTAATTAATTTTAATGTTTTATTCAATGTGTTTAATTTTAATTAGATGTATATAGGAATGTGTATAATTTTATATGGGTCCTATGGCCTGAAATAAATAAATTATTATTATTATTATTTGTCTCTTATTCTCGGGTATCTTCTTTTTGTTTCTCTTACGAAGATACTCGGTCTTTTGGTAGGCTTACACGGGTACATAGTGGTCCAACACGCAGAATTTCAAACAGAATAAATCATTACGCATACTTTATTTTCCCATAAATTCTTTATAATAATGATAGATCCGCATAAAATGTTTACGCATATTTTTTTTACTATAAGGTTTACTAATCATAACTTTTAAAGGCATCTCACTCTATGGCATAAAGATTACAAGTCATACATATAGAATACCATAATGTTAACGAGTACATATTTTTATTTTTATATCTAAGCTTGTACTGTCTAAGATTGAAATGCCGACTGTCAACATACTGAATTTCTCTCTTTCATCTTAAGAATAGGTAACTAGATTAAAACAAGTGATTCAGTTCTGGCGCATCGCCGGCCGCTGCCGCGGCACGTTCGCTTCGCTCGCTCGGCTCGCGTAGTAACCTAACACTTCTCCTCGCTTCGCTCGTCGTCGTACCTATTTAGGACTTTGCTCAAGACTAATCTAAAATTAATAACACACTTAAAATATTATTACTACTTACAAACTTGGCTATGAGTGAGATGATTATTTACAATTGTGCCTTATCATTTCTTAAATATTCTCAGTCAAAATTATTCATTTATGACTTAAAATTATGCATACCTCCATTATGCGTTATGTATTATATGATAAATTATCTTTAGGCGTATAAAAATTATACCCTTTATATATAAATCATTCTGCGTTTATAACACTCTGCGTATCATAATTTATGCGAGAAAACATTATGCTGAAACTGTTATGCCAAACTACATTATGCTGAAAACTATTTGCGATCGAAAGGGCTCCCACTGCAGACAATCCACGTCCGCCTTATGTAGAAGAACGGTTATGGACCATCTCCAATGGGAGTTAAACTATTGTAAAATATGCTAATTAATAAACTACAAAATGGGAAATTGGGTTGGGGGCTAGATGGAACTGGGTGATAAGAACTATGGATGAAGACGGCGTCTGCCATTTTAATATATTATAATCCTTATTATTATTATTAAGCTGAAAAGGGGGTATGCTTCGTTGGTTTGGACACGTTCAACGAATAAGTGAGGAACGATTGACAAAGAATAGTATAGAAGGAGTCCGAGTAGACTAAAACTTATACATGAAGACCATCTGAGCAGATAGCTCAAATACGGAAACGTCGAAAGTACAAGGATACCCAGAAGTGCATGTAGCGAAAGAAGTATGAATAAATCGCGAAGTCTGGCGATCTGTCCTGTCTGACTACCCCATCAGGGATACAGCGTAAAGATAGTTAGTTATTTAGTCAATGTTGTAGTTGATACTGTTTTGTCTTTTATTTACAAAAATAATTATTTAACTCTAGGTATAATTATTTACCTGTCTCATAGCTGTGAGGAAACCTTGCGGGTTAAAAAAACCAGTCATCCAAAAGGTTGTTGGTCTCCCATTTCGAAGCCATATCCTGTATTGTTGTTCTCGTTCCAGTAGCTCTGTGTACCAAAATCCTAAGGTCGCAGATTCCCAGGAAACCTAATAAAAAAATTCTTATTCTTATAGTGTGAGTGACCACGGCCATCATTGCCGTTAGCGTCTGTAAATTTATAAATTTTGATATCTGTATTGAAATCACTCCTCTATGTAAAAGCCTAGGAAACCTGCATTACAGAGAAATTTATGGTTGTATGCTTAAAAAAGAATAGCATAATTTGAACATACCTCGTTCCAAACTAAATAAAAAAAATAGTTCAGGATATATCTTTTAGGGAGAACTTTCAAGGTAGTCACGGATTGTAGTGCACTAAGATCTACTTTCCTAAAACGAGATCTCATACCCCGAATTGCTCGGTGGTGGCTTTCCCTACAGTAATTTGACTGTTCAGTAGAATATAGAGCAGGTAACAAAATGGATCATGTTGATGCCCTATCTAGAAATCCAATTCCTACAATGGAGGATCCCGAACAATACCCGGCAGTAATGATTATTAATGAGGAGGACTGGTTACTCACCCTACAGTTAGCAGATCAGGTTTAGTTTATATTATATATACATAATTAGTAATGATTTGGATGCCAAGGGCTTAGACTATATCCGAGACAATTATGTTGTGAAAAACAACAAATTATTTAGATGTGTAGGAACGGACAAAGAACAACTCAAGTGAGTGGTCCCGAAGGGCGCGAGATGGCAGGTCTGTAAAAGAAATCACGATGACATTTATTGGTTTCGAAAAAACCTACGAAAGAATAAAAAAGAGTTTTTGGTTTACAAAAATGAAGCGGTTTGTAAAAAAATATGTTAAAGCCTGTATTGATTGCGCGTACGCGAAAAAGAACCACTATTCAAGCCAAGGTTTATTACATCCTATAGAAAAGTTCCTGAAACCTTTCCATACATTGCATACCGACCATCTTGGGCCCTTCGTGAAATCAAAAAGGGGCTATATGTATATTATAACCGTTGTGGACTCGTTCACGAACTTCGTTCTCATAAAACCAGTAAGAAACACCAATACACAAAACACTATTAGGGTACTACAAGACATCTTTGACACGTTCAGAACACCCGATCGACTCATAAGTGATAGAGGGTCTTGCTTTACATCCCATGCATTTAAAAGTTTTTGTCTCGATCGAGGAACGAAACACATTCTTAACGCCGTGGCAAGCCCACTATCCAACGGACAAGTCAAACGGTTCAATCGAACTATTCTTGACTCGTTAACCGCACAAAACCTAAACGGGAACGATAGAGACTGGGATGACAAACTTGGGAGAATCCAATGGGGATTAAATTACTCGATACAAAAAACAATCGGTAGAACGCCCGCAGAGGTTTATGATTTCGTATATGCACGTGATCAACATATGGTCATTCTGGTGATCCACGGGCAAAAATAATTGCCCGTGATCAACCCAGGTGAACCACGCAGGTGGTCCACGGGTAATAAACGGTGTAGTGACATAGACATAAACAGCGAGTTTCACCCCTCGCTGAATGAGGCGTGTAAGCGACTCAATTTATATTGTAATAATTAGGTTTAAATGTCACATAATGTATATAATTGTTATATAATTGTTAAAAAGTTTTCTATTCAATATTAAAGTAACTTCTGCTGCCTTGAAGAAGTGTTTTTGAATTAATTCGACTGAAGCCAGAACCCATACAGCTGGTACTTCGGCCGGATCTGCTGCAAATGCTCCACACACCGAAAAACATGGTGAGCACTCGGAGAAGTGCCAAGAAGGCAGAGGAGCGACAAGACGTGCAGTCCTCGCCTCCAGTGGTAATATCTCATCCCCATGTGAAGAAAAGGAGGATAATATTCACACAAATAAAACGTTTATTTACAAAAGTAATAATGTAGGTAGTGTGGTGAAAAGGGTTAACATCTTTAGCCGAAATTCAAATTGGACCTTCGACTTCTAAACAAGTTGCCAAAGCCAAGTCTAAGGGCCGTATTCCAGAACGTTTATCAACATTCAAGAAACACTTGAGAGTAGATTTTATAAGGCAAAATCTAGTCTCAAGCGTTGATCGAATATTGAGAAACGTTTTGGAATACGGACCTAAGAGGTCTGTCTCCTCTTCAGTGATTGCACGCAAGCAGAAACTTGAGCTGGAGGCAGCAGAAGCCGGAGCCAAAATTGAAATGGACTTAATAAATAGGCGTCTAGCGGCAGACCTAGCGGAAATTGACAATGAGTGTAGTGTGGTGTCAGACCACACTAACAAGGACGTAGAAGAATGGTTGGAGCGCAGTTATCGTGAACTGGAAGCACAGCCCGTCCACGCCAAGGGTCATACTACGGACGTGCCGTGCCCGCCGGCCACAGAGAATGTCGGCACTGATAGGACGTTCAACTTTTGGCAAGTGCACTGAAGGATCTTGCAGCCGCTTCTACCAGCAACAACCTTAACACCAACTTATTAAGTCGTATTTGTACACCAAAAGACTTACCCATTTTCTCTGGTGACCCTTTGGAATGGTTATAGTTTAAACAAGCATACCAAGAATCATCTAAAGTATGTAAGTTCACGGATAGTGAGAATATGAGGCGCCTAAGGAAGTGCCTAAAAGGATCAGCTCGTGAGTCAGTGTCGGCCCTACTAATATGTGCTACTTCACCAGACACGGTAATTACCACACTCGAGTTACAGTTTGGGAATACAGGTATTATCATGTCGCGGATTATGATAGATATTAAAAAGTTACAACCTGTGTCGCAAGAATACCACAAGGATATTGTGCCGTTTTCGATAAAAGTGTGTAATTGTGTAGCCGCAGTGAAAGCAATTGGTCACGATCAATATCTAACTGGAGTTACTATAACTTCGTGTATACTTTCAGTATTGCCGCCAGTTCTATTATCAAAGTGGGCAGATTACAGTTACGCATACACCAAGGAAGGAAAACTAACGTCATGGTACGATATTGCCGATTTTTTGAACAAAGAAAGAAAGAAAGAAAAACATTTACTCAGGACGCACATTATCAAAAAAAAAACTAAAAAAATAAAAAAAGAAGCCATGAAAGTATCTTCTATGGCGTTATTAAATATTAAGAACAGTAACGATAATTACCAGTATAAAAAGAAATATACAGAAGGCACACATACAGTTTTGCTAAACAAAAGTAGTTCAAAAAGTGACGAAAAATGTCGGTACTGTCATTTATCAGCGCGTAAATTGTCCGAGTGTAAAAAATTTCGCACAACATTACGCAAGGATCGATGGAGTTTTGTGAAAAGAAATCGGTTATGCTACAAATGTTTAAATTTTACTTATAACCGAGTGATCTGTCCGGCAGCGACGTGTGACGTCGATAACTGTGAAGAAGCGCACCATAAGTTGCTGCATTATAATAACACAACGCGGCCTACGGTAAACAATCAGTGCGTTAGTAGTGACAAACCCGTGTCCGAGTCGCCGCCACCTCTGAAACTATAACCCATATTAAAAACAGTGAGTGTAGTGTTGTTAAAAGTTATACCCGTAACTGTACACGGACCTAATGGTATATTTGCATTGTTGGACCATGGATCTACAGTGTCTCTTATCAGTGATGCGCTTGCGTCGCGAGCTGGCCTAAGCGGTCGCCGCTAGACGTTGCGTGTACATGGCGCGTGGGACAGTTGTTCGCTTGTTTGCGACACCAACGTCATGAAAGTCTGTATTTCGAACTATAATGGTGAGAAATTAAATTGTATTGTCGTAGTATTTAGAACTTTAGTGCACCTAAACAAAATATTAATTTGAATAATCTTTTTACGTACTCTTATTTGTCTGCTATTAAAAACAAGTTTTGTTATACGAATGTAAAGCCTGAATTGTTGATAGGACAAGATAATTATAATTTATCGTTACCTCTAGAGATTAAAGTCGGCAAGTGTAAGGAACCTTGTGCCACTCGTACTCCGCTGGGCTGGTGCATCCATTGTCTAGTACCTGCAACGATTTCAACGCGCGCGTGTTTTTTCACACTGCACGTTACGGAGGTTCAATCAGGGTCGGCGGACACTTCGGTTGAAGAACTGCACGAAATGGTAAGAAAGTCATTTACTATCGAATCTATGGGGATATCCGGGACACCTCGTCAGAACTTGGATGAATAGCAAGCTCTGGAGCACCTGGAACGTACGGCAAAATTAATCGATGGTCGATGGTACGTAGGTCTACCGTGGAAAGACGTCACTTGCAAGATGCCTGATTCAGAATGTATGGCGTTGTCTAGACTGCATAACCTGGAAAGAAAAATGGCCTGTAACGAACAATATGCACAAAGGTACCACGAACGTATTAATCATTTGTTAAATAATGACTTTGCTCAGGAACTTTTAGAAACCACAAAGATCAATAAAACCTGGTACTTACCTCACTTTGTCGTAGACAACCCTAATAAACAAAAATTTAGATTCGTTTTTGATTCTGCAGCTAAAACGTGTAATTTGTCGCTTAATGATTATTTGCTAACCGGTCCCGACTTATTGCAGTCATTATTGGGTATTATGTTGCGTTTTCGCGAATATGAGATCGCCATCATAGGCGATATAAAAGATATGTTTTTAAGGGTTAAGATTGTACCTGAGGATCAGGATGCTTTTAGGTTTCTATGGCGTGATAATCGTAATGTGAACATAAAAACCTATAGAATAACGTCATTGATATTCGGTGCGAATTGTTCACCATTCATTGCTCAATTCGTTAAAAATAAAAATGCAGACAGATACGAGTTGTCGAAGCCTGCGGCCATGCCAGCCATACGTCATCAACACTATATGGATGATTATATAGACAGCCAGCCTTGTGAACGGACTTGCATGGACTTAGCGCGCGATGTTACTTATATACACAAACAAGGCGGCTTCGAAATACGTAACTGGCTAAGTAATAGCGCGACGGTGTTAAATAATTTACCCGAGGTGTCACTCGTCACATCAGCTGCTGCCGTGAGGATAGGTACACGGCATGAGGGCGAGCGCGCGCTGGTAATTATATGGTACCCCGATGATGATACCTTAGGGTTTGTTACCTCGTTCAAACGAATACCCGTAGACATAATTAATGGTATTAAATGCCCCACGAAACGTGATGTATTAAAAGTAGTTATGTCATTGTTCGATGTTTTCGGGTTTTCTTTCGCCATTTACTATTAACTCTAAAATATTACTTCAGGAAATCTGGAACTCAAAAATTTACTGGGACAAAAATATAACCGATGATATTTGTATAAAATGGTTTAAGTGGTTAAAATTGTTAAAACATATTAGTAGCATTCGAATATCACGATGTTACCGCCGCCCGGGTGAATGAGCCACACGCTGACTAGCAACGTCGCGTCATTAAACAATGACTTATGCGTAGCTA
Source organism: Thumatha senex (assembly GCA_948477245.1). NCBI lineage: Eukaryota > Metazoa > Arthropoda > Insecta > Lepidoptera > Erebidae > Thumatha > Thumatha senex. Next base: position 30,091,509 of record OX419725.1, on the reverse strand, counting down.
TACCTACGTACACATTTACCGATCAGCCGGCCGACGACGATACTCACTATAGTTGTTTACAACTTCACATTTTTTCCATAGACAGATAGAAGGGTAAAGTGTGGTTTTAGTCGGTAGGAGTCGGGCATAGCATCCATGAGGATTTCCACACGAAAAAATAAAAAATGTGCGTGGTAGCTTATTGGCGTTGGTCGGACTCAAATAAAAAACATAAGGTTTGTTTCGTGGCCAGCAAGTGTCGAGTTACTCCTGTAAAACCTGTAACAGTGCCTAGACTGGAGTTACAGGCAGCTATAATGGCTGCTAGATTAGCGAATACTATACAGTCCGCTCATCGAATAAAAAACGGTCATGGAATCACACCAAAAGTAGCGATCAGCTGGATCGCTACTTTTGGTGTGATTCCATGACCGTTTTACAGTGGATTAGAAATACTACGCGCTGTTATAAACCTTATACCCCGCTTGGGTGAAATAGATGAATTAACTAAAATTCAAGAATAGCGATACGTACCTACGTCTCTGAACGTTGCGGATCTGGCTACTCGCGAGAATTATGACAGGCTGCAACTCGAGGGTGAATGGTTTAATGGGCCGTCATTTTTACATGGACCGGAGGTCTCGTGGCCCACGAGTACCAATTTACCTAGTGTCAATGAGTGTGACTTATATTATTAATAGGGAACCCTCACCTGAACTCACAGCTGTGCCGGATCCTGAACGCTTCTCCTCCTGGACACGCCTACTAAGAAGTACTTTTGTGGTTCTGAAGTTTATATATGTGTCAGAGAAGGGAAGTTGATGATTGTACCATATTGGAACATGCTGAGAATTTACTTCTACGTTATTCTCAAATGAAGTCATTTTACTCTGATTTAACGGAACCCTCACCTGAACTCACAGCTGTGCCGGATCCTGAACGCTTCTCCTCCTGGACACGCCTACTAAGAAGTACTTTTGTGGTTCTGAAGTTTATATATGTGTCAGAGAAGGGAAGTTGATGATTGTACCATATTGGAACATGCTGAGAATTTACTTCTACGTTATTCTCAAATGAAGTCATTTTACTCTGATTTAACTGAATTAAAAAATAATAAATGTTTAGGAAGACAGCAAATTACTTACGTTGACGCCTTTTCATGATGAGCGGGGTGTACTACGTGTAGGCGGACGTATAGATGCCGCTGCTGATGTTCCCTATGACGCGAAGCATCCTGCAATTTTAGATGAAAGGTGTCACGTGGCCAGATTGTTAGTCTCGCATTATCACGTGAAGGCAGGACATGCCAATCAAGAAATGGTATTAAACAACCTGAAACAAAAGTATTGGTTAATACGTATGAGACCTACGGTTAAAAATATTACTACCAGATGTATGCTGTGTAGGTTGAGACGAGCTAGACCTAAGATGCCCACCATGGGTGACTTACCTGCTGCAAGGGTAGCTCATCATCAGAGGCCGTTTACTCACTGCGGTGTCGATCTGTTTGGACCAATGGAAATCACAATAGGTAAACGAAGGGAGAAACGGTATGGAGTACTTTTTACCTGCCTCACCGTGAGAGCGGTCCATTTGGAGACTGTGTCCTCACTTAGTACCGATTCACTGCTGATGGCTCTTCGTAGGATGGCTTCACGACATGGTTGGCCTGCATACCTGTACTCCGACAATGGAACAAATTTGAGAGGTGTAGACGCGGAGCTTAAGAAGTCCATCAAGGAACTTGACGAGCAGTCCCTGCAGGCTACTGCTAATCTTTACGGAACCTGCTGGACGTTCATACCGCCGGCAAGCCCACACTGGGGTGGAACCTGGGAACGTTGAATTCGTAGTGTTAAGGTAGCTCTGAAGGTAACCCTTAAAGAAAGAGCACCCAGAGAAGAGGTCCTCAGTACGCTTTTGGCGGAAGTGGAGGCCTTGGTGAACGGACGTCCACTGAGCCATGTCTCTGTTGATCCTAACAGCAAAGAGTCCCTGACACCTAACCACTTCCTGTTAGGTTCATCTTCACCTTCGCCGTGCCTTGGTAACTTCGACGTTTCTGATCTGTTCCAGCGTCGACAGTGGCGAATAGCACAGAGGTGGACCGATATGTTCTAGAAGAGATGGGTCACTGAAGTGTTGCCAGAAATGATTCCACGTCAAAAGTGGACCGAAGACGGACAGGATCAACCTAATGTTGGAGACTTAGTGCTCATCGCCTACTCTGATGCTCCTCGTAAAGTGTGGCCGCGAGGTATAATTGAAGAGGTTTTTCCCGGGAAGGACGTCAGAGTAAGAGTGGTACAAGTTCGCACACAATTAGGTAGACTTAAGAAATCTGTTGCTCGCGTCGCTAAAATTGCTTTAGAATAATGAGTACTGCTGCGTCATCAGCACTAGGGTGGAGCTATGTAAGCGACGCAATTTATATTGTAATAATTAGGTTTAAATGTCACATAATGTAAGGTAGTTTTAAGTCGGTCGTCCAGTATCTACCGCTGCGAACGCCACGAAATTGATTGCTCTGTACTTGTTATATAATTGTTAAAAAGTTTTCTATTAAATATTAAAGTAACTTCTGCTGCCTTGAAGAAGTGTTTTTGAATTTATTCGTCTGAAGCCAGAACCCATACAAGGCGATTGGAGAAACTATTGAGAAAATCTCAAAAACGGTACTATGACCAAGGTAGGCGTCCTGCGCGACAGTATTCTAAAGGCGACTTAGTAAAACTGACAAAGGTTGCTTTCCAGAACAATGGAAAGAGTACAAAACTTATGCCATCATATGAAGGACCTTATAAAATAATCAAAGTCTTGGGGAATGATCGGTATAGAGTAGCATCAATACCTGGGTTTGAGGGTATGAAAAACAAAAGAAAGACAACGGTTGCAGTTGACCGAATACAACCATGGATTTCTTTGGAAATAGATGATTGTGCTGTGAATGATGCGAGCGATGAGGATTAGTTATAAATAAGTCTGTGTAACATACAGTCGCCCCCCATGAGCGCTGTTACCTATCATGCTAATGTCATAAATAAATCTATCTTAAGAGTATCCCTATGTATTTACCTCTTTGTATGTGAATATGTCATGCAATACCACAGAATATTATCTATGTTATTCGAAGCTGTTTTAATTAATAGTTATTGTAAAGGGATTTGTTTATCCTATATGTACTGTAAATGGCAATGAAAGTCGTTGAAACACATTAACTACAAATCAAAAAATAGGATTCGGTTTACCATTATATGTACTACTTTAAACAAATATTAATTAGTAAACATGATTGAATAATAACAATCATGCAAATTTTCTGTAATACACAAATATAACCACAAAGATTATTTGAACTTTTGATTTTATTGGCCTACTGTTGAGGCTGACTGCACATATACTGTTAGTATCTATATGAACATAAATATTTTGTCAATACTTAGTACATTATTTATAAAAATATTTGCAAATATGTCTAACTTAAAGATAAATCTGAATATTGTATACATGTTACATGTTCGATGTACACAAAAAAACCTGTTTTGAGTACCGAGTGTAAGGTTCCACCGGGTGCGTGTATGAGGACATTCACGCTGTGCAGGATGGTCGAGTGTAAGGTTTAGTTTAATCGAGCATAATTTAGAACTTTTGTGCTGGCGGCCATCTGGTTTTTACTCGGCAGTGGTGCATGTTGGCCGCACACTAGGCTCTTTGAATTTGGACGTGGCGGTTAACGGTCGCATCAAGTGGAGTTAATGTAATTAATTAGAAGTTGTGAGTGATCTGAAGTCTGAGTTTTAATATACTCGTAAGTGTTGGAGATTATAAGTTTTGCTACCTACTCAGTGGGTACTGATTCTATAAGTTTTGAATATAAGTTTTGAAATCACCTATAAGTTTTGCAAGTGAAGAGCTGATGATTGTTTAAACTAAGTTGAGAAAATAATTAAGTTTTAGAAATCTACTGTGTTGCCTTCTTCTGAGATAACCTTACAGATTAAGTACCAAAAACATTCAGAAAATAAAAATTAATTGATAACATGTAAGCGCGGTAAGGGTACACAGACAGTGCATAAGCGGTGATGTTGATCTTTGTTTACAGAACTCTTCTGTAACCACAATTGTAAATGCTTCCAGCAGTGACTATTTTCGTGAACAAAAATAAATCAAAACGGGGGTCGGTCAGGATCACAAATAATAGTGTACCAGACACAACTAATTGCTTTTCATTAAATATTTTTCATCAAAATGTTTGTGGAATAAATAGTAAAAGGGATGAATTTGAAATTTACACACATGACCTTGATTCCATAGTACATTATATATGTTCGACGAAACACTTTCTAACTCCTATAATTCTCTTGCTTAATTTCTCAAATTTTGGTGTTGCTCACTCATTTTTCCAAAGAAATTCACAACTATGAAAATAGTGAGGAAAGAATTTTACGTGAAAGTACACGACGAAAAGATATGTTGTCTAAAATAGCACCTACTCTGGATGTGATTAAACACGGCTCATTGCATAGATCAGCTATTTCAATAATCTTCCTATAGATATAAAAGAGTCATTATACAAAATGGACTTTAAAATGAAACTTAGGTCTTATCTAGTTGATGCATGTTTTTATTCCCTTAATGATTTTAAAAATTAAGAAATTATTGTAGTTGTGTGTGTGTATGATATACAGCTGGGATGCGATTGAAATAATTATCTGCTTATAATTTTTCATTTGTTTATTTTCTTTTATTTTGTTGTTAAATTAAATATATAACATTTTATAAAAATTGTAACTAATACTAGGACTAAGTTATGTACAAATTTCAACACAATTTGACATTTTTAAGGAAATAAATAAATAAAAATAATAATATTCAGTTGTAACTCATCAACAAGTATTCCAATTTCATTGTTGTTAGAAAGGGGATACTTTAAAGTTGTTTCATAAGAATTTAGATGCCTACATGCCACCCTCTTTAACTAATCTCTCATTCTATGTCTGTTTCTCTTAACGAAGTTGCACGGGTTAGCTAGTTAATTATAATATTACTTACGTTATAATGTAATAGCTGATTTTTATATATAATACTTGGGTAATTATTAGATGATGTTTCGTCATTAGCCAGAATTTTTCGATAGTTTCATCTCCTTGCCAGACAAGCAATTTAAATGGTTTGAAGAGATACGTGATTAGAATGACTTATGCAAATAAACTAGATGATGCATATGACCAAGCATGATCGCTGCAATGTCAGTGTCGACACTTCTGATCACAATGTTCCCTTGATTTGGAATACTGCACTCTTCATGTTCTGGACATGACAACTCTTCTACAACCCTTGTTATTATATTTTAAGAAGCATTAACAACAAAAGAATGGCACTGTTTACAATTAATGTGGATAATTTTATTCCCAATCAAAGGTTAAAATTTGATTCTTTTAATTCTTTTGAAAATTACTCGGACGTGTTTGATCAGGCCCAGTTATGGTGTAGTTCAATTGTGCTGATTCTAAACGCTGAGAATGTTCGTAATCTTTGAACGATGGAGTCAGGTATTGATCAAAAATAACGTCAATTCTTAGCGCTTCGAATTTGGTGACCATTTGTAATATTATAACTAATTGAATCGGGCGTTACATAGCGGAAATCCATCGTAGAACGATAATAAAGGAGGGGAGGAGGATCCCACCACACACCCTCGATTCGTCAATCCTAACGCACAATTTGTAATATTTGTAATATTTCTAGATAAAGGTGATTGAGTTTTGACAAAATTTTTGAGATGTCCACATTGTAATCCATCGAAATCCGCAGCATACGGCCAAACAAATCGTGTTGCATTTTTACCTCTTCAACTGCACTTTTTCAAATGCACGACTTGAATTTTCTTCTTCTTTACCAAATCATTTAAAAAATTTTCAACTCGACTAATTTTAATATTTGAAGATATTTTAAGTATTTAGTAGGCATATGCTTACAGCATATACTAAACAATATAAAAATAAAATAAAATAAAAATATCTTTATTTTGCATAGACCATTTCAACGGCGCTTACAAAATGTCATACACTATTTAAAATATTTAAAGCGACCACCGGTTCGGAACGCGGCCCACCTGAGAAGAACCGGCAAGAAACTTAGGAAGGCTTTTTTTTTGATGGCCTATTTACAATTTAATATTATTTCACTTTGCCAGCAGATCATTTCCAGGCGTCCCTGTCCTGCAAATAGTCTGTAACGGAGTAAAAACCTTTTTCACAAAGCTTGTTTTTAATAAACTTTTTAACTTTATTTAAAGGTAAATTTCTCAGGTATACGCGCATCTCACTCGCAGCCATCCATGTATAAACTGCGTCGCGCTCGCTCCTGCAGCTATCCTACATGCTTGTCTGGCAAGGGGTTGGAACTATCAAAAATGTCTGGCTACTGACGAATCATCATATACTCATTACCCAAGTATCATAAATAAAAATCAGCTATTATACTGTGTCTGGCAAGGGGTTGCCACGATGTTATGTTTTTGGCAATGAATAAGGTGATTTTTAATAATATTCTGAAGGTAATACAAAAAAATAGCGCTTTATTATTTGATGACACTAGATCGGTATTTTACACACCTTAAGTACCGTTTACCTGCCAAAGCCACGGTAACTTCATAATGGCCCATCGTAAGAACGATGAACGACGAACAGGTAAGAACCTGTGTTGGGAGCATGCGTTGACAAACTTTCAGCTTTTATAAAATAACAAGGATCTGGGGTTCACGGGCGCTTGCTCTATAAGATCTGTCAGGAGTGTTCAAACTCGCCGACTAAGGAACCAGTGATCATCCTTATAGAAATCCCTGGATAAAAGTAGGATCTGATATTTTTGAATACTATTAAAAATGTTTCTTGATTATCGTTGATTATTACTCCAATGACATTGAAGTCTGTAAACTATATAGTATTTTTTCTAAGATAGTTATAGAAAGCATAAAAGAAGTATTTTCGCGCCAGGGTATACAAAATATCCTAATTAGTGGAAATGGGTCGCAATATAGTAGTCGTGAACTCAAACACTTGACTTCACTTGAGCAATGGGGTTTTGATCACGTGACTTCCTCTCCTAATTAAGCTCAGGCAAACTGTAAGAGAGAGCGTGCCGTACAAACGCTTAAATCTTTATTAATCGAATCAATAAAAGGCAATATAGACTTTTATTTGGCACTTCTCAATTTTCGAAACAGACCAAGGGTAGGTTTGAGCTGTCCTGCTCAGTTATTAATGAGTCATCAGTTGCGTTGTAAACTGCCAGTGCATCCAACACTTTTGCAACCACGACCTGTTAACCCGGTAGAATACCAAACTATGATTAATAAACCAAATAAATCTAAGTTACCTTATGATAAACATAGTAAAACTTTACCTAATTTAGAAAAGGGCGATTATGTAATTTATTTAGATGGTAAGAGGAGAGATAGGGTCACTGTGATCGGTACCGCTGGAACGCCTCGACCATATTTTGTACAAAATGAGGCTGGAACAAGATATAGACGCAATCGGAGTCACCTGCTCAAGTGTGAACCGGCCAGTCCAAGTTTATTGGATCCGGTTGACAATCTGTTTAATGATGCATGTGAGGATGTAGACCTTAATGAAGAAGTGTATAAGCTACAGCCTAATGTCGATTCTAGTACAACTGGTACCAGTCCTACACCTTCGTCTGCACCACCAGCTCGTAGAGCCAAGCAACTAGCTTAACAGCGAATCGCCAATAGATTATAAGTACTGGTAAATATTTAACGATTAAATATAGTTGAAACAGTTATAATTATTGTACAATCACAGCAAATAGTGTTAACTAGCAAATAATACGGAGATAGGTACTTAACACGTTAATTGAAAAATATTGTTTTTTTTTTGTGTGAAAGATGTTGTATAATGGGCCAATATCAATGTGGGTAGACATAAGATCTTGTTTAATAAATCTGTCATTGTCTGATACTCGTTCGTTTCATTGCAAATATAACATTTACCATCTCTTACTAGAAGGTCAAATAGTGGTAAAATTATAACCTACCTGAGATAAAAGCTGTCACTTACTTTATTTACTTTGTTGTGGATAAACATGATGTTTATTTATTTTTCTTAGAACTACAATGCATTTTGCAGTTATTTAAATATTGTTTTATATTAAAAGATGACACATTATGAGTACGATCGTTTATTTGGTACCTGTTCATGTGCAATTAATTAATTAATAAAGTTTTCGTATCGTTATATCTATCAACAACCTAAACATAAAAATCCAACACAAAAACAGAGATGTTTCATTTGATTGTTTTACTGCCAATAATTTATACTGTAGTGTGTATGCGCAGCACAGCCGACGCCGGGGGGAAATACATCGTCGATCTGTCTTGGCAGGGACTGAGGAAGCTTTTTGGAGCCTCCGCGACTCGGATAACATAAAAATGTTATTATATATAACAAATAATTGACACTAAACTTCCTACCCATTGCCCCCATCATAGGTACGTACTATGAAAACGTAAGGAATGTGACGTACAGAAGAAAACAAACAGACATACAAAAGAGTTATTTTGTACTTACTCTGAGCCATTTCGCCGGTATTCGTGCATCGTACATGGCGTCAAGCGATTCCCTCAAACCCTGACTCATAACAATAGTGCCATCTATCGCTAACTTCAAATCACACAGTGTGGATTGAACTGTCTTTACTACTTTTTGAATCCTATCTATCTCTTGTCTGAAAGTAAGTAAGAGACGTTAATAATTTTAATAAATTAATTCCAATACGAATACTGTTTTATTCATTGACACATTTAGGACTAATGCTAGCTAATCAGATATTGAAACAGTTGTCACCCATGGAATCAATGGGATTTCTCTGTTGAAACTTAATGCCCATAATGTACCAATTAAATAGTGTATGAAACTGATGTTAGTTTAACCTGATATAAGCAAATAAAGCCCACAAATGAGTCGAAGAAGCCGTGATTTTCAGCAGGAGTGATGATCTTTCGCAGTTGCTGAAATAGCTGGTCTTGGAAGTCAACTATCGTGAGAGAAGCCACGTGATGAGATGGAAAAAAAGAGTGGTAGTTCACCACCAGTTAGTATCACCACAAGGCCATGAAGTCGCTCGGTGTCATAGAACAATGATATGAAATTGTCGCAAGGAATTTGCAAACGACCTGTAACAGCACGTCGTAGCACCTAATTGGAATGTAACAATACTAATTAACCGGCCTCTAATAACTTGGCAAATCAAAAACTTTTAAACTGTATACACTTTACCTTAGAAAAATGTTCATTGGAAAAAAAGCACCCATCTTCTGTAGTGCTTCCTTAACCTCAAAGCTGACGTATTGCTTTGGAAGTTTTTCTAGCATGTCTTCTGCTAATCGATACACAATACTTTCTCTAGTCTCTCCACCTTGACTTCCACCTTCCTTGGGTTGAACATTTAAGATTGTGTCTAAAATATCTTTAGCACTATTAATTTGATAAGTTATATCTGCGTTGCCGTGTAAACCGAAAACTTCGGGAGTATCCGTTAAAGGTAATTGATTAATGTAATCTACATAACCTTGAATATTTCTTGTAACGGGCACCTTATACCCTTTATAAAATTCAAACCCTGGTCGTAATAAAACATCACAAAACCACACATTTGTAAAGGTTGTCAATAAGCGCTTATCAAAGTCGTCAGTTACTCGACCACCATATTGGACTTCTCCAAGCATATAACATATTGTAGGCCAGGAAATACCTTTCTTAGGATCAATTTCATCTAAATGGTTTTGAACAAATTGAACGCTGGCTGCGTAATCTGATTGGTTGAATTCGTATGGAACATTCCAGCCCAGTGGCCCAAATTTTCTTCTCTCTTGAACTATTGTATGTAGAAATGCTACAGCATATAATAGTGGAGGCCACTGTGCCAAGGAAGAGTAATCCAACGTATCCTGAGTAATATTTTGATAAGTTCTCTTCATACTAGCTCGGATACCTTGAGGGGGTTCATTAGTGAACTTTATAGCCATTTGAAGCAGGCCAATAGGGAATTCAGTGTGTACTTCAGTCGTTAGCCATAATCTAAACGTTTCTTGAATGTGCTCGGTTTCAATTAGTGCATCCATGGCTTCAACACAAAACGGTAAAGATAAATGTATATTCTGAAGTAGTACCCATCCACCTTCATTCATAGAGTCTGAAATCATTTTTCTTGCTACTATTTCTTGACCCTGGCCCATAGACACTGCTTTCAAAACTGAAAATGCAAGTAAATTATTTAATCTCTTAAATATCTCACAAATGATTTGTTTTGACTTTATCTTACCTATTTCTTTGGTTTTGGCAAGCTGACTTATTTGCATTGAAGGATCAGATCCAATTGACAAAATACATATTAGTGGAGTGCAAGGCTCAGATTCCTCCCACGTTGCTTCCAGGTTAAGAATACGACCTTCACCATATTCGGGTCCAAGAGAATCTTAAACATATAGAAAAATATAAATACTTTACGACTTGTGCGTGTAACTGAGTAACTGCAGGAGTGTAAAGATCGTTTCTCTGTCGAACTATTAAGAGAAACTTCTCTGCAAGCACCCGTGTTTCCTTCCTATTACAATTTCGGTTTCTTCAAACGGAGCGTGAAGAGGCACAGGGCCGCCCACTTGAGGGACGCTGTCACTAGTCGTGGACTTTGAGAGTGACCCTCAACTAGCTAGATGTCGCCATCTTTTACCATGAGTCGCGCGGCGTCATTTTTGCGAGCTAAATAAAAAACAAAGAATTCACAGATTTCGTGCCTCACACGACTATATATACATTGGAAATATATCTACGGGGTTTAAAAAAATATTGTCGCCTAGCTACGAGAAAGGTAAGTGTTTAACAGGAAACGGGTAGCAAAGGGTTTAGTCTCGGGCTACGACTGGCGTCTTGGGCTATTTTTGCAACTATTTATTACCGCCACTGCTGAAACGGAATTGAAGTCTGGAAAACTAATCTGCTGTCCGCCATCTTCGCAGAATCGTTGCGTTTAAATTGTGCAGGCGCAACACCACACCTGCATGCACTAAAGAAACTTTATGTCTGACATCTGCTTTTGACTAACTGAGGTGCTCAAAATACTGCAGAGTCTATATATTATCAAATCCAGCGGACCTGACGGTATTCCAGCATATGCAAAACTCAAGAAATATGCACCTGAATTGTCACCGATACTAACACGTCTATTCCATCTTTATCTGAGAACGTATCGTGTACCGCTGTCATGGAAGCTGGTTAACGTGCAACCGTACCGACTCTGACAACTATAGGCCCATTTTGGTGACCTCCATACTTTGTCAACGTATAGTAAAAAACTATATGGTAGACTTACCACTCATGCAAACCAAACGCGTTTCTTCTAGCTACATTATGCGCACAGCTGAAGAGTGGAATAAATTACCCGACTATGTGTTACCCGATTCCTACAATTTGAATCTTTCCAAGTCGTGAGTGAATAGGTTTCTTCAAAGCAAGTGTGTTCCATCGTAGACCACATCTACCCGTACTTTTAACATTAGGAAAGATAGTGGCCAAACGCAAGTTAGACGCAATCATATTTTTAAATTATTATACGCTTATATACTTATGTGTATAAAAATTCTAACTTCACTTAAGTCTCTCTTCACTAAAAAAATCTCTGATTATAGTAAATGTAGAAAACGACCTGTCCAAATGACGAACGATATTGAGGTTATTTTTTAAATATTTTTCTTATTTTGATGTTGAGTTACAGAATTTTTAATAAATTGGATTAACATATTATTTCAACGTCGTTGGTTTATTTATCTACTAAATGTGTACCAACTGTTGTATCATTTATATAATATAGCAATAGGTAGTGTATAAAGCAAAAAAATCATTGTATGTCTGATTTTCTAAAAAAAATACTACAATCTTATGGCACGTTTAGTTCTTATGAAATGTCTTTTTTTGTATCTATCAATTTATAAATCATAAATCATATTTGTCATATTAAATCATTAAATCATATTTGACTCACCTACTATATATTTTCTAGCCTGTGAAAGTGTTCTATCAGGACTCCAAGATCGTACAAGTAAGAGTTTTCTAAACACGTCAAGACTCTCGTTATACCCATTAGGAAAAGTTTCTTCTTCCGGTTTAGCTTTTTCATACCATGCGCGCCACTCTCTCTCGGTAGACGTTATCTGTTTCATAAAATTTTATTGTACACCTTAATATAATATAAAAAATCGCTAACTTTACACATTCTACAAACTTATTTATGAATAAAGTTGTTTTGTTTATTTTTTCCAACCTTAGCACGTTTTTTTCTAATATTATGAAAGCGCTTTACTTGGTCATATTAAATGGTACAAGCAAAAATATTATTTGGACATTGGTTTGGAAATGATGTATCGATGACGGTTTCTGTTTCGTAAAGTTATGCAAGAAACAAAACTTACTCTACTAAGAATGTCCCTGAAAATGTTTAGTTTACTGATCTCAACTAAGTTTAGCCATGTAATATCCAATATCCATCTAAATGGCTTTGGCGTAACGGCGTTCAAATCCAGCGATGCACCGCCTTTGATAAATGCCATAAATTCATCATGAGATATCAAACCTCGCTGATAATCTATTTTCATTGCCAACATGAGAGTAAACAATGCTTTGTGCCTTTCGTATAAACTACGCAACGTAAAAGCCCAAACTTCGTGTGTCAAGTATTTCAAAATAATATTAATTCTTTCTTCTGTTATATTGCTTTTGGAAGATTTAGTTATTGAGCTGTCAAATATATTTAAAAACTGCTTAAGAGAGTTTTGATACATGATATTGACGTTACTCATTTCGACAATTAAAAAATATAGAATAGACCCTCTAGCAGCTACTGCTCTAAATTCTTCACGAGCCTTAACAATTTTCTTTTCAGTTACCTCGGCGACAATTAGTTTTTCGTTAACCTCTTCCGCAGTAGTTTTTGTAATTTGTAGCACTTGTATCAATGCCTCATCATCAACTAGAGAACCTTCAGATGATGTCAGTCGACTAAGTAAATTACTTTCCAGCTCTTTCATACTTCTCTGGTTTTTCATTACAGACTCAAATAATGCTACTCTTTCTTCCTCTAAATCAGATTTTTCCATTAATATTACTCGGCCAAGTAACTGGTCTTCCAGGCCTTGCATAGTGACAGTGAAATCTATTATTGATGTTTTAGCACTAACTTCTGGGGAATAAGCAGGATTCGGTAATTTAGTTGTTATGTATAACATGAATCCAGGCATAACATCACATTCTTTGTCTCCTACAATTACTTTTTCTATAGAACCTGATTTTATAAAATTCTTTTCGAGTACATTATCTATAACAGGATCTAGCTCTACTCCTACATCTTCTATCAATAATGGTCTGCCCAGAGATAAACTATCTTCTAAATGAGTCCTAAAATATTTATGATTCAAAGAAGTTATCTGTAACTCGTTAGCACTTTCCTTATTTTTAATCCAATTTTTCCCTTGACTTTGTGGATCTACTAAAAGTGGGTAAGAGCTTGACTTGGTTACTATTAACGCATTTTGAACGGAGAGCTCGTCATTTGGAAGACCCTGTAATGTCCACTCCGAAATAGTTGAACTTTCTATTAACATGTTGGTTATATTTAGATCCTGTGTTACAGGTATTTGTTTACTCGTTAGAATTCCCATCCATGTATTAAAAAGACTGTTTCTAAATTCTTGATTATAAGGCCCACAATAAGATAGAAATCCCGTTGCCAAAACAACATCACCCACTAATCTTCCTAGCTGTTCCTTATAATCTTTACTTTGCTGAGTCCATCTAATCTTTTCTCCTCCCAAACCATTAATAAGAGCTGTTGCTGCAGTCATTTTTCTCAGGCATACATTAGCTGCATCTGTTAGTTGTTGTTTCTCAGACACAGCGGATTCATATTGTTCCTTAACTTTTCTTAGAGACAGTTCTCGTTCCTCTAATTGCCTCTCTGCAGATGCCAAATCATCCATTGCCACCTGTCATAAACATAATTAACCATTAGTTCTTCTAAAATAACGAACTTATTCTCTGCCTCTGCCTGCCCCTTTGGAGATAAAGGCGGGACAGTATGTGTGTATGTAAACTTATAAAGTACTAGCTAAGCCCCGCGAAAGCATGAAGAGCTCGTAGCCCTGCTAATTTCACTGCGTTAAGTAACTTACTTGCGTTTTATACCTAAATGCCACAAAGTGGTCACCCTTCCGAGCGCTATGTCTGGTCCTCGGAAGGGGGACCTCTTTGTGACATTAAGGTACATTTGCGAGAATTTCCGTGCTTCGGAAGGTACGTTAAGCTGTTGGTCCCGGTTGCCAGTTACATGGTAGTCGTTAAGTCAAGTTGAAGGCATGAAAAATTTCAACACTAGGCTGCCACAACCTGAGCTTATCAATTTCAAGTCGGCAATGGGCTCACCACCTGTTAAGTGGGACAAAATGCATACGGTGAAATGTGGGCGTATAGAATGCCTCTGCCTACTTCCTTGGGGATAAAATCCTGACAGTATGTATGTGGGAATGGAACGTTAAGCTGAGTGAAAGAGAAAGATTATTGTAATTAGCTGATGTATGAAACAGAAAGAATCAATGAGTCGTGTGAAAGGCGCTGATTGGGTGTATGCAGGATTTATGTAAGATGACGATTTTGAAAGAAAGAATAAAGTGTGCTTTAACGACAAGTGGAATTAATTAAAGAAGTTCAATCCAATTCAAGCGCTCGTGGCCCCGCGGTCTCAGTGTTCTGTAAACGATCACTCAGTTACGCAACTTTCACTATGGCTGGTCCTCGGATGGGTGACCACTTTGTGGCATTTACATTTGCGAGCGTTTCCGTGCTTCGGAAGGCACGTTAAGCCGTTGGTCCCGGTTGCCAGTAAAATGGCAGTCGTTAGGCCTGGTTGAATGCCTTATGGGCGGCATGAAAAATTTCAACAGCAGGTAGCCACAACCTGCGTCTGTCTATTTCAACACGGCAATGGGCTCACCACCTATTACGTGGGACAGGTAAATCCACACGGTGAAAAGTGGGCATATAATATGCCTCTGCCACCCCTTCGGGGATAGGGCGTGATGGATATTTATTTATTTAGTTCAATCCAAGAAGTTTATAATTTCAACACCTGCGATATCCCACAATTTTGGGGGCTCGTCCGGGATATCAAATATAAGGTGTGCGGACAGTATTTGGCGAAGACGATGATATATATTAATTTTCAACGACCGCCATTACGCGTTCCGAGTACGACGACTCATACCGGACAATTTAAGACTTTGCCTGCCTGGTATTATGAAGACGCGAAGGCGATTGGTAAGAAGAAGAAGAATACACACGCAAGTCGAATTGTCCTGCTGTGGATCCCGAGGAATTTCGAACGAACGAACGGCGAAAACGGTACCTACCTATCTACCTACATAGTTCGATTTTAATGTCACGGGCTGAAAATATGGGCAAAGAAGGTATTGAAGCTCAATCTGCCACAACGACGGCAACCTTATGTACGTTCAGGAAGCCATCCCGAAATTTTCAGGCACAGACCCAACATACACGTACACCGTCACAAAATGGAGTCAGGAGGTAGAAGATAAAGCAGAAATTTTCAACCTGTCCCCGACTCAAAATTTTCTGATTGCCAGACTGACCCTGTCGTCGACAGCGGCTGCGTGGCTCCGATCCGACTTTCGTACCTACGACGAACTGAAAACAGCTATTTTCAAAGAGTTCCCAGATTCGATCAACTCGAAGGAAATACACGAGCTGCTGAGTGCACGAATAAAGAGGAAAACTGAAAGTTGTTACGACTATATGTTAGAAATGAAGACCCTGGGAAAAAGAGGTAAGCTGCCAGATTACGTAGTAATACAATATATAGCCGAAGGAATCGTCGATAATGAGAGTACCAAATTTCTACTGTATGGTGTAATACGTACAGCGATTTGAAGGAAAAGCTTAATGTGTACGAAACATTCCTTCAAAATAGATCGAAGCAGTCGAGTGCAAGTACAAGTTATGGTCATACGAGTGATCGAAGCAAGAAGCCGTACACCGTCACAAAATGGAGTCAGGAGGTAGAAGATAAAGCAGAAATTTTCAACCTGTCCCCGACTCAAAATTTTCTGATTGCCAGACGGACCCTGTCGTCGACAGCGGCTGCGTGGCTCCGATCCGACTTTCGTACCTACGACGAACTGAAAACAGCTATTTTCAAAGAGTTCCCAGATTCGATCAGCTCGAAGGAAATACACGAGCTGCTGAGTGCACGAATAAAGAGGAAACCTGAAAGTTGTTACGAATATGTGTTAGAAATGAAGAACCTGGGAAAAAGAGGTAAGCTGCCAGATTACGTAGTAATACAATATATAGTCGAAGGAATCGTCGATAATGAGAGTAACAAATTTCTACTGTATGGTGTAAAACGTACAGCGATTTGAAGGAAAAGCTTAAGTTGTACGAAACATTCCTTCAAAATAGATCGAAGCAGTCGAGTACAAGTACAAGATATGGTCATACGAGTGATCGAAGCAAGAAGCAAAGCCGACGAGGTATGTGTTGTTTCAGCTGTGGACAGATGAATCATACATCAGATGCATGTCCTCATCGTGAAAAAGGTATGAAGTGCTTCAGGTGCAACGGTTTCGGTCACAAAAGTACTGAATGCGCCCAGCTGTTGCAACCAGTTGGCAGCACTGGTACCGCTGCAACTTCAAATCAGTCGGTAACGCAGTCTGGAGGTTACCATAAACGAAACGGAATAAAAACAGCACAGTCGGCAAAGCAGTTTTGTGTGTCATTTGATAATAATGGCGAATACGACATCGACCAATCAGATTGCGAGGGCAATGACGGAACAACTTCAAGCTGTATGACGTCAAGTTTGGCCGCTAATGTGAACAACGTGGATTTGCCCTCAACTTTGCAGAAAAATAAATCCGTGAAAAATGTATAGAGATGGTCAGAGGCAGTGGCGTGCACAAGGATTTCGGATAGGGTGAAAAAAACCAAACTACAAATATTAATCTATTTATACTTATCATTAATGAGTTATCTCTGAAGGGGTGGTAGAGGCTTTTACATATACACGTAACAGGTGGTGAGTCTATTGCCGTGTTGAAATGGACAAGCGCAGGTTGTGGCGACCTGCTATTGAAATTATTCAATCCTTGGCTTCTAACTTGGCGTAACGTCTGCCACACTAGTAACGCGTTATTTGCGAAATAAGCAAAAATAAATAAATACCATTACTTACATACTTGAAAATTATTTAAATCTGAATATCCGTTAAAGGTCCAAACTTTATTATGATCATGTTTAATAAATTTTTAAAATAATTTATTTGTGTACACAGCTTGCCAGCCAGATTTACGTAATTATCTCAATACTTGTTATTAAAAGAACGTACCGAGTGGTATTACCCTTTAAATCCAAATCGTAAACTAACGTCCTTGAAATTTTTTTTATCAAACTCGAGTTTTGGATTTATTTATTAAACACACATCACCAACACAGATCTCACAGCTATAATTTTAAATATTTCACAGTAATTCTAGTAAGTTAACAAATTAATTAGATGCGCTTAAAATCACTCGAAAGATATGTGAAGTGAAACAATATTACGACAATATTATGCAAGTAAATTAAATAGGCTTAACACATCCACCAATTATTCTGTTTTTGATAGTTACTTAAATCGGTCGCTTTGTCAAAGAAGCACTGCTTAAATCATGTGTAATAATTTCTCACACAATCGTATATTTTACTCACACAAACAAAGTATCTACTGTATTCATACAACTCCTGAGTAGGCAAGATTACATTCTGCTTACAGCCGCGCGGCACGGTGGCGTTGGGCTCGACGCGTGACGTACGAGTATATGTACTAGTTGTTTGTTAAGTTCGCTGAAGGACTCATAGATGGCAGGGGCACAATACACACATCTGATAATTTTATTGCGTATATATTATTATACAACTTGTTGTTTTTAAATAATAGATTTAGATTTAATAGATTGGGCTAGGGTATGCAGTGCTTATTTGCATGTATGAAGCGCACGGGCTTGGTCAGAGGCAGTTTCTTAAAGCGTTAGATACTATAGGAGCCGTAAATATATATGGAAGAAGAACCTAGCACGTTGGACGTCATGGTATAAGGAGCGCGGGCTGCACAATTATCCCGTATGGTACACGACAGGGATATGCCGTATTGCATAGATATGGCTGACGTCAACGCATTGTATAGACAAGGACAACTAATATCAAAGAAGAACCTCCCTCTGTGAAAAAGCAACCTGCCCCTTGTAAAGGTTAGGAGTACTGAAAGGCTTGGAAAGGCACCCGTGTGGTGGCGGGCAAACCACCAAACGATAGCATTCCCAAGGAGGTTTGGTGTCAGGCTGGCGGCCGACCATAAAAACCTAGCCAAAACATTTTGCAGTATGGAATTTAGACATACTGCGCCGACCCCAAGTAAATTGGGACAAGGGCAAGAGGATGATGATGAAATCTGTGAAAAATGTGAACATTCTCGGTAAAAATATTACGTGTCTAATCGATAGTGAAAGTGCCCTAAATTTAAAAACTGCAAGTTTGTTTTTCGATCTCGAGATTAAGAATTACGTCAATGAGATTGTTACATTGAATTTTGAAGCAACTTTGAGGTTTTGCCTTACGCACTACTTTGAGGTCAAGATTTTTTGGTAAATGCGGTGGTAATCATCAACAAGAGACCTGGTGGACAGGGGCTACCTATTGATTTTTATAGATGATTCACTGGTTATGTCAGAAATCCTCAGAGAAGGTCTAGATAGATTAAGAGAAGTTCTACATGAAGCCAGTGAGTATGGACTTGAGATTAATTGGAAGAAGTGTGAGATGCTAACTTCACGAGTAGACTATTTGGGTCACACTATAGAAAATGGGACGGTGAGACCAACATCTCAGATAAAATTGATGTAGTTGCGAACTTGCCAGAACCGAAGACTTTAAAACAAATTGTATTCTTTTCTTGGCCTCACATCTTATTTTAGAAAATACGTAAGAGATTATGCTTTGACAGCAGGACCCTTAACAGAGTTGTAAAAGAGGAATCAAATGTGACAGTTGACAGATATCGATCTATGTATGCTCAAGCGAAATATATCTATGTATGCTCGAGCAGCTATACTTATGCAAAGAAGTCCAGATGATGATCAGCTGCACCCTGTGTATTATTCCAGTAATGAAACAACTGACATTGAGAAACAAATACACAAGTTATAAATTGGAAGCCTTAGCTGTCATTGAGGGTGTAAAGAAGTTCAGAAAATATTTATTAAGTATACTATTTAAAATAGTGACAGACTGTGCAGCATTTGAGATGACCATGCGTAAGAAGGATTTGGTTACGCGTGTAGCTAGATGGGCTTTACTATAACAAGAATATAACTACACTATAGAGCATCGTTCGGGGTCCAGAATGAAGCATGTTGATGCCCTAAGCCGGACTCCACAGTTTACTGGAGTGATCACTAGGCAAGTTCATGGTCAAATCAAAATAGCTCAAGAAAACGATGAAGGATTAAAAGCTATCAGAGATATTTTAAAGATTGGCAGTTATTCTGACTATTTCATTAAAAATGGGTTGTTGTACAAGACTCCGCAGAGACTTCTAGTTATACCAAAAGATATGGAATCAGTGATTTTAAGGAGAGTACATAGCATTGGTAATTTCGGGAAAACAAAAATGATGGATTTAATAAAAAAAGATTTTTTTATCAAAGACTTTAAAAAAAATATAGATGATTATATTGTAACCTGTATTCCATGTATACTTGCTATGAGGAAGGAAGGGGAAACAGGAAGGGTTCCTGAATCCCATTCAAAAAGAAGATACACCTCTACACACCATCCACATAGACCATGTTGGACCAATGACTGAGACGAAAAAAATGTGTAATCACGTGCTGACTGTTGTAGATGCTTTTACCAAATTCGTTTGGATTTTCCCAACAAAGAGTACTACAAGTAAAGAGACATTGGAGAAACTCAAAATTCACCAACAACACTTTGGTAACACCAGTAGGATAATCAGTGAGAGGTACTGCCTTCACTACCCTGGATTCAAACAATAGTGTGAAGAAGAAGGAATACAACATGTGCTTATTACCACAGGAGTGCCAAGAGGCAATGGACAGCTCGAACGAGTCCATAGGACATTACTGTCTGTCCTCACAAAACTATGTATTGAGCAGCCTGATCTTTGGTATCGCCATGTAAGCAGAGTACAATGTTACCTCAACAGTACATTTCAAAGAAGTATCGGCTGTGCTCCATTTGAGTTAATGATCGGTAGCAGAATGAAAATAAAGGAAAATCTAGATATCCATGCACTGCGAACTCAGGAAGAGAGGGATATTTTCCTAGAAGAGAGAGAAACCCTCCGACAAAAGGCTAAAGAACACATATTCCAAATACAAGAAGAAAATAGAAAAAAAATCAATAAGAAACGAAAGGATAGTGTAAAATACAAGCAAGGTGAGCTTGTAGCCATCAAAAGGACACAATTTGGTACATCAATGAAACTGAAACCCAAGTTCCTAGGACCATATAAGGTTATCAGAATAATGGGGAATGACCGCTATCAGGCGGAAAAGGTGAGTAGAGCTACTGAAGGTCCTAACAAGACATATTGTTCAGCCGAAAACATGTTGTCACTGATAAACTAAAGATTTTGTTGTATTTTTGGTCACTAATATTATGTATATGAGCCTTTAAGTCATATAAGTTCTGTGTTGTAGTAATTAAGTTACTAGTTTTATGTATTATGTACCCAGTTAAGACTTAAATTAGAAGTATTTAACTTGTAAGCCTATTATTGTGTTTAATTTGTATTGGAAATAGTAATAGATAAGATGGATGACTGAGGACAGTCATAGGGTCAAGACGGCCGATTGTGGGAATGGAACGTTAAGCTGAGTGAAAGAAAAAGATTATTGTGAGTAGCTGATGTATGAAAGAGAAAGAATCAATGAGTCGTGTGAAAGGCGCTGATTGGGTGTATGCAGGATTTATGCAAGATGGCGATTTTGAAAGAAAGTATAAAGTGTGCTCTTTAGAGCACACTTTATACTTTCTTATTATATTCTTATCTGTCTTTAGACAAGTGGAATTAAAATAAAGAAGTTCAATCCAAGAAGTTTATAATCTCAACGCCTGCGATATCCCACATGTAAGTATGTAAACCCCGCGGATTCGCCCATGACATTGGAACCCTATCGCACCTATTTAAACCCGTTGTATATATACTCGTATTTACAAAAATGTTTGAAAATTTGTTACTATTTAATATATACTATTTAATGCTTCTACAAATTCTTCCATACTTGTGTCGCTTTCATTGCCACTTTCACTTCTCAGAAATGGGTCGGACGAATCCCTCTTAAAACGGCTTACATAATTTTTCAATCTCACATACTTAATAAAATTTCAAATGTCTCACTCACTTTACTTAAAAAAAATTCTTTAATCCCCATCTCTTGCAATGTCTCGACTTTTATGCGCTCTAGTAGGGTAGACTGGGTACGGTAGAAACGGTGGACGGTTGATACAAAGCGAATATCTCGTGAATAGTGCGTGATGTGGTGAGGGGTACAAGAGGAGTACGAAACGGACCAATGGTTGAATAACGAAAAAACGTCGCTCTTCCAGCGCTGTGCTTGGTTATAGGAGGCCCCATTGTGTTTTTTGACGGAAAAGTAAGTATTTTTCTATTAACATTTTTGCATTTATTATAGTTTTGTTTAAAGTTAGAGTATTGAGAGTTTTATTTCGTTTTAATTTAAGTTTGTAGAATATCGCAGGATGATTAGTTTTTATTTAAATGTATTATCATTCTTACTGTGAACCTTTCTATACCAAGTCGGGGGTTGGGGACAGTTGAAACATTATTTGTGGGTACGGTTGAAACAGTTTATTTATTTATTTTTTTGTTTCTTGGATGACAAGGGTACGCCAAAGAAAGACTACGAAAGGTCAGACCGACTTATTAAAGTACAAACAAGCCTATGAAGATGTAAAAGCGGGATCTTCTTTAAGAACAGTGGCTGAACAAAATGGACTAAACCACTGTTCCTTGTTCAGATATGTACGTAAACGAGATGCGGCTCGTAACGGCGAAAATCAAGAAATGGGGTATAAGGCCCTCAATCGAGTGTTTACCTAGGAACAAGAGCGTGAGTTGTCTAAATATTTAATTAGATGTGCACATATATATATTTTGGCTTAACTAAAAAGGATGTTAAAAAGTTGGCCTACGAACTAACCTTGAAGTACGACTTATCACGCCCTCGGACTTGGCATAACAATGAAATGGCTGGCGAAGAATGGTTTCGCATGTTTATGAAAAGAAATCCTGAACTATCAGTACGTGCAGCACAGGCTACAAGTCTTTCTAGGGCCACTAGCTTTAATAGGAACAACGTTGATGCTTTCTACTACAATTTGGCTAAAGTTATGGACCGCTATAAATTTGAACCACAAAATATATATAATCTTGATGAGACTGGCATAACTACTGTGCAAAAACCCGACAGAATAATCGCTAGACGTGGTGCTCGTCAAGTAGGTTTAGTAACTTCGGCGGAGAGGGGTACTTTAGTTACAGTAGCGGTTGCGGTCAATGCCATCGGAAATGCCATTCCTCCGTTCTTCGTCTTTCCGCGAGTGCGATACCAAGATCATTTTGTCAGGGATGGACCAATAGGATCTGCTGGAAGTGCAAATCCTTCGGGCTGGATGCAGGATGAATCATTTATGCACATCCTGGAGCACTTCAAAAAACATACGAATACTTCTTCTTCGCATAAAATTTTACTTGTGCTTGATAACCACGCGTCACATATACACATTAACGCACTAGACTTTTGCAAGATGAATGGTGTTGTAATGCTATCTTTCCCTCCCCACTGTTCACACAAACTCCAACCACTTGATCGATCTGTATTCGGTCCACTGAAGAAAGCTGTAAATTCGACCTGCGATGGATGGATGCGAAGCCACCCTGGAAAGACTATGACAATATATGACATCCCAGGGATTTTAACTACTGCTATGCCGCTTGCTCTTACACAATCCAATATTCAAGCTGGATTTCGCACAACTGGGATTGTTCTATTTAATCGGCATTTATTTAATGAGCTAGACTTTGCACCTGCATTTGTGTCAGATAGGCCAAATCCAATCGAGGCTGCTAATGGTCCTGTTCAAAAACCACCATCACCTTCCATTTTAACCCTCGAACCACCGGAGGAGTTGAAGAAGCTTTCTAATGCAAACTACAACAACCAACTGAAAATATGCTACAGTGTTCACAAGTACTAGATAAAGAACAGGAATACATTAATGCAAATCCAGAACCTTTGATTATAATACCTGGACATCAAAGTAGTAGTAGAGTTCAGCAATTTTCTCCCAAACCCTCTACAAGTTCTCAATTCATTCCTGTGTTAACAAATCAAACGGAAAATATTGCGACTTCGACTACACCACCTTTATTTTCGCCAGACGCAATACGACCACTACCAAAAGCTCCTCCAAGGAAATTAACAAATAGGGGCCGAAAAACAAGGAAGTCTACAATCTATACAGACACACCTGAAAAAGAAGAGATAAGAAGAGAATATGAAAACAGTTTAAAACAAACCAAAGCTAAACAAGTTAAGAAAAGATTAGATGGCGGAAAGACTATAAGAAATGCTACAAATAGGAAAAAAACTAAATCATCATCATCATCAGAAGAAGAGGAGTGCTACTGTGTTGTTTGTATGTCAGCATATTCAGATAGCAGACCGAGGGAAAAATGGATACAATGCACAGTATGTAAAATGTGGGCGCATGAAGAGTGCACAAAAGGTAGCCTTAGTTATGTTTGCCACAATTGTGACTCCGAGTGATTTCGTCCATTCAAGTATTTTTGTTTAAAATATTAATTGTTATAATGACTTTAGATTTTTCTAAACTCTAGTTTATAATTAATACTGTTAATAGTTGAGAAATATAATAGCATGTAGGTACTATTACACACAAATATTGCGAAAATATTATCGTCACCTACATCTGATTATTATTTAGTTTAAGTTGTTTTTAATCTAAAACTTTGAAGGCTGATTAAAAATAATGTTAGATTATAAGTATCGCCAAAGACTTGAATATTATTAAAAACATTTTGTGATTTTCAAATGTGTCATTACGATTCGTAAAATGTTATTAGATGATTAATAAAACATGATAATTGATTATATTTTGTATGTGTTTCAACCGACCCTGGCATGGGGACGGTAGAAACAAATTACTGTTTTTTTTAAATATCTATTAACACAGAAAATATTATAGGGTGATCTTAAATAACAGTGCCCATTAGTAGACAGATATAACGTCTTTTATTTCATATATTTCCGTCATCGCTCGCTTAACAAATCTCGATGCCATGCACGATAAACGCTAAAATGTTTCAACCGTACCCAGTCTACCCTACACAAAAACGTTCAAGCACGCGATGCCGCCACCGCTGTAATAGACCTCTTACTGGGCTGATAATCAAGAAGTGGCCTGTGTCAGTAACTGCACCGCGGTATGCCCGGGTGTCTAGTACATTCTTTCTCAGCCTTTTCTTTCTAGACGTAATTTACAATCACAGAAACAATCATGCTTCTCTGGCTTCGTTCTTGTCTCGTAAACAAGTGGATATCTTTGTGGTTAAACATGGTGTTAGTTACCATAAGATTCCTCTCCAAAAATACTTCAAGCAAACTTTCTCCATTATAATTTATTTATTCGTTCGTCACCAAAATTTGCCAATACACTTTTTACATACCAGCTGTTAAACCTAGCATTACGATCCTCTCATTCTGTTTATATTTACTCACACTCTACCAAAATGCATGTCTCTTACTAGTCTATAGTAAGAGACATGCATTTTGGTAGAGTGTGAGTAAAGATCGGCTTAAAGATCGGTGCCACCGCGCATCTTGCGGAGCATAAACTACCAAAACAAAGATGCGCATAAGTCTAACCTAAGCCTCAATCAAAGGAGTCTTGGGCTCAAATTTTCATATCCTGTCACACATTCATTCATTCTCGCGGACAGTAAAACACCGACACCGGGGCTCGTTATACTAGTTGTGCCTGCACCTGACTAAGTAGGCTGTTTAGGGTCTATGTGTAGTGGTGTCAGATTCTTTCCTCTTTGTTTCATTCACACACAAACTATCAAGTTCCTACCCTATCCTTGTCAGGGGCGACCCTAGAGGTAACGTGCCTGATGCCCTGAGACCGGACGACCTCAGACTAATGCTAGCCTTACCTAAGCTAGCGGGGCTAGGCTAGTGACTAGGCGGACTCTTAATTTCTCTAGTTTCTCTGGGGTACGCTATGGATGTAATTATAGTAAAATGCGAAATGGCGGTGATGTGGTTCGCCACCCGTCCCGTCTCGTTTCCCATCGAGACGAAAAGTGGACTAAAGATAGCCGCTTTGCTACATTGAATGTAAGAGGAGGAATGAAAGACAAAATAGTGAAGGTATTGCAAGTGGATGTAAGAGAGGCGAGGATTAGAGGATAATGTAAATTAATGAGGTAGGAAAAAGATTAGGATAAGGGTATATCAGTCTTAACCTTCCGTATAATTATCCTTTAATTGACATGATAGTTGTTGTGCAGTTTTTGGGTATGTCATGCTCGCCTAAGTGTCCTGGCAGTGGTGGCGTAAGTATCGGGTCGCCTTATTCCCTATAATACGGTTGAGTAGGGCGATGGCTGATATATACGTCATACCCGTGAACGGGTGCCGTGTGTTAGGACTGGTCAGCTCATAGCTGTTATTGCAATTGTTACAAATAAAATTATTTAAAGCAAACTAAGTTTAGTCGACCGTTCTCACATAAATCCAAAGGAACAATGTAAGTGTGATTTTAATGTTGATTTTAAAAAGAGCATCCATTGACTTTCTTGCTAGATTCTTCTGATTTTTAAAAAGAGCATCCATTGACTTTCTTGCTAGATTCTTCTTCTTAAAGTTTAGGCTGTTCTTAGAACTGGCAACTAGAATAGCTCTAATTTTGATATGATTTTAAACACAACATTAATTTCGTTTTTTTTTTCGTTTTGTATAGATTCATTTTACACACAACATTGTTTTGTTTAAATTCATTACTATATAATTGGTCAGACATCATGTAACTCAAACTAATGTAATTACTGGCGGTTAGAAAAGAATGGCCATGAGTTTTATTGCCAGGTTCTTCCTCAGACTCTACGTATTGCTGTGCGAATCTGGCAGTAAATGTAAATGTAGAAGCAATAATGACCTACATGAATAATGATTTTACATTTCATTTAGTTTCGTATTCCAATACCAAAAATATGAAACTGCCAGGAAAGTTGTTAACTTACCTTCCATCTCGTCAAAAAAATATGTACGATTTCTACCAAATCCAATAGTTAGTTGAACTGGCAATGCGTCAGACAAGCAACACTACCATTGAGAGCCCTCTCGCTAGGACCGCATTTAGCTAGCTACCGCTATAAGGAAATAGCTACTAGTACTAGTAGTAATAAAATATATGTCATTTTAGCTCAACGAAAGGTTTTGGTACTCAGTCTAGTTATAGGTCTTTGATTGTGCTATAGCCAGCAACATGGTCATGCAACGTTGTAAAACGCTGTTAATCTCAGGGCATAAGCTGTAATTGCGCCTGATCAATTTTTATGAGCTAACTAAATTCATGGAAGAATTATTTTCAATAGGTGGTAACTGTTTTTAAGATTAAAATGAATGTTTTTGTTATATGTTTGTATGAAATAGGCCTCAATATAATAGGTATGAACGTTACGAACTGTAACGCGATTGATTCTAAACATAAATTACGTCAATAAAAATGGAGTCTAGGTTTTCGGAACCCTGAAATAATTATAGTTTTAAACTATAACTAACAGCAACCATAGGGAATTACGTAGAAATATCTGAACACTAGGAAATATGTTGTATTATTAAGGTCTAACCTTCACTATTTAAAATACGCAATCTGCTACTAGAGGCTAGAAACGAGCCTCACGTATACTAAAACTAAATTATTGTCTAAAATTACCTCTAAGTAATATTTTCCTGGCTCGTCTTCACAATATGTAGTCACTACGCGCAATAGGTACCTAGTTTCATTTAACGCACTACACAACGCACTGGCAGATTATGGAGCCACTAAGGAATGGCTACACTCGCACACAACTTTAATCTAGATTCAAGACTAGCACAAAAAGCCCTTAACTTTCTGTTTGAAGTTGAAAAACGCGATCCGTCGCGATTGGTGCATCTTATACCTTAAAAACTTTTACAACGTTTTAACTAAAAACGTGAGGCCGATCACAATTTTCTATTTCGCGTCCTCACGAGAAAAATTCTAAACCATGACTTCCCAAAAGTCCAACTAAAAGAAGAGAGTATCTACTTATTCCAAAAAAAAACTAAATAATTGATTTCACTGTCAACATCAAACGTCATACTGCCAACTTCCTCAATAACAGTATTGCCGTGTGCATTTTGGCCCGAATATATGTTACAGAATATTTTAATTTCAAAGCCCACATACTATATCTGCGAAAAGTAACTAGCCTTAAAACACCTCGTTTTTATGTGTACGCCTTCACCCTTCGACCCTTCACCTAAAATCAATGTCCTACTAATATTATAAATGTGAAAATCTGTGTAGATTTTTGGATACTTTTAAATGTTTGTTACTCAAATACTCTCTAATTTCTTAACCAATTTAACTAAAAGTTGTCTACTTGTTACGAAGTTTTACCCAAATTGTTTTAGATACCTTGCTACTTTTTATCCCGGAAACAAGTCCCTGTGAGAAACGGGTTCGAGAAAACTTCACCTGATGAAGACCGTGGTGGAGCTGCGGACATCGAATAGTTTAAAATATGTTAAAATATTTTTTTACCTTTAATCTTGCTTCTTGTAACAATAAGTTCGCTTTAAGCGGCAATACTTCCTTATTGACGCTGTGGAAGAATGCCATTGCTTTGGTCCATGAAAGTAATCCAGCAACGTCACCGCATACACGCTTGGCAGTGTCCATGTTGTAATCTTCCATTTCAAAATAGGGGACCAAGTGCTCCACCATTTCGTTATTAATAATATCTTTTGGATAGTTTTGAAGTTGTAATAAGAATGTAGTACTTGCCATCATCTTAAGCATGAAAATGACACAGAATATTAAAAAAATTGTCGAGTAAAAAAACAACAGAAATGCCGGCAGACATGTGATTTACAAATATAAATGACCGCCAGCAAATCTGTATTTAATATTTCAATAAATACTTTTTATATCACAGAGCTTCGCTTGGCATTTTGGTTCAAACATACTGTAGACCCACATGTACCCCACTCGGACTGCAATTCCCACACGTAAGCTCTCTCTCTATCAACCACAATATGTTTAATTTACTCTCATTCAATACGTCAATCAATTCATTCATCTTATTTTCCATTCTTATACTAAAATTCTTGTGCGTGTCGCCTTCGCCTTAACCTTAACCGACACTTGAGGTGGAGTTAAGTCTCTGGGCGGTGAAAGACTCTGAGAGCTTACAACTCTTCAACTCAAAAAATATAGAAATTATAATAATTTAGCAAAATGTCATCAAAATCTTTCTTGAAATCATTAATTTCATACTCTTTGAGTTACACTTCTTGTTAGCTGTTGCAGCCAAAAATATAAAAACAAAATATTAAATGTGGAACTCTGATAAATAAAATATAGTTGTGTGCATCACTTCACCTTTAATGATTCTGCCCAAGACGGTTTAGGACAGGGGGCAGCAGTGTCGGATATTACTGGATGTAATCTTCTTTGGAACAGAATCAGTACGCAATCCATGATTCTCATAATCAGATGTGGTGGTCGTCCTAATTTTCTAACAGTAGCTATGTGTGCTGGTTTAATTGTATTTAATGCAGCTTCAGCTTCTTCTAATGCAGGTTTAGCAGCTTCTAATTTAAGCTCAGCTTTTTCTTTTTCTTCAGCTATATAAGCAACCAGCGCTTCTGCTTTCTCTTTCACAATCTGAACTTGATTTTTAACAATTTCCGCTTGCATGGCTCTCTCGGTCACTTCTGTAAGTACTCTACCAGCCTTTTCAGATGCCAATGCTAGATCTTGCTCCATCACTGCTAAATCTTTTTTTAATACTTCCACTGATATCGATGCCTCCCGTAGTTTTTCAAGACCTGTGTCCATTCTTAATGCTCCATCACCTAGTTCTTTTTGTTTCATCTGATATATATTTTTGTAACCCCCAATAAAATTCAGATATGACTTAGGTGTAACATGTGAAGAACGTCGGAACCTTTGAAAATATTCCTGTGAAACTTGCGATACAACATCTTGCATTGTACCTAAAACTGTAACTAATTCTTTTTTTACTTCTTTAGTGCATTCTATTTCGAACTCGGACAAAAAATGGTCCGCTACCGCAACTAGAGCATCTTTAGGCCAAGGTTGGAACCAGTCTATTGTGCATCCTGATATAAGAGCTGGGAACCTCATCGCGCGGTATCTGAATGCTTCACTCACCTGAAATGCAGACAAAATTTATTTAAAGTGTTAAATAAACACAGTGATTCCCTTAACAGTGGGCCAGAATACTGTTTTTGGATTAAATTTGTATTCAATCAAAATGTCAATGAAACTATTGTGTAAAAATATCACTTTAAAATTTAATGACGAGTTGGATTACTTAACGGTTATAGCTACGGGAAAACTTTCCATTTAATATATTCTGAACTGCATTAAGAAATTTGACAAAAAGCTAACGGTAACCAAAATAAATGTTAATAATTAAAATATTTTAAATAACAAGCTTTATTTTAATGTGCTAAAAGATTATTTCTCAGCAACTCCTTTTGTATTTGTATGGTTACCCTTTTTCACTTTTTCTTCAACGACAAAAAATCGTGATTATTTACGTTATAATATTATTCTAAATTAGAAATAGTCTAAACAAATATAGGTGTATTGTAAAAGTTTAAACTTACCGGCGAAAAGCATAAAACAACATGTAAATACTGACAGGTTCTATTCAAAAAATATTCCATTACCAATTCATTTGTTAACGTTCGTTTTTGATTCTCACGCTTCATGACTGGAGTTAATTCTGAAATTATTTCTTGTTGTTCGTCTTTTGTAAACAGATTCGATATTACACCAGACGAGAGTATGTTGTTAAGGTATTCTAAGAAACCCTCTTCCTTAATATCAAGATCTGTAAATATAAACGTAGTGCCTTTCCCTTGGACTCCACAAGATCTATATAATAATTTCAGATCTTCAAGAAAATTGCCAACATTATATGATCGAGTTAAAGCTATTTGAAATGATCGATAGCCTGCTATAAATGTTGACAGTTTTGTCAATGATTGTTTTCCTGATCCACCCACACCTACGAGCATTACGTTTCCTCTAGGGTGCCTTATGACTCTGGATATTTTCACTAAATGAAGCATGGCATCGGGAAAAAATACTAAATCCATCCCAGATCCTCGCACCATTTCGTTAAACTGTGCAAGGAACATGTCTAGACGTTCGCGCAATTCACCATATTCAAATACAGGCTCATATACTTTAGGCAACTCCATATCTGTGTCCTCGCCTTCTTCTCCAGTGGGCTCTGGAGCATCTCTGTAAAAAAGTTGCAAGGGATTATACATGTCCTCATTTTGAAAAACATTTCTATCGAAGCTCAAGCGATAAGTCACGATTATTTTTCAACAGTATCTTTGCTTGGCTAGCATTATCGTGTACACAATGCAATAATTATATAGACCTTTTTAGTTACCTCATAAAATCGACAAACACTGGGTTCTTATCCATCATTTTTCTGTATTCTACTCCTAAAATTTCTTCCGTACTTTGAAACATTGCTTTGTCGAACCATTCTTTATCTACTTGGTACGTGAACCGATCAGAAAACACCCTTGAGCATTCATGTTTCCACAGTAACATCATACATCTTTCAGACTCTATAACAGTCGGTAAAGTTCCTACCATTCCTTGCCATAGCCTTGACAGGTCTCTCAGAGAAAATACGTAATGGAATTTTGCTGGTGTTGGTAGCAAATTCGCTCTTGTTCTTGCCCATAATTCCCTTGTCAAAGGTATCATCTTCTTTATGAGTGACCTAACTTCGGAAGTAAAACCTCTTTTCGTATTATAGTGCCCCTCTCCGATTACTTTAAATATTTTATCTATAGATTCATTGTTAGGCAGAGGACAGTTAAATATAGAGAATAGCCGCTTTAGTCGAGACGGAATGTCATTTCGTCCACCACCTGCAAAGTATAATAAAAACTCTAAAAATAATAGGATATTAATAAAGGCTGCTAGTTTCTTAAGGATCTTGATTGTCCATGTTGATACTACATGTCATTAAAAGAATATCTCTCACCTGGCTGACCCATAGCAGCTAAGAACAATATGTCTACAACGGTCGTAAAATCACCAGGTTTTTCCAAACTATAGAAACCCCCCATACTCATAGTTTGCCTTACAATTTCATTGGTAATTTGATCACCCCACTCGTTAATTTGTGGTAGATTTATATCATCGATGAAAACAAGCATCTTTTTTCCGCCAGGAGGGCCAAATGTCATGCCACTACGTTTCTCAACATAGCTTTCTATTGTTTTCTGGAATTGATATGGGCTAGTAGCTGAAGAGAAATTGAACGACCGGCCTATAAATTGCTCTGGATTAGTGTTTTTCATGTAAGCCTTCATCATAACTGTTTTAGCAGACCCTTGTTCACCTAAAAGTAATACTGCCTTTCCTTGTTTAGCAATACAGTGAATGAGGTAATTAATTCTTACATTATCGACAATGGGCACTAGAATACTTGCGTAATCAGGAGTAGTCGTATCAGGGTACTGATAATGCATCATAAGGTCGTCCCAAAGTTCCCATTTGCCAGGATATTTAACATAAAAATCAAAAACGATAGTTGGTTTATTATTCGGATGTTTGGGAAAATCTAAAGACTCGCTAAAACTTTTCTTTAGATAGACATCAAAACGTTTTCTATCATCAGTTTCTAAAAGCGATCCAAAACCCCAAATTAAACTAAAGACGTAGATTTTATGTAAATGCTCATGTGTGAAAATGACAATGTCTTCAACCTTTTCTTTTTCCTCTTCGTCTTCTATATCACCGTTAACAGATTTGCCAGCCGTAGGATCTTCAGTTTCTTCTATTTGAGGAGGGACTTGTCCTTCCAAAAGATTAAGCATTTGAGATATAATATTACTTTGCAGGACTCGCATACTGAAGATCAGATTCTGCGTGCACCAAGTGTAGGTTAGTGCAAATGTCTGTTCAAACAACGTAGTGTATACTGCTATTTCACGCGGTGAACGTGTTCTTAACCAGGCGCGCAGCACTGAAACATTGGTAAAAACTTTAATTTTTTTAACAACTTTTAGTTTTTAATAACAAAACAGATCTTATGTTATTATAATAGGATTAATTTATAATTCTTATGTTTGCATAACATATACCATCACATGACTTTACTTTTAGAATGTTATATCGAATTTTTCTCTAGATATAACCAGATGTTACATGAGTATATATATTGACGAATTTCAGGTAACACAAAATAATATTACGATAAATCTATAAAATTTATAGAAGTTACAATGTAGGAATTTAATAAACAATATTTAAAAAAAAATGTCATATCCCGGATGGATGTGGGTGTTTGGTAGCAACCTATACCGCTGGAATACTATTGAATTATCAATTTACCTGGATCCCAATCTAATCCCGATGAACTCATGTACACCATACCATTTCGGGACACGGTAGCTGGTGACGCATTATCAATATTTTCCGGCTCAAAAATTATTTTCGATGTAGGCGACATTGTTAGGCGATCGCCATTAGCTAGCGTCAAAGTTTTATTATCGTCTAGCACGGAATTTAAGTTTTCAATCCAGATGCTGTCAACAGGTCCATCAAGAACTAACCAGATGTGTTCTCCAGTTTTGATTTTAAGGGTTTTACGCCACAAAGCAGAAAAAATACCGTCTGTCCAGTCATTGGTGGCTACATCTAGACGGCCGAACATTTGAGCGGCTGTAATAGCTTTCGGGTTCATTCTCATCTCCCTAAAATTTCATTACAAATTATATGTTGACTAACATGAATGTAGAGGTTATGAAAATGCAAATTGTCATAAGTTTGAATTTATTTGTTGTTAATATTATTTATTGTTAATGGAAATAAATCAGTAAAGCATGTTCAATTAATTTGGTAGCAGTTGTTGCTTATCACATTACCTAATAAAAGTCACCAAAGTAACTTGCCTGTGAGGGTTTTCGGTTTCAGTCAAGGCGTTCATAAGCGTGTGGATACAAGCGGTCTTACCGGCACCGGGTGGACCTAGTGTCATGATTCCATGACGAACTCGCTGTGTTTCATATAGCTGTAAAAATAATTGTAGATTCTTTTTTAATGTTTATGGTTGCCTAATCTTATATAATAGGCTCACCAACTATTACGTGGGACAGGAATAAACATGGTGAAAAGTAGGCATATAACAATGCCTCTGCCACTCCTTCGAGGATAACTTCGACTGCCTCTGTGGCGCGGTGGGAGTGCATCCGACTGCTACGCAAGAGGTCGTGGGTTCGATTCCCACCCAGGATAAAACTTTGTGTGATGGGTACGATGGTTTATTCTGTGTCTGGGTGTTATTTATCTATAATATGTATGTATTTAGAAATATATAAGTATGTTTATCAGTTATTTATATGTTATAGTATGTTTATCATTTAACTGTCTATAATTTAAAGTGTTTCTTGCTTTCTGTTATAGTCATTATTACAACTTATTTTGCTCACTTACTGTTATGTAATGTATCGCTACAAGCGAGGACTTGTAATTGGCTGTCTGATTCTATGAATGTGTTAACACTAATAATGTAAGCTGTAAGTCCTCCATATCTTAAATAAATAAATTATCTAAATCTCATAACACAAGCTAATATTAGCTTACTTTGTTGCTAGATGGCGCTGTGTGAAATGTGTCCCAAAGTATTTATTTATTTATTTTAAGGCGTGATAGATAAATAAATATTTCTGCTGAACCTTTTCAAAGTATTCGTCTTAGTCAAATATAGCCAGCATTGAGTACACTAAAGTGATGGAATCGTTACTAAAGCTTATGTGGAGTTTGTGAAGTAAAAAACAAAATACGGTATAAAGGTACGTCCGTTGTTCTTAAAATTTCTAATCTCTCAAAAATCCTCTCCCCTCTCACTCTTGTTGAGCAAGCGGGTCTGTGCGATCGCTCCGTAAATTTAATAATTTTCTTTGTTTTAACTTTGTATTCCCAGCTTGTGAATACTGTACAACCCAAATTTCCCGTCCTACCTGAAGGAGCGGTTCTCATTTGTGCGCTCTCCTGATGCTCCTTGTAGGACACATCTTCGTTCCCTTCTTAAATTCCTATCCCACAAATCTGACCTCTATTCCTATTCCTTTTCAGTTCATGCGGTTAGGTTGTGGAACTCTCTGCCGCCAAACATCAGAGACACTGACTCTTTGATGAAGTTCAAATCCAAAGTCCGTGAATACTACCTCTCTTCCACTCATAACTTCTAATGTACTTATTTTTCATATGGTAATATCACGTATGTGTATTTTACTGCTACTATGCACAAGTATTTACATGTAGGTATTTTGTATGTATATATGTATTTGTATTTGTATGTATGTATGTATTTTTTTGTATGTATGACTACATATATACAAAAAAAATACATACATACATACATACATACATACATACATACATACTTTTACATAAATACATACATACATAATATATAACAACTTTGTAACCACCTGTAACAAACAATAATTAAATAAATCGTAAATTGTAACTAATAAAATAATTGCTTCCTGCAGATTCATTAATCGCTTCATTCATTTCATTCATTCATACATACATACAGACTTTACAAACTATTGTAAAGTATGTATAAACACTTGATTCTACCTAGTTCTCTTTCACACTTCTACCTTTTTCAATTATTTTAATTCTTACTCTCCTCTCGCCGGCCTGCTGGAAGAGATTTCTTTTAGAAATAAGAAGTGCCATTGTACTCTTTTTTCCTATATAGTTTTGTTGTAATGTGTATGTGTGAACATAAACTATTAAATAAATAAAAAATAAAAAATTACTCTCGAAAATATTTGTACCAGTACAGTTTTGCACACAAATTTTCTAAATTTAATAAAGTGTTTCACTTATTTTTCTCTCTCAGAAAATATTTAATTCGACTTAACATTTAATCTTAAAATAATAAGTACTCGTAAAAAAAGCATTGCAGCGTTCGTGGCCCCGCTAAATCAGTGTTCTGTAAACGATCACTGTGTTAAGCCACTTTCACTATAGCTGGTCATTGGATGGGTGACCACTTTGTGGCATTTACATTTGCAAGCATTTCCGTGCTTCTGAACTCAGTAAAATGGTAGTCGTTAAGCCCAGTTCAATGCATCTGGGCGGCTTAAAAAAATCTTAACAGAAGAGGTGCCACAGCCTGCGCCTATCTATTTCAACATAGCAATGGGCTCACAACCTGTTACGTGGGACAAAAATGCATACGGTGAAGAGTGGGCGTGTCAACATGTATGTATGTAGAAAGATATTGTTAGACATTTTTACACAGCACCAACCAGCTTAAACGAATCTTATTTAAGCTTGTGCTATGGGATCTAGACCACTGATAAACATCTTAATAATATTATAAATGCGTAAGTTTGTATTGACGTTTGATACTATTTTACGTAAAAACTACTGAATAGATTTCAATGAAACTACAATAACATAGCTTATACATCAAAATAACACATAGGCTACTTTTTGTACCGGGAACTAGTTCGAACGAAGAACGGAAAAACTTATCTACGCGGGCGACACCGCGGGCGTCAATTAGTACTTATGTATACATACATATTTTATTATACCATTTCCTAATGGCCACAATATTACTGGCAATTGGGACCAAAGGCTTAATGTCCTATTAAGGCTCCGAACCGCACTTAAATAGTAATGTCACAAAGCGGTCACCCTATTCAGGACACAGAGTAAACCTCAGCGTAAGATATATAACGCAATGATCATTAACAGAACACTCATGTTAGCGAGGCTACAAGCACTTGCTGTGCCCTTGACATATTTCAAGCTCCACACTGCTATTCCATGCTCGTTAATTGTTTGTATATAATGTATGGCAGTATGCCCGATCTGGTGATAATGATTACTGCTCAGTTCCCTTGGGTAGAAGTGTGAATATATAATTACAGCCTTCCTAAATAAACGTTCTGTATAATGTAAAAATATGTCCGTCCTTTTTTAGAATATAGCACACAGTTTTAGTCTAGTAAGCTTTTTGGAAATCTCTAAAAACTATTTTAGTTATTTTTGATTGCAAATAGTGTTTATACCGCGATTCCAGTTTGAAGTGAATTAAATTGTGTATCTTGGGAGTATGTTTACGGACGGAAGATGTGATTTGGGTGTACAAAGGCGAGTAGTTGCCGGAAACAGAGTTACGGTAATTTGTGCCAATTGCTAAAGCGACAAATAATCGTAAAAAAAAGAACGGCTTGCAATACATAACGCAGTGCCAGTTTTTCGTAAGTGAAACCTAGATATGCCAGAAGATGCATGAAAGTTAATTGAATTATGTAGAGATGTGATGTGGAGAAAAGTGTCAGTGTTAAGCTGAAAAATGGAGTGCTTCGTTAGTTTGGACACGTCCAACGAATGAGTAAGAAACGATTGATGAAGAATAAATATTGTGCGTCAGTTAAAGCGTAGAAGGAGTTAGGGCAGACCGAGACTTATATATGAGGACCACGTGAGCAGATTACTCAATAACGAAAAGGTCGAAAGTACAAGGATACAAAGACGTGCATGGATGAAGCGATTAATGAATCTGCAGGAAGCAATTATTTTATTAGTTACAATTTACAATTTATTTATTTATTGTTTGTTACAGGTGGTTACAAAGTTGTTATATATTTTTTTACATATTGTGATCTTCCGTGACATGCCTTGTAGGCGTACAATAATGTAATGTATTCAATATTAAATTATAAAAATTATACAAAATTAGAAGTCTGTCATAAAATAGGAATAAAAATATATAAATGTCCTTATTATTAAAACAACTAAAAAAAATGTGCAAATAATAATATAATGTCATAGAACTCATAGATTCCTATCATCCAAGTATTCCTCAATCGAATAAGCCTTATCAGTTAATAATTTATAGTCTTTCTTTAAATATGAAAATGGATGCAGAGGTTTTTATGTAATCAGGCAATTTATTATATATCTTTGCACTGATTCCAAAATTGCTTATTCTAAATTGATCAGTCCTACATTTATCGATGTGAAGTATATTTTTATGTCTTTTGCTGAACAGGTTTACATATTTGTTTAAATTATTTTTTACATATATTGCGGCATCATAAATATACAGGGCAGGAAGGGAAAGTATTTTTAACCTACGAAACGAGGGTTTACATGAGTCTGCCTGTTTAAGTCCGCACATACTTCTAATACACTTCTTTTGAGCTCTTAGAACATGATCTTTATTAACTGAGTTACCCCAAAATAAAATGTCTTATTTGAGAATTGAGCCTACGTTAGCATGATATGCCGTTAATAGTGTTTCTTCGTTAGCCACTTTTCTTAGCATATACAGCGCATATGAAAATGAACTTAATTTACTACAGATTTGATCAACTTGCGTCTTCCAGTTTAAATCAGAATCAATGTATATATCCAGAAATTTTGTAACCTCAACTTCCTTTTTTTTATCGCCTTGATAGTTAAGTGATAGATTATACCAATCTATCACTTAACTATCAAGGCGTAAGTAAAGAATTTTTGTTCCTAAATATTATGTAATTTCTTTTTTTCTAAAGTTATTTTTAGTTTCTTTTGTGTCATCCATTCAATTATATTTTTAAGTCAATTTGATAATTTAATGTTTTATTGTCAGTTGTAAAGATAGCCGTATTATCATCAGCGAATAGTATCATATTTTCGTTGATCGGTTTTGGGAGGTCATTTATATACACCAAAAACAACAGCGGCCCAAGAATACTGCCCTGTGGCACACCATATTTGACAATTTTGGGTTTCGAAATGTAGTTAATTTCGGTTTTTGTATCTTTATCGACTTTTTTAATTGACGTAATCTGTACTCTTCCTGTGAGGTATGATTTTATTAAAACAAATGCATTACCTCTTACTCCATATTTCTCTAGTTATTATAATATATTTCGTAATCTACATGATCAAATGCTTTGGACATGTCCATGAAGAGAGATGTTATACATTTTTTCTTGTCCAGCCCTGTCATCACTTGTTCCAAAAAATGAAAAAGAGCAGTATTAGTTGATTTTCCTTTTCGAAATCCAAATTGTTCTTCGGTAAATACACTCCCGGACACCTAAATCGAGCCATCTTGATTTTTTTGGTTTGGAGTACTGTAACTTATAAAAGATGTACGTAGAAGGAAAATGTTTTGATGCAGTTTTGGAGCTGGTATACTCATCATTCATTTAGAGTGACACTGTTCTAAATTTGAACTACAGTTTATTAAAAAAGTCGAGTTACGTTGAAACAAGTCCATATTTGCTTTTTTCAAGGAAAACACTCTAATCGATTTTTAAATAAAGACATGTTTTACATGAATAGAAATGTTTATTTAGTAACTTGTATTGCCTCCCAGTGCATTTATGACAGCTCTCATACGGTTTGGCATAGAATTAATCAATGTCGTTATGACATGTTATTTTGTTTTTTTTACATTAAAATTACATTTTTGAGCTCCTGCATGGTTTGCGGGGCAGGATGATGAGCTCGAACACGCCTCTTCAGCTCATCCCATAGATGCTTGCTTTGCTAAAGTCTATTGTTAGTAGATGTGTAACAAGCAATAGTCTTGTATCTAAGTAAGGACACTAGTAGGGCACAATATATTTTAATAATTCAATACAATTGGGACAGTGGTGCTAATTCTGTTGTTGACATCACAAGTTTAGTTCAACGTAATAACAGAATAGCATTTGGCAATATCTTAATAAAAATAAGTAAATTTTAGAGAAATTTTGTTTAGTGGTTTCAACAACAGAATTAGCACCAGTACCTATATATTTAATTAAATTTATTATGAAAATTATGATTTATTTATTTATTTTGATCCATTTGAAATGGTTAAACAAAAAAATTAAAATAGGTTTAATTTAATTTGATTTAATGTAATTTAATTTGATTTAATTTAATTCTATCCAATTTAATTTACTTTATTTTTTATGTGTATACTGTGTATTCATTTAATTTGGTTTAGTTTAATTTCATTGTGTATTTTTATTTTATCGGATGTTATTTGATTTTGTAGATGAAATGATAATCTATTATGATATTTATTATTGAAATCTACTAACATACTTATAAGTTTGTTAATACTAACCGAATATGGATGTTACTTGTTTGAAATAAATGATTTTTATTTAATTAATTTATTTATTTTTATAAAACATCTTAAATAAATCAATGAAGTTATTATATGCTGTGTCCGGATCAGCACATGTAAAGCAGTCTACAAAACTAAGACTTTTTATGCAGTTTATAAATTTTACAATGATGTCCCTGCTATAATCCCGTTTCATTTTACCAGTGCCTTATATTAGTATTTCCCCGTATGGAGAGTAGTTGGTAAATTGTATGTACTGTAACGTTGTAAAACGTCACATTGGAATGTCATTGTTAGTCTTGAGATTTAGAGAGAGAGGTGAGTAGATTGTTGACTCTTTCGCTCCGTGTGTCATCGATTTCAAACAAATTGCGATTTCTGTAAGGCTGTATTCCTTAGTTTCCATGCCATAGGGTAGACTTGGACGGAAAGAAAAAAAATCAAAAACAAAAATATTTTGTCTGTGGTGACGGAATAAGCCATACGCCTAGCTACCAGCGACGACAAAAAGTTGTCGTCGTATATATATTTTTTTAAACTTCGCTATAAAGAAGTAATCTTTTATAAATTGTATATGGAAGTTCACGCCTGTGACTTCTTATCAATGGTTATATCAAAATAACTATATATTTCGGTAAGAATTTTGGATTTTTGAAACCACGTTTCTAGCCTTGGCTGTGTTTAGTATTTTGACGATAAAAAAATAAATAAATAATTCATTTGTTTACAGTTTATTACGATGCTTGGAGCAGCGTTAATGGAATATTTGCCTGCTCTTCAAGATTAATTGGTTTTTCTTTAAAAAAGTGGTAAGTTCTCTTTATGTATTCGAATCACGAACAAA
This sequence comes from Thumatha senex, assembly GCA_948477245.1. NCBI lineage: Eukaryota > Metazoa > Arthropoda > Insecta > Lepidoptera > Erebidae > Thumatha > Thumatha senex. The sequence goes on along the minus strand of OX419725.1, from coordinate 30,051,023 downwards.
TATCCAATTGTTTTTCCAAATCTAATGGAACTAATTCTTTTCTTTGCAGCTGAAAGGGCACTTTTTTTATATTAATTCTATTGTTGGATAAAATTTGCCGTAAATGCTGACCATCTGGTGAATTCTTTGCATCCTGTGGTTACGAGCTCGTCATTCTAGTGGAGACGGCACCTGTCGCGGTCTGCAGATGTGATTTCGAATCCCGTGGTAATTTAACCACGCCTTCAGGTACCTAGTTTGAATTGTTTTTGTGTAGATTAATCTAGTAATGATGCACGACTCAATGATTTGGTTCATGTTTTGAATCATGGTAGGATATATATTTTGACTCATAAGCTGGCCTTATGCTGGATCTCACAATTCTAAATTTCACGCCTCGACTCTGTCAATAGTTAATCTTTAGCTTACTAAATCACTGGAATAGATTATACCAATAGTGATAATGTATATTCAATCAATTCGCCTATAAAAATATAGAAACTTTCTTCTAGAGATGTATTCTATTATTTTTGGTTCCTGCTCTTATGATTAGAAGCTCAATCTCTATCGCCGATATCCGTGTGCATAAAGTTGGTAGGACTTATACTCCTGGCGCCTGAACCGAGTTATATATTTTGTTTGATTGTTAGTTCCTCGCCATTATTATTATTACAATTGGCGCGTGTGAACAGAGACTTGAAGGATTGATTTGAATATACATTTGCTTGTAGTGAGTGAGTCGTGCATCTTATAGTGGTATTGTTATTGTTACATTGTTTTGCTCAGAAATATATATTTGTATATTTTGCTTAGAGTATATTAAACTATTTTGTTATTGAAACATTCTCAACAAATGAAAAAATACTGTTCTAACTGGTATATATATAACTAAAACTGGAGTAATGTTAAACTAAAGTAATTATGATTTCTTGAAAATAACCTATAACTTAACTTTTTAATAATATGAAGTAATAAGTTTGTATACTAATTGTATCTACATATCGATGTGACTTTCATAACTATTATTTGCTTTTTATGATAGAAAAATATGAGTGAATTGTTATAAATAACATAACAATGTTTTAAATGATAATTTGTGTTTACATAATAATGCATTTTGTGACAAACTTAATTATATAGCCTTACTATTTGTATGAGCCATGCATCATTAATGGTTTAACATTTCTACAGCATATTGCTTTACAGCCTATTAATAGGTTATATTAATATAAATAGAACATAACCATTTAAATTAAAATTATTCATCTGAGGTCATTCCAATCACACTTGTGTAACTTTACAGCGGAGTGTTCGAAGCTTTTGAAACTTGTTAGAATGATATTATTTTGCTTTTTGAAAATCATCATCTGAGCGTCAAGGCCTGGTTGTGCTTAACTATAGCAGTGATTGATTTAATTGAGATTACAGTGCTTTCTTTGAATTTGTTTTGGCTTTTGGATGTTAATAGCTGACTGCTGACTATTACTATCATCTTACCATTCAGTCTCGGTAGCCTTTGGATATTTTTGCAATTAATTGTTTTAGCTTTTGAATTTCTTTGTTCTTTTACTTGTCAACTATGGACAAGAGCGTGCAGTTTCCACCCTTGCTTAATGATAAGGAGGAGTAATAATGATAACAATTCAAAAAACTGATAAGGTCCCATCGAGCACGGGTTTGTGTAGGAACCGATAGTGACTCGATGTTAAAGAGATTTAGTTGTGCTCCTGATGCTGCAACTAATGAAAGAGAACGCAGTCATTGGCAAAATTATTAATAAGTTTATTTTATAAACATAAATTCTGCTCCTATTTTGTTTGTTGAAATTAAAGATACTAGACTTTACTTGGAATTTCTTATAAATAGTAGAACTTGTTCTGGTCATCGATATATGCTTTCTGTTGTAGATGTTTTTACTAAATACTATTGGTTATTCCCAATGAAGAATGCTACTACTAATGTGGTTTGTGAACTTGGTCTCACTACAGGGGATGCCGAAGACCGTGCGAAGTGGAGGAGAAAATGTAGGAAAGCGGACCCCGGGCGTCGCGAGACGCAACTGGGACAGACGCTCGGATGATGATGAATGTGGTTTGTGAACTTCTTGAGAAGGAGATTTTCCTTAGGTATGGAACTCCAAAAATATTTGTTTGTTATAATGGAACTCAATTTACTGCTAGACAGTTTTTTTTTGTTACGTTTCTTAAGGGTTATAATATAAATAAAATATTTTATAATTCCCTGTATGCTCCTCAAAATAATCCAGTTGAAAGATAGAATGAGTTGAGACATGTACAGCATGTTTTGTTAGGGATGATCATGGAACGTGGTCGAAGTTTTTACCTCATGTTCAACTAGCTTTGAATAATGGTGTGAATCTTGCGACAGATTTTACTCCTAACTTTTTAATGTTCGGTAGAGGGCTTATTTTTGATGCATCTTTGCACCGTGTTAGTACCTCTATTGATAATTTAGATCAACTAGAGATAGGAGATAGAAGTTCTTTTGCAACTTCACTCAATTCACTTAGTGAAATCTTTGTTAAAGTACAATCTTGTTTGTTGAAAGCGTATAAGCGAAATGCTAGTTATTATAATGTAGGGAGGCGAAACATTTCTTTTGGTGTTGATGATATTGTGTGGAGGAGAAGCTTTGTGCAGTCTAATGCTCCTGCATATTTTTCTGCTAAACTTACACCTAAGTTCGTTAAGTGTAAAGTAGTTTCTAAAGTTTCACCTAATGTTTACCCACTGGAGGACCTGAATAAAGGTACCACAGGTCGCTACCATATTAAAGATATAATTAAATATTAAATTATTTTGTTTCGAATATTACAGACTTCGGTCTTGGTCTTGGTATTGGTGTGGAAGGAATTCGGCTTTTGTTAGTATGATGTATGAGAGAAAATAGCCGTTTGAAAGAGATGTATGTTAGGTTACTTCACAACTTTTATTAGAATCAAGTTCTGCATCTTTAAAAAAATAGGACTTAGGATATTACAAATTGATTAAAAATTATCAATTTACCCTTTGGAATTATCAAAATTTACCTTTTAGAAATAACATCAACTTTTTCACACAAATAACGGTAATACACATCAAAAGATCTTATCTTTTGTTTGTTTGTTGGAACCTTAATTGGTTATTAAAACATTATCATTCCACTTATATTATGGAATGATATTGTTCTGTATTGTAGGAAATTTTCCTAGTTTTGTTTGTATGTTTAGGTTATTACTCCTAAATTTTATTTTGTACATATTGTATTCTTATATTGGGATGATGAATCCTTAAGAATAATTTGTTTGTTTGTTAAGTAATTCAAAGTTACCCGGATATGACTTTTGAAATACCTTTTGATGTTGATATCTGTCTCTTTTGACTAAAGGATCAAATGTTAATATATGCATTTGTGTTCGGAAAATCGGTAGGGTTGTGCCGGTCACATTTGTCATATTGTTTTGTTACAGCATTTGTGTTCGGAAGTTCGGTGGTGTTGAGACGATCACATCTGTTTGGTTTTGTTACAGCGTTTGTGCTCGGGAGTTCGGTGGTGTTGAGCCGATCACATCTGCTTGGTTTATTTTTCCACAATAAATTTTTGTTGGAATATTTTGCTTGAGTAACTGCACATAGTACTGTACTATGTGCAGTTACTCTTTGACTTTGTGTCTTTGTCACAGCCACGTTGGTGATGCTGTTTGATATTGAAATTGTTCGTTTGTCACGACACTTTGTACAGTTGCTGTTTGACTTTGTAATGATTACAAGTTACAGCACAGTTTTGTTTGCTGATATTTTGATTTTTATATGGGATTGTAAGTGAAAGAAGTCGGTGGCGATAGGGCTCAACCGCATCTTCAGTATATATAAGGATAAGATTGGATAAAAGAGTCAGTGGCTAGTTAGCTTAACTGAACTCCTGGTTTGAGAACTTGGTTGGATTTGTTATTCTTTAGTACTTACGTTAAGTCAATGCTTTGACTTTAAGTTTTTTGTTGTATCAATTTTGATATTCTTATTTGTAAAGAGTTGGATGATAGAGTCGGTGGCTATGGTGCTCAACCGAACTTTCGTATTTAGTTTAGTGTTGGTGAGTCGGATGTTCTTCTGAACTCGTGGAATGTGAATGTATATATATATATATATATACTATATATATATATATATATATACTTATGGTAAGTTGGTTATTTATTCTTGTTACAGAATTTTGTTTTTGGGATTTTGGTTTTCCTTTAATGGAATTATTTCAATTTCTTTCTTGGAGCTTTATTGTTTGAAAAAGAAAGTTCCTTTATTGTTCTTTTATTGCTGATTGGGGAGTGATGTAACGTTGTAAAACGTCACATTGGAATGTCATTGTTAGTCTTGAGATTTAGAGAGAGAGGTGAGTAGATTGTTGACTCTTTCGCTCCGTTTGTCATCGATTTTAAAGAAATTGCGATTTCTGTAAGGCTGTATTCCTTATTTTCCATGCCATAGGGTAGACTTGGAAAGAAAGAAAAAAAAACAATAAAAATGTCTTTTTGTCTGTGGTGACGGACAAGCCATTCGCCTAGCTACCAGCGACGACAAAAGATATCGTCGTAAATATATTTTTTAAACTTCGCTAAAAAGAAGTAATCTTTTATAAATTGTATATGGAAGTTCACGCCTGTAACTTCTTATCAATGGTTATATGAAAATAACTATGTATTTCGGTAAGAACTTTGAATTTTTGAAATCACGTTTCTAGCCTTGGCGATCTTTAGTATTTTGACGAAAGGTTATTCATTTGTTTACAGTTTATTACGATGCTTGGAGCAGCGTTAATGGAATATTTGCTTGCTCTTCAAGATTTATTGGTTTTTCTTTTAAAAAAGTGGTAAGTTCTCTTTATGTATTCGAATCACGAACAAATATCCAATTGTTTTTCCAAATCTAATGGAACTAATTCTTTTCTTTGCAGCTGAAAGGGCACTTTTTTATATTAATTCTATTGTTGGATAAAATTTGCCGTAAATGCTGACCATCTGGTGAATTCTTTGCATCCTGTGGTTACGAGCTCGTCATTCTAGTGGAGACGGCACCTGTCGCGGTCTGCAGATGTGATTTCGAATCCCGTGGTAATTTAACCACGCCTTCAGGTACCTAGTTTGAATTGTTTTTGTGTAGATTAATCTAGTAATGATGCACGACTCAATGATCAGGCCCATGTAAAGACTCAATGATTTGGTTCATGTTTTGAATCATGTTAGGACATATATTTTGACTCATAAGCTGGCCTTATGCTGGATCTCACTATTCTAAATTTCACGCCTCGACTCTGTCAATAGTTAATCTTTAGCTTACTAAATCACTGGAATAGATTATACCAATAGTGATAATGTATATTCAATCAATTCGCCTATAAAAGTATAGAAACTTTCTTCTAGAGATGTATTCTATTATTTTTGGTTCCTGCTCTTATGATTAGAAGCTCAATCTCTATCGCCGATATCCGTGTGCATAAAGTTGGTAAGACTTATCCTCCTGGCGCCTGAACCGAGTTATATATTTTGTTTAATTGTTAGTTTCTCGCCATTATTATTATTACAATTGGCACCCTTCAGGGACCTAGTAGTCATCGCCATCATTAAGTAACAATTATTATTATTACAGTACTCAATAATTGCTCAAACTGTTGTGACGTGTTACAGGTATTAGTTCGGTTTATATTAAAATCCCCGCAAATAGTAATTAAGCCGGTCAAAAAACAAGTCAATTTTTTTTTAGGTGATCTGTAAATACATCTTATTATAATATTATGCTCTATCAACTCAATACCACAAGACTCAAAATATTAACCATACTCAGTGCATTGACTTCAGGTAGACTTTTGAATTTAAAAGTAGATTTCACTAGTTTACATGACCCACCGTGTCTGCTCTTTCTTGTATAATATGAGCCGATTACAAAATTAGAAAGTTTTAATAAATTCACATCTGCCTGAATCATGTTGTGTTTAGTTATGCATATAATATTGACAGGATTGTTATTCCGATCATTGCCGCAGATGTAAAATTAACTCACCCGATTTATTGATTAGACCGTCGATATTCTGATGTCAAAAAACAAGTCTTTAGAAGAAGGATCACAGTTAAGATAGAATAAGGATTATTTCTTTTACCTGTATTATCTTTAGTAGCCATGGCGGATGATTAATCAAACCAATTTTTTCCACTTCTTTTTTTATTGCTTCTTCCAATTCTGTGTACGTTGTCTTATCTAATGCCTGGTTTGGGAATAGATCTGCCACGAGAGATATAAAAAGTGGCTCATCTTCATCAATAAGCTTAGATAGGTTCATGTCTCTCAATACTCTCATCACAATTGTACTTTCATTGTCCTTTGAATTCACGCGCTTTACAGCACCCAATGTTCGAAGAACAGACAGAATATTTCGGAGACCAAAGTCGTAATGGACCTGTAAGTGTAATTATGTAACCTGTAAGTGTAATTACGTGACCTGTAAATTACAGGTCACGTAATTTAGAAAAGTAAGTTAAGAAGTTGCAAATTATTATAACAAAAATAATACTAGTGGTTCTGTGAACCGTAGACGGCTTAACGTGCTTTCCGAAGCACGGAACTAGGGTGGGTCTGAAGGGCCAAATAAATTTAATAAAATGTGTCTATTTTAGATGTTAAATTTGGAAGAAATTTTGAACCCGTTGCCCTTTTTAATGAGGTGGTTACAAAAAGGCTAAAAGGTATTATGTGTTAGACACTAATTAGCAAGACCAATTAAAGTCCTGGTATACTAACTTTTAAACTATCGCGTTGCATTCTATAAATGTATTGGTTATTACCGGGACTTAACGCGGTTAAGCGGAGCACATACTTGATACGGTCACTAATCATTGGATTGAATTTCATCATACGCAAGTCCTCTCTACTGAACGGCACTACCACTCAAGAGTTGTACGTGAAGCGATTGAGATAAAAAAACATAAATTTGAAAATATATAAAATAGTGGCCCACCGGTATCGGGTACAGGGACCAAGCTACCGGTGGTAGCGCTCCAAAGAAAGGAATTTCTTCACAATTATTATATTTATTATTATTATATTATTATTATATTATTAGACTTATGCTGACGGACGGGTGAGGTCCATGATAACTGGCGAATAGCAGTGGTAGTACCTATCTGCAAAGGGAAAGACTCTCGCCTAAACTGCTCCAGCTACAAGGCGATCAGCTTAGCTAGTTAGGTGTATGCAAGGGTTATAACGGCAAGAATACAAAAAAAAATTTCTGATATTAGGCTTAATGCGGATTCCGACGTGGAAGTGGTTGCATGGATAAAGTGTTTTCTCTCCGCATGATCTGAATGAATTTTTGGATGTTAGGCAGAAAGTTTCTGCGCTTTTGTGCATCTGGAGAAAGCATTTGATAACGTTGTGAGAGAAACTCTGTGGGTCTTGCTGCCCAGATATAGTGTGGACGGTACGCAAAGGTTATAACGGCAAGATTTTTTTTAGTTTTTTACATACTACGTTGTAACATAATAAATATTACATCATAATTATATATTACAATCTAGCTGTAAAGCTAATAAGTAACTTAGTTTTAACTTAATTTGCTAAATACTTAAGTGTTAAGAATGTGTCCATTGGCACTTTTTTTATTGTCTTTATTGAAGCGGAGAGTCACTTTCTTCATGTGTTCTCTGGGCACTCACTTGTTTTTGTAGCACTCACTGCACTATAATTAATATTAGCTAAACTAACTCAAATGGTTTAGTAACGGCAAGAATGCAAGAAAAATCTGAAAGGTATTTATGGGAGGCTCAATGCGGATTCCGACGTGGAGAAGGTTGCATGGATCAAATGTTTTCTCTCCGCATGATCGCGGAGAAATTTCTGGCTATTAGCCAGAAGGTTTTCTGCGCTTTTGTGGATCTGGAGAAGCATTTGATAACGTTGTGAGAGAAACTCTGTGGGATTTGCAGCCCGGATATGGTGTGGACGGCTCGCTACTGCGGGCAATACAGTCGCTTTATAGGGACTGTAAGGCTTGCGTGCAAGTATGGGGGATGTGTCACCTCTTTTTGATGTCTGTACAGGCGTAAAACAGGATTGTGTCATGTCCGCCTGGCTCTTCATAGTGTATCTGGACTGTTGCCTGCAGATTGCCAGAAGAGTATGTATGTATTGTATGTATTTATTTATGTATGTATTGTATGTATTTATATATGTGTGATGATGACTTGGAACGTTTTAGGTAATATTATTACATTTTTTAGTTATTCATGTTCCATATAAAATTTTAAACACTTAATTGCTACCCATTTCCCAAGTGATCCTTGACAATCTTCTAAATCCAAAGGTTGCCAGTTAGAGATTGCTCTTTAGCGATAAGACATGAGTGTTTGTTATTGATGTGCAATAAAGTTTATTCTATACTAAAAGTGATAATAGTCATAGGACCAGTTCGCGTAAAACATTTTGAAACAAGGAATAGTGCTCTCCCCAATGAGACATAATATATTGAAATATTTTATTTGAGCAATTATCTATAATATTGTTAAAACATGAGATAACCTTTGGCAACGTTTTCGCTAGGTTTAAGAGCGATAATTAGTCATAGAACCAATTTGAATAATAATATTTGACACAGAATAGTGCTCACCAATGGGACATAATAATTATAGAAATATTTTATTAAAATAATGAGCATAAAACATAATATATTGTTATGCTCATTATTTTAATAAAATATTTGAATAGTATTAAATGGAAGAAAATTAAAATGTGTTTGTGTACCAGATTACTCAGGTAAGAAGTGAAACATTTTTACGACATTTTCTTTTACAGCTATAAAATTACAGTACAGTATAGTACCGTACCGTACAGTACAGTACCGTACCGTACCGTACAGTACAGTACAGTACAGTACAGTACAGTACAGTACAGTACGGTACAGTACAGTACAGTACGGTATAGTAGAGTACAGTACAGTATAGTATAGAAATATGTGTGTGTACCACATAAGAAAGTACACAGGTAAGAAAATAAACTTCTTTACGACATTTTTTTACAGCTATAAATTTTTTCTCATACGTCGATAAAGAAAAGTAACGCTTCAATTCAACAAAGAAAATTTCTATAAAATATATACCTAGTCAGGTCATAAATTCTGTCACATGTTTAATATAAAATAATTGAAACAAGTTTATTCACTTTGTAACCATTTATATACCAAAATGAACTTAACAAAACATAGATTCTTATGACAATAAAGTTTATTCAAAATGACCTCCGTGATTTTGAATACAGGCCTTCAATCTGCGCGGCCAGTCGTCTATCGCAGCACGAACGAGTTCCATGTCAATATCGGCGGCTGCCTTAATCAAGGATGTCTTGAGTGACTCCAAATTGGGATGAGGCTTTGGGCACGCCTTTTTCTCCGTGTTGCTATATCGTGTAATCTAACGGACTCAAATCTGGACTGGAGGAGGGCCAGTCTTCGTGCCGGATGAAGTCGATTTCACGCGCCGCCAGCCAGTCTTGTGTGCTCTTCGCTCTATGAGCTGGCGCCGAATCTGGTTGGAAAACCCAGTACCTGTTATTGAACATGGTATGAGAAACAGGTTCCACAAGATTCGTCAGGACTGTATTTTGATACACAACTGCATTCGTTTTTACACCTTTCTCACAAAAATGGGCCTCTGTTAAGCCCCAATAAGAAACTCCAAACCATACCATGAGCAAGGGTGGAAAATGACCTCGTTGGACACGCGGAATACAGTTGCTCGCTTCTTCACTACTGTGTGCGTACACCTTATCATTTTGTTTGTTGTAGCTCTCTTCTACGGTAAATTTTTTTTCATCCGAAAAAAGAATTTCCCGATATTTTTTTCCCGCGTACCGCTTCAACAAAGTGCGGCATCTCTTCAGTCCATTAGACGAGCATTTAAACGATGTCCTGTTTTTCTTCGATATGACCGAAGCCCTAAGTCTTCATTTAACACCCTTTTCACCGTGGTTCTGCTTAAACCCATCTGAAGGGCCAACAGTTTCTGCTTACGTTTGGGATTTCTTTGAATTCGCGCCTTCACAGCTTTTATCACTGCTGGAGTCCTAACAGACCGAGGGCGACCACTTATTGACCTGTCATCTACACTAGAGTTTTCATTGTATCGTTTGATGGTACGATAAACGAATCTTTTGGTTATATTCAAATTTTTCAGTATGTCAAAAATTTGAATTGGCGCGTAACCGCAACGATGCAACGCAATAACTGCAACACGGTCTTCTTTAAGCATCCACTCCTTATTTAAAAATGAGTAAAATTCTTTAAAGTATACATTTTTATTTTCATGAACAATTCGAAATTAACGAAATTAACATAAACTTTTTTGTGGCTAGCATTCTAAAAGAAAAGTTTTTACTGTGTGACAATACTTATGACCTGACTAGGTACATATATAGAAGGGAGTAACTGATACCTATTTTATTTTATGTAAATATTTAACTTTATTTTGTGTAAGATGTGTAATTTCAGGAAATCTATACTAATATTATAAATGGGAAAGTGTATGAGTGTGTGTCTGTTTGTTTGTCCGTCTTTCACGGCAAATTGGAGCGAAGAATTGACGTGATCTTTTAAGTCGAGATAGTTGAAAGGATGGAGAGCGACGTAGGCTACTTTTTGGTCTTCAAACCCCCCACTTGAAGTTTGTATGGAGCATTTAGAAATTTTAAGGTAGAAAGCTAAAAATTAGTATGCAGACTATTTGTGACTAACAAAAATGTCGTGCATCATTTTTTTTTAAATCTGTCCTTAAAATTGGGGTAAAATTTTGTATGGCACTTTTTGCAGTTTTCAAGGTAGGAAGCTAAAAATCGGTACAAAGACTCTTTGTTACCAACGAAAAATACCAGACTTATTTTCTTTTTGGTAATCTTCCCCTAAATTAGGGAATGGAAATTTGTGTGCGACTCTGCAATATTATTACAGGTTTTATAATACTAACTAAAAAAAAACTAAGTATCTTCACGCTGTATCCCTGACGGGGTAGTCAGAGAGGACAGATCGCCAGGCTTCGCGATCCATGCATACTTCTTTCGCTTCTTCGAGATTCATCAATCGCTTCATACACGCACGTCTGGGTATCCTAGTACTTTTGACCTTTCCGTTTTTGAGCAATCTGCTCACGTGGTCTTCATATGTAAGTCTCGGCCTTGCCTGACTCCTTCTACCCTCTACTTTTGAACAATATATATTCTTCGTCAATCGTTCCTCACTCATTCGTTGGACGTGTCCAAACCAACGGAGCACGCCCTTTTCCAGCTTAACGCTGACACTTTCATTCAAACCTGCCATATTGCGTATCACTTCGTTACGTATTCGGTCGGCCAAGGTAACGCCGCACAATTTTCGAAGTGATCGCATCTCCACAGCATTCAATTTACTTTCATGCATCTGCTGACATACCCAGGTTTCACTACCGTAAAGCAAAGTTGGCACTAGCACTGCGTTATGAATCGCCATTCGTGCTTCTTTTACGATGCTTTGTCGCTTTACTAACTGGGACAAAGCACCGTTAACTTTGTTTCCGGCAGCTACTCGCCGTTCTACATCCGAATCACATCTTCCATCCGCGCTAAACATACTTCCTAAATACACAATTTCATTCACTTGCTCTAGACGTTCCTGGTTTACCCTAATCTCGCATTTAGTTCTTACGTCACCTCTTTCAAATACTAGAACCTTAGTTTTACTTGCATTCATGCGGAGACCCTTACTTTCACACCCCTCTTTCATATTAGTGACTAATGCCTGTAGGTCGGCTTCTGATGAGGCCATGAGCACCGCATCATCAGCGTACAGCAGACAGTTTACTGTAAAGTCACCCAAATTCACACCCATATTAAAATCTTTCAACTTCTGCAGGCAACTGTCCAGATACACTATGAACAGCCAGGCGGACATGACACATCCCTGTTTGACGCCTGTACAGACATCAAAAAGAGGTGACACATCCCCCCCTACTCGCACGCAAGCCTTACAGTCCCTATAAAGCGACTGTATTGCCCGCAGTAGCGAGCCGTCCACACCATATCCTGGCAGCAAGTCCCACAGCGTTTCTCTCACAACGTTATCAAATGCTTTCTCTAGATCCACAAAAGCGCAGAAAACCTTCTGGCTAAGAGCCAGAAACTTTTCCGCGATCATGCGGAGAGAAAACACTTGATCCATGCAACCTCTTCCACTTCGGAATCCGCATTGAGCCTCCCATAAATACCTTTCAGACTTTTCTTGCATTTTTTTCTTTTCTTTTCTTTTTTTTTTGTTTTATAATACAAACGAATAATAAAATAATTTAATTAAAATAAATTAAATAAAACAATATTAAAACATTAAATTTTATCTAACCATAAATCAATCAGAATAAAATCAACATTCGAAACATAAATAGATGTTACTCACGGATTCAAATTACTACTACTAGACTATGTATACGTTGGGGCAAACAAAGACAGCGAGCTTATTACACAATTCAACATAACTGCGTGTACGCTTAAGAGAACTACTATTGACCTTCACAGATACGAACGTTCCGAAGGCAAATTGTATGGATAAACACCAAGTCTATGGCGAGCGGAGCGATGTAAGAACCATCTCATGAAATCATTCTTCAGAGCACAATTACTTAACAAGCAGTAAACCACGCATAAAGAAGCCTTTCGAAAAATATTGACGTCGGTCACTTCCCTCCATGTTTTATTGTTATTGCGATTAATGGTTTTGATTTTTAAGTGTTTATTACTATGTAATATAATAATAAGTTTTTAGTATCGTATATTGCAATCGTTATCATAGGGTTATGAATATGAAATATCCAATGTTTTAAGTTAAATTAACATGTAAATAGTTAAGTTAGGATAAATAACATTTATTGACATTACAACCTACGATGAAGAGTTAAATGATTTTCTTTAGTATTTCCGTTGAAATTCAAAATTATTATAGCTACAGCTTATTTACGTAGTATGTATTTTCAGTGTAGCTTTTTTAAGTAGTATATATTTTTAGTGTAGTTGTCGATTAGGTTAATTAGGAAAATCATGTTACTTTTAAAATGGGACGTTAGAGTGACTAAAGCAGAATAATTTAAGAACCTGTTTAGTCAACTGTTCTTCACAGAGTTTGTAAAGTGTATAAAACTTCCTCGCGAGAGTGATATTTTCCAAAAATCCGCAGGATGCTAATTTAACTCTGATGATAATTTGTCTATCGGGTACCATCATAGCTACCGTTCGAAACTGAATTTTTAAGTTTTCAGGAAGTTCTTTACGGCCGGCATAACCAGGATTCTGTAACAAAATAAATTTATGTTCTTGTAAAGATACTAAAAACTGCGACTTGCTTGACTTGTAGAAAAGTAAATCGACTTTAGGTTGCATGTGGAAATACTTAAAAATACTTAGATGACAATAATTACTATTTCCTACCATAGTTATAAAAATTCCAAACTCTGGACACATCTCAGAAATATCACCGTCGGTAAAAATAAAAGTTTTCTTCTTCTCTTTTTTAGCAGCCAATACTACAGCCACTTGCTGTGCAGCTACTGAGAGAACTGGCAGTTCTATGCGGTTGAATTCGTCAAAGCAACCCCAGGACCCAGATTGAGCTAGACCTTTGTAAATACGACCAAGGCCTCTGTAAAATAAGTATAATTTTAAAATCATAGTGTTATCGCTAGTAGAAGCTGCATTGTGTGTAGATGTGTACCTGTTTATTGATCTATAATTTTCCATTACTGAAGGAAGCCTTTCTTATCTTAACTATCTTACTGCTCATCCATTAATGTCACTCCAACTACATTTTTTTTATAAATAGCTCGGCAAGTAAGTAAGATATAGAAATTTGATAGATCACTGGAACTACTTCATCCACGCCTTTCACAAACCCTTGACCACTTGTCACACGTACAATAAGGATGTGACAAGTGTAGACGTGTAGATCACAAGCACAATAAGGAGTCAATATATATATATAGCTCAGCAAAATAACGCCGATGGGAATGGCATGACGACATAAATTTCAAGGTGGTAGTTAGTGCAAAGCACTGCATCTTTTGCAACAGCAACGGTTCTGTTTCACGACCCGCTGTAAATCTTTATGGTTCTACAAGACCCAGCGGGAGATAAATAAAAGGTGGTAGGTAGTGCAATATAAAATATATTTCCCGACAGGGCCAAAGCAATAGAAGGTCTGAACTCTACTGCGAGAGGCCGCCGAATCTGGACTTAACTGAGGCAGGGCCAGGTAATCTTCCACGGGTCAATGTTGTTCCTCTTCGCTGCAGATCGTAGGGTTCTTCGGCCAGGCGACGGCTTCCACTCCCAGTCTATGCGCACCCTAGAAAAACCTTGGAGCAGCTCTCGGTCAAACAGCAGTAGGTAGAGGTACGGTAGAACCGTAAGGTAAGGTTGGAACCGTCGTAGTGGACCCTGGAAGACAGAAGCATGGGGTATGAATCTCAGGTTGTAGACACAAATAGGTAGTACATAAAAATTAGATTGAAAATAGCAGTTAAAAAAAACAATAGTGACCAGTGCAAATATTGACATGTTTGCATTAAATGCTTAGGAAGATTATAAAAGGGCTGGCACACTTGTGAAAATTAAATCACCTATACCTATACGTATTCCTACCCACACATACTTATAGCTGAAAATTTGCTAGTACAATATTAATACCAAATGCTATTAAAAAAATAGCTATTAGGTGCACAGTTATATTTATAAAATCTCCTCTACAATGATAAATCACAGAATAAGCGCCACTTTAGAACAACATCAACCCCAAGAACAAGCAGGTTTCCGGAAAAAGTTTTCTACTGTTACCATATACATGCTTTAGAGTTAGTAATTGAAAAATATCAAGAACAGCAGAGACCTCTCTACATTGCATTTATCGACTACCAAAAAGCCTTTGATACTCTCTCTCACGAAAGTATATGGGACACACTAAAAGCACAAAATGTAGACCTCAAATACATATCTATACTGCAACATATATACGAAAACTGCACAAGTAGAGTGAAGTTAGAAACCATTGTACCAAACTTTCCTGTGCGTAGAGGAGTCAGGCAAGGTGACCCACTCTCACCAAGAATTTTTATTGCAGCATTAGAATCGATCATAAGTAAGCTAGACTGGAAAAAACAAGGTTTGTACATCCAGGGCAAATATACCACTTAAGATTTGCAGATGATCTAGTATTGCTATCAGAAACAAGCAGTCAACTACAAAATATGATAGAAACTTTACACAAGGCTAGCATACAAGTGGGGTTACAAATTAATATAACAAAATCTAAGGCCATGACTAACTACATAAGATCAACTATAAAAATTGGAAATGATGAGTTAGAATATGTAGAACAGTATATTTACTTGGGTAAACAAATTGGGTTCAATGGAGATAGAAATGATCAAGAAATAGAGAGAAGGATAAAAAGTACATGGAACAAATATTGGAGTTAAAATAAATATAAAATAAATATCCATCACGCCTTATCCCCGAAGGGGTGGCAGAGGCATATTATATGCCCACATTTCACCGTGTGGATTCCTGTCCCACGTAATAGGTGGTGAGCCCATTGCCGTGTTGAAATAGACAGACGCAAGTTGTGGCTACCTGCTGCTGAAGTTTTCAAGCCGCCCATAAGGCCTTCAACCAGGCTTAACGACTGCCATTTTACTGGCAACCGGGACCAACGGCTTAACGTGCCTTCCGAAGCATGGAAACGCTCGCATATGTAAATGCCACAAAGTGGTCACCCATCCGAGGACCAGCCATAGTGAAAGTTGCGTAACTCAGTGATCGTTTACAGAACACTGAGACCGCTAGGCCACGAGCGCTTCAATTTGAAAGAATTTGTAAGAGTGATATGACAATAGTACTCAAAAAGAAAGTTATGGACTCATGCCTTATTCCATGCCTGACATATGCATGCCAAACATGGAAATTTACAAATAAAACAAAAAGCAATATAAATATATGTCAAAGAGAAATGGAACGGAGCTTGCTAAACATTAAAAAGCTACACAAGATTAGACACACAAAAATAAGATCGAAGACGAAAACAATTGATGCACTAAACCACGCACAAAAACTAAAGTGGAAATGGGCGGGCCATGTAGCGCGCCTAACAGATCACAGGTGGACCAAAACAGTTACCGCATGGAGAGGCCCATCGGGCAAACGCTACAGTGGCAGACCGTACACTCGATGGGGTGATGATATCAAAAAAATCGCAGGTCCACAATGGATCCAAATAGCTCAGGATAGAGAAAGATGGCAAGCCTTGGAGGAGGCCAATACCGGAGAGGGTTCCTAATAAATATTAAATGTAAAAAATAAGATTTAAATAACAATAATTGTGATTGATAGTGTTAGTAAGATATAATTAGTAAATTTATACGGAATAAGTTGAAATGCACCTATACTTACTCAGCTATACCAATATATCAGGAAATAAATTAGGCTTAAATAAATAAATAAATAGGTGCACAGTTATATGTAAGCAAAAATAGAAATCTGAACACTATAGATAAAAAATAAATGATTTACATACTCCTTCCTGTAGAAAACAAAGTTAGCATAAATTATTGAATTTATTAAATAGAAAACTTACCAGGATATTCCGGGTCGAATATTTTTCAGCTATTAAATATATTATATATACTATTGTAGAATTTTAATTTATGCAACGGGTTTTTTAAACTTGGAAGGAAGGAGCACCAGAAAGTCTGCTGAACTCCTAACCTAACCCTATCGGAGCTGGTTTAAATGATGGTTGACATAGCTGCACGGTGGTATACCCCGGACCAACTTGTGTGGTGACATAACACCACATGATAACTACATAAAAGTCATTGCTGCCTTGTTGATATCGTATTACATCGAAGCCTAGTCCGTTGGTCAGCAGGTGCGCCACCAGTAGGCAAGGTTGCTAAGGCTGCAAATATATTGGTAGAAACCTTTACACCAAAAATGATGCTTCTTAGACTTTTTATTTTTACTTCATATTTTCATCAATGGTGTACTCGTATTTTCGTAGTCATTATTTCTCTATTTTATCTCGTCAAAATATCCAATCTTAATATCAATATCAAATATCAAATCCTCTTGCAAAACACGCGATCCCAACACATCCGTTTCAAAAACCAGTTTAACTGACCGTACGCCTGTTTCTCGTAACACGGCATACAAGTCAAAATATCCAATTCCTATTGCTAACGTATACTAAAAGCTCCGATTCCTATAACCTCTATATGCCCAGAAAAATCGTTTTACAAAGCATCTGTATACCGATTCTCAAAACGTCCTTATGTTAAATGATCCTTTCTTTAAAATACACATTTTCCCAAAAAGAATGGATTATTATTTAATTAATTTATATGATCATTTACCATATTACACAAAACAATACAAAAAAAGAGGTGGTAATGTTCCCATAAGGCTGGCCGCACTGCCACGTTGTATGACAATGCTTATTCTCTGAGCGAGAAAGACGCCAGCCCTATGGTCACGAGTAGTGTCGACCAAGTCGCTTTGCGATATCACTGTATAGCGAATGAGCACTTGGGCCCCACGAGACCAGTGTGTCAAACGGCTCAATTATATAATTATAGGCAAGTGCTGTTCCTATGGACGCTTGTACCTGTAGACACAATCGATTCCGACGAAACTAGCAACCCTAAAATTATAATTTAAACGCGACCGTAAAGATTTGTGTATGGTTGACAGGTTTAACGTGTTGCCATCTTTGTTTTCTGTGTGGTTGTTGTTATACCGGCTATGAATATTTTTTTGAGGCAAAGCGTAGGTTATTTTGCTTAATTTTAATGGGTTTTTACCGTGAAAATACTGACGATATCGGTTTAATCGTTTTTACAGTATAATTTGTTAGTGCATTTTTCCCTATCTATAAGTCTGTTTTATCCTTAATGCTAGATCAGTTTTATTTTTATGTCCGAATTTGTACCTGTGGACACGCACATGAGTGTACCTGTGGACTGTCCACAGGTAGAAAAGTGTCATAATTTTACTTACTAAATTTGATTAGCCGTTTTCTTTAATATTTTCAGTGCCTTGCAGTAAAATGGTTTAAAAACATAGGGAATATGCCCCGAAACACTCACAACAGCCGTTAAAGAAGCAAAAAGAGGCAATTCTCTAAGAAAAGTAGGTAAAAAGTATAATCAAAGTCAACCATATTAAAATACTAAAGGGCGTATTCCAGAACGATTATCAATATTCAAGAAACACTTAAGAGTAGATTTTATAAGGCCAAATCTCGTCTCAAGCGTTGATTGAGTATTGAGAAACGTTCTGGAATATGGACCTTAAAGTTAAATGGAGGCAATGATTTGAGGAATAACATTCAGCTATTGAAGAATGATATAAGGAAGGTATTTTATTCGGAAGAAGAATTTCGCTATGTATACGATTATGTTTACACTTGTTTGACGTGGTTTCTAGAAGTCTATAATTGTTATTTTATTTTCTTACTAATGTTTTTTTTAAATCCCTAGGTATCCCTAGGTACAACTTTACTGTTCATAGGTACAATCGTCTGTTGAACCTGTGGACAAATATGGTGTTTTAAAAAAAAGTTTATATTCCTAAGTATAAGTGATATTGAGATCAGACTTTTAGTCCAAGCAAAATTGATTATGCCATAAGACATGTGATATGTTAAAAATTTATAAAAATAATACTGATTCAAATATATAAATGTTTAATTCTAAATTCTGGAAAGTGTCCACATGTTCCGCGCTTGCCCCTACCTATTAAATTATTATATTTGCGTCGCTTGAGAGTCTCGGCAGATGCAGCCGGTGCATAAGCGCAACCCGCCGTACTAGGAAGATGAGAAGGAGTCAGCATGTCCATACAAGTTGCAACCCAAACTAAAGGCTTTACCATCTTCTATGGCGCCAATGACATACCGGCTGGTCTCTTGCCATCATCATGTGCCAAACCATTAGATTCTAGTACGGCTGGAACACCGGCGGTGACAAGAGCCCGACAGATAATATCATTAAAATAGGCATGACGTGACCTGCGAACGGCGCTCCTGCTGCATGAGAGACAGTGATGCCCAAGGCTGTCGACTGCTTCACCACATTGACAGTAATATGGAGAAACGCAGGTAGCACCTTAACGAAGACAGACGGCAATTTTGAATGTAGTATCGTCCACCATAGTACCTGTGTTGACCGACGGAAGAGCCTGAAGGAAAACACCTAATCAGGTATTTGGCTTCAACCAATAGGCGAGCACATCTGCACCATTCGAACACGTATTCAATAAATGTTTCTAAACTCGTTGCAGAGCGGCCTCTATCCCACTGCCTCTGGGAGCAGGGATAGCTGGGCAAAACAGTATATGGGCAAGTAAGTTTCCAAGTATTTACCAGTGTATGAATAAAAATTTTCCTGGTCAATTCCTCGGTGCCATGTATTGAAGACAAAAATGCTGGTAAACTTATATCCGATATGTTTCAAACACAGAGGCCGCCCCAGCGTATTGGTAACGCCGCTTGGATCCGCGCTTGGTCATCCAAATCTGCATTAATAATTTTGCAAAGCGTGGTATGAATAATTTCGAAGGGTCGGATGTTTAAAAAATTGAGATGAGCGAAAGGCATGAGTTAATTTTGGGACGAAAAGACAATACCAAAAACTGAAAAGGCACTCCTGACAGAAGGCCCGTTTGATTTGCACACGCCATCTTTGAATAGAATTTCACTACTAAACCTTGGTTTTGTTTTAACAATTGCCCATCTCTTCCCGCGTAAACCATGTTTTCAAATCTGTTATTTGAAATAGTATGGAAAATTCCACTTTGTAGGTACCCAATATGCCATGGAAGAAAATTTGATAAGCTTATTCAACTTCTATTTCTCTTCCATTTCTTTGTCCTTCTCTCTTTCCCATACGTAAGCAAATATGGTGATAGGGAAGAACGTTCTAGTTGTCTGTCTCGCAGTAGTTATAAGCAATATCCACCTCCGATAGTCGCGAGTTGTGGTAATGCAATGCCAGATATTATTATCAGGCAGTGCGACGTTCGGAAGGTGCTGCGGTCGCTCGACGTCCTTAAGTCCAGTGGCCCCGATGGTATTCCTGCGGTAGTTCTTAAGAGATGTGCAGCGGAGTTGACTCCAGTGCTAACACGCCTGTATCGCCTGTCCTACTCTACGGGTAGTGTGCCAAGAAAGGGGATAGGTCAGACCCAGGCAACTATCGCCCCATAGCCGTCTCCTCAGTCATCTGTAATGTTTATGAGCTCATCATAAACAAGCAGCTCGTGCGTTATCTGGAAGATCACTCCTTAATAAACGACCGGCAATACGGATTTAGGCCGAAACGGTCAACGGGTGATTTTCTGGCATACGTTACACACCTATGGGGTGAGGCTATAGACAAGCATGGCGAGTCCTTGGCCATCAGCCTGGACATCGCCAAGGCTTACGATAGTGTCTGGCATGCATCACTTCTTTCCAAGCTTCTGGCATATGGACTGCCACCTCAACTATGCACATGGCTCGCCAGCTTTCTACACGAGCGCCGTATAGGGGTCCAATGCGACGGCCAGGCCTCAGACTGCCAGAATGCTGGCGTGCCGCAGGAGTCCGTTTTGTCGCCCACTCTCTTTCTTCTGCATATCAATGATATGTTGTCCCTGGGCACCATACATTGCTATGCAGATGATAGTACGTTGCATGGGAGCTATGTAAGTCACACGACGGCAAAGCGGACAAATGTTGAGGCTAAGAGGGGACAAGTTGTGGCGGAACTCGATCGGAGTCTGGACCGCATCTCTCGATGGGGTTCCGATAATCTAGTCGAATTCAATGCCAGGAAAACGCAGGCGTGTGCATTCACTGCTAAATTATGTGTCTTTCATGTGTCGCACCATAAAAACATGAAACTCTCTGCCAGCGCACGTGTTTGCCTCCTCCACAATCATGGGTCCTTTAAGAGAAGCGTGAAAAGGCATATTTCCGGGCCGTCAAGTTGAGGGTCGCTATCGGAGCCCTGCGGGGGTTGAGATAGCGGCCCCAATCATGGGTCGTCGTCTTTGCTTACTCGTACCATCAGGCGAGCGACGCCATTTTGACGTGCCACGTATAAAAAAAACTGATTCCGCAGGACCCTGCAAGACATTGCTAATCTAGTTTTTAGACAATTTTGTTTGTAAACAGTTCCCGTTGGAATACCGAGATATATGTTGTCTTAGTTACTCCGTATAATATCAATTATTTGTTTCTTATGATACTAGTGAAAGTGATGTTAAAATTAGTCTAAAAATTTTAGAGATTAGCTGAACAAACAGTGAGGCCGAATTTTTTAAGTAGTTGTTTTTTTATAAATGTTCCGTATATACTTTTTAATGCATTTAGTGAAAATCTGTTAATTTAGAGTTTTTATTTATTCGTATAAATTTATATTGTATATCACAATATGTCTTATTCTACATGTATATATTTTGCAATTGATGGAGAAAATAATGAATTATTAATAACAGAAAGCGATAGGTACCTATAGTCCATTTGATCGGAGCAATTGAAGACTACGACGTATTTCGCTAAAGTCTTGCCCATATCTTTTACAGTTTCCGTCTTACCCGTACCTGCTGGTCCACAGGGAGCACCACCCATACTCATAGCTAGAGCCTGAGCAAGGGTTATGTAACATCTGAAAGTAAAAAAATCCCAACTAAAAAGTTAAATTCGTTGTCTTTTTATAGTATACATTTAACCAGTTCGTGGCGGGTTGAGATATCCCTAAGACCAGACAAGGTGATCGGGCATGGCGTGCTACCAACGGTAGATGTTGGGCTGTTTTATACAATCATTATTCAGCACGAGAGCTTTTTTCTCTACTGGTCAAAATTCGCTCTTTTAAATGTAACACTTTGATTTATAAACAATTAAATATTGCGATATTAGAAGTGAAACTTAAATATCGACGTTCTCATACGTCAAAAGAGAAGTTACAATAGTAGAAAATTTATAGCTGTAAAAAAAATGTCGTAAAGAAGTTTCACTTCTTACCTTTGTACTCTGGTACACACACATATTTTTACACAGCGCAAGGTAAGCTAATATAAGCTTGTGATAGATATACTTAGATATTTCTAAATACATACACAATACACATAGGAAACGCCCAAACTCCGAACAAACATTTCTGGGTTACACAAATATTTGTTTCGACCCGGGAATCGAACCCGAGACCTCAGTGTGGCAGTCGAATACACTACCACTGCGCTACCAAGGCAGTTAAGTTTACAGTAAGTTAATGGCGACATCGTATTTAAAATATGTCAAATTATTTTTATCTGAAGAATAGTAAACTAACGACATTTTTGATGATATTTTTTAACACTTTCACCAAGAGTCCTCGGGTCTAAGCGACCTCATCTGCTAGCGGTGCGGATCACGGATAAATAGAGGTGCAGATAGCACATTTAGCGGACGAGGCAATGACGCAGACGCTTTTACAAGGTTAAAAGGTCAGACTGAAGTCGTTTCCAATGATTTTGAAAACCCAAACAATTGCAGCTCCGACGAGGTTATATAAAATGGACCTCAGGCTCCAAATTAAAAGATGTGATTTTTAGAAACTAGAAATACACTGGAAGAAGAACGATAATTTCTAAAGAAGGTAAATTATACATTACAAAATTTTACAGGTTTGATTTTTCAAATGCATTTAGGGTAAGTATCGTAACTGCTATAGTTACAGAAAAACTAATTTGATTCCGTTCGCACGTTGAATAAGTCTATAGAAGGATTTATGATTCATAAGAAGATTAAGCAGAAATAAATGTTCAAACAATTCAATATTATTAAATGAATTTGGGAAAATGTTACTGTTGGGATAAAATCTAATACACATTTTTTTTGTGGCAATCTATACTATTTCCATAAGACTGACCCCTGTGGTTCACCGCACGATGCCCTGACAATACGACGTAGGTAGTGATATCATTTATCACAGAGTGACTTTCTCCTCTGACACATCTCCAGGATAAGGTGTTGGGATATTGGAAATGTCCAGAGAAACCACCACTCATCTCACCCCGACACCGCTTCTTTCAGGCACATGATACATTAGCGCCCTTGGAAAGACTGCAATTGTACATAATTTTGCATCTGAATTATAAAGGCAAGTGCATTTATTTTTGAATAGTTTTATTTTAATACCCATCAATCCCGGTTCGAATCCAAGTAGGAGCAATGTGTATGTATCGTTCTATGAATTCATGGTTGTTAATTGATATACCGCGTCCGTGAAAAATTATGTTTTGTTTGTAATAGAAAACTTCCCAAGTGGTCTCCATGGTCATCAATAAAGTCTGATGGAGGGAACTCTTTAAATTTTATTGGCATATGTACTTGAAGCTATTTAGGTTTTTGTTTGGTCACTTAGACCCCTCGAGCACTCCTATGTTGGTGGTCTATATATTATAATGCTCAGACAAGGAAGAAAAGGATCACATGTGTGCGATAGTTCTGTACGATTTAATGTATAAGTGTCTATCCGACAGAAGAGTAGTAACATTGCTTGGAAATCAACTAGTTATAAGAAGTAGTTTCAGTTTTGTAATATTATGTTTAAGGTACAGTACCTGTCAGTTAAAGGCGTAATGACTAGTCTATCGGTACAACCTAGGTATTCGTTTTGATATGTGAAGGTGACGTCGGTAACAGAAATACAGGTCTTATCAGCATCTTCCTTGAAGTAGAATCGACATTGTTTTAACCACTCGAAGTCATTTGCTGATCGAATATTTAGACGGCACTGTTAAAAATTATCAATAGATTACAAAGATTAGTGGTAACATGACAAACAGAAAGTCAATAATTAATGTTTAAGGAATGTAAATTAACTGTCTGAGATTGAGTGACAGAAAATCTACTCTCATGTTTCAACTAACCAACATATCAAAGATATCTCGTTGGTGTACGTGGATTGTAATAAGTGTTTCAAATTTAATCCTTTCTATCTTCAGCAGATCTCGAGTTGTTTGATCAATTAAGGTATTTAATAATTCTAAGAATTTGTTATTAGTTTCCATCATTATCTTCTTATCTTGTCGAGCTTGCATAAGAGCTAATTCGGCATCTCTTGTCCAGACTATTTGAATCCCTAGTAAACCAATCTGTAGGAGAAAATATAATATTTAGTGCAAACTTTATTTCAAATTGACATCAAATTTATTTTAACATCTATAAATATAAATTATTACTTGTGCAGGCATTTTGTCTAAAAAGAGCAGTAGATTAAAGCTTGGGTCGTTTATGACAGCCACTGCATTTCTAATAATGGAGTGTAAGCTGCTTTGAGCGGATTGCAGTAGAGAAGTAAGCCAAGTCTCTACGGATCCTTCAGCTCTAACTGGTCGTTCTAATTTTATTTCTTCACCTTCTGATGACACTATTGCGATCATTTTATTGTATTCTGGAAGTAATGATAATAATGTTGAAAGGATTGAAATTTAAATATGGAACACACGGATTATATTAGGGTGTTAGGGACTTTTACACGGTTAACATTTAAATATAAAGGTATTTTTATTGTTTACATTTCGGTCGTAGGAAACGTATAAGAAAAAAAAACCAAAGCGGGTGGGGATACATAAAATAAGTAGACAAATAAGTTTAGTTCACACTGAGTTAGGAATAACTTTACCAATATCATGAAATTTGACATATCTGATGTTATCAAATATGGATAACAGATGGTTTTGAATTGTATGAGAGTCAGAAGCTTGACCAAGAATTTCAAGCAGCGCTGGGTCTGATACAAAAAAGAATCTAGGAAACATGGTTCTTTTTCTCTCCAAATAACCGCTTAGACTCTTTTGACACAATTCTAGCTGTTCTTGAAGGTGTGGAAGCAACTGTCTAAGTAGATCGTCCCCAACACAACATGATACCACGCCAGGAGTCTCGTGAGCTCTTTGCATTATCTTCTGCCAGGATTTATCTATTTTTGAAAATCGTTTCGCTTCCTTTGGTAATTGCTTAGCAATATCACCGCCAACAAATACCGCTTCCAGGTATACCCACATATTTTGTACTAAAAGCCATCTTTCTAAAATCTCGTTGGTACTTTGTAGATCGTATAGCCATTGTTGAATTTGTTTTCTGAACGGTGCATTATATCTGTAAGTACAATAAAGTAAAAGTTAGTTTTTCATAGGTGTAAAGCGAAAATAATACATTTTATTCAAGGAATTGTTCATTATCTTCATGCTCCATATTGCTAACTTGATCGACGTTGGAGGAGGGCACAGCTAGTTAAATTTTCAGTGCTGTTTTAGTTAGGTCACATCTAGTATATGGTATCATAAAAGACCAAAGATATCTTAAATTTTGCATCATCTAATAAGTTTTGTGTTCGGCGTCCTTTAGAATGTTACAAAAGGTATACGATGAATCGATTTATCAAAACTAGGCGCTTTTGAGTGCAATCTATTCTTGATCTGGTTGACCATCAACATCTCCAACTGATGTTAACATCGTAAAACTAAAGGAATTGGTAATTGAAATCCCGAATTCAAGTTATAGAGAGATGTCACTATGTCTTAATAGACATTGAACAGGTCAAAGTAGTTAAATACTATCGTTAAACACTAAACATCGTTAAACACTAAACATCGTTAAACACTAAACATTTAATTCATTTCTCACATACTGGCTTAACTGGCATAACTTTTAGATCAGTGGCCTCTTTGGAAGTAGGTGAGTCACGTTTCGGTAGTTAGCTTGCTTTCAGTCACTCATAATGTGTACGATAAATGAAATAAAGCGATTCAAAATTTAGTAAACTTATGAATGACGACTTTGGGAAATGCGAAGTACACAGTCGGTTGTTATCTAATAAATTTCAAATTCTCCAAGACAATTTCACCTGTAATAAAATGAGAGACGTTCGTGTGTAGGTGGCCCATGGTTTCTAAGACTAACAATAACAAAATAATGTTCCATTAATATTAATCTCTTAACAAAATAAATGATAAAATGATTATAACCAATACAAATAAACGGAAATAAGTTAAATTTATAAATAAAATAATATCTCGGTGTCCGGAAACATTTCAGGGACGTGGCATGGTAAAATGGGAGATACTCCAGATATGTGTTTAAGAGGACTTGGATAAAGTAGGTGATATATTGTTACGGACTTGAAAGTAAAAGACATATTGTTTAATGAAGGTATTTTTTATCTCCGATGGGGCGGCAGAGGCATATATTATAAAATTTTGACTGTCTTGGTAGCGCAGTGGTAGTGTGCGTCCACACTGCGAGCCTACCGCGGTTGCGACGGCGGGCGCGAAGGATCAAACATATGAAACGCGCCTTTGCGTCCATATTGTAGTGAATAAGGCGGAAGCCTAGAGCGACGGAACTGAGCGAGACAGCGCGTATAGTTTTCAAATGCTCCTATACGCTCGTTCTGGCCGCACTACGGGCCTAGTCAGCGAGCGACCCAATACGCGGGTGACGGGCGTAACAAACCAGTTCAATCTTGTCGCTCGGCGTATGCGCGTCTGTATTTGTTTGACGTAAAATGGCAGTAAATACTGAATTGTTTATAAGTGTGATTAAATCTAAACCGCCTATATGGCAAAGCAAACTTCAAACACCACAGTAATCGCACAATAACAAGAAAGTTATGGAGTGAAATAAAAGAACAATTTCCTGGGAGTGAAGGTAAGTTTATTATAATAGGGACCTATAAGTTATTACATTATTTGATATTGTTCTCAGAAATAGTTTGTGAATTTTATACGAACATTTTTTCACCGCGGTTTCTGTGTCGATTTTCATATAAAGGCGGGTTATATAGCACACTTTGGACATCCAGATCGTGATCGCCGTTTAAATCCATTATAACATTGTGCAGTATACACGCAGCTTTTATTATAGACAAGGCATTTTTTTCTGTTTGTTTCGATAGGTTTAAGTAGTATTCTCCATTTACACGTTAAAATGCCAAATGCGCATTCGATTGTTTGTCTACCGGTAGACAATCTGATGTTAAAACATTTTCTTTCATTATTAAGCACTCGCTCGGGATAAGGACGCATTAAATAATGTTTTAACGGATAAGCTTCATCACCAACTAGGACGTAGGGTGCAATGACGTCAGAATTTGCAAGTCTCCTTGGCATAGGAATTTTATATTTATTATTTTCTATAAGCTTATACAGTGTTGATGCCATAAAAGTACCACCATCACTTTGCTTTCCTCGACCGCCTACTTCGACTGCTACAAATTTCCTTTTTGCGTCAGCCACAGCTTGCATGACAATGCATGCATCTTTTTTTATAGCACCAATGTGCCGAACCAGATTTAGGTGGTTTTTTTATTTCGCAATGTTTCCCATCAATTGCTCCGATGCAGTGTGGGAAATTCCAGGTAGCTTCAAAGTCTTCTGCAATAGCTTTCAGGCGTTGTTCTGTTGGTATAGGCATGTGAATAAAAACTAAGTCAGTCCATAAAACACGGCATGTTTCGTGCACTATAGACGCAATGGTGCTTTTCCCCATACGAAAACTGTAAGCCAGTGCTCTAAACCAGGTTCCTATTGACAAAAACCTAAAATAAAAAAGTAGAATTAAATATTATGTTATTGTTACAGAGAAACAATTACGTAAGAAGTGGAAAAACCTGCGCGATCAATTTAGCAAAGAAAAAATAAATTCCTTACGCCGCACTCTGGTGACAGTGGCGATGAAATAGAGAGCACATGGCCATACTTCCAACTTATGCAATTCATAAACGATGACTTTACACCTGAAGTCATGACGGGAAATCTGCAAGACAGTGATTCGGAATCCCTCAACAAGTCTTGTCAAACTGAGCAATCTAACATCGATGACGTGATCAGTCCAGGTACATCAACCTGCAGCAGTCGCACAAACGCTCCAAAGCGCAAGAAAACGGCATCAGATTGTAGGGATGACATTATAAAATGTGAAAAAAAAAATTTTGCTTATTGAACAGAAACTGGCATCAAATAGTGACCAGTCGGAGAAATGTGATGACTATCATTTTTTCATGAGTCTCCTGCCGCAAATGAAAAATTTTGGTGAACTACAAAAGTTACGTATTCGAAATAAAATTACCCAAATCATAACAGACGAGACAGAAAGGATGCAGTTTTGGAGTATATTCTGCTAGCAATTACCATAATTGTTAATTAATTATTATGGCAATTGCCAGCAGAATATCCTCCATATTCCAAATTCCAGAATATCCTCCGTATTCCAATCAAATTTGATTATTACAACTATCTACATATATATACAGAACTTTTAGAAAATTCTTGTTTTATTCTTACCTTAGGGTTATGAACAATTTCTCTTCAGGTCTGATACTTTTGCGAAAGTTAGTATCTTCTTTGGTGATTTTAGGTGATATTTTATTTAGTATGTAGTCATATGTTGACACGGGCATTCGAGATAAGTTAAAATTTCACCAGTTATTCATCTGTTTTTATTTATTCCGTGCACACCAACTCTAGTGTTCAACACCTCCCATCTCAGGATCGGGCTGTCTAGTAAATATAACAAATCCTCGTCCATAGTTTGCAACACCTGATATACATCGAACCGCTACAAGAGCTCGCGCGTCACTGTGGCCACCGCACGCCCCCTTGCCGCACCCGCCTAGGCCCCAATCACCGCGCATTCAATGTGGACGCACACGTAGTGTATGCGACTGCCGCGACTGAGGTCTCGGGTTAGATTTCCGGGTCGAAACAAAATATTTCTGGTTGTTTCGGAGTTTGGGTGTTTCCTATCTATAAATTGTACGTATTTAAAAATATTTAAGTATGTTTATCAGTCGTCTAGATCCCATTACACAAGCTTTTATTAGCTTAATTACTTTGGGCTAGACGGCGTTGTGTAAGATTTGAAAGCAACTGCCAACAAAAAATACACTACGATGAAGAAGAATACGAAGAAGATACAAACACATTGCGTGTTTGTATCTTCTTGTGTTGTACATCATTGTATGTAGAGGAAAAAGATCTAACAATTATATCAACTACCTGCCATAAAATTAGCAATTTCTTTTTCTGATTATGCAATAATGAATTCGAACCCGCAGCATAAAATTACAAAGTTAACAAACCCACCGATTAGAAAGCAAGGATCCCAGGATCATAAGACTGTCTTCCAGCTGTCCGATAGTCTCGGCTGTAGTATCTCCTCTAAGTAACAGTTCTCCTCTGTTGTTAAACGTCTGGAATGTCAACTCATGGACTGACCACTCGTTAGTCACTTGACGCAGCTTTGCTTCTATGTCTTTCTCTTTCATCGCAGATATACAAATATCCTGTGGGATAAGAAGGCTTTTAACTTACGACGATTCTTACATGACTTGTCACGACTTCCACCACTATTTCTAGCGATGAAGGCTGACGAATAGTCGTAGTAAGTATTCAAAAAAATTTACCTAAACAGATTTATAAAATTACCATACATAATATGTACAGTGGGCAAAGTATACAAGGCCGCCATATCAAGATTGTTTATTTCTTTTTTTTTAGAAAATCTTTTATATTTTTTATGATATTTGCTTTGGTTATTAAATGGATGATTGGGTAAAGGCTATAAGCACACCTTGCCACATTTAATTGCCATGTTGAAATGGACAGAAGCAGGGTGTGACTTCCTGTTGTGGTAAATTTTTACTATAATCATATTACTGTGCATTTGTATGTTGCGATTCTACAAGCCTCTTAACAATAGATCTTGCCATAAGGGAAATCTGCCGGCCTGAACCACCTAAGAACCTAGTCATATAAGAGTTCTTCCATATGAAGTCGTTGTTCGTTATCTTATCAATCACGGTATTAATGTTCCTTATGTAATAGTAGAACATCTCCTTAATTGTCTCTTTTATGTTAAAGTGCCTTAACATCCGATGGCTTTTACACGATACCCCCTCAGGGAAAGGCCTCAGCTCATTTCTACTGGGGTCTACAACTATTTTGAGTGCTGTTCCTGGGAGTAATACATTGAGCCTATCATCCAATTCGGTAGTATAGCAACCAGTTATCAAGTACTCTGAGTTAGGCTGATAGGGTATTTGCCGCAATTTTCTCCTTCCTTTAGATTGCCTATTTTCGAGAATTGTGAAAGCGTGCAAGACAAGAATTTGTAGGGAGATCTGTCCACTATTCTTTCTATTGACCTATCATTTAGGGAGGGTCTAATTTCATTGGTGTCTTGGTATCTGTAATTGATGTGTTTTGCTATTTCTTTTAGCAGTGACAAGAGGTCTCGGATAGTAGTGAAATTGCACACTAGTTCAATTAGTTATAAATTTAAATATAAATTATTATAAATTAATTATAAACGAATTTTCCCCTCAAATCGTTATATTTGAAGTTCACTACCTGATTTCCCATCTTAATGACTCTGGAAATTCCTTTTTTGTTGTAAATATTGACCTCTCTACCCTCTCTTGGATCAGGGCACATTGTCATGGCTCCTTTCTTGTACTCCAACGTAGTAGGCCTCCCAAACAAAGCTCTTGCCCATAAGAATTCTATCGCGTCTCCAACGGCAACAGAGTCTAGCATTGTTATGAAAGAGATGTCATTCACAGTAGTTCTTAGACATATTTCTCTAATCTCCTCTGTGGGTATTCCTGACACCTTGCTCTCATATATTATGCAGGACAAAAGATTCTTGAATATAGGTATCCAACCCTTCAAACGTTCCGCCGGCTCGCTGATGTAATTTATCACCACAAGGTTGTTGTGTATTATTGAGTGCTTCATCTGTATCGAGCTCTCGTCACTAGATGGAAGAATGGGAAGATACCTCTCTCTCGGATCTAGAGCATTTAATATAATTCGTACCTGCTTGGACAAGGGAATGTGATCCTCAATTTTCACACTTATTCTTTCTTTAAGTTCATTCACCATTTCTGTTGGCAAAGAAGGGTTCGGTATAGTAAAATCTGGGAAAAACACCTCTTTGATTGCGGAGTTTCGCAGATTCGAAGGAATATCAACTATTGGTTTCTAAGTCCTAACAAGGTTTCTCTGAAGCATAGGCGGTCCCCATTTTATCCTTGCATTTGACCACTTAGAGCTGTAATAAGTCCTCACCATTTCATCTAATCCCGAAAACAGTACATCTGAAAGTCTGACCAACTGCTCGTTGGGCTCTTCACTCTGTTCGATCCACCAGTTTAATGTGTCTAGTCTTGCCAATATATGATTGTGCCTATGAGAGTCATCAACATAATGGGTCTGTTTTTGTACAGCTAGTAAGTGTTTGGGTATCCCATATTTCCTTGCTTCATTTTTGGAAAGAGTTATCGGATATTTCTGATTGAGCAATATCATTGTTGTCGCCAATGGGTTCGGGTCTTTGGTGCAGCGAGAGCTCCTTTCAATTAGTTTGGTGTGGTACATTTTCCTCTTCGAAATTATGTCTAAGCTTTTTTGTGACATCTTTAGGATCATGTTTGACGCCTTCACTAAAATTTGTTCTAGTCCCTTTGTTTTGTGTTGTTCTTCCATAGTCAAGAGTTCGATTTATAGGATCTGTTCATACTCTTATGAACAGATATTACTGGTTCCCCGAGACCAACTGCTTAGCGTGTCTTCCAAAGCACGGAAATGCTCGTAATTATAAACACGACAAACTAGCTAGCGTAAGATGCTAAACGCAGTGATCGTTTACGCTGAGCTATCTGGGCTACGAGCTCTCTATCTAATGTACTTATGTTTTGGTATTATTAAATTAATTACTTAAGGTCAATAATCAATAGAAAAGTTAATCCGACCATATTGGCATGAATAACCATAAAATAAAATAGAATAAAAAAAATAATAATAAATAAATATCCATCACGCCTTATCCCCGAAGGGGTGGCAGAGGCATATTATGTGCCCACTTTTCACCGTGTGGATTCCTGTCCCACGTAATAGGTTGTGAGCCCATTGCCGTGTTGAAATAGACAGACGCAGGCTGTGGCTACCTGCTGTTGAAATTTTTTTAAGCCGCCTATAAGGCCTTCAACCAGGCTTAACGACTGCCATTTTACTGGCAACCGGGACCAACGGCTTAACGTGCCTTCCGAAGCACGGAAAAAAAATAATAATTATATTATACTAGCTGACCCACCCGGCTTCGCCCGTGACATACTTCGAACCCCGTGGCATCCATTTAATCCCGTCTTTTATTAATCTCACAATAATGTATGACCATTTTGCAAATTAGTTGATTACATCTCCGGCCCAATTATGGTTACACAAAATCAATTTCATTGCGCATTATTTTGATTTTGCTAATATATCTAAGTTTTTTATTTAATTTGTGTGGTGTAAGGTAAGGTAAAAATAATGGAACCTAAACTCATGAATATCTCAAATCAACTAGCGTTTTTTAATTGATAAAGATTATTACTGGATTTGTGTAAATAGCTTTCCATTTGCCGCTTTATAATTACCCATTTTTTAAGTGTTAAAATATGTAAAGTATGTTATCCTTAACATATGCCATCGCGGATTTTTCTGTAGACTTATGTAAGATACACAATTTTATAATACATTATTTTGTTATATCTTAAAGGTTTTACTGGTACTGGTACGATAACTGGTAGGGGTCGTCCTCGCCGTACGTATGTCAATTAATCCAAGATGACCTTTTAGAAAAAATCCAGGTCAAGAATAGCCATCCAGGTCAAGAATAGCCACTAACCGGCGGGCGTGTATGAAAACACTTATGAAAGTAGGAGAAGCGAAAGTTGAATGCCAGGATCGCAGTAAGTGGAAATCCATAGTTTCTGCCTGCCCCAATACCTCCTAAGGGGTGGCAGAGGCATATTATATGCCCAATGTGTATTCCTGTCCCACGCAATAGGCAATGACTCATTGTCGTGTTGAAATATACAAAAGCAGGTTGTGGCTAATTATAAATTTTCAACAGCAGGTCTGTTGAAATTTTTCAAGCCGCCCATGAGGCCTTCAATTTGACTTAACAACTGACATGTTACTAGCAACTTAACTTAACTTGCCTTTAAGCACGGAAACTCTCGCAAATGTAAATGCCACAAATTGGTCACAAAGTTGCTTAACGCTGTAATAATTAACACTGAGTCCGCGGGACCACGAGCGCTTTATAATGTAAGCTATGAAACATTAAGAAATAAAAAATTGTGTGTTTCTACACGCGTTTGAAGTTATACTTTTTGTTGTCATAAAATAATAATATATCTTTCGCCTTATCCTTTGTTTGTAGAGAAAACTAAAAAGCTAACTGCTAACAGTTTGACATAAAACTGAGTCTATGCCATTTATGAAACTTTTTTTTGTACCTATATAAATATTTTGGCATTGTAATTAAATAAAACATATTTCTTTTATAACAAGTAATTTATTCAATCAAATAAATATTAAAGTACCTTTATTATGACATATCATACCATTTTTATAATTACCAAACAATATTTGGTGCATGCATTTATAGGACACGTGAAACTTTCCCTATTACTACAATTTGTGTTCAAGTGGTGCATCTGTAGATATTTATAAAATTCATACATAGCTAATTCCCCGCCGGTAAGTTTCACTACGATAGTCTCTATATAGGTCGTAGAAATATTATAACATTCCTTTAACTCTAGGGAAGGTTTTTATGAAGAGGTAAATGGCATGGGAAATGGTAAAATTTTACCACGCGGTCGTGAGCCACAGGCTTCAACTAGTATAAAAATATATTGGGATTTTTTCAATTTAAAAATAACACTAGTTGTCCATTGAAATGTTACATTTTTTGGCCTTACCTTGCGTTTTTTAGAGAACGCAATTATATTTTTTTGGTGGGGTCAGTGTAAAGTTAAAACAAAGTTTGTGGGGGGTGTTGGTGGTTTAAAGTTTGTGGTTGTCCCACGGCCGCCATCTTGAAAAGTTAATTTAACCTGTTTTCTTTATGAAATAAAAAAACCGTTTCTTTTTCAACCCAATTGTGAAGTGAAATTATGTTGTGCCCCAGATATATAAACTCTAACAGTGTCCATAACATTATCTACTGAGGGGTATTCGAAATTATCGCTCTCCACGTCTGACATGATTTGTTCGTTTATTTATTGATTAACTATCTCATTAGTCGGTGCCAAAATTTCCGCTTTTACACAGCCATTCTCGATTGCCTATATTTAATTGAAGCTGATCGATTTATGCTCTGTATGCTAGACATAATTTTAGGTCAATCGACATCGTGCTATCGACAATTTGACAGAACTCACGTCTTAGTGTTATCAGATCGTCACTGTCGGTTGAGACACAATCTTAACTGATTTTTTAGAAGAGCAGCTTGTCCTGTTTGAGACGCATATTTTTTAGTGAGACTTTTTACCTGTACACGAAATACGAGTATGCATTTATTTCATTTGTTGACGTATTTTCCTGTAATAACTAGAAGGGTCTGACTAACTAAAGTCACCAGCAAAAGTACCACCATCCCTCCCATAATAACCAGGGTACCTTCAATATCCATCATTGTGCGATCTAGTGCTTCGATTGTTTTTTTGTAGGACATTCGGATTCTGATCTTACAATCTGTGTAAAATATCATCCGCCATATCATTAGAACATTCATTTAGGCCTTACAAATTTCCATACAAACTTTCATCCCCTATTCCCTATATTACAGTCTTCTGGGTAGAACTTCTACAAACTTTGACTGTCATATTTTATTAATATATAAAAAATAAGTTTCAATCTTCTAGCTCTAAAAATGGCGATACTTCCATACAACTTTTCATCCCCACCTTTCAACCCCTTAGACTCCTTTTTTCGCTTTGTAAAGTAGCCTTTATTAGGGTCCGAGACTACCAGGACTTTAATTGATCGTGCTAATTAGTGTCTAGCACATAAGACCTTTTAGCCTTTTTGTTACCACCTCACTAAAAAGGCAACGGGTCCAAATTTAACATCTAAAATAGACACATTTTATTTTATTAAATATATTCGGCCCTTTAGACCCACCCCAGTCCGAAGCACGGACTTCGGAAAGCACGTTAAGCCGTTGGTCCCGGTAGCCAAAAAAACGGCAGTCGTTAAGCCAATTTGAAGGCCTTATGAGCGGCTTAAAAATTTCAACAGCAGGTCGCCGCAGTCTGCGCTTGTCCATTTCAACACGGCAATGGACTCACCACCTGTTGCGTGGGACAAAAATGCATTTGGTGAAATATGGGCGTTTAATATGCCTCTGCCTTCGGGGATAAAGGCGTGACAATATGTATGTATGTAAAGTAGCCTTTCTAAGGCTCTAGACTATTTGAGTACCGAATTTTATTTAAATAGGTTTGGTAGTTTTGGCGTGACAGACAGTGTTACATTCGCATTTATAATATTAGTAAGGATATGTATATGCGTAATTAGACATTAAGTTACGCAGTATATAATTCATTTATTGGGTTGATATTTACTGAGATCTTAAACCCTGTATGTGATTAAGGATAACTCATGGAATAATAAAATATTATTTGTGAAAATTAACTCCATTATATTGTTTTTTTAATTAACTTTCTGAAGCTGTTTGTTTGGTTATTCAGCAAGGGCGCTCATAATTTGTATTAATACTAGCTGCACTGATTCTGGCGCACGATTAATCCACATCCGATATAATTATGTTATACCTAAGCTGCTGGACAACTGGGACAGCTACAGAGACCTAATTAATAACTACAATGACCAAATAACATGCCCATTTGGTATCCCCAGCACGAAAACAGTTTATCAGTTTATTTCGGACTAGATGGCGCTGTGTAAAATAGTGTCCCAGAATATTTATTTATAACGCTTCTGTTTATAGATGTAACTCTATATATTCGTACCGTGTAACTTAAATAAATGCCGATAGATGGCGCCTTCGTGGGTTTAAATACCACATAGTGGTATAGTTAGCATACTAATTGCTTTACAAAATTATTTTGAATATTCACTAAAAAGGGAGATTGACTTTTTTACACGTGACACGTAATGTCACGTGTAAAAAAGTCAATCTCCCTTGCCCCATTTCCGTGAATTGCACCCTTGTCCTTTCTGTTTACAACCTACGCCAACGTCACAACTTTCTTTCTACGTATGTTGTGCCTGGTAGGCAATGTGACAAAACAACCTGCTACGAATAAGTTTCAACGCTTTTATCCTTTATACTTAAGTGTCTCAAACCAAAGTGCCAGCAGCGCGTGTGCTGCACCTCTGTTGTGTCGCAACGCAACCATAGGATACGGTGACCAGTTTCCATCAGGTCAGCCATGACTAGTCTGCCACCTCAGTGGTAAAATTAATTAATATGTTTTTTTAGACAAAATTATTCTTTATATAGAAGGAAAACGGTACTTTTTTTAAAGAAAGTTACTACTTTCGCTGGTTGGACTTCAGTTGAGTGACCACTTTGTGGCGTTTATATTAACGAGCGTTTCCGTGTAAGTTTTAAGGCACATTAAGCTATTGGTTCGGTTGCCAGTAACATGGCAGTCATTAAACCAAGTTTAAGTCTTGCGGGCTGGGCGGCTTGAATAATTTCAAGAACTATGCTAAAGCTGCTTCTGTCCATTTCAACATGGCAATGGACTTACTACCTGTTACCAAAAATGTACCCTGTGATATATAGTATGTCTTTGCCTACTCCTTCGTGAATTCAGTTGTGACAATAGGTATTTATTTATTTATATTGCAAAATCTTATAATTCAGAGAACTACTATGATACTTTTAATTGAGTCAATGGGTTAAAGTTACACCAATATTTATATAGCAAAAACTTATAATTCATAGAACCACTATGATACTTTTAATTGAGTCAAAGGGTTAAAGCTACAATATAGCAAAATCTTATAATTCAGAGAATTACTATGATACTTTTAATTCAGTCAAAGGGTTAAAGTTACACGAATATATTTTGAATACGGAATATTTAGTCACTATTTCAGCATACGATTTTTAATCCTATGCTGGTTTTTAGATAGAAAAGATAGAAAGACATATTTTGCTTGATAGTATATTTGATTAGTCACAATTGACTAATTATAGGGTATTTTTTTTTAAATTGACCGTTTTAGGTCAACTGAAAGTACCATATAGAATGAAAGTACCCTATAGAATTTGGGTCGCAATCCTAAATGGTAGTTCCCGTTGATCTAGAATAACGAAATTTGGCATAAACGAAGTTCTTACAGCACAAATTAAGGGAATAATCTATGAAGTTAATAATTAAGGGGTGTCCCCATACATAGTCGTACATAGTAATAACATAGACCTCCGAGTTGTATGGGCGGTATATAATTTGGAAGTCTTCTGTTCATTGGTCCATATTCCAAAAAGGTGCTATTTGTTTACGGAACCCTCGGCGCACGAATTTGACTCTGCACTCGTGCTTGACCAGTTTTTCCTCTACACTCAGAAAAAACCTAGGTAAGAAAAGTTCTTGTTGCTGTTAAAGCTTTACTTTAATTTCCTGAGAATTCTATTCTTTATGAAATGTATAATACTAAAATTCCCTGTACCTAAATCGAATTCCCAATTTCATTTACATTTATAATAGACTAATTATAACGTTCCACCACAGCAACTTCGCTTTCATATAATGAATGACTACCTTAGAACTGTTGAGGATAAAAATAAAAAAGGAAATTCGTTCCGCCTTTGTATTTGTAAGTAAATGCGAATAAATCAATCCACACATACTCGTACACTCACACTTGGGTGGATTGGGCATGCGCTGTAGGTTATTAGGGTAAGCAATTGTATATTTTAGTTACCCAAATGTAGTATTTTATTTTATATTTTACAAGATGTTATTGTTATAGAATTATAGTAACCACCACTTTCATTGTGGCATAACTTTCATTAAATGTGATTAATTTGGCATTCTTTACTTCTTTTTCATTCAAAATTGGCGCCAGTATTTTGCGTCCTTCATACAGACAGCCTATTGGTCACGGCCCTCTAAAACTAGGAAAAATAAAATTACTTATTTATCAGCATTATTTTCAAAACTCCCACGTAATTTGAAACATTATAATACATCAATTAAATTTACCCTGCAGCATCCTTTAATATTAACTAAAACGTGAAAAAGGACTTAAACATTATGGTTGTGATATTGACGCTTGGAGTGTTATTTTTGCATCCGCAAGGACATAGATGTCGTTAATGATCATTTTCTGGAGCTATAAAACTCTCTGCAAGATCTGTTTGCGGCACCCTTACACGGCCAATGCGGCCGATTGGGCGGTTCCAAATTGACCGTGTAGGGAGTCCTAAAGCCATGAAATAATGAGTCTTAGGCTCTATTTAGGAAAGTACTGTTAAAAGTGTGATCATGATAACACATTTACAAATCGATGTTGTGATCCTTCTATTTTTAAGTGCTTTTTATTTAGAAAACCCTTCATTGATGTCAATTGTTGTAAAACTACTTATTTAGCAATCAAAACGTTTGTTAAAATACAAATATTTCGTACCGGCAGTTTCAAATGTTACTAATAATAAGTTTTTTATCGTGATTTGAATTTAATTAATCTTCATTGATATGGACTGCTGATATACATATTGATTGAATTGGTTATTTCAGATTTGGTTGGTGCTACTAAAACTGCATTCCTTGTGGTAAATAATTCGTAACAGAAACTGAATTGTTCATAAGCATTCCTAAAATGAAGTCACATTGACTTCATTTTAAGACGCATGCGCGATGCTTTTAAAGATATTGAGCTTGTTTAAGTACAGTGCTAATAATACCGTATCCAGCGGAATAGACAGAAAGTATTTCCAGGTTTTATCTCTGCTGGCGAACTGTTTAGACTAAATAAAAACAGTATATTAATATTTATGTAATCTGAGCGTACATTTCTAAGCATCTGCGAATTATTGCACATAGTAAATATAAACGTGTGTGTATGAAAACACTTATGAAAGTGGAAGAAGCGAAAGTTATATGCCAAGATCGTAGCAAGTGGAAAGCCATAGTCTCTGCCTACCCAGATGGGAGACAGGCGTGATGATATGTATGTATGTAAATATAAATTAACGGTTTACAATTTCTCGGAGCGTGTGTGACCCATAGTTACAGCCTTCTCGCCTCTGTAACAACACGGCAATAGCTGGAACGTTGAACAGCTTAAGCCATAATCCAACCCATTGTTTCTAATTTTATTCCTTGATGAGAGTTATTAAAAAACTTTCCATAGTACACATATCCTTTTCAAACTACCCCTGGCTATGATTACTTAAAATTAAGCACTGGACCAAAAGTACATTAATATCTCCATCTTCCTCTCTAAATGGGTTGAAGGGAAGGCCTATAAGTTTTAAGTTAATGGCTAATAAATGAATAATGTGGGATACTTATTACTCAGCGCCATCTAGCCTAAACTAAGCTATAGAGCTTGTACTATGAGATAACTGATATACATACTTTTATAACTTTAATTTTCATATACACTCCCGGACACCTAAATCGAGCCACCTTGATTTTTTTGGTTTGGAGTACTGTAACTTATAAAAGATGTATGTAGAAGGAAAATGTTTTGATGCAGTTTTGGAGCTGGTATACTCATCAGTACTCCTTCCGTCATTACCGTATATCATTATCTTGGATATCTTCTCATCTGTGAATAGAACCTGGCTCCATTGATGTCGAGTCCAATTTAGATGTTCGCGCGCAAACTAGACGGGCTATTCGGTGTGCTCGTGTCAATTTGGGTCCATTGGCTGGCTTATGGGGCTTTAAACCACGTTCATTGAGTCGCCTTCTAACGGTCCGAGCACTTACAGCCACTCCCTGAGCTGTTCTTGTATCTGAACAGAGTAAAGCGTCGATTTCGTAAGCTAGTAGTGACAATGTATTGATCTTGTCTCGCCGTTGTCACTCGGTAACGAGGTCCTCCTGTTCGCCGAACGAAGCCGCCAGTCTCCAGGTATCGGTGGTACACTCTTTGAACAGCGGAACGACTTATGTGAAGTTGTGAACTCACATCTCGCTGACTTAGCCCAGATTGAAGAAGTACTAGCGGCTACTTCAGGTGAAGTATCCATAATTTTATAGCCAAAAACGGTTCAAATTATAGAAAAATAACTAAACTAAACTTTGGTTAACAACAAATGCGAAAATTCAAACCAAATCGACATTAAATTGCTTCAAAAGCAACTTTCAACAGTCATAATTGTTTTCAAATCAGTGTCCAAGCTCGGCTTTTTTTCTTTATTTTATATTCTAAAATTGCAATTTGGAATAATACATACGGGAAAGACGATGAAATATGCCAGCATTAAAAATGCAAAAAAACTTTTTTTTAATATTGTTTATTTTTCGTGTATTGGGCTTTTAGGCCCGGGAATGTAAGGTGGCTCGATTCAAGAGTCCGGAAGTGTATTTCTAAACAGCATATTATACATAGGAAACATCCACACTCCGAAACCAAAATTTTTGGATCACGCAAATATATTTTACGACCTGGGAATCAAACCCGGGACTACACCGCGACAGTCGCATACAGTGACCACTGCGCTACCGAGGCGGTCAACTATAGTTCCAGTATATATATTTTCCTCCTCGTTCAATCTCGGATCCTTTAAGTGGGGTAAATGTGCTGTATATCTCTTGGGTCTCACATGGTACTTAGCATGTTGGTAGTTATCATCGCACACCACTCTAGCAGCGGGTACATTAGCTTAGAAATAAAATATATTTGACTTACCTCTATGTCTTCTTTATTCGGTAAAAGCGGCGCTTCTAGAATGTTCTTCAAACAGAAGTCTTCATTATCCAATTCAAAAATATACTTTGTTACTTCCATAATGCGTTGCCAGTGACGTGGCTTCATAGCTTTGTTTGCCATTAGTTCAAGAAGAGGACACATATCATTAAAGTCATCGATTGTTTTCTTCAAAGCGAAGAAGGCCGGCCACTCTTTAAGACTGTTAAAACGAAGTAAATATTTTAAAAATATTATTAATAATGTAAAAACGTTTGAGATTGGTGAATTTAGGTTCAGAGTGCCGAGTTTAGTTTCTACGTGGTTTCTTTAATTATTACTTTGTATTCTATGATTAAGGTACTTTCTTTAAAGAGATGTGGGACAATTTTAATGTTTAATTTCGTATAAAATTTAATACACATCAACAGAATCTAGGAATATCATAATTCTAAATCAATTACGACTTTAAAGTTTAAATTCTTTATTATTTTTCATAAAAAAATTATAGGGTAATCCACCCAATCATTGGCACTCTGCCAGTTATTGGCACTTTAGAGTTAAGACTATAAAAACAAGGAAACTATAGATTACTCAAGTTCGGCACGAATTAAAAAGTAAAATAGTATTATTTTTCTCTTAAAAATTGTCAACACTGTACCAATAACCAATATGGCTATTTAGGTACAACGGCTGTAATTTTGACGTCGTGATTTAGTGTAGTTGTTGTGGTTTTTTCTTAAGGTGAGTGCTTTTTAAAATCGCAGTATCTCGCAGATATGCGACATATTTTACTTCTCAAATAATTTGGTATATTTAATTATAACTCTAGGCAGTAGATTCAAAAATTATTTCTTAAATATCATTACCACATTTTCTTTATTACATGTGCCAACATATGGAACAACAATTTCCACCACAGGAATTTTCAAAATATTATCAACAAGTGAATTTATTAATTATTTGCAAAAGCTTAAAATAAAATATTGCTTTCCCATCTAACATTTATTTCTTTAATTGTAATTTCCTAAAGTTGGCCCACGGTGCCAATAACAAAAGCTAATTATTGGCAGTAGTGCCCATAATAGAACATTAGAGTGCTAATAATCGATTTTTCATGAAGACACGAAATTAAAAGAAATAGAAAAACGAAAACGAAAATAATACAATGAGGAAGATATAAAAAAGGCATTAGACGCTATTAAAAATGGCATGGCCAAAAAGCAAGCCACGGAACAATATCAGGATCCCCGAGCTACCTTACAATTTCGCATAATGAACCAGAGCATAAACTTAAGCCTGGTCCGAGTCCAGTGCTTAACTTAGAAGAAGAAAATAAATTAGAGAATTGGTTAAATGTTAGCGGACTCAGTGTTCTGTAAACGATCACCTATTTACGCAACTTTCACTATGGCTGGTCCTCAGATGGGTGATCACGTTGTGGCATTTACATTTAAAAGCGTTTCCGTGCTTCGGAAGACACGTTTAGCCGTTGGTCCCGGTTGCCAGTAACGTGGCAGTCGTTAAGCCCAGTTGAAGGCCTTATGGGTGGCTTGAAAATTTCAACAGCAGGTTGCCTAAACCTGCTGTTGAAACTCGTCCATTGCCGTGTTGAAATGGACAGGAGTCCATTTCAACACGGCAATGGACTCACCACCTATTACGTAGGACAGGAATACACATGGTGAAAAGTGGGCATATAAAATGCCTCTGCCACTCGTTTGGAGATAAGGCGTGATAGATAAATAAATAAAACAAAAGGCTTCCCTAAACGAAAAGAAGACCTTTTGCATAGCGTATTTGAATATATTACAAAGACCAGCCGATCTAACCCTTTCAGAAGAAACATTGTGCAATACGGACGAAGTCGAGAAATCTGATGATGATGGTCATATCAGAGCTAGTAATAAAAAGTTGAGCATAAGTGAAATTGAGAATATATTGAGGGATGATTACGGTAGCTTAAATGTTAATTTCTGATTGGTTACACTAAGACTGCTAACTATAAAGAAGACTAAAATACCTAGGCTAGATTACGAGAGATTAACATCATCATCATCCGAGCGTCTGTCCCAGTTGCGTCTCGCGACGCCCGGGGTCTGCTTTCCTACATTTTCTCCTCCACTTTGCACGGTCGTCGGCATCTACTGTAACTACATGCCAATAATTAGACGAATAGAGGCCAATAATTCTAATTTCTATGCCAATAACAGGGTGTTTATAGTGTTTTGGGTTTAAGTAAGAATTATTTATTTTATAATATTCAGTCACATAAAAACGGTTATAAAAACAAAGTTTTACAGTTTTTTCTTTGACACTGTCACAAATTTTCTACACCAGCACTTGTATTGTAAATGAGAATTTATTGTAATTAAATTTCTGACTGAGATGAAGCTCACTCTTTAAGTGCCAATAATTGGGTGGTTTTTTTATTTTTTTCTAATTACATCTCTACCATAGGCAGAGCCATAGATACTTAATTTGTAATTTCTTTTTAATTATATATTACGTAGCCGCTTAGGGCTTGTAGATTTATATTACATATTTATCTTACATCCACGTTTCATTCTGATAATTCTAATCCTACCTATCATAATGTACATTAATTTTATGTCTTCTTTCATTCTAGCCTCCATTATCATACTCGTCACGCTCATATTATTATCATACTTACACGCTAGTCCTTTCATACTTCAACCATCACATGGGATTGTATGGGGTTTACCAAATTTATTTCAGTATAATTTTGCGTAATTTACAGTATTTCAATATTTTAATATTCTATTGTTTTTATGTTTTCTTTATTCCACCATTTATGTTTATTTAATTTACTATTTTGACTACTATTATTTCTTATTTACTCTAATTGTTAATCCTTTATAATTTCGCCACCGAACACCAAGAGCACAGTACAGTTTTTTGTTTCCTTTGTCGCTTTTGTTCAATATGAAAGCATATTGTAAAAGACGACACCTATTATATTATACCCTATTTCTTAGATTGACTATTTTTATTATTTTATTAACGTAATTCAAAAACTTACTTCTATGTGACCTTATTAATTTTGAAAAATTTACCGTATTTATTTCCAGACCAATTTGTATTTCTAGATCCGCTCTGTCCGCGAGATGGATTGGGCAGTCCTGCAACAGGTGGACCACAGTCTCCTCTACCCCGGGCTCGCAGGCGCACGATGGATCCCCCTTACACTTGAAACGTGTCAAGTATGAGGAGAACCCACCGTGCCCCGTCAGCAGTTGGGTTACGGTGCCGGCGATCGTCATTTTGCGGACGATACTATACGCCTCCACTGCGCATGGGAAGAAAAGCTTAGTAACGGAGGCTGTCCCGCCCTCTCTGTATCTCTTGTTCCACTCGTCAAGCGTGTCCCGCCTAAGGGCACGCTTCACGAATGAGACAGGATACAGACCGTAGTCCGGTGCTCTCTTCAGCGTCAGAGCCGCTTCCTTCGCGAGCTCATCGGCTCGTTCGTTGCCCTCCAGCCCTGCGTGGGCCTTGACCCAGAATAAGGAAATTTCCTTACCCTGGGCCAATCCGCGCTGAAGTGCGGCCCTGGCTTCCACTGCCAAGGGATGGAGGGCATGACGGTTGATTACCGTCAAGAGAGCGGCTCTGCTGTCGCTGAAGATACCGAACGTGGACGCGCCACGCCTGAGGACCTCACTGGCCGCTTTGCATAGCGCCAGGAGCTCGGCCTGGTAGACGGTGCAATGGGGCGCGAGAGCAAGTTTGAGGGCCTTAGTTTCGGTCCGGCTATTCCAAAACGATAGCGCGGCACCGACTCGGCCCTCAATCTTGCTCCCATCTGTGAAGATGCGCACCTCAAAACGGTTTGCATCTTCCAGTTGCCCCTCGTCTACCAAGCTGGTGAACTCCAAGGGCACATGCTCCACGGGGTGAGGGGCCTCTATCGCTGGGGCCACTCGCTCGACCCCCCAGTCTCCCAGCCATGGCTGGCTTACTCCTCTCTTGGCTTCATACAATGAGGCCACCTCGTGAACT
The DNA here is from genome assembly GCA_948477245.1 of Thumatha senex. Classification (NCBI taxonomy): domain Eukaryota; kingdom Metazoa; phylum Arthropoda; class Insecta; order Lepidoptera; family Erebidae; genus Thumatha; species Thumatha senex. The sequence continues at coordinate 30,006,213 of OX419725.1, read as the reverse complement.
CTGAGGTCCAGAGGGAGCAAACCAGCCAGGACCAGCGCTGAGTTCAAGGAGACCGTGCGATAGGCCTTGCACAACTTTTGGGCGAAACCGCGCTGCACCACGTTCAGCTGCTTTTGGACACAAAGCTTTTCTGCCGATGCGTGCCAAGCACTGGCGGCGTACAATATCGTCGGCTCCACGGCCGCCACGTAGATCGTCCGGATCACCTCGGGGTGTAACCCCCAGCTGATCCGGGCCATCGTCGCTAACTTCCGGTAAATGCCGATCGCCTTTCTGCAAACATTGGTGACATGTGTGTTAAAAGTGAGTGCGTGGTCTATGGTGAGCCCTAGGATTTTTATGTTGTTGGACATTCCAATGTCTATCCCGCCCATGCTAAGGCGTGGGACGTCGTACTTAAGCTTCCGCGTGATTACCATCGCACTGGTTTTGTGCGGTGCGAATTTCAGCTTCATTCCGACGCCCCACTCCCGCACATGTTCGAGAGAGGCATTGGCGTGTCCCTCGATCTCCAGAGCCGTGTCCCTCGATCTCCAGAGCCGTGTCCCCATCGAAGACCAGCACCACGTCGTCCGCAAAAGCCTGCACATGCACACCCTTTCTCTCAAGTTCTTTCAGCAACGGATCCAGAAGTAAGTTCCACAGTAAGGGACCGCCGATCGACCCCTGGACGCACCCTTTACCCGTAGGGCGGATGTGCTCCTCGCCCGCATACCTTACCCTCACCCCCCTGTCGCCAAGGTAGCTGCTGATCACTCGCCTCAAGTTTGCCGGACACCTTTCCTCAGCCAGTCGTACTTTTATGGCTGGCCACCAGGCGCTATCGAAGGCCCCCTCTATGTCCAGGGACATCATAGTGACTATCCTCTTCTGTTTGAGTTTAGCCACTACGTGCCCCATGAGGTCATAGAGGGCGTCTTCGGTGCTCTTCTGGGGCATAAAGCCGTACTGGCGAGTACTCATCCGCGGCAGTAAATGGTACTTGAGTCGAGTGACCAACATCCTCTCGTACACCTTTCCCAGAACCGGTAACAGACCAATCGGTCTGTACGATTTGGGAACAGTGTACGAGTCCTTACCAGGCTTTTTCAGCACCACCACCACGGCTTCCTTCCATATTTTAGGAAAGTAGCCGTGGCGGAGGCACCGATTAAGCAGCTCCAGGAAGAGGGAAGGGTCGGCCCCAATGGCATGGGCACAAATATCGGCTGTAAAGCCGTCCGCCCCCGGTGCTTTTTTCGGGTTAAATTTATGGAGTGCATCGAACAGTTCGCCCACCGTAAAAGGTGGGTCATCAACATTATGACCCTCTCTTTCTTCAACCTTTTCGGCTCTTTCGCGTATCTGTCGATGCATCTCGGTATCCTCCTCGACTCGATCCTCCGGATAAAAGGTACGAGCGAGGAGTTGTACTGAGCCCCTAGCGTCCAAATAGGTTCCATCGTGGATTAGTGGCTGATCTTCTTCCCTCACTGTGGCCCTCCCAATCACTCGGTAAATCCCCTCCCAGATGCCCTCACTGTCCTGCTTTCCACAGAAGTTCTTCCAACTCTCGACCTGCGCCTTTTTTACTTCAGATTCATACATCTCCTTGCTTTCTAGGTACCGCCGAACTACAATGTCACGTCGATCGGGCGCTGCATTCCTGATCCGACGCCTTTTGGTGTTGACGTCCCTTTTCAGGGCGGCTAGCCTCTCCGACCACCACGGCATAGTAAGCACCTCGTTGGGTCTTTTCTTTGGGATGGCTTCCTCACAGGCCTCACTTACGAAGCCTGAGTACTCAGCGACTGCGCTTTCCAGATCTTCTGTACTTGCCATTCGCCGAGCACCCAGGCCCCGCAGAGAAACCTGCTGGGCAAACTTGGCCTTGAAGCCATCCCAATTGGCTTTTTTGGTATTGTAGAGCCTTGTGGTACGAGATATACTCGTACCTTTGGCCCGCTCTAGCCTTAAGTTGAACACTATGCCGTTGTGGTCGGAGCTGACGAGCCCCTCGTCAACCCTCCAGCCGTCGGTCAAGGCGAGCAAATCGCTCGTGCAGGCCGTGACATCTACGTAGCTGCGGAGCCTCCTTCCACCCCTCACAGTGTCGAAAGTTGGAATGCCTCCGCTATTCAGGAGATGGAGGTCCATCTGTTCGAGAGCATCCCTCAGTAACCCCCCTCTATCGTCTTCGAACGGATGCCCCCACCAGGTGCTCTTGGCATTGGCATCACCTCCAAAAAGAAGACGCTGGGGTCCCAGCTCATGCTCTATCCTCTTAAGTCGCTCCAGGTATGGCCCTATGGGTTAGTCTGGTTCGAAGTAGAAGGACACCAGCGTGATCGTCCAGGCACTGGTTCGGATCCTCACCACTACGACATTGTCGGTGGTGAGTTGCGGGTACTGCAAGACATCCAACGTCGCATCGAGCACGACGATGGATGCCTTAACTGTCCCTTCTCCTTGCCCAGTGTTCTGGAAGACCCTGACGCCCTGGTATGCCTTCATCCTCTTCACCGACCCTACGTAGGGCTCTTGCACTAGAGCGACTGCGGCTTTACGCCTTGAGGCTTCGAGCATGAGTTCCTCGGTAGCCAGTTTCTTCCTTTGGAGGTTTGCCTGCAACACTCTGTACGGGGGCACGTTCTCCGGGGGGCCATTAGCAATACTGAATGGATGCTCTCGCTATTTTATCCCATTTACTTTTTACCGGGCATGAGTCGCTGAAAACACTGTGCCTCGTGCTACCCAGTTTCTCTCTCCTGCAGTTGCAGCAGGTCGGCTCTGCTCCGACGGCATATTCTGGGCACTGCGCCCTCATGTGCGTCCCACCGCAGTGACTGCAGGTGGGCTCTGCCGCTTTGCAGAACCGCCTACCGTGCCCGTATCCTAGACACAGGGAGGGAGCACTGCATTATTGGGGATTGATCTGCAACTCTCACTGGCTGCAGATCAATATGCAGTCTCCCTGCATCCAGGGCACGAGACCAAACCACGGGGGAGACCCTGAGCACCACGTGGCACGTATGCGGGTTCCTCGCCGTCCTCCTATATAGTACGGCCATCCTATCCTGCTCTGAGTTCAGGTCGCTGAAAACCCCACGGTTTCGCGACCTGAGTTTTTCGAGCAGGTCATTGTCCTTATGGACTTTTAGGACACCGTAGAGGATCAGCAGGGGATCCTTGTTTTTCACGTCCTCAATGCAGAGACCTTTCCCTTTTTCCTCAAGCCTCTGCTTTGCCCTCATTCTTTCATCCATCGTCTTGTATCCTATTATTACTCTTCTATCCTTTGCCTTTCGCACCCTTTCAACCTGCACCCATTCTTCATCCTCATTTGCAATCTTTCTTAGCCTCTCAATCACTTGCTCTCCAGTCTCTTTCTCATCTTCGGACGTGACAATGACCGAATGCAGCGCTGCTCGTTCTGGTGGCTGTTGGTGACTCCGGCCTGCTGCCACTGCTTCGGCATAAGTCGTGTGTCCTTTCCTTTCTCTCTCTTTCTCTCTTTCTTCTTGTCGTTCTATCCTTTCTTTCACCTCTGTCATTATTTTGCTACTCTCCCTAATCATGCTGTCGCTCGTGCTTCTCTTGCTTTCTCTTGCTTTCTCTCTTTCATCCTGTTTTTCTAGTCTTTCTTTCACCTCTTTCATTACTCTACCATTTTCTCTCAATAATCTTTCATTCTCTTCAATCTTTTTTAATATTTCCTCCGTAGAGGTCACACTTTCATTCTTACTTTCACTCATTCAATTGGGTGGTTTACCCTATATAGATTGAAACCTCTTTTATTCTATTTTCAAAATATAAAATGATAATATCAAATGATAATAAAACATACGGCGGCAAAATTTTAAGTAATTCGTTTCATTAGGAAAAAAATTATCAATGAATGTTTTTATTTTTATTGCTTGGTATTCCTGCCGTGCCGTGTTAGATTTATGAGTAACGTTACTGCTTTGAGTCGATATAAACATTATGAGCCGTGGGCGTGTAAGAAAATAGTGTTTTTCAACGCGTCGTTGCCGAGGCCCTACACACCAGCCAAAACGTGATATATCGAAGATATGGACAGTCGCCCGGTTTAAATTCTATTAAGCACGCCTGGGACATGACACAACGATGATATTTGAGATATATCCCACTAAATTTGACCACAAAACAACTTTACGAACACTTGCAAAGAACATGCAAAATGTTGACAATTAAATTTTTAGTATGAACAATCTATGCCAAGTGGTGGCAGGGCAACACTGGTTATTAATAATTGTTGTTTTTTTCTTTCAATTTCATTTAAACTTGATACTTTTTAAAAAATAATTGATTTATTTTACCATACTAATTTTCTGAATGAAAAATATAAAACACAACAAAAACTGATGAAAAGTTTTTATTTATTATAAATTACCTTATAATAATCTATCATTATTCCATTTACTATATCAGCAAATTCGTTATAGTATTTTAGTTATCTTATAAAATATGAATGAAACTGAAGGAAAAATGTGGGATGTACAAGCAGGATTTATGAAAGGAAGGGGATGCACGGTTCAGGTCTTTTCCTTACGATGCGTAGCAGAAAAGCTTTTGGTGACAAGTCAAAAGGTCTATTGCATATTTGTAGACTTGGAAAAGGCCTGATAGAGTGGTGAGGAATGAACTGTGGTCAATACTGGCCAGGTATGGAGTAAACAGCCACTTGATACGAGCACTGAAATTTCTCTGTGAGGGCTCCAGTGCTTGTGTCAGGATCAACGGAGCTTGCACAGACTTTTTTCACATTATTATTATTTTTTATTTTTGTATAGCTTGTGGTTTTTTGGCAATAAAAACTTTCTCTTTCTTTCTTTTCTTTTGCTTGAAAGAACTGCAAGAGAGTACGTATGGTTTAAAAATTGATGGTCTGACCGTCAAATGCCTCCTATACGCTGATGATCAGGTAATACTAGCATCATCGGCGGAGGAGTTGCAGTTGATGGTTCACATTATGCATGTTTCGCTAAAAAACAAAGGAATGAAAGTGAATGTAAACAAATCGAAAGGAATGGTTTTTGAAAGAGAGGCATGTATGACGGATTGCTCAATTGTTGTGGAAGGAGAAAGAGTAGATCAAGTAAAAAAGTTTGTATATCTAGGTACAAAATTTGCGAGAGATGGAGAGTATGACTATGACATTGAGCGAAGAGTATTGGCAGGAATAAAGTGAATGGAGCCATGTACGCCTTTATGAGCAGTCAGAACGTCTCGAAGAAGCCACGACTGGCTGTACATAGAGGTGTGCTGGTCCCCACACTTATGTATGGTAGTGAAAGTTGGGTATGGCAGAAAACGCATAAAAGTAAAATAAATGCAGTGGAAATGAGAAGTCTGCGAAGTATAGCTGGAGTGAAGTTGATGGATAAAGAAAGGAACAGCGCGATAAGGGAACATTGCGGTATGACAGAAGATGTAGTGACTAAAATAGAAAAAGGGATGCTTAGATGCTTCGGACACGTGGAGAGGATGGATGAAAGTAGACTGACGAAGCAGATTTATGTGGCGAGAGTGAATGGGCAAACTGTTAGGGGTAGACCTCGGCGTACGTATGTCAATTAAATCTTCGATTTTTGAAATACACCTTTTGGAAATACGCCAGGTCAAGAGTACCCTTAACCGGCGAGCGTGTACGAAAACACTTATAAAAGTAGAAGAAGCGAAAGTGGTATGTCAGGATCGTAGCAAGTGGAAAACCATAGTCTCTGCTTACCTACTGCGTGATAATATGTATGTATGTATAAAATATCCCTAGATTCTGTTGATGTGTATATACTGACTTACCCTTTAGGTAACTTTCGACATCTATTTTGAAATTCCATAAGTTCGTTGTTTATTTCTTCAATGTTTACTTCTCCCCAAGGTATATCGTAGTAACTGCTTACTCTGTCGATAACATCATTATACAACTTATATAGCTTTTGAAGTAAATTTAATTCTTTCCTAATTTGTGCTAGTTCTGGATACTCAGTGTGAGGGAGACCAAAGAGTTCTTCTCCGCTCTGATATGTTTGTAATTTTCTCCACATGCCATCGAAGCGATTCTAGACAAAAAATAATGTGATTAGGTCTAAAATTATGAAAATAAGAATCATGATTTGCTATTATACTTACTTGGAACAATATCAAACGATCAGATGCTTCTCGCGGTGTCAATCCCGCTTGCATAGGCCCTGCGTGTCGATATTCATGGAC